>OV743716.1:212315784-213565784 GCA_928272305.1 Volucella inflata
GTGTTGCCAAGAACTGGTATCTCTTTTCAAATTAAAAAAAAAAAAGTCACAGATTTCGACAGGACAGGAAATTTACAAAACCACCTCAAACCGCCGTCGCAGGTGTGATGCAAACAAGACAGACGGCGCATCTGAGAAGTTGCTCTTGTTTATCAGACTGACGGGCGGCCGCCCCTCTAGTGAAAGAGCAGCAACTTTTTTGATTACATGCTCATTTCCTGGATAATTCACGCGCGTTTGGATGATTTTTTATATTTTACAATTTTTTTTTTTTCGAAAGTTAATCCTCATTGTTAATGCTTGACTGTGCGCCAAATTGCTTGAATGTTGCCCGAGCAGTCATCTACTACATCATAATCATCATCATCATCATCATCAATCGTTGGCAACATAGCCGCACTTGTAACCGTACGTAGCACACGAAATTATTATGTGGTCACTATCACTTTCGTTCGGAAACAGGAAAGTCGCCTTTTTCTTCGCACATCCGTTAACCGCTACTTGCTTTGCATGTTTTCTTCTTTTTTTTTCTTTTTTCCCTCTCTTCTTCTTCGTCTCTTAATGAGCCCCAAATGACGGTGCTTTTGTGGTTTTCTTTATTACAAGTATTGCGCAAGATACGAGTATCTGTGGCGGCGATAATTCTTGGATACATGTTGCCAGAGATGATCGTGCATTAGAATTTCGTTTTTTTTATGACTTAATTCGAATGCATTTGTCATTTTTGAAGTTGATGTTTTATTACTTTAACGGTATTCTGTCTAATTTGTGATGAAAAGAGGGAACAACAATTGAGAGATGGAAGGAGGGTTTTAACAAATTTTGGGTCACTTGTTTATGGCTGTTGTAAAAGTGATCGATTAATTTTTTTGGAGCGAGTCACTTTGAGACCATATAAGTTCGGTTTAGGATTTTTTTATTTTGTTTAATTTTTATTATACCACATACTCTTGGTAAAAGTAAAGTTATTTTTTATGTAGTGTACTAAAAATTGGATCTGTCTTTTGAGAGAAAAAAAAGAATGATAGGGGAAAGTGTTGACTGGTGTTATGAAGTCAGATATGTGATGACTGAAACGTTGCAGCATGATTTTGGAATGACTTACCTACGTACTTTGAATTGTTTTTTACTGACTTTGCTTTTTCTTAAATGTTGGGTGACGAAGATTAAGATGAGATGGATGGTGCAGATGTCGAGGATACATATGAGTCAGTGGGAGAGTCGAAAGGTTACCACTAAGTTTTGTATTGTAAAAAATTGAATGATGCGGTTCCTTAACTGACAGTCTCTCTAATGGTGTAGTTTTCTCTGTAGGTATATGACTGAAATTAGCAATCTGCAACCTTAAAAACATCCCACAATCAGCTTGTATATGCATCACTGGAGCATTAACCATCTCTCAGACATTGTCTGCAGTTATACTTGCCCGTGGCAGACGAACATAGGAATTCTTAAACTTTTGACATGTAAGTGAGCTTCTTTTGACAATTCGCATTAGGGCAAAATTCGCTAACATAAGCCTAATATGCGCTCATGGCCGGTTAGAAATATGCCAAAAAATGTTTCTAAGAGTCCCTCGGCAAGACATGCTCGTTAATATTACCTTGATCAGAAAGTTCCAGGAATAACCATGTGGCGCTCCCATTGTTCCGATTTGAGTTCTGTTTTTTTTTTTGTTTAAGTTTGTACATCTGTTGTTGATATTCCCTCTAAATCTTAGCGTCATAGCTTGCCATTTGCAAAAGTTATGTAGCCAAGAGTACATCTATCTATCTCTATATTTTGCGTAAAAACGGATTTAATGGTGCGCGAACGTTGGAAATGTGTGAAAAGTGTTTCGGAAACGATTCTCTAAAGAAAACGGTCGTTTACCAGGGGCACGAGCCGTTCAAAAGTGGTCGTGAGTCAATCGAAGATGATGAACTCAGTGGCAGACCATCGACATCGAAAACCGACGAAAACATTGATGAAGTAAAAGTAATGAAGACACTGTGCGAAGGTGCGTTATCATGGTGCAAAATCCACGAGTATCAACTTAACAAAAAAAAAATAACAGAACTCAAATCAGAAAAAATAGAAGAGCAAAACGGTGGTTATTCCCGGAACGTTCTGATCAATGTGGTATAAGAAATTCCATACGCCAAGGTAGGACAGGAGGACATATTTGGTAGGACAACTGGTAAGCATAGCCTAAACAACACCACCTCTGACAACGGACTTTAGTCTTATAAACTTTGCGTCAGGATGTTATATCACTTTATGAAGCACACGGTTTTCTTATCAATATACGCAAGGGGACATGACAGTCTTTGGAGATCGTGAAACCCTTCACCAATTTGATAATTTTGCGACCTTAAGGCATGTTCCCGGCAATTTGGACCTCTGAGGCTTCCGGACAATCAAGATTAACTCAGATCATCTCGTAGTCTTGTGTCAGTCAAAGTACGAATGATTCCCAATCGCCATTGTATGTATAACGTGGAAAAGCTTTAATCGAAAGACGCAAATCAATGAACTTTCAATTATAGGAACGTGAGTGCAATGTGTCTTCAACGATCTGATTCCAGAAAGGATCAATTTAAGGCAACGTACATACATATATTCATCTCATTTGCACAGACGACTTTTTAACACTCTAAGGTGTCGGCGAAGAGGTCTACTCTGATGATCTCTGTATACTTCAATTCTTTAATTTACTCATATATTGTACTGTTTTCCAAGTTGAAGTCTTCTTCTGTCTGAGTCCATTACTCGCGTGGGATATTGTAATATAAATATATATGTATGTATGTAGATCGATATGCAAGTCGGGTGGTTAGAGAGTGTCACATCTCTCAGCGAGATGTCTTAACATTTAAGGATCACTGTCAGCCATTATGAACCGATTAAGGCAAACATATGACAATCCACGTCCACCTACTGTTTCTGCTACACTTTTACCTAACAGCTACACTTGCCCCTGTATGCATTCCGTAGTCAGCCTTGCGTCTTCTAGTGTGCAAGTACCTCGAACACTCAAAAAGCTAGTACTCCAGCGTGTCGTCATCACTCTCACAGCGAGTGTTAGGGCACTTATGCCTAGCATTGGTGTATAGCAAAATGCACCGTCACGACTACCCTAAACAGTTTTGAATCTTTCCTACAGAGTGATAGCACAAAAGTCGTTTGTCTGCCGGTTACCTGGAAAGTCATGCTAATTGTAGTCATGTTATATGAAAATCAGTTGCCAATGGAAGCCCTAATCAGGGCCATCCTAAACAGAAACTTTATTGGCGATTTTATTCAGCGTGATCCAAATGTGACTTGTTGTCCAAACAATACTCATTAAGTTTAGCTTTCCGACGACTAGTCTTGCATTTTTTATTGAGCTGGACAGGCTGACGCAGACGCAGATTCTTCAACTTGCTTACAGTTTATCATACTCGTAGTTCATTGCCATCAGGATTGCGTAACCTTCAGACAGATGTAATATGTTGTCGTCTGATAGAAAAAAACCAGCGCTGCATCCTTAAACTGTGTTGAATTCATCCGTAATGACCCGATTACTTCCCTTTTTGTCTCACAGTTTGGCCAAAATCATTGATTTGGACACGGTGAATGTCGAACTTGTATTTTCGCAGCAACAGGACTTCTACTTCGCTTGCACCAGATGTCATGTCATAAGAACAGATTCAAAATAGTTTCGACGCTCAAAGACTCTAGTGTGTGCAAAACCGAGTAAAGTCAGCAAATGGCCGAGAGAACGTAACTTTGAGTTTGATGAAGCTAGCAGCCTCGACAGCAGACAACCGACGGATAGGATAAATCTGGCCCTATTATTGCCGTGTAAATTCAAAGGATCCTTCTCCGTGATAAACTCCACTTCTTGGTAAAACGCGAGTATTCTATCTAAAGAAGTTTTCAGCCGATTTCTGCAGGGTTGACAGGAAAGGGAATATGTGGCGTCCTCCGTTGGAACTTACCTGCCTTGACATCAGAATGCAAATTCTAGGTGGCTCCAACTACCGACGTCTAATGATCTCCATTTTGTGTAGATCATCAATTTCGTAAAATTTATCAAGAAATCTCTTTGATTTGAAGAGTAGCTCTTCTATTCTAGTGAATTGACGTAATTGCACCCCGAGAAGAACCACTCTACCTCCTAAACGGTGAAATAGGCAACTAAAGCCGATGTTCTTAAACTTTATCGATAAGGTTTTCGAAAGACAGAAACACCTACCAGTTATACTCGTAGATAGGCTAAGCTGGTCTGTCATGACAACTGAGATTTTGCTTGATTACTTTAGATGACATTTATAGAAACCTTTTAAACTTAAGCATCGTTTGTGCATTGAATGTGCTTCACCAATCCACTTTCAACATGTCCTTGACCCTCTTCCTGTTCCGTGCAGAACATAAGGCCTTAGATACTCATCTGGGCATATGTGCTTTTCTAGTCGTTCTCTAAAAACACTTCCCCATTTTTTGGAAAGTGCATCACCAAATCGAGTATTTTGTCCGGCAACATCTTCTGAACAAGCGTGCTATCGGGGAATTTCTTAGCAGATTGCCCATTCTGAGATCTATACACAGAGAACTGGGATATATTCATAAATTCTCCTTCGATAAAAATGAGGATCCACAGGAGATCGCGATGTGTCTTGTATCTTGTGAAGAAGCAACCTTTGAACAATGTACTGGGTGGTGGCGATGACGCGACGGTTAGCTCATTGGGCTATCACACAGAGGGTTCGTGGTTCGATCCCCGGCATCGCAAACATTTTTTCGAATCGTCATCACGATTGCCGTTCGGACTCGGCGATAATCGTAAGCCCCGCTCAGATGTGACAAAATGGCCCATACCGGGCTGCCAGCGCCACGGTGTTTTTTTAAACTGGATGTTCTATGAGAAAGTCCAATGACATCAACGCTTGTAGTTTGTAGTAGTAGTTATTTTGTAGCTCCACAGGTTAATTTGGATTCAACTAATAATTGACCTCGTCCATCATCACAAGCTGTTAGGAAATCAGCTCATTTAAGTCATCAGAGAAGATAGTCAAGTCAAATTCTTGATCGCCAAATTGGACTTGTTTACGGGCCCATTTGACGACGTATCTAAATGTCAGTATGCCCTCATTACACATGATCTGATTATCGGACTCATTACCAATTCATTTGTGCTACCTCTATTGTCTGCAAACCAATCATTATAGAGCTTGGCACACTTTTAGATTCCAAAACGTCCTTGTAAGCACTCTGACTTATTTCTTACATATCACCAATTAAATCAAAAACAAGAAAACGAAATCGGTATAGGTATAGGTATACAACAACAACAATTTCAATTGCTGCAATCGAATGCAATTAGTCGACCCCTATCTTGAAAGTCTTAATGAGCAGTTGACGTTGTAGCACGTTGTACTCGTACGGTATAGTCTTTTGCAAGCCCCGAAACATTCCATCACACAAATTATGCGTATAAATGTATCTACGTATGCCTACGAGTATCTCTTGCTGACATCTTTACATCGCTCATCTTCATCTCTTCAAAAAAAAAAAAAAAATAAAATTTGCATAAACAACGGCAACTGGGACCAAACCAACAACATCTTAGAGAAGATCACCGTTGAACGTGCCATGTCGCTGGAATCTGTCTGTCTGCCTTCACTTTCATGAGCTTCTGCTTGATGATTGACTTTTCCGTCTGGCGCTAGCCTCTCTTGCCTTAGGCGACGACACCAACATGATGCCACTTAAAAAAAAAATTGTTATACAGAAAATCCGATTTTGTTGTTGGAATTCATTTTTTTTTCGGAAATTTCTCACGGCAAATGCGAATAGTGGCAAATGTTGCTCGTCTTAGTCAAGCCATCAAATTCGACATCCGGGGCAAATTTGTTTTATTTTTTTTTCTGCGACTATCAATCGGTTCGGATTAGGAATGCCATTTGGATGAGTAATACGTACATACAAACACCATAAGGCTTGGCCCCCCCCCTCGAGTAGAAAACCATCATCATCAGTTCAACATAAGCGTCGGCAACATCACGGGACTACGTCGACATCCCACACAATGACAGACGGTATTAATTTGGCTCGAAATACTCTGAGGCTTCTCGATGCCTCCCGATATCCGTCGGAACACCCCGAAACCCCCTGCACCCTATGTCTAATTGTGGTCGCGCTGTTTTTTTTTAATTTCGTTTTCGACAAGAGTGGAAAATTTGCATAAATGTTGCAGCACAACTTTTGGGTGATTTATAAGACCGTAGAGGCTGATGATGGTGATGAGCCTAGTACCCTGATGGTTGCACTGGGCGACTGGGGTATGGGTATTCACAAAACGATTTAATTGTTGATGCGGGCGACGACAAAAGTTTCACAAATTAATCAGAGGCGGCAAAAGAATTTCAACAGCGGCAAAGTGATGTTGTGTTGCTGGCTGGCTGTGCATCATTGTGTAACCCCTGGGAGGAGAATACATTTTTCGGCAAAGTATCGAGATTGAGATTGAAATTGGGAGAGCAACTTGTGTTGATGTTAACTTTTGTGCCTGTGCCTTATGTATTAGAGGTTGAAGGACACAAGTGTGGGAGGGTGTTGATTTCGTAGCCGCAGTGATGAAGAAATACGTCTTTCTGCGGTAGAATTAATGAAAAGAGTGTTTTCAGATTGACAGAGTGGGTGTTGGTGAAATTTGTAAAGCAATTTACAAGCAAGTCAATTTTTCTGGACGTCGGTCGTGAGTTTTCATTTATGACAATTGAGTAGAAGGCACAATATGAGTTGTACAAGAGGTGAATCATCAGCACGGGTAATTTGATTGACTTACGAAAGAAGAAAGGTGTCTTTTGGAGAGCTGATTTGTCAAAGTTAATAGGTCTTGGACTGTGCAGTGTGCGGCAAAGGCGAGTTTCTTGAGTTGTATGCTTTGTTAATAAACATCAACATTTTGATGCAAATTTGGCTTGCAAATCAACAATACGTCCAGGGTATGAGTAATATTTGTTCCGTTCGGACTTCTAAAAGGGATTTAAGACTTTGTCGTTCATTTCTCAAAGACTTACTCAATGAGTGGATATCAGATTACAAAATGTTGAATCGAAACGATACGGGGTTTGAACAGAAAACCTTGCTGAAGGCCTACAATATTTTGACTGAGTTCCAAGGGAAGGCACATGCATACGAGGGCGGGTCAATAAGTCCGTGACTTTTTGAATTTCTGACCTCTTTACTGAAACAGCAACACTGCTCCTGTCAACAGGCATCTGTCAGTTGACTCCTGTCAAAATTTAAACTTGCTGCGTCAGTTAGTTTGTGTTTGACAGCTATTTTTATCAGACTACTCACTAATTTGAGGAGAAAATAGAAAAAAGTGAATTTCGTGTGCTTATTAAGCATTATTTCTTGCGAAAAAAAAACCATTACCGAGACCAAGGCTAAGCTTGATAAATACTATGGGGACTCTGCACCATCGATTTCAATGGTAAAAAAGTGGTTTACTGAATTTCGTTGTGGCCATACAAGCACTGAAGATGCCGAACGTCCTGGACGCCCAGTTGAGGTCTCTACACCCGAAACAATCGAAAAAATTCACGATATGGTGTTGGCCGACCGAAGATTGAAAGTGCGAGAGATTGTGGAAGCCGTAGGGATCTCGCATGGCTCAGTGGTTTCAATTTTGAATGATCACTTGGGCATGAGAAAGCTTTCCGCAGGATGGGTGCCGCGTTTGCTCACAGTCGACCACAAACACATGTGCAGTTGCCATGGCAAAAATCCATGAATTGGGCTATGAATTGCTCCCTCATCCACCCTATTCTCCAGATTTGGCTCCGAGCGACTACTTCTTGTTCCCAAACCTGAAGAAATGGCTTGGTGGAATAAGATTTGACTCCAATGATGAAGTCATCTTGCAAACAAAGGCCTATTTTGAGGACCTCGACAAATCATTTTTTTTGGAAGGGATACAAAAATTGGAGAAGCGTTGGACAAAGTGTATAGAGCTCAGGGGAGACTACGTTGAAAAATAAAATTATTTTTTTATCAAAAAATCTGTGTTTTAATCCAAAAGTCACGGACTTATTGACCCGCCCTCGTATTATACCCTGCATCAAAGTGCGGGTTTTAGCAATTTGGCAATTGGCAATTTCTGGTAGCCAATTTTTTGAGAATAAGATTAAAGGGTTGTCTATATTTTGTGATGGAAATTTGCCTTACCGGAATACATAGAGCGAAGTCAGCAACAACAAGTATTGCCACTTCCAGATATTATTCAACAGTTAGTGGCTTAGGACTAGTGGATTTGAGCAACAGACTCCCTGCAGTCCAAACAGCTTTCGGGGTACCGATTTCGATTTTATTTTCTTTGTTTTTTTGACCGCTGAGAAAAAAGCAATAGCGAATGGGACGTCTTTAAGCAAGAAACTACCTGTGCAAAACTGGCTTCAGTGTCAATGTTTTCTCTGGAACCAGATCAATGATTTGGTCAAGATATCCACTGTCTTGGGTGCCATGTCCACGATTGAGGAAGTTAAAATTCAGGTGTTCTGCTATGTTAACCATTCTATGGTGTCATTTTTGCGTTTCGTAATGCGCAAAAGTTACCACCCTACCAGAAATGAGATTGTTTTCGCAAACTCTGTCCAATTCCACCGCAACTGTGACGAACCATACTTCGCTATATTCTTCAGAAATGTGAAAAACATTGACAAACAAGTTCAGTTAACAAAACTACGTTGTGCCTGTATGTGCCGATGGGAATTTACCTTTATACAAAACCTTATAAAATAAAATCTTTGGTTAAAATATCCGGCTGACAAACAAGAGGCATATAAAGCTGCGCTGTATCGTAGGACGAGGACTGCTCGCGTGCTCTACAGACAGAAAGCTGGGGATCATTTGCAAGATATGGCCAGAGAAATGTCTTAAATTTGTTTGTCCGATCCACAAGAAAGGAAAGCCTTTTGACAACACCAATCACAGAGCAGTAATCCTTCTAAATATCGCCAGTTAGATATTTTCTTCATGAAAAATGTGGCTAGCCCAAGGTTTCAGGACAGAAAAGTTCACCATCGACAAATTATTCACCTTGCAGCAGATTTTGGAGAGGAAGTGGCGATTTTGGATCGATCACAGAGTACATAGGGTATTCGAAAGTACTGACGCTGAAAAGGCCAAAATTAGTGTGCTTCACAGTTATAAGCAGCAACGATATCAAGACAAAAATCTGTTGGAGAATTGCTTACTCTTAGAAGGTAAGAGATTAACAGCGGTCTCTCGCGAGACCATGTTGGCTTTATACAAGACTTTATATCCTGGTCATGTTCTATACCGCAGAAGTTTGCACCTTGTCGAAAGCGGGCGAAGAAGCACTCTACCGTTTCAAGAGGAAGATACTGCGTGCGATATTTGTTGCCCTTAATAACTACGGGTAATGGGGTTCAACCACCAATTGTGCGTGTGACATCATTTTAGTCGCGGTCTGATATGTTTGGGCTTTGTTAAACGAATGGGCGCAACAATTAGGGTATAGAAAGTCTGCGAGTCTATCCCCGAGGGCTGGCTTGTCAGAGGAATATCGGATCTAAGGTGGCTCCCGTTAGTGGAAGCAGATCTCTACCAGCTCTGGTACTGCACTGGAAGCAGCTAGCTAGATGGAGAGGCTAGTTTTTTGATGCCAACAATTTTAAATTTTGAATATACTATATAGCAGTGCGTTAGCTACGAGTATAGCATGCAGACCGAATTTCATACAATATACAACCAAGCCTTCCTGATCTGCGATCGGAGTAAGAGTGCTAAGTAAGATGCGTTTTCTCCGATTCAAAAGTTTGGATAAGCTTTTACATACATCCTTTAAAAGTTGCTGATTGTTTCGGTATTGTAGGAGGAAAAAGGTTTGACGTATATAGTATGCTTAATAGAAATGCGTTGGCAGCACTGTTTCTATTATTATGTCTGGTTAGCGACACACCGAAAATAATTGTCGGTGACTCCTGGTTCCTCCCAAACGATGAATACAATTTGATGAGCAGGTGCGAGATCCAGTGCACCACGTTGTACAATACTTTAAGATCTCCTCCGTCGCCAAAGCTGATAGTAGCTTCCAATCAAGGCTGAGTTCGATACTCTGACCCCTGAAGTCGATGGGTTTTCATCGATACGTGCTCTTTGTGGCTTTTTATCTGTTCGTACCTACCATCAATGGTAGGCAAGAACATATTTCGATGAGTGTTTTGCAACACTAAGTCAGTGCTCCTTTCAACACTCAGTTGATTTATTGGATCGTGCACGATATGATACTGGATTGAAAACACCGAGATACGAGAAGTTATATGAATCTCAGCAAGTTCCTAAGCTCAATATTGCGCAGGTCCTTCAGCCCCGTCTAAAAGCGGTGTCACAGAGTTACTTGGGATGAATTACGTAAGTTTAACTAGAGAGTGCAAGCTCTTCCTGCTGTATGTCGACCAAAGGGTCCCAGCTGTTGTGCACCTGTCAAGTCATGTTTGATCGAATGATCCTTGATGCTCTCATTAACCATACTTCATGGAACTTTAACACAAAAAAGAGCTTGCATCTTAAGTTGTATAGATTATCCATGTGGCCTAGTATCGAGTAGGTAGGAAAGGGCTTCTTGACGGTAATATTTCCAAAATTTATTGTTGTAATTCAGCTTGGAAGACATCATCTACCCCTTAAACCCGAAGCAGCAAATAACTTCAGAGGTTTCGTAATGAATCGTAGAGTGGCGATTCCTAACATCCGCTCTGGTCGCCTGACTTCAGCGGTATTGCTCTATCGAGGTAAAGGTTAATCACGTTAAATGGTGTCCTGATTGAACCCTTAGCTTTGACGGACGTTCTTATCTGGAATAAAAGTAAAAGTAGCATTTGTACATTATATTTGACTTTGGCAATACTCTGTATCTTTCCGGGGAAAACATCCTCTAATTCTGGACTTCCATCAGGGGATTTTCCAAACCATAAGGCCATTGATCATAGAACATGTTGACACTGTACTTCTGAAAATGGGTGGGACAGTGTCACCTATTGAGTTGTACTAATCACTAGATTATCCATGATAATATCTAGCAAATCAATAGTAAATCATTCAGTTTAGTGGGAATAGTTTGAAATTTATATCCGATATCCAGAACAAGTAACGTTCTGACAAGCTCATTTGATATAAGAGAAACGCTTGAAAGTTGTTCGGAACCAGTTAGCATTTTCAATTCACTTTGATTTTTTGTCTCCTGCTGAGTTCATTTTGATCATGTTCTTTCGAATGTCAGAAATATGACACTCTTATTCAAGGTCTACAATCAAGCATTTCAACTCTAAACAATGTCTTTGATTCACCTGTTTGGATGGACATATCGCCACAAATATACAAAAGATCCGCTGATGGACTGTGAAATAAATTAGCAGAATCTACCTCTCTCCAAAGTTCGATGGTAATGTTCAATTAGAAAGCATTTTGTATCTATTACATTGTATCGGTATGATCTGAGCGGGTACTCTCTAAAAATGAACCATTTCACACTTGGAACCAAATACGGAGCCGAGTGCAATTTCCCAACATCCGCTGACAGGTTTTCATTTCAAATTAAAATGTTCACATTCAAGATTCCAACTCCCATTAAAGACATCCAAGTCGAAGAATAATGCAGTGCTCAATTGACATTCAATCACATAGATACATAAAATCATCCGTATAGAGATACAATGACTAACTCAAGCTTGTAACACGACTTCTACTCACAATTATGGTTGCCAGGAGAAAACCTAATCTTTTTTATCGCCGCCGGAACACAATGGTCGCATAAGAATTGCATATAGTTCCAGTATCCTCAAGATATACTTATACCAAATACAGATTAAGATAATCAAAGAACGACGGTTTAAATGGTCATTCATCATCGTCATTAAATTAATAACTTTATGGAACCCAAAAAGGAGTTAATCCGAAACTTGAGTGCACAAAGAATGAGAGAGAACACCTTTAACAAAAGGTTGAAGCAGCCCCAAGAGAGGTTTGAAGAAGCTGGTGGGCCAGGTAGCATCCCACTTGAGAGACTGGATATCCATCAATCTGACAGTATACCATCTAGATTACTACTATCCGAACAAGATATCCAGTTAGTTCTTTTACGAATACACGAGTGGCACACTTGCCACCATGTCCATGTGGATGTCTATGCCTGTGTTCATGTCGATGATGTGGATAAAGATGAGGAATCTCCCCTGATTACTGAGCTGTCGTGTGCATGAACGAGTTGTACAGCGTGCATAACAGTTATTGACCGTGTTCTAAAGTCGGTTCCAAGTCTGCTCAATAGATCATCTTATGCCGCCAATGATGATGATGATGATGGGAACCTGAAAGGATGAGGAAGCGGGTGTTTAACCAACACATTTCCGAAGAGTGGAACCTATACAACCGATGGACAGTGGATTGCTCTTAAAGACTATGCTGTGCTGGAGCAAATGATTGATTGCCGATGAAATCGGTGCTGCATGGATGCCTTCGATAAAGCGGGCAATTAATACACCGCGGATCATTAAAAACTGATGGTAAGTGTTATGGATTTAATAAGCCCAGTAGCGAGGCGAGGCGAGACGAGTTAACCGTCAGTAGTTGTAAGTAGCCACGAAGCAATGAGGCAGACTTGAGTATTTAGATGGTTAGATACTTTGGTGGTGCGGTGGTTAGTTAGTAGATGCATAGGTTGTAACTGGGTTGGCTAATAGTCGTAGGTGCTGGTTTCTATGCTCATGGAACTATGATTTAATATGAGCAGACGAAGCACAGTAGCTTTGATTAATTTTTACGAGCACAATGACCAGTGTTTATGGAACGTGCTAAGAAGATTGTCTAGTATAAGTTGCTTAATGAAGTAATTAAATGAATGCAAATTGAATGACTTTGATTATAAGACATCGAATGATGCTTGATCGCAATGATTTGGCTGAGGAAGGCTGCTCATGGGTAACCGAACCCTCAAAGTTATTCTGTGGGGACAAGTACACTATTATCAATACGTATTGCAACACACATAATATCAACCGAAAAAGGGCGAAATATATGTAAAGAGTTTCTAATCATTCACCACGGCCTACAGTTAGGTATCATGCTGTCACAACGACTTTAAAAACAAAAACAAATACCGAACTCTTAGAAAATTTGTAAATATTCTGAACTAAGAGACAGTAGTGAACCGTTGGCAATAACTGCGGAATAGTTATTGTGGTTGGATTTAAATTAAAAAGCATCCCAAAATGAACGACTTTTTTGTTTCTTTTTTTGACGACTAATCTCCGTTCCGACCCCTACCACCAAGTTTCGATGACAGATTTTGCAACACACAAAGCCAGTTTAAGAACGGATAGATCATTATCGTCTTCATAACATTCTTGTCCGTTTAATACTCATTTTGCAAAAGTGTTCTTCAAACACTGCCTATGTCTACAGTCTTTTAGTAAGCAAATTATCATAGAGATAAACCGCCGCCACTGCAAGGCCATTTTAAGGGAATTAAATTATTTGCTGATCGGGTTCTTTTATTAATGTCAATTCACTTGGACATGGACGTGATACCACCTTAGAATGTGTACCTTTGTCCACTTTGATTAATCTAAGATCGGTCTTTAAATGAAAACATAAAAGTACTAAGTCCGTGATCGGCCAGACCAGGGTATTTGCATAAGCTTCTTTCTTTGATTTCGAGTACGCACTTCGAGAGGAATTTAATCACCAAAACACGCGGCAATGTGAGACTTACGAGTATTACTGACCATTCGTTCTCTTTAGGACAAGGTATCCTTACGAGCCCGATCAACATAAGGTGTAAGGCTCATCCATTGACTACCTGTGACCCATAGATAATTAAATCAGTGGTCAAACTTACTTCTAACCCTTCTTCAATATTGTTGTCCATAACTGCCGGTGTCATGATTCTACATGGTGAAGGTAAACCACATGTCGCACACTTGCTCTTCTCAGCAGAAAAGATAAGAGTGGGATTTTAATGGAGCACAATGATTTTGCTATGCACAAAATTCAACCAAATTTACTATATTGCGATCGAAGCAAGACAATGCTTCTCTAGCTTACCATGTGATAATGTCTTAAATTGTATCTTTGACCACTGCCTAGTTGCACCTAAGGTACGAGTACGTCTATGGATATTCCAGACAAGAGGGCTAAGTCAACACTCATCGATGCCTTTAAGGCGTCAGAAATATCCCAAGCAAGGGCATGTAATAATTCGCCTATGAAGCGATACTAAATAGAATTACGTGAGCAGAAAAACTTATCACGTAGGTTTTGAAAACCTGGAAAAACCTTTTCTGTGTACTAGTAAACCCGAGAATAATCAAAAATCCGATCTTATGCACTTCGGTAGACAACCAAAGTTAGAAAATAAATCATTCCTACATGTGTAAAAGCTTAAAACGACCCTTTCAACGACTAGATTTGCCGCTATCAATTCGGTTTCGACCGATCTTCAAAGATCTTTAGAGAAAATCATATTTCGGTAAAACAAGTCCTACAAAAATCCATGCCAATATGAGAGTCGGTTGGGGATTTTATCTACCTTGTTGTTATAATGAGTGCCGTCGATAAGATTCACCCACTCATATTTCGAATTTACGTCCAAAAATTACAGAAAAATCGCTCAAATTCTTCTTTTTTGTAATGCTGGGAATGGTTCTATTATTTTTAAATTTTATGTTATTTCTGTTTGGTAGTTAACATAATCAACATGAAATCTGAATTGGATGTAAGAAAAAATATTATTAAGTGTGCACCCAGGGTGGACGTATATAAAAATCGCAAAGGAACTTAAAGTTAATAGGAAACAGTTGCTACTGCTATTAAGAATTATAAAGAGAACCCCTCAGTTGAAAGAAAAGAGGGGTCTGGTCTAAAAGCCGGTTTTATGAACCCAAAAAAGGTCACTACGATTTTTAGCCTTCTTGAAAAAAATCCGAAAATTTCTTTGAACGTAATTTGGTAAAAAAGCAGAATTTTCAATTTTTTTAGTTCATAAAGTGAAGAGAAATACGGGCTTGAAAAAATACAAAGTCCAAAAGGTTCGAGATCGGAACGCGAAAAAAAATGTTGATGCGAAACAACGGGCAAAACTTTTGCAATCAAATTTTTTTACCAAATTTTTCATGCATTGTAATGGACGATGAATCGTATGTTTTTGCTGATTTCAACCAGCTTCCGTGGCAGGCATTCTATACCGCCAAAGGAAGAGGAAATGTTGAAGCAAAGTTTCGAACCCAACCTCAAGCGAAATTTCCAAAAAAAATAAACTTCCTTGTTTTTCAAGCAATTTGTTCTTGCGGGCTCAGGAGCCAAACAACTGACTCAATACATGGGGAAATTTATGTAAATGAGTGCCTGCAAAAGCGCTTAAGGCCTTTTTACATCAATCATCGAGAACTCCTCTTATTTTTGCCTGATTTTGCCATGTCACTACTATGGAAAGAGAGCGATGGATTGGTATGAGCTAAATAACGGTTCGGTGGTGCCCAGAGAGGCTAATCCTCCGAATTCGCCAGAACTTAGGCCAATTGAAAGATATTGGGCTCTGGTCAAAAAAGAGGTAAGGGCCACCAAAAACACTCTGTCAACACTCTGAAAGAAATAAAAAAATGTTGGAAAAATAGCTCTAAAAAGGTGACAGATGGGACCATAAAAACAATGGCGGAAGGTGTTCCTGAAAAAATTGAAATTTATTAAAAATTAAGAACAAAAAAAATTGTTTATTTTTACGGATTTGGAGACATGAAATAAATACTTTAAAATTTTTTTTAATTAATTTTCGATGGGTTAATTTTTTCAATGGCAATCCTTAACTTTCACGTTCACACCGTTTGGATCGTCGAAACCGAAAAAAATTGTATTCCCCATATGCGTGTCAATAGCAACCGTCGGTGGAATGACCACATATTCAATGTCGCCAAAAATGCTGCGAAATGTTTAGGTGTCCTGAAACGATGTAAGAAATTTTTCACGTCCTCTGATTTGGCCTCAATATTGATCTACGCCAAAATTGGAGTACAATCCTAACATCTGATCAGACCTCCTTGCATCTGCTAGTTAAGATTTAAAACCGTATGATAAAACGTATAGGTAATATTATACAGTTAATTGGCACCCTTCAACATCGCATCCATTTTGATCTATTGCTATTTGTACCACAATTGCTCCACCAAAATTCCCAGTAGCAATCTCCCTTAAATTCAACCGTAGCAGCCGTCTCGCTATGAATGCGCTTTCATACACCCTCTAACCGACTTTCGGACATTAGAGTACTCTAAAATATCCTTATTCTTTCTTAAGCCACGGGAAATGCCCTTATTTCGCTTATGGAATGCCCTTCTGAACTTTCATTTCCCAGTCATTATAACCTGCAAACATTCAAGACCAACGTACATTTTTGTACCTCTCTTTCTTTTCTCCTTAATTTTCCATTGCCCAAATATTGCTAAAATCACCTCGAATTTAATTGAGTTGTAGGTCCTTGGGCAGAAAAATTAGGGAAATTATACATTAGAACCTTACAATTCTAGTTCTGCTCATGTTGCAGAATATAAATTAGTTCCAAACGGATAAAGATATCCTTGACAGAAGAAGATACCCAATGCAGAAAAAACAAGTATTCGTGCATAGGTGAAACGGACGGACGAGTTTGGTAATCATTTTGAAATAGGCAATAGGAGTCAAATGCTACACAGAGGAGAAAAAATTCAATGGAAATAATCTCGCCGAAATACATCAAAAAAGCAGACGGTCGTTTACTAACAAATGAAAAGGAAATTTGTGACCCGTGGCTTAAATACTGCAAGGAGTTGCTTAACAAATAGTTTCCACGTGATATCGTGCCGACAGCTGGTCTATTCGAGGAGGAAGTTTCGGACTTTTCAATCGAAGAAATAAGTATAGCAATTGGAAAAATGAAGCCGGGGAAAGCCGTGAGACCAGACAGCATTCCATCAGAGTTTTGGTCGTTTGGCTATCGAAACTTTTAAATAAATTAAAATGTGGACAACCTATGCCGAATCAATGGAGAAGTAGCTTCTTGGTTCCATTATACAAAGGAAAAGGCGACACCCGAGAATGCAACAACTACCGTTCAATCAAGCTTATGTCACACACAATGAAAATCGTCGAAAGAGTCTTAAACGAACGTCTTCGGCAAATAACAAAGCTCGATAATAGCCAGTGTGGATTTGTTGAAGGAAGATCGACGGTGGACGCTATCCAAAGCCTACGAATAATAATGGAAAAGCACCGAGATTCGTCTAAGGACGTACACATGGTATTTATCGACCTCGAGAAAGCATTCGATCGAGTGCCTAGGGATTTCATATGGGCCGCGCTGAGGTCTCAAAACGTACCGGAAACGTATGTTAGAATAATACAAGACATGTACGGAAACGTGAAAACTGCGGTTAAAAGCTCTGCTGGACTTACGAGAGAATTTCCAGTTAATGTCGGAGTGCATCAAGGAAGCGTACTTAGCCCTTTCCTCTTTAACGTAGTATTCGACTATCTTTTAAAAGACTGCATGCGCGAAGCAAATGTAAAGCCAATTCTCTTTGCTGACGACGCAGTTATACTTAGCGATAACGTCGAAGATTTACAGAACGCCTTAGATTCATGGAGAAACCGCTAGAGAGAAACGGGTTTAAAATAAGTCGTTCAAAGACGGAGCATTTGACGTCCCCATTTGTGCATCCGTTGCGACCTGTTCCGGATATAATGTTAGATGGAATAGTTCTTCCGAAAAGCACTATCTTTAAGTACTTAGGATCAATCGTTAACATGTAAGCGAAATGTGACGACGACGTAAACCACAGAGTGAGTGTGGGATGGATGAAATGGCGGGAAAATTCGGGAATCTTTTGCGACCGAAAATTTCCACTTAAATGAAGGGGAAACTCTACACCACGGTTGTTAGACCAGCTCTTATATACGGTTCACAGTGCTGGACAATGTACGAAGCGTTTAAAAACAAACAAACGGCAGCGGAAATGAATATGTTAAGGATGTCTAGTGGAGTCACTAAACGCGATTGTATTAGATCTACGCGTATAAGAGGAAGTCTACATATAAAGAATTCGGTAACCGAACAGCTTGAGGCGAATAGAATAAGTTGGTATTGCCACGTTCAAAGAAGATCTGCGAAAAATCCGGTTAAAAAGGCACTATCAACTACGGTCACTCCAACTGTAAGAAAACGAGGTCGGAAAAAGAATTCCTGGATTTCTCAGATGGCAAATGCGCAACAACGTCTGGGGCTTACCACTGAAGCGATCCAGGACCGAGCATTATGTAGACGCGTTCTGCGGTCTGCGACATTAGCCAACCCCATAAGCGGAGCAGCAGCGATGCAGTAAAAATGGGAAACTCGTTACGCATAAGTTCGTATAACGAGGAAAGGGCTAATAAAAGGATAAGAAGGAGAAGTCAAATGCCCAAAGCATGCGGCATGATTTCTGCTGCTTAGCCACGTGAAATAGCAACTAGATGATTTTGTCTCAAATCTGAGTCTTAACACACAACCTTGTGGTAGGCCACGAAATAACCTAAATTGTATTTTATTGTTATTTGCTTTCATTTCATTTAAGTTCTTTTAGTCCAATGTCTATTTTAGATTAGACATAACTATTTCAAACTCATGCCAAAAAATCGGAGTTTTCTTTAACAGATTAGCTTAGGATCATTGGTGTTATGAACTATTTTGGAGCTGAAAATCACTGTACCGCTCATGAATCGCCTGTTGATCAAGTTCAAATTGGTCTTAAGTTTAAGATCCAATATTTATTTATTCTGAGTTTTCAAATAAAGCCAGGAGTCTGCCTTACATTGGTGTATCTCTTAAGCTTTAGAACATCTTTTTGCACTCCGAATTTTTTCAAATCGACTAGCATCGCTGTCCTATTAGAATCACTCTTCATTTTTATTCTTCAGTAGACAGTACGCCTTGTTCTTTAGAATGGTGCATTTAGAGAACGTCATGGTTTTGTCCCGTATTGTGAGTTCTACCCAAGGGTCTCGTGAAGTTTTTCATTTTCACGATAAAGCCAACAAAAACGAGTATGTTCAAGTTGCTTTGTAGTCCCTAATTGGAACATGCATCTCTTCACAAAATCCCCTGAATTTGAACATGTCTCACAATCTGGAGATATTTTTGTTTTCCCCTGTAAGGAAACAAAACCGACAAACATCCCACTTCTGCATAGCCTTTCTGACCCCCAGTCGCAAGACGACACCAATTAAACTCTCTGTACTCTCTGTACTTCAATTATTTTTAGTTTTTGCTCACTTCTGGAAGATTTTCTGGATTTTTGCTTTACTATTTCTCTGTTTCATTTGTGGCCGGCGTTTCCCACACAAGTAGTTGGCAACTTTGTATCGTATCTTGTATCGCCATCGCCTTTGTCAACAACCTTGATTTATTACCGCAGTCTTGACTAAGTGTTACAACGTTAATTCCCGATGTACCTAGACTTCTAATCTATCGGCAGTATTCGGATACTCTAGTCACTAACCTTAGTTACGGTCTCCTTGTCTGGCTGGCTTATTTGAATTCGTCTGACATTTGTGGGATGCCTTGGAGTCTATGTTGCCCTCAAGGATGGAGTGCCGGCGGCGGTGGTGGTTTTGCAATTTCTGTGTACCTCGCCGATTTGTGGCTTGTGCCAATGTAATCACAGTGCAATTAAGTACCGCTGAGGTGTAGCCGTGCTCGGACTTAACAGTTCAAATGAGAAATAGATCGACACTGTGGCACCTGCTGTTGTGGTTGGAGTGGCCTCCTAACCGGTTCGAAGAAGATTTCTTTGAAATTTTCAAATAAATAACCAAAGGCGAGTCCACCTTGTGATTAATGGCGGCGTCTTGGAATAAGTTTTATAGCTCCTCGATGCAAAGAGTTTTTTTTTTTTTTTTTCTGGAAAAAAACGTCTTGTTTCTAGTTGGTGTCAAGTGATTTGAATCGAACCGAAGTTGAATTCTTCGATTACTATCGATAAATGATAACGAACGGGTATTTATATTGAGGAATACACGTATATCTTACCGGGGACTTTCCATTGTTTGAATTCAAGATTGTTTTGGTCTGTAAGGAAACTCTACTGGTTTTTGGTAAGCGACTTGTTTTTTTCTGTCTATTGTCACTTATCGAACGTGACAATACATAGATTCAATAGACAGACGAAGTTTGCTAACAAGGCTTACAAATTCTTTCTCTCTTACAACAATAATGAAAGTTGCTGTGCGACATTGTCCATGTCAGGAGGTGTGTTATAGCTGAGTAAATTGTTTATAATTTTAGCATAATAGAAATTTCACATATGAAAGTTGTTGCTGTTTATTAATGTTCGTTTCTTTTTTTTTATTTCATTTCAGGTAAGTCATTTTGGAGGATGTGATAGTGTGGAGACTTAAGACAAACACTGGAGAAGACCCAACAATCTATTTTAGTTTTAAGTGAAGTGCATTTTGTGGGTCAGTGTTGTTTACTATCAAGACCAAAATACTTGAATTTACCCTTTCCGGTCTTAATGGTCAACCGCTCATAATATCCTCCAGCGCCAGGTAACTGGGTATCAGCCTGGACCCAAAACTTTGCTAGAAGCCAAACATCTAACATAGCAGCAAAATCTTTGAAAAGATGTGGGGATTTCAACCAAAGATGACCTTGTTGATGTACACAACCGTAGTACGTGCAATTCTCAATTACATGGTACTAGTACGATGGCCTGCATTGAGAAAAGGTAACAAACTCATGAAATTAACAGACTCAAAACATAGCCAGGATAGGCAACACGGGCGCATTTAGGTCGACTCCAACCAATGCCCTTACTGTGCCCCTGCATCTCCTGCCTTTTCACTTACACACAAAGATATCACACTTAAAGAATCTGGTTGCTGGACTAAACTTTTAGACCGCAGCAATATTCTAGAGTCGTTAACAAAAGGCATGGTCACGTTTCAAACCGACTACATTACACCCAAACTAAACTTTAAGAAAATTTTGGCTTAGGATTTCCCACTAGAGCTCAGTGGAAGAAAGACGAAGCAGTGAAGGACATCGGCATGTAGTGTGAGGGCTGGTATCTACTTCGAATCCTTAAAATATCAATATCATACTGTTTGCGGGTTTTTGCCATCGTCTTCCAGGTGGAGCTACTGACAATCTGAAAATCTTGCATCTAACTTGGACATAAACATTACTAATCGCATAGATAGCCATTCCGCTTTCAGGGCTATGGACTCGGCTACCATATCGTCCAAAGTGGGGCAGGAGTGCCGGAATGAGCTTACAAGGCTGGGCGAAAGGTTTAGAATCGCATTGCTCCAGGGCACAGTGGATATAGAAAAAAAACGAGTAGATGATCGGCTTACTCACGGCAAGGGTCGATATCACGATGGGATCGGTTAAAGCCATTAGAAATAAACAGTCATCATCGCTTGTTTCTTGGGTTTTGGTTCTTTTGAATGACCCCATTCACTCGCTTGGATTTCTTCGACGTATTCCTCATTTTCTGGTTTCACGAACACTTTTGAAGGGTACATGGTATTGGAAGCCACTGTTTTCTTTAGATCATTGTTGTCAAAACCGTTTTGAACATTTCAAGTGTCTTAAACGCAAAGTTTGTGAGAATTCATTTTTTGGATTGTCAAGGACAGTTGTGATGCCAACCTAACAAAAGCGAATTTTAAGTAGCTTCAAACGCCTTCAAACTCATCTCATTGAATAAAAACAATTGAAAACTAGTTTACCTGGACTTTGTACAGGGACTCAGGAGTAAAGAGCAACTATGGATCACTTTTACTGAAAACCGACTGCAAAAGATACAATGACAGGTCAAGATCGGGTCAAGATTATTCAGAATGACCGCAAAATTTTCCGTCTACAGGATCACGGACAGTATCACCTCCGTATTTCCGGCTGAGATTCATGCAACGTAAACAAGGATGCTAGTGAAAAGAAAATTTCAACAGTGTTCAACTGTAATACCAGAACACGACAGCCATTGTGAGCCTTACACAACATGTGGAAAATTAAATTTAATAAACCACAAGCTGCAATGGTGAGGGTTTGTTGTGTTAGCACCCGTTGCCTGGAATAGATAGGAGCGCAACTTAGATACGAAGGTTGCTACTCAAGGACTATACGACGGATGACCGATCAATTCGATGTTTTTCTTTCATTGTCTTGGTGGAGGATGATTCGTCTTCTGCGATTGATTTCCCTTATTTTTCCGAACACTTCTGGCAAACAAATGGTGGTGTACCATTCACAATTGACCGTTCTACGTCGACAATGGCACGGTGGTGACATGTCCAATTAATCCGAAAAATCAGCCGACCATTTGCTTCGTGCGCGAACATTTTTTGTTGTACTTGTCTCGTCTTGAAAGATCCATACATTCGATTGTTGTTTAGTTTTGGGATCATATGCGTAGATTCATAAAACGTCCCCTGTCACGATTTTATAAACGTTTTTTGAAGCACCAAGATTGGATTTTTTTCAAACATTTCTTGTTACCAATCAACACCAGTCTATTTTTGAGCGATTGTAAAATTATGCGGTATGCAACGCGAACAAATCAAATGCTCATGCAATTTTGAATGTATGCTATTGGATCTTATGCGCAAGCATGCCTTAATCTCACGATATGCCATATGAAGATCCGCCAACATCAGTTCACGTAAGACATCGATTTTTTTCTGATACAACAACCGATTTTGGATGACCTTCACGAAATTTGTCCTGCAGCGAAGTGCGACAATGGCACGAGATGATGCTTCATTACCAAAAGGCAAAGCGAATTGATCGGCAGTCCTAACAGAACCCTGCGGTTCTATCATCACTCTTACAGCAAGCAACGCAAATTTTTGTGTTACTTATGCTCATCACAGCAGAACCAAGGTGTCTCGTCACGATGCCAGTAAGCAGTCCTACTAAGAAAAGTCGTTAAACTCTTAGAGATGTCGGGAAGGATTTCTAAAGTTATACTCATAAGAAACCCAGTTATTAGGGGAAGGTCTTACCGAGACAATCACGTAGTCCTAACGCAGGTGCAGGGTTTGAAAAATTCTATTAAGAGCTTTACCCAGAAAGTACACCGGCGATTTCACTTCTCATGATCCCATTTTGATCTGGGCCCTAAAACAAGACTCAGTGAGCTCACGAACTACCTTAGAATTCGTATGGGGTTTGTCATCTTGAATCGATTACGTTGTCTCAGATTTTAGCTAAAACCATTCTTGGGCACGGGAAAGTATGACAAGAGTCAAACCTGATTGTCGCGCAATTTCGTAAAAAGTCCGTGCGCCAACGGGATTCCGACCCGTGAAGATTCTCTGCCTGAGACATAACAGCCTTCCGCTCTCTTCAATCCCTGGCGCGCTGCTACCATTTGTCTAAAGGTGGTTTGATCTGTGATTCGAAGATCCTCTTTGTTGGAGCGTTATTGTCTATTCGTCTGTTCGCGGTTGTATCTTGCCCTCCTCACTGCCGTATGTGACTCAAACATCTCGATAGTGTTCAATATCTGCTTTGGTTTGGTTTTCATTGAATGCATGTGGGTTATCTTCCTGCCCTAGCAGTGTCTTTACCTGATTTCCATTGCTAAACCACATCTTAAGGTCTCGTTCCAGCAATCTGTGATTGGTCTGTCTTTCCTGAAAGACATCCGAATGTTGTTCCTATCGGGTAGGCCCTTTCTTTTTACGCAAGATCTTCTTTTCCGGGTTTAATGCTCTCCTTTCGCCGTTGTTTAACGCTGCAGCGTTTGCTGATCTGCATTTTCTGTGTTTTTTTTCGGCGTTTTCGTAGTCTATAAAACATAATACTACTTATCACCGTATTACAAACTGCTGCAAAATCGATTAGCCAGAATACGTTGTCTGTTGCCATGTCGGGAGGGGTGTGCTTTAAAAGATGTTCCCCTTACCGACTTTGGCGTTGAAGTGCCAATGATATGCTCCGGACAGGCTCTGTCAAGCAGTTATAGAACTCTTTCTTGATAGAGTCTTCAGATGCAGCCGACTGCTAATCGGTCTTAATTCAATTACCACTGATCGTCGCTGATCTCCCATGATGAATCCGCATGTGAGGACACTGTAATAAATTTGTCCGTTTTTGCATAGCTGACCCTATCCATTAGGGTTATACAGTGTGCATACGTTCCAGGTGCATACTCTCAATTTGTAGTCCGTGAATGTTCGTGTCGAGATCTTAACTAAGGTGGTCCGTTGGCATTAGAATATGGTGTCGCGCTCATAACTAATTGACTGCTATTTACGTGATAGGGAAGTTACCCATCATTCTGAATGAAGGACTGGAGAAAAAAGCAAATCCAGCAAAGGCACATTATTTTAACTTAAACTGAACTTCAGACTTCCGGAATCGTAGAACTCTCACAAGGTGCTGTGTCCTTTAAAAATCAGCCGTCCAATTATATTTTATCCTTAATGACGACCCACAGGGCAAATACAAGTAACTTTTATCCTGAACTTCATTTACCTTTTCCTGCCATTTGCTGAGATAACTATCCCGTAAGTATCCGTCTCATTTAAGTGACACTTACTGGTTCACTGTTCCTTTTTGCCTTTCATCGGGTCATTTTCCCGCGCTTTTATTTTTTTTATTTTTTCCACTAACATTTCAAGGATCTCTGTCAAATGCGGAAGTAAATCTTTCAACAGACCTTTGCTCTGTCCCAGTCCCAGTCCCTGTCCCTGTGACAATTGGGAAATAGGGAAACGATTTTTCTGTTCATTTCTTTTGTTCTATTGTGTGACAAAAAGTCTACGAAACAAAAAAAGAAAACAAGAGGAGAAGAAGTGGAAAACACATTAAGATGTAGCAGCGATGTCAAAACAAATTCATTTCCTTAGATTTTCCCTTGCAGCTGTACCCCTCTTCGTCGCTGTAGGCTTTGGATAATGAAACCCATAAATTGGCACGTTTGCACGTTTTTTTTTATATTTTGTTCCTGCATCGTCTCCAACCTAAAAGTGTCTCACTACTTTACAAGTAGACGAACTCGCTCTCGTACTTGCAGTATCTTCATCCACACACAACACAGCCTGAAGTAGAGCACTGCTGCCGGAGCTTTGCAGTAAGTATAAGTATCTGAGATCCATACGAGTATCACCAATAGACGTCAACAACACAACAAAGTTCAGCTCCATCTCCACCTGGATTTGTGTTTTTTATTTTGTCAGCTTTTTTCTGCTACTCCCGCTGAAACTGAAAACAAAAAACAAACGTCATGCCAGGTCGTCGAGACGGCAGCATCATAAGATACGGATACACAACAGAATACAAGAGTGCACCGTGATGGGGTTAAAAGGTGATGACAATGCAAATAGAGTCACTTACCCACCTATCTTTACCTTCCCACTGGAGGATTTCGGAAGAGTGAAACCTTGTGTCACCTACCCGACTTAAAACTTGGCCAGTTACAGTGCCAACATGAGGTCTGAACTTTGTTTGAAAGTAAAGCTGAAGGCTGCACGACAAACAAGGGTTACCTTAAGGAGATAAGATTCCTTTTCTTTTCTTTTTTATCCAAAATAGGGGAAGGGAACGTGTGGGATTATGCAGTTGTGATCAAAAATGTGTATGTAAATCACTCACAGTGACACAATTCGTGATTTGATTATAGGTGTGTGTTGGAAAGCCATTTGAGAAGTTATTGTCAACTTCCGGTGGTTAAACAAACCAACGACATGGAGTTTGATTATCTAACCTCAACTGCTGTATCTGTAATGCTTTCGTCAGAAGTCAGTTCGAGTGCAATAAATCGGTTATCACCCGAAACACGGAGATGATATTTAGATTCAAATTCAGACTCACACTCAATTCTGGTTGTCGTTTGTGATGAATGTAGAAAGCAAATTCAAATTGACACTCCAGCAGACAGAAGTGTCAAGTCGGAATACGAATCGACTTTCAGGATTTTATTTGTGGCTCGAAAGGGATTTACGGGGCATCAGTCTTGTGGTTGCGTGTTTTATGGAGAAGACTTTGAGGTGGAACAAGTGGTGTCGTTGCCTTTATTAGGAGAGAGACTATGACGATGGGTTTTCGAGCTGTTGGAGCTGATAAAGTAAAGTGATTGTGGTTGGAATTGAAGGAGAAGTGGAAAATAATCGGATTTGTGCCATTAGAATTGTCGTTACGTAGGCATTCGAGGAAATTCAAGATTCAAATTAGCTTGCAAGGTAAATTGTGTATGACAGAGGGTGGAAATTGCATTCAAATGCAAATCCCTAAGGATTATGAGTACATTGCTGATATAAAGGGCTTTAAAGAGTTCTAATAATTTTTATGAAAAGGGATGCTAATTAGAGAATTAAGCCTTTTGTCCTTCTCCATCTGCGCCCTTCTTACAAATGCGCTTTTCGTACACATTTGACTTTTGACTTCGACAAGCAAAGTTAAATTGGTTTTACCGGCAGCTGAGGCTCTCCTATGAAAGATAAGGGAAGTCCTAATAAGCGATAAGTGGAATGGATTTTTAATCCATTCTTAGTGCATTCATCCTAATGCAAAGTAGATACTCGTAGTCAAAATATTCAGCACTTTGTCGATTTGGGTCCTTAAGAAAGGCAAATGCATTAAACGATCTAACTAGGGAATACTGCCTAACCTACGTTAGGCGCTGCTATATAACGATGGAATGGAATGGACCGTAGGGCTTACAGTCTAGTACTACATTATTAATTTATTTTAATTATGTAGGGTCTCTTTGATTGTAGTTGCAAAATACTAGTTATAGATTCATGAAGAATTGATCTATGGTTTTTTTTAGTCTTAATCGTTCTGTTGAGGAAAGAAACAAGAAAAATTATGGAGTAAATCGCGCCCACAAGAGATGCGTTCTTATTTGTTCAAAATTTCGACGATTAGTGGAGATTGGTTCCGTTTAGCCTGTTTAGTAGTAGGCAAGCCTAGCCACGACATCGCATTCCTACAGAAAAAAAAGAAGCATCACCTTAACTGTTGAGCGAGTTTGATGGGTTACTCGGGTACTCAGTTTTGGTTTATCTTTTGTCCTATATTCTGACGATTGTTGAATTGTTTGCATGTAAAACTCGTAGGCTCATGTAGCGGAATCAGATGCGATGTGTTGTGTTCAATTTTTGAAGAAAATTTAGATCTTTTAAAACATGTCGTGAGGGGGTGCGTTTAACGGCCCTTATATCAACCAAAATTGAACCAACAGCCTTGTGAAAAATGTTAAAGCAGGAATGTGTCTCTCGGAAGATGGTAAAGCGATTAACGAGAATAATTTCCTTAAGTTTCATCGGTTGAGTAGGTCTAAGGTCGTCTAGAACAAGACATGTATTCTATGATCTTTCGGCTCTTGAGGATCAACTAAGCCCTAGGCAGGCTTACATAGTAAAACGATGCATGAATATTCATTTACAATATAACCCCGATTTGGCGCTTTCCATTCTCAAAAGTCCTGGAAATGTGTCTCGAAGTCTTCAAATCTGCCTACGACTTCCGGTTATTTGATCATCAAACCGGACATTCGATCTGCCTTTCCCTGGTTAACTTATGGTTATGTGTCTCTGTATATTTTTAATGACCGTCTTAGTTGTGACATTATCGCTTACTTATTTACTTACTTTAAGTGGTGCTACAGTCCTGGGTGGACCTGGGCCTCAGTCGACAAGCGTCTGCAGCCAGCTCGATCCCTGGCTAGCTGCCTCCAGTTTCACACGCTAAGTTGGCTAAGGTCCTCTTCCACTTGCGTGCGCCACCAGAGTCTTGGCCTTCCTCTACTGCGCTGTCCCTCGGGAGCGCATTCGAAGACTTTTCGGACCGGAACATTGGTGTCAATACGCTCTACATGACCCAGCCATCTCAGTCTTTGGATCTTCACTCTTCTGGTTGGGTCGATGTCGCTGTACAGTCCGTGGAGTTCATTGTTGTATCTCCTCCTCCATTCTCCATCAATGCAGACGGGACTGAAGATCGCCCGAAGAATTTTTCTCTCGAAGCAACCAAGAACACCCTCATCCATTTTTGATAATGTCCATGCCTCTGCGCCATAGAGCAGGACCGGGATTATTAAGGTCTTATAAAGGGTGACTTTTGTTGTCCGAGAGAGGGCTTTCCTACTCAATTACCTTCTTAGCCCAAAGAAACAAAGGTTGGCAAGTGTTATTCTTCGCTTGATCTCAGCGCTGGTGTCGTTGTCTGTATTTATAGCAAAGCCTAGGTAGACAAAGTCTTTAACTACCTCAAAGTTATATCCCTCGAGGGTGACGTTCTTCCCGAGACGTCGGTGTTGGTTGTCCTTTTTAGCTTGACGGCATATACTTGGTCGTGCCCTCATACTTGCGAAAGCGCCACTGACATCATACTGCTTTCTCCCGATTATGTCAATATCGTCGGCGTAAACGTAGTTGGATGGACTTTTGAAAGGTGGTGCCTCTTGTGTTTGCGTATGAGGTTTGCACTATTCTTACAAGTGCGATGTTGAAAAAATCGCATGACAACGCATCGCCTTGTCTAAATCCTTTTTGGACATCAAAGGTCTCGATGAGATCTTTACCGACCTTGATGGATAATGGACATTTTCGCCCTAACTGGCTAAACCAGTGTATTTAAAGGATTGTTACATGCAGCTCAAAATATTTCATATGGGATTCTAAGCAAACGCATGACGAAAGCGAGAGAGGTATCGTTCCACGACGAGTAAGTGATGGGCTGAGCACATAAGAAATTTAAGCCAAAAAGGGGCAATCGTTAGCCAAAATCTACCGGGTTCATGAACCTCAGCAGCAACTCCAGAAATCGATAAGAGAGATTGTGGCCTATATTAGTATAAAACAATCAACAATGCACGTTATTTTGAAAACCAATCTTTAGTTTCACCCATACTAATTGCAAAACTTGCAGCTCGTCAACGAAAATGCCTTTTCTTCACGAAAAATATTAGCGAGAACGATGCTCAAACATTTTCGAACATCACGAACGTTTGAAAACATATTATTAAGCGACCAAGCACATTTTCGTCTCGATGAACAGAGCATAAGATATTGGTTCCCCGACAACTCTAAGGAACGCCGTCAAGAAATATTTGCATTAGCAAAAACGACAGTGTGGTGAGCAATTTATGCCCAATGGATTATTGGCCCCTTTTTTTTATAACTAACGAGAGACAGTCACTGCTCACGTGTTCTTCTGGATTATTAAAAAGTTGTTGGTACTGCAACTGCAAGGTGTTTGTTTTACGGGTTCAACAGCAGAATACAATTTTAGTGAGACATACAGTTAGAGTTTCAATGGATAAGCTAAATGTAATTTTTTTTCCAATAAATTTATCAGCAAATACCTACCGTAATTCAACCATATCTGCCTCCTAAGCCATAGCATTTTTAGGTATAACGATTTTGGTCCATAGTTGGCCATTATAACCTCAAGACAGAAATATGGTAGAAAATCTACATGCAGTACTGCTGGCAGCTCTGCCGGCAAACAAATGTGCAGATATTTTTTGAAGTCAATCGCTGTCGGTTGCTATCATTTTACAGCTACTGTCACTTATGTGTGACACTGTCGATTACATTGAATTTAGAAGTAGAGATATGTTGCAGACCAGCGTTGCGTGCAGCATTTATATGTAGCTTCGCGAATTGAAACATGTGTATTCTAATTTCACTGCACACAAAATTCTGCTCATGTGTTTTGGGTTATTCTTCTTATTAACGGATATCAGTTCAACTATTGTACTTAAGCTATCACCAATCGTTCTTCTATTCAATCGATCGCCAACATTGAGTATGAGAAGTCCGTTGCTAATAATAAAACCTAAAAAAGATGGCAAAGTGGGTCAGAAACGATCGATGAAAGTGTGATTACTACTGAGCCTCTTGGAAACAATTGCGCGGTCCATGAGGAAGTTGGTCGATTCGCCTCAAGAGAATTTATTTTTAACTTTACAGTGATCTACTGGAACTACTGAAAATGCATCCCAGTTCTAGTTCTCTGTTATTGTAAAGTCGCGTTTTAGTGTTTCAATATTTTGCGTAAACCTAATTCCGCTAATCGTAGTAAGCCATGATTATCATTTTTATAAGCTAATTTATTGATAGCTTAAATTGTCGTCCACCACTTGTGCACGCTAACTAAGATAAGGACTTTTTTTTGCTGCTATCTTAGGATAGAGAACAATACCAGTAGACTGCTGATTGATTTCATGCACGTGACCTACATATTATTGTACAATAATTTCCATTCACTTATCATTTATGTCTATACCTATAAAGTAAATAACATTTTTTTCTATCTGGCCCAAGTCTCATGATGATCTATTTTTACTTGCAAAAATGCTGATGCAACAAATGAAATAAAAATGATTTAAAACCTGCGTTATCTTTAGTACATACCACCTATTGTTGGTGATAACAAGTCTTATTGTTTAAGAAATACAATCATAAACCGTGCTATTACTTTTAAAGTAGGTTTTGTCCTTAATTGTTTTGATAAAAATCAGAGCAAAAAATAAATCTTTAACCGGAAATTAAGCTGATATAAAATTATGAGAATCAACAAGGAGAGATTTTTTCACCATTTATATGACTTTTTAACAAATGAAGGTAGTAATCTGATATTTCTTTGCTTATATTGGTTGGAAATGCCTTCTTATCTTCGTAATCTGAGCAAACTTTGGTTATTTCCAATGACTGCTTCATATAAGGTACTTAAATGTTTATAACCAATGCTCTTCGTATTGCTTTCGTAAATATCTCTTTGAAAAACAAATTATTGTAATAAGGTAAATAAAGACTTCCACGTTCCAAAGCGCCCAAAGTTGGAGAGCATTCGTAATCTATATGTCATCAAGACCCTGGAGTCACTGCCGGACTAGGGAACGGCTTCCATCAGGACGCTTTTGGTAACCTGAAATTGTGCCTGCAACTATAAAATGTCCAGCTAAATTTGAAATCGCTCGCCCACGACCAACTGTAGGTACTGGTCGTTGTGGGGATTTCAGGGTTACATTTCCAGACCGTCCTAACTGGGAACAGAAAAAACCAACATTTGCCAAGGATTCATTCACATGTACTCGTATGGTTCACAAATTTACAATCCTCGGTATACAATCCTCGCACAAAAATCAGAACTACTAGCAATCAAAATTGGTCTGGTACTAGCTTCAACTCCTACAATTACTGGCCAGCGCAAACAAAGTCCGTCTTATTTGGGTGCCAGCACACAGTGGATACAAAAGCAATGAAAAAGCAGACGAACTAGCCAGAAAAGGATCCGCATCCCAATTTGTGATGTCAAGACCATTCTGTGGGCTATCAATGAACACCATAAAAGGTAGTATCAAAACCTGGCTAGAGGAAAAAAAGCTGCATTTCTGCCGGGAAGCCGAAAGAAACAGATTAAAAAAAGTTGACCCATTTGTTTCTGAAGAAAAATCATTAATTTTGGTCCAAGGAGATTTGTTCCAGCTAATTGTTAAAAATGATATCACGTAAATGGGCACCTTTAGCTTTGATAGCCAAATGCACTCTTTTTTCGGAAATTTCCATGACTTTGGCCAATGTTTATAGTTAGTTATACCAAAGTAATAGTTATAGTTAAGTTGTATAATTTATTTGTTTCGGACGATATGGCGGCTATTTCACGTCGAATGTTGGCTTTCAGTTGAGCTCAGGTCTTTGGCTTATTAGCGTATACCTTGGATTTCAAATAACCCCACAAATAAAAGTCTGGTGGCATCAAATCTGGTGATCTCGGTGGCCAGTCAAAATCACCACTTTTCGATATCAACCGCCCGGGGAACAATGGTCGCAATAAATTGATTTTTGCTTTAGCTGTATGGCATGCAGCCTCGTGCTATTGAAACCAGAAGTTATCCATGCCATTTTCACGCATAATGGGCATCACAATTTACGTTATCATGGCTCGATAACGCTCACCATTGACGGTTGTTGTGGCTCCATTATCGTCTTCGAAAAAATACTGTGATCATATTCGGTCAAACACCGCATCAAACTGTAACTTTTTGGTCGTAAAGAGGCTGTTCTTCAATTAATTGAGGATTCTCGGTGGCATAAAATTTTGCTTGTTTACGCCTCCATTCACCGAGAAATGTGCCTCGCCTGACATGATGATTTTTCGCCAAAAGTCAAGTTCGTTTTCAGTCATTTCGACGGAGTGTACTGTTCCATGGTATAAATTGTCTTGAATGAGGCTTCCAACGCGTATGACATTTGTTGATCTGTCAACGCTGTCAAAAGTTACAGGGCTGCCAGATGGGTCAACTTTAAATGGCCTACCCTGTACTACAACTAAGTAAAAGTCAGATTCGACTGATCACAGGCTTTTTCACAGGGCACCTCCGTGTGATGAATCACCTGATGACCGTGAGCATAACACAAGACATGATATGCAGACTGTGTAACGAGGACACGGAAACAGCAGAACACATACTATGTATGGGACTGCAATGGTTTAATCAAAACACGTCAACGTTTCCAGGTAAATTCTACCTCGAAGCGGCGGACATAGTTGCCAGCTCACCTAAAAAGTTAGCCACCTTTCTCACGAACTGCGGCATCATAGACGAGCTTTAAAATGGAGGACATTATAAAAGGCCCATCTGCGGCGCGCAGTGATCTGGGATATACTATATATATTATTGGACGTAATTTCGGTCCATTCTTAAGTTCTAGTTATCGATGATGCGTTCGAGAATTACGACTGGTGTTTGGCTCGAGTTATGTTGGCTTCTAATTTCTCATTTGTAGATGGCTTATCCATGTATAGTAGGTTGAACTTTACGTAAACCTTTGGGACGTGGATGTCATATTATTTAAGCGACCAATTTACCTGTCGAAAACTTGAAATTATCTATACACCGAATCGTTTTCGCTATAAAACCATGGGCTGTGTGGTAAGTGGCGCCAATTATCGTTATGACTACGAGGCTTAAGTTCAGACAGCAAATAGATAGCGCGATAACGGACCTCATTCGTTGTTACGTTCCAGTAGGCCTCAGTTTTGAAGAAACATGAACCGATGTTCCACGAGCCCTTAAACCATACAAAACCGTTATTAAACTACCACTTTTTTGCTTATTGACGTAGGCTTCGGATCCTTTAGAGCTCAATGACTGAAATTGGGTGGATTCGGATGGTCGAACGGCTACAACTTTTGCACGAATTGAATTTTGTTTGCTTTAAAATCAAGATACAAAGTGGCGCAAAATTAATCACCCTATCGGAAGATGTTAAAATTTTTCCAAATGGCGTCGTACGTCAATTATATTTGACATTTGTGAACTAGACAGCTGCAGTATACAAACAGACAAGCAATGGAGCGATATACTCCACAAGAGTGTGGAATAATTGTGTCGATTTTTTGTGAACAATAATCGATCGGTGGTGTAAGCACGGCTGTGGCTGCCGATGTTGCTGAGAACGAAGAAACATCAACCAGACGACGGGCCACCCAATGGAGCATTTCCAGACGGACGCTGCAGCGAATTTGCAACAGTTCATCACTTAATGCCTCCTGGCCGTTAGTCGCGTGTAAATTACTGTCAAGACATCCTCAATCTCAACAACGAAAAGGACGGTTTTGTGTCGAAAATCATCATGAGCGACGAGGCGCATTTCCACGTAAGCGGTTACGTCAATAAGCAAAACCTTCATCTCAGGGGCACATCCGCGTGTGATGCACGGTGAGCCATTACATCCACTCAGTGCCACTGTGCGGTGCGGCGTTCACGCGGGAAGAGTGATTGGGCCATATTGAGTACGGCATCGGCAATATGGTCACTGTTATAGGCGAACGCTACAGGGCCATGATAAACGGCTTCTTACAGCCGGAATTGGATGAGCGGGGCTTTGTGAACATGTGAACCGCACACACAGCACGAGCCACAATGGATATTGTGAAGGAAGCGTTACCTGGTCGGCTAGTCTCTCGTTTTGGCGATTTGGCAAGATCGCCCGACTTAACCATCCCAGACTGCTTTCTTTGGGACTATTTGGAGTCGCGGGTTTAGTATGCCAACAAGCCTCAGACAATCGCAGCCCTTAAGGAAAATATTCGACAAGAATGCGAACAGTTGTCGCCGGAAATCTTGCGGAAAGTCTTGGAAAACACGATAAAACGGGCACAAAGGTGTATCAACCCTGGCGGCAGCCACATGGCGGTTAAAATCTTTTCCACTTAACAGAAAAAATTGTTAAGGTCCAAATAAAGATTTCCATCACTCAAAATTATTTTTGTTTATTTAGTAAAAAGCGAATTTAAATACAAAATTACAAATTACGTAAAACGGGCCAAGTTGTCGTAATGGACGAAGCTGGATAGAACGCCAAATCGATTCATCATGGTCATCGTGTGCACTCTCCGTTACCGCCACTATATTTGCTCCCCTTCGTGGTAGATTTGGTCTATTTGTTCGCGAATTATACCATATCATATACCATATAGTGTGACACGATGCGTATGTCATCTCTTTTGAAATCCCCACTGGGAAAAGGAGCTCAAAAAGAATTGCCATTTATAATATTTTACAGCAAAAACTTCGTCCTGAAAGGTGCTGCAATATTTTGATAGGCGTGAGTCTATTTAAGTGTTGTGGAAATGTGTGTGGCGAAGTCTGAAGTAAAGTATTGATGCTCCAACTCCTCACATCCAAAGATACAAACAAAAGTGTTGTTAGGTTGAATGCCACGCTGTCAAGGTATATTTTAGCAATTCATGTTGTAGATCTTAGCAGAACCTCCAGTTACTTTGATTGCCAACAAATTCATCCGGAATATATTTTGCCTTTTGGTTTCCCAAAGAGAAACATTGTGACAAGTTAAGTTAGTCTAGGTCTAACGATTGCATTTATAAAAAAGACCAAGGCTATCATATGGAAGGGCAAGTGCGTACGATTTTTACAAGAATATGATCATAATTGATAGACATTTAAGGACTATTTGGGTAATACAAAATTACAAACACATCTGTCTTCTCCGTATGAACAATCCAATTGCAATTTACTACGTCGTTGCCTCAGAAATATGATGGGTTCGCAAAGTGAACTAAACTGCAAAGTTCATCATCTAAAAGTTTGTTGAAACAACACTGCTCCTCGTTACTAAATTGGTTTATGCACTCATTACTCATATTTCAACCGCTATTGTGTCATAATGTTCAACTTTTCCTGCTATTTGAAGTGCACTTGTCATTATTGTTTATGACAACTTTAAAGACTTCCAACACGCAATGCTATCATTTGATCTCCGTTTAGTGTACATCGTCTAGACAAGCCGTTCCCAGCACAGAGGCAGCAAAAGTTAAAACTTAATAAACAAATTGCATGTTTCTCTTTCAAAGAGTTTTATGACATTTAGGCAAATTATCCTCTGACAATCATATACAAATTCATCCATGCATATGCTGAAGGCAACTTCATGTAAAGCACATAATGATATGTAAATGAATCAGACAAATCAGCCTTATGTTTGCCCACCCCACGAGGGGACTGCTGAATCCTGAGTTTGGATTCTTGGATCCTGATAAATGCAAACATACAAATGAAACGTTTTATGTTGCAGGATGAAAGCCACACAGCGAATAATTCTTCAATTCCTTCGCCAGCCGAGACTACAAGGAATCACAAGAATGTTTCATTTATTTTTATCTATCATCTCGCTTTCAAGTAGACCGCTTCAACGTATCTACCCTGTACGGGGAATTGGCTCCTTGTAAATCAATTAAGGCGATGCATTTATCATATGTTTGTTCCTGAAAACAACGCCGCCTTTACTAAACGACTTTAGGAGGAGTCTGGTCTGCCACTGGCACTGGGATTTTGTACTAACAGATGCAGGCGACAAGACAACGTTGGCACGTGCATTACGAGCACTCTTACCCGTGCTCATACCTCTGTTGGAATTCGAATTTTAACGACTTCTCAGAGCGCACAATAAGGACCTTCAAGTATTCCATTGACCATTAAACGCGCGCATCAGTATTATCCATCAAATCGAAACAAGACGCTCCAACAACAAAAGATGTGCGCGCGTAAGCGTCTTTAAAAAAGTCGGAAAATTAAATGAAACGATTTATTGGCTTTTGATCTCTGGATCTAGCAACGGTTATAACTATGGCTATGGCTATGACTGTGAATCAGAATCTGATTCTGGATCCATTGTTTGTGCGGTGCCCTTCCTCAAAATGACTGTGGTAGGTAATCCAGGCGAATGCCCCTCTTGAATGCCGCCGCCAACAAGAATACTTGTAGTACTTAGGAAAAAAATGCGCGCGGCCAATCGTTTCGAGATTTATGGAACTCATTCACAGTTAAACGTGTTCTACGTGTCTTACGTGTTTAACAAACATGGACATTGCAGACAAAACAAATTTGATTTGCATTCGCGCTTTATATGCAAATTCAAGGTTGCGTCTGTCTACCTACATATGTACGAGTACTCGTATGTATCTTTCGGTGAGTTTTCTTGTTTTGGTTTGAAATGGAGATGAATTCCTCTACTTAAAATCCCATCTGAGTTCTGGGAGTCAGATGGCAGTGGCCAAAAGCTGGACATGTGTATGAATGTGCCCAGACAGAAACTAATTTCCTGGATTTTGTCACTCCCATTTCCTGCACTCGGTGGAAGAAAAATGTTTTTTTCTTTTTTTTAAATATTGACACATCAGCCGGGTTGACTTTCTCCGGTGGCACTTCTCTGTTTCCAGGATGTACCACTCGGTTACATTGTCCTTGACAATAGGAGGATACGACTTGAACAAAAACGGACGTCAGCTTTGTTGGTCTACATACATACGTATGACGTCGGCAGCAACGACAACGATGACTTGAAGTGCCCAAGTGTGATGCTGTGTGGCATTTGTAAATTTTAACTTAAATGCGCTTCGGTACGAGTATCTTTTTGCCGTTCTTCCTTTGTTTTATTTAGAATTCCACACCTCCGTGTTGGCACATCCTCGACGTCTTTTGCTTTTGATTGCCTATTGTGTGACCCCGTGCTGTGAGGGAATGAATGGAGATGGAAGTGAAGCTGAAAGTAAAAAGCCATGCCAACACTTTCAACGTGAACTTTTGCGCTACTTGACGACTATTCTTCTGCCTTTCGTTTTGCAATTAATTGTTTACAAGGATGAGAACAAGTGGGATCAAGAACAGAGTCCCGGGGGTGGCAGCTATCCAATTGAAGTTTAATTGCGAAATTAGTTAACAGGAAGAGAGAAGGTGTTTCAATTTAAGTCAACCAACAAAAGACGGGAAGCTTTAATAAAAAAAGGAAAGGAGCGAAGTCTTGCTTTTGGAAGTAGAAATTGGTATTGTTTCACTTGATCACTCTGACGTCTTTGAGCAATAGAAGATAATAACAAGTGTTGTTCGATAGGTGTTAACTGTCTGTGACTTGTTGTGCGTCTATGAATGAGATTCAATCTTAAGTAAAAAAAAAAACACCTCCTGCCTTTAACTGGGTCGATTCCTTCACATAAACTTGGTCGGTGGTTTTGACTGCGAGTTTGTAGCACGAGAACATTCATATACCAGATCAGAGCACAACCACGTGCATTTCAAGATCTGAAAGTAGATTTTTTCGTTACGTCTCAACGGTATCGTAAGATATTTTCTTCTCTAAGGGTTTAAGACTCCTGTGAATACCATCATAAAGTTCCCGGAATTTATTCAGAAAATTAAAAATACAAGTTTATTCATCTAAATCTATATTGTCCCCTTCAAAGTAATCCCTATCGACTGCAACACACTTATGCCAGCGCTTGATCCAATCCTCGAAACATTGGTTTTCGGTATGTCCATCAGTGCTTCCTGCGGTGAATTCGGTGGCTGTTGGATGGTATTTGTTGTATTTTTCGTCAAAAATTTAGGAATAATGATGGCACAGTGCAAAATCCACGAGTTTTCTACCCACAAATCTGGTCTCTTTCGGCGAATTGCTTCACGCAAACGTCTCATAACGCCCAAATAATACTCTTTGCTTACTGTCTGGCCTTCTGGCAAGAATTCATGATGCATTACACTGTTGTAATCCATGAAAACCGTGAGCATTGCCTTCTTTTTTGACTGAAAACTACGTGGTTGACTCATGACCATTTTTGAACCGCTCGTGCCACTAATAATCGACCGTTTTGATTAGAGAATCGTTGCCGAAACACTTTTCCAACGTTCGCGCACCATTAAATCCGTTTTTTGCGCCAAATTTAATACAAGTTCGTTGTTGCAAATTTAAATTCATTTCTAAAATTGTAAAAAAAAATCGCCAACACACACAGAGATAGATGTACTAACTTGGAAATGTCAAGCTATGACGCTAAGATTTAGAGGGAATATCAACAACAGATGTACCAACTTAACAAAAAAAGAAAGAACTCAAATCAGAACAATGGGAGCGCCACACGGTCAAGGTAGTATGTTAATCAAAGCAACAACTCTTAGTTTAGGAGGGATGACTGAAAGTTTAGTTGACCCATTCTTGGTCATAGATGTTTAGTCTTCTGCTTTCAATGGACTAACTTAAGGCATATTCTCTATTCATCAAATATCACAAACGGCCATTGCCCTGTGAAACACTTTTAGATATCCAGCTCTTGTAACCGATTTAATCAGTTACATCTTGCTCTACGGAAAGTGATCTTTCAGCAACCTGAATCGACTTGCCAGACACCTAAACGCCTGTGTTGACAAATGAATAAATGCAACATTGTAATGTCTTTTCAAAAATGGCTGTACATCAGAATGATGACGGGCGAAGGATGAAATTGTGTTTAGTTGTGCTAAAAAAAACTTTTCCATAAGCTTTACCGAATGCCCTGGCGCGTTATCATAATCGTGAGTCGGTCGCCGCTCTCCCATAGCCCCAGTTGCTTTCTTCTCACTCCTCAGAACTTCAAGATATTTATTAATACCTCACGTCTCGGAGCATATGTATAGTGCACAACGCCTTTGTAATCTAAGACAACAATTAACATGGACATGACATTTCTAAGTTGTCCTGATCGACATCGATGCGAAGTTTTTTCTGCACACACGAGTCATTTCTAAATTCTCGGTTAGAATTCTCAAAACCACAAGTTCCCAAGATGCCAAGACCACTTTCCAATTTTAACACATGCAAACGACGATTTTCTCAAAATTTTCCGGTGCTGTTATGCTCGAAGGCGATGCCGATGGCGCGATAGTTAGCTCATTGAACTATTACGCAGAGAGTCTGTGTTCGATTCCTGACTGGGTCAATTTTTCACATCGCCATCACCCTTCGGCGGGCAACGGAAAACTCCCGAAAGTTAAATTGCCTACGAATAAGCTTCTAAGGAGTGCCGTTCGGACTCGGCGATAAACCGGAGGGCCCGCTTAGATGTGACAAAAATGACAACATGAGCAACACAAATGAGTGCCAAGAAGCTAGGCCATGGCCCATACCGGGCTGCCAGCGGCACAGTGTTTTTTTTTGTTTTTTTTGTTTTTTTTTAGACGACCGTCGGTAATTGCGGTAACGTGTGAGTCCTATAAGGAGTCTCTTTTTACATTCATACCCCTGATAGTTTTGGGATACGCTTCACACTCGTATATTAGGGAATTTTGCACAGAACTGGACCAGCCTCCGTTTGAATATGGTCGCTTTAAGTGGCCAAGACAATCAGTATTGAGCTTTTGACTTATGAGATGACGCCTTCAACCTCTCGTAAACAAGTTTAAATCTGACTTAAGTGCTGAAGATCAAAGATATTCCACAGCATCAGGAAGTATTTAAAGTCAACGAGGCCTGAAAATAATTTTGTACAGAACATTCAACTTTGACAATAAAATCTAAGATTTCCGTCCATTTCAGGACTTTCAGTAAGAGCTCCAGATCGAAATTCGCCACCTCTTTATAGATTATAGGCCGCATATAACAAAATCTGTTTAGATGAGCGAAATAGGGGCATTCTTAGTGTTAGCATTCTTGCCAGGATTATTAGATTGCATAGAATGACAGTGAAGGATGCTTCCTAATCATCGTCTTTGATAAAATGATGTGAGATTCACCAAGGACACAACTACATGAATACGTCGATGACATCGATATCATTGGTAGAAAGTAAGAGGTGATAGTGATGTGTCAACCAATTATCAAAACGAGCTGTCGCAAAAGCCAGCTATACCTTTGATTTTTGTTTAAGGATTTTGCCTACATGGAATCCGCTATTAAATCGGTAAATAGGATCTCATCAGAAATTCTTGTTCTTTATTTGGGCTAAGAAAACAATCAAGTAAACAGGTCTTGGGAAGAAAAGTCAACAGACCCTCATCATCTAACTTGGGCAAGGCCACAAATTAGGCGAGCATGGATGTAAGCGGAAGCCAATGAGAATATCCTTGGTAGTTTCAGCGCAAAATACAATAGGTTCATACATACTTGATTTTTGGTTCCGCTTTCTATTGCTGGAGAAAAACAGTGACATCGATCGGGTCAGGAAAATACATATCAGTTGTCTGAAAGGCCGAATAAATGTGTATCCTCCGGCCAGAGGAAGCAGCTTACCCTAAATGATTTGCGTAAATGTAAAAGTGCCTAAAAATTGTTGAACGTGCAACCGAAATCACTTAAAATCACTTACTCTTAATGAAAGTTGATTAACTCAATCTCAATACCAGATTGTCCTTCGTCGCCGCATGTCAGTCTAAAGATCATTTCCATCTTAAACTCAACCAGGTTTTTTTTAGAACTTAATGTTGCCCTGAAACGCTATTTAAACCTTCTCTCATGAAGAGAGAATGATGCCCTCGTTTTTTTATCTCGATTTTTTTGCTAAACTAATTTCGTCCCTAACACACTACTTTATATGTCTGTAGTGTAACGGATGGTGTTTCTTAGAAGGTGTTGATGACTTTGGATTATAGAACTCTCGACTGACAAAGGTAAATTTTTCTGAAAGTGTTTTGTTACGTGAAAAGAAGAGTTACCCTTGCAAGGCATTGTTCTGACACAGTCTGCAGATGATGGAAATCGCCCTTGAGTAGTTTAATTTGAACTTAAAGAGTGTCCAAATAGCAATGATAGCTTTTCCAATTATTATATATTAGCAGCTGTCGAAGTTACCAATGACATCCAGCTGTCAAAATATTCAGTTATCTTTGCCATTTTATCATGCACGCTTTTGTGATCGAACGGAAATTATAAAAAAATACAATCGGAACGCAAGGTGAAATCCATCGCGAGATCGGTTGTCATCATAGCTTCAGTGTAGAGGCAATTCGTCGAACAGTGGAAAAGTTTAAGCGTGAGCATACTCTTTTGGATTTTAAGCCATTAACCAGACAGAGATTGGTGCAAAATGAAGAAAACATAGCCGCCGTAGCGGCCAATATCGAAGAAGACCCAGAAATGTTGATTCGGCGCCAATCAGTTAAATTGAACATCGCCAGAAATTCAACCTGGCTTATATTGCGGCTGGATTTGGGCCTACATCCAGTTAAGATTGTGCTGATGCAAGTATTTAAGACGGACGACCATAGACAATACCGTGAGTTTGCTAATTGGGCGCAGGAAATGTTGGCTGGAGATCCGGATTATGGCCAAAAAATCATCTTCTCGGACGAGGCCCATTTTTGGCTCAGCGGACATGCAAAATGCATCAAAGCATCCGCAAAGATTGACTGTTTGATGCGGGTTATGGCATGGCGGCATCATCGGACCTTATTTATTTCGAAATGAGGAAGGAGACAATGTGGTCAGACCTCGACAACATCGATAAATCCGAGCCGTGGTTCAAACAAGACGGCGCTTCATGCCATACAAGCGACGCAACACTCGAAGTTGGGAAGGAGAAATTTGGCGATTGGGTCATTTCACTGCAAGTGTTCACCAATTGGCTGCCGCGATCATGCGATTTGACACCACTCGATTATTTTCTCTGGTGCTACGTCAAGTCTACGTTAGATTACGCTAACAAGCCACTCATTTTGGACGAGCTCGAGGCCAGCGCCGCCCAAATTGGACCGAGTAATAAAAAAATTTACCCACCGCTTGAAGCACTGCCAGCGAAGCTGAGGCGGTCATTAGAATAATGTTCTATTCAACACATAATGGCATGAACGTAACTTCAAAATAAAGCCAGAATCAATTTTATATCTCACACCGTTTTTGTTTTATTTAAACTTTTTTTTTACTATCGTTCTTATCTGATCACTCTTTAGATATTATAGTCCACGGAGGCATGCCAACAAAAAATTGTTAATACACTCTGCAAAGCAAATATTTATCGGCGATTGTTTACCGAAAACAGTGTTTTTGTCAGCCAGCTAGCCTATGGCATTCACCTGAAACGCATAATATATCCAATTAAGACTGCAATGACATAGTTCTAAAAAGATGAATCATTTCTGCCTCTCAGAAACGAGTTTGCTTTGCTACATATTTTTAAAATTCATCACCCGCGTGACTGATATATACTCACCTATCGATAACATTGTAATCATTTCTGCGACTTCAACCGATATCAAAATTTCGATTTTTATTTATTTATTTAAGAACCATAAAACAATTCTCTTTTGTGAAGGGGTCACAAAGCACGTCGTTCCATTACCTCCAGTGACTCCAAATTGCTTAGCCTCTTTCGGCCTTTTATTTGATTCCACAAGTCATTGACAAAATTTACTACCACTTACGAGTCATATTAGCCAATTAAACGAACCGTAACCATAATGTCAGACACCTTTTTGCGCGCCCAATGATTTACCACAAACACCACTTGTATAAGAAAACCGTACATAAGTTCTTCAAGCGAGAAATAGCTGAAGCGTTTGTAAGCGATTTTCCTTCTTGTATAAGAAAAATGCCATTTCCGAAAGTCATACTCGTATCTATGAACGTCTGTTGGTATGTATGTACTCGTTTGTTTGTATATCAAAACGATGACAATGAAATATTTTATCGATTTTAAGCCAAGAAATTTTCATATTTTTTTTTTTATTATTTTCTTGACCGAATGGTTGGATGCCAACAAAATTGGCCGCCATTCAAAAATTGCAAATGCAAAATCGCCCGACCACAAAAGAAGCAGAAATTTTTATGCAATTTATTGTTTTGAATATTTAAGAGAAATTAATTGTCGTGCTTGTTAATTATGCGGCAGCAGTGAATTTATTTTTTATTTTTTTCTTTTTGACTCTTTAAATTAAAAAAATTCATTTTTGTGGCTTTATTTAGAGGAGGGCGATTTAAAGGAAATAAATAAAGTCGTCGAAATGAGGGCGGGACATGATTTTTTTAAAGACATTGACATTAATGATTTTTGAATTTGAAATAAGTTGTGAATACTCTTATGCCTCTGGAAGCCTTAGAACTTATGCTTCAATCACTACGGACTAGGAAACACTATCAAGCATTGCTGTAACTTGCTTTTTAAAGGAGCTCACGATTCTTAAAGGGCCCTGTCTGGAACAGTATAGTCTTCATTACTTGCGCATTCAGGGCATTCTACGTATACTTCCAAGCTTACAGACAAAGCCTTCAGCATTCACAATAAATGGATCTTTAAGTTCTAGGGTTTGGAACTCATTATTGTCAAGCCTTTGGCTAACCCCAAAATTAGTTTCCTAGGGCAGTCCATCTCAAATCTCTATTGTTGTCGGAGTGAGACGAAAGCGAATTCCTTATCTACTTTCGTCAGGACGGAGAAGTGCGTTCATAAGTCCATTCTTATTCTTGTGTAAAGGGGTTTTCAATAAAGGCCAAAACAATTGTGCATTTAAATAAAGCACAGAGATATCGAGCTGAAATTTATTCCAGGTAAAGATGGAATGCAATCTCGTTCAAATGACCACCGCACGCCAATTTGTAGTGATTGATTCTTTGGAGCCAATTTTCCACTACTTTTCTACATATATCGGCCGGAATTTTGGCTATTTTGCGTTCGATATTATTTTTGAGCTTCTTTAACATATTAAGATTATTGGCATTAGTCAACGACGTAACGTTACCTCATAAAAAGAAATCTAACGGCGTTAAATGGCATTACCGAGATGGGGATTTAAGCGAGCTTACACGATTACCGAATTTCCCCTTCAACAGATCAATTGTTTGAACATGTGGCATTATTTTTTAAATTCTGGTCGAAAATAGGCTTCAAACAAGGCACGTATGCCAACTCCACTTCCCGTAACATGGGAACCATTTACATCAACGAAAAAATATGGTCCAACGACGTCTCGGTACACTTTTTTACAGCACAATCGGAGAAGTTTCAGCACCTTAAATGATAAAGAGGCTTCAGCTCTTGAAGAAATTCGATCTTATAAGGGTGTAGGCCAGGATCTTTACGCAAAATTCGCTACAATGTGGATTTCGAGATTCCCGATTCCTGTGAACTGCGTGGAATCGATTGATTTGGCTCTATTTAAACCGAGGCACGGCTGCAATATTGTGTGTTATATCAATGATACAGGAACATTCAATAGTAAATATGTTGACTCAAATTTATCCACTATAACACCCACAATCGTCTGTCTGGTGAAACGATTTTACGACCGAAAATTGAATAAAGCGCTCTTAAAGTTAAGGCTTAGATTTCGATACGCCATGGTAAAAATGTAGACCTTGACTGCTTTTTGACATTGACAGACCATAAAAAAAAAAAGTTTAAGGGTGCGATTGTATTAAAATACTAAATTTGTATGCTTCTATTGGAAAACGATTTCATCGTTGTTGATGTTTCAGTGATAGAGAGCCTTTAGTTACAACATCCACCAAATTACCACCGATTACCTGCACCCACTCACAGAGTTAGTGCTGCGCGCTTATGTATCGTAAAATAAATAAAAGGGCTCCATGATGTTGTAATCACACTCAGAGCAGGCGTCATAGGATGTTGTGACACTAAGTGCTCAGCTACGATACCAGTATCCGACTAACGGATGTCACGGAAGCCATTCTTAGAGTCGACGAGCAGAATTCGCTCTATCTGCCAGAAATCAGAAATCTTAGCTGCAATTACGCTAAAAAAAAACCCAATCGCGCAAGTTCTTCAAAACTTTTGCCCGTGTTGTACCAAAGACATCTACTTTTTAAACTAAAGGAGATTTTAGGATGGCAGCACATGGCAAGGAAAGTATCAGCGTACTTAGTTTCGACAGTCGGGGCACCCTTCGCTGTGACAAGCATTATGTCTTGCCTCCTTTATAAAAATTTCAGCCGATTCGGAAGGTCTGGCCAACAAAATATGTGTAGAATAACAGTCGGGAGTTGCAAGTTACCATCAGAAAAATTGAACGCCTAGACCTTAAGCCAGGAATGTTGTTACCATAAGCATACTTACCATTCGTTTTATTGACGGAAAATAACTTGTCTGGACTAAAAAGGTTCCACCTAAAACTGGCAATCCGTTGCCGATTTTGTTTTAGTAGGATGTAAAGCGTTTACTTGAAACAGAACATGGAACATGTGACGTACTTGAGAGCGGTTTGTCACAAATGTATTGAAAATTTCCCAATGCAGCTTTCTCTACTTCGATGTTCTAAGAAGTCGGGAGCTGTATCATCGAAACCATCTTCCTGTTGCTATTTGGCTTAATTTTTGCTCGAGATTCTATAACTATGGACCTTGGTGCCCTAGTTGATGAATCTTATAAGCATCCCATTTGATCCAAAAACGCAATTGGGACGATTTGTGTTCTGTATTAGATTTCGCTTTGTTTAAGACGGTAAGGGTATTCCAATCTTTATGACCCCAAAACTATTGAAGGTTCAAAAACGGAACGTAACCACTTCATGTTAATTTTGGAGGATATACATACATAGATCTTCTCTGACTACAGACAGATAATTTGACTCTTAATGGGCTACAATCTACGGGGCACGACACCCTAAAATGAAGTCAAAGGAAACAGATTATTCCCTAAAAATTTAGTAGCATTCTTACTGGTTCTCAGTAGAGCGTCGTATTGGTTCTATTGTTTTTGAAAACATATGAATCGATAGCATCGTTATTGTTCTAGTTTCTTAGAGCAGACAGATAAGTTTAGCAAAAATACCAAGCCGCAGCCTTAGAATCGGCCGATGAGTTTCGTTTCTTTGAATCAAATTTTCTCATTCATCCAACAGGGAAAAAAGTTACTCATGCAGGGCGAACCAAAGTCTTAGGACTTCTCGCTTATGTCTGGTATATACATAGTACAACAAGTCTGCATGTAAATGGACTTTCGCTGTGTCCTACTGCATTTCCTGGATTCTCCTCAGTAATCCAGGTTTTTTGGTCCGTTTCTGGTCTGGCTGAAGTTCCTGTCCTAATTTCAAATATTCTTAGGGTATAGGTAAATCCGAACTCTTGTACTCTTGAAGTAATAGATGACAGTCAACAATAAATCCGTTCTTATCTGGTATCACAACCTATATACAGGAGAGCGCCTCATATTTCTTGCCAAGAGAGTATAGATCGTCAATTCTTTCAAATGCGTCATCTGCGTTGATTCTTTTTTTTCTGATTGAATGGGTTTTGTCTTATTATCTACTTCGCCTAAGGAAATTTACCAAATCTTCCGCCAACAAAAGCCGTAAGTTTTGCGGCATCTTATCAGCCGTGGGATAAAATAAAGATCCCAAATCTCACGACGGATTCCTAGTAATAAATTGAATATAAAAAGATCCAGACGGATACAAGTTTTACCTAGATTCCTTTTCATATTCTAAATGGTGACGTAGCGCCGTGGCAAGAGAGCTTGGGTTACAATCTAAGCTAACAGCGAAAAGCTGGAGAATGTATTTATTTTTTTTTACGTTATCACCTTTTCGGCAGACAAAGGCACGAGTAAGTTAATTATTGCGCCGGATTATCGCACTTTTTTCGAAAAAAAAAGGATTAGTTTTGCGCCATTATATTAGCCAAGGGGTTAACTAACTTCCCTAGATCCCGAGAAAAGGCGGAAAAGGCTCTTATCTGCCCTCCATCCATATCCTAAATCATGATGTAGCAACGTGGGTAAGTTTGTCGACTGCTACTCAAGAAAGCTTAGGTTCAAGTATTTTTCTTATAGGGTTGTAAGTTTTTCAGTGGACACAGATGAGTGAAAAATTGCGCCCAACTATTGCGCCATTGTTTTATTAATATTGAAAACAATATGCCAAAGAGCTGATGGTACTTTTATCCTGATTTCAAATCGTGAAGTCTATGCAACATTTGATCCAAAAACATTGCACGGACTTGCAAGACTATTTCGCTTCTTAAGTAATCTAAAGGATTTCTAACAAAAGAAAGACAGACCGTGGACTTGTCTTTGCTTGAAATAGTAATTTGGAAACCGTTGGTTGGAAAGCCCTGTGACCCTAAGTCTTTCGATTGCTCACATACCGATTGCAAAAAAAATGTTCACCAGATTCCTTCATCTTCTCAGCTAATTCCAACTACATACAATAACTCCGACAAACCCCACAATTAGAATAGAATACTCATCACAAATTTATTTATTGGAAAAATCCTATCCTATTCTTGGAATTTCCAATCGATATTTACAAACGGCAACAGACAGCAATTAATCACTCGACAACAAGTGAATCTAAGGTAACCCATCTTCAAGTATGTATCTGGTCAACCATTTGTTACGTGAAACCCCTTCAAAACGTCAAAAGGTTGCACACGTGTTTCAGAGTTTCAGAGTTTCAAAGACATCAGCAGCAAAAGAAGAGCACCTTCTATGAGTACTCCTGCTTCTGCTCCCAACCCACGCAGCTCGTTTTGTTTTGTATCCATTGGATACTATACATCTAATCTTTATTCTTTCAACGCATCTGAACGATAAATCTTCGTTTGTGGAATTTTGAGTGTGTCTCCTCTGCTGGATGACTGCCTGAAATGGTTGAATGAATGTGGTTGGATGTGCTCCTGGTGCAGCAGTCATCATCAAAGACGACAACATGCACTCGAGGAATTTCGATAAATTCCAAATCGATGAGGCACGACTTAGCGTCATCGTCATCGTCGTCGTCGTCGTCTACATGTCGGATGGATGTGCTTTTATTTTTTATTTTATTTTTATATGGTGAACCAAGCAAGAACAGATACCTCGTAGACTATGCCCATTTGAACTGCCATAAAGAATCAATGATCCCTTATCAAGTTATTGATCAGTGAATTGACTAAAAGCACCTGTAATGTGGGGGGAGAAATTGATTCTCCACCAGTTCAATATGCGCCCTAATTGATGTCGAAGCATTGTTAAGCCTTTTGAAGGCAAAACAAGTGTATCGTTTCGACTAAGTATTTGTATATTTGTATCTTATCTATTGTACCTGTCGGGACTGGAATTTATCTTTGAACACAATTGAGGAACGGTCATAACAATACAATACTTGTGGCAACAATAAATATTGATACAGTATTGGGCGTAAGTATGTATGCGACGCACGGTGGGAGTACTTGAGATAAGGTTTGTTCGGATGATTCCAATCTATTCGTAGATTGACTTAGTAATGTGTGGACAATAAAGCCGTGTGAGTGTGCTGAATTTAATTGGGAAAATATTTACTGTTACTCGATAAGAGTCTCGAGATAAAACGTAGATCATGTAGATTCTGTGGATATCCATACCTATGGGTTACGAGGTAAGGTGAGCTGAAAAACCTTCGAACTTAATTTAGATTGTGCTAATTTACGAGTATATGCGAATTTCATTTTTGTTATCAAGATAGCGAAGGCTTATCAAGATCACGTTCACGTATGCACCTATGGGTAAATAACTGAATTTTGGCAGCTGAGGGCACAGGTTTCTCTTTATCTGCATCCTGTAGTAGACTTTTATGAGCTGTGTTGTAACTCGAAATGAAATATAGAGTCTGTGGATAATCTCATTCTGGAATAATTGTCATAAGGGAGTCTAAAGAATGCGGAACGAACTTACTTCTGTGTCAGCGAGCCAACTCTTATCACCTTCGCTTGGAATTCCAGGGTAGAGTCTTCTTTCGACACTGGCTTTCAAATTGATATTACCACGATTTCAGTATTTTACAAAAAAACTCTTCAAAATGTCTGTGGGTAGCTATTCTGTGATTTTCTTACCCCAAACCGATGTACCTCTACAATGAACTTTAATCTTCTCACTGTCGAAGTCTTGAATTAAATGATACCTTACGCATAGAACCTTGGCTGTTATAAAATCGTGGTCACTTTACATTAGTAGAAACTTACTAAACCATTGTCTCATCGCAATATTTGCTGCATCTCTATAGAGACTCAGTGAATCTTGTAACAGAATTGATGCACTATTTGATCATTCGATAGCTAGTCGGTTGACATTGTAGAGGTCATGTATACATATCATAACTATAAGGACCGTGTTGAAGCTTCTTATCTTGCCTTTGAAATCTTCCAACGCAATAACAGTGTCAATTTTAAACGTTCAGTTTGTTTGAACATAAAAATATTCCATCTCATCTGCAAGTCAAATAAACGTCACTATAAAGGTGATCTGTCTTACTCTTCTCTGGAGTCATAGCATCTTTCGATCTTACCGGTCTTTGCTCGTAATAACATAAGGTTCTTTAATGCTACTTCTAAAATCCCAAGAGCTGTAAGCTGGCTCTCTGGAATAAAGTAAGAGAGTTTTCGAATTGGCATCTGCTAGTGCCGCCCCCTCGTAAACTTTCCCTCAGGTTAAAGGATTCAAGCGTCTTGAGCAGAATTTCATGAGTCGAATTGGACAATGTACTTGCATTATCTGTATTCTATAAGCTAAGGTCAGCAAGAAAATATCAAGCCGTATTGAAGGCATTAGTTTCCGTATCTTATATCATAGGATGTTGTACTGGCAAATATCCGAAGACTTTTCGGCATCCTAACTCTAAGCTTCGAGCTGTTATTTCCATCTTTTTGGTTGTTTTGAAATGCTGCGTAAAATTTAAAAGAAGAATGATATCCCCGACCATTCCCTATAAGTTCACTTTCTGCCTTTTTGGCTCATCTTTGGTACAATATTGCCCATTGATCGTACCGTATTCCAGTTGTCTAAGGATGCGTTTGACTCCTGACTTTATGTTTTCTCCACTACCTTTTGGTAAGAATTCTTTGGACTTGTCAGCCGTTCCGTTTAAATATTTTCTGGTGTCATTCTGCTAGATCAGTCAGTGAAGATAATTTGAAGTCACTTAAAAAGAAGATAGCAATTGCTGTGCATTTCATTATGCAAATATATGGAGCAGAGATGTTATGTAGAGAATGTACGTCGATATCAGAAGCATCAGAAAGAGCCCGAGTAGAGCAAATCCAAATCGTTCTTTCAGTATAAGAAGCATAAGTCCATGTAGGAGGAAAGGTGAGAACGCCGTAACCATTTTCGTAAAAACATGTGCAGAGGCCCATAGCTTAATACTTACGTATGTTAAGTCAGTGATAGAATCGGAGCAGCCTCGCAGATGTAAGACAATATTTCTACAGTAGTTTGCCCTATCAAGTGTGTGACTTTGTTAACTGTGCATTCTCCAAGTAATCGCTAGTTGAGACATCTATCATTAAAAGTGGTAATTGCGCTATTCTGGCATTATGCAATCCCACATACATATGTCAGCCTGTTGTCAACCTTACTAGCGACTTTTCATCAAGGATCAATGGATGTCAGTACTATGTCGAAAGTTCTCCTTCTTGTTCGCGAAACTCATTAGAAAAACAATTTTCTTATCAAAGAGGACAGTTTGGAGTATTGCATCGTAAGCGAAACAAATAGTTGAATCCTGTAAGTATTTGCTCACAATTCATTCATTCTAAGGAAGTGACACTTTTCCAATCAATTAAAGGAACCCCCGCTGTTCTGGACTTGTGTTAAAAATAATAAATTCTTTCGCTTGCCTTTAAAGTGATCACCTACAACAAGTACCAATAATGCACTCATTTGCTGATATTGAGAATATGCCAACTTTCCTACTATTGAGCAAGAACTTTTGTAGACTTCTCTTATTCTTCTTCTCATCAGTAAAACTTCATCATGCTTACTTACTTTAGGTGGCGCTACAGTCCGAGTTGCACCTGGGCATTAGTCACCAAGCATCTCCAGCCAGCTCGATCCTTTGCTAGCTGCTTCCAATTTCGCACCCTTAGTTTGCTGAGGTTCTCCATGTTGTGCGCCACCTGAGTCTCGGTCTTCCTCTACTGCGCTGTCCCTCGGGGCGGATTTGAAGATTTTTGGGACCGGGGCGTTGGTGTCAATCGGCTTTACATGACATCAATATTGTCGACTTGTACGGACTTTTGATAGATTGTGCCTCTTGTGTTTGCGCGTGAGTCTTATACTATTCTTTCAAGGATGATGGTGAAGGAATCGCATGACAGCACATCGCCTTTTCTAAATCCGTTTTTGATATCAAAGGCCTCGGTGAGCCATTTACCGCACAAGTGAACAAGTACGCTGGAGGTGTCAAAACTAGAAATTGCTCTGTATAGCTCGTCTCTATAGATGCTGTCATATGCGGCCTTAAAATCGATGAATAGGTGGTGTTTATCGATCTGAAGCTCATGAGTTTTCTCCAAGATCTGCCGTTCTGTGAATATTTGATCGATGTTGGACTTTCCTGGCCTGAAGCCACACTGATATGGACCTATCAGGTTGTTGACGAACGGCTTCAAGCGTTAAAGCAGTACGGCAGATAAGATCTTGTATGCGATTTTAAGAAGACTGATGCCTCTGTAGTTGGGGCAGTTCAGAGAGTCTTCTTTCTTGAGAATCGGACAAACAATGCTGAGGTTCCATTCATCGGGCATACTTTCGTCCGACCATATTTTACAGATGAGTTGGTGTATGCTCCTTACCAAGTAATCGCCTGCCGCTTTGAAGAGATCGGTAGTGAGACCACCGTGTGCTCCAGCAGCTTTGTTGGACTTCAGCTTATATATTGCTATCTTCACTTCATCCAGTCTACAGAAATGCTCTTTCCAAATCCTCAGCATACACTGCGACTCTACCACCTACCCTTGTTCGTTTCTACAGACTTCGGTTCGGAGTTTGTGTCCGTGGCATGTTTTTGTTTTTACCTTACAGAGGATACAAAGCCAATGCCAATGCGTTTGGGATTAAACGGTATTGAGAGATTTTTAAATGATAATTGATACCTTGATAGCCCGAAGACGCCAATAAGCATAAGGGGCATCAGAAATGCCGCTGACCTACTAGAGAGATTAATGTCAATACAATCATTAATTTAGTCTGCGAACAACCTGAAGAGTCATGTCGTCTGCAGCTATGATCGCATAAAACCGAACTGTCAATGGAAGCCCTAACAGAGGATGCAGGTTCGGGTGCTGCAAAACTTTCCTCTGAACCTTGCCTAGCAAGTCCATTAGCGATTTTGATTCCCGTGATCACATTGTGACCTGTGACTAAAACAATTTTTTTAGTAGATAGCTCAAGTTTTGAATTTGTAGATAACTAAGTTTATCGGCACATGCTTTCGTCAGCGTTTCATTGCTCCAAACTTAGCTTGTCCCAAATTAGTCGCAGACGTCCAACCATGCATAGATCGTGGTTCTGCCTTCAATATTGCCCGAACACTTTATTAATTTTTTTTTTTTAAATATTCAACTCAAATTGTCCTGTAGCTTTACTTTTAACTATTTTCTGAGAACCAAAACTAATTCACAGGTATGCGTCGTGAACTCCTCTAGCAACCAGCTTTTGCACCAGCTCTACGCAAAATCCATTAAGAAACCAGAGAATCGTGTAGCGCGTTGACAAGACGACCCACTAAAACTACTAATAGGATTGTTGATCTAACCATGATAAGTATAATCACAGCTACCTTACTAAAGATCGAGTTAACAATGCAAACAGTTCCGGAGTCTTGATTGGGCTACTTTAGACAAGCATCCTTTATGGCATCCTGGGAAGAAAGAATGGATTTTAAGAGACTCATTCATACCAACCCATCTTAGCCAATCCAAGGCTGAGCCTTCTGACATGCTCAGGGCCAAAAATTACTTAAAGAACTTTTCTCTCGAAGCAACTAAGGGGATTTTTAACCACTTGAATGACATCCTGCCTTTATCTTAAACCTTTTATTTACCCGTGTAATGCTGATCGAAGAAGATAACTTAGTGACCCCTCTCTGACAAGCAAGGTCTATTGCATTGCAACACTATAAACTTGCCCACTTCTGGTCTTGAATATCTGTAACGCCTAACCTAACTTTACATTCGTTGTTACCCCAAAGCTGGTACGAGCACTTTTCTTAGCAGCTTTAAGTCTTTCCAGCGTCGAAGTAGTGTTTCACTATGTTTTATGTTTCTATCTTGGCACTCCAAAAAGGTGTTTTCCAATGTTGCTTTGGATTTCAAGGCAATGAGGCCTAGCTAAACGGTATAAGCAATTGATGCAATATATGTATGCCATCGGCTATAACAGGGCCTTCAGTGGTAAATTTCGTTTGTCAATATGCTTCAATTAAACACCAGGTAATTGAATGTGGTTAGTCTCTCAATTAGTTTCAAAAACCCATGTACTTATGTAATGCAGAGGAAACATCAGCTAATCGCTGCACTCCCTTCACAATAATCAACATTGTGTAAGTAGCACCTGTATTGAGTAAACATACTCCCTCGTCCTTCCTAAAATATCTACGCAGGCACTTAGCTTATCTTTAACTTTGATACAACCTAATCCAATGTAATACACTTTGCGCTTAAAAGTGTTCTCCAACTCATGCAATGTCGTCGAATACTCGTGTGTATATTTGTGCAGTACAACCACGCTCAAGGCGAGTAACCACCCAACCGACCGCTTGTCGTCAGCCTAATTGAATTTACCTTCAATCATCTGTTGAATGTGGTATTACCCTAGACAATTGCATGCAACAAAGCCATTAAGTCAACCTTCATCCTTAACATTACATCTACGTTTACCTTTACCAGTTGCCCTTTTCGTCCTTTGACTGTTTAACATTTACTTTAACCTCCCTCTCTACCCCACCATCAGACTTGACTACTCTACTCATTATATGAGTATGATGTACCTCATGATGTAAGCGTTACCTAATGACTTTCCATGCACCGGCGAGTTCTTTGTGAAGTTTCCTTCAGAATCATCTCTAGATACATTGGGAACCTGCTGTGTTCTCTCAGTTTCTGTCTACAACATATCTCCACCGACTCCGTACTGACATTGACAGATAGATTAACTCCAGGCCATGGGCTACTGGTTTTTCAGTTTTTCAGTTTTTCACTTTACGTTTTCACTTACCCGTAACTTACAATGTGACAGCTTTCAATTAATAACTAACGACAATTTTTTGTAAATTTTTACAAATTTTTTTCTTTGATTTCTCTTTCTAGCTTTATGGGTGTTTGCGTTCAGGAGGGACAACTCCATGCACTAACCGAGTACATTAATGGTGGTTCCTTGGAGCAATTATTAGCTAATAAGAATGAAGTATTAAGTCCTTCCCTTAAAATAAGACTGGCGCTTGGAATTGCCAGAGGCATGCAGTACGTGCATGAGGCTGGTATTTTTCACAGGGATCTAACTAGTAAGGTAAGTTTGCACAAGTATTCGTATCTAGTAATGATGTACCTACGAGTAAGTCTGGGATTTTTATGTTTTCATTACATCTTTGTTGGGTTGAAGAGGTGTTGTCATCAGATAACAGGGCAATACACGGCAAATAACAATCTTTAGATACGTCTGAGAGAGTGTTGGGGTTAATTAAAGAGGACAACTTCAACAAGTCAACCTTAGTTGGTGCAGACATGGTCGGTTAATTGTATGTAGAAACCAGGGGAAATGCTAGCTTCATTATTTTTTTTCAATGATTGTTAGTAATTACCAGGTGTTTCCTGAGTGATTACAGCTGCTGTCAGCACTATGTTGAGAGTGAAAAGACTGTGATTGATTTTATGAACTGCGAAAGTATGTGCCAGTAGACCTTTGATTAGAAGTACGGGTTGAATGCTTTGGGATACCAGTGAAGCAAACGATCGATTGTAATCTTTGCTTGGAAAATGATTGACGTTAATAGATGAGAAGCAATTTTCATTAACCACTTGCACGTGCGACGGGGTCGATAAATATGTGAGTTGAGTGGCATTAACTGATTAGAAATTGGACACAATTTGAAAAAACAAATGAAGTTAGCCTTACACCGATGGAGGTAATAGTTTTAGATTAGTTGATCTCCTCATAAGTACGCGTTACTTTCTGGAATTGAATACCAGGGAATTAGCGAAATTTGCCAATAGTTACTGAACTACAATATGTGCATAGTGTTTCTGCTTCCTTACGTTCAAATGATTGTATCCAACAAAGTAAATTAAAGAGTGTTTTAAGCTGCTAATTTGTTTTGCAGCCCCGTTTTTGTAGTTCTCATTTGAGAATTAAACATGTGACAAAGCCAATAGAGGAAAACCGAAAATAGTTCAGAGAACCAGGATTGATTATTCAAACTCCGGTACGAATAAAAACTGATGGCAAAACCACCACATTGTCCAATGGTATTAAAAATGGTTGCTCCATCCTTAAAAAGATTGGGATGCTTAATACTTCATCCTAACGAAATTTAATAATGCCATTTCAACTATGCTTTTTCGACAAAGCCAATCTGCTTACTGCGCACTTCGCAGCCGCTTTCACACTTTTAGATTGTGTCGTATCTCTACCGTCACTAGAGTGCGTTGATTTCGTCTTCTAGTCCACAGCTTTCTTCTGAATCGGTTTCCTTCTACCCTGGCAAAATTACTGCGTAAGCTTTTTTATTAATCCTCGTCTTTAAAAGTTTTTCCAACTCGATGGAATATATCATATGTCCACCTCATTCCTTAATATGGCGAAATTTCTGTTCCCTCCTTCTACAGGCCGATTGCACGCTTTTCAATGTCACAGAATTGATAAATAGTTGGCTCATAAAATATCATAAAAAACGAGAGGTTCTCAATGACCTGTAGTACGATTTTCGTAGCAAAAGGTCCACTATTGATTTGATGCCATGTCTCTTCGAAAAGTGGAACTATAGACTTCACTTATCTAATTTGGAAGCAAGATAGTTGCGTCTGATATTTCAGTAATGAAATTACGTTTCGAAACTTTGAATTCAATTTATCTTGAACTTTTCTTATCTGATGTAAGAATAAAATAAGCGATGGTGTACCTCAGGGCTGCCTTTCTTCTCCTACATTCTTTGTAAGTTAAGTTACTGGTTTCTTATCGGGATTTCTTATCAAGCCGGCTTCAAACTAATTTAAAAGGCCGTGAGCTATGGAAAAATCTTCGAAATTTAGGCATCAATAAATCAAAGTCTAAAGATTGTGGTTATGTCGATGGTAATGCTCCACAACCTTACCTCAAGGCTCAAGCGAACCTATGAATGAGAACAATGTTCATCCCGTTCAGTTTTCAGCACCGGAGACCTTGTTTGGATTTTCGGGAGTTAATAATCTTGACGTAGTTGAGGTTGTAATTTCTGTGAAATCGAATGCGGTCGGTGTGGATGGTATTCAACCAATCACGCTAGGCAATTCTGCCTATAATTTTGCCCTATATCACAAACATTTTTAATACGATTTTCACTACTGGGTTATATCATTGCCAGTGGAAATTGTCAAAAATTATCCCAATACCAAAGAGCCTCGATTGCACTTAATTAAGACCTATCTCCATACTACCTTTTCTATCGAAAGTTTACGAAAGAATCTTGCAAACACAAATTAACAAACATTTGAGCAATAATGAGCTTTTAAGAAAAATTCAGTCTGGTTATCGTACGAAAAACAACTGCACTACAGTTCTTCTTAAAGTCATAGATGACATACGTATTGGTCTTGACACCGAAGACATTAGCTTTCTAGTACTACTCGATTTTTCTAAAGCTTTCGATATGGTCGACCACACTATCCTATGTAATAAATTGCGTTATTCCTTTGGTTTCTCAGCGTTGTCAATAAAGCGTTGTCAGCGTTGTCAAATTATCTCTGTGGAAGAAAGCAGGCAGTGTTTGTTCAAAATACCTTGTCTAATTCCCTCCCTATCGTAATGGTGTCCCGCAAGGATGAATTTTAGACACACTTTTCTCTTGTTCTCGATCTACATCAACGAGATTCGTAGTATAGTTCACAATTCGATGATGCATATTTACGCCGATGTTGTCCAGGTTTACCAAAATTGTCCTCTTGGTCTTATTCAGAACTGTGTTGAAAGTATAAACCAAGACCTAAAAAACATCTCTGAATGGTCTTCGCAGAACAATTTAACACTAAATCCCTGTAAATGTAAATGTCTCGTTATATCCTGAAATAAATTAGATCTTTCGTACTTCCCAGTTATTAACTATTCACATTCACATATTCAATACGTCGAGTCAGCTAAGAATTTGGGTATAGTCTTCAACCGGACCCCTACTTGGAACGACTACATCAATAACAATGTTGGCAGAACCTACGGAGTGCTGCGATCGCTTTGGAAAGCTCAAACGTATACGCCCCTCCCAACTAGAATGATGTTAGCCAAATCTTTAGCCATTCCAACACTCTTTAATGGATGTGAAAGTTTTTTTTATTGTGACGCCGAAGTAAAAGAAAGCTAAAAGTAGCTTTTAATAGTATAATACGATATATCTATGGACTTCGCCGATATGACCACGTATCATGTCGCTAAACATGTCATTTGAAAATTTTGTTAAATATCGTACAATAAAGCAATTGTTTAATGTACTTGAAACGCGTCAACCATCATACTTACTCGTATATGACAAACTACAATTTCCGGCATCTCAGAAAGCTTACAGCATAATTATACCACGCTTTTCATAGTTGGTATCAGAAAGACAATTTTTTATAGCTGCCATACGACTGTGGAATTCTTCTTCTTTCTTTTCTTTAGGTGGCGCTACAGTCCGGGGTGGACCTGGGCCTCAGTCAACAAGCTTCTCCAGCCAGCTCGATCCCTGGCTAGCTGCCTACAGTTTCGCACGCTAAGTTGGCTGAGGTCCTCTTCGACTTGCGTGCGCCACCTGAGTCTTGGCCTTCCTCTACTGCGCTGTCCCTCGGGGGCGGATTCGAAGACTTTGCGATTGTAGCCGTCTGACGTCGAATTTTCTCACAGCATTAGTTTGTCTTGGCGTAGTTTGGGATATCCGCAACCGTACCTTGGCTACAACAAGGTAATGGTCCGAGTCGATGTTGGCTCCTCGGAACGTACGGACATCCATAATGCTGGAGGAGTGTCTTGCGTCGATCGCAATGTGATCAATCTGGTTGACTGTTGATTGATCAGGAGTTCTCCAAGTCCCCTTGTGTATGTCGAGATGTGGGAACCGCGTGCTAGCCATGACAATGTTTCGCCCCGCCGCAAAGTCGATTAGCCTGAATCCGTTATCGCAGGTGGTGCTGTGCAGGCTATATTTTCCGATTGTTCCACCAAAGATACCCTCTCTTCCTAGCTTTGCATTAAAATCACCGAGGACAATTTTAATGTCATAGCTAGGGCATTGCTCGTAGGTCTTGTTGAGGAGCTCGTAGAAGGCATCCTTGGTGTCGTCATCTTTCTCCTCTGTGGGGGCATGCGCGCATATAAGGCTTATGTTGGCGAATTTAGCCTTGATGCGGATTGTTACGAGGCGCTCGCTCACATGCCGGAAGCTGAGGACTTCTCGTCTTAGTCTGCCTCCGACAACAAATCCGCATCCAAATAAGCGCTGCTTTTGCCGTCGATAGCAATTGACTGTGGTATTCACTACCTCTATATTTAAGGAAAATCGGCGACATGCGAATTTTTATTAAAAGTTTACACTCATACTTTTCCAATCATACCGATTAATGTTTATCCTTTTTATGGCATCTTTTCTTAATTTTGATTTTATTTATGTTTTAGTTACTAACTTATTAATTTTTAAACTTACTTTACTTTGTTTTTCATGTAATATGTTACTGAAACTGAACCTGAAAGTTACTCAGTTTTATTTTATGTACACTTTCTTATCTGTAGAGTTCTCTTTTAAATATTGTTTCAAAATTGTTTCCCATATTTATAACTTCACAAGATTATAAGATTTATTCTTAATGTGTACGAAATATCAGAAATAAATAAATAAACTTCTTATTAAGATACTCCTTGGCTGCTTTTCATATCCTTTACTGACTTCTATACCTGTCCCTCGGTTGTAAAACGGAAATGGCAGCGTATTTCAAGCTCATTTCTGATGTAAGTTGGATACATATGTAACTGAGAAACATGGAAATGTGTGAAATGTTATTCTTCTTAAACACTATGCTGCCTGCTGCTCTTAAGTGAGCATTCAACACCTAGGTACTATGTATAAGACATTAATCCGTCCACATAAAGCCATGTACTCCTAAGATCTCTGTGCACTTACTTTATATCATTCAAAACCGTGTGATAAGACTCATACGTGACGACAATATCGCCCAGTCAAATGGCATCCTCGAACACCGACTTAATATCGGTTGCTTGCCACAAATCAATATTCTAACACCCAGTGCTGCAATTGTATTGCAAAGAGCATACAACTAGTTCAAATCTTAACCTGTTACACCCGCCTCCTATTAAAATACCCACCCAAATTCTTTATTTCGTGGGCATTACAAGCTGCAAACATTCAAAACCAATGTCCATCTGTATCTTTCTCTTTATTTATTTATGTGGCATAGCTCTGCAGTTGAACAAATTTGATGGACCACCATATGTAGTAGTTCGGAACCCTCACATCATGCTGTTCAGCATTGGACTCACCAATTGGTGATGTTGTGTATTGTATGTGGCCTAATGTTTCATAAAAATGTTTTAACATAAGTCTAGGATACTTAGTACTTCGATTAATTTCAAAGACAAGTATTTGAGATATTATATCAACTTAAGTTGTTCCTTCTCCAAAATATACTAAGTTTTACAAACTTTCTGATCAAATACTGCGAGTTTGCATTCAGCCCGCATCACGAACCTAATTCCATTTCTGTCTTCGTATTCTGATGGCAAAATGTAAACCATCAGCACAATTCTCTTAACTCTGCTGGTTTGTTATATTCCTTGTTGTTTTATGTAATCTTATTCGTTTGAGTAGGTACCCGACTGTGATGTTGTTACATCACACGATTATCCTTAACAACTTAAACAAACAATAAATTGAAAGCCCGAGTCTTCGGAGCTAATATTTAGATCAGTTTTCCCTATTACTCTAGTTCTCTTGCCTTTCAACACAATAACTCCGATCCATCTTGGCAGGAGTCCAGCAGTCAAAAAATAAATCAGGAACACCAAATATGTAGTCACTTATGGGTCAGTACTTTCTTAGATGCAAAGAAGCTGACTTATTTGGGGTTGCTGTGCACATGCTTTTGGTTCTTTAGAGTCCTGCCACCGGCGACTTAGTTCTCAGACTCAAATTAACGCAATAAAAGTCCCGAAAATAGTTTTTTTTTTTAAAATGCCTGTAAGGAGTTTAGTTTTAAGAGTAAAAAAAACCCTTAGCGTGACTCTACTAGGCAAGTTGTCGCATTGCTCTAGGTGTAGATACTAGAAATGTAAAGAGTCGCTTGCAAAATGTTTAGCTCTTTCGTGAGACTCACAAATTGCCTCAGCTCTCATCTCTCATCTCATTCAGTTGGTGTGTATTGCTAGATGATTTAGGAGATAAGGGCTTGATACAATCACTGGTAAAAGTATTTGTGGAAAAAGGCCTTCGTTTTGGAACCTTTTACTATTCTTTCTTACTTTCTACTCGTTCAACGCTGTCTCGTCAGCATAATAGACGTGTTTACTTGTGCCTGTTTTAGAAAGCCTCAAGCAAATTCACCCAAAAGACGAAACAGACGAATCTAAATAATTCCTATACATTTCTTATCAACAAAAACTAATCTGTATATCTGTTATTTCTATTTTTAGAACGTTCTAATACGTAAACTACCTGATGGTCTTCTTGATGCTGTTGTTGGTGATTTTGGTCTAGCGGCAAAAATTCCTGACAAATGGTAAGTATCCTTCAACACTTAACCAACCCACACTAATTCTCTGTTGTTTTTTGCTTTTTAAGTGGTAAAACCCGGCTTGATACAGTTGGTTCACCATATTGGGTAAGTCCAGAGTGCCTAAAAGGTCAATGGTATGACCAAACCAGTGATGTCTTCTCCTTCGGCATTATTCTGTGTGAGACAATAGCACGCATTGAAGCCGATCCGGATGTGATGCCACGAACTGACTCTTTTGGTCTGGACTATTTGGCTTTCGTTGAATTGTGTCCGATGGACACACCACCTGTGTTTCTAAGACTGGCATTTTATTGTTGTATCGTAAGTTTCCATATTAAAAAGTCAAATATATGTATTTAAACCTAACAACTACTTCTCTTCTTTTCCCCTCTATAGTACGATCCAAAAAATCGTCCGACGTTCCACGACATCGTGAAGAAGCTGAACATTCTGTCGGAGAACTATTGTGAGGACTCAAGCCCGATGAATTCATTGGAAATGAGCTGCAGTCCAGGTGGCAGTGATTCGGAAAGTCAAATAACAATTACCAGTAATGGCAGTGGGGGCAGTTGCAGTACCTTAATGAATGGCTGTCCGAATGGTTTCGATTGTAGTAAAAGTATACGGCACTCGAACGATTCAAATCGTACAAACGGTTCGAATAGCTTAAGTCCACAACCGACGAGCTCAAATGAGAACAGCATTCATGGCTACGATGAATTCGAAGATCGAATTCTGAAGACAAGAGTACGAAGAGCTACAAAGAAGCTTGAAGCGGAACTGCAACATAGACGATCGCTAAGCGAGAATATAATACATTTTCCCTTGCATACGACGCCGAGTGATAAGGCACGGTGTCACCAAATGCAAAGACAAAAGCCAAGTATAGCTCCAACACCAGAATCACCCATTTCCCTAAACCTAACCCTGCGCAAGGTAGCTGAAACAATGTGCCTGAAGGATCCACAATACAAACCAATCCGCATGGATCATAATGGTGTGAAATCAAATCCTTTCACTGCATTGGCTCAGTTGAGAGGTGTAAAAAAGATTTTAGGCGCAAATCCAAAGACTTATGCAGCTGGTGTGGGTGATTTATTCAGCTCATGCTTTGAGATGACAGCACCGTTCTTTAAAGAACTGATTGCCCTGCAAAAGAGCACAAAGTCATCAACGGAACCAAAGAGTTTGCCTACATCACCGAATTTGATGCGTAAATTTAGTGATATAGAATTGAAGCTATCACCATCGGCTAAGAGCAAACTTGAGGCATTCTGTGTTTCGAACGATGATCAGGTGAATGGCGCTAGTGGAAATTGCGCCGATGGAGAGTCCAGCAGTGATGGAGAGTCGACAATGCCAAATAAAGAGAATCATCCTCTTCCTAGAAAATACCGCGCAAACTCTCTATTTAACCATCCGCTGTTTAGAAATATTAAAAGCGATGATGTTGGTGGTAATTCCGATTCCCATTCATCTGAAGAAAACGATGGCAGTGAGCACATTAAAGTTAAGTCCTCAGGAACGGATGAAAAGCCGCCACTTCCGCCGTCATCATCACAACCAACCGAATACGAAGCGGTAAAGGCTCAAGATTTTGTCACTCCAAAAACTCTCACCCGCCGTGATTCCATTGAAAGTGGTTTCTTTTCATGTTTCAACGAGGATGCCGATGCTATTACATTTAAGAATCCCCAACCTTGCACATGCATCGATCAGATTAAGACACATTTAAACCTTGACACATCCAGTGACAAGCTGGCTAACTTGTGTCGCTGTTGTTATTACGCCAATAGTCAGCTATCCAATCAGACATTGAATGACTCCTCATCGGTGCTGTTGATTGATGATGGAGCTGCTTCATCGACAAATGTTAGTTCTCTACGAAGTCTAGATGATTTAGAGTTGGCCGATGTGAGAAAACGCTATCCTTGTCATCATCATCTTTTAAGTCACATGGATGCTACATCCATTGACATGGGCTTAATTAATCGTCTTGCTTTAGACTCTGAAATCAATTCACTTATTCAGAAGTCACCATTTGCAAATCAATTGCTGTATAGTAAAAATCGCACCTCATCCATTTACACCGACAGCTCGGATGATATAAGCAGTCTGGCCGGTTCGGATTCTTTACTCTGGGATGAGAGATCATTCTCAGCGCATCCTAATACAAGATCGGCGCAGATTGCCAAAATTGTTGAGTACTTTGAGCGGAAAGGTCAAACGTTGAGCAACTTTCAAGTACCTGATTCGTTTAAGACCTCATCGGCGACATCGTCAGCTGCAGCTGTAGCTGCTGCTGCGAGTAGTTGCAGCAGTAGCAGTGGAGTTTCATCCAATACATCTTCCTCGTCCATGGCGGCAGCGGTTGCAGCTGCAGCAGCTGCTAATATTAACCTACGATCGGAATATCTTACCGGTTATGATACGCGACATTTTCGTAGTAGATACGGCCAGGGAGACTATGAAGCTTTCTGCTTTGATTTGGACAAAAAACCAACACAACAGCGTCTGATGGTTTGTGAAGGTGCTGTTAAGTCGAAATTACAAATCTTCGACAAACAAAAGCAGCAACAGCACGGTCATATTCATAAGGAATGAGAACCAGCAATAGAGGAGTAAGAGTAAACTAAAACTGAAAACTAAAAACTAAAAGCTAAAACTCATATATCAAAGCGTTTTCTTTCCTTCATTCTTTCCCCCTTTCTACGAGTTTAATTGATAATTGTGTCTATTGATTTCCCCCCCCCTTTTTGTTTTTATATATATATACAAAGCAAACATGTTTACACTTATTATTTTCCTTAATTTATACTTTATAAGCCCAAACAAATAAAATTCTTTTTAAAATTAACCTTAACTTTTTCCTTTGTAAAATTTATGTGTTTAGTTTTTTTTTTTTTTGTTTTATTTTTACGAGTAAGTTGAAGAGATAAATGAAAGAGAAAACAGAGAAATAGAAAACGAAAGTGAACGAGTAAATGAAGCTGTATCCCATTGCATAGATAGTTTAAGTCTTAATGGTAGTTTTTATTATTATTATTTTTATTTTTTTAATTTAACAACAGTTCAAATGTATAAAAAAAAATGTAAAATTAATTTTATTTGTGAATTATAATACTTTTTTGTATTTATTAGTTATTGTACAACGAGTAGTGCTTTTGTATTCAACGCTTGCCAATCGTATCTGAGTGAATTTTGAGCGTTTCAGGCAGCCAAAGTTGAGCATTGAGTTTGGTTATTTAATAGAAAATGTCGACTGGTGTATTTTGTAGATCTGAGCGAACTGTCGTTGTCCCTAAGTCTTTGAACCGCTTTAGTTTCCTTGTCAACCTAAGCAATACAGTATAAACTACATCTACTTGTTGAATACAAAATTAATCGTTTTCACAAAGCCACATCGGCCTCTAGACCGCATTCATTTATTTATACCCGCCTCCTCATACGAAGTAAGTTTTTTGGTACAATCCCTTGTCATTTCCAGTAAACTTACAATGCTTCTTAATGAAAGACATTTACTCCAATTTTCTTCATCATATCGAAGTTTATTCGATTCCTACCCCTGTTTGTTTAAGACGAAACCAATAGTGAATTCTTTAAGATCTTGGGCACGCTTGATTAATGCAGTGATTAAGATCAGCAGAATGTTTTATGTGTCTTATGTCTCAGAACATTGAAATTTGAAGTTGTTGAAGTTGAGTAGAGTCGTTTGATTTTGAAAATACTGCCAGCCTAAAATTTGCTGGCATATGCTCGTACTCTACCAGCCTGAACTATGAAGACTTCATTTTGCACGTACTAAGACCTCCAGAGCGAGACCGAGTTATATTTGTTATCGGCCTTGAAAACTTCATTCTTAAAACGGAAGTTCAGTCTATCTTGACATCTGGAATCTGGTTGCTGTGATTCGAAGATCATCTTTTCATTATTATCCATTATCTCGATGTGACCTGGCCAGAGTAGTCGACGTGTTTAAGCTTTCTGAACTAATTCTACATATTTATACAACTCATAAAGTTCCCTGTTGTATATTTTCCTTCATTTGCCCTGCTTACATAGATATTTGGCCAAAAACAGGCAGAATCAATGTTTTCTAGAGCATGCACTTAGTCTTCATAGTTACGAGCTTAAAGTCCATTTGTTTCTCTAAAACCAAGCACCACAGGTTTGCTAGGATAAGTCTTCGCTGAAACCTCTGTATGAGGTAAATCCTGGAGCTGATTTTTACTCCGAGGTAGGTGAGCTCTTAAACCACTTACAAGTTACCATTGTTAACCGTTGCAATTTGTGATACACAGTTGCTTCATTGTTGATTGATAACGTGAGTTTTGTTTCTCAGTTGCTATAAGACATAAACTAGTAACACCTGCCCTTTAATTGTCTCTATGAGTTGAGAGCGGTACCAATCATGTCAATAGTATATCGTCTTCCAGTCACTTGTCAGATTTGTCGATTTCCGTATTAACAACTGCCGTAGGAACGATCTGTTCCGGTTTCCGATTGAAGATTTAAGATTGCATTTTTTAACAATTGCACATTGAACTGCTTGTTATCCAGGGTCCAACAGCATAGCTGGGTTACTTTGACGGGACGCCTCTATCTGACTATCGCCTTAGAGAGGTCACGACGATAGGGCTATCATAAGTGGCTTTAATGATGAAGAGGTGATAAATAAGTCTCAACTTGAAAATTGGTCTTTGCTAGGATTCACTTAAGAGTGAAAATTTGTTCGGTCATCGATCTGTTGGGTCGTAAGCTACACTGGTACTGGCTTGAGATATTGAATAGGATCTTATATTTTCAGAACTCAGATGTTTTTATTGTTTCGCTTTAGATCGAGCTGCTGGTTGAAGCTTGCAACATCACATTGTTTGATTTGCCTAATAAAGTGTCTTTAACTTGTTGATTGATTTGAAGAAATCAATGACTTTTGTTGTTCGATGTTTTTGATACGATAATTACTTGTGTAGGTGATAATCGAAACCAGATCTTCTTAAAAATTTGTCCTATATGGAACTTAGTCGAACAATAACATTACTTTGCTCCGGTTTCGATGTTAAGGGTATTTCGAAACAGATTGCTACTATAAAGCATTTCTTTTAACTACTCTGAAGAGTACAACTAAACCAAAATGAGCGTGAAATTCGTAAAGTTTCAATCGTTTCACTTTGCCGTTGCTTGCTCTAAATGCTGGTAGCTCCCACTAGAGTGTTAGTTATTAGAATGTGGAGCAGGATTGTTGCACAATTGATGTCATTGCTTTTCGGTTCAAACTAGACTATCGTCAATTGTGTCACTTCCAATTTGCACCATCCGAAATTAAGTGTCTTGTACATGATTTTATTTTTCTGCTTTTAAGGCCAGTAAAAAACGAATTGCGAATATTATGATCTTGCATCAGGTCCTTTCGATAGGACTGCCAAATGTTATTCTAAAGCTCTAAACTTGCTGTAAGTCATGGCAGCCCATTGAATCGTTATATCAAAGACGTCAGAGTCATCGTGGTTTGGCGTTTGTTTTTAACTCGTAACTCGTATGTAGTTTTTCTTATCTTCATGCGCAAGGAGACATACCTTAGCTTTTTTTTATGCCATTAAAGGCTTGCAGAGGTAAGATGCTTATTCGCTTTGTTCTACCGATGATTTTGACTTCGTTTTCGTTATCTAATAGCTAGGCTGTTCTATGAATAATACTACTGGCTATGTTACCATAAAAGTTGCGCACTTTTCTTCGCAGTTTTTGTTCGCGTAAAATATCTGAGAGTAGTGAATTGGAAAACATTGCTTGTCGCGATCGTTACTTTTCTGTTCCTGTATTGCAGTATAAGTATTGCAGACGACCGACGCTTAATAGTGCATCTCCACAGTGACACTATAATAATGCTCTTCTTACAATTTTTATTCAGCAAAGACCGTTTCTGGTTTCTTTTCGATCAGGAATCCAAATCCTATGTTTTTCAATTCCCGTATTTCATCAATCATTCTCGTTCAGGATCTATAAAGTAACCTTCACTCCTTGTAGTTGGCGTCCAATATGCCTTTTTCAATGCCTTGAAACGCAATGAAAAAAATTATTGAATGGCAGCGTAGATCAAGAGAGAGAAAAAACAAAATGTTCTATTATCCTTATATACGCATATTTTATTTTTTTTTTATGTAAGTTTATATATTTCCTAGTCCTGTAATAATTTATAAATTGTATAAAAACAAGAAAGAAAACAAAGTTCAATCATTTAAGTTACATAAATTATTTCTTAATATATACTCGTAAAATAAATATTTTTTTGAAACGAAAACTACTGACTAAGTACGAGTACTGGTTTTCTAGTTTTCTAATTTTGTTTTGTGTAAAACATATTCACCGTCAACTATTTAATTTAATTTATTTTTCTATTAAGTTTTATTTAAACAATCAACTTTGCTTATATTGATTTCCTTAAATTTCTTCTTCGAATTTAAGTACATTTTTGTATTGTTTAATGATTATTATTATTTTTTTTAATAATTTTTTAAGTGTACATTCAATTATAATAATAATTTTTATTTTTCAATGAAAATATTTCGTATGCTCTGTATATTATTTGATTTTTGATTTTTTTTTAATGCTAAAAGGAAACAAGAGTCCGTTGAGAGGGAAGAATTGATTTACAATATTTAAATAATTTTTGTTTTTTGTTGTAAGAAAATATCAAATAGGGAAAAGTAAATGAAAAGTATTTAGTAGTAAGGATAAATTTAAAGAAGAAACAAAAAAATATATAAACGAGGTTGTAAGACTTAAAAGGAAATGTAATTATGAAAATTAATACATAACATACTTTACATATACATACTTTATAAATATTTGAATAAAAATTCATATTTTTTGTTGGGAATTATATTTTGTGTTTACTTTTTTGTTTTATTTATTTATTTTTGAATTTCTTTGTTTTTCAGTTCATTGATATTGTGGGATGTTTTTAGTTTGACTTTGACACCAAAAAAAACTTTTTTAAAATCCACTCAAAATAGAAATCGGTACATAAAGCAGTAGCTGTTGTAAGCTGGATTCAAACACGCTTAACCAATAATCATTATCTTTTTTCCAGCACAGCACATTGATTAAATGGAAGCAAAGTTTCTACAACTAAATGGTGATTATGTTACCGGCAGTACTGTTATCCTTAGTATTGTTCTTTAAACTGTTTAAGCGAAGATGTTCGATAGTTGTAGCTGGAAGCTGGTATTACAATGGAAAATAAGTCATTAGAACGCAACACAAGTATCCGCATTATGACGTCAGCTTTCCCCCATAGCAGGGAGCTATTACAATTTGTTTAACCATGGCGTCATAGACATCAGGGGATAACCTTATTATCGTAAAAATCTTTCACAAAAAGAAGTGGTCAGTGCTAACATTTCGACGTCGAAAGTCACATTACTTACTGGCTTTACTTAGATAGCGTTTCAACACAGGGCGTTTTTGGCTTAGCACGTCCTCTGGCTAGATTCGATTAGGCAGAAAGGTACCCTTATCACTGCGGCCAGGCTAGGCTTATTATGATTAGCTCAAGTTAGAACTCATCAATGACGCTTAAACTGAAGAACTTGTTTTATTCTTTTCAAGGCAGGGGTTGGTTAAAAATTGTTGACTTGCCTGTTACCTTCATTATCAATTTAGTAGTAGAATGCCATTGTTTTCATCTAGTTATTTACATAGCTTTATATGAAACTAATTGGTGGCTCGCAGAATGGTCTTAGCAACATGAAAGCTGAGAGCTGAGACCGAACCTTTTCTGGTTACAACGCTCTTTTATTACCATCATACCCGCTGTGACTAGTGTTCTGAAAGGTGTAATGCAGTCCCAGTTAATTTTTGAGCTTATCTTAAAATGGTTAGTGCAAGCAAGAAGGCCCGTTTTGCTAGAAATGTACTTGTTGGTGGCAGATAAATCCTTTCTAATTCAGAGCTCTATTGCGTGTATTTCAGAATGGATAACAAAAATGCTATACTTGCGTATAGTGAGGTATTGGTAGTTTCTCCGCATATACCTACTCCAACTCCTCCGTCTCTTTTGCATCTGTCGGCGTACCACACCGGTAATATTCTTCTGAACAGGAGCTTAATTTGTTCCCAGTTCAGGTTAACTATTTTGGAGATATTCTCATCCACTAAGATGCAGCCGTTTGTCAAACCTTCTTCCTGTATGAATGATGAAGACGTGGTAAGTTCAGCAGAACCTATAATATTGCCATTTTTATGCCACCGTATTTGAGATGCATAAGTGACAAGAGGTCTATCAATTGCTGTGTACGTGCACAGTGTCAGTTGCTGGCTTAGCCCCCAATATTTACGTAGTAAGTAAATTTGTGCTGGTTCGTAATTTTCACTGCAAAACTTGATGGTTTCACTATAAAGTGTTGGATCTTTTAGTTTGTCTTATATTTTATTTATTTATTCTCATGTTCGATTTAGATTGTCCTTACAGATGTTATCATAAGCAGACTAACAATCGATAAAGTGATGGCGCGCATCGATTTGAACTCTTTGGGTTTTTCAGCATCTGGCGTAGTGCGAATATAAAGTCGATTGTGAACATACCAGCACTGAGAGGGGACAATCAGATCATTGGTAAATGGCTTCAGGCGGCAGATTAGATTTTATGTTATATGGGATGTTAAAAAGACTTGCTTCTATAAGTTGCTCTGTTAAAAGGGTCCCCGCTCTTGTAAATTGAGGAAATGTGTCAAGGTTCCATTCCTAAGAGGTGCCTTCTAGCGACAAAATCTTCGATATGAGTTGTAACATGCTCTACCAAGTAATCTCCAGGAACCTTAAATAGTTAAATTCAGCGGCCTTCTTAAACTTTACATTAGATATTGTTATCCTTTCTTTATTTTGGTCGGGCCGGTAACTTTTGACTTTGACAGTCCAGGTTTTATGATTCATTCTACTATTTAGGTTTTTTACCCCCATATCCTATCCATATCGACTATGAATCTATTAATATGTTTCCTTGTTCGTTTCTACAGCCTTCGGTTCAGGATTTGTATCCGTGGTCTGTGTTTCCTTGTAGCATCTCTCAATTTCCTCGACTGCTCCTTCTTTTGCCTCCTGAGAAGCCGGTATACGTCTTTCCTCTTCTGCTCGTAGAGTTCGTAAGAAGGTCTAGTCGGCTTTGAATGCATCTTGCCTAGCTGCATGTTCTTGCACTTGCCGTCAAATCAGAAGTTTTGCTGTGGTGGCCAAGTTAAATGCAACTCAGATACTGCCTCTGATGTGGATTTTTGGTATTGTTGCCACTGGTCTTTGATATTTGATGATGGCGGCAGAGCACCTCTAAAGAGATTATCGGAGTCTTGATCGGAAAGGATTTAATTATCTCATATCTCACTTATCTTATCTCACTCTCCAATGTCGACATTCCTCCCAGTATAACCTTGTATTTTCGATGTTCGGGATATCCGCAACCTATAACAAGGTAATGGTCCGAGTCGTTGTTGGCTCCATGAAACGTCTGGACATCTATAATATTCGAGGAGGAGCATTTTGCGTCGATCGCTAGAGATTGTTGCTATGACAAATGGTTCGCACTGCCGCAACTTCGATTAGCCTGAATCCGTCATCAAATGTGGTGTCGTACAGGCTATACCTTCCGACAGTACTACCAAAGATGCCCTCTCATCCTAGCGTTCCATTAAAATCATCGAAGACAGTTTTAATGTCATAGCTAGGGCATTGCTCGTAGGTCTTGTAGCTCATGTAAGCTATCTTTGATGTCGTTCTCTTTCTCTTATGTGCGGACGTGCGCGCATATGATGCTTATGGTTGCAAATTTTACCTTAATGCGAATTGTTAAGAGACACTCATCTGCCATTAAAAACAAACTAGCATCAAAATATGTACTGCTTTTGCCGTCGATAACAATCGCCGTAGCAGATATCGCAGTTTTTCTTCCTCTTTTTGGCCGGACCATCCTGTCGAATTTCTTGAATGCGGGTTATATCTAGTTTGCAGCAGTCTGCCAAGTCTTTGAAATAGTCTCGAAAATCCTTACTAACCTGAGCTCCGATTAGCCGGGTAAGGTCTCATTTGTGTTGTTCTGTAATTTTACTTCACCGCTGTTTCCATATGGGGATTATATCCGCTGTCCCATCTGCTGGACATCGACCAATACTTAGAGGTAAAATAAGCATAGTAAATCCTGGAGCAACCCTTCGATCGCGTGCTTCTTATGGACTTTCTTTACCCTCCGAAGAAGCCGGTGTTGTTTCATCTTTCTTTTGTCGAAGAGCTCTCTGGCCGCTTCTTGGGCGAGTTATTTTCCTACGTGTGCTTGCCTGCATCCTCAAACAAACTATGGATTCTGTAAAAGTGATCGCGTAAAGCTCACTACATCTGTTGCGACGTTTCTAAAGGCTTCTTGGGATCAATGACACTGGCCATCAGGACTTGACTTTAGTTGCGTGCCTCATGAGGTTGAGAGATACGCGACTAGTTTACTTGTGGTTGTAGTTGTGCAACGTTAAATCTCCTCACAGTACTTCTTCGTCGTTTTGATGTGTGAACTAACGAAGTACCAATCCATTTTCATGTATTATTCAATTTTTTATTAATTTTTGTTTTGTTGATTTAAAAATTTTGCAGTTTTTGTTTTTAATAAGAAAGAATACCAATTCTATCAAAACTTAATTAAGAAAATCGCTCTTTTTTCAAATCATCAACAGAAACAACAATAAATCCGTTTGGAAAAAAACAAAGAAAGATTTAACAATTAATGTGTAATACAATTTAATGGCCTTATATACATTTCATTAGTATACATTTGATTCATGTATTATATACCTTACAAGAAACCATTCCATAAAAATAAAAAAAAATTAAAAAAGATTTACTGTTTATATAGATAAATAAGAAACCAACAACAAATACAAGTAAAACAATTATAATAATCAAATAAATCAACTTTTAAAGAAGGTCACACGTGTAAACTAAATTTTAAGAAAATTAGTTTTTACAAATTTCAACATCAAATACGTAGATAATTAGTAATAATGTTTGTTTTTCGAAAATACATTTATATTTATCTGTGTCAGTAAAATGTAAAATCAAGCAAAATTAATGTAAATTCAAAAGTCTGTGTATTGTAGAGGAAAAACAAGTAAAGTAAATTAAAGTTTAAAAATAAAAATACAATTTAATTGCAATTGTCTGTAAGGGCAGAAGTAATTTAAATTAAAAAAAAAAATACTGTCGTCCATTATAAGTTAGGTTTAGAAAAAAACAAAAAACAAAAACTATAAAATATGTATGCAATTGAACGAATAAAAGAGAAAGACTTATACGAATGATGAGTTCAACACATCGGTGTGGAAATATCAGAAATAAATTTCGAAAACGAATGGTTTTGTTTTAAACACTGATAATCATTTTTATTAAGTTGTAAGTGTTGTGAAGAAAGAGAAGAGAATTTGTTTTGAATTACAATTTAGTAGCGCGTAACCATATCACTTGTTAATTAATCAAAAAAAAAAAAAAAAAACAAGAACAAAACAATTCAAATCATAATGAATACTTTCATTTCGATATCGTAGTCACATAATCTTCCAGTCTTGGGTTTTCCTTTAATTGATCTTAGATACTTCTTATTGACTGTCGTGAAATTTGTAGTCTTCATTTCTGATTAGTTTAAATTCAAATTGTTTCTATTTCTACTACCCCAATCAAATGTATCAGGACATCAGTATCATCTTTAGTTTGATACCAATCTATACACCAACTCAAACCCTCGACACTTAAACACTTAAACACTTAAATACTTAAATACTTAATAAACTTCCGCAACCAATCAAAAAGCACTCACAATCACTAGAGTATTGCAAATACAATAAAAATCATCGCCAAATAAAAAAATAATTCATAAAAATAAAAAACCGAAAAGAACGCAATCATTGTCGTCGACCTACATCACTCATGGATGCCAAATTTTCCATAAATCCAGCACCTGTTCTTACTCTGCATCCTATGCCACTTTTTCTTAAAAAAAAACAAAAGAAGATATTATATATAATTTTAATTTTTATTTTTTCAAATATTTCTGTTATTAAGTATTTTTTGAAATAAATATTTAAACGAAAAAAAGTAATTGAAAACCAAAAAATTTTGTAAGAGAATGTACATTTTGTTGATGGAAGAGGAAAGGATTTTTTTTTCTGGTAATTAAAAATTGTAAACTATAGTGTGTAAGAGTATAATTAATAAATTTAACAAAAAAAAAGGAAAATGTAAAAAAAAATAAGTGAATATATTTGTAAAAAAAAAAACCAAATTGTTGTTATTACCGGTCGGCGTTGGCAGTTGTATTCCTCTGCGAGTGAAGCAGTGAATGAAATTGTCTCTTCATATTGTTGAGGTCAATGTTGTAAGATAAGGGTAAGAACTGAGCGACATCAACCTGGAAAAGCCCGTGTTGTAACCATGAGTACACATTAATTGCAATTGTGTACTACCCTCTTGTTAACCTTACTTACTTTAGGTGGCGCTACAGTCCGGGGTGGACCTGGGCCTCAGTCAACAAGCTTCTCCAGCCAGCTCGATCCCTGCGTAGCTGCCTCTAGTTTCGCACGCTAAGTTGGCTGAGGTCCTCTTCCACTTGCGTGCGCCACCTGAGTCTTGGCCTTCCTCTTCTGCGCTGTCCCTCGGGGGCGGATTCGAAGACTTTTCGGACCGGAGCATTGGTGTCCCTGCGCTCTACATGACCCAGCCATCTCAGTCTTTGGATCTTCACTCTTCTGGCTAGGTCCATGTCGCTGTACAGTCCATACAGTTCGTCGTTGTATCTCCTCCTCCACTCACTGTCAATGCAGACGGGACCGAAGATCGCCCGAAGAATTTTTCTCTCGAAGCAACCAAGAACACCCTCATACATTTTTGAAAATGTCCATGCCTCTGCGCCATAGAGAAGGACCGGGATTATTAAAGTCTTATAAAGGGTGACTTTTGTTGTCCAAGAGAGGGCTTTGCTACTCAATTGCCTTCTTAACCCAAAGAAACAGCGGTTGGCAAGAGTTATTCTTCGCTTGATCTCAGCGCTGGTGTCGTTGTCTGTATTTATAGCGGAGCCTAGGTAGACAAATTCCTTAACTACTTCAAAGTTATATCTGTCGAGGGTGACGTTCTGTCCGAGACGTCGGTGTTGGTTGTCCTTTTTGCTTGACAGCATATACTTGGTCTTGCCCTCATTGACCGCTAAACCCATTTTCGCCGCTTCCGTCTCAATACTCGCGAAAGCGCCACTGACATCACGCTGCTTTCTCCCGATTATGTCAATATCGTCGGCGTATGCGAGTAGTTGGACGGACTTTTGAAAGATAGTGCCTCTTGTGTTTGCTCGTGAGTTTTGCACTATTCTTTCAATTCAAGTACGATGTTGAAAAAATCGCATGACAGCGCATCGCCGACCTTGATGGAGCAGCGTGCATTCTCCATCGTCATCCTGCACAGACGGACGAGTTTGGCAGGGATGCTAAAACTAGACATTGCTCTATATAGCTCGTCTCTATAGATGCTGTCATACGCGGCCTTAAAATCGATGGATAGGTGGTGGGTATCGATCTGAAGCTCATGGGTCTTCTCCAAGATCTGCCGTAGTGTGAATATCTGGTCGATGGTGGACTTTCCTGGCCTGAAGCCACACTGATATGGACCTATCAGGTTGTTGACGAACGGTTCAGAGGGTCTCCTTACTTGAGAATCGGACAAACAATGCTGAGGTTCCATCTATCGGGAATTCTTTCGTCCGACCATATTTTACAGATGAGTTAGTGTATGCTCCTTACCAAGTCATCGCCTGCCGCTTTGAAGAGCTCGACAGTCAGGCAATCCGCTCCAGCAGCTTTGTTGGACTTAAGCTTCGATATGGCTATCTTTACTTCATCATCGACTGCGATTCTACTTGTACTACGATGTTCCCTTGTTCATCTCTACAGGCTTCGGTTCGGGGTTTGTTTCCGCGGCATGTTATTTTTACCTTTTGGTAAAACTTCCGAACCTCATTCCTGGAGTAGCATCTCTCAATTTCCTCGATCGCGCGCTTCTCATGCTCTTTCTTCTTCCTCCTGAGAAGCCGGTGCTCGTCTCTCCTCTTCCGCTCATAGAGCTCATGAGCAGCTCTGGTCTTTCTAAGCAGCGCCGCGTTATATGCATCTTGCTTAGCTGCATGTACTTGCCGGCATTCATCATCGAACCAGGGGTTTCGTTGTGGTGGACGAGTGAAACCCAGCACATCAGAAGCGGCATCTCTGATGGCGTTTTGGCAGTGTTTCCAATGGTCGTCGATGCTTGATGCTGGCGGCATTGGACCTCTTACGAGATTAAGAGACACTCGATCGGAAAAGGACTTGGCGATCTCTTGCGATTGTAGCCGTCTGATGTCGAATTTTCTCACAGCATTAGTTTGGACATCCATAATACTGGAGGACTGACTTGCGTCGATCGCAATGTGATCAATCTGGTTGACTGTTGATTGATTAGGAGTTCTCCAAGTCCCCTTATGTATGTCGAGATGTGGAAACCGCGTGCTAGCCACGACAATGTTTCGCCCCGCCGCAAAGTCGATTAGCCTGAATCCGTTATCGGAGGTGGTGTTGTGCAGGCTATATTTTCCGATTGTTCCACCAAAGATACCCTCTCTTCCTAGCTTTGCATTAAAATCACCGAGGACAATTTTAATGTCATAGCTAGGGCATTGCTCGGAGGTCTTGTTGAGGAGCTCGTAGAAGGCATCCTTGGTGTCGTCATCTTTCTCCTCTGTGGGGGCATGCGCGCATATAAGGCTTATGTTGGCGAATTTAGCCTTGATGCGAATTGCTACGAGGCGCTCGCTCACATGCCGGAAGCTGAGGACTTCTCGTCTTAGTCTGCCTCCGACAACAAATCCGCATCCAAATAAGCGCTGCTTTTGCCGTCGATAGCAATTGCCGTAGTAGATGTCGCAGTTTTTCATCTTCTTTTTGCCCGGCCCATCCCATCGCATTTCTTGGATGGTGGTTATGTCTGCTTTGTAGCAGTCTAGGGCCTCCGCTAGTTGCTCGGCTGCACGTGGTCTATTAAGGGATCTAATATTCCATGTGCATATCCGAAGCTCATTGTCCTTAAATCGTTTGCGTGGGTTGTCAACAGTAGATCCGTCCATATCCGAGGCTTGTTGATGCTTCGTAACTTAATTTATTTTTAAATGGCCGGGCAGTTACCCCGGCGGCACAACCCCCAACCTGTAGGACCAGTTCCACTTTGAGTGCCCCTAGGATGAGGGGTCGGTTACACCGAAGCCAGTAACCCGTTCAGGGATGTGAGCGCTGCCGTTGGCCCATATAGGGCTCGTCCGCCACCATCTCTTTTCCAAGACCCTGGCTAAGCCCTGGAAATCCTTTCCGGCCTGAGCTCCAAATATGTCGGAGTAGCCCGGATAAGGTCTTGTTTTGTTTTTCCGACACTAATCCTGGTTAATGGCGCAGGAAACTCGCCATTTGCCCCCTTCACTTCGCAACCTCTAGTGAGATTCCCAGATGGCGCCACGGGGAGGCGTGAAGTAGGACTTATTAGCAGAGCTGCAAGATGTTCGGCTGCAGAGGCTCATTCTCGTCATTTAAGGAACCAGCACCTGTCGGAAGATGCTATTTCTACGAGGCCTTATACTAATCGTTGCCATCTCCCTCTTGTTAACCACTAGACATTAATCTTGCCCCATCAGACTTTCTTAATTTGTCTAAAATTCAAGAGAGAGAGTTCTCGACATCATCTAACAAGCCTCTCCAGTTAGCCGGATAGGTAAGTCTAAAATAGGGGTGTGTCGTCACACAAATACTAGGCACCAAAACGGGTTTATCGCGATCCCTGCGGAATAAATTGAAATTTTCTTCAAAGGACAAGAACCTAAGCAATGTTTCTGGTAAAACGTCATATTTATTTGCAATGCCAAGAAGGCCTTTTCCTCTAGATTTTCAAAAAAAGTATTTTTTTTCGCACTCACACAGTATGTGTGCTATGTCCTCAACCACTTCCACATTGCGGCAGAATCTACAAATGTCCGTATCTGACAAGTTAATCCTCTATGAGTGTTTCAGGAAAAAACAATGTCCTGTCAGGATTCCTATTATTGTCCATAGCTTATCCCTGTTTAATTTTATTAACTCCCTAGATCTTTTACCACCAAGAAGTGGTCATAGCGCTTTAGATAATCTCTGTCCTTGAAGGTTCGACCACCTCACGTTAGCAGTCTCTATGGTCTTTTCTTCGATAGTGCCCCTTAATATGCAGAGGGGTGGCTTGATATTGGCAACCTCACTATCATCGAGTAGTCCTCCTCTTTTTGCAAGCTCATCCACTTGTTCTTTTCCTTTATACCGCAGTGTCCTGCCACCCAGCACAGTCTCACCCGGTTCTGAATGCATAAGCTTTGAGCATTGTGCGACAGCCCCTGACTGTTTAGATTTGATGTTTCTACATTCCATTGCCTTGAGAGCGGCCTGGCTGTCGATGTGGATAGCGATAACTCTTTTGAATACCGATCCCATGTGCATTAGCTCAGCCGTATTGAGGACAGCCAGAATCTCTGATTAAAAGACACTGTCTGTAGTCTTATAGACACTCTTAGCTTTGGGTCTTCTGAGAAGATACCCGAGCTTGTTTCTTCTCCTGTTTTGAGCCATCCGTGAAAATTGCAATTTCATTTGGCCTGAGTACTGCATTTATTTGCCAGTCCTTCCTCTCCGGATATATGTATATACTCGTATCATACGGAATGTCGAGTCGATCAAGGAAGGAATTTTATCGGTTAAAATCAGATTGCCTGGCAGTAGCTCCGCTAGGCTCGTGTCATGTCTAAAGCTACTGCTCTTAAAGTGAACCAGATTAGTGAGTCATATCGCACTGTTGCCAGCAATCTCGGAGATTCGGTCTTCCTTGTCTTCTTGAACCTGGGGGCTGGGTTTCGAAGATCCTCTTAGCTGGAGCATTATTGTGATTCGCTCGATGTGGCCGAGCCAATGTAGTCGATGTGTTTTGGCTTTTTGAACTACATCCACATCTTGGTACAGCTCATAGAGTTCGCGGTTGTATCTTCTTCTCAATTCGCCCTCCTCGGAGACAGGACCAAAAATCCGCCGAAGTATTTTTCTTTCGAAGGAACCCAGTATCAGCTCTCCCTTCTTGTCTCCAGGAATTAAGGTCAAATGAACACTTCTCTCTTTGGGCTTTAATCAGCTCGAAATTGACGACAATTTAAATCAATAAAAATCATCCTTTCAGATGAGGCGTATTTCCATCTTATTGGGCTCGTAAAATGAAATCATCTTGAACGTATGACAGTTTGGTATGATTTTTTGAGTGGCGATATTATTGCCCATTTTTCCTCCAATGCAAGACTCATTACAGCCAATGTAGAGGGTAACTGAGACATGATATCCGACTTTTAATGGTTAGTCATTTTATTCAATTTTTTTGGGCGAGATGAAGGAGCCGAAGCCATCGAAAATGTATTGAAATATTGGGTTGACAGGATGCCTTACTGCCAAGTCATCTTAGGCAGTCATTTGAATAAAAAAATATTCCATAATTAGTCAGAAGGTTTATCCTTTTTGTTGAAGCAACTTACTTACTTACTTTAGGTGGCGCTACAGTCCGGGGTGGACCTGGGCCTCAGTCAACAAGCTTCTCCAGCCAGCTCGATCCCTGGCTAGCTGTCTCCAGTTTCGCACGCTAAGTTGGCTGAGGTCCTCTTCCACTTGCGTGCGCCACCTGAGTCTTGGCCTTCCTCTACTGCGCTGTCCCTCGGGGGCGGATTCGAAGACTTTTCGGACCGGAGCATTGGTGTCCATGCGCTCTACATGACCCAGCCATCTCAGTCTTTGGATCTTCACTCTTCTGGCTAGGTCCATGTCCCTGTACAGTCCATACAGTCGTCGTTGTATCTCCTCCTCCACTCACCGTCAATGCAGACGGGACCGAAGATCGCCCGAAGAATTTTTCTCATCCATTTTTGATAATGTCCATGCCTCTGCGCCATAGAGCAGGACATTATTGAAGCAACAATCCTTTAAAATATGGAACAGTATTTTATTATAGCATTTTTGAAAAACAAAAAAATCAACAGATGGGCAATCTTTTACTTGGTTCAGCCCTTATTTACCAATTCTGGCAGCCTTCTTTCAATATTGAATTTCAATTACGTCGATATTTCGGTGTAAACTAGTAGTGCCACAGTCTTTTGAAAGATTGTGTTTTCGTTGTTGACTTATGAGTTCCGCACTTCTTCTTCTTCTTATCCTTTTATTAACCCTTTCCTCGTTATACGAACTTATGCGTAACGAGTTTCCCATTTTTACTGCATCGCTGCTGCTCCGCTTATGGGGTTGGCTAATGTTGCAGACCGCAGAACGCGTCTACATAATGCTCGGTCCTGGATCGCTTCAGTGGTAAGCCCCAGGCGTTGTTGCGCATTTGCCATCTGAGAAGTCCAGGAATTCTTTTTCCGACATCGTTTTCTTACAGTTGGAGTGACCGTAGTTGACAGTGCCTTTTTAACCGGATTTTCCCCAGACCTTCTTTGAACGTGGCAAAACCAGCTTATTCTATTCGCCTCAAGCTGTTCGGTTACCGAATTCTTTATATGTAGACTTCCTCTTATACGCGTAGATCTAATGCAATCGCGTTTAGTGGCTCCGCTAGACATCCTTAACATTTTCATTTCCGCTGCCGTCATTTTGTTTTTAATAGCTTCGTACATTGTCCAGCACTGAGAACCGTATATAAGAGCTGGTCTAACAACCGTGGTGTAGAGTTTCCCCTTCATTTTAAATGGAAATTTTCGGTCGCAAAAGATTCCCGAATTTTCCCACCATTTCATCCATCCCACACTCACTCTGTGGTTTACGTCGTCGTCACATTTCGCTTCCATGTTAACGATTGATCCTAAGTACTTAAAAATAGTGCTTTTCGGAAGAACTATTCCATCTAACATTATATCCGGAACAGGTCGCAACGGATGTGCAAATGGGCACGTCAAATGCTCCGTCTTTGAACGACTTATTTTAAACCCGTTTCTCTCTAGCGCATTTCTCCATGAATCTAAGGCGTTCTGTAAATCTTCGACGTTATCGCTAAGTATAGATAACTGCGTCGTCAGCGAAGAGAATTGGCGTTGCATTTGCTTCGCGCATGCAGTCTTTTAAAAGATAGTCGAATACTACGTTAAAGAGGAAAGGGCTAAGTACGCTTCCTTGATGCACTCCGACATTAACTGGAAATTCTCTCGTTAGTCCGGCAGAGCTTTTAACCGCAGTTTTCACGTTTCCGTACATGTCTTGTATTATTCTAACATACGTTTCCGGTACGTTTTGAGACCTCAGCGCGGCCCATTTGAGATCTCTAGGCACTCGATCGAATGCTTTCTCGAGGTCGATAAATACCATGTGTAAATCCTTAGACGAATCTCGGTGCTTTTCCATTATTATTCGTAGGCTTTGGATAGCGTCCACCGTCGATCTTCCTTCAACAAATCCACACTGGCTATTATCGAGCTTTATTATTTGCCGAAGACGTTCGTTTAAGACTCTTTCGACGATTTTCATTGTATGTGACATAAGCTTGATTGAACGGTAGTTGTTGCATTCTCGAGGGTCGCCTTTTCCTTTGTATAATGGAACCAAGAAGCTACTTCTCCATTGATTCGGCATAGGTTGTCCACATTTTAATTTATTTAAAAGTTTCGATAGCCAAACGCTGCCGATCCCCTCCATCTTCAACCAAAACTCTGATGGAATGCTGTCTGGTCCCGCCACTTTCCCCAGCTTCATTTTTCCAATTGCTATACTTATTTCTTCGATTGAAAAGTCCGAAACTTCCTCCTCGAATAGACCAGCTGTCGGCACTTATGAGTTCCGCACAATTCTTTCAATATGCCAGTGCTTCACCTTCACCTTCTGAAACCTTTTTTGAGGTCGAGGATCTCGGTTAAGTCGGTATCACGTTTTCCATTATCATTTGGCACAGACCGATAAGTTAACCAGTGTTGCTAACACTAGACTTGACCATGTATTCAACTTTAAAAACGATGAAAGATGGTGGGTATCAAGTAGTGAGTTTTTTTCCCATAATCTGTCGGAGTATTAAGATTTGGTCGAATATGAACGTTCCTGGCTTCAAAGATCTCTGCTAATGGCCAACCACGTTGTTGGCGAAAGGTTTCAGATGTTCACACTAAATCTTGTGAGGTGACGATACTTGCAACTCTATAGTTGTTGCATTAAAGAGGGCGTTTTTTTCGTTGGTCGAGCAAACGGTGCTAAGATCCACTCATCAGGCATACATTCGCCTGATCAGATCTCAGAAAGGAGTTAGCATATACTTTCTACATAGTCATTTCTAGCAGATTGGTAAATTCGCATTCTCATCTTGGCTGCAACAAGGTGGCGATCCGAGATAATGTTTGGCTGCCCGTTACGTTCGTTCGTCCGGAATACTAGACGCATGCTTTCCTTGGTGCTGTGAAATAAGGCCATATTTTCAGATATTTTCAGATATGGCCATATTTCACTTTCGCTGATTTTGGCAGCTGTTGTTCGTTTGTAATAACCTTCGTCTTGTTTATTGGCTGTCGGCGCTTCTTCGTTTGCACTTCGTTTTGTTTTCAAAAATCAATCAGCTAAACATCGACTACATTTGGTTCCAACTTGCCATACAGCGCGCTTAACCATCAATTTATTGCAAATTCAATTTGGTGTCAACTTTATTTCCAGAAGTCGTCTTTTTAACTGGCCACCAACAACTCTTGAAGCATTGGAAGCCAATATTTAAACCACCATTGACGCCATACGGCCAGATTTTTTGGAAAAAGTAGTGAAAAATTTAACTGATCGAATGGACCATGTAACTTGTAGCCGCGGCGGGCATAAAATAAATGAAATTAAATTATCTACCAGATTATAATAATAAAAATTAATTTAAACATTATTTCTGTATTGTATTATATTTTAAAGTTCTCAAGCTCTTCAAAAACCCTACCCCTTTACAACGGTGGCTCAACCACAACTTTTAAAAGAACGCACCTGAATTTTACATACATTTACATACATCTGTCAAATAGTTGTGACAACCATAGACCATAGACGCTTACAAGAATTTTGGTAAAATAGGAAAAGAGTGAATTTCGCGTGTACGAAACACAATATTTTGGTCAAAAAAAAACATCACGCAAACCAAACCAAAGCTTGAAAAGCATTGTGGGGACTCTTCACCATCGAATGGAACCATCCACCACTAGTTTACTCAATTTCGGTGCGTTTGTATCAGGACAAGTGGTGGTGAACGTTCTGGTCGTCCAATTGTGTTACCACGGTATGGTATTGGCCGATCGCGAACTTGAAGAGGCTTGTCACATCGAATCAGTTATTTCAATTTTCATATGTGGATATGAAAAGCTATTCGCCAGATATCACAATCGTTTGACAACTTCAAAGGAGTGTTTGGCAATGTACGTTTCGTAACCGTAAACGAAACGTGGATTCATTATAACACATTGGAGACTAATGAACAATCGAGGCAGTAGAGTTCTCCTGGTGAATCGATGCCAAGAAAGGTCTGTTGGTTAACAAGGGCATGCAGACTTTTTTGGAAGGCGAGCGGTGCCATTTACAGTGATTACCTTGAAAGGAATAAAACGATCAACATAGTCTACTATGTAGAGCTGTTGAATCAATTCCACGCCGATTTGAATCAAAAACGACCGCAATTGTCGAGGAAGAAAGTTATTTTCCACCAGGATACCGCACCGGCGCAAGTCCGCAGTTGCAGTACCATAAATTAGGTTACGAATTGCTCCTTTGTCCAGCATTTTCTCCAGATTTAGTCACCTGCGACTATTTCATGTTTTCAGACATGAATAAATGGCTCGAAACAGACGCCTATTTTAAGGGTAAACATTGAAAATCGTATTAATTGGAGCGCATTCAAAAATTGGAGAAACGTTGAACGAAGTGAATCGAGCTAAAAGGAGATTATATTGAAAAATAAGAAAAAGTTCCTATTTCAATTTTCAGGGACTTTTTGTGCCATCTTTGCATCGTCAAATAATATTTTTTCTTATTTTGACAATCCATCTCCACTTTTCCCGAATCTTTTCACGCACACGCGCGTTGAGAAAAAGTGTCAGCACTGTTGCTGATCATTTTCCAACCCCATAAGTATGCAATAAAAAGTGCGTTTGGTGAAAATAATTGATCATTTGTAAAGTTTATGGAAATAAAAAAGCATACTTATAGGTTTAGTCATTGTAAAGTGGTAAGTATAAAGTGTATTGAAGACAAATGGAAACGCTACAGTGTTACTCGGCTAGTTTACACGACATGCTATTGTGCATGCCATGTAAACTGACGGTGGCGTCTTAAGTCAGTAAAGTGTCTTAAAACATTTTAATGTGGCCTTAACCACCAGCTTAAAGAAGAATCTTATTTCGCAATTTCAAGGAGATAAGTTAGGTGAGTGATGTGTGTTTGTGGCGCATCTGACATTGTATATTCATGGCTTTGGCTCACTCCGTCGTACTTGATTTTAGACCCATTTTGTGCCTAAGGCTAAGACTGGCTGCATGTTTCAGATTCAATGCAAGATGAGTGCACAATGACCTACTACTTACTGTTTTTATAGACCAAAGTTTGGTTACGCCAATTTTCGGTCTTACTCCGATTTTCAACCATATCGATAGAGATACAAATCTCAGAAGGTTTTCTTATCTCAATTTTAAGGAAGGAACTACCGAAAGTCGTATCACACAGTTTCTGACGAACATATTAAATTTCTTTCTGAATTAAACGATAGTTAGTTAGTTATGCCAGACGCAGAGGTGTTTTGCGAACATACCAATGACACAGTGGAGATGTCACACAGTTAGACTGTTTCGTACGGCTTAACAGCAACAGCTACAGCTACTTACAGCTTAACCTTATCAATGAGATAGATTTTTCTTATCGTCAATTGGTTCTCATCAAGGAGTTCTTGCATGTACTCGTATATTGCTAAGTTTAGAGTCTTAGCGACTATCGAAGTAAACTGTGATGATATTGTCTTAAACGTCTTGATGCGATCTTGTTTTCGAGAAGACTATTATCTTAGTATTTTCACTATGGCACTTTTGCTTTATCAGGACAGCGAAGGAAATACTCGTACATGGATCAACGTCAATATCTACTGTAGTACTCAAGTGTAAAAAAGAAAAGAGTTTTGAGACAACTAACAACCTCGGATACGGACAGATATACTCGTAGTTATGATGATCCCAGCAACATGGAACATGGAATCTTTGGGCCCTAATAGACGACGTCGGCCGAATGGCTACGACATCAGCTATGGCGACTGCAACAATGCAGGAAGACATCGCTTATTTAAATGTGGAATTGCAGTTCTCAGAAAGATGAAAGTCCTTCAATAATCCATATCAAGTCAAACTAGAAAATATAAGCCTGATTTGGATTCATGCCTCTACAGAAATTAGGGCAAAGACAAATTGTATGGCTTTTCAAACTAACATATGGCCAGTGCCACGGATAGAATGTATTTTAAATGGGGCTGGGAAATTGATTCGAGAAGTCATACTTGTGGGTCGATGGAACCCTATCTACGACAATAGTTTAAGGTTTTTCTTCTTCAGGTTTCTCGGAAAGAAAAAAAGAAGAAGATGCGAAGCGAGAGAAAACCAGAATGAAAGCCTGCAAAGATAATCAAGGACAACAGATATGTATAACAGTCTGCAGTTACAATTAGAAAAGACATCGGAACACAATTCAAACGCAAAATTCCTCTTGCAAATGACTCACAGAACCTTCTCTAGTAGATCATGGTCCTACTCTATAATGCAGAGACTTAGAACTTGGCGTATGAAATTGGAGGGTTGATATCTTAGCTTTGGCCTTAATTCAATTCTTACCCCGACGATGGGACAGATGAGCACGACTGCTTGTTTGTTGTGGCCTAGGTTTATCCCAGACTGCCCATTAAGTTTCTAAGTAGGTAAGTATACTGCCATAGGGTGTCTTTCTATCGACTGTCTGTATGCAACTAACGTCTCCAAGCGAAGTTTAATTTATTATACAATGTCTTAGCATTCAAGAGATCCAATCTTCCTGGCTGGTACAGAGTTGAGTTATTTGAAGGAAGCTAAAAGCATATGTTTGTGGTTAAGGGCTCATGCGATAAGGAGTGGCCCCAGGATAAATCCTTTATAGTGGAGAAAATTTCCTATTTCGGATACAATTCCCTGGAAAGGTAAACGTGTTTATGTTCTAAATGTGTATTTCTAATAAGCGTACAAATATTTTCAGGAGCATCGACAACAGACTGATTGAAGGTGTGGCTGGCTTGGAACCAACTCCATTTAAGTCGTCGACCTATAGTTTTAGAATAATAGTTTCTGGCAGTTTCTAGTTTTGTAAAATCATGGCTTGAGTCTATTTCTGTTTTATAGGCCCAGAAAGACTTTTTTGCATAGGATATCCTATATACCGGGTGATTTCTGTTGCTGTCTGGTTGTTCAATGTTCTATTTTTGACAGCTCACGTATGATTCTTAACATGTGTCAAAGTCAAATTACTTAGTAAGCATTACCATGTCATCATAGAAAGACTTACATTACCAAAATTCGTATTCTGTGAAAAATGTTTTTTGTGCCCTTCGACCATTTTACGTTCATCATAGTCGACCTATTGAGCAAGCAATTCAAGCCATAGTGACCAGTTCGTATAAATTTTACTCTATTGGACATCAAGCCACCTACACGGATACGTAGAAGGCGTACTGAGGAAAATATTGCTGCAGTGTCTGCCAGTGTAAATGAAGACCATGATTTGTCCATTCGTCGCCGTTCGCATCAATTGGGATTGTGTACTTGACGACGTGGAAGATTGAAGCAAACATCTTGATCTAAAACTTTACAATATTCAAGTGATGCCGCAAGAAGTGAAACCGAATAACCTGCCACAAAAGCTAGAGGAAGATCCGCTTTTCTTTCGAAGAATCTGTTTTTGTGATTAAGTCGCATCAGTCAATAAATGAACTGGACTTTGGCTTCCAAGTAAGGACATTCGTAAAATTTAACACATAGGTGGTGTTTCTCCATTAGTTTGACACTGTGATTGCCAACTCACTATTCAAAGGCCCTTTCCTTGAGTAGCTCAGCCTCTCTCCATGGTGGGGTTACACCAAATGAATGATTTCTATGGGTGTTACCCATGAATTGGCATTTAGAATGTTTTGTCGACTGGTACAGCTGCTTTTAAACAGTTCGCTCTCTGCACATTGGTGTATGTGCCCCTGTCACTGTTTATTAGGTAAAGAGTAACAATGGTCACACTAGGAGACGAATTGACAGATATTTTCGAGTCAGCTTCTCAGTGGAAAGAAATTAATTCGTGTCGAACTTTACTTCTGTTGGCATATACCTTTGCAATAAACCTTTGAAGCAGGGATTACGAATACGAAATAAAACTTGCGGGTATCACATCAAATAACAGTTTTCTTCTTACCTCGCTGAGCTGCTTCCCGAGAGAAGGTAGTAGGGTAATTGCAAGAGATCTCTACTGTCGCAGGTAATTTACTTTGATTATGTACGAGAACCAACTTCTGCATCTGTCGCCCAAATTGTTTATTAAGCTACATTTGTAACGTCGTATGAATAAGTTGCATAATCCCAATCTAATCTAGTGTTGAAGTTACTATTTGAGATCTCAGAGCTGTAGGATTCCCAATAAGCCTCCGAAAGGCTCGTACTCTACCTTCCGTGTCATAGGGCAATTTATGCAAATAAACATGATTCACACGGTTACAGCACATACTCTTTTACATTATGCGATGATTCAGCTCTTATCTAAGCTCTGCCAATGACAAATTTACCTTTTGGTTCCATTGATTTACACCCGCATAGAAAATCAACAAATTTCCAAGCAATTAAGCTGGCCTGCGTTTGAATCACTTCCACCAGCGCCTTCTGTGCCATTTCACAATAAAACTGTGAGAAGGGGAAATTGTACCCAAACTCAAGGCCTTATGACTAATACTCCATCAAATTGACTTTCTTTTTCGAAAAGCCAAACGAAAAAAACCGAAAATATAAATTTTGCAGCTCACAATTCAGCATTTCATCTGAACAGATAAATCAACAGGCGTGTGCCTTCACTGCCACCAACACAAAACCGTCACTGTAGATCCCCATGACTGACACTTGAAGATACGAATCTTGTACTCGTATCTGTCTGCAGTATCTGTAAGAATAAAATATTTTCACACAAATACGAATAGTTGTCTCCCATTCAACTCAGATGGAGGTCTTTGTTGTTCTGTTGTTCTGCTCAAAAAGTTATTTACCTCAAGACTTTCGGTTGAAATTATGGTATGATTGCCGACAATTTTTGAATCTTTATTGTTCCGGATTGCGTAAGTGGGGTTGTTTGGAGGCACCTCCAAGGAAAGTGGCACTAAATGACTGAACAACTATAGGTAGACGTAGACACCACGTGTGAGAGGAAATAAGAGAAAGCCTCCCAGCCGTACCGTCACTGTGCCGGTTTAAGTAGAGTAATTAAGCCCAGAATTAGTGTTTGTTTGGATTTGGACAATTAAAACACTTAACCGTCAATTGGAGTCATGTAACTGACGATAACGAGTATAGACTTGACGGTAGACGAGTATTGAATAAGATTACGACTGAGGCACGGTGGCTAATGTACGGATATGTGTGGGCTAATGACTCGTCAAACAGTGGATTACCCTTCACAAATAGAGTCATTGAGATTATATAAGAAGGGTAATTCAACTTACCATTGATCAGGTGTCGAAAGACTTTTTAAAGAAAGATAAACGACGAAAGTCTGCGCTAACGATTATTTATGTAAGACTTCGTCAATTTAACTTCCTTACTCAGATCACACCATTAAAGCGTAATCTCTTTCGTTTACCAGTTAATGAGGTTCTGAAAATGCTTGCATCTAAGTCTTAGTTTTGCAATAGTACTCGTAAACATGGCAGTCAGTGAGAGAGAGAATGTTTGCAAATCTTTTTGTGTTTCAACCAATGGTTTGAAGTCAAATTCAAATATCAGACATGATGATCTGATACAATGACGACAAGACTGACAAAATTTATTCAAATTATCTTAGTCATCAAGGGTCAAATGTTCCACTTTATCCTGTCATCGAACACCTCGCTTCGTCGTTACATTCAGCTTAATGACTCACTCAATTAACACACGACCGGTGAAGGGTCTCTGCATAAGATACATCAACTTGTCGTATGCTTCATTTTTAGAAGGCTGTTTCTAGATACCAACATTTATCTCTGGAATTTTTTACCATTTGATTCTTAAGACGGATGTTTGTTCTCCTTCGTCCTCTCTGACTTGGAGATTTGACTTCCAAAACGATCTATGCATCATGCAATTTTTTCTCGAAATATTCAAATACTCGTATTACAGCACTGGGTTTTACAGCTGGCCAAATCAGTGTTTTGTAGAGGGTGCATTTAATTTCCAAGTAAGAGTCTTCTAACCCACGAGTTTTGGCAAAAAAGAGCAGCGGATCCCTAGAATCGGTGAAAACTATGTTGACTCCGAAACAGGTTACGAGTATGTAACGTACTCTTGTCAACAGTGTTTATTTGGTCTTGCCTGTGCGGTGAAAATATCCTCTGTTGTTTGTTTATATCGTAGGTTTTGTCGAGGACCTTGTAGAAACATTCTTTGGAAGCGCATATCAGGATAATGGTGGCGAATAGAGCTTCGATGCGTATTTTTATATACAAGACGTTCGCTTACATCTCAAAGCTCAAGAGCTCTTAACTTAATCTGTCACTTACAACAAAGCTTTGCCTACAAATAGTACTGTGGCCTACACTAAGTCACTAGTTTTGCTGTATCTATCAAATGGCATCGGCAATCTTTTAGTGAATGAAGTAAATGGCTCGCAGGTAATTTTGTACCCAAAATTTGGTGCACTGCTTACTTTAAGTAAGGGCATAAAACCTACAACCTGTGTACGTCGTAAATACAGGCCAGCTATCTTGGCACTTGGATACCCGACAACACCTCTCAGATAACTCAGATCTGATGCTACCTGGCTACAAACAACCATCATTATAGTAGTCTTTTCCTAAAGCGGGTTTACCTTGCCATTTACCCGCGTAATGATGTCATGATGGAGCCTACTCACCCTCTTCCAATCTAGAACTCGATTTCATGTGGTTCAAATTTCATCTCCTCAAGCAAAATTGTCAGTTCTGCTTTATTAACCCCAAAGTGGACAGCAATTCGACTTTTAACGAATGGAGCACTGTCTGACTTCATTGTCTGACCGAGGGAAGCTGAATTTAGGTCTTTGTTGAGGAAAATAATTTGACCCATCTCATTTACAAGCCCACTCGAAGACCTTACGTTGATAGTCTTGTTTTAATTCTCCTACTCAGGTAAGTGAAGTGTAATCCATAAAAACCGTGAGCATTGCTTTCTTTTTTGACTGAAAACGACGTGTTTTTTTGGATTCGGCTCATTTGGTGAACGCCATTCACTTGCCTAATGTCTGGATTGCGTGTCGTACTCATAAACCCACGTCTCATCTCCGGTAATGATCCTTTTGATGAATGTGTGATCGGATTCAGCCTCGCAAATCATCTCTTTTGCGACATCAACACGGTCTCTTTTTTGCATGAAATTTAGGTCTTTCGACACCAACTTTTCTGCTACACGATGGAGACCCAAATCATTAACCCAAATGTCTTGGACGGATCCATAGGCGATATTCAAGTCCTCCGCTATTTCTCTGATAGTTAATTTGCGGTTATTGACCAACATTTCTTTTACTTCATTAATGTTTTCGTCGGTTTTCGATGTCGATGGTCTGCCACTGCGTTTATCATCTTCAATTGACTCATGGACACTTTTGAACCGCTCGTGCCACTGGTAAACGACCGTTTTCTTAAGAGAACTGTTGCGGAAACACTTTTCTAATATTTCCAACTTTCGCGCACCATTAAATCCGTTTTTTACGCAAAATTTAATACAAGTTCGTGGTTGTAAATTGTAAAAAATCACCAACACACACAGAGATAGATGTACTCTTGGCTACGTAACTTTTGCAAATGTCAAGCTATGACGCTAAAATTTAAAGGGAATATTAACAACAGATGTACCAACCTAACAAGAAAAAAACCAGAACTCAAATTGGAACAATGGGAGCGGGAAATTTTTGATCAAGGTAGTATGCCCAAAAAACCTACAATGTCCCAAACGTAGTAAAAATTTTTGGTCGTTTGTCAAAAGCATCGGAAATTTGGCTCACCCTCCATCCCAACGTTCATTATTAATGACATTCCAGCTGGCAGCACCCTTTTGTGCTTTGTCCCGGTCTAGTCTTGAGTGCGTCGAATGTTACATGGGACGAAATAATTTGTACACTCTACATCAGTGTAGGAAGAGTACTTAAAGAACATAACAGACACAAGTCCGTTGATCCAGATGGTATAACTCACATTCTTCTAAAAGGTGATCATCCACTATGTAAGCTGTTTCAGCAATCCTTCTGCAGCAGATGGAAAACGGCATTTGTCCTGGCCGTCTCTAAAAATCAAATCTTCTTTATTCTACTCCTAAAGACCCATTGTACTTATGTCCCTTCGTTCTAAGGTTATAGAAACGTTGATAAACCATCAGCTCATGATATTTCTCCCAACAAGACAACTTCTCAATGATCGGCAGAAGGTTTTCGTAACAACAGGCCCGCGCCTGTGATTTGATTGCGTGTCGGGCGGAAAAGTTTAACCAAAGCATGACCTTTCTACGGCATTTAACACAGTTTGGCACAAGGCTCTTTTATCGAATATGCGTGCATTTAGATGAACTACTCTCTCCTTCAATGAATTAGAAATCACCTCTCGGAACATTCAATTCAAGTTGTCTTGGATGGTTTCAAGTTTGGTGTTTACAAAATGAATGCTGATTTGTCGCAGGGCTCTGTTCTTGTATCGTTGAAACTGTGTCGTTGAGAACCGATTCGATTCGACGCCGTCAAAAATGCTACGTTATGCCTGGGTTTCCTCATTCAATTTTAAAATGCTTCATCTTCTAAGATTTGTCCTCAATATACAAACTGGAGTACAACGCTCTCATCTGGCTAGAATCCAAGACCATGTGTTGAAACTCATAGTCGACGCCACAGACAATTGGGACAGTTGAATACTGAAATATCGGAATTCTTTCCTAAGCCGTACAATCCGGTCATGGATAGGATATAGGAGGTAGAATAAGCGAATAAGCTAATAAGAAGAATAAGCGCAGTTGATTTGTAGTCATATTTGCAGCAATGACCATCGCCAGATAAACGTTGATCAGAGCCTACTTTATCGTATACACCCAGACGACAAGAGTGCATCTTTTTGCCGAAATCCGATACGTTTTCAATGTTTCGGAGGAGCTTTTCCTAAATTACAGAGTGCATTGCATGTTTTGCAGTATTATAAGGCAAAGCTTGATTAGTTTTGGCAAAATCTCGGTTTCGGGCATCACACTAACGGTAATTAATATTCTCACACAAGGCTTTCAAATCGATGGAAAGGTAATTTTAAATTTGTTATACTTTCTCTGGTTTTGTTTTGGTGTGAAAATTTTCGAGTACGGCCACCCTCCGAACTTTCAGGTCAATCGGCAACGGCTAGACATGGTTTTTTAAATGGATCTACGATTTTCAACGTTTGTTTTGTACTAGGCAGTGTGGCTCCGCATTTTGCTTTGACGGAAATATCTTTAGAGTTGATGAAGGGCACACATTCAGGAGACTAAGTAAGTTACTCGTATCTACGAATACTCATAGTCGATATGGTTGGCTGTTTGACTATAGCAAAATCGGTTAAGGTTTCCCAGTTGCAGAAATTTGAACAATACTGCAACAGAACACATCTTTTTTCGAAACCTCTCTTCGTGGTTTAATATGTGTACTTGACACCCTAAAGAAAGTTTATGAACCAACGATACGTTTTGAGACATTTTAATAGAGTGCTATTGCAGAATTGTATGCAATCTAAGGAACATTATTTTCGTGTTTCGCGATAAGGGCAACGGACTCTATGACAATGTCTTCTTAACCGATGGCAACTTTGTCTTCTTCAACACTCTTGGATTTGGTAGCTGGCAAGTCCAGGCGTCGCTACGGAGACCTCACCAGGGATGTCTTCCCGGTCGCTTTCTCTGCTGATAATTGTCAATTAATCTCCGTCTATTGGGACAAGGCCATCAAATAATGACGTTCACCAAGCGCAAGTAAACCAGCCAAAAAGAAGGCCGCGGTCACTTAGTGTCATTTATTACTCGTAGTTTTCATAGAACCAGTCGACTCCAACCATCGTCTCGTGCGTATGACGGTATGATCGTCTGGAACTTGGCCAATTTAGAGTTGAAGACATTGACAAAGTGGCTACTTGAATACTGTTATCATTTCATATAATGGTCCTCTAAGCACCCTCGCTGATAAGAACGTCAAGGTTCTCTTGTGTAATCGCAATGACGTCAAGAATTTGTTCACATTCAAAAACCAAGAGATTACCAACGCTGCTCACTCCACTGGTTGTGCATCACTTATGCTCCATTCATCAAGATTTGAGATTTGAGATTTCGCAACCAAAAGGGCCGACGAGGAACTTCGGTTAGAAGTTGTTTCGCAAACATCAAATGCTTGTCACTTGCTTGGTCTTCCGATGATCAAACTTTGTCCGCTGGGGTCTTTGTCAGCCCAATTTAAGTATAGCCATGTTGGTCTCTGCTAGCTATTTTTGTCCTTATTATAATTTGATCTAAGGCCATTATACACTATAGATGTTTTGTGGTAGATTAACTACAAAGACGATTTTGTATGTCATACTTCAAAAACAGGACTCGTTGGCTTCATCCAGTGGGTCGTCAGGTTTCTGCGTGACAGAGTTTTCGGTCTTGTCTGTAAGTACATTTACAAATATAAAACTTATGTAGGAGAGCTGTTGTCGTAGATCAAGATTAGCTCCTATTATAGCGCTATTCTTCACGATAATTGGATGATATAAACCTTAAGAAAGCAGTTAAATTGGATTTGATTTTAAAGCACTCTAATAATTTGTATTATTGTATTGTAAGAAGCCTACATATACCATATGTTCCTATCAGTTATATTGCATTTGTTACTACTTCAACTCGTTTTCCTTATTTTAACGAAAAAAAAAGTAAACCAACTCTCTAAAATGATCCCCCATATGCGAATCGCCCTGTTTAACCATCGCTGAAAATATAACACACAACACTTTCAAGAACCCAAAGACCGTTTTAAGGCTGACGTTACCTGAATACGAAAAAAATCGAAAAACACTCGCTAACGTAACCTTATTGATTGTCGCTTACAGCTACGTAAACACCCCACCGCCCTGCCCTCAGTTTGTGACCAGCCTTATTACTTTGCATGCAAATAAGTCTTCTCCAACTGTATGTGTTCTTCGCATTGCACACATTCCTATGTCCACAATAGACCAACAAACTTGTGGAGATACAACATTGTACAGATACCACACTGCATGCTAACACCTATTCAAAGTGTGTACCACTTGGATGTTGGAAAATCAATTTAATGACCATTGTCGAGAAATATTTCGCTCTGCTATTTGCATTTCATCGCTGAATAAATCCAATAGATACAACAGATTTAACAAATAATCATACTCTCATCCATTGAGGAAAAATCTATTTTTCACACAAAAAACCATTCGACAAGATACAAATAAAAATAATTTCTTTTATATGTTTTTCCCACTCTTCTCTCTCTCTCGTTAGGTGTTGTTCACTTCCATTGCCATTGCCATAGATACTTGTATGAATACGAGTGTGGAGTGGAGTACAAGTATTACCATCATCATGAAGGCCCATACAAACATACAAACGTTCATGCATTTGGAAATGTATCCACAAGTGATGGTGTGCTATGTGTACCCACCATTCATCCACAAAACCAGGTGTATGCTTTCTTTTTAATAAAATTTCTTTTACCAGGTTTACCAGTTTTCATTCAGTAAGCAACCTTCCGACTTGTCGGATGTTTCATAAAGAAAATTATTATTCTCTTCTCTACATCTCATCTTCGGTTACTTTCGTATCAATTAGGGTAACGAATAATAATTTCGCTCAAATCGCTGTAATCGCTTAATTACATTGTGCATTCCGGGCACGGGAAACATAACTCCGCGTAGTTAAGAGAAATTTCATAAGAAATCAAAAGACGAAGATTGGTCTTGAAATTGTGTGACATAGAAAACTAAATTGATCTAAGGGGTGTGCAAAAATTTTAAGTGGTTTGTTCTATGAAGAAGAAAATGTGATAAACTCGGTGGAAATCAAACAGCCAACAAAGAACGGAAGAAATACAATTTGTGCGTGCAAAATTGATAGATTTGAACGTGTGAGATTATTCAGAGTGAAAACCATCTCTATTGGATATTTAAATACGAAACTATAAATCAAAAAAAAAAAGGTAACTAAGGTCATCCAGCAGCATGAAAATGATTTTTCTTAATTTTATGTCACGACAACTGCAGTCCAGTTTGCTACTCAACTCTTTTGTTTTATTCGCCTGGGTAGTGCTGGAGTTTTAATGTTTATCACTTCAGATGGCCAGAGTCATGGTTGAATGAGGTTTTTTTTCTTTTTAATTAAATGAAGATAGAATTTGTATGTTTTTTTTCTTTTTTATGACTTTCCACTTGTTGTGGATGTGGGGGGAAGGAAGATCTAAATATTTTGTAACGTTGACCTATTAAAATGCAACTGCTACCAACAAGAAGCAAGTTATGGTTAAGGCCTGTATACCATGGCATGGTATATGTTAATTTATGTTAACACGTATTATTATGATTCTATTCTATGTCGTGTACCTACGGGTATGATGAAAAGTCCATGCATTGCCCACATGGAACATAGTCTGATAATTGAGGCAATTAATGTTGGGACAAGAAGGCTGGAAAGTAAACTAAAAGACAAAAGACACGTTACATTCTGTATGAATTAGCGGAACTTAGTATTATGTTTTTTTATGATATAGTAATTAGAGTGAAATTTTTGTAGGATTTATATGAAAAACGGGCTAAATATGAGTTGTGAGCTTGTCAATAGTTAGGGGAATATGTTGATGAACAGAACATGGTTCTTTTCATCGAAACACGTTACGAGAAGTATCTACTTAGTGGTATTATAAGTTCGTGTTTGAACTTAATCTTCCTATTTCCATTTCATCTGCCAACAACAGTCACATGATTCGGGTAAGCCCTCAGAGCGGATGTTAGAAAACTTTCATCGGGTATTATCTTATTTTTATGATACAAATCTGTCTAAATAGTTTTTCTTTTACGGCTTTAAGTTTTGTTAATTATAGATTTTTGACAGAAATAATTTATGAGAATAAGATTGAAATAGACTTCGTTCAAATTGTGTCTACTGTCACAACATTTTTATTTTAAAGGAAAGAGGAAATAATCAGAGCCGGATTAAATTCTATCGGGTTGCATGCAATCTTATTTCAAACTTAATGATCATTATACCATAAATGACCTGTACCTTTGCTACGTTCCTTCAAAAGGCCATATCTTAGATCAGGAGGTTCTTTTCATCATCTTTCCCTCCTTCCTCAGTGATGATGTATTAAGTGTGGCAGCCATTCAATAGAGAATATTGTTGTAGAGCCAGGCATTTTCGTTTCTAATGCTTCGAAACATTGAAGGAAGATCAAAACATTTTGTTTGGAAATAACTTGAAGGATGTTGAATAGATACTGTATTATACCCGAAACTGTTTGTTTTTTTTATAAAGGAAAAATTTAAGCTAAGGTGATGCTAAATTTCGAAGGTGTATTGTGGATTTTTCCGTTCCTTGTTTTATGCAGATACGAAAAGAGTAATAGCTTGTATTTTAAGCACTTTGACATGTGGTATTTCTTAGCAGAAGATTGTTTTGTTACGATTAATTTAGGGCCAAATCTGTCAGGTTTCATAAAAGATAAGATCGTATTCAAATAGATCACTCAATGTTTCTTAAAAGTGATGCACTGCTATTGCGGAGTGTTGCCGTCACTTTATTTAAAATAAACGTCCTCCAGTCCAGGCAATTGTAATCTGTCTACACGATGTCAGCAATGTCTGTGAGCTATTATGTTCGAGTTTTTAAGGCACCTTTACTGTCCTCGATTCCTTTTCCAACGTTTTATTTCAATTAAATTTAGGGTGATCTTCTCTTTTACGTTAATTTTTGATACGTATCTATATTTTTTAGGAAGTAAGATTTAATCTGAATCTACATACGAGTATATAATAAGTTGCACAAAAGAAGGTATTCTTATAAGCCTGCAGCTTCTGAATGACGGTGTTTATCATTTTTCAAGCACTGTGCTGATTTGAGGTAGAATCTCAACAGTGATAGTATCACAATCATGGACTTAGGCCTCCTGACTCGGCTGTTTACATCTAACTTTGAGCTCAGCTTAAACCACATTTCTTAGCTATGAATTTTCTTAAGTAGACTCCGAGCAATCTTGAAATGAATATATTTTATTTAGCCCCACGGTTCGGTTGCTTTTATTCATTGTCTTACTCTATTTGGCCAATTGTTACGATCAGTACTTTCGTAACAAGGGAAATGTCCTCTGTCAAGATGTTTTTCGGTATAATCTCCACGTTTCTTCGATCATTCCCTGTTTTCATACAATGTTGCGTAAAGGACGTTGCTAATGATCAGCAGAAGTTCAGAAAGCCATTACCATAAAATGCACCGAGACGTATCAAAGCACGGAATGGAGCACTAGCTTTGTTCATTATTGTAGTTTTGCAGATGCAAAAAAAAAGGATATGACCAGACCCATTGAAAGCCAAGGAACTGAGTTACTATTTGTTGGTTCATAATTCAGATATTTGGTATAGCGAACTATGCAACAAACTGACTAGTTTAAAACCAAAAATATGTTTCCCTCCTCGTGAAATATGTGAATATGTCCTTGGTCTAGTTTGCCATTTATCTTAAGTTCGAATTCACTGATCTTTACTTTCAGTTCGAAGATATTACGATGTCATAAGACTTAGACTTAGACTATGTAAAACATCGATAATTTTAGAAGCTGGTTACCGAGGTTTCGGTCTTCTACTTTATGATCTTGGCACTTCGTTGGTTTAAAAGTCGTACATGAATAAACGACTCCAAATATTTGTCGAAATCAAGTGATAGGAATTGTGCAGACATAACTAGGTACGAATTATGTCAAACATCATTGGGTTTTACGGGCAGAAGACAGCCTTAGGAGATTACTTCATGGATCCTATTCATATAACATGAATTACATATACGAGTAGTAGAATATCAGTCCCAAATTACACTCATAGACATACATTTAAAACAATAAAATGATTCGAGCAACAGGGTAGTTTAATTATAATAATTATACGTCTTGGAGTAAACAAAGTAAAATAAAGAATTTCCGAGGTCTTATGGAAAATTTCAAGTACCAAGTATCCCAAGTATTGTTAAAATCGTCTTTCGGTCGGATTACACTCGGCAAGCTCGATTGGTACTTATTTGCCTCCAATTTTGCCACCGAAAGTCGGTTCAAGGCTTGATTTTTTCCAACACCGTGTTATACTCGTACTTCAGAGATAAAGTGACATGCAGTCGAAAAATACTTTAACAGTTCTTTATTTGAAATACTTCTTCACTTGTACTTTTCACCAAAGAACGACATATTGTCCGTTTTTCGAACTTCCATTGCATAAGTATTATAGACATAAATTTGCACAGTTTTTTCTCAGCAATTAAGTGTCAATTACAACTAAATTGACAGTATCCAATCATTCAATCATTTTGTTTCAAGATCTCACAGTTGTGTGGACTTTTATTCTGTCACAAGTAGCTTATGAAGGCCTAGTCAGTGCACTCTTTTTCTAAATTTCTAAATCTTTCAAACTAGGATAAGTCTGCGATTCAGTGATGGAGTGCTGCCAGGCTACCAGAAAGTGGTTCGCGTTGTTATTATCACATTTACAAAAAAGTAGTGCTCCGTTAAGGTGCCAGTAAGAAGTATATAGTACAGTCTCTTCTTGAAGATGTCTGAAAATATTTCAGTTTGCAAGAAACATCTACAATTGAGTTTAAAAGAGATCTAAATTTCAATGAAGCTTTACAGATGAAGCAGGCTGTTCCAACACAGTTTAAATCCAGAGGACTTCTTCCTAAAGCAGTCCGTCAGCAATCTCGCAATTCTATTGTAACGTTGCGAGTTCAGCTTTCTTACTCCTCCGTTTCCAATGTTTATTTGTTTGTATGATAAGATAACTATTTATTAGTTTATGATTTAAGAACAACGCTTGCCAAAATGGTTTCCAGAGGGAAGTTCTGTTGTTTAAATAGGTTAGATTGGTTTATTGAAACTACAACGGGTGTGACGACAGATAGACGAAATGGTAGCATCGAGACTTGCCGTTAGGGCCACTTTGAACTAAACTAGATCCGAGGTGTTGGGAAAGATTGATAAGGTCTTAAGTATCTTGGCTATTGCTACAGGCACTGATTTTTCGCCGCCGATTGTTTTTTATTCCAGTCAAAATATATTGATTTCAGTAGGAAGACGCACTTTATAATCGATTATTGGTTATACAGATACAGTTCTGGTGGGCCTTCAAAACCAATCCTAAAAATAACCAATGTCTAGTGTTCTGTATGTTCTTTGAGCCATTAAGCGGTACAGTATGTCACATTACATTAAGTTTTTGCTATTTTAACTTCCACATCACTCATCTTCTCAAGATTCCTCTTCGATTATTATAAGTATTGTCCGCCTAGAAGAACCGGAAATAAGTGGGCAGAATCGGAAATGTGTACTCATTTTTTTTTGGATCCAACATAGATTGATCCGCTTGTCGTTTACGCGGTGGATGCAGGAATATCTTTAACAGAGGTCTGCTTGTTTTACGTTGAGAATGGAAACTGCTGCCTTTTCCAAGTTTCGACTTCAATTTTTACACTGCTCTTCCATTCTAAAGGGTCACATCATCAAAACAAGATTAAACTGAAATATTGAGAGCTATTTTGGTGGAGTAGAATACCAATCATTTGTACAGGAAAGCAATACTCGTGTGTGTTCTGACACGGATCAACACCTCAAGAATTGTTTTTCTGAGATACGACAAAGCTCTGAGTGTGTCAGATGCGGTAAAAGTACCCTTTAGCTGGCATAGAAGGAATGGTGTAACATGACGTCACTCCAACTAAGGGGAGCTGAGCAAATACCAACTGTCTAAAGAATCCGATTGAATGAATTCTTTTATTTAATTTATATCTTATTTGTACAATTTTTCTCCTCGTTACAAAGTAGCTTATATAGTGAGCCCACTGACATATTAACAATTCCATTTCCTTCAAGGGCAAAGTATCAAATCTTTTCTAGTTCAAAATTTCTATACCCTACTCGGGCGTATGTGAAATTATTTCTGCAAAAATTCCTCTCCAAAACTGTGTCAGACATTGTGAACATGTTACCGAATATGTTCGACCCCAAAAGCCTCATATTCGTGACCATAAACACGTCAATCCACCCACTAACCCACAATTAATATTAAGAGTTCCTCGCCCTCGAGAACCATAAATGTTACGAATGAAAAATATTTCATGAACTACCTGCCATCGGCCACTGTCCGGGGAGTTCAACTTTCTTATAGACCTCGAGCATACTCGTATGTATTTATTACACATATACATATGTATATTCAAATTAACAAGAATTCTGTTGCCTAAGAAAGTAACAGTTGACCGAAGAGTGACAAAGTATGACAAAAAGCGACAACGAGTGACGAAAAACCATGGCACAAATGCCAACGGAATTATGTTAAGAATTTAATTTAGTAGAGAAACGCAAATTTTTTCTAATTTAACAATTTTCTGATTTTTATAAACAAAAGCCGCACTGCATCGGTCGTTCGTCACAATCTATCCTAAGCCATCAAAAGCCACCAGCACAAGTATCTGTACGAGTGTTGCATGGAGACATGGTCGGCATATTGGTGGACAGTACAAGAATGGATTTACGTTGAAAAAGGAAAGTGGTACTGCGCGCACGACATGACAAACATATCACTTAGTCCGACAACAATTTCCCTTCTATATGCTCTTATGGCAGCCGAGGCTTATGAAGCTCAAAGACTTATGGATCGCTCCATGGCTTATAGCATGGCTCTCATATACGAGTATACCACATGTTGGGGTATGATGGTGTAGCAGCTCGACATTTGTACTCAACTAGTGGCTCTTGATGACTTGGAAGTAGCTTTAGATACAAGAAGTGTTTTCAGATACAAGAAGTGTCTGTGGTTTCGTAGGTTTAACCCAATCATTCGTACAATGGAAACTAGTTTCCCTCTTTGTTTTCCGCTTGCTATTTACTATTTGCTGTTTTGTCTCTTCGCCTCTTCCAACCGGCGGGGTGTGCTACGAGTATTATTACTTTTATTACACTCATGCTTACAGAAATATTTTTATTGATATTTCTGTCATGCGTTCTGGTGGTTGAAAGACGTAAAACACGTATCTCCCGAGGGAGTGGATGGTGAACAAACATTCTTTGGCCAAAGCAAAGTCAAACCAAAATCGAATTGTAGGAAAGTGTGTCATTGGTCATTTGAGTTCTAACCGAATCTAGTGGATCGGATGGATTCATGGATGGATGGATTGTTGGATCGCCCATAATTGGAATGTGACTACTTCCTCTCTTTCAGGACAGTCATACTTGTAGTTGGCATTGCATTTGAAGAAGTGAACTGAAGCGATAGTTCCAATTCTGGATGATGAGCGGTTTCGTCAATTTTGCAAAAGGCACATACGAATACTACGTAGAACTCGTACGTATAGTATTACTGGCAGGCGTCAAGCTTCGATTGGGCAATTTTATAGAACATTATGGTCACTGAGTTTAGATATTGTTTTCATTCCCTAGAGTAGACTACTCTTATGGCTGGTGATGACCCATATTTTTGGAGCTGAAGCAGACATAGAGAAATTCTGGTCTTTCTTTGGCTAACTGTTTTGAGTTTGGTTTTTGGCTTTATGCAATTTTTTTTTTTTAATTCCACAGAGAGAGGGAGATAGGTGAGATTATGGTCAGACAGTGGTATAATGGAAGTAACCGCCGGTGGTTATGGTGCAATGCACTGCATCCGTATCGAGTGTTTGGCAGTGGTTTGTACGAGTACTTGCGCATTGTTTAGAGATTGTAGACTCAATTGAAGATACTCGTGAATGAATTTCGTTTTGTTAATTAATGAGAAGTGGTAAAACATTCTGCATAGAGTGCAGTGCTTCGGTTCGTTGAACTAAAGTTTTGGTCAGCGGTAAGCAGATTTCTCTTAGAGACGTTGCGAACAGGTAAAAGTAATTTTTCAAGTATAATATTACATCGAAACCAAGCGGATTTCGGGGGAATGCATACATAATTAGCAAGGGGATTTAATATGGATGTTGCTTGGTTGGTTTAAAGAAGATTGAGATCAATGAACATCACTCGCGGTTTGTAGCACTTGTAATCTCACAATCGTATGACCAAAGGGGTAAAGATTTCGCATATTGGTGAATTCCTCAGTCAACTCAGACCAGCTTTCGAAAATAAGATGTCAGATCTTCAAAAAAACATAAGAAATCTCAATCTTTGGGTCACTTCAAAAATGTATTATAAATATCAATGCTGCACAAAACTCCATCAACAAGGTGCCACTAAGACGAGCTTGTTAGCTAGGCTTGTTTTGTAATAATTATTCTGCATAAAGTCAGTGCTGTGATTTGTTCACAAATACATATCTCCCTCAATCTTAACAATATATGAGACCACCCGAGCGATTATTTATTTAATGTATTCACATGCTTTTCAGTTCACCTGTTGGAAAACTCTATCCAGATTGCAACGATTTTTGTCGTTATTATCGGGATATGGTCATTGTTGTTAAATAACCTCATAAGCATCTTTTAAACAATGTAAAGGTGCCTATTCGTAGGCTTCTGGCCTATAACCAGAAGATCAGCGATACTCGGTGGCCAGCCAGACTTATAGTATTTGACGCTGCCTATAGTTGCGCACTCAAAGTGAGACTTAGTCCTTTTCTACTTCTGCGCGCCACCTACAGTGCGGTTTTCCTCTGCTGCGACATTGTTCTGGGTTAAATTCGAAGACTCTGCGGTCTGGAGCATTAGTGTCGCTCTACTATTTCTGGTACGTTTCGTATAGTTCATCGCTGAATATACCCTTCCAAATCCCGTCAACGCAAACGGGCCCGAATATATTTCGGAGGATTTTTCTCTCGAAACAATTGATGATATCTTCATTCAATTTCGATTGAGCTCATGCGTCAACGCCATAGAGTAGGAAGGGGATGATCAAGGTCTTATATAGAGTTTCCTTATTTTTTTCGTGATAGGCCCTCACTACTTAATTGTCTTCTTAGCTTAAAGAAACAGCGATAGAAAAGACGGTCAGATTTTATAGCAGATCCACGGAAACTAAGTCTTTTACTATCTCGAAATTATAGCTGTCGACTGTGACTTTCTGACTTATTCGTCAATATTCTAGGCCAGTTCTTGTTGACAGGAAATACTTATGTAGTGTTGATCTTATTTAGAGCTAAACCCTATTGGCAGCTTCTGTTTTAGTTCTAGCGAATGCACACAGTTTGCTGTGTTCTCCCAATTTTGCCGATATCATCGGGTTACACTAGTAGTTGCACAGACTTTTGAAAGATTGTGCCTTCAGTGTTCGCTTTTGAGTTCCACACAATTGTTTCAAGTATTATATTAAAGAAGTCACATGACAGCGCATTACTTTCATTACCTTCCATTCAGCAGGCATACAATTTTCTGACCAGACATGCGTTGATATATTCTCTATACAAAGTCATTGCCAGCACGTGTGAGTACCTCGGTCAGTAAGCCGACAGGTCCAGCTGTTTTGTTTGATTTCAGCTTGTATACTGCTATCCTTACTTCATTTTGGTCAGGTGGGTGGAACTTTTGTCTATTATCGTCTAGGTTGAATAGTCTACTCTGCCTGAGGGTGGGATGTTGGGCTTCTTCGCCATATGACCTCTCAATATCTTAAGTCGCGCGCTTAGTGTGCTTTTTTCTTCTTCTTATGTACAAGCTCGTCGAGCTCATGAGCGCCTCTGGTCCTTTGCAGCAGCGCCGCTTTGTATACTTCTTGTTTAACTGGATGTGCTTGCCGGTAATCTTCATCAAACCAGGGATTTCTCTGTGATGTTTATTAGCAGCAATGCTAGCAGTACTTGAGATGCGTTGAACTCAAATAATTTCATTATTTTGGAACTCAATTTCCAGACTGTTTTAGATCCCTGTCTGTGGAAAAGAGTGCTCCATGGTTTTAACATACACGTATTGATCTGTTTACATGGGATATCATCGTTTATTTGGAAAGATCTACCACATTTCCAGACTACATTCTTAGATTTAAATATATAAAACACTCCTTACGAGTGCTACCACTCTCAGAGTTTCACTATCTTCGTAGAAGTACCTGCCTATGACTAGGTTCTAGGGACTCGTACTTTTAGGGAGTCTTATGAACGATAAGAAGCCGATTATTCTTCTTTTTCGACCAGCGAACTGTTCTAAAATTTGAAGAGTGCGCTTATTTTTCGAGTGTGCAGATATTCCTTTTAAGCAATTGATATCAGTTTTGCATTTTGTTTTATTTTTGCTAACCATAATCAGTCTAGATGGTATATGGTTCCATCTTTAGGTGAAATTGTAATGATTTTGATATTTGCTGAGTTTTGGTAATGAGAAGTGGACAAAAGCTCGCCATATCTCCCTCCGGAAGGGTCCATTTCATTTTGTCTGCGACACCCTTCATCATCTATCATATGCGAACTGCAGTTCGGTGGCTAAAATTTAATGTGGTTTCTCTGCTTTTCATTTAATTTGGAAAAATAGAAAGACACATGAATAAATTATAATGCTTCTTAAGCATGGATCTAAGTACAAGCGTGTCTTTAGCTATTAAAATAATGTGTAAAACCATCTTCATTCACATTTGCTGATGTCTAGGTTTCTGTGCCATAAGGCATGAACTGGGTTAAGAGTGTAGGAGATAAATCGGATCCCTGAGGCACAACGCATTTATTTTGTATACATCAGAATTTGATTTGACTGTTTCGTAGTAAAAATTTTAATCCATTGATGAAGAGATTCGTCGAAACTCTGTCAAATACATTAGAAATACTAAGCGAAATTATCTTGTTTCCATCAAATTGGTATACACTCTCGTTCTATTTTTCGGTGAGACATGCCATCGAATCATTATTTCAGTACCAATAATGGAAAAAGCTACGAAAACCATCCTGCAGGTAACTGAGGAGTTTTCGTGTTTGATGATAATTCATGAAATGAGTGTTTATCAGCATTTCCCAGATACCACTTTGAACTGGGAACTGTTTGATCCCGTTTATACAAGTTTATTCATCTAAATCTATATTGTCCCCTCCAAAGCAATCCCCATAGACTGCAACAGCGCTTGATCCAATCCTCGAAACATTTGTTATATTCGGTTTTCGGCATGTCCATCAGTGCTTCCTGCAATTTTTCCATTACTTCCTCTCAGCTGTTGAAACGCGTTCCCCGTAGTGGTTTTTTAACTCGATTGAACAGAAAGAAGTAACAGGGAGCCAAATCAGGGGAAATCAGTGGCTGTTGGATGGTATTTGTTGCATTTTTCGTCAAAAAATTACGAATAATGAAGGCACTGTGAGACGGTGCGTTATCATGGTGCAAAATCCACGAATTTCCGGTCTCTTTCGACGAATTGCTTCACGCAAACGTCTCATAACACCCAAATAATACTCTTTGTTTACTGTCTGGCTTTCTGGCAGTGCACTACTACATGATGCACTACACCGTTGTAATCCATAAAAACCGTGAGCATTGCTTTCTTTTTTGACTGAAAACGACGTGGTTTTTTTGGTCTCGGCTCATTTGGTGAACGCTCATTCACTCGCCTGATGTCTGGATTGCGTGTCGTAATCATAAACCCACGTCTCATCTCCGGTAATGATCCTTTTGATGAATGTGTGATCGGATTCAGCCTCGCAAATCATCTCTTTCGCGACATCAACACGGTCTCTTTTTTGCATGAAATTTAGGTCTTTCGACACCAACTTTTCTGCTACACGATGGAGACCCAAATCATTAACCCAAATGTCTTGGACGGATCCATAGGCGATATTCAAGTCCTCCGCTACTTCTCTGATAGTTAATTTGCGGTTATTGACCAACATTTCTTTAACTTCATTAATGTTTTCGTCGGTTTTTGATGTCGATGGTCTGCCACTGCGTTCATGATCTTCGATTGACTCACGACCACTTTTGAACCGCTCGTGCCACTGGTAAACGACCGTTTTCTTTAGAGAATCGTTGCCGAAACACTTTTCCAACATTTTCAACTTTCGTGCACCATTAAATCCGTTTTTACGCAAAATTTAATAGAAGTTCGTTGTTGCAAATTGAATTTCATTTCTAAAATTTTAAAAAATCGCCAACACACACAGAGATAAATGTACTCTTGGATACGTAACGTAACAAATGTACCAACTTAACTCAAATCGGAACAATGGGAGCGCCACACGGTGGTCTTTTGATCAAGGTGGTACGAGTATATCTGCATTTTGCAAAGTTTACGGCTCCTATAACTAAACAGTTTTGGACAAATTACCTACCGAGATTAAGTTTTTATTAACGAAGTTCAAAGATAAGGGTAATTACCAAGTCTAACTATTCGTTTGATTTCTAACGAGGTGTTACTATTAAAATTAATTGTACATCTGAGAAAGGCGAAATCCCCATCTACCTCAGAGTTTAAGCTGTCTTTGGTCAAGTTATGTCCAATTGTGAGCCCTTTCTTGTATAATATATATTCGCATTTGGCTTTGTTCACTGTTTAAACCATTTTTGCCGCGAGTGTATTCTATCAATGATATCAATTCCTCCGCGTATGCAAGTAGTTGCACAGACTTTTGCATCTGTTGTAAGTTCCTAAATTTTGCACTATTTTCGCACAAAAAAGAAGTCATATGGGGGCGCATCATCTTTTCTGAATGCTTCGAAATAGGTTAAAGTACAAATAAGGGGATTTTGAATGCTGAACTCCTTCCCATCAATCAGTACAGTTAAGCATATGCCAGTTAGGGACCTTCAGGCCTAAGTTGTACTTTTAATCAGAATCTTTTCAGGACATAATTAAAAACTGGTTAGTTTTGCTAACATTTGCTGAATTCAGCACTCGTACACTATCCGTCTACTCTCCTGATTAAAGTTTGTGTTTTGACTTAAGCATGAAAGATCGCCCGTCATATATGTTTTGATATCTCCTACAAAATTCTGGATCAATGCCTTATTATCTTTCAAAAAGGCACCATTCTCCTTAGTTTTGTAACAGCAAGATTCATCAAGAGAGTTACGATATCAAGCCAATTTGAAGAGCAATTTTGCTTGAAGTTAGTTTAGTGATGCTTTCCTTAACTACAACTACATATGACTCATACTTTCAAATTAAACTTTGAATTGTAATGTCTATGGGATTCTCATCCTCTTATTAACATCGTACGATGGCAACAACTAAAAATTGCATTGAAACTGTCATTTGGTCCTAAGGTATAAATAGTTAGCATAGCTTTCTTTTTTTTGGCCACTTCCTTGTTGTTAGTTCAGTTGTCCATTGACAATGCTAAATATTTTGTCCAAAATCAAAGAACTTTGAGTGTGATGGCAGAAATCCATAATTTTTTCAAAATTCAGGCATCCAATGTACACATTCTTCCCACTCTTCCATCACCTGTACACAAAAGCAGCAATAAATGGTTTGTATTACTTAGACAATTATCGACAGTAACTAGATTTTTGGGAACATGAAGATAAACCAATTTATGGCCCATTGCCCACTTATGGAGGTGTTTGGGTAACCACAGACCGTTAAAAGATAATTGAAAGCAGTGGTTATACTTGTAAATGTATCTACACCCACAAATAAACAGTTACAAGTTACATCCACTTTGTAGTCCAGATAATTAAATTGTATGATTTTGTGGAGAGATCTAATCGTTGCACGCGTTAATGGTTATCAAGCCTTGCCATATCCAATCAAAGTTGGTACCGTAAATAATTTCATGGACCTGAAATTAAATGCAGTTTCGATCAAAGATATGAGTGCAATAAGCTGAAGGTTTTCCTCTCTTACACAGAACGGTATTCAATTAATCTTTTAAAAGTAATGGTCTTGCCTTACTCACAGCGCTAATCGTTAACTTCATCAATAATTAAGGCAGCGATTTCTTGAAGAGATTAGTTGTTCACTTATCTAAACCTTGTGTTGTGTTTCCGCTCCACAGTAACAGTGGCATTTGTGACCATGAGCATAAATATCTAACACTTTCAGTTGCAGTTTTGCAATTTTCCTGATTACCTCGTGGTCTCGAGCGTTTCCAGGCATGAAACTATGCCACTGTGGATACGCCTTTTAAACAGTCTAAGTAGGCTCTCAGTTAGTGGTTGACAGATAGTCTGTTAGACAACGAAAACTACTCAAAAGTATTACTTGACAATTTTGGGTAATAAATACCTAATATTGTAAAATAATTTTTTTTTGCTTCAATTTAACACCGAACATTAATTTTTTAGTTTCAAAATGTTTTGAGCAGATTATGTGGGTTGCAACCGCTACGGTTCGTATAATTTTATTGGGTCAGTCACTCTATTTAGAAATGATTTTAGGCACGGTTGATATCATTCAGAAAAATATGCTGCGAATAGCGTAAATAAGGAAGTTATGAAAGAAGGACATTGAAACGCATATTTGTAGAGACTACTCCTTGTGTCATTTTATATTTAGAATAAATTTCAACATTAACAGCTTACAGAATTAACCTACATCTGAGGCTTGTTTTCCTTTCCTATCACCAAAGTAAATAATTCTCTCACAATTCAAATACAATATATTCATAGATTGTGCTACAATTCAGGGTGAGATTGTGTTTCAGTCAATAGACTGACTAAAGAAGGTTTTTGGGAATTTTCCCCCAGTAGCGTAGTACTCCACTTGTGTGGGCCATTTAAGATCAGGTTTTCCACTTATGCGGTAGGAATCAAACACTGTTCGGCTGAATCGATTGATATGTGCATATTTCACCTATGTCTATGTCACCGTCCGGTACATAGAGGACGCATCTGCCGTAGATTTGGTCAGTTTCAGATTTATTGGGAAAAGAACCGTAATTAGAAAGTTACTTTAATAATTCACAATTGATTATAGAACTTAGTCTAGGTGAGGTATTAAGGTAACTGATATAGCTAGCGCAGTTTGAAAGGTCACGCTCCTTCTGGATCCGACAAGCAAGCTAAGGTTCCATGTATCTCATACATAAGTGCGCTTTTTAACATGTCATCCACAGCTGGCCTTAACAGGTTGGCAAGCTAACTGCCAAGCTGTTCAAGGCTTTAGTAGCCCTAAGCTTAGATTTTTTCGTCATTTTGGTTGGAAACAGTCGGTTGAAAGTATTAGCACTCAATGCACTTGTTCAGAAGTACGCACTGTGCAAAATTGTTGATCATTTGTTGTCATTGTATCCGCTCAACAAGCAACTGGTTAGTTGGTAGTTACTCCAGTCTTTGCTAGCTGTTCGGTCATCTGAAATATTCAAGATGGAACCTTGCATCGATAGCGTAATGATTAATTTGGCTTACGGTTTTATTTTCATGTTACCACGATTTTGATCTTACAACTGTTGATCTTACATTTACAATTTTGGCGAAAAAAAATCGTGTGCAAACAAATAAAATATTCCCCCGCGCTTCAAACTCATGTAACCGGATTGCTTTGTAGAACATTTTTAATGTCATTCTTAGGACACTCCCCGTATAAGCATGGTTTTCTTCCTAAGTGACCATGAGCACACAGTTGCCCTACTTTGGCAAATCAAAACTTGATGCACATTATTGGAAGTTCTTTGTGTTTTATACTCGAACTTCTTACATATTTCTGGTGCTTAAAACAAATCCGCACTCAAATGACTATTCTTTTATCACCGTAATATCACATCACATCAGTAACTTGCAGCTTAACACAAGCGCGACCTGGTCATCCTCATAATAATCCTCACAGAATATAAAACGTAGATATAGGATAATACTGGCGACTACATGCAATACTTACTGGGTCAGCCAGTTTCCACAATTTCAACTGAACCAATCTTCGATTATATGTAGTGACAGACAGTACTATTTTCTTTTCCGCAAATGAGCAGTCGTAAACTATTACGATAGAACTATTAACTGAAAATAATAGATACTAATATTATAATTTAAAAGCAAACTCCTTTTCCAACAAAAAATAACGAATACTACTATTAACTGTGTTCGGCCTGTAGAGACCGATATAGACCTTAGAAATATCAAAACAAAAGCTATCTAAATTGTCGAACTGGAACATTGCAAACTGACATGTGCAGGTATACCCTACGCCTACGCAAAGTTCTCATACCACACCGAATATTAAGGACAGAGAGGCTAACGCCAGTCACACCGGTAAGCAAACTTTTAAGTTTAGGATGGGATCTTCAACTTGACATAGTACACTGGCTATATACAATGAAAGGGTAACTCTGGTCTGGTGGGTTGCTTCAGAGAAAAAATGCAACACAAACTTTTTAATCGAATCCAGAGACTCTCAAGTACAGACGTATAGTATAACTTATAAGTGTCCTTAGGTCTACACCTACGATATATTGTATATTATTTCTGTTATCAAAAGGGGCTGCTTCTTAGACAGCTTTCAGACTAAGAGAATCTGGAAAATTAACCAACTCACAGGTTGCCCATATGAGCATGGAAGATGCAAGTGCCGAATTTTTTCTCCTAGCTCTCAACCAAAAGCTCTCGTCATTTGCATTCAGTTGCACACACTTAGTTGACTGAGGTTCTTTCGACTTGAGCGAAGTCTTCTTTAACTCGTGACCTTTCGAAATGAATCTTCAAACACTCCGGAGGACCAAAGCGATAGAGCTTGACCAGATCAATATCTTTGTATAATCCCTCGCGTCTTCTTCTACAAATCCCTTTTACGGAGACAATACCGAAAACCACTCGACGAATTTTTTTCTTTCGGCAACCCAGAGAGTTTTCTTCCGACTTAGATAAATACTATGGTTCCGCACCATTCTGAGTTGTTCGTGAGAGCCTTATTTCTCAGTTGCTTTCTAGGCCGTAGTCACACTGAATGGGTATAGTTGGTCAAATTATTTAAATTTATAGCTGAGCTCACTTAGTCTTAAGTGCTATTTTATGCTCATTTACTCATCCCCGCCGTTTCTGTTTCAAGTAACAAACGCTTTTGTAACAGCTTCGAGTTCTTTCTCACCCTCTTGATATCAATGCTGCACTTCATCCCGTGAAATACAGTAGCATATTCTGGCGAAGATAATTGCTACTGAAAGTCTATGTGTATCTTCAAAGCTACTGATGCAACTATTAAAGGCTAAGCTGCCCAATAATGTTTAATTATTAATTTTCGTGCAAACAGTAAGGTTTGCAAGTAAGCAGGTAGCGCTTTTTATCTCATGATACTCGTATCAGTTCAATCAATAATATTGCCGTAGGCAAGGGAGTCTTCTTTCTAACAGAGAAGGTGAGTGAAGGGACTACAACTGGACTTATAAGCGAATATATGAAGTAGCGAATAAGTTTCGCTTCTTCAAAATACGGCTAAGGGTAACTGTTGCCCTTTGAGTTGTCGTGGTGCGGTTGCAGATTTCAAAAAGAAGGCGATGTCATTGCGCCACATTTAGGGGAGGTTGTCTACAATAGTCGATGTGTTTTGATGCCAATTGGGCATAGCAGCTTTTCACACGCGTATAATTTTCGACAGGCAACGCTTTTAACGTTGAAAGTTGTTTGAAACTTTTGGCAATGCACTATTTTCTTTGTTAAGTTATTTCTTTTGTATCTGATCTGACGAATGAAAAGATAATTTATGTTGAAAGTTGAGTGGTATTCTGAGGTTGCATATTCTTTTGTTGTCTTAAATTGTGGTAAATTTGGAATATAATACGATAGAAGGCGATATAGAAGATTATCTTATGATTTATGATCTCATTTCTATGTTCTTAATAGGCCTCAACATTGGTAGATGTGGGTAGCTGTATTGGGAGATAAATATTTGTATGTTGTCTATTGAATTATAAGTATGGAGCTACTCTTAGGAAGTTGTGGTTACCAGAAAACGACTACCTGTCTAGTGAGTGTAGCCACTTCTGTCCTATTTATAGTAGTGTATTTTTGCGGCAAGCTTAGCTTAATTTTTATAAGAGTTGTGGGAGAGAAAATGAGCATGTCGTCTGTAATACTATCACAATCGAATCCATATCATATGCCTATTATTGTGCGCCCCTTGATAAGCTATAGAAAGCCTTACAACATCCATGTTCCCAATCTTTAGCTTATTAACTAAATTTTGTTAATGTACAGCTATAATATATACAAAGTAGTATATTCATAAAAATAGGTATGAAGGGTACCTGTAGTTTTGATGTTTACTGCTAACAGCATGTACTAGCTAAGGAAAGGTTCTCCATTACCTCATTCTCTTGATGAAGTAGAGCCACCGATTCCTTGTGTTTGAGCATTCACACCAATTTAGATATCATGGTACTAATTAGATATTAGATATTAATAAAATATGATCTCGGATTGAAAATAATTATAAGAAGAGAGTCCATTGTCAAAATAAGTGCTAACCTATGGGAATATGGCAATCTTGCCATATAATTCATGTGACTTCCTCTATAATTGCTATTGAAATTTCCGGAACCGATTATAAAGACAATAACAATTTAAACGATTTAAATTCCCACAGGCACTAAAATATGACTTGTCCAAAGACTTGATTTGATAAAGATAAAAAATGCAATGTCCAAGCCCACGAAAATCCACTTTCACTTTCATTCCTGAAAATGAAGGGAACGCGAAAAATTATGAATAACCCCGACAATAAGCATCCAAAACGGAAGCAATTCCCATCGTACAAAGTCACAATTCACATTCATAAATTATATCTGAAGCTTAGGTTTCTCTAACATTTTTTGTTTTTGGCTACATTTTGGATCATGACCTCCAACTCACAATCCAATTATCTACAATGAAATGCTTAGCTACATTTACCCACAACAGCCATAATAAAAATATAAAAATGACAAGTCGTCAGACAAAAACAAACAACAAAACAACATGCGTTTGACCCACATCGATGTCGCGACGGTCGATCAAGTTGAGATAACGTTCAAATGAATATCGACCATCGTGTCGGAATGTGGAATCGGCGCTTGCTTTCCACTGGGGAAACCAAAGAAAGGTGGTATACTACCTATATACCACCGCCGCCGCTCCTACACACCAAAGGTGGTATGTGTCAACCACGCGAAATCTCTGTTAAAATATTTTGTTTATACGGCTTGTTTTTGTTAATAGTGTTTTTCTTAAATTAGTCACCAGAAATGCAAAATGATTTTGAGAAGTTTTCGTATGAAAATTTCACTTTTTAAGGTGCGTAAGCATATCAATGAGATCTGTCATGCAAATGATGAAGACAAAAACTTGACCATTAATTTCTCCAGCAGAATAATGGGCCGAGGAAGTTTGACATTTTTGACATTCGAAAAGCGTGATAATATTTGAACGTTAGAAGTCTATTCTTTTGCATAAATGTTTTGTTTTTGGAGACAATGGAGAGTTAAAAAATATCCAAAACGAAATTAACAAATTAATAATAAATTTTCTGTTCAAGTTCGCACCTCAACTCTTTCGTTTTTTTTTGAGTTGATGGTTGGCTATAAATTAGGGTGACGCGTCTTTTTCTTTTGGTAATGTGAATAAAATAGGTAGTGTTCGTGTTGGCGAAGTTTACTGAGTAAATTGAGGATGTAATAGATACTCTTGTTTCTAGTAGATAGAGTTAACGATGCTTAGGTTCCATTCAGCAAGCATACTTTCCTTCGTCCAAATCTAGAAATAGTTGGTGTATGTTCTTTACTAAGTTATTACTCGCAGGTCTAAAAAGCTCGAAAAGTATACGGTGGAATACGCTTGTAGAACTTAAACTCATTTGTATTTGGTGGATGGAAGTCCTGACTTTAGGCAGAATATTAATGTGAAATAGGGTAGAAGTCAGAGTTTTCGGTTCTTTCTATAAACTGTTTGCAAAAGGTTCATTTTGCTTCTTTTTTTAAAAAAGAGATTTTTCTTACTGAGCCAGAGGCTTCATCAAAAGTAATCCCCGAAGCTCACATATCGATGTGCTGTAACATAACTCAACAGCCCAGCTTTTTAGTTTTCTAATTTTGAGTGCAAGTTAGTTTGCTACTTCCTGTGGAGCCTTCTGCAGTTTACTCCATATGATAAAACCAGACCATGAACACAGAGGTGTCCTACCAAATTCACAAGTCCAACACTCTTTTTTATATCCAAAAATTAGGTCCAAAATTTTCACTTTCTTCTGTAAGGGTCATTACTCATGTAAATACTATCTAAAGGAAGCGTACGAGAAAGGTGAAAAGTTCTCTGCGTGACAATGAAAGACTGCGATATTCAGTTAAAAGATGATTTTATTTTTCTACGTAATCTCCCTTGACTTCAACGCACTTGGTCCAGCGTTTCTCTAACATAAGTATTCATTTCCGAAAGTGAGAGTCTGGAAGGCTGTGAAAATATTCATCTACGATCCCCTCAACTTCTTCATTGAATGCAAATGGCTTCTCAGAAACAAATTTTTTCAAGTTTGGGAACAGATGGACATCTGACGTTGCCAAATCAGGAGAATTGGGGAGATGGCCACTGAAATCGAGGCAGGTCTCTTCTCGACCATCCAACTTGTCAAGAAGGTCGGAGTTATATTTGCCTATAATTGGTCTTCCTTTTTCAAGAGTATCTATTAATAGGATCCTTTTCGCCTCCGAAAACACCCACTGCTTCGTTTGCGTTTCATTATTGGCGTATAGTGGTGGACCCATGTCTCATCCATTGTGAGAAACAACACGATTTGATGCACTTTTTCGATGGTTTCGAGTGTGGTTGCGTTTTTTTTGCTGTCCTTCACGTGGGTCATCTTCGGGGGACGTGTGACCAAGTTTAAATTCAACTATCCTCTGTTAAACGGTTGACATGGAAGGACAGAGTCCCCGTACCCTTTTGAAAACTTTGGATGAAAATCCTTAGGGGTTAATCTGTCCAACACGAAGAATTTTATGACCGACGATTTTCAAGTTTATTCATTTAATCGAAAAACACACACATGATGTCTATTGCAAAAATTCGTGCAAGCAAACTACTCTTACACAGGTTGACACTTTTCATACGAATTAATGACACGTAGACCCATGCAGGAAACACCCATTTTTGCTAATTTGAAAGCCATCTCTGCATCAGGCCGAGCATTTTTCACTTTGCTCTCGTATTTTCTCTAAACGGACACATTTCGGCTCTGTCTTGATGACACCGTGGCAAAGCAATATTTATGTCCAAATGTTCCGCCTGAATCGGGCTTTTACAAAAATGGATAGTGCTTTTTGTATTGAGAGTTGCCCTACAGAAGGGTCACAAAATATCTCGTCTCCCTGTACAAAGGACCGCATAAAGTAGGCCACCAGATCTAAATGAATAATGGCATCATTCCTAACCTGTTGAGTATTTTTTTCAGTCCACAAGTTAGGAAGCCAAATGCTTAGATGTGTAATGTTCTTCTTTTTAGCCAGGTCATCAAATTTCATGATACTTAAGGGATTATCCACATTTCTATTGCCTTATTTAGTAGTTCCGCAAAATAGTTCCTTAATATTGAAGCAAATTTCTCGTAGTAGTAGAAAATTTGATTTCTCTAAGGCCTTCGATAGGGTCGATCATAAAAATTCTGTGGAACTGACAATTTTTTTTCGGCCTCGGTGACAGGGTTGTAAGACCTTATCTGGAATGATGCCAAGACGAATATCTAGAGAAAAAAATTCAGCACAGTTAACTGCCAATTTTCCATCTACAGTAGAAACTCAACGGTGTTATTTACTGCCCCTTTGATTCCATTCCTCAACCAAAGTCAGAAGTGACTTTCAGTGATGCTGTGCTGTATATTTATGCCCTCCGTAGACATCCGTACATTTCCACATATTCAAGAAACTTACTTGGTTGCACTCTTCAAGATTTTATAAAAGTAAAAAACGGAATTTTATGTATAACATTATTAAAAATAAAAACTTTTTGACAAACTCAACTTTTGCCGCTCCGAAAAGATATTTGTCATTTATTTATCACTCATGTCTTTTATTTTTTCTTTATGCCGTTAAAGTATCGAATGCGTTACATTCCAGATTCAACAAATTCTCAAAGTTAGCAAATTATTAATGGGAATTCTTTTCTATTCTGAAACTCTACTCTAGGCGTTTGAACAGGTTTTACACAGATTTACATGGTATTCAAGGCAGAATATGCAATTGGCTCTGTTTATAATACGAGTACTCTCATCTTTGAAATTGTTTTGTTCGAGAAGATGGAATTTAATTGAAGGGAGTACGGAAATTCCGATCGTTTTAGCCATTAAGAAGTCTGCAGAAAGATTTAAGTTTTTAGGTACCGATTGTGACCCTATTAGTACGACTATGTTTCCTTTCCTGTCTCGATAAGTTTTTGTTTGCCTTTTAATCCTTGACACCCGAATATCTTTAAGTACTGTTGATCCCGCGATTCCTCACTGTGGTCTTTTCTTCCTCATTGGTCGTAGAGCTTGCAGCTGTTTTATTTTTTCCAAATGTGCAGGGGCATAATGCATCCTATTTAATTGCATTATCCTATCGGTATTAATCGTAAGACTTGAAGATTCTTTGTGAAGACCGAACTCGTAGACGTAGTCAACGTCTGGGATGGAATAGCTGCCTTTAACAAAGAACTTTTGAACACATTCCTCCTCACGCAGATATCAATGCATCCGGCTGTCTCGTGTAATTTTGCTTAAAGGTATATATTTCTCTGTGAGGCTGTATACTGGTGTTGGCTTGTGCGAAGGTAGGCCTATGGTAACAAATTTGTAGCCCACACCGATTTTGTTTCTATTGCAATATTAGATGTCCATTTCCTTTTTTCGCTCATCACGTATTGTATGCTTTTGAGCCACAGTGGAATCCCCTTTATGTTGTCAATAGTATTGGCGAATTGTGGAGCTGCATAAGCACTAATAGCCATTCGCAGGAATCTTTTTCCCTGCTTCTAAATACCTGTATGTTTCAAATTACGATGAGCGTAAATCTTGACGTTTTTCGCCTAGGATAAACGATTAGTTCTGGCAGTGAAGTTTGAGTTGTCCCCTCCGCTACCATACCCGTAGCACCGACAGTGATCTTATTTTCTTTATTTGCTTAGGTTTGTTTTCGGGTCATGACGGCATCAGATGTTTTCTTACGTGCTCGATTCTTCTTTTTCCAAGGGACTAGAATAAGTTTCTTTTTTCTTTATGCGAAGCATCCGCCTGTTTCCAAGTATAGTGTGGTGTAACATATTCTACTTGTGTTTTATAAGATGTTCTCTTCACTATTTCACGTTATGCCTTAGACATTACTCGTAGGTGCCGTCAAAACATTCTTTGGCAATATGCATCGTGGGGGCTTATTAGCTTGATGCTGGGAAATTGAGCCTTTAAGTGGACTGTATTAGGAGTACAAGTAAGTTTCCGTCTTTTGACAAAAGTAGGCCGCGGCAATAAATCATGGTTGAAATTTTCACTTGTAAAACGTGTAAGGTTGGACATCTGTCAGCACCATAACCTTGAAGTATTAGAAATTTTGTATCTTTTTTGTATGAAAATGTCGAGTTGTGAGCCTAATAAGCGTCATTTGAAGAAACCTGCAGCTAGTGCATACATATCGATTGCTTGAAGAAGAATATGGTAAGGCTGCTTAAAATAAGAGAAGTTTTGAGTGACTTCAAAAGTTGAAGAAAGGTGAGTTTGACGTAGAAGACAAAGAACGTAGCTAACGCCGAATGAATGAATGAAAACGCGAAATTGAAAGCATTATTGGAGGAAGGAACTGATCAAGCAATTTCACATCGTTTAAAATCGTAAGAAATTATTCAAAGGCGAGGAAATCGGGTTTTATATGAATAAAAGCCGAGAAACGTTGAGCGCGAATTTTTTCACATGTGAAATGTTGCTTGACAGGCATAAACAAAACGGCTACTTGCATTTTTATAGTCACTGGTGATGAAAAATGGATCCACTATGATAATCAAAAGAAGAGGAAAACATGGGGACTCCGTGGCTATACTTCAACATCGACCTATCTCATCCGCCGAATTCACCAGAAATTGGCCTGTCGGCTGTTCCTATCGAAGGCTTATACCAAAAATTAGGTCGATTCTTGGATGGCCTCAAAAGATGAAGCATTTTTTCGACGCGGTATGCTGGCAGAATGAGAGGAAGAAGTAATGGCAAGCGTTGGGCAACACGTCCAATAAAACATAACATAATTAACTACAAATATTGACCAGTTTGATTCCTAGGTACATTAGTACTTATGTTAGCAATATAATATACTTTAGGTGCAGTTACTGTCAGCGTACAACTAGAACGAGACAAGTACAATTTTAATACTTCTGATTTATTTATAGATTTAATTACGAACTGGTCCTTTTTACATCCTTTTTATAGTCAGGGCTTTTTGGTTTTTTAAATAAACATTTTTAGAAATTTTCAGAAAATCGTTGTTATTACAAATTTGCAATATTTCAGGTAGATTAGGTAAGACCACTTGATTTGTAGCCATAGTTACGGCACTGGCTATAGCCAGGTTGATGCCGTTCTAGAGTGCTAAGAGGACGTAATTAATTTAAAAAGCTCAGTGGTTGAAGGAAGCTAGAAAAAGATTAAAGTGCAATTAAAAGCAGAATTGGTAAGAAGGCTCGCATCAGCATATTATTGAAGGGGCCAAAGCTTTTCCTTTTCCTATTTTTCATCGGCTAGAGAAAAATCCCTGGGGGACAGATCAATACTGTGAGAGGGAATGAGCTTCTATTTTGTAAATCTAAGATTGCTCTGATATTTTGCTTCTCCTCAAATTACTATGAACTTTGCATATCTATGTATGCTGGCCTATATAACCTTCTCATACAAGTCCAAACTTTCACCAATGAAAGAGGAATCAAGCGGTGGGGTGCTCTGTGGCTTAAAAATTCTCACTGGATACATTCAAGAATCACCACGAAAGTACGGTCTTTAGGTCAGTAGTTCACGTCGCCATAAAACGAAAAAAAAATTATGTGCTAACTACTAATTATATTTCTTAATTCATGATTAATGAAACTCAGCTAGTACTCTCCCTTTTCTGTTTACCGGCTGACTTAAGTTACTAACTGACTTAACACCAAATGGAATACCTTTCACTGTTTAGATGGGCAGTAGCTTGCGTTCCAAATTAGCGATGGCCCCGCAAAAATCCATTAAACTTGCTCAAAACAATGACACGTGAATTGAGACTGGGCTATTGAACCCTCTTTTGCTTTGGCTAAACTATTCAAATTCAATTAACATACTCGTACTCCTAGACTACCATATGTGTTTCTTAATACCTGAAACTGAACTTGACTTTGAATCCGTGCTGTGACCACTAACTAACGACTAACAACACCTGAACAACGTGAGTTCACTTACCATCAACTGTGATCAAATTTTCACAACTAGGTTCAGCATATTTTAATTTGAATTTTGGATTGTGGAAAGGCCTGTACCCAACTGACTCTTGGCAAAATCCAGTTGATTTGCAATTACGAATACTAGACCAGCAAGTGTACGAGTATACCAAATGCGGTCATTTCTTCTCCGCACTCTTCAGATCACCTGCACCCATTACACAGTGCTTGGACGATCTGATATTGATGGTGGTTTGGTGTCTCCAATTACATAACAACAAAAATCGCGCATAGAAGACATTCCACGACCACCAGCACCACCAGCACCACCAGCACCACCAACAACAACAGCTGCAACAACGGCGACGACAACCTACTAATGATGATGATGTAGCTCTCTTCTTTATCTTGTTTCCGATTCGAGTTATACATCCACAAACACGTACGATGATCTGTGTAAAGTATCTTAGGCAGGCTAAAGCTCTTAGATACTAGTATATGACTCCCTCGGGTATTTTCTCAATTTACTGGCAACCGGCTTCCGCTAGTTAATACACTTCGTCGTATGGATAGTTGAACCATCCAATCTGAGCACTGCTCTTTGGAAAAATCAAGTTCAAGTGACGTGGACGTGGATGTGGACGTGGATGTGGATGTGAAGTGAGGATGCTTCTCACTCTTCTCTTCAATTGAATTGTAACAACATTTGAAGCGATACAGAAATAGCAACATCAAGACTAACAGATACCCACGGTTCGAGTTTCATGATTGAAGATTTAACCGGTGTTGCGAATGGTGACCAAATGAACGCCTGTCAGCGATGAGTTTACTAACCAAACTGGGGAACTGGGTCAGGTTTTAGGAAACTCGTTTTCTCTTTGCGATTTTTTATCTTCTGATATGGTAATAGTACGCAAAAGATATCTGTAAATAAAAAGCGTCTTCCCCTGATATGTGTATCGACCAGATACGAACAAACTCGTAATGGTTGACTTGACTTTGGCTCTGTAATGGATGAGCGTGACGATGGTTATGTTGATGGTTAATAGTCCATTTTATATGGATAGAGGGACGGTCTTGGGGTATTTTCGTTTAGAGAGTGAGTAGATGAATTGGACAGTTTTAGATCGTGGTTGAGTAACAATTTGATTGAACTATTTTTTGATTCTTAATTGAACTCAATTTAATTTTAATTTTTTTCTCTTTATAGATTCTTCAAAGGAGAAATTTGAAATAGTTTTACGAGTCGTCAATTCAAGGTGAGTTATAAAAACCAAGTCGTATATGGGCCCTAAAAAGGTTCTAAGCTAGTATAGGGTAGTGTTTGATAAACTACATGGAGGTCCTTTATGAAATTATTTTTATTTTGACTTAAGATGACATCTTAGTCATTTTTTTATTGCTGTGGTTATAGATCTTCAAGCATCTACAAGCATTTCTGAAGGTATACTGTAAGGGACTTTCTAGTCAGAAGTTTCAATCCGATTTGAAGACTCCATGGGCCATTCAACCAACATGGTCCAACTATAAAAGAAGTTTGATCGATATCGTTGTACAGCTTGTTCAGTTCGTGGCAATGTCCTCCTTCTACTACTCCGTCAAAATCAAGGGAAACAAAAATCATACGCACTATCTTTCTCTCGAAATTGCCATGCATTTCTTCATTTGCTTCCGACAAGGTATAACCCTCGGGGCCATATAGGATGACGTGGGTCTTACGAAAGAGACTTTTATTACTCAGTTGCCGTCTGAGCTGGAAAATGCATTGATTAGTAAGACGCGTCTAAAATTTGCACTGATGTCGCTACTGCTTGTAACGATGGTGAGGTTATCTAGCTATATCTAACATGTGAGGTGGTCGATTACTCAATCTGGTATCTCAACAGGAAGTTCGCCTAGGAAAGCCGTCTTATTAGAAATATATATCGAAATTGAAATAGAGGTATTCCATGTCTATGTCATCCGGCTACCTTTCTGACTTCGTCTCTGACCCTAGCATTTTAGTTTATTTCCTCCAGTTATATATTTCCATTTCCTCTTCTCTTCTTTCTTTTTCCTTCCGATAAACCTGGGCTTCCCCTTTCTTTTCTGCTTACTTGCTTAAGCTTCAGATAAATGCTATCGACAAAGATTGTAGGGATTCCAGATTTTCAACTTCGATTTCTTGGGGTCCTATTTAGCTTCATTGCGCCTGGTCCAACGAAGCAATTCAAGTTGATTTTGGCTTCTAGTTAAGTTTACACACCCAGGTCAGTTCAGGAATGTCAAGCATCGATCGTCCTGTGACCAATCTGGTTGTCGATTGAATGATCAGCATACATAATAAAACCAAGCCGCTTTTATGGATATTGGGATGTATTGTAGGAACCACGTGCAAATTCTGAACTCGCTGTCAGATGTAATATTGTGCAGGCTGTGTTTTTTGATGACCCGTCAAAATGCAGCTTCCTTATCTAGCCCTTGGGCAAGTTTCCTCTGTTCGGTCTAGGAATTCATAGAATTCATTTTAGCTGCTATCATCCTTATCCTTACTTTAGGTGGCGCTACAGTCCGGGGTGGACCTGGGCCTCAGTCAACAAGCTTCTCCAGCCAGCTCGATCTCTGGCTAGCTGCCTCCAGTTTCGCACGCTAAGTTGGCTGAGGTCCTCTCCCACTTGCGTGCGCCACCTGAGTCTTGGCCTTCCTCTACTGCGCTGTCCCTCGGGGGCGGATTCGAAGACTTTTCGGACCGGAGCATTGGTGTCCATGCGCTCTACATGACCCAGCCATCTCAGTCGTTGGATCTTCACTCTTCTGGCTAGGTCCATGTCGCTGTACAGTCCATACAGTTCGTCGTTGTATCTCCTCCTCCACTCACCGTCAATGCAGACGGGACCGAAGATCGCCCGAAGAATTTTTCTCTCGAAGCAACCAAGAACATCCTCATCCATTTTTGATGATGTCCATGCCTCTGCGCCATAGAGAAGGACCGGGATTATTAAAGTCTTATAAAGGGTGACTTTTGTTGTCCAAGAGAGGGCTTTGCTACTCAATTGCCTTCTTAACCCAAAGAAACAGCGGTTGGCAAGAGTTGTTCTTCGCTTGATCTCAGCGCTGGTGTCGTTGTCTGTATTTATAGCGGAGCCTAGGTAGACAAAGTCCTTAACTACCTCAAAGTTATATCTGTCGAGGGTGACGTTCTGTCCGAGACGTCGGTGTTGGTTGTCCTTTTTGCTTGACAGCATATACTTGGTCTTGCCCTCATTGACCGCTAAACCCATTTTCGCCGCTTCCGTCTCAATACTCGCGAAAGCGCAACTGAAATCACGCTGCTTTTTCCCGATTATGTCAATATCGTCGGCGTATGGGAGTAGTTGGACGGACTTTTGAAAGATAGTGCCTCTTGTGTTTGCTCGTGAGTTTTGCACTATTATTTCAAGTACGATGTTGAAAAAATCGCATGACAGCGCATCGCCTTGTCTAAATCCTTTCTGGACATCAAAGGTCTCGGTGAGATCTTTACCGACCTTGATGGAGCAGCGTGCATTCTCCATCGTCATCCTGCACAGACGGACGAGTTTGGCAGGGATGCCAAAACTAGACATTGCTCTGTATAGCTCGACTCTATAGATGCTGTCATACGCGGCCTTAACATCGATGAATAGGTGGTGGGTATCGATCTGAAGCTCATGGGTCTTCTCCAAGATCTGCCGTAGTGTGAATATCTGGTCGATGGTGGACTTTCCTGGCCTGAAGCCACACTGATATGGACCTATCAGATTGTTGACGAACGGCTTCAGGCGTTCACACAATACGGCGGATAAGATCTTATATGCGATGTTAAGGAGACTGATGCCTCTGTAGTTGGCGCAGTTCAGAGGGTCTCCTTTCTTGAGAATTGGACAAACAATGCTGAGGTTCCATTCATCGGGCATACTTTCGTCCGACCATATTTTACAGATGAGTTGGTGTATGCTCCTTACCAAGTCATCGCCTGCCGCTTTGAAGAGCTCGGCAGTCAGGCCATCCACTTCAGTAGGTTTGTTGGACTTAAGATTCGATATGGCTATCTTCACTTCATCCAGGTCGGGTGGACGGAATTGTTGGTCATCATCGTCCAGGTTGAAAGGTTGATTCTGCCTCATCCATATCCACTGCTAGAATATGAACGGAAATCGGGCTTACACATATTTCTTAGTTTGGACTTATACTTGATGGATTGTTGTAAGACCTCCACATACATTTCCGTAAGCTTTAGAGTTTCTGATTTTGTCCTTCTTAAAATAACAGTTCAACATGTTGTCATTCACCATAATAGATATCGTAGATTTTCCATCCGGTTTTGCCCGTTCTATCCCCTCGCACATCTTGGATTGCTTGTGATTTGCTTTCCTAACATTCAATGTACGAAGACTTTTGCTGAGTTCGTGAACATTATAACTCCTTTTACTCGAGGCTGTCGGTTCCTCTTGGACTTCATTTTTCATGGTGAGAACATTTTACGTAAGTTCAACCTTCAACCTATTGGACAAAGGTCCGGCTAGGCGGTTCGATGCCAACACTCTGAACACTCGTTCCTCACTCTCTCTCCGCAGCTATCAATGTCATCCCTTATAGCTGGGGCATACTTAGTCCTAGGCTTCATCACTTTAAGGTGAGAATAGAAGTTGATTGGCAGAGAGTTAGATTTGTTATTAGAACCATAAAAATGATTGCACACAGCGCGATGGGAAATTACGGAGGATAGAAAGAGAGGTACCGATGTACGTTGGTTTTGAATGTTTGGAGGTTATAATGACTAGGAAATAAAGAGCTCGACAGGGCATTCCATGAGCGAGTTGTTCGGCTTTGAAAAGAATCACGATATATCACGGGTACGTCCTGATGTACTGATTCGTATTCATAGCGAGACCGGTATTACGGTTGGAAGTTTGAAGGGGCGACAATTTTTGAGGAACACTGGCGAAAGAACAGGGTGAGACGACATTACGTCGGTAGATAAGGGTGTCAATCGACTTTGTAATATTGGCAAATGAAGACTCTAGTGTCTTTATAAAAGCTTTGATCACCATTGAAGCTCTTTTATTAATTTGACTGGGAAGCAACAGCCTCCTCGTTTGTATTGATTCAAAGAAACAAGTCGCAGGGTCTTACATCGGACGATGTTATTACAGATGAAAAGAAAAGCTCGAAGTTTTGTCTGGGGGGGAAAAAAAAACATTGACCTCCATATTTTCAAGGGCTATACAAATTCTTTGATTATGGTTGAATAGCACAATCCAGTCATGATTACACAGACATTGACTTTATTTTCAAAGAAGAGCGTAATGTCCAAAGTTGTCTTTCCGGGATGCAGACTCTTCTCGGTAATCATTCTTGGATTTACTAAGATTTTCTATGCCAGTAATTTTTTGCATTATATTCGGTAAAAGATATAATACAAGTAATTCACGTATGACTCTGTCTAATGTTTACCCAGGTTGAACTGTTGATCCTGCAATAATCCCTTCTCATACAATTTATGGCAGCCTTACAATCGAGAAATCGAGTCACTATATGACCGATTATTGCTCTTAACAATTCGCTGCTGGTAGATTGAACAGAGCTTCGATCCGACTATATTTTTCTTGGTATAATTTTTAAATGCTTTTAAGGTTCTCGCATCATGTTTAGATCAACTCTTCTGAATTCCGCAGCCATTACTTTGTTGTTTTTCGAACGACCAATGGGTCTTAATGGTAGAAAAAGGTTAGCAAAAACATTTATGCTATTGTCAGTGACTGAGTTTTTTTTGATGACCTTTTGTAAGTTACTATCAGGGCTCAGACTTGAGTTATTGTAGCAGATTTTGAAATTAAGTACAAAATACAATTACACATTGGTCGTTTTCATAAGCTGGAGGTTTGTAAGTAGTTGCAGTGTGAAGGGATTATTTCTAACAAATATTTCAACTCTGGGATGTCCAATTTAAGTGCATGAGTGTCAATGGGTTTCTGGACCGAAAGTACATATCTTGCAGTCTCAGCACGAGTTCTATATAAAAGTTCATGTTACGTTTCGCTTTACATTTGGCCAATACCTTCATAGCTCTGATTTAATTTATTAATGTTTTCTATGTACCTGATGACAAATTCTGGTATCTTCAATCTGTGGTATAACTTCTTCCGACGATAAATTGGAGTGTTCTAGACTTCGCCTAGTTAAGTCGTTTATTTCCCTCTTTGTTGCCGCGGTCAGGAATCAAGTTATATTTTAACTGGCTTCTACTTGGGAGGTCTTCCTTACACTGCCCAAGGTGACTATTTTGGAGTTATTTGTAGAATTCAGAGTGAAGAGTTTAAATTTTAAAAAAAATTCCATATGGTCAGTGCGCGTGTGAATATTTTGCCCGAATAGTAAGTCCTGAACCTAGGTATAAGCATTGGTATTGGTACCAATTCACAGAACTCAGAACTAACTACCCGATATATTGGATATGTACCTTAAGAGGTAGGAAGTAAAGAAGCACGTTGAGTGAGTTGGTGTCCAGATCAATCAGTCTCTGATGATACTGATGATCTCATTGATTTGATATCTTAGGTGAAGATGCGACGAAGAATATCACTAAACAGAAATAAACGTCCAATAGTATGCTCATTGCGGTTCACAATTTTTGAGAAGAATAAGATTCATGTCCTTAGCATGCTTTAGAGTTTCGACACCTGATACCAGATTTTCGTATACGTCTTTGGAGAAGAGTGCTCAGTTGTTAGACCATTAGTGAGGCTGCTTATACTCGTAGATTCGAAAATGTATGTACTTGGGTCATTCGAAAGTTAACTGTATTGGCTCTCCTACTCCGAAGGGATGACCGAAACACCTCTGTTTAGAGGACCTTTATATTCCATAGCCCTGATTCGGAACATATATGAAGGCGCCATTTTTAGTTCATGGACTAAGCGATCGAATTCCCGAAAATATATAACCCTATGTTGACAATGGACGGGGTAGATTCTATAAAAGATGCTTACTCACTAACTTGTACATATAAATCATCTAACGCCTTACTTGGTCTATCAGTAACTATGGTTGATAAAATCTCTAGCTACCTCAAGGTTGTTTGTTAATTGTGACATTTTTTTTCAATTAATCGTTTTTTTTATAATTAGAGCGCGCTCAAGGGGTTATTAGTGCCCTTAAAATAATTGCCCCCAGCGCGATGGAAAGTTAGGGAGGAAAGAAAGAGACGCACCGATGTACGCTGGTTTTAAATGTTTAGAGCTTATAATGTCCAAGAAATAAAGACCTCGGCAGGGCATTCCATGAGCGAGATTTTCGGCTTATTAGAGAATCACGGTATTTCAGGGTACGCAAGATAGATGTTACGGTTGGAGGTTTGAAGGCGTGGAATGCTACTGGCAATTTCCGTGGAGAACTGGTGGTGAAAATAGCGATAGAATAGGGTGAGACAGGAGACATTACGTCACAGACGTATACAGACGCTTCACCTATAAGTCTTATCGCACGGTTTTGAAACTTATCTTTGGCGTTTTGTAATAGTTTCATAAACTTTTGGAAACTTGTTTCTCTAGTGTTGGCTTGCGGGACTCTCAAGTATGCTAACGAAATCACATCGCAGCGCACCTTGCTAAAAATCAAAGATCTCGATGAGATTGCTTTCGATATTAATGAAGCAGTAAGCATTCTTCATCGTTAGGTCAGGAGCCCATAAGAATATTCTTTGAGAGCATAGTCGATCGATTGGAGCGTGAGCACAGTTCAAACTAATATTTTTGAAGATTTCTGCCCCAAGCTCTTATCTGGTTTTAGGGTCATCAACATCTTCGAATCTACCAATCTAAGCATAGGTATTGGTTGTCTACAAATTATGAGACTGAATATACAGTTTTCGATAATATCATGTCATGTACCCCTGTGGGTATGGAATCCAATGGTCATCCGACAAATAATTGCATGCATCCAACCTTTCCACAATCAGTATTCGTGAAAGTAGCAAACTCTCCGTAGGTCATTAAATATCTACAAGTTTACAACCATATTAACACGATACCTACCAAATGTCCATCTTCATCAAATTTCGCTTAATAGACATGACTTTCTCACACCCTGGAGTATAGAGCGTGCTATTGACAAACTACCGCCCACAGTCAATGGCGTACCATGGCGCATCATTGATAATCTTTTATAGTGTCTCCAAATGGCGACAAGAAATCAACACACTGTGTAATATCTTCAGCAATTTGTCTCCACATTTGATGCATTTTCTCATCGCAAACAATAAAACCTACAAAAGGCAATTTCCTACAATTTTACGGCGTTTACGAGTACTTGTAAAAATCGTTGGAAACAGTGATGAAAGTAAAACCTACCTATATATCGCAGCAGATACCACCATTGGTATTATACTCCGAGACAAGTCACCTAGGTCCACCACAGAGATCTCAAAGCTCAAGAGCAAGACCGCTCAAGACTAAAGATGAGGACAACTACGATAATTATGGCCAACGAAAGCCATATAAATAATTAATGACCATCATTTACGAGTACCATAATGCATTGGGCCAACTTTGTTGTTGATGTGTTTTTGTTTCTGCTCGTTTCAACTTCCATCTACCACTATGTTGGCATTGCAAAAGTATGTTTTTTATTTCTTGCCATCTTGAGGCAAAACGATTTTTTTTTCCTGTCCAGCTTCCTGTGATCCATTGGAAAAGAGTGATGTTGCGTTGCGCTTATCAAGATTGACGTACCAACGGACGTACGGATGCTGTAAATTTTTCAAACTTCAAGTTGAATGCTTGCTTCTTAATTTTGTGTTGCCCCCCTTTGGAGAGATGTTCTCACATCTGTACGTCAAATGATGATTGTTTCGTGTCGATAATGATGTTGTTGTGTTGTTGTGAAAGAGCCATTGAACTAGCCGACCCATTGTCCGTCCCGAACAAGCCATCATCATCGTCTCGTCATAAGCTGCTTAAGAGGAGAAGCAGAAGAACGGACGTACGTCCGTCCAACTCCAATGGACAAATGCCCATCGTGATAATTCATACTTTTGTGTGTTACTCTTTATGGAGAGTTTGTGTATTTCAATTTATCGTTTTCGATTAAGAGCTACCACAATATCTGGATTAGATATTTTACTAGAAGTTAGAAATTACAAAAAATCACACGAGCAGTTATTAAAAAAAGAAAAGAAAAAGAAACGAGGCAAATGCGAACAGATGAATGAGCGTTGATGTACAAGCATTTGTATCTTGACAGTGACATGTCTGCGCTTACGAACAATTAAAGCATGTGAGAGTTTTTGAGCTACGATCACGTTTTAAGCGAAGATATAAGCTATTGCACGGATAATTTCCTGCTAAAATTACTTGGATTTATTGTTGTAATTAAATTATGAAAGGCATGCCAACTTTGCGATTGCTCGAATCGAAAGTGTTTGCCCAGGAAAGAGACGAAGCAGATTGTTTGTCGGCATGCTATACTGTCTACCAAATGAGTTTGGCAAATAAGAACTGATTGCAAGTAAGAAAATAGATCAGCCAGTCATGTTTTTCTTATTAAAAATATATTTCAATTGAATAACTGCAAGTTCGCAGCTCAACTCTTTTATTTTACTCTAATTGGCTCAATCATGATCGGATTTGGTGATGCTTAAAACTCAACACTAAGACATATCGTGCATTTCTGAATCGTTTCGGATATATTCAATAATGAGGTAAATTGACATTTGTCAAACAGCCTTCCAGTTGGATGCTATCTTAACCGTCTACTCTTTACAAGAAAGTTAAAGCACCGAGGTCGAGTGTTACCGTTTAACGTAATCAATGATTAAGCCTATAATCATAGGGAATACATACATAATTGGGTTTATACCTTTTCCTGTCTTGCTGTATCTAAGCTTTGTAAAAACTGTAAGTATTTGCTAAAGCTGCCAGAGACACTGATGATATACAAGTACCATTAGATTCTTGTTTCTCAATTATGGAATGACTATTACAAAGTGTTTAAATTGACAATGGAAGTTAAGTTAATCGACACTAAGGTGATTATCTCAATGCCGCACACACAACAAACCTTTTTCGTACAGTTTAATCATCATCTTTCAGCCACAAAATACTTGGGAGTTGTCATCACCTCGCACTAAATTTTTCTCGCAATTTTCTTCATGGTTAACGAAAGAGCTTAAGTATAAAAATTCTTTACACTTCAGGACTTCTAAATAGAGGTCAGAAGTTGGGTTTATGTCTACTATTACCCATCATTATCTGTAATTTTTGTAAGGCCTCATACATCGAAAAGCCTTCCACATTGATTACCATAGATTTAAACAAGCGAGCTCTTCTACATTACCAGGACATCCGATCTCCACCATCGCCATCCTATGGTTGGACATACCTAAATAAAATAGCAAGTCATTTAGTTTCCACTTTCGAAGGGATCTGGTCTTACTGCGTCACATCAGCTCCGCGGGAATTCTGGTGGGTCCTCATCATAGCTAATGGCGATCTTAAAAACATAAGATCCTATGACTATGTCATGACGTTGCGCTTCTTTAATTGCTGGTAGTCTATTTATCGGTTATGAGGGTACATTCGCCAATAAAATAGTTCTACCAGTACTCCAGCTTTCTCAATCTCTTATTTTTACCCATCGAAGTTCTACCACCAGTCTCTGGTTTATGTTCGGACTTTTGAAACCACCGAGTTGAGTTTTTGAATTTGTTCTTGTATTTTTCCATCGAAACTTTTCTGCGTAAGGGAAGTAAGGGAACACCCTCCGATTCCTAGATATTTTAAGTCATTTTTTTTTGTCTCGATCTAGCCCAACCTACAAAAACTTTATCAACATATAGGATCAAAATTTTCGTGAATACTTCATGCTTTATTGATTTTTGAGATTCTATCCGATTTTGGAGAAAAGCTTGACCAAATATCTACAATTTCATAAGTTCAACATTAGCTCCGAAATTTATAGGCTCTCCACACACTGAAATCAGTGGATTGCCATGGTTGTCCTGTCAGTTATTGCAACTTATCATAACGATCGTTCAGTTACTTTCCTGTAGGTTGTCGATGTTGCTTTTCTATTTTCTGAATTGCAGATTGTAGACCCAAAATTCCCAAATAATCCATTTACAAGGACTGCTTACGATTCTTGCCTGATTTACGACAAAGAAGTTGGTATCACTGGCCTTGAATTTTCCAGAGGTGGCCAATATCTCGACATTTCACCCCAAAACTGGTACTAAAGTACTACAGCGTGGAGGTATTGCAAAGCTGATTCCGATCAAATATTCAACAAAGGTATTATTACTATAATATTAAATTTTCTATACGCAAATCAGGTATGAAGCAGGCATATTGCGGGCTTTAAGTGAGCCAAGATCCAATAAATTAGGTCATTTTCAGTCAACAAAGGGAGCGATGTTCACTGTTTCATAGATATCACTGAGCGCACTAAAGTCTATAACATAGAAGGACTTTCCTCTTTTTTTTCTTTTTAAAGAAGAAGTGACAGTTCTTACGAAACCAGTTGGACCAAATCATATTTTTGGTAGTACAAGAGACCAGGTGAGACTTGTCTCCAAGCAGTGTTCTGTATTGATCTAGAAAGCTATGATGGGAATCATTAAACTCTATGAGTCTCTTGTAAAGTATAACTTTTACTTGACTCAAAAGAACGACTTGTCCCGGTGGTCTAGGGATACTTCATCGCACTGTGATCTCTCTAGAGTTGTTGTGAAGGGAGGGGTATTGGCTTTCCTTCTTACGTTGATTTTCGTTTATTCCTCGATCGGGTATATCGCTTCTTCTGAAGAAGAGAGGATAACCTTCCATATCACTGTGGGTAAGGCGCCGGAAGATTATGGCTAATAAATAGTTCAGCTCTGCCTTTCTGATAATAAATTGTTTTGAAGTTTCTCAGGTAGAATTGTGTCCACCTTTAATTGGCTTTGATTTGTATCTTTCGCTCCACTTGCATGCTAACAATGAAGTTCCCCATCAAGGAAGGATCCTTATTGAGCTAACTCGTGTGCACATTCGTTGCCTACCACTCATTTATGGCCAGAGATCCAGGAGAGCTTAACCTTATACTGAACGCAAGTAACCTTAAAATCTCCACAGCAACGCCTCATAAAATTTGAATTCATCTTAACTGCCAGCCTGGCTGCGAATGAATAATGGTAATATCCTGGAAAGCAGACAATTTATCAGCCTGAAAGACACTGCTGTAGTCCAAAAGCCGACGTAAGCACGTTTGAACGTTGAATTGATCGAATGCGGATTCTTATCTCTATTTTTAATTCACCATTAATGGGTTTCGAGTCTTCCACTACCTGGTTCCTGTACCGATATTGTGGTTGGACGTCGTTCTCATAGCATGAGTTACGGATGTATTATGCATTCATGTGCACTCATTAACTTAAGGTTGCCAGTTATATTTGTGGATTGCCACTATAGTAAGCTGCCTTGGGTTAAGACGGGTCTGACAATAGGCGCATATATACAATGACTTGAGGCTAGGCGATCGCGATGGCGCGATAGTTAGCTCATTGGACTATCACGCAGACAGTCTAGGTTCGATTCCTGGCTGGGTCACCAACAATTTTTCAAATCGCCATTACCCTTTCGGCGGGCAATGGCAAACTCCCGAAAGTAAAATTGCCTACGAAAAAGCTTCTAAGGAGTGCCGTTCGGAATCGGCGATAAACCGTAGGCCCCGCTCAGATGTGATTAAAATGACAACATGAGCAACACAAATGAGTGTCAAGAAGCTAGGCCATGGCCCATACCGGGCTGCCAGCGCCACAGTGTTTTTTTTTTTTTTTTTTGAGGTAGGTCGAAATCATCTTTAAATATACAACTGCAAGTTTCGAGAGCAATCGATGATTTCTTTACAAGTTCTTTAACATTTATCTTTCAACTCAATTCGTTAATTTAAGATAAACTCCAGCAATTCCTAAGTTTCTTCCTACATATACCCTTGGCATAAATCCGCTCAAACTGGTGAGGTTTATTGGTTGTCCATTTGGTCCCCTGTTGAAGCAGAGTACTTAAACAAAGAACTGATTCATTGCACTCATTCTAAGCTCTATTTATTCGAATTTTACAGTCCTTCGTTAAGAGACGAGTAAGCGCTTCAGTGGTAAAGCATCTAAAGTGTCAACACCTAGTTTCCTGCAGCCTGAAGCGAGCTAAAATCGGACAATTACAGAGATAGTACTCCGCGCTGTCATCACCACTCTCACATCAAGTATTGCAGGATGGGTTGTCACTTATGCCCAACAAACATAGGTGCATAACAAAAGCGTAGTTATCTGTATGGTCATTCCTACTGAAAAACAGCAGAAAAAGTGCTAATCTCCAAGAGACATCAAGAAACATTCGTTTGCTCCGCCAGCATCTTGAAGAGTCATGCCATTGAAAGTTATGGACTATGCCTGACCTAGGGCAGGGGTATTCCTAACGCAAATTGACGTCCTATTTGTGTCATACCAAATACAATACAATTTCTTTTTCAATGGAACTTAATGTATAGAGATATCGGGCTCCTTTAAGACCCATATTTGTTGACACCTTACACGTGGAACTATCTTTAAGAAAAGGTTCGCCAATGAATCACTCATTGAATGTTTGAGAAATTTAAAATACTTTATGGACTCTAGTAAACATCACACCCGCGTTTCCAAACAGTTTAGCGAAAAGTGGAAAAAGTGGAAAACTATTGGAAAAGTCGAGGAAAACGAGAAAAAAAAGTGGAAAGCAAAAACATCATTATGCCTTTGATGACGAAATCTCTCGTATCTACTTGATGCATTACATGTATCTACATACGTAGACTAGGTTTGAAATACTCAACCAAGTATACAACATCAAGTTAAGTACAGATGTCCATACTTCTACCACTTATCTGCCACAAATGTCCATATGGATACTCGATCATCCGGCGAATCAACAAAACTACACTGACCAACAAGTCAATACCAACAACAACAACAAACAAACAGACGGACAAACAAATTTATCCATAAGATGACTCTGCAACTAATTCAAAGAAAAAAAATGTAGGAGGACAACTTTCATTTTATTTAGCGGTAATCGGCATTGGCAGCGCCATTGACAATCGGGCAAACGTCAATATTAACAGGCGAAACGCTCTAAAGCCACACGCAGAAGTACATACACACGGATATATGTATACAAAGGCATTTACGCAGTCGTTAACGCAGACACAACTGTCTCTTTAGCAATTCTGTGAATGCCGCGACGGGTGTCACTAGCCGGGCTGGTGACAAAGTCATTTCCTTGAAGATTTATTCGTGATTTCCGTTCAGATTTCAGAACAACAAAATTCCGATGTGCCCTGACCTGGATTGTCTACTTTTGGGTATCATAAGTTATCGCCTCGTTAAGGGGCATCCACAGGTTTACGGTCATTTCCACTTTTCATTTCGAAGAGATGAAAGTAAAATTTTTTTTTTTTTTTCCAAAACAAAACAAAAAAAAGTTGAAAACTGCGTATCCCATCTGCATATTCATGGTATTTGTGGTTTTTTATTGGTCGAATGGAATTTTATTGAGAATTTTTAATAAAGTATCTGGGTATCTAATCATCGAGATCAATCGAAGCAACAGCATCTGTGGCATTTTAAGAACGGATGACGAAACTTGCATGTTTCTCTTCTCGATTTCACTTTCACCTTTGGCGTTGTTTTATTATTTATCTCTTCGAGCTGATGTTGTCGTTTGCAGTTATGCTGACCATTCTTCTTCAACGGTTTCAGTTATTATGGGCAATTTCGTTTTGCACCTCTGTTTTGTGTTCTGTTTCGGTTTTGGTTGAGATTGAGATTCATATTTTATGGGAGTGAACTACAGGTTCCGGTCGATTCCGGTCGGTCCCGGTGGCCTTCCAATCGAAATTGGTGGCAATCTTTTTGGGTGGTTTATCTTTGGATGATGTTGTTGTTGCTAAAGATTGGGTTGATTGGGTTTCCTTCTTCGTGGTTGGTCTTGGGTTGTTTAAATTTCGGCAAGTGTCTTGAATGACCCAATTTCTTTTAAAGTGATCCACTTGGAAGATAATTTGTTGAACGTTGTCGTGAGTCAATATTTGCGAATATGTGACTTCGTTCAGATGGGAACAAGATACTGGTAACTTTCGCAAATTAAGTATTCGGGAGTCCTATGGAGTTCCTCTCATAATATATCATTGGGGGATGTGTCTAAGATACTTGTAACTCAGGCTTTGTAACTCAGAATTATTATGCATAATTCGAGGGGTACAGTAATCGACATCAGAAAACAGTTTTTTGTACATTTCCGCAACGTAAACAATTTTACCTTTCTCTACTGCAACTGCCATCATCTTTTCTATCGTGCTATCGAAGGCATCACGTTGATTGTTTTTTTTGAACGTAGTCGTATTCTTTTCTATGAACTTCTTCTTCTTCTTATCCTTTTATTAACCCTTTCCACGTTATACGAACTTATGCGTACGAGTTTCCCATTTTTACTGCATCGCTGCTGCTCCGCTTATGGGGTTGGCTAATGTCGCAGACCGCAGAACTCGTCTACATAATGCTCGGTCCTGGATCCCTTCAGTGGTAAGCCCCAGGCGTTGTTGCGCATTTGCCAGGAATTCTTTTTCCGACCTCGTTTTCTTACAGTTGGAGTGACCGTAGTTAATAGTGCCTTTCTAACCGGATTTTCCGCAGATCTTCTTTGATCAATCTAAGCGCCTCAAGCTGTTCGGTTACCGAATTCTTTATGTGTAGACTTCCTCTTATACGCGTAGATCTAATGCAATCGCGTTTAGTGACTCCACTAGACATCCTTAACATTTTCATTTCCGCTGCCGTCATTTTGTTTTTAATAGCTTCGTACATTGTCCAGCACTGAGAACCGTATATAAGAGCTGGTCTAACAACCGTGGTGTAGAGTTTCCCCTTCATTTAAAATGGAAATTTTCGGTCGCAAAAGATTCCCGAATTTTCCCGCCATTTCATCCATCCCACACTCACTCTGTGGTTTACGTCGTCGTCACATTTCGCTTCCATGTTAACGATTGATCCTAAGTACGAGTACTTAAAGATAGTGCTTTTCGGAAGAACTATTCCGTCTAACATTATATCCGGAACAGGTCGCAACGGATGCGCAAATTGGCACGTCAAATGCTCCGTCTTTGAACGACTTATTTTAAACCCGTTTCTCTCTTGCGCATTTTTCCATGAATCTTAGGCGTTCTGTAAATCTTCGACGTTAACGCTAAGTATAACTGCGTCGTCAGCGAAGACAATTGGCGTTACATTTGCTTCGCGCATGCAGTCTTTTAAAAGATAGTCGAATACTACGTTAAAGAGGAAAGGGCTAAGTACGCTTCCTTGATGCACTCCGACATTAACTGGAAATTCTCTCGTTAGTCCAGCAGAGCTTTTAACCGCAGTTTTCACGTTTCCGTACATGTCTTGTATTATTCTAACATACGTTTCCGGTACGTTTTGAGACCTCAGCGCGGCCCATATGAGATCCCTAGGCACTCGATCGAATGCTTTCTCGAGGTCGATAAATACCATGTGTAAATCCTTAGACGAATCTCGGTGCTTTTCCATTATTATTCGTAGGCTTTGGATAGCGTCCACCGTCGATCTTCCTTCAACAAATCCGCACTGGCTATTATCGAGCTTTATTATTTGCCGAAGACGTTCGTTTAAGACTCTTTCGACGATTTTCATTGTGTGTGACATAAGCTTGATTGAACGGTAGTTGTTGCATTCTAGAGTGTCGCCTTTTCCTTTGTATAATGGAACCAAGAAGCTACTTCTCCATTGACTCGGCATAGGTTGCCCACTTTTTAATTTATTTAAAAGTTTCGATAGCCATTCGCTGCCGACTCCCTCCATCATCGACCAAAACTCTGATGGAATGCTATCTGGTCCCGCCGCTCATTTTTCCGATTGCTATACTTATTTCTTCGATTGAAAAGTCCAAAACTTCCTCCTCGATTAGACTAGCTGTCTGCACGATATCACGTGGGAACTGTTTGTGAAGCAACTCCTTGCATTATTCAAGCCACCGGTCACAAATTTCCTTTTCATTTGTTAATATGCGACTGTCTGCATTTTTTTATGTATTTCGGCTGGTTATTTCCATTGAATTTTTTCGCCTCTGTGCAGCGAGCTTAAAAATATTTGGCACTTAAGTATTGTACGACGTTTGAATTTCTTGTATGGCTTGTCTTCTATCTGCCGATAGTGAGGATATTTGTTCCAACTCCTGGTATAGGTTTTCCGCTGCTGCCGGTCGAGTTCGAGCCAGGACTTTCTTTGCGATCTTTTTAAGGCGCTCGTAATCAGGGGCCAGTCGAGCTTTTTCGATATCGTCGCTCCGATATTATATGAACATCCTAAGCATGTTCTTGCAAAGAAATCAATGGGAATAAATGAAGGCATGACCAAAGCTGATTAATCTGAGATCACTAGAAAATAAATGCAAGCCTCTGGCTCTGAAAAAAAAAACCTCATCCAAGGGCTTTGTCTTATGGCTTTACACATTTTCAGTCTCTTTTAGACCGGCACTTTCATTACCTTTTAAGAAATAACATTGTTGTTGTAATGGATTGTTTCTCTGAACCGACTTTTGTAGCTGCTTATAATAAAAGAAATATGTATGTTGTTCTACTAGGGTTTCATTTCCATTTAACTAAATTTTAAGCATCCTTAATTGTATAATGAGAAAACGAAACGAAAATGGTGGTCCAAGTCTAAAATTCTACAATCTCAGCTGACTGATATTCACAGAGGTCGTGCTTGCTAAATTCTAAAAACGCTCTTTGGGCACCGCTGAATTTTCTATTTCTACGTCGTGAGGAACAAGCACAAGTTCATTCAACGAGTTGATATTACGATTTTGGAAAACATTTGGTCTTGGCAAGTGCAAGTGCTTGAAGAAGCATCACACCTTCTACTCACACCATTTATTCTTTAATCAGGGGCTATCGCGCTCTTGAAAGAGATGCACAGTTGCGAGATTTTCGCAATGAGCCACAGGAGGAAGTGGAAGAACAATCAGTTGGGCACTTTCTTTGCAACTGGACTACTTTCAGGGACTCAATTATCTCATTCAAAATGATCTCTGAAGATCACGAACCTTGCCAAATTCGTATAGACGCTATTGTTCCAAGTTCAGCCAGTCCAGCGTAGAGGACACTCTCTCTCAATGATTTAACTGAGAAAAATAATTTCCTGTCGGAACACACAGTGTGGCAAATAATAACTCGGACTGGCTCTAGAAAACATTATTACATTATGATTTTTGTTTATTTTTCGGTGTTTTTATTTGAAACATTCTTCTCCCAATTCAACACTCTTATTACAGCGATTCAATAGTAATTCAAATGCCTGCTCTAGCTCATTTCGGGGAGTTGCCTCTAGTACTTGTGTCGAAACTGCTTGAATGTTCGGAATATCATCAAAAGAGATTCCTTTCAACTTCAATTTCGGGAACAAATAGAAGTCGCAGAAAGCCAAATCAGGTGAATATGGCGGATATTTAATGTTCATACTCGTTTTCGAGCCAAGAATTGAGGAAAAATGAGTGCTGTGTGACTCGGTGCATTCGTTTGGAACGGAAACTAACTTTTTGGATCGCGGAATTCGGGTCGAATACGATAGATTCTGGCCAGTTGGAATGAATTGTTTGTGGATAATTCCTTTGCTTTAGAAGAATGTGATGTGCATTGCCTTGAACTTTTCCTGTTTTTTAGATTGTAGTGAATTCTTCACTTCTATTCCGCATCTCTACGCCTGGTTTCTGGATCGTATGGAAACATTATGCTTCATTACCTATAACAATTGTTTTCATGAAGTTTGGATCACTTCTTGAGGCTACAAGGTTGTCGCTGGAATGTTAGACTCTCATTATTTTATCATCACACAATCTGTGTGGAACGAATCTTGCACACACCTTTATGTTTCCCAAATCCTCATGAAGAATGGTTTGAAAAGTCTCTTTGTTAATTTTAAAGGCCTCTTCAATCATATTCAGTGAAGCATTGTGGGCCCTGCAATAAATTAAGTATTTTTTGGATTTTTCCATTCTTTCGTTTCTGCATTGATTGAAAAGGTGTTCTGGGAAAATAATTTTTATAACCATTAAATGTCAGATATTATAGAAAGATTCAAGCCTTAAAACGCATGCTTGGCCAAATAGAAGGAGTTTTTGGTTGAAGAGATATGGCTCGTGTTCGACATATTATTTGCCACACTGTGGATTTCACCCAGGCAAAGTACTAACTTGGTCGTTACTATGCATATTTTCGTTAAAAGAAATATGAATATTCTTTTTAGAGGTGAAGTATTTCAAAAGTGCCAACATATCATCATCTCGTGCCTCCAGAAATTGAAAACATAAGCTATTCACAAATGAAGTACTACAGAGCATGTTGACGCCGGAGGTGTCTTGTGAATTTTGGTAGTTTAGCCCCCAGCAAGAAATCTAGAAGGAGGGTGTTTGCAACCTGGAGAGTCGTAGGTATGACTAAACTTATAAGAGACCTAAATGTGAATTAAACTCCCAATAAAGGACGTTGGTAGTGCTCCGGGAGTCAGGGCTCAAAAAGTTCTTCTCTGGACCTCTCAAATGTACGATTTAATTTTCCATGATCCCATCGAATTCTGGTAATTCCGTGGATAAGCCTAAAGATCATTCGCCTTCTTCACCTGTTCTTCATAATATGTACATGGTCACTGGCATTGGCAGACACAAATTTGCCTTAGGAGTAGTATACGCATTACCATAAATGTCCATCGGTCCTGGAATCATTGGAAAAAATCGACCAATTTCCATTTTTGGTTCAGTTTCTGATCAATGTAAGTTTCAAATACAGGTGAAATTGACTTCGTGATCCCATAGGATTCCGATGTCATTGTGTCAGTGGACATGTCCAAGTCTGCAAAGTCACCATGGCGTAATTAAAAAAATAACGGCGTGTTTTCTAGTCAAATTACTCGTGAACATGCGACATGTTAGGCAAAAATGCCTAACGTGAACCCCTTGTCGCTGCCCACAATTTTTTGAGTAGTATTCTTAAAAGACCTTCTGCATTGTTATTCAGACGCAACATCTTAGACAGACGATGTATTCGCAAAGCAGTTTTGTTCATGTGAAGCTCAACAATTGTCTCCAAGCTCTTTGGATGGTACCAGGTGAATAGAAGCAACCGAACGTCTCACTTTGGTCGCACAATCCTCTCCAAGGCACCGAAGCTTCACATATCAAGCTATCCCAGGGTAGTGATCCTCATCCTTTTAACTATATCGATGTCGGCATATAGCATAATGAGTCGAAATGTCTTATCAAAGATTTTCTCTAGAAACGACCGTCTATTGTCTATGCTTCAGCGCTACAATGTTGAACTGGGATCATCAAGGTTTTATGTTGAGGCTCTTTACTTTTCGGGATACCTACTCTGTCTTCTCAGCCTTGGCAAAAGTTAGTCTTCATTTTATTTCTGTGCGGATGTTGTTAGCAGAACTGATGGCACATCAAAGGTAAACCAAGTCTCTATCTACATCAAGGTTATAGGTGTCGACAGTGATGTTCTGCCTAATCCGTTGATAATGGGTGTCCCTTCTTCTTGACATCATGTACTTGCCTTTGTCTTAATTTAACGTTAAGCCCATTTTGTAACCATCCGCTTCAATGCTAGCGAAAGCACCGGTGACAGCCCGCTGTGTTCGATATAATCGGCGTATCCGAGTAGTTGCAAGAACTTTGAAAGATTGGGCCACGTGTGTTGGTCTGTGAGGTTCTGCACAATTTTTGCAAGTATGATGTTGAAAAAGTCCCATGAGAGCACTCTATCTAAAACCTCTTTGGCCATCAAATGACCTTCACAAATTATGTCAGATTAGATCTTTTAAGCAATGTGGCCTTCTGACAGTGCAAAGTAGCTCTCGGCAATAAATAAAGTGTTCTTTGGATTTACTGCTCTTAACATACTCCAAAGAACGATCTTTTTCGATAGATTAAGGACTTTTCCCAGCATTTTTGAATTATAATACCCATATCATGGGCTACACTCTCAAAGTCATCTTCCGTTTTAAAAGAAGTAGTCTTTGGTACAACACACACTAGAGCTTTGATGACCTTGTATTATGGACGTGCCCTTTGAAGGAATGACACCAGAAATCCTAAAATGGTCTTGCACAGAATTTGAGCCAGGAGAGGACCTCTAAGAGGTCAGCAGCCTTCCTTATGCCCTTCAGTAGAAAAAGAGCTGCCTACTATCGTTGCGACGAGGCATAAGTGGTGGGTACACTTGATTCACTACCTTGTTGCTGTGAAAGTGATGTTGACACCGCGGAGGAGCAACACCTCTGTGAATGTCAGGCCTACGCTGGCATCAGTGTGTAGGTAATCGACGTTTCAAAGTTCTGAGGCTATATTCGCCACAAAAGTACAAATTCTTGGTTTTACAGATTGGTTGTCATACAATGGTGTGTAAGGTCGCAAATATACAGAAGCAGAGATGCAAAAATGCGTTCTTTTCACCTATGGTTTCTGATTAAATATTACATTTGGTTTTGAATTCGACGAGGATACGTCCTACAAGCGAATGCAGGCTAGGCGCACCGAGGATCATTCTGAGTATCATAGATTAAAATAACTAAGAACCACTCTATCTAACCTAGCCATTGTCAGGTGGAAAATCATTGTTATAGCAATGGTGTAGGACTGAATTCTATACCAATTCAATGGCAATATAAAACACGATGCAGACACCATACATCGCTGGAGACCATCAATGATAATTGATGAAAATCCAAAGGAAACTCAGTAACTTTTTACCTCTAATTGGTCTGATTGGAAGGTACTCTTATTTTTAACGACTCTGACTTAACGATCTCACCAAGTTCGTTGAACGGATTCTCCAAATGAAAATGAAACTTCACTTTCGTTTAGTAAAACGTATAGAAAAAAAAAATAAATACAAAAAATGGTATCACACCATTGGAAGACATAAAACTACGGAAATATGTGAAAAATCTCAATAAAAAGTGAAGCTGAACAGCAAATTAATTGGAAATCAATCCATCCGGCTGGAAGTGAATTATTATGCAGCACATACGAGTACACGTACGAGTACTGCACGGCGCACTACTAATTTAACACAGCAACAATGTTCCGACCGCCTCTGAAAACGTCTCGCCAGAAAATCGCTTTAATGGCATTTCAATTGTACGCTCTCAATTACCATTCATTGTTTAGTTTCAGACTTTTATTTATATTTTCTATTTTCTTGAATTTTTTATAATAATTTTTTTTTAAGAAAAAAAAAAAAAAAACTTTCTTCGACAAATTAGTGTGAACTTTCAAAAAGTCTTTGCATCGCTATGGTCTTCTTCGTTGACGCAGCTTACTGAGTATGAGTACGCAGCAAGCCAACTCATGGTAAAAGTATGCATACACGCTCATCACATGCATTTGCGCTTAGATTGATTACCAGTCGCGTTGCATTCATTGATTAAGGAAATTTTTTAAAAAATTTTCTCAAGTTAGCCGTGCTTAGTGTGTCGATGGGACACCATTGACGCTATCTGATTCTGCCAATCAATCAATCAAAATATTCTTAGAGTACTCATTGATGCTGAAGATGCCGCTACGAGTATTTGTATTGCTGTGGCAGTCAGTTGAAGATGGCAATTTGCGGCGTTAGTGACATTTACTGCATCAAATGGACACGAGCCATATCATGGTTAGGAAATCTACCCAATTACCACTTGGAGTGAAGTTGATCCATGGAAATCGTTTTTCTGAAAATGATTGATTAAAGCCCCGGCGCCGGCAAAGACAGTGATAATTGAGACTTTAATTGAATGGAAGGGAAAATAAAAGTTACTTGTACTCGTATCTATGTACCCATGCAACGGTAAGTTAAGTTGGTGGTAACTGATGAAAGTACGCTTAATAAGTAATTAAGCAATGGTAAGCGGATAAAACGGAGAAAATCCATGGGCTAATCGATTAGAGACACAGTTTGGAGCGCTGTCATTGTGGATTTGTTTTTCAATCTGGGTGAGGCCGACGTTGGGCGCCAGTTTAGAAATAAAACTTATGAAATGGCTTTTGTTTAATAAAACAAAACTTGACATGCATTCTGTTTTTCAAAGAGGTGTGCTGAAAATAGAGGAATTTAGCTCATTAAATGTTGGCGAAAAATAAAATTCCGCTGTCATGCAGAATCTAGTGTATCCCATGGGAATATATGAATACAAGCCTACAGGACCAGTAGATTAGATATGTTGGCGCTATATTCTACAACTTAAGCCATCGCAAAACCGAAATTATTCCTTTCCCAGCTTGGATTCTGGCCGAGGCTAGTCGTGAAAGTTGATCTCTTATACCAGCAATAAGCAGAGATCTGGGCTCATTGCGTATTGAACCTAGTGAGCACTGTCTCCCCAAGGAGAAGGTGTTGTTGTCTGAGTCTTTCTCCGGAGGGGCATATTTTGGCTTCCTTGCTTCCTTATGATTCAGAGCTTTATCATGCCTTACTGTTTGATTTTCTTGCCATAGAGCAAGCCAGTGTCACGGAACTGCCTACATTCGCCTTGAGATATTTTTGATGGTGTCATTGAAGAGTTGGATCACTTTTCAATGACTTTGGCAACTAATACCACTGTCTGCAAAGTATACATACTAGTATTGAACCAAAGGTTGACCCTTGTGGAAGTTTTCCTGATATATTATGTGTCCTTGACTATTTGTTTGTTTCGCATAAGGGGAGTTTATTTTCGAAATAGCCCCTTATCATTGGGTAGGTAGCTTCGCATTCGTGAGTACTCGTTTATAATGTCGCCCTGTTTTTAAGAAGAGTTATCACAAAGATCACCTTCGAGGATTTAGATCGATTAAAATAGGCCCACTTCACTGCTACTGGGAAAGTTATTTGCTCCCTTAACCAATTGACATCGGCAGGGATGTGGTACCTAGAAAATAACAATGCCATCTATATCAGTGGGGAGACAATTCAAAGGAGTCTTACGTTTACAGACTATGTCCAGAGTGCTGTGCAAGAATTTTCTTCCGCAAATTACCAGAACACAAATTGCAGACTTTGGCCACATAAAACACTCTGTCTTGTGACTCCTTTAGCCTTCCTTTGGGATAGATATTTAATCCGCCAGGATACTACTTTACTTAAGTAGTTCAGCATCACGAGTATGCAGACAACGTATTCGTGGATATCATTGCTGGCTCTCAATGAACCATTAACAGAGGTTTCAACTCAAAAACAAACCTCTCAATCTACCAAATGAATAAAGATATTTCAAAGTAGGTATTTATTGCTGAGTAGTAACAAGACAACTAAACGGATTCCAGGCGACTTTAAAACGAAAAAAAACCCACGCCGGATATTTGGTTCTATAATCTCTACAAAAATTCCGCATAGTTAACAAGAAAATGTTGGGTTGGGTTCACCTAAAAGCATCAATTATCGCACACTTCCTAGTCGAAAAAAATAGGAACCTCCGGTCTAGATCTACAATAAATATCTCAAGATTATACAGTTTGGTCTGATCAACTGAAAAATGGACCGTGAACGATGCAAGATAGTTATGCATCATGCATCAGCTATGTCTGATCGAATTCTATTGCCGTATATGCTCTTACCTGCACTTGAGCTCTTATTATTTAGCCTGTTAATTGACGTCCATATAAGAGAAAGCTTAGAAAATATCTTGCCTTATTACCCTTATAACACCGATGCCAGTACAGTTATCAGAAAGGCCAACCGACGAAAGAAGCTCTGCTAAAGCTGACCGCAGGAATAAAAACCTCGTTCCGAAGTAAGGAAGTCGCACTATGGACTTGCAGAAGCTGAATCAAAACGATGTTAGAATGCCGGGTACTACCTCTTCAGGACCGACTTTAATATCTGTAGCAACCGTAAGAGGCTATCCACAGGGAGGCATACTCTCGCTTCTACTGTGGTTTTTGGTCATAGACGACACACTTAATAAATGAACCAACCAAGGCTACAATAAAATTGGTTACGCTGATCACCTAGTCATTATTATAAGGAGCAGAGAAGCAAGCGAAGTCACTCCACGCATACAAAATGCCCTTAAGATAGTCATAGACTAGTGCACTGGAGGGAATGTCTCCATGAATCCAAACAAGGCTATCATGGTTTCCTTCACTAGAAGAAGAAACGTAAGCCTTGGTTTAGTTTCAATTAACGATACAATCGTTTTGTAATCTGACAAGGTCAAATATCTGGAAGTGATCCTTGATAAAACATTAAATTGGAACTCCCACTTAAATCATAAAATAACTGAAGCAACCGACTGTCATATGGGTCGACCGTCACATGTATGGCAGTACATGGGGAACTTGTCCAATGATAAATCACCAGATCTATACAGTGATGGTCAGGCCCATCATAATATACTCGTATGCTTCCGTAGTATGGTGGACTAAAACCACGAAAACGACGACTGCTATTTCAAAGCTCATAAGAGTGCAGCATCTTCCATGTCCGGGCATTTGCAAAGCCTTTCAGGCCTACCCCACAGCTGCTATAAAAGCAATAATAGGACTAACGCGCTTACACTTATTTATCAACAAAGTGCCATTATGCAGCTCAGCAAGTATGGTACAATCCAAAGAGTTAGATCTTTCCAATCACTCTATTCTCTGATATACCAGAACTTGAAATGATCTGCGCTGTGACAGACCGCCTTCAAACAACATCATGCTTCAAAAAAAGATTCTCGAAGGAGATTCTCAGGAAAGAAGCGTGGGTTAGCAATATCCCACTAAACAGCCAAAACGGCATCAAGTAGTATACAGATGGTTTAAAAGTCAAATCGAGAGTTGGAGCTAATATACATGGACCTTATATCAGCATATCAATTGTTTTGAGAAAGAGTCTTAGTGTATTCCATGCTGAACCACATTCCATTCAATAAAGTGCCAAGCGTATCTACAACTCTGGTATTAAAGGCGCAAAAATCCATATATTCACGGATAGTCAAGCAGCTATACTCCAAATCAGTCATGCACTACTTCAAAACCCCCTAAAAATATATGTAGCTCAAGGAACAAGACCAAACTATGTTGGGTTCCTGGTCATGAGGTCATGAATGGTAAGAAAAGGACGGGCGAACTGGCCAGAAAGGGTTCAAAAACTCCTTTTAACCGATATGAACCCTCTGAAACAGCAGTTGTTATAGCTATCAATAGCTGGGAGCACTCAAAATGCATTTCATATTGGGAGGTTAGTCCAGGTCTAAAACAGTTTACCCATTTTCTTCTACTTAACACCTGCGTTTATAGGTTTTACTTGTCAAACTAAGCGATTAATGTCTGCGGAGCTACCATCATAAGTTGAAAGACAACTTTTTTATCTAATAAAAGTTGGGGCACTGGGCATCGTGAATTTAACGTGGCTTAGTGCATATTCTTATCGGACAGCACCAAGCCATCTTTGCGCATTCCTGTTTGCCAAACAGTTGACAAAGTTGACTAGATAAATAGTTATGTCCTTGCTAAGCTCAGACATAGAAACCTGCATTTTTACTTTTCGTTTTACTTTCTAGACCTCAAGATGATGAATCCCATACTACGTGTCTTTTAGGTTTAAAATTCCGTTGGCTCCTTCTAGAAGCCAGAATAGTTCGTTTATGGTTCCACAGAAAGGTTTGAAATGTTCAAGTATTTTGCCCCTCAGCTGGAGTATGTTTTGATTGTCCTAAATCGATGAGGTTTACTACGATCGAGTCAGACCTTCGGCACATAAAAAATTCTACAGTAATTCAGCACAAATGATTATGATTTGTAAAATCATAATTTTAAGGATTTTTCTGATATTCACAGAAGTAAAGAATCGGGGTTACCCATTTCCTTGTGACAAAACGCCAAAAAGTTCTATCTTGCACATCAGTATCAAATGGTTATCTCCTTTAGAGAAACACAAATTACTTCGTCCTTGAGTTTGCGTACCAAGGTAGGTCTCTGCTAATTTGCTCCTCGAAGTCCCAATAATTCAGATAATATCTCCACTGCTGATGGCTGAGATTGATCCTATTAAAATCTTTGGTATGTGATTCTGTAAAATAATGGCTATTATGAATTTTTTTCAAGTACATTTTCTATACTGTGGTATGGTATAGAAGACTTTCCTGGTCCTCCTTGATCAAGCCACCACCGACAACCTCAAGAAGAATGCAATTCCCTCGATAGCTTACCCTGATGTTTGGTGTCTGTCCTCATCGAGTCTAAGTGTTCAAAAAAGGACATCTATCGGTGCTTACCTGAGCGTCGATCAGGTCCACTCAGGATTCAAGTTGGTTGCTTGAAGTTAAGGGCTGAAAGTGAGATCTAAAGATGTTGCGTCTACAAACGATAATTTCAAGACTTTTACACAATAGAATCAGTTTGCAGGAACTGAATTCCCCTTAACTTTAAGCTAACCTTTAACCTTCTACCAAGTTCTCATCTAAACACAATTCAATTATCAAATTTAATTATTTTTTGTATTTCATTGGTTTTTTCACATTCAAAGTGCATGAAGACGCACATGATGAAATCGGCAATCACAACAAAATAAGAGAAAAAATAAGTTTCACTTTATACCAATTCCCACATGGTGTCTGGTCAGCTTTCCGATTGGCGCAATACTTAATACTTGTCTCTAACAGTTGCAACTACAAATTCACTTCGTATGCGAGCGATTCCTATCCACTGTCCATCCGTTGTGCACAAAAAATTACACACTTCACATTTTATTCGACTACTTCATCGGGCAAGACATATTTCTGTTTACTCGCCGAACAAACTCCCCAAAAGGCAGCACTAAGATGCATGAACGTTTTTTTTTTTTTTAACCAAATACGGCAGAGGTGCAGCAAATACATTTTGCAAAGGATCGAAATGAAACGAGGAAGACGAATCGAGAGAGTCGACATTTCAATAAAAATGCCAACTACTTCGGTGTGCTTTAGACTTTAAGTCTTACACTCGTTCTAACCTTAAAAGTAGTGTCCACTTGGAAATATTTCACACCTCAATTAATTGCATGGAAAAGATGAATTTGTCAAACAAAACAAGAAAACATTTTCACTTTAAGCTAATCTCCACAGGGTTTAACTAACATGACTCAATGGAATTCTTTTTTTTTCTTTCAGACACCATGGGGAACTTTAAGGTTGCCATAGTGATTGCTTTGGCCTTCAGCACTATTGGCGTGGCCCTTCCAACTACAACGTCATCAGCGGAGAATCTCAAACCAGAGGCAAGAGATGAAAGTGGATCCCAGGAGGATGAATTTGTACCCTCAGGTTACGTACTGCCCAATCAAATCTTTAACGATGGAAAGCCATTCTATGTTGGCAAGGATCCCATCTCTGGACAATTGGATTTTAATTCAAAAAAGGCTGGCATAGAGACCTCAGCTAATGAAGTCTTCGATCCAAAAGAGAAGATTGTCCTTAGCAGTTCATCACCAAATTTCCATGATTTCTTGAATCTGCCAGTTAAGTACTCATCTTCGAAGTTCGTGTATCCATTGGTTTCGAGTTCATATGCGAACCTGAAATACCAGGGGAACAACAAGAACTACATCTCCAAGAAAGCTCCAACGGTCGCTCCAACGACAAAATCCACCACAACATCACCGCACTATTACACCATTCAGAGGAATACCACTAAACTCCAGATTGCTACAACATTGAAACCCACAACAACAACACCTAGGACGCTTACCACAGTACCTACGACAACAACTACAGTATCACCGCCGCGTACTTACACAACAAGAAGACCAATTCCCTCCACAACTCCATTTTCGAATCCCACCACCACTACGACGAGAAAGAAGTTCATTCCTACAAAGAAGTATGGACAAACCACGTCAGCGGAATTGACATCATCGGAGGAAATAAGGAAATCAACTAAGCCAGAGACGAAGCCCACACAAAAAATAACCACTCCTCTACCAACGACGAAGCAAACAGCTGCACCACAAACTACTAGGCCAGCTCCAACAGCAATTACCACTACCACTACCTCTACCACTACCACGAAAAAGACAACACCACAAGCTTCAATCTTCCCCACAGTCCCCACAACAGTTAAAAATCCCGTGGTATTCTCGGAAAGTCCAAGTCCACCTTCATTTAGTCCGATTCCGACTACGACTACGAAAATTCCAAATTTAGACGCCGGTGAGGTCTACCACACCCTAGGCCAAAAGAAAGATCCAAACACCATGTCACTAGCAGAGATCTTTAATGTACTAGCTGAAGAGGAAGAATCAAATGGTTTGTCTCCCCCAGCAAATCAAGGCATCGATGCTCAGGGTAACCTCATGCGACCGATATCACCATCGAAGCCCTCTCCATTCTCAATGCATCAAGCCACAACCACACCGCCACCTACCACGAGGCTTCCCAGCTCCAATAACCAAGGTCGACAACCAACACCAGTCCAAACTACTCTGTCTATCCATCCATCGAAGCAAACCCAGCAAAACAAATTGAATGCCGACAAGCAGGCTCACCCACAAAGCGGAAGTAACTTTAATGGAGAATACGTCCAGTACCAGGTTCAACAACCCAACGTGCTGCAGTATCATCCCACATCCAACATCAACAACGTCGTTATATCTCCAGGACAGCAATCAGCAACCTTCGTTCTTGGAAGCCAACAAACAGTCGGAGCCAACAGTTTTCTCGGCAGCGTGGAGAAGGAACCTCTCTTTTCGAAGGAACCACCAGTCCAATACGGCACCGTAATCAATGAAGACATTAATGCAGCCTTCCCGCAGGGCAAGCCTACCAAAAACACAATCAACTTCCAACAAATGGGCAATGAGGCGCAAACCCAAGAGCTCCTCGTATCAAGTAACATTCGTTTCCCAGCTACTGAAGAACAAGCAAACGATAACACTGCCTCTGGTGGTGCAGTGAACGGACATGCTCAACCTCTCACAATGCATCTTCAATCGCAGAACAATGTCAATCAAGTTGTTTTCCCTAAGCCAGATGATAACACACCCGAATACTCGATTATCAATCCAAATACGCAAGCCAATGAGATTCAGTATACTAATGACAACCAAGGCGATGTACAGATCCAGCAGCATGAAGTACTCACACTCAATCAACACCAGTTAATGAAGAAACCAAGTGCTAGTCCACCTCTACAACAACATGCGCAACAAGAACGACCACAGCAAATGACTTTCCCAGCTTATACACCACAGGGTGAAGGCCTTAGACCAGTGCAACATATGGAACCACCACTGTTCCACTCACGTCCCCCACCAGAATACCATGAACATCCCAGTAGAAGTCCGATTCAAAACAGGCCTCAATACGGTCCACCACATGGCCCACCACATGCTCCACATGGACCCATGGGACCTATGGGCCCCAGTGGACTCAATGGTCCTAATCCAAATGGGCCACCACCTCCAGCCTATCTCTACAACGAATTCACTCGTAAGCCCATTCCTGGCATGAACCGTCCAAATTCCGATCGAACTCTACCCAACATTCTGCCTCAATTCCGACCCAATGCAAAGATCTCTCAAGGACACCCAACTGGCTACGGTCAAGAACCCGGTAATATCCGAATTCAACATCCTCAATTTCAGAAGCGACCCGGTTCCCCACAATTCGCCCATCGAAGACAACCAATTGTTGGGCGCTACCCAGTGACTCGTATGCCAGAATATGCAGGTGCACCTCCACCACCACCACCACCACCAGCAGAAGCTAACCGTCGCATCTACCGAGTGTCCCCATATTCACCTCAATTCGTAGATCGCAATTACCTTCGTCGTCCACCGCATCTTCCTCAACTGCAGAAACCACTTGAAACCTTTGGTTACGAACGTCATTCCTTGTACAAAACCATTCCGGACACATATCAGCCAAGACCAGAACCAGTTACCGGTCCCGCTACTGAAAGACTCGCAGCTTTTGAAGAAGAGGATCTTGTCATTAATGACCCACCACAACCAGTCATCAACAATGACGACAAGGAGGAAGTCAAACTAGAACCTGTGGTCACTCTGCAAATGTTAAAATCTCAACAAAAGTCTTCTGAAGAATCCGGAGAAGTTAAAGTGATCGGTGAGTCCCAATCAGCCTTCGAAAAGACCGGTCCCAGTCAAGGACTCTACGTGGTCTATCCTGTGAAACCTACTGCCAGCAATGTTGAGCACGACATCAATTTGTCAGCGGAAACGAATGATCCCGCTCCGGCAATTGCGAAACCAGATTCTGGAATAAGCACAGGCGCTGGAAACGATTATCAAAATACTCCCTTCTCAGTGATCCGTGATCAGCCCCAGGAACCAATTTTAACAGTGAAAAATAAGGTCCATACGCTGCAGCAAAAACAAGCCAAAGACAAGTTCCCGTATCCTCTCGAAAAGCCAGACCCTTCATATACCGCGTATGGACCCAAATTCCACATGAATGTTGATCGTCTCGATCATGATCAAGGAACATTGATCGCTCCAAGGATCGTCAATGGAGCTTATGCCCTGAATGCTGGTACCGAAACTCCGATTGCGATTGCATATACACCAACAGAACCAAATCGATTTAGAGGAGGTCCTTTCCAGCAAGACAAGTTCTCCAGTGTGAATCTGGCCACACCAGTGATTCGAGAAATTCGTGACTCACAAACTGAAGACGTTCTCAACCAAGACCTCGATACTAGAGGACAGAATTTCGAAAAAGACTTTATGGCTCCTTTCTATCCAAGCATGAGCCTTGATACCGCAACAAGTTCACCAATTGCCTCCAACGGCTGGAATGTTTATCATGGCACCACTGACAGAACCCTGTACCAAAAGAACAACATTAATCGAGCAGATGTCCCATCAGTTCCAGACACAGCTTCGTTTGAAGAAGAATCTACAACCAAAGTCTTCGAACTAGACCATTTTCAACCAGAACTCCAGGGAGGTTTTAAACCCATCTATCCACCCGGGTACAAGCATGATGATGACTATGAAAATGAACATGCAGAGAAGCTCAACCCTGATCGTCCTCTCGCACTATCCCTTGTCAAAGTTGAGCCCAGAAGGGCTAGTTCAACGACTTCGACCTCAACTTCAACACCAGCCCCCACAACGACCACCACAATAACGACAACTACCCCTCGTTCCCCAACAATAACAACCACACCAAAGCCAACTCCACAAGCTCTCACAGCCACCTCACCGGAGACTCCTTCACCATCACCATCACCAGCCACCACACCCAGTCCTCCACCATCATCTCCAAAGCCCACACAACGTAAGAAGACTCCCTTCGAGACAAGTCTCGAAGCCCTCCTCTTCGGCGACGATGAGGACTTCGAGGACGATCCACCAGCCAAAACCAACGAAGCGAAGAGTAGTTAAGTCTCCCAGAGACACTAGTTCTTATTTAAATTGTATGCGTGTGTGTGTTCATTTATCTGTAGGATATTTTATATTCAGGCTCCTCAGCCCTTAGCCCCTCCAAAACAACGAAGACGACCTTTGCGAGTCTAATTCGAAAAAGATGTGTGCGCGTCCATGACCCACAAAACTGATCAATAGTTTTTGGAAGGAATTTTTTCCCATTAGACTCTCGAATCGTACTAAAAACCACAAAACAAAAAACAAACACAAAAGAAGCTTTCACGGAATGCTCCCAACCAAACGTTTCTCGTTCAAATAACGGTTTTTTTTTTCTCATCATCATCTTCTTCTTCATTTAACGAGACTTTGACTTTCGGTAGGATTAGGATAATTTTCTTTTTAATTTTAATTTGAACAGGTTTTCGATATTTATTTCGTTTTTTGTTTTTTTATTTTAATTTAATTTATTTCATTTAGCTTGTAAGTCCTTAAAACGGTAAAATAAATTTATCACATCACAAAGAATTATGTAACAAAGTATTTTTTTCTCTCTCTTTTTATTTTCCATAAAATAAATTAATTTAAAAATAAAGTTTGTCTTGTGTTTTTGTTAATTTTTTTTCTCCAAAAATAAAAGAGTTGATCTGGCAATGCCTTTTTTACGGACTCGATTTGCTTAAACTGGGTTCGGGCCGAAAGGTTATTTGGCATCAATTATTGCTGAATGTCAAAGCTAATTGGCCATATTTAGATAAGTCCTTAAATCAAAGAAAAGACAAAGTTTTAGAAGACTCAATGCCAAACGGAACTGCCAGGCAAGATGATTGTACATCAAAAATACTTACTTACTTACTTTAGGTGGCGCTACAGTCCGGAGTGGACCTGGGCCTCAGTCAACAAGCTTCTTCAGCCAGCTCGATCCCTGGCTAGCTATCTCCAGTTTCGCACGCTAAGTTGGCTGAGGTCCTCTTCCACTTGCGTGCGCCACCTGAGTCTTGGCCTTCCTTTACTGCGCTGTCCCTCGGGAGCGGATTCGAAGACTTTTCGGACCGGAGCATTGGTGTCCCTGCGCTCTACATGACCCAGCCATCTCAGTCTTTGGATCTTCACTCTTTTGGCTAGGTCCATGTCGCTGTACAGTCCATACAGTTCGTCGTTGTATCTCCTCCTCCACTCACGGTCAATGCAGACGGGACCGAAGATCGCCCGAAGAATTTTTCTCTCGAAGCAAACAAGAACACCCTCATCCATTTTTGATAATGTCCATGCCTCTGCGCCATAGAGCAGGACCGGGATTATTAAGGTCTTATAAAGGGTGACTTTTGTTGTCCGAGAGAGGGCTTTGCTACTCAATTGCCTTCTTAACCCAAAGAAACAGCGGTTGGCAAGAGTTATTCTTCGCTTGATCTCAGCACTGGTGTCGTTGTCTGTATTTATAGCGGAGCTTAGGTAGACAAAGTCCTTAACTACGTCAAAGTTATATCTGTCGAGGGTGACGTTCTGTCCGAGACGTCGGTGTTGGTTGTCCTTTTTGCTTGACAGCATATACTTGGTCTTGCCCTCATTGACCGCTAAACCCATTTTCGCCGCTTCCGTCTCAATACTCGCGAAAGCGCCACTGACATCACGCTGCTTTCTCCCGATTATGTCAATATCGTCGGCGTATGCGAGTAGTTGGACGGACTTTTGAAAGATAGTGCCTCTTGTGTTTGCTCGTGAGTTTTGCACTATTCTTTCAAGTACGATGTTGAAAAAACCGCATGACAGCGCATCGCCTTGCCTAAATCCTTTCTGGACATCAAGGGTCTCGGTGAGATCTTTACCGACCTTAATGAAGCAGCGTGCATTCTCCATCGTCATCCTGCACAGACGGACGAGTTTGGCAAGGATGCCAAAACTAGACATTGCTCTATATAGCTCTCCTCTATAAATGCTGTCATACGCGGCCTTAAAATCGATGAATAGGTGGTGGGTATCGATCTAAAACTCATGGGTCTTCTCCAAGATCTGCCATAGTGTGAATATCTGGTCGATGGTGGACTTTCCTGGCCTGAAGCCAGACTGATATGGACCTATCAGGTTATTGACGAACGGCTTCAGGCGTTCACACAATACGGCGGATAAGATCTTATATGCGATTTTAAGGAGACTGATGCCTCTGTAGTTGGCGCAGTTCAGAGTGTCTCCTTTCTTGAGATTTGGACAAACAATGCTGAGGTTCCATTCATCGGGCATACTTTCGTCCGACCATATTTTACAGTTGAGTTGGTGTATGCTCCTTACCAAGTCATCGCCTGCCGCATTGAAGAGCTCGACAGTCAGGCCATCCGCCCCAGCAGCTTTGTTGGACTTAAGCTTCGATATGGCTATCTTCACTTCATCCAGGTCGGGTGGACGGAATTGTTGGTCATCATCGTCCAGGTTGAAAGGTTGATTCTGCCTGACAGCGGTATTTGGTCCGCCATCGCCGTTATACAGTCTGCAGAAATGATCTTTCCATATCCTCAGCATCGACTGCGATGTTCCCTTGTTCATCTCTACAGGCTTCGGTTCGGGGTTTGTTTCCGCGGCATGTTATTTTTACCTTTTGGTAAAACTTCCGAACTTCATTCCTGGAGTAGTATCTCTCAATTTCCTCGATCGCGCGCTTCTCATGCTCTTTCTTCTTCCTCCTGAGAAGCCGGTGCTCGTCTCTCCTCTTCCGGTCATAGAACTCATGAGCAGCTCTGGTCTTTCTAAGCAGCGCCGCGTTATATGCATCTTGCTTAGCTGCATGTGCTTGCCGGCATTCATCATCGAACCAGGGGTTTCGTTGTGGTGGACGAGTGAAACCCAGCACATCAGAAGCGGCATCTCTGATGGCGTTTTGGCAGTGTTTCCAATGGTCGTCGATGCTTGATGCTGGCGGCATTGGACCTCTTACGAGATTAAGAGACACTCGATCGGAAAAGGACTTGGCGATCTCTTGCAATTGTAGCCGTCTGACGTCGAATTTTCTCACAGCATTAGTTTGGACATCCATAATACTTGCGTCGATCGCAATGTGATCAATCTGGTTGACTGTTGATTGATTAGGAGTTCTCCAAGTCCCCTTATGTATGTCGAGATGTGGAAACCGCGTGCTAGCCACGACAATGTTTCGCCCCACCGCAAAGTCGATTAGCCTGAATCGGTTATCGGAGGTGGTGTTGTGCAGGCTATATTTTCCGATTGTTCCACCAAAGATACCCTCTCTTCCTAGCTTTGCATTAAAATCACCGAGGACAATTTCAATGTCATAGCTAGGGCATTGCTCGTAGGTCTTGTTAAGGAGCTCGTAGAAGGCATCCTTGGTGTCGTCATCTTTCTCCTCTGTGGGGGCATGCGCGCATATGAGGCTAATGTTGACGAATTTAGCCTTGATGCGGATTGCTACGAGGCGCTTGCTCACATGCCGGAAGCTGAGGACTTCTTGTCTTAGTCTGCCTCCGACAATAAATCCGCATCCAAATAAGCGCTGCTTTTGCCATCGATAGCAATTGCTGTAGTAGATGTCGCAGTTTTTCATCTTCTTTTTGTCCGGCCCATCCCATCGCATTTCTTGGATGGCGGTTATGTCTGCTTTGCAGCAGTCTGGGGCCTCCGCTAGTTGCTCTGCTGCACGTGGTCTATTAAGGGATCTAACATTTCACTTGCATATCCGAAGCTCATTGTCCTTAAATCGTTTGCGTAGGTTGTCAACAGTAGATCCGTCCATATCCGAGGCTTGTTGATGCTTCGTAACTTAATTTTGTTTTAAATGGCCGGGCAGTTACCCCGGTGGCACAACCCCCAACCTGGAGGACCAGTTCCATTTTGAGTGCCCCTAGGACGAGGGGTCGGTTACACCGAAGCCAGTAATCCGTTCCGGGATGTGAGCGCTGCCGTTGGCCCTTATAGGGCTCGTCCGCCACCATCTCTTTTCCAAGACCCTGACTAAGTCCTGGAAATTCTTTCGGGCTTGAGCTCCAAATATGTCGGAGTAGTCGGATAAGGTTTTGTTTTGTTTTTCCGACAGTAATCTTGGTTAATGGCGCAGCAAACTCGATATTTGCCCCCTTCACTTCGCAATCTCTAGTGAGATTCCCAGATGGCGCCACGGGGAGGCGTGAAGTAGGACTTATTGGCAGAGCTGCAAGATGTTCGGCTGCAGAGGCTCATTCTCGTCATTTAAGGAACCAGCACCTGTCGGAAGTTGCTACTTCTACGAGGCCTTATACTAATCGTTGCCAACGTGCATCTTAAATACATTGAGATATTTTTCTAAGATAAATTCGTATAACTTTTTAAGCTGGTCCAGGGCGCCTTGCCCTTGTGTGCGCAAACTAAGATCAGGTCGTTCTCTATAAATGACATGCTTAGTGCAAAGGAATTTGGTATTACTATAGATGGATAAGACCTCTCAGTGGGATTGACCGACAGCTCAATTTAAGTCCAGGGCTGCCTGCGTTTTAGAGCAGAAAATCGCTTGAAATGATCCAAACGACAACATCTACCTTATATATGTCTGAACACAGACGTCAGAACTATTGAGAGCGTTAAGCAGTGAGTCGATCTATCGCACATGCCCTACAGCAGTGGAGACAGAGCGCCGCTGTAACCCTTGCGTACTCCCGCCCTTACACATTGGTCGCAGTGGCAGTCAGCATCTACAATCAAAGTCAACGTCATGTTTTCTGGCCAAATTACACGTGCTGTCAAACGTAGAGTTGAAAGCACCCTCAATATCGTAATTGTTCTTGTAGAGCAGGCCCAGGATCTTCGGTGTTGCTAAGCAAGTGAATCTCGACCACTCTCTCCAGACTCTTCAACATGAAGGACGTCAGAATGAAAAATTTAAAACGTCCGACCAGAACGTAATCCCCTATAAGGGCTACTCCTGTTGTCGTACATATGCCAGTGTTTGCAGTTAGTCCATATTTTGTTATATCATAACCGGATGTATGATATATATGTTTGCCATCGGTGCCAGTCGATTTTAGGCCATCAAAGGAAGTTACAGCAACACCACAATCGATGACGGATAACAGCTACAGCTTGTTCTGTTACTCAGCTGACTTGTAAGCTGAATTGTGAGTTAGCTCTCTTTAGGTTACCGGAGAAGTCAGTTTTAAGCATTAAGCATAGAGCCCCTGCTTTTGTCCTAGCTTAGGTGCCATCAAGATCTCCAAGTGATTTCAGTTTCTAAGAACTTTGAGTAGCCTACTGGTTTCACCAAGTGCCTCAATCTTATCGCAAATCCTGATACGGGTTGTTTTAATGCGTTTACTCATGTGTCGAAAGCTTAAGCTTTCTTCTTTATTGTGCCGTGTTCAACAAACCCGCAGCCATATAGACTTTTCCCTGTAGCAGTCAACGTAGTGTATCTACCTTTTGTTATGTTCCCACCGCTGTTCCTGCATTGCGGTGATATCTGCTTCACACACCAGTACAGATGTCATACGTTCGGCTGAATATAGTGTGTGGTCCGAACATACGAATGTGGCTTTCCTTCCTTCGTTTTGTGCGATCGTCGACAGTAAGTCCACTTAAGGGTTCATTCGTAACCATTTGCATAACAGCACCCTGACTGGCCCTGAAAACCCGAATTGAGCTCAGGCTTTCAACATCTTGACGCAGCTAAGAAATAATGCGAAGGGATACCATAAATACCCACATCCTGGTTCGTTGAAGAATTTTGATCGCATTAGGTATTGCAGCAATACTAGAGGATTGACGCGTGCGCAATCCTTCATCTCTTCAGCTGATGGTTACAGTAGCGAGCCGTGAAGTCTATTGTTTGAGGCTGTAATTTCTTGGCAGACGTTTGCCGCGCCTAACCCTACGTGGTTCTTCTGTTCTTTACTACAGTGGCCGTTGCAATTCGAAGATTGTGCAAAAAATGCACTTCAATCCATTTTCAGGTGTCGGCATATGGGTAACGTGTTGCACGGTTGCGTTGGGATGGGCGAGAAGATGAAAACCAAGGACTTCGCCTATATATACCGATCAAGAATGACCTCCGCCTAACGATCGGTCGATGACGTGTATCCTCATCTTGAGAGTGATCGTTGGTTCCTCTCAATTAAACGAGCACTCCAGTTGAAGAATCAACTAACAGGTAAGTGAAATCGACAGATGTACTGTTCCGATTTGCTACCAACGTTGGTCATGTCGCTCTTAGCTCTCCTGTCACGCCTGTTTGCTACCGTCTGAGGGATCAACTTTTAACAAAAAACCCTTTCATAGTCTTAAAAAACTTTATTTTTCTACAAAACAGATTCTTAACTAAAAATTCAGGACTGCTCCTGATCCTTCTTGCTGACGTACTCCACACACTTTGACGGATCTGTTGGAAAGTACTCCTGGCACTTTGTCATCAGCCTCTTCAGTCCTTGAATATACTTTCGCTGCGTTTCGTCGTTCATTACGTGAGCTACATTCTTGGAGAAAATCTTCTCTCGTCCCGTACGAGCGTGGATACCCACCATCGTTACACCAATTGGCCAAGGTGCATTCCCAATAGCCATCTCTAAGTATGCATCGCTCGCACTTATATAGTTCCTCGCCAGTAAATGCTTTGCTATGTCTCTCAAGCTCTCCAGGATATCATCCGGCAGATTCTTGTGTTTTAGCTTTCTAAACAACGGTTTCACGTACTCCTTGGTTTGTGTGTAGATAACTCTACCCATCTTCACCTTTGTGGAGAGCTTCTCTTGTGCGGAATACGACGTAATTTGATCATTCCATAGTTTTAGTAGAAACGTCAGCAGAGTTATGATAACTTCCATGTCGTGCTCCTTGTTCCCACGACCCATGGTCTTCGCCATTTCATGTATGGACTCCCAAGACACGGATTCATCTAACTCTGCTTCGTCTGTTTGTTTTTCCACCTTCGCAGCTGGAGTGTTGGCAAACATTTCGTTGAGGTAAGCCTGGTCAACTTGCTCCAAGGCCTCTTGGAAATCATTACGGAATCCCCTGTTGGTTTCGGGCTGTGAGATTTCACAATGTCGTAGACGGTGGAAAGATTCAACCTCCGATTCTCCAAATAGAAAAATAGGTTCCCCACGTTCCCGCAGCCGACGAATAACTTCAGCTCGTGGTAGAACGTTTGTCTCGTTTACAGAGTTTTGCACATGACCTGAGAAAAATGGAATATGTTACTCGATTTTGGAGAAATATACGATTTAGTGGACTTACTGCTACCCTCTAGAGATGAGTCGCTTTTCTTTTCCGAATCTGGAGTCTTATAACCGATCTTTTGCAGGATTTCCTCAGTATTTTTCGCAATCAAATCACCTTGCCTGAAGTACTTTTTCTTGTCATCCTAGAAGGAATTTACAAATTTCAATTGGGAAAAGAAGGTTTGGGTGATGCTTTTACATACCACTAGGTTTTTGTCTTCAAGTAGTTTTCGTTTACGGGCGATTTCGGCCTTCAGAATGTCCATATCGGTGTGAAAATATGAATTTTCCACAGAAAACTATTGAAAATGCAACTTTTTGTAAATGAAAACAATCCACAATGTGACAGAAGGTGGCAGTAAACAAAGGTGATGGCATTGAGTAAGTGTTATACAAACCGTCCTATGGAGTATGTTCAGTGGTAGTTTTCATGTCGAATTTTTATTGACTTACTCAAAATTGAAGGGATTTTTTTTTGGAAAAATTAATTGTTCCGCAAAATAAACCGAAATTCTATTTATAACTCTGAGAATTTGAAATAAATTATCAGCACTTCATATAACGCCTGAGAAGCAAAAGAAACCGCTGTAAATCTGTTATACACCATAATCGTTTGGTCAGCAAAACAACTGTCACAACAAATCTGCCGTGTCAATCTGCTTCTCTCGACCTTCACTGCTCCAAACTTTTGCTAAAATTTCAATAAATTTCTAAGTGAAGTGACTCTAAGTCCAATTCTCCCTTTGTGCACAAAGTTTAGTTTCCAAAACAACAAAATGCCAAAGAAAATGGGCATAAACTCCAAAGCCGTTGAGGCACGCGAACGAAAGCAAGCCATCAAGAAGGAGGCGCAATCCAAGGCTGAAAAGGAGGCAGAGGATCGCCTTTGGCATGATGATGATAAGAATCTTGCCAAGAAGAAGCAACGGAAGGAAGAGGAAGATCGTAAACGGGCCGAAGCAGCTAAACGAAAAGCCGAAGCTAAGGCGATTCTGGATCAAGAAATGTCTTCTATTCGGACGCAGGGCAAGCAATCTTTGGCCAAAATAAATCGCATGCAGATTCAGGAGGAGATGGACAAACGCAAGAAGAATGTCGAAGCGATCAATGTCCCGAAAGTACCTGCTAAAGTTGTCGTTCCCGAACCGGTTTTGGAGGAGAATTTGAATAGAGTTATGGCAGACACGGTTGTGGCGACTAATGTCGACCAAGCGTTAGCAGCTCTGAGGTAAGTTGGACTTTCATTTAGTCGTCGTTCAGTGCTTAACATTTCACAAATTCGCAGTGTCGTTGATGAAGAAGACAAGCATCCTGAGAAACGTATGAAGGCCGCCTATAAAGCATTCGAAGCTGCCAACCTGCCGCGGATCAAAGCTGAGAATCCGTCGCTACGGCTGTCACAATGGAAGCAGATGCTCATGAAGGAGTGGAACAAGTCCCCAGACAACCCATTCAACCAGCGCAACTAGGGACAACATCCAAACCGAACCCAGGGCAGAAAAGCTTTTGAGTTAGCAACCACGAAACACCGAATAGTTTGAGTTTTTTTTTTTTTATGTTTTGTTGGAGACCCTCCAGACCAGACCAGATCATTGTACAGTTATTTATTTTTCAGCCAAGCTGAACGGCATAATACACAGAAAATTAAACCCGAGATCTGTGTTTCATTCGCCATCTCCACCCACACATTCTTATCGCTAAGATATATCTCGCAACGCTCGCGATATCAGTCTGACGTCCCTCATTCGTGACCTAGACAACCTGTTCGACGTTAGATGGGAACGGAAGCGGCACGCGACTCAAAACAACTGAATTGTCTCGCTAGATAAACGAATTCTTTATTAGAATACCGGATGTAGGAGAGAGCACCCGTTAAAGACATTCAAAAACGACGATTCGAACAGAACTGATTTAAAACTAATTTCCCCGATCCTTGGTCGTGCTCACTTCTTGCCAAGTTCGGCTGACCGTTGGGTCGCCTTCTCTACGGCAGTCATAAGCGTCGATCTGGAATAAGATTTTCGATTAGAGACCTTCGTAAACATGGACCCTGAAACAAACCTTAAATTGCCCTTCTCCAGCTCGTAAACACCGCAAATCGTAGAGCCACCAGGCGAGCAGACTTCATCACGCAAAATTGCCGGATGCTTGCCAGTGATTAGTACAGTTTTGGCTGCTCCCAAGAGTGTCTGGGCGGCAAATTGTATTGCCATTTGCCTAGGAACCCCCTGTTTCACAGCTCCATCGGCCAATGCTTCGATGATTGTGTAGACATAGGCTGGTCCACAGCCAGCTACTCCGGTAACAGCATCAATCATCTTCTCTGGGACCTGTTGGGCTATGCCCAGCGAGTTCAACATCAAATGAACCTTCTCCAGATCCTGTTGTTTTACATACGAACCTTCGGCATCGTACGAATCATCTTCAAGCCCTGAATAAATGCGAACGTCTCCTCCAGGGTTTTGAGGTTCACTCCAGCTAAGACCGACACGAACAGCTTGTCCTTATCTTTGGGCGATGTGATGTGTGTGTTTCGCAGCTGTGATGCGCATGGCTCCAGAATGTGTGGCTTGACGGCAATGAATATGATGTCGGACTTTTCGAGCACTTCGTAGTTGTCTTCGTGGATCTCGGTGATGCCATGGTCACGCCATCGTTGGAGATTTTCAATGTGTGGCCCAGATACTAACACCTGACCGGCCTTGACAATCCCACGGGAGATAAGCCCAGCGCCAATGGCAAATGCCATGTTGCCACCGCCAATGAAACCGATTTTCTCGTCCAACTTTGCCATGGTTTTTGGGTAGGGGAGGGAGACTTCTTACGTAAAAATTACTTTTCTGGTCTATCGAGATTTTTTTTTTAGCGATCCTGGAAGAGAGAGAGGAACGTGTTGTTATTTGTTGACGGAAGTGCTACCCACACTGGTATTTGGAGAAGGTTAGGCACAAATCGATTTTGTGTTGATGCTGTGATACTTTGTATTTCGCAGCTGATTTAAATGGGGAAGCAGACGTCTAGATGGTGCGATGTAGGTAATTTTTATTTTCGAACTTGACTGTGTTGAAGTGTCAGACAGTGTGGCACTTAAAAACTGAAGAGAGGATGATTAGCAGGGACTTGATAAGTGCGGATAAAATACAGAACATATTCGTGACAGTTGCATTAGTAGTGACAGCTGATTAAGGTGTGACCTTCAAACTGTTGTGTGTTTATTGTTAACAAGTCGGGTTTGTGTAGGGGATGTAGTATATTACAGAGATGGTATGGAGGATGTTACTTTAAATTCGCCATGTACCAATAAATTCAGAGATTGATATCTGTCAAACCAATTGTCCAGATTCCAAACTGTCATGGTTAATTTTATTCAGTAGTCTTTGCAATTCTATCAACTTTCGTTGTTCGATAGAGGGCTTTGCTAGTCAATTGCTTTTTTAGACCAAAGCATCAGCGACTGATGATAGTACTTTTTAGTTCGACCTCAGCGTTGATGTCTTTGTCTGAATTGATAGCGGAACCTAGGTAGATAAAGTCCTTTACTACCTCAAAGTTATATCGTCGGTGTAAGGTATTCTTTTAGCTTGACAACATATACCTCGCTGACCACTAAATTCCTTTTTACCGCTTCCATCTCAATACTCGCTAAAGTGCTGCTTTCTTCCGATTAACTGAACGACCAATGAGAGAGTAATTTTGAAAGATGTGCGTCTGGTATTTGCGCGTAATTTTTGAGTTATTAAATAAAGAATGATGGCGATGGTGCGATAGTTAGCTTATTGGACTATCAAGCAGAGAGTCTGGGTTCGATTCCTGCAACAACAACAATTTTTCAAATCGCCATCAAACTTTCGGGGGGCAATGGCAAACTCCCGAAAGTAAAATTGCCTACGAAAAAGCTTCTAAGGAGTGCCGTTCGGACTCGGCAATAAACCGTAAGTCCCGCTCAGATGTGACAAAAAAGACAACATGAGCAACACAAATGAGTGTCAAGAAGCTAGGCCATGGCCCTTACCGGGCTGCCAGCACCACAGTGTTTAACTAAAGAACGATGTTGAAGAAATGACATTGCAGCGTATCCTCTCTTTGACATAAAAGATCTCGGTAAAATCTTTACCGACTTCGATGGGGCAGCGTGCATCCTCCATCGTCATCCTGCACAGACGGATGAGTTTGGCCGGGATGCCAAAACCAGACACTGCTCTCTGTAGCTCATCTTTATAGATGTTGTCATACAAGGACTTAAAATCGATAAATAGGTGGTGTGTATCGATCTGAAGCTCATGGGTTTTATCGAAGATTTGCAGTGGTGTGAATATTTGTTGGCCTTCAAGTCACATATTGCTATCTTCATTTCATCCAGGTCGGGTGGGCGGAATTGTTGGTCTACAACATCGTCCAAGGTGAAAGGTTCATTCTGCTTGACAGCGGTATTTGGTCCGTCATCGGCGTTATACAATCTACAAATCGTCAGCATCTCCTGCGACTCTACTACGATGTTTCCCTTGTTCGTCTCTGCATGCTTCGGTAATAATTGGTACGACTTCCAGATCTCATTCTTATCTGAAGAACTATCTCTCAATTTCCTCGTGCTTCTCATGCTTCTGCTTTTTCCTTCTGGAAAGAAGGTGTTCGGAACCCTCACAACAAAAGGGATTTCCAATATCTAAAACGGCACCATGCCGGCGGCGAACAACACATCATATCACCAGGCAACGGTGCCCGACACCGTACACAGAAGGAGCCAGACGAGAGCCGTCTACGATTGTCAAGATTTCGTTCCTTAGAGCAATCATCTGAAGATTAGCGTTACCTGCGACCGAAAAATAGAAATCATCAGAGATGATCACATGCATGCAAGTACATATCGTATGTGCACTACCCGAAGACCATACCCCATTCCATAGTGCGCTGGATAGTGGTGGTTGCGACCGAGATGTCGTGTCGATGAGCTTGGCACACATAAGTGCCGATACGATGACAAGGATTTCGTTTTACCTTCACTTCGTTTGCGTTCATCAACTAGTGCGGTTATCCTATGTTAAATACAGTCCACAAATAAATTTAATTGTATCAAAGTGTTTTTATGATTATTCTTATTTTCCTTTGAGCTATCTGAACAGAAGGTGTTCGTCTCTCCTCTTCTGCTCCTAAAACGAGTGAAACCAAGCACATCAATGCTAAATCGCTTTTTGGCAGTGCTGCCTCTGCACTTCAGGGTTAAAGGACTTCTCAAGGGATCAAAGAGCCTTGATTGGAGAAGGATTTGGCGATGTCTTGCGATTGTAGCCGTCACAATTCTTCACAGTATTCACCTGCCTTGACGCTGTTCGGGGTATCCGCAACCGTACTTTTGCTATAAAAAGGTAATGGTTCGAGTCGATATTGGCTCCTCGGAAAATTCGGATATCCATAATATTGTAGGAGTGTCTTGCGTCGATCGCAATGTGGCCAATCTGGTTGACGGTTGATTCATCAGGAGTTCCGCAAGTCCTCTTGTGAAAATCGAGACGTGGGAACCGCGTGCACCGCACTGTCGATTAGCTTGAATGGGAGGTAGTGTCGTGCAGGCTATACATTCCAATAGTACTACCATAGATGCCCTCTCTCCTAGGCATTGCATTCGTATCGCCGAGGACAATTTGAATGTCATCTTTCTCCTCGTTCACGTGCCGAAAAATTAACACTTCTTACCAAAGTCTGCCTTTAACAATAAAAACGCATCCAAATTGGCGTTGCTTTTGCCATCCATAACAATTGCTGTAGTAGATGTCGAAGTTATTTTTTTTTATGTCCGGGCACTTACCCCGACGACACTGCCCCCAACCTGGAGGGCCAGTTCCATTTCTTATACCCCTAGGATAAGGGGTCGGTTACAGGCAGTAACCCTTTCGGAGATGTGATTGCTGCCGTTGGTACATAAAGGGCTCATCCGTCACTATCTCTTCTTCTATCTGAGGAATCCGTTGTTTCATTTATAGTGCTGCTGGTCAGTTCTCACGCCTACAAGTTCAGTAAGTCCAGTCCGGATAGACATCGACTAGTACCCGATGGTTACCAATTGGAGGTAAAATAAGCACAATTGATGCATGTAGCTGCACTAAATATCGCCAGGTTGGCACCTCTTAGAGACTTTGCCCATTCTACAGTATCCAACCATTTCTGTAATACAGCTTAATAACTTAAAGACGCGTTCCTGAGTTCAGTTTTTTCATGATAAAACGTAAAATAGTACTAGCCCAAGGTACCGAATCATTGTAAAACGTCTGAAAAACGTACCTCTAAAAGGAGCAACTAACCAACCTGAGGCCCACCGGGATGTAGTGCCATCTAGGTACGAGTAGATAAGCTTTGCGAAGACGAGAGATTCAAACAATATTGATTTGTGAAATGTTTAGTTACAATTTTCATAATATGAAATTAAATTTGCAAATGCACCAAAAGGCATCCAGTGATTCGGTATATGCTCATTCTTGACAGATAACTTACGTGTTGTTCAAGAAATTAAAGCTGATCTGACACATCGAAATAAATACGCAAAAGATTCTCAAATTTCGTTAGAAAAATACATATTTTTTTATTTAATTTTAAATTTATATTTATAACATAAATCCTATTAATGTTTATTTTAATTTAACTATATTTTACAATTTCTAATCATTTAATTGTTCCCTAAAATTAATTATTTAATATATAACATTCGCTACATGCATAACTTCTTTCCTTTTTGTTTCTATTTCGCTTAAACTATTTCGATACATTTTTATTTTTCTGAACAAATTATTTACAAATTAAATAAAAGAAAAGAAAACGGAAAACAAAAAATTTTAAAATTAAATGCGAAATGGTATTAATTGCTTGTAGCATTTTAAATCACATTAAACGTTTGTAAAACTCGATAAAGATTTTTATTTTAATTTATTTCTAATTTTTAACTTATAGCTGCAGTTAATACTCGTACTCGTAAAAATGAATTTTTTTTAAAAGAAAATCTTAAAAGAGATAAATTTTAAAAGAGTACAGATACATTTTTTGTTGTTTTAAATACAATTTCTGGCCAATTAACACGCACGAGTACGTTTTTAGTGAGATGAATTTTAATTATATTTAAAAGATAGTCACAACTAAAGGAAGAAAAGAAATTGGAGATACTCGTAGAAATGAACGGCCTTACGTGCTAGTGACTAAGAAAATATTTTAATTTTTATTTTTATTTCTATTATACATTTCATCAGTGTTTGTCTTTTTCTATTCGTTTATGGTATTTTACAGATATTTATTTAAATTCTTAAAATTAATTCCACAATTAAACAAAATTCATAAAAATTATCTAGTGTGAGTGTGTATCTGGTTTTTCGGTCGAGTGAAAGAGGTTTTTTTTTTCAATGTTTCGTTTGTTTTCTTTTTTGTGTTTTTTAATATTGAAAATGGCAGCTTTGTATCAAGTTTGTGGAACCATATGGATCCAACGTTGTTGATATCGGTGAGTGGCAGGTTCTGAGTTTTCTTCATCTGTCTACTTATTTACAGCTCCGTTGTTGTTTCCACTTCGGATCGATCCAAGTCGTTGAGGTAGGAGAATCCCATTTGGCCATAGTCACGCTTACCAAAGGTGACATTCTCGTTGGTCGCACTTAAGTGACTTAAGTCACCGTTCGATCTGAAATTAAAAATATCAAAAAGGACTTTAAGGGGCTTGTTCGAAATTGTTTGTGTTCGGAAAATAAAAGACAAGGCTCCAAGATTATTTTATACTTTGAACCTATGGAAATAGGGACTAAATTTGCGGATTCCTCGGAAACATAACATGCTAAAATTTGGCACTCAAATGCAGCATTCTAGAGGTATGCATTGAAGTAGCCGACCATAGATTGGAAGCCGGTTTGGAAAGAAAAAGAAAAACGGTGCTCGGATAAGTCTTCCTTCACTTGGCAGCTTTTTTTTGTTGTAGAAAAGCTAAAGGGTCAAAGATTTTTGAAACTCGAAAGCATTCCAGGTGAAACATCAAACTAAGTACCAAAGGCAGCTAAACCAGATGTTATATGATTAAACAATATCGAGATGACCCCACAGGATTATACTTCAAGTATGGTTGGTTCTAAGCCAACATTTGTTGGGTATGCAGGACAGCAGATGATGGACTACATATTATCAAGAGATAAAAAGACTACCAACTTAAATATAGTATCGGAGGCTTCCATCTCCAACCCTAGACATGTGTATCGAATTCGGCGATGGATCTCGTTTGAGAGGAAAAGTCCCCGAACACGGATTTGCTTGCTTAAACTCAAGGCAAAAAAAAATTTAGAAGAAGATGTTCAAAGAATGCACATTGCGTTCACTAAATATTTTGAGCTGAATATGTCCACCCAGGACTGTTGTGTGGGAAGGTAAGATTTGTAATGCTGACCTTATGAAACCCAAAACCTTATTTGGAGAAACAATGCACCCATCAAATTGAAGTAGGCAGTGCCTATTAAGCAGTGCACAAAAAAATCGAAATGTTTGGTCAAACCAGAACACTTGTGGAAATCCTCAAGAGGGGGAAACCAGCCAAACTGAAAACAAAGAAAAACGTGATAGCCCCTTCACTAAGTCGAACGCAGAAACTTTCCGTTTCATGCTTGAGACTCACTACTAAGGTAACCAAATCAGAACCGGAGATCAACCAACTTCTATTACAAATGGTGGTTCCGTAAGCTGAATAACACAACATGGTTGTGAGAAGGTATAGACCAGCTGCTGCTTACTTTAAAGAAAATTCTTAGTGCTAGGCTAGCAATCACATATATTAGAATAGAAAACCCTAGCGAACAGTTAGAATAGCCGTTTTACAGAGAATTGGAAAAGGGACTGCACGCTCGTCAAATGCTGCTGAAATCCTGCATGTTGAAGAGTATTGTGATAATGCCGAGGCTCCATGAACGCCAAACCGTTTGCAAATGCATCCTATGTCTAAGATGCAACATGTTTACTACCAACATAGATCCTGCAAGAGTGCGTTTCAAAATCTGTTTGGCAGAATTAAGGGCGGACTCGAAAAGAACCATTTTCATCGACATTGCGGTTGCTTTCGACAACGCAACTTTTGACACAAAACGGCGCAGGCGAATTCCTTGTTAGATAGATAGAAACACTTGCAGTCGAGCATTTCTGTAGAATGTATAACGGCTATGACGAACCAAATACCGCTGTCAGATAGAATGAGCCCTTCAACCTGGACGATGTAGACCAACAATTCCGTCCATCCAACCTGGATGAAGTGAAGAAAGCAATGTCTGACGGCCGATCTGTTCAAAGCGGAAGGCGACGCCTTGTAAGGAGCACACACAAACTCATCTCTAAAATATGGTCATACCAAAATAATGTCCGATAAATGGAACCTCAACATTATCTGTCCGATCCTCAAGAAAGGAAATCTTCTAAAGTGCCAACTGCAAAAGCATTAGTCTTCTGAAAACCGGAGACAGGAACAGTTTTGCCTTCTTTCGAATAACAAAAGCGACTCTATAAAAGCCTTAAATAATCCCAGTCCTGCTCTATGGCGCAGGATGAGGATGCTCCTAGCTGCTTTGAGAGGAAAATTCTTCGGATGATTTTCGGTCCCGCCTGCATTGATCGAATGAATGAAATGACTGGGTAATGTACAGCGGCTGAACGAGACTTAGGTGGTGCACGCAAGTGGAAGGAGACCTCAGCCAAATTAGCGTGAAACTAAGCGCAGCTAGCAAAAGATCCAGCTGCCTGGAAATGTTTTTGATTGATTGATTGACATAGCGTCTGAGATGACGGCAACAGGAGTTGCCGAAAAAATACAAAACCGCCATTGTTTGTACTTAGAAATGGTTTTGTGCAGAGTCTTATCCAGGCGGTGATGTCTTCACATGGAAGCAAAACCGACCTAGCATGCGGTGGTAATGTCCTTTGGAGAACGAAAATGTTAGATTTTACGTCTCGTTAGGTACACTTGCTTCGGTCACCCAAGCTGAAATACACGCAATTATGTTGGGAATGAATAACGACTATATACGAGTATATGGTTGAGAGACTTCACAATGGGTTCCAAGACGGTCGATTGATATACTTTGGCCGATGTTTTCACTCCTTTCTCGCAAAAATGGAGCTTGGTAGCGCCATCGTAGCACACTCCCCACCATACTATTACAGACGCGGGATGGTGGCCTCTTTGAACCCTCAGGATGAGTTGGGATCGTTCTCTGGATGACCGAGCATACACACGATCGTTCTGCTTATTGAACGATTCTTCTACGGTGAAGATTTTCTCGTCAGTAAACAGAATTTGTCTGTGAGCGTTCTTCGCGTGCCGCGGACGGCTGGATTTTTGACAGTCTCGTACTCCATCAATATCCTCAAATAACTTCACAGCACGATACACAAAATTGCGAGTGATTCCCAGCGGTGGCAACGTCCTAAATATATCGCCTTTTTCCATGTTGCATTTAAATAGGCCAACTAAAACAATACGATTTTCGATGTCGCCCCATTCCATGATTATAAGCAATAAATGTCAAAAACTTTTTACGTCATAATGAAGCATAAGTATCAACTGTCAAATCGCAATCAATACGAAATGGATGCGCCCAGTGTTGCATTCGTAATGAGTGAGTTCAGTTGTGTACCAGTATTTTAGACTTGCCTAGGTAGTATTGTGAAGTGAAGAATAGGTAGAGGGGGAGAAGTATCTGCCTCTATAGCGATAGCAGTTAAGGGCTTGCCTAATCTCCCATGACTTCGAAGTTGGTTTGCGAGTACAATGCGTCTTTTAGTCTAGTTGTCAGTAACGATAAAATTGGATCGCAGGTGATAAGATTGCCAATGAACTAACTAGATAAGAATTAGAAGGGAACTCATAGCGGAATCGGGAATTGTTAGTCGGCTCGGGGCCGACTTTCATTCACACTTGAACTTTTTTTTTTAAATAACAACTCGAGGTAGCATGACTTTTAGCGTTGCTGATAAACCAACCGAATGCACTTTGATATCTCCAAATAGTCAGCGGTTTCTTTGTTAATAACCGGGTTATGCTCGCTTTAGGCTGGATGTTCTAGTCGCTGATGTAGTGGGCACTGAAGGCTGACCACTTCGTCACTCGGTTACTAATCTTTATACGAAAGACTGAAATATTCCAATTAAATTACAATGGACCAGTTCTTTTTCTCTGTTCCGATAAGAAAAAGGAAAAGCAACGCGGCAACAGACTTTTAAAGATTTTTACCAGCTCAGTATCCCATCATAAGGTACACTACAAAGTTTTAGATGCATATTGTCTATGACTTCTACCCAAACAGCAGCGAGGAATACAAAGGAAGGTCTTTGAGGAGAAGAAAATAACTAATGAGAAGAAAAGTTGATTTATCGATGAACGTTCGTTGAACTGACAGAGACCAAAGAACTCGCGAGCACTGTATACTTGTATATGATATAGCTGAACTAACCCTTGATGACACCTTTCACAATTCTTGGGAAGCCTTCGTTTTAAATTAATTAATTTGAAACTCACCTTTGAAATAATGGATTAGCGATCGGTATATCCGCATAACCCCTGTGGTTATTTCTCCCCAGCGTGTTTGTCATCAGCTCACCTTGTCCATCATTCGGTGTACTTTGTCCACTGCCGAAGGTATTCCCTCGACGTCCCAAAGTACTGTAAGCATTATTTGGCGCATTAACCAAGTTATTCCGACTTATTGTGTCCAACTTGTAACCTCCGTTCTGATAGTGATTTGTGTTCTGCTTAAGTCTACCTAAGGTCAGTGTCCCTGGCAACGTACCATTTGATGCCAATGGATTGGCATTATTCCTATTCATCTCAAGTGTTCGATTGAAAGTATTTTGTCGATTGTTCATGTTGTTGTTTACGTTGTTGTTATTATTGTTGTTTCGATGCAGTGTTGCTGTCGTTGCAGTTGTGGCTTCCGAATGTGATGGACTAGATTGACCATTTTCCTTGTGGGTAATATAACTAACACTATCCAGGCTGAAGGCATGATTTTTGGCACTAAAGTCCAGCTGAAGATCATCATCAACATCTGGAGGAACTGCCATTGCCAGCACCTGGGTTTCGTACTCCTTGAGATTGCTCACAGCCTCGCCGTTTTGGGAACCCACAATGACTGGATCATAGCGAGTAGGACTCGATGGGGCAGAATACTGACGCATTCGTTGCTTGAAGTTTTTGTACCTAAATACAGAGAATAAGTACTCCATTCGAGAAGGAATCGCCTGTACACTTACTTAGACCAGGAAATGCATATGTAAATGATTCCAATTGTGCCCAAAATCAAAATGATCAACGACACTGCAATGAGTGTATAAGGAAACACCTCATCATTGATGGCAATAGCGGCTTTGATCTGCAAAAAAAACAAAACACATCAAATGAGCAATGAGAACCAGAAGAATTCCTTGCAGCAACTCACCTTATGAACCAGATGTCTTGCTTCGATCGGCCCAAAGATACCTTGCGCCGTAGCTCGTGCAATACCTGATGCGGCGAAATTGATCTCCGCCTGAGCTGTCGGCTCCAAGAGGCTTTCACTAACCAAGCTGTCATTGCGTCTGAGGATCGTTTCTGTCTGTGGATCGATAATGTAAAACCAGACATCCGTTGCTGCTGGATTCTCTATTATGCTTCCATTCTCATTCAAGAACTTTCGATTGCTAAATCTTTCGATGCCACCAATCATTCCATTTGTCTTCTCTTCGAGCAGTTCCTCCAGCTCTGTGTAATGACTGCGAATCTCGTTTGGTGTCGAATCGGAGAAGACAAGTGTCATGCGATTTAAATCGGTGATTTGATTGACAACGATTCGTGCTCGGGTCCGATGAGATCCATCCTCCTGTCCATCATTGTCACGCGCTTCTACAAAGAAACGCATTGGGAATTTGACACCTTCGCGCAGAAGTTTTGCCGTTTTCAGTATCCCTGTTGTGTCACTTATGGTGAAATAGCTTGTGGGCTGTAGAAATAAACAAAATCAATCAAAGTGGTGTCACAGTTTGTGACCAATTAAAACTTACCAATTGTTGCTCACTGATGGTGTTGTCCTCCTCGTCAAAGATTTTGTAGCGGATCATTCCATATTTACCCGAATCGCGATCGGTGGCTCGAACTTGCAAGATCGGTGTGTCAATGTCAACATCGGGACCGACGACCGCATAGAATGTGTCCTTCTTTCCTTGCAAGCGATTGAAGATGAACTCTGGAGCATTGTCATTTTCATCCTGGACAATAACTTTGACCGTTGTCATGCTCTTCTGTGGATTTACAAAGTACTTGTGCGACACCAACCTCAGTGACAGTGAGTGTGACGTTTGATTTTCGAAATCCAATCGTTTGCTGAGTATGATACCACATCCATGATCCTCGATACTCACATCGAAGAAACCACGTTCATTTCCATCAACAATCTCACACTTGAAGCCCGGATTCGTCTTGGCTGCCTTTTTGGAGTTGATGATTTGAATTAGCTTGATTGTTGCATTGATGCCGGTTGTTTCTGGAACCCCAGTGGTGTAGCTGTCATCACTGAATGCCAAGCCGAGACTTTCTGGGCTCATGATGACGCCAGTGTCCATTTTGCCCTCCATTGTTGGGTCGTCAACCGATGGATCGGTTAGAAGGTGACGGACGAATACTGGCAATGTGGCAACTGAACTCAATTGTGGTTCACCCATGTCATAAGCTCTGATATCGATTTGATATTCAGTGTCCTCTTCTTTTCTAAGTTCGTCACGAATCCTCACTGTGCCGGTGTCCGGATCGACTTGGAAGTACTTAAGCGCCTTACCACGTCCAACCATCTCATAGCGAACAACATTACCTGGTGATGATCCATCGCCATCGATCGCTGACATCGTGTCAATTATTGTACCGATAGGTTGATCGTCATTAACTGTCTTTGGCTCTGGAACCGAAACAAACACTGGTGGAATGTCATTGCGATCATCAACATCGACGATGATCTTAATCGTGTCACCTGGTCCATCATCGTCATTCTCCAATGTTCCTACTATTAATTCATGTTGCTTCTCTTTCTCATAGTCCAATCCTTTGGTAGTCTTTATCTGTCCCGTTCGAGGATCTACTTTGAACAATTCCGACGTTCCCTTTCTCAAGGTATACGTGATTTCCTGTACAGTGTCAGGATCTACAGCTTGTACTGTCGCAATAAGAAGATCTGGAACATTTTCCGGCACTCTAACGTCGATACGTGAATCAGTGAACTTTGGCACCTCATCAGGGATGTCACGCACTAAAACAGTGACACTCGCCGTTCCGAGTCGGGCATCGGGCGCACCATCCTTTGCCGTCACCACAAACTTATACTCTGTTTGCTTTTCATAGTCCAGTTTAATCTTTGTTCGTATCTCTCCCGTCGATGGATTAATCATGAATGGAATGTCAGTTGGAATGGAATAGGTTACCTCAGCATTAATGCCTTCATCCGCATCAGATGCATGCACAATACCCACGAAAGAATCAGCCTTTCCCTCCTCAACATTGAACACATACGGCAACGTTGATTCATCGAACTCGGGGTTCTTGTCATTGATATCGGTCACCTTGACATTCACTGTCGCACTGCTTGACAATCCGCCATTATCCTCAGCCTTAATTATCAATTGGTATCGCGTTAGACTCTCACGATCCAATTTTCGAATAACCACAATCACACCGGTCTCCTGGCCAACGGCAAACTGTCGCAGATCATTGCCCGAAACAATTGAATAAGTGACAGGATCATTTTCTGGATCTTCTGCCTTAACAACTGTCACCGTTGAATTAATCTCTGCGCCTTCGCTCACCTGCACCTCATAGACAGGCTTTAAGAATCGCGGTGGCTTCGTGTTGGGTCCTGGTGTCACTGAGACTTCAACGATCGCTTGGGAGCTCAATCCGCCAATATCCGCTGCTTGTACGGTAATACTGAATTGTTCGCCGGCCATGAGCCTGCCGCGTGTCTCGATTTCTCCGGTATGATCGTCAATAGCAAATTTATTGATTCCGTTGTTGGATACATGATAAATCGAATACGTGATCACTGCATTCTCACCCTCGTCATTGTCTGTCGCCGTGACCTGTGCCACCAGACGTTTCCCATCGCCGGCAGTGATCGCGATCGGTGCAACCATTGCCAACTTCGGAGCATTATCGTTGACATCCTTAAGATGCACAGTCAAACTTAACGGTGCACTGGCCGCATTGGTTTTCGGTTCACGGGCAACAACCTGAAATTTGAATTTACCCGGATTCGGTGGATCGCGATCGAGGGCCTCCTCGTTAACGATCAGGATGCCATCTTTGGTCACATCGAATGATGGTGTCGTCAGTTCATAGATATAAGCTGGCTTGGGGTCATCTTCTCCAAGATCGGCATCGGATGTTTGGAAGGAAATTGCTTTTCCATTGGCGTCTAGCACTCGGGTGCCGATTGGGGAATTTTCCTCCACATAACCTTCGATGTCGGATGCGGCGATTATCGGTGGATTGGCGTCTACCGGTTTCACCGTAATTGTCAGTTTAGCAGTGGTGAAGCGTTTTGCTTCCGATACTTCTTCAGCCTTAACAATGATGTCATATTTCTTAGCTGTAGATGTGTCGACAGCTTTTATCTGCTTTAGGACACCTGTCTGTTCATCAATTTCGAAATAGTCACCATAATTGCCCGGCATTCCACTGGCAAAGCTGTACCGTATGGGAGAACTTATCGTGTCCAGATCTACTGCTTGAATGCGTTCTGGCGATACACTGAGTACACCTTGAAGGGAACCCGCTGGTACGGATGCTGAGTATTCTGGATTGATACAGGCACCATCGAGGAGTACACATCCACGGTATATGAACGAGGGATCTAGGTCATCGGAGTCGGCAATGTTGACGGTGAGGGTGGTGGTTGATGAGAGACGTTCCGAAACGTTGCGCGCACGATCCTGTAAAGAGAAGACAGACAAAGTTAGACATCTGGTAGGCATAGAAAATGTTTAAGATTGTTTGGTATATTGGATTGTTATCTATTGGAACATACTCGTATACGAATACCACCATTGCCCCAGTGGATGTGGTGTTACAAATACCAATAGCTCGTACAGTGATCTATATTTAAGGAGCATAAGTTGCGGTGTGTGTTTGATTGGTGGGTTTTATCTGATGGCAGAGCCATGAGCTGGATGCTGTTGCAATTTATCTGGGAAATTATGAGATGCTTGTGGTAGATGTTTGTGTGTCTTTTGTTTTTTTTTGAACAGAGAGATATCCGTGATTTGTGAATATATCTTACGGATACAAGCATGCGATTCGTATTTTCAAAGGCAATTCAGTGTCTGATTGATGGATGTGATGTTGTTCTGAGGCAATTGGACAAGTTGGCAGATCTTTATCGGCCATTTCAGAGTGTGTTAAGTGCAAATGAGGAGGAAAACTCAGCCTGATTGAGTTTGACTTGATTGCTGTGAAAGTGTGTAGAGTATCTGTTGCAATACTATCAGCTATCTACTAGTTGGCAATTTAGCCATGGGAGCCAAATGATTTGTTGGAGAATTTTTTTTTTGTTTCTACGAGTATTTCTATTAGTCTGGCCGTAAAAGTTGATTTACTGGATCACGCTGAGTGGCAGAAAACACTTTGGGTAATGATTTGCGATAACAGATGCTGGCTAAACGTGTGGATTAGGAAATAACTGTGAGGTACAGAGATTTGTGCAATGAAATTGCTTGCTTGCTGAATAATTTTGATTATGAGTGAGCTTAGCCAAATGGCAAGGAATTAGACTGATCGGAAACTGGATTCATGAGGTGGAGTTAAGTGCTTTTTAAAAGAGTTACTCTAACTAGGCTACTATCTAAAGAAATTCCCATAATTGCAAACAGATTTAGAAAGGAGCAATCAAGATCCAGAGCAACACAATACTCAACGAAGTTCGGAGACTTCGAGAAATTAAACTCAGAATTGAATTTTCAGAGTTCAGATGAAAGATTTAAGCTTTGTTGCAGCAGTAACTAGACGCAACAGGGTATAACCTTGACTCAGAGTTGACTTTGTTGTTCGGCTTTAGAAGTAGAAAGAAAGACGTCTGAGTTTACTGACTAAGCCATGCCTCAAAACGGCTTTCAATACATTGCAATAGATTTTTAAAGGCCATAGCCAGTAGATGAAGTCATTTATAAGTTTTCAAGTGCCTTTAGGAAAACCAAAAGACTGGAACATTGCCTTAAGCCAGACTTCTAAAGGATGTGAAGGTTCAAGATGAGGCTAATGAGTTGTGTTTGATATCTAATAGCTATTCGCCGAATTGACGATGCTCTCGAATACATATAACTCATGACGTACAGTAGACGAATTTACAGGATTATGTATCACAGCCATGGTAAGTATAGGTATTTTTTAAGCTTCTAAAACGTGGCTAAGACTGAAGTCAATAAAACATCCTTAGGAACAGTCAGGTAATCAAATTTAATGCGTATCTTTGAGGTGAGTTATTTGCTTTGAAATCCATTCAAATGATTTCAGAAAGGGTCTGGCGCTCGAAATTAGGAATTTTGACTGGGATGGACTGTCCGACCTCTGCGGAAAAACTCCCGAGAGACTCGAGTTAGGACACATCCCTCTGAGCAATTCTGGGAAACGAGAAAAGGACAAAAAGTGGATAAAAAACTCAGGCATATAAGACACTATGGTAACCACTCAGGAATAGGAGCGGAGTCCTTTAGAAATTCGTCAGATTGTAAAGAATACCGATAAAGAATGGTCGTTGCTCCATAAAGTCCGAAAGCCATGACCCTCGATGTCAGGAAACGGCTAAGACAGTGATGCTCTGTTATATGACTTCTTCAGCATTTGATTCTAGAAAATTAAGCAAGGCAACGCCTGAGGTACAATTTCTCAAAGGCCTGTGCTACTTATTGTACACAACATGTGCTAGGTGGCGCAAAAGTTGTCACCATATCGGAAGATGCTATGATTTTGCAAATGGTGGCAAACGTCAATTCTACTTTGACATTTGTGAACACCTAATGAACGCGGAATAATTGTTACGATTTTTTTTGCGAAATAATTTGTCGGTGGCGATGCCGCGATGGTTAGCTCATTGGGCTATCACGCAGAGGCTCCGTGGTTCGATCCCCGGCATCACCAACAATTTTTCGGATTGTCATCACCCTTTCTGCGGGAAATGGCAAACTGCCTATGAAAAAGCTTCTAAGGAGTGCCTTGCGGATTCGGCGTTAAACCGTAAATGTGACAAAAGTGACAATATGAGCAACACAAATGAGTGTCAAGAAGCTAGGCCATGGCCGATACCGGTCTGCCAGCGCCCCAGTGTTTTTTTGTTTTGATTTTTGTGTTGGCGCTGCGTGAGTTTTGATGCAGATTTCCCGGTCATCCGACACCAATACTACGACGTTAAGCCGCTCGCCAGGCCTGGCCGGCCGCGGAGTAACCGTTCTGCTGAGAATATCGCAGCTATGGTTGAAGATGTCGAAGAGAACCACGAAGTATCGAGCAGACGATGTGCACGCAATTGGGCATAAATCGGCGTTCTGAGAATTTTAGTGAAAACTGTAATATGTTCCCTTACAAAGTGCATCAGCTATTAACTGTTGACCGCCAAGCGCGTGTAACCTACAATCCTGACAACTTTTCATCGAAAATCATCATGAGCTACGAGGCCCATTTCCATGTCTTCGGATATGTGAATAAGCCATTACAAGTGCTCAAAGTCATTGCATGGTGTGCTGTTTACGCTGGTCCCATTCTCTTGTCGAAAACGCCTCTGGCCAAGCGATTACTGTGGACGGCGAGCGCTACAGATCCAGGCTCAATGACTTTCTCCATCCTCAAATGGATAAATTGGGACTGGAGAACATGTGGTCGTAAACGGCCCCACACTGAAATTCTGGTCGCTTAATCTCTCGTTTTGGCGATTTGCACCGGCAGGCAAGATCTCCGAGTTAACCGTTTTAGACTTCTTCTTGTGTAGTTTTTTGAAGTCACGAGTCTATGTCAAGAAGCCTCGGACTATTGAAGCCCTCAAAGAGAATATCCGTCAAGAATGAGACAAGTTAAAGTTATCGCCGGAAGTTCTGGCAAGAGTGAAGGAAAATGCTACAAATCGGACCCGAATGGTCATCAATTCTGGCGGCAGCCACTGAGCCGATATCATTTTCTCGATTTAATGGAAAAAAAGTAAGACATCAAATAAACATAATCCAAAAGCAGAACCAAATTTTTTTATTCTTAAAAAAAATTACAGCCAAAGAACATCGAGTGATTACTTTTGCGCCACCTTGTATATGCTGTCGATAAGAAAAGACACTCAACGTACTCATTATAGATGGCAAATTTTAACAATCGTTGTTTACCTAGGAATCACAACAGCACAGAAATCAGAAAAGAGTAACACTAGCCAATCGCTGTTAGCTTGGCCGAGAATAGCAATATTGTCAAGACGCACTACGAACGCTCTGAACTCTGGTTGAAAAATGTGCATATCCGTCGCTAAAACCGTCCTGAGCTTGTAAAGTTAATGGGTACCAACGCTGCCGGCTTAATGTGTTTCCTCGATAGCAGCGATAGTTTCCTCATGCTCTGCCCTCTGCTTTGCGTAAGGCGGTCCACTTAAACTTACAACTCTTTGATAACTTATCAATACTCGGAACAATAACTATATATATATAATGATCCTCAAGGCATTCATATGGCCGATATGCACATTCAATCTGTTGCATATTTCTTCATGGATAAATATAGCATTAGCTCGATCATTTGAGGGCAAGTCTCCGCTTTGTGAGCTCCGAAAGAGGGCATGAGGATAACATACAACAATTTACAGTAACAGATGATGCTGACTTAATTAAACTAAACAGCACAAGCATGTCAGGTTACAACATCGATATGTTTTAAAGCTCCTCATTAGGTCACCAATTAGGGGATCATGTCTTGCAACAAGTGAAAATGAACAACAGCACTAAGACGAACCCTTTGCAAAATATCTCCACCGATTCGAGAAAAGGCAATAGTCTAAGGAAGACTACTATTAGTGAGAGGTGTGCAGCATTTAAGAAGAAACAAAGGCAGTCGCCACAGAGTAAATACAGAAAAATAAGCTGGTGATCACTTAAACGGCTTCCCACTCATAATGAGGACCGTTTTAAATTCTTTGCTTCGCTTAATCAAAATCTAATCAGATATAGCCAACAAAATTGACAAGAAAATAGAGCTACGAGTATAGCCGCAACTTGTGCTCAATGGGTGCGTCAAAGAGCCTGGCCCTCCAAATCGCTGATTTGACTCCCTCGCAGTGTTAAAGAAAAATGATATCGCAACAAACAACTTACAACGATTTGATTAATGCATGTGGAATGTAAGGCCTCCTACAGACGCAGACTTCGCACAGATCCGGGATTCCTTAAAATTGGATCTAAATGACATCCAAGACGTATGATGGAATGTATGAACAACTTTGATAAATACTTGTACTACGGCGGTTCCTGTGAAAAAGACGAGCAGTGGCTTTTTAAATGCCGATTTGCCATTAAAGGTAAACTCGGGAAAGGGCTATTGAGTTTCAGGCTAGCGAAGGAGCCTTTCGACAATCCTGACTAATTCAATCGCCAAAAATATAAAATATATGATAAATGTTGATATCTTGGTTATAAAATCACGCCAAGCAATTTAAGTCAACCCGGATAAGATGAAAATCGTTTGTAGCACAGTCGGTAGATACAACTTGAGCAACACTAGCTCCAGGTATGGATTTAGGGTTATCAACTTCGCTTCTTGGCTGAAATCTCATAGTAGAATGTACAAAGTTACCACATCTCGAATTTAAAAAGAGATTTGACAACCCGTTGGTTAATCATCATCAGCCGGATTGATCCCATTAGGCTCGACTCAAGTATTAGCAAATGCGGATATCTAATGTGGTAAGTAGAGGAAATACTGTGCAAAAATTTGACTTCAAAAGACTGCAATCTAAAGGAATTGTTTTTGAAATTTGTTCGATGTCCTGCACTGTCAGGATGTTCTTCCGGAATCTAGTTGCAAAGCTGTCGACAAGCGACCAGTGAAGCCACCATGGATTAATTGGGTTTTGTCGGACTGTTGAAACCCCTAATTTGTCAAGGAATGCTGACTAAGGCATAAGAAAAAACAGTAAGCAAAGGAACATTCGAGGGGTCCGTGAGCTCCAGGAGTAAAAAAGGTAGGCTTCTCAGAATGAAGAAAAAGGAGCGCAGGATATACAGAAGAGATTGGCGAAAATGTTACCAAAAAGGTAGCGAAAGCATGCTACGTCAGCCAAATACGAATGGGAACCTGCAAGAATGTCGGGCGGACAAAAGGAAAAGAACAATCTCACTTTGACGAAGTGAAGACAGCTTTATTCAAACTTAAATGCAACAAGGTTCAGCACCCTTGTTAACGGCCTAGCCGAAGTTTGGTGAGACAAAACGGATTCCTTACAAATGGAGGGATACGGATATGGATGACGCTACAGTCTGTGCCTCCTACTTTAATGGACGCACCAATTTCGTTAATATCGCCTATAAGATCTTCTCTGTTCTCTATGTAATTGCTTTAAACCCATTACAGGCCAGATGACGAACCAACTAACATCCGTGGCTCAGAGGTATAGATCATTAAAATGTGATGAAAGGACACTCGGCAGTTTCGAGAGAAAAGCGCTTCATGTGATCTACGACACTGTGAGGTTTAACCAAGAACGTACTACTCCATTGTATAGAATTTGCCGTGAGACCAAGAAAGACCAAGACGCGAAATTCATTTCGCAAGTGACTCTGAAAACAAATCTGAAGTATGACGGGATACAGAACACAAGGATTATGGAAAGGCTTAACCAAATAGAAGTAAAAGTTCGCTTTGCTGATATGTATTCATTCGGTTGCAGACGAAAACTTCATCCGTTCTCCTTCATTTCATTGACCAGATGTCATTACGTAACAAGGAGTAGAAAAAGTCAAACTAAAATGTCAACGGTTTATCACCACAAAATCAACATCACCACTACCTCCAAGAGCATTTTCCTTCCAAATGAAATTCAATTAAAGTTTCAATTGCGTCTTAAGAACTATCAACATGGATGATCTGGTTTCATTCGAAACTACACACAGATATGCCCACCTAGACTCGTTGCATCATATTCGTACCACTTTGCCAGACCACATACGGCACTAACAAACGTTCAGATTTGCCTTTTAAATTCATCTACAGCTTAGGTGATTACATAGCATATTTTCATTTTTATTTTTTAAAATTCACAATTGCAATTAATTACAAAGAAAAGTAGACCCATGGCCTCGATAAGATCATACAACAAAAGATGGTGTGTAGTGAAAATTTGTAGAAGACTAAGATACATGGCCAAGTTTAATGGCTTTGTGGGTGGGCTTGAAGTAAATTAAATTGGAACACACCCAATATTCAGCCAGGCATGTTCGTACTACTATACCTTGCAACAAGTTTTCTGTGTATTCTGTATTCCGAGTGCGTCTGCTGGAATAGCCAGAAAAAAAGTCCAAAGAGAAAGGACCCATTTGGAGCCATTAGCTTATCATGATCGAGTTTTACTTGTAATAAGAGCAAACTCACTGAGTACTTGTATTAAGAAAAGATAAAATAGTTTCCTACTAATTGCTTTTCAATTACGAGTACGTCCAGAGGTAACTAGTTTTCGAAATCTTATATTGGAGATTGATAAGCCAAGATGGGCCGCAATTTGTTATTTTTGCTTGTATCTACAGCATGATCACTGAATGATTTGTCTAGCATGCTCGTATGAACTTCAAATTTACTTGCAAAAGAAAGTACATATCTAATCGGGAAGGATATCAATGTATTACGCTTGCCGTAGGCTAGTGTAAATGGACTTATAATTCCACAGGTCTATGACCAAAGCCACGTTTGGATTCTGTTCCACCTTTGGGACTATCAGAATTGATGCTCAAAGTAAGGTAGGTTTTGGTACCGAGTTGCAGCAAACTCCATGCGAATAAGTCAATGGCTACAAAAAAAATGACCTTACCAGGATGCAAGAAAAGGAGATTAGGAATGGAAAACACGCGGCAGGTAGTACTGCATGGCCGGGATACCAAGAAGCTAGAAAAGTCGCAAAAAGAATGTGAAAGTAGCTGCAAATAAGCTTAAGCCACTGCAAAGCGGGTCAAAACCTTCTAATACAAGCTGTTTGCCAGTTAAGAACAGATATTGCTGTATTTTGCATCATTAGTGCAAAGTTCAAGGAGTAAATAGGATGGGTACACAGGATAGGATCATCATTAAGGTCGTAGCCCAACATTTTTGGCTGGAGGCTTCAACTCATGGGCCATTATTTGGCAGCACTCGGATCCGTAGAATTGGGGAGGCTCTACTAGAACCTGTATTGTCACGGAAGCGAAATGACGTAGCAGAAATGACGTAGGCGCAATAGTTGATATCACCTTTGTAACGAGTTTCTTAGCCAGACGCGCCAAAGGGAATGTGTCAGTTACAACTGAATTCAAAGCGAATATGTATTTGGCCATCCAGTTTGAGGTACAACGGAGGAAAGAAAACTTGGAACGGCCACCAAAGGAGGCATAACGAATGTGGTGGAAATAAGCATACTGGACGAAGACTGTATGAAACATCAAATACTATGACCGCCGAGGTTACTTAACAAGCAACAAGGTCTTGCGACGCACCAGAGGTCGGAAAGATGTCAACGAATCGCCGGTCCCCGTATACTGAGATAGAAGAGCTACGCAGAAAATGACAGAGGGCAAGAAGTCCATTGAGATTTGCTATCCTTATCAGATGCATGTTGAGGTAGAGACCTAAAATAAGCCATCAAAAGAAGAAGCAAAAGCAATAGTTTTAAAGAACTCTGCGAGCAAGCAAATGTAAATCCTTGGGCTAGCGCCTACAGAGTAAGTCATGGCAAAACTCAAAGACACTAGGGCACTCTCATCACTCCTTATAAAAAAAGGATAGGCGTTGTTTCCACTGCAATCACAAGCACCTCAGGAAATACAGGAGATCATACCCATAATGGATCACCTGGACGTACGCAGACGACTCGATTGCTTGCTTCAAGACAAAAACGGAACAATGTGTGGAAATGTATAACAAGTGTCTAATAGAAGGCGTTATTCTAATCCAATTAAAAAAAAAGTCTGGTGTTCCTGCCTTAAAGACAAAAACGACCAGATGAGTTCTCGCCATATCATACCATATGCGTGTTAGCACAATGGGGAAAATACTGATGAAATTCACATACAACGGACTGGAGGGGCCAAATAGTAAGCCCGGCGACTCTCAAAACATCAGTATGGGCTTAGAAAAGCTCGTTCTACAGTAGATGCTATAGAGAGGGTAACTACAATCTTGAAAAGAGGTATTCAGGGTAGGAGGTGGATTGAAAGAGCGTTGAAATATGGTGCTATATCTACACTGCATGCTTTTAACTTTTCAAACACAAACGTAAAGTGCCTTTTGAGCAATGATGGTGCCAGGGTTCTAATTAAAATAATACTAAGTTACTTTGAGAAACGGCTGTTGCTCTTCGATACCGACGATGGAGTAAGGCAGTACAACATACCAGGCGGAGTTCCACAAGGATCGGTACTAGGTCCCATTCTGTGGAACATCATGTATGACAGGGTTCTAATCCCAAACGAGAAAAAAAATATTGGTTTTGCCGATGACGTTGCAATCAATGTGGTTGCTAAACATCAGAAAGAAATAGAGGACAAACGTGAGGTATGGATGGCACCAGTCGGGTTGGAGCTTCCAGAATACAAAACGGAAGCAATAATAGTAAAAAGTCGCAAGAAAGGAGAGATAAGCACCATCAGAGTAAGTGGTCAAAACTTCTGATAAGGTATCCAGGTATGATGATCGAGGCTAGGTTCGCTTAGCTTACAAGTAACATTTTGAAAGAACGTACAGCAAAGCTGATCGAATTAATGCTGCCTTATTCGGAATAATAATGAATTTTGAACAACCCAGACAACAAAGGAGACATATTATGTCGGCACGTACTCGAACATGACTACTTCCGAATTTATCTGAACAGATTTGGGCTTGACGAATCTCCTATTCACTAAAACTACGGAGAGGTCAGAAAAGGTGTATTCTTTCATTTTCTACGCTTTCGTGTAGAACGTAGAAGTCTGGAGGAAAGAATTGGAGAAATACCGACTACCGGGACTACTGTGAACCAAATAAACGCCAAATAGAAAAAGTAGAGCATAAATCAATTATCACCAATCCGAAGTAATACTCAACGGTAGTCCTGCCGAGAGAGTCACATCCACAAGCAGCCTACTGACAGTCTTCGGTCGAAGACGTCAGCAATATAACAAACGAGCCCTTGATTACTAGTTTACATCCACATGCGTACTCCCTAAGAATTTATGCCTTACGACGGCGATTAGGTGGGGTGAGACAAGGGCAATGATTATTGTGAAGGTTTGGTTAAATAGATCATATTCTCACATTGATATCTGCATAGTGTGCAGGTTCCTAACAAAAAAAAAACAGGAAATAAGTCAACTTTGCGTTTAGGAAGCGTGCTCGTCTCCATTTTTTCTAATAGATCAGAGAATACCGATTATGAAGTAGAAAGTGCAGTTCAGTGGAGATTCCTGGGATATTACAGAGGCCAAGTTATTTAAAACAGCTCTGGATCTATTAAGGTTAAGGCTAGTATCGGCCAAACAAGCCTTTTATAAATTTTTTTTTAACAAGCTACTCTCAAACCTAAGGGTAGAGCTTCTACTATTTTGCGAAGGACCATCTATTATGGAAGGGATACCCGGCTGCCAGAACCTAACCTGGCATATCTGGACGTAGGCTTTGATCCCTCTGTGAATTTATTTACCTTCGGCACAAATAATCCTTGCCGACTTGCTTCCGTTGCCATACAAAAGCTTATCTGGCCAAGGCCTGTTAGATGGTATTATTCGTAGTCTTAGTCTCCGCTGTTCGACAGTAAAACTACTTATCTAGTGGCAGGATGTCCCGATTAGAAAATGGAATCGAAAGGATCATGGAACTTCTTATAGTGCGGAACTTACGAGTAAAACTTGCCATTAGGGGGCCGACTTTGGAAAAAAACTGGAATTATTCTGAATTTAGCTAAGAAGCAGTGGCAATATATCAGATATCCAAAGTCAAAAGATAGTGTATGATCGTTTGGAAAGGCATACATGGGAATGTTTGATTATGTTTCCCATGTTTCGGCTAAACTCGATTAGCTTCATGGGGCAACATTTTCATCTTCACAAAGTCAGAATCCTGATAAATTCCGATGGTTGACTTGTCACAAAGGAAAGGGTTTGACCGTTCTACCGAATGTCTCTCACATTACAATGGCTTATAGACACAACATCTTCGTGTATTTCGACGATCCTAACGCTTGTTCTTGAATGTTTGAACAACATCTTTAAGTCGTAGTTGTGGTGCCTGCCACACTAACAATATTGGGGCTGTTAGGTTGAAACAAGTGCGGGTTTTGCAAGCCGAAAACTCACCATGTCGTCAGCTAAAGAGTTTAAAAATAAATTTTGTCTGCAAGAAAAGTCGGAACGTGCATTCATGCATACACGCGCCAGTTTGGAGCTTTTTTCTACTGTGCATAGTGATGAGTATGAAAGTGGTATTTCTGAAGTTTAAATCCAGAAAAATCCGAAGGAAGAAGTGTGGGTGATAAGTCATTTCAGTTAGAGCACATGCAAGAACAGAGGGTTTATCGGGAATACAGAATTGTTTTATGGGTGGTCAGCAAAGGAAGACGATGGATACCTAATCACCGTTCGGCTGCTTGACTTAACAACTTAAACGATCTTCAAAGTAGACTGGAGCAGAGAGAGAGGTGTTTGGCGGATATACATCGGGGACACTGAAAATAAATTAAATATATGTTGTCGGCATAATAAGGTGCACTTCAAGGGAATACATCCTTCTCTGAACAAAGCGTTGCGATTCTCAGTAGCAAGCCAAACACACTCGATATCTCATTCCTAAAACAATAAAAAATTTCGATGAACATGGGTTTTCTTAACAACTAACGATTTTCCCTTTTATTTTAACTTGCTATTTACAAATGACGACTGACGTGAATTGCCAACGGAAATGACATTTAAAAAGACTCTTTACAACATAAACGCACTCCAATTAAGCAATTAACTTACACGAAAGTGTTATCGAAAGTAACTGTGTATCTACACCCCCGCTGCTTGTTCGATAACAACATTTAATCCAAAATCACTTTCGGTTTCCGTGAAGTTGTCCGAGTTTAAATCCCCATTCGTGTCCAACTGCCCCATTGTCGGCCATCTATCGTCGACGGTTGATCGCTTACTGTCATTAACCAACAAAGCCCACACGTTTCCCTTTCATTTGAATCCGAATCAACTTGATGACGCATTTCCGTGACGCGACTTATACCAAAGTCGGCCAACACTAAAACACCGTGCAAATGTCTAATTATTATTAAGTTGGTGTTGGCCTACAGAGCGTAAGAAACAGCAGCTGGCTATGTTCCTTCTTCGTTGCCAATTTCATATGATGATTGTTTGAATCTCCCGGATTTCACTTGCCACTTGCCACATATCCCACACTGTACCGTGTTGCAATTGTGGTGGAGAATTGTTTCATTTTTGAATGCAACCTCACGAATATCTCTTTCGATCGAAAACGTACGTAATTAAGGCATCCTATCTGTTCGAATGTATTTAAGTTGATTTTTCCCCCTCTTGAGTAGAGGGAAGTGAAAAGTTGTGAAAACACCTTTCAAAGTATGCGCGAGTGTATTCTGCATGTTGTAACAATTAATTGAGAGCCCAATCGTGAGTCCAATTTAGCGCATTAGCACAATTTTCAATTCCGTTACAACTGCAGTCAACGCCTAAATAATAGGCGCTGCGGTTCATTGTAAAAAGCAGATTTTCTGCAGCAATTGTATTGCGAAGAAAATTGCGCGCATGCGATTTGAGGCTTGCGGGAGGCGAACTGCGCTTGGCAAAGTCGTTAAGTGAGGACTGAGAATGTGCTAATGAGTGCGATGAGGTAAGAATTGATGTGAGAAGTAGCGCTGCGGTTAAATTCTTTCAGTTTAGAGTGCAAAGTATTTCAATTCAAATAGAAGGATCTTGTGAAAAACCAATTAGTGGAACTACAATGTGGAGGTGGACTAGTATAGAAGGGAAGTTGACTTTGAGTTTGATAGAAAGGTGTTTTCACTATTTATCAACTCAGTTCATTTAACCGTCTTTGCTGGTAGTGTTCATAGAGAGGTTTCATACTATCAGCAATCCCCTTATTGCTTTTGTAGGTGACAGGAAATTAGTTTGTTAAACTGTAAGAATGCTTTGAGTCTCATTTTTAACAGACAAGGGCAGCCAGATGTAAGGCACTTGGGAATGCCACCTAAAATTTTACTTTTTAGGGATTTAAACGACGAAGACAATCGTTAGGAAGGTGCGAATAAGGCCCTCCGCCTGGGCGCGCTTGAAACACAAATGTCTCTGGTTCTAAGCGTGAACTCCTGTCTGTGTGAGCCTTAATTTCAAGAAACATCCACACACCCATGGGGGTCAAGATACGACGCAAAGCTCTGGATACTTCGGTACCTATGTTCAGGGCACACACTTTACCCCTAGAATGGGTCGAGGATGACCTAAGTAGAGTTACTATTTCCACTAAATTTTCCAACTCTACACCAGATTGAAACCAACTGGAAAACCCTTTGGGGGTTTAAGGTTTCAACCGAGGCCAGGTGAGGCTCCAACTAGAAAGCCTGCCAATAACAGGTTGGGCCCAGATCGAAGTCCGGGGCCCCTTAACTTCCGTGATACCGTGTTTTATGTCTTGATGTGAGATATCAGTGGTTCTGCCACTTAACAGGATCTATGATTGGAGGCTTGTTGTTAGTGAAATCGCAGCAACCTTCGATGACCCTATTTTGAATACCTATGTTTACAATAAGATGTTTACGAGCGAGATATTTGGTCTTCTTAGACTTCGTCATTAATATGCGAAGCATTTGTAATTGGATGAGGGCCCCGCTTGGAAGACAGATTAATGTCTATCTAATAAGAAGCAAAGTTGAATTTATTACTTTACATGAAGACACAAACTCTACATCGTTGAGTAAGGGGCTGGCCAAAAACTAGGAAACCGAACCTCTATTGCCACTTCGTCAGATATGGTGTTCGCAAGATAAGAGTCAAATAGTAGTCGACGCGCAAGTCTTTTAAACGGAGATAGACATACTCTTTATAGCAGATTTTACCAGCGTTCTTATGCATTCACTCAGTGTGACTACGCCAGGGTAGCCACTAAATTTCTATGGCCTTTCATAAGGGAATCTTCTCCAAAAACATTTCGTATGTCTATATGTGTAAGATATGATCAGAAGAAAGCATGTCCGAGTCATGGTACTCGTAACTTAACATTTTCTGTTCGATTCAATAGAAAGGGCGCATACCACCGGAGGCTTAGCCAGAACGTCACCGTTGGCAGCTAATCCTTCGATGTAGTTAAGGACTTCGTCTTGCTTGAAATCAGTGCAAAGAAAACATCTCAAACTCTATGTGCTCGTGATTCTCTGCCCGCGCTTTTAAGCAGCCCGTTTAAGAATTGAGTACATGGCAGCTTGGTATAATGCTACTTTCTACACCACTAGTCTGTGGCCTTCGTCTTGTGGATTTATACCCACTGCGCACCTAAGCATATACAGGGTTGTGTTAAAAAGACTTTGCGGAAGGTCAGGCGTGTGCAAAAACAATTGGAGTCTTAACTTTAACTTTCATCAAAAGAAGCGCCAGAAGACTTTCTAATCTTGATCCTAATAATCAATATATCTTTTTCATACGGACGGTACGAAGTTTCACTTGAAGCGTTCAAAGACGAAAAAGAGAACACAATTCTAAGAGTCGGTAGAAGAAACCATTCACTTTGGACAATGATAGACCACAATGCTCCTCAGCCGACCTACAAAAATTCTGTGCTTAATTTAAATGTATATGACTTGTATAGAGTGGTAGGCATCACGTTTTCAACATATGTGGGGACATGTTATCCGATACCCCATATTTCGAAAAAGGGATTTAAGAATACGAATATCAGAAGCAAAACCTTTCAAAAGTGCTTTTATTTGATCGAATGTACGAGTAGTGACGACGAAAATATGGATTATTGGAGGAACGCAGCAAGATGTCAGTAACTTGTAAAATTGGTTTCGGAAGAGATGAAGATGGATGGAGTGGGTAACGAGATTAGTTTTGACTTTTATACATATACCAGCTGTGAAATTAAAACAATTCGCAGTCGTTATCTTTTCTCTTAGACCATTGAGTAGCAAAACTCTTTCTCTAAGAATTAAAGTGAATTATTAAAAAAATTCTATCATCCCAGTCCTTCTTAATAGGCGGGGCAGTGGAGGTAGAAACCGAATAAGGTGACGCGCGTAAGAGGAAAATGACCTCCGGAGACCATCTCTAGAGGCAACTTACGATCGAGCTAGATGACAAGTGGCGTTGATTGAGCCACAGGTTCACCCCGGACAAAAGCTAGGTAATACCAATGCAGACATCCTACCTATACTTATCGTGGTAAGTTCAGTGTAATGCTAAGTACGTATTCTACACCCTGATTAACTGTTAGAGTATTTAAGCCTGAGTCAGGCCTTTAAAAGCCGAGTAGACTTCGAAAATAGTTGGGTTTTTTAGTAATAGGGTAGGCGTCGAGAGGTGTCAATTCCATCTGCTTATTTTACCTCCAGTACCCATCAGATATTGGTTGACGTTAAAAGGTGCTCGACTTGCTAAATTTATAAGCGGGAGTGCTGACTAGCAGACAAAAAAAAAACAGCACTACAAAGGGGACAGCGGATGAAAGCCCTAGTTGGAATCAACGGTGAAGTAAAGTCCTCGAATAATACAAATGAGATCTTATCCGGCTAATTCAACATATTTGAAGCTTAGGAGGGTGGACTTTTTCAAGACTTGGAAAGAAGATGGCAGCGGATGAGTCATTAATATACCAATGACAGTGGTAATATAACCGAACGGATAAGTGCTTGTAAATGAGCCCACGCGAATCCCTGACATTGATAGTCATACCGCCAACACCCTGGACTTGTTGAAAACCTCTCACCCTGATAAGTACACTGTTGATGTGCTCTCACCTCTTGGCGCGTCGGACCATTGTTTCATATTAGCTAGATTCTCGTACATTGACCATACAGTTAGATACAAAATTCCTAAAAGAACAGTATAACGATACGACAAAGCCAATTAGAACGGACTTAACACCTTCTTTAGGAATTTTAACTGATCTCCTCGATAACGGCGTGGATGCCGCTGCTGATATGATCACAGACACTATTCTTTTTGGAATGAGATCCTTTATCCCTCACCGGATAAAAAGTATCAGACCAAAGGAAAAGGCGTGGTACGACTCGAGCTGTAAAGAGGCTGTCAGGTTGAGAGAAATGTTTTTTTCGGTCCTGTAAGACCAACCCCACCGAGGAAAACCGAAAAAAATTCAAACGAGCCAGGAATGACTGCAACGCCTTCCTTAAGTGACCAAAAACTGAGGCAAAACATACTACAATGTCCCAAAGGTTGTAAACATTTTTGGTCGTTCGTCAAAAACATTAGAAATTCTGCCTCATTCTCCATCCCAACGCTCATTTACAATGACATTCCAGCTGTCAGCATTTTTGACAAGGCCAATCTGTTTGCTACACACTTTGCGGCCAGCTCAGCGCTTCCAGATTATGCTTTGTCTCCGCCTTCACTTGAGTGCGTCGGAGCTTCAATGGGGCGAATCCACTTTCGCACTTGTGTAGTAGCAAGAGTACTTAAAGATCTTAATGCTCACAAATCCGCTGGTCCAGATGGTAAGTCTCCCCTTCTTCTGAAGAGGTGTTATTCTACGCTGGCAAAACCACTGCGTACGCTTTTCTATCAATCCTACTCTTTAAGACTCTTTCCGAGCAGATGGAAAACAACAATTGTCCAGCCCGTCCCTAAAAAAGGCGAATCTTCTTCTCTCTCCTCCTACAGACTTGTAGGACACTTACGTCCCTTCATCCCAAGGTCATGGAAAGGCTGATAAATCGTCAGCTGATGAAATGTCTGGAAACACGAAAACTTCTTAATGACCGGCAGTACGGTTTTCGTAGCAACAGATCCACTGGTGATTTGATGGCACATCTCACTGAAAAGTGGAACCAAAGTTTACATCAATCTGGCTAAAGCAATTTAGATGCACAGATGTTGGCATCAGGTTTTTTTGTCGAAAATTCGTGCACTTTAGATCGACAACTCACTTGGATTAAAAATTACCTTTCATAACGTTCAATTCAAGTTGTCTTGGATGGTTTCAAGTCTGATATTCACAAAATATATGCTGGTGTGCCCCAGGGCTCCGTTCTGTGTCCGACACTCTTTTTAATTTTTATCAATGATCTCTTGTCTGCTACTTCTAATCCAATTTACTCCTGTGCTGACGACAGTACTCTCTGCTTTACATATTCGTTCTTGGACTTACGTCCCTGCTCTTCGACTGTAGAACGGGAACGGCAGCGATATAAGGCTTTCATCCGCCCAAAATTGGAGTACAATGCTCACATCTGGTCAAGTGCTCCTAAGACTTCTTTACGCCTACGAGATAGGCTTCAAAGCCGTGCGATAAAACTAATAGGTGATGCTAATATTATACAGTGGATTGACACCTTCGATCACCGACGTAATTTCTTCTGTATCACCCTGTTCTATCGCTAATTTCACCACCAGTGCTCCTCAGAAATTGCCAGTAGCATTTCGCCCATGAGTTATTTTCTAGCCTTCAAACATTTAAAATCAACGTACATCGGTACCCTTCTCCCTCCTTCACCCGCACTATGTGCGAACAGTTTAAGGGTACGTACATACATACATGTGCATGCGCAAATGCGCTCCGATCACTCGTTCTAGTAGTACAATGAAATGAACTGGCCCCCCTGGTCGGCCGGAGAAACTTCACGACCATGGATAAACGACGAAAGTTATTGAAGACGGAAGGAATAAATCTCGGATACGGACGGATGTACTGTTGACAACCCTAGCAAACGACAATTATGTCAGCTTATAACGGCATCTTTAGAGATTAGCTATACAAAGCAATGTCAAGTTCTGGTATATCTGCCAAACTCGTTCGTCTTTGTAAGGATAACGATGGAAAATGCAAGCTACTCCATCAATGCTGGTAAAGATCTCACCGAGACAAGGATTTTGACAAGATGATGGGCTGTCATGTGATTTCTTTAACATCCAAACTCATGCGTCAACACAAAGTCCGTCAAAAGTTCGTGTAATTACTCGCATACGACTATGATATTGACATAATGGGAGAAAAGCAGCGTAATTGCTGGTAAAAGTTCAGAACAGAGTAGCCTAGCGAAGAGAGCATACAGTTAGAAGATTCCGCTTTACCTCGTAGCCTGTTTTACATTGGAATAGGAGGCCTAACCAGAAGGATGCAAAGGATGATGATAAACAAAGAGATTCCTTACTTTACTCTAACTTTAGGTGGCGCTACAGTCCGGAGTGAACCGAGTCCTCAAAAAAAGAGATTATTTACCGTAAATGTATCAAGGACTTCGAGGAGCACATATATTTCATTCGCTTTCTTAGAACTAGACGACATATTGCAGACTGCAAGTGACGATGATTGATCCATGTTTAGCCAAGTTTGTTATGGATATATTTTAATAGGCCGCAAAATCATAAAAAATTGCAAGTCATTCGAATAACATGCCAGAGAGATAGAGGCCCAAAGTATAATGTACAAACTTGTAAGCTCTAGAGGAATGTAGTCACTCCTTATATTTGGATGTAACCCGCTGTCGCCATCGTTTTCGTCTATTGATGCTTCTTATTTTCCTTCCTTGACATATTTCAACATACGAGTATTTTTAAACCTTATACGTTCTCGAAATGTAACAAATGTATAGACTTCTTGGATGAGATATGTATATGTACATAGACGTATAGGCATTTCTAAAATTCAACACCAGTCAGACGTTGCATCATAAATCATTTCTCCAAAAAAACAAAAAAAAAAAAACTTTCGAAACTTTTCCTTCTCTCAAAGTGATATTGCGAAATCGTTCTCATTTGCATTATTTCCAACCATGCGTACGTTTTCACACTTAAAAAAGTAAAATTTATTTCTAGCAACTAACAACGTAATCATCTGCACCACACGAAACTTCGACTTTCTCACCTCAAGACATCGCTTTGCAATTACCCTCTTCAAAGTGTCTTGCAGAGTCTCATTCAAAAAAACTCCCAGTGAAATCAAGTAAAACGCGTTTGCGTGACATGGGGCATGCTAAACACGCTAAACATCTCAAAATGGCCAAATGACAAAATAATTTGTTAATGTCAAATGACTGAGCATACGAATGTGTACAAATCTTTTATTACTTTCATGAATAACTATGAGTCAGGCATGCAAAATCGGTTGGTTTTCGACTGCGATATTAGGCGTGTGGATCCAGTCTGTCGACAATTTGTACTCCAATTGAATTCTGCATCTGCGTCTGTATTTTGAAGAAACAAGTCATCCTCGATGCCAGCTTCAACTTGGGTTACCACTTATAATTGCAAATTTATAATGATCGGACATGAATTATAATGTCTTCCTTTGGTTTTGAGCGTTTGCCGAATATGGCAGACAATTGAACAGGCGAATAAATTTCAGCGGCTCATAATAATTCTTCCAGCTAGCTATGGGGACGCTTAAGTGGGGATTGTCCTAACTTAACTCAAAGAGGCAATTCTTTGGCACAGCTTAACAGTCCATTGTTGGTTGAAGAAACTGAGAAGCAGTCATACGTAGTAGCTGGTTTAATTTATAGGTATTCTCTGGTGGACTATTCGGAATGGTGACCATTTTTGGATGCGAATTTTTTTTTCTAGGAAATTTATAGATATGTGCAGTGCTTCTATGGACTATGATTTTGACCGGAGAAGTTATGATGAATTTTCTATAAATTTTGTTTCAACTACAACAGCGAACTCTGTTATGACAAACACACCAAACACACAGTCTTAAGTAAGATTCATTACCGCACACAGCTTCTTAAGCCTAGTATTGCAGCATTCAATGAATCTACGATGCCAGTTTCATAGTTTACTAAGCCTAAGTTTGAAAAATTATTAAATCCGCTTTGGTGTAAAGAATATACATACAGCTCACCGGTAGTTACACCATGCATACGCACGCATGCATGCATCTATTCACAGACAACCATCTTGCATAAACAAAAAGCCAAACTAATTATTATCTGAGGTGTTAACAAAACATACGCCGACAAAAGATTATTAATTATCCTCCACAACACAACACTTAAGTTAGATTTCCAGTGGCCAAAAGATACATGTCCCCAACTTACTCACCTAATCATAGGCTACCTCCTCGTAATTGTACGATATAATCAACCTCAGTGATGCATACACTACTTCAAATGGTTGCGAGTTTTTTCATAGCAATAGATATATAGTGGTGTATATAAAGATTAAGTTACTACGAAAGATACAAATTGTTAGGCTGGTTAAACTAATCCTGATGCATGGGCCATGGAATTTAGGTGGTCTTGGTGGTGTATTAGAAACAGAAGGCGTAGTGGATGGTGTAATTAATGTTTCTAATAGTTGGTATCTGAGGAATTTCCGAAAGCGATGAAAAATTACGAAAATTTATCAAAACAACAAAAAATTAAAGTTCTGCTTGGAGGGTAATAAAATAAAAAAATAAAAAACAAAAAAATTGACCAGAGAACTGGTTCTTGTTGTTTAAGACTTTTAACAGCTTGTGGGTATAATTTTAAACAAAAGCTAAAATCAATTAGCTTAATTAATTTGGTTAGCTTGGAGGGGACTTTCAAACGCTTGGGTCGTTTTGGTTGATTTTTCCAAATCGGAATTTCAGAGAGAGAGCCTTTGATTTTGGAGGGTTTTTTTAGGTTTCTGAATCGATTTTATGCTTTTGGCTACAAAATGTTTACATTTATCAACGTTAGTTAACATTTCGGGACAGTTAGCAAAGGAAAAGTTGTGAAAATGAAACGGGTTGCGTTCAGTATTTGAAAAGCTGGTTTTAACTTTCCTAATTGTTGGTTTTAACAGCAGAATAGTTATCATTAGGCGTTGAATTGGTTTCTTAAGCCGGTGTAGTGTCATAGCCATATATCCGGAGATTTGTATGTTTTGTAGAAAACTCGAATTCCTGCAAAATTTTAGGCAATTGTACTTATGGGAATTCTAAGACCAAATCAACTCTAAGTACAGTCCGTTTGATAAGATCGTATACGGCAAAAATTAAAAAAGAACTTATAATAGTAAAAAAAATCAATTGTACTGGTTTATTTTGTTTGTTAGTTGAATGCTTTTCAATTAATATGTTGTCCAATCTCCTCCATTATCAATAATTGCTTGGAGTCTTCGAAGCATACTTTCTACTAATCTTATAGCATAATCTTGTGATAAAGATCTCCATAAAACAATATTCTTTCTTTGGAGCTTTAGCTTCATGAATGCCCAAACATTTTCAATGGGATTTGCATCCGGCAACTGTGATGGCCAATCTAAAACATCAACGTCATTTTCTTGTTTCCACGCACTGCACAAACGACTGCAATGTTTCGGGTCATTATCTTCTTGCAGTAACCAATTATCATTCCTTCTTTTAAATCACCTTTGGGCAGATGGTACTCGTAATAAAGCCTTCTTATAAATTTTGAACTTGTTGGGTGCTTTTAAGTTATTTGTAACATGAACAAATTGCCAAATCCTTGTTTTGAGAGGCATCCGCAAACGTGCACCTTTGCCGGGTATTTGACGGTCCGCTGGATTTTTAATTTAATTTAATTTTAATTTATTGGATTGTGTACACCAGGTATGAGTGATAGGAGACCATGCCCAAAAAGAAGCTTCATCCGATAAATAACGTTGTTCCAATCTCTGTACAAATTCTCCTTGGCCCAACTGAGTCGTTTTTCTACGTGTTTTTTTGACAGGAGTGGTTTCTTTATTGTGCATCGAGATTTTACGTTATTGACTAGTAAACGTCTTCGTATCGTATCACAACACACATTTAGACCCCTTTAACGTAAAATCCCTTGTCCTCTACGTAACGACAGAAGAGGATTTTTTTCAAACACGCGTAGAATCATTTTGTCCTGCTTTTTTGTTGTTTTTGGCGTAGACCCACGATCCGGCAAATCATCCACATTTTTAACTTGGGAATAACGGTGCACCCACTTGCTAACAAATACTTTTGGCTTTTTCATTTATTTAGCAGCTGCTCCGTATGACATTTTCGGTCCTTTTGGATGCGTGCACAAGAATACTGCTTCATAACGTGATGCAAACGCGACACTCATTTTAAAATACTTTCGTCTCGGACAAAAATTGAACACTCTTTGAATTTTTTTTTATTCAAAGCATCTAAGCAGAAGTATTTTTTTATCTGCTATGCAAATGCCACTTCCAAACCAGTTTTCATAAACGAGTTTTGCCGTACACGATCTTATCAAACGGATTGTAAAATCCCTTGAATTCGTCTCAGGTTGGGCCAGTAAATGAAGCATTAGGCTATAGTCTCATGCATCAAAGGTAAGAGTTTAAATATATGTCACCATACAGAAGCGAAAAGTACTTAGTATTCGATGCCAAGCTCTACGTTGGCAAAAGTGGTCAAGTGAGTTTAAAAGAGGCAGAGAGAACATTCAAGACGACCAGAGCTCAGGCTGCCCGCTTACTGCTTGTACGGATGAAAACATTAAAGAAGTCGAGAAACTTGTACTTGAGGATGCCCGAATGAAGGTGAAAATTATGGCAGATATCACTAAGCTTTCGACCGGTACCATACACACCATTCTTCATGACCACCTTAACCTTTTAAAAGTCAGTGAAAGGTAAGTGCCACGAATGCTCACAGCGCCTCAGAAAAAAAGTGCGAATCGCGTGCTGTAGCGAGCTTTTGGAGATCTGTAGTGAAAATCCGGAAGGTATTTTTGAACGAATAATTACTGGGGACGAAACATGGGTTCACCATTATGACCCTGAAAGCAAGAAAGAGTCCATGCAGTGGCACAAAAAAGGTACACACCCCCCGAAAAAGTTCCAGGTCACTCCGTCTGCAGGGAAGCTCTTGGCCACAGTGTTTTGAGACTCCAAGGGAATATTGTTGATTGAGTACAAAAAAGGGTACAACCATAAAGGCCACATCATACGCATCCACTTTGCATCATTTACGGGAGGAAATTATGAAAAAACGACGGGGTAAACTGACACCAGGTGTGTTGCTTATTCAGGACATCGCTCCCGTTCGCACGGCGCGGATTTCCAAGGCTGCTGTGCGAGATTGTGGTTTCGAAGAAATCCAACACCCACCCTATAGTCCAGATCTTGCCCCTAGTGATTATTTCTTGTTTCCTGATTTGAAAAAATATCTTCGCGGAAAGCGATTTTCTGATGATGAAGAGCTCAAGGAGGCAATAAATGGATATTTTGCAGAGAAAGAGGGAACATATGTTTTTGAGGGTATAAGATGTAATAAATGCATTGATGTAAAAGGAGATTGTATTGAGAAATAAAAATAATTTTGATTGAATTTTCATTTTCCTTCATATCGTATATACCTAGTACTAGGTTGGGTGAAAAGTAACCTCCTTGGGAACGAAAACAATTTTTTTTTAAATGTTTTTTTGTATTTTATTATATATAGTCCCCTTTAAGTTTGATACACTTATTCCAGCGATTTTCCAACTTCTTGATTCCGTCCGAAAAGTAATTATCCGGAAGGTCTGCAAAATACTCCTCCGTGGCGTCGATGATCTTTTCGCGTGAGATGAATTTTTTATTGATGAGCCATCTTTTGAGGTTTGGGAAGAGATAATAGTTCGAGGGAACCAAATCGGGCGAATACGGTGGATGCTAGTTGTGCGCCGGCGCATTGTCTTGCAAAAACAAAATTTTTTTTCACTTCATGTGAGGCCGTTTTGCAGCGATTTCAGCCTTCAACCGCTCCAACAATGCACAGTAATACTCGCTGTTGATGGTTTTTGCTTTTTCGAGGTAGTCCACGAAGAATATGACAGGACAATCCCAGAAAACAGACGCCATAACGTTTCCGAAGCATTGAGCCTCCCTCATCATTGGAACCACAATCGGATAACATTGGAAGTCAACCAATTATGAGTGTGTAAGATAGATTGGTCTCCTTATCAATAACTAAGTCTCAAACTAATTAAGCTACTGTGTGTCACCACACCATTTTTGCGAGAACTGACAACAGCAGATGATTTTGTAACTAAGGCAGGCTGATTGGGATAGGAAAATGGCAACTGCATACTGAGAGACCCCCGAAATTGCTATGACACCGAACAAGAAGAAGCTACCAGCGTTCCCGGACCAGAAGGCCGACTTCCAGGAAGTGCAATACACACTTAATACATTTTTAGAGGGGAGAACTTCTCGCAAAGGTCATTGCAAATGACTTTCTCCAGATTATAGGGTACAGCTTATCATACAACCACCAACATGCAGGGTAAGTTAAAACTTCTACCGGAAATAGTCGTGATTTTTTTTTTCGCTAAGAAATAATCGTATTGCCATGAATTTGACCATCACAAGAACTGTTCATTTCCAAATAAAGCCTTCAACATCACTCTTGAAATACGACCGGAATTATGTGTCGAAATGTCTTAAGCTTGCTTAAAGACATGGTGTTTTCCGCTAAAGGGAAAACAGAACCCCATGTTTCTCTAAGAAAACACATATCTTACTGCTGAGAGAGGGTATCAATTAGTAGTCCTCTCAGCCTTAATTAAACATTAATTGCCAAAGCCAGAGTGTGCAGAGGATTCCTAGAAAATCGATGAAAACTTTTCTTATATGGCACAGGTGCATACGGTGGTAAATGTTGGTGTTACGCACCAGATTAGGTTGAAATGAAAGGATGGTTCATGGTTTCAGCCTTTCTCTAGTGCTATCTACGGAGCTCATTTTAGCAGTTCGAATTTATGAAACTCTTCCGAGCATTTGGTTCCTCATCTCAGCAATAGAGCGCTGATTATTGACTAGCAAGCAACAAAAAAAATCTAGTGGTGTCAAATCGCGGGGTACTGGAGGTCGATACATGTACAATGGGCCGATACAATGTCGTCGTTGAATCGAGTTCTCTCTTTTTCTTAGGCAGTATAGCCAGTGCTGGAACAACATGTAGTTTGGATCAGCGTCGTTGAAATTTCGAAGAAAGCATCCCTCATTGTCATTGTCTGGTAGCATTGGCTTTTGACGTTAATGCGAGCTCCGGTTTTATTTTTGTAAACAAATGATAATTATGTCATAATGACCATTGATATTGTAGTCCATAAGGACTACCCCAAATAGTCCTTTTTCGTGGGTGTTATTGGTTCTAATGGGTCCCATCTGGGTTTGCATTGTATGTTCGCAAACTTATTGAGCCAAACGTAAGCCTCTTTACTAAACACGATTTTTCGATAGACGGAGGTGTCGACTTAAAACTGCTCAAGAGACCAACTTGCGAATTCCTACGAAAATAGGCTGTGATAGTTACCTCGGTTTTCACGGAAGAAGCGTCTTGATTGTTGGTTACCTTCGAAGTGTTCATAAGTCCTGGGTCGAAGAGTATAACAATTTCATTGGCAGTAGATTTTGGAGGGATAAAGGTGGTTACTAGTCCGAGCTGTGTGCAGTCATTTGCAGGATAACAAAAAACGTTTGAGTGCGCACTAAACAATAAAAAAACAAAAACTCAAATGTATTCTCTCGGATTTCAGTCATGAACTGCCTAGAGTTTGAAGTTGAAAGTTTGAAAAGTTGATATTTTGTCGCAAGAAACGTAAATTTTATTGTTCACTGCCTGTACCTGTATCCAACAAACGAAACCAACCAACAGATCGAAAAATTTAACAAACTTAACACATTTTTGAACTGCATTGTTGTTGTTCCTTATGCCTCTCCAATTTCTTAATCCTTAAGCCTGACCTCTGAGTACATCAACCCCCGTAAATATCCGATTTCTGCACACTTATCCATCCACTGTACAGTTGATACACTCACGTATGGTGTTACTTTATGGCGTTTTAAATTAAATGCTCATTTCAGTAAGAAAACACTTTTATTGAGGAAAATAATTGGCGGAATGGTTGCCTCATTAGAGACATGTTTCAAAGCAGTTTCTCGGGCAATTGAGATTAAGACAAGACTCCTGGGGCAGCTTGTAAGTTACGTAGAAGACGTTAATGAATTTCAATTCGTGTTCGGGTACATAATTTACGGAAACTAGTTGAGACTTAATATTGTAAACCGGTAGACCAGTTGTTCAAAAGTTGGATGTTCAGATTATTTTGAACAAATTTGAGTGGTACCAGTATCTAGAAAGTTTTGCAACACCTATGCTGGAGGAATTGCCCATCAGCAGTATTTGACTTAACAGAAATTGCAGTCTGCATGGACACAAGTACTCGTATTACATTTAGAGGTGCTTTCACAAGGAGATGAACTAGATGAAGGATACAATCAAGTCTTAAATTTCGAACGAGAGATGGAGAGATGGACCGATGATGTCAATATCGTCCGCATACCCCAGCAGCTGAACGGGCCTGTTGAAGATAGTGCCTTCTGTGTTGACACCTGCCCTACGCACTATCTGTTCCCGTAAAAGATTGAAGAAGTCGAATGATAGCGCATCTCCTTGCCGAAATCCAGTGCATGTTTGAAATAGTTCGGAGGAAATACTTCTAAACTGCACGTTGCAGCGCGTGTTTTCGAGCGTCACGTGGCACAGCTGAATCAGTTTTGCCGGGATTCCAAATTCGGCCATCGCCATATAGGGCTCCTGGTGATGTATGCTATCAAACGCGGCTTTGAAGTCGATGAATAGGTGGTTTGTTTCGACTTGAAATTCGTTGGTCTTTTCCAGGATTTGCCTCAGTGTGAAAAATTGGTCTAAAGTCGATCTACCGGGCAGGAAGCCCCACTGGTACGTGCCGATTAGTGTGTTGTAGAAGGGATACGTACATTCACACGGTACGTTGGATAGCAGGGGATACCTTGATAGCTCTTGCAAGACATAAAATCGCCTTTTTTGTAGATGGAGCATATGGAGCTGATAGTCCAGTCATCGGGCATGTTTTCTTCCACCCACCACCCACCTTGTTGTTTTTAAGCTTTTTTATAGCTAAGCCAACTTCTTCTATACTAGGAGGTGGAACCGGTTCTTCATTGTCTGGACGAGGGTTCTCTTCCTGCCCTATCGCTCTCTCTACACGATGCCCATTAAGCAGCTGTTGGAAATGCTGCTTAAACAAATCTACTATTTCCTGCGCTTCGGTGACTAGATTTCCTTTGCTGTCTCGAAGAGTTTTGTTTGTTGGCTTTTTTATAAAACTTCTGGATGTTATTACGATCGCACGACTCTTCGATCTCCATGAGCTGGGAAGCTGCGTAAGCCCTCTTCTTTCTACGCAGAATCTTCTTTTCCTTCCTTCTCCTGGCTCGATATTCTTCTTTCGCTGCCCTTGTTTTGCGCTGCAGCGCTTTCTTGTGTGCATCTTCTGTCCCCTTTTTCCTGTACATGCAAAAGCCAATGGAAAACACGGTAAATCTCTAACTTAAAAGCGTTTTCTTCCAGGAGAAATTCTTTGTATTGTATTGCAACACTGAATATCATTGAAACAGGCCAAAATTCAAAGGTAACTTTTGCTTCCATGTCCCCAGCCTCTGCACGAACTTGTAATTCTTTAGTGCTCCCCTCATGCCGAACTGAGAGTTTCCCCTTGACTAACCTTGAATTAAGAAATTTTGATTTCTATCTTCCGACAAAGATCTACGAGTACCTCTCTTACAAACCCAATTCCAAGAACTTTTCCCTTCCTTACACAGAATTTTACAAGAATACCACACAACAACCCGGATAGCACGCCATTCCATCGATAACCCCTCTGCGATAAGAAATTAACAAATAAATTCGTGATTCCCGATGGTATCACCAGGCTCTCTGTGGAATATCCTCAAACAAGGGCAACAGACCAAAATGTGAAATCTTATATCCACTACATGGATATCTGGCCACCTGGAATTGAATGAGTATCCAGAGTATCCATTGCCTCAATGGCTATCAGCAAAATGAAACAGTCCACGAGAAATAATTGAAAAGCTGCATAATTACAACTGCAATTGGCATGAGATGGGATGAGGAAATGGTGCTCCACTTCCTAGTCACCGCCAATGTGGCTCACCATTAACGAACTGAAAAAGGAAATTTAATTACAAATTCCACCAGCAACACAGGAGAGAGAATCTCTACAAGTGGCTTGAACTCTACACAGTTGGATTGTGTGGTGTGGGTTAGCCGACGGCGGCACAAGGCATTGCACTGATTCAATCACAGGTGAGGTGCTGTTCTCGAGCGACAAGACTCTGTAGCAGGTTGGTGAACTAGAGTTCAGTGGATTGCCTGTGGAACATTGGACTTTGGTGTGCATGTTTCTATCGTGGTAATCCTCTATTCCAAGGTAGGGTACCACCAGTAGTAGTTTGGTGTTTTATTGCCAATAGGGATTTTTGTCAATTTAGAGAGACAGACATGGTGGAATGCACTGCGGTTAGAGACCATGCACCACCCTCCTGATCAATTGGAGGAGGTAAGGCAAAACGTTTTGGTGGATTGAGGAGCTAGATCCAATTTTTGCATAACGATTTATCGCTCTGGTTAAGTCGATCTATTGGAAAATGATCTCCTTTCGGAGAGGGACTACCGATGAGGAGTGCTTTGAGTTTTGTTTTGCTCTTTTACTGCCGTGGTTATTTGTAGGAATTGCAAAACAGTGGTTTGTTGAAGTGCACCTCAGGCGGATTTATTGTTTTTTTTTTTGTTTGGTGAAAATTGGTAACTGTTCCATAGGTGCATGCCTCTGGTAGTGTTTCTTGCGAAAGACGTAGTAATTCGGGAGAACATGAAAAAATAAAAACCGACTGTTGTGTTAAAGAAAATATATCTGTCATCTGTATGATGTTGACAGTGACTACGATTGAACCTTATGTCATTTGATTAACACATAGCTATCTACAGATTGACACAGAGTTAATGCTTACCTTGATGAATTCGTAATTTGATCGGTAGGTACAGGCTCATTAAATCATGGTTTCACTGCCGCACCACTCAGAGTTGCTGTAGGTTTGTCAATTACGAATGTGACATTCAAAAGTTCATGAAACCTGCACAGCTGCAGTTGATTTGTAACATTCTTATGGTGACTGATTTAGTAGATGGCAAGTCAACAAAGGCGGCTTTCTTATGAATCGGGGGAGGGTACAGGTGATGAGATGAGAAATCGGGTGCGGCTGTATCAAATGATTTTTCAATGGGGTCCACCGACAGTGGTTTCTCGACACTTTAAATAGAATATGTTGATAAGCTTTGAAAAGATTTAATTTTATTAGAATCATTCCACCTTGACAGAGAGCATACCCCCCACACAGTCTTACGAGGAGTTCACTGGTTACAACTACCAAGGTAGAACCAACTTGTAGTCCAACAAAACTGGAGGACAAGCTAATGAAAGACTTATTACAATCAAAGCGAGTCCTAATACTGGCTTTGATAATGAGAGATACAAATTCTTACATGTTATGACAAAATTCAAAGATGTGCAGTGAAAAGTTATGAAGCTAAGCGCGGTTATTGCGCAATCTTGCCTGTTTACAGAACATCGGGTTATTGACAAGTGGTAAAGGAATTCACAATATTGTAAGGAAGTTAAGCATGGTAAGCACCATCAATAAAGCAATCTTCAGCGGAGCAAACCCTTAAGGTCCTTGCAGTGAATGTGAATTCACTGATTAGGATTGAGCGGAGAGCCGCACTCTTCAAGTTGCTTAGAGACCAAGCCCCTGATGTGCTTTTGGTTAGCGAAACTAAGCTATCAATCCACCCTATTCATATCAGAGCTCGAGGTACTTTTTCGATTTCTGAGACTGGAATTGAAAGAAAACTATTTTATTATCCGCGGAGATTTCAACGCCAAACATAGCGATTGGGGAAATAATACACTAAACACTAGAGGGAACCTGCTATTCAATTGGTGGGATCAGCACAGTGTTATGTACTTACTCGGCCTAAAGGCGACGGATATTCCGTCGATTCACAGACACGGCTCCTATTTGGATCTCCTGTTGTTCGACACACGAATACAACTGACAGGTACGAACCAACAAACTGTAAACTGTTTTCGCACCTTTGTGTAGGATAGTGACCATTGCGGTCTTAGTACCGAAATAACCGTTCCGAATGAAAATGCCGAATTGGATGAGTATGTTCAAAGACATTCCTACAACTATAGTAAGGGGCGTTGGACACACTTCTCCAGGACACTGACAAAAGCACTCTCCTCGAATTCGCTCTATCCACCGTCCAACAGAACAACAGAAATCTGTCAAACGAGGAGCTTGATAGGTACCTAAAACTAATGGACGAGACAATTAAACGAACATTGGACAAAACGATAATTAAACGAAAGATCAAAGCGACCTTTCATGTCTAAAAATCGCCCGGTCAACTGACAACGAACGCATACTCTCAACAGCAGGCATAGATCCAAATGATGACAACTTCTTTGTGATCGGGGATCCACAGGAGAAGGTTGAGGCCTTAGGGGCGACTTTCCAGGAAGTATACAAGGCCAATGATATAATTGGCCCTAATTATGACCTGGATATTCGCGTCTTGGTGCACAACTTCTATATTCGAAATGAAGTAGAGAACTGGCGATCCGGGGCTCTGGTTTCACCCGGTTCAGCGACGAAAATATGGCAAATAATGTCATTACCAGAGAAGGTGGCCTACCCCCGTTCATTTCGAAGGAAGAACTCCATGAGATCTTCGACACAATCAGAAGTAAGAAATCAGTGGGGACCGATGGTATTCCGAACATCGTGCTTCGACATCTTCCTCTAGAAGCGGTGGACATTTATACCACCTTTTTAATAATGCAATGAATAATGCAGTGCCGTTCGGACTCGGCGATAAACCGTAGGCCCCGCTCAGATGTGACAAAAATGACAACATGAGCAACACAAATGAGTGTCAAGAAGCTAGGCCATGGCCCATACCGGGCTGCCAGCGCCACAGTGTTTTGTTTTTGTTTTTTTTTGAATAATGCACATTATCCAGCGCATTGGAAAACGGCGGTGGTTCAACCTATCCCCAAAAAGGGAAAGAATATATCCAATCTCCAGTCGATAAGTCTCCTTCCGAATATCAGTAAGGTGTTCGAAAAAGTAATCAATAGAGCTCTGACTAGGTGGGTTGAGGACAAACATATAGTTCCGGATAATCGATTCTGTTTCAAGGCGGGGCATGATGTAAACTGGTTTCTGATATCCAATGGAACAAAGCCAAGAAACAGTGCACAGGTGCCTGCCTGATTTACTTGGAAAAGGCCTTCGATACCGTATGGTTAGAGGGACTCTTCTACAAGCTAAACAGAGTATGGTATTAGTAAACCACTGCTGTATATTCTTTTCAATATACTCACCGATAGACAGTTCATCGTGAAGAATGGCGATGTGACTTCTACTGGTACATCCAACATTAAAAACGGTCTGCAACAAGGTGCGGTCAATTCGCCAATCCTTTTCAACATTTACACAAGTGATCTGATAGGTTCACTTCACCATGCCATAGCGTACACAGACGACTTAATCGCGTACAGATCAGGTCCAAAGATTGAGGTTATAAACATTTTCTTGCAACGTAACTTCGATAAAATTAAACAATATTGCGACGAGTGGAAGTTGAAGATCAACTTTTAGAAGTCGGAAACCATTCTGTTTAGGACGCCTTTGTCTGGGGCCTCTGCGGATACCAGAAAGAATTGGCGAAAATTGTAGATCATGCGACAACACGGGCAGCCACTTGCTTGTCGAAATGTAGTCAGATACCTTGGGATTTGGCTAGATCAATATCTATATTTTAACAAACATATAGAAGTTGCTATGGCTAGAGCCAAAGGTGCTTTTGCCCTTACAAAGGACTGTTTTATAGCAGGCAATTCGATGCGAGGGTAAAGGTGATCTGCTACATGGCCCTTATCCGACCTATGCTTGTATTCGGTCGTCCCGTGTGGTTCAACGTGAGAGCAAGTCTTTTAGAAAATATTCGAGTGTTTGAGAGGGCTTGCCTCAGGGATTGTCTTCACCTATACAGATCACAAGAGTCTGAGTACATAAAATTCTATTGCAATGAGGTCTTGTACAACAGGGCTAACCTAATAAGAGTGGACAATTTTGTAATTAAGTTGACTCGAAGGCACATTGCAAGAGCAATGACCTCGTCGAATAAACTGATCTCCGGGGCTTACTACCCCAACTATATGTATCACGAGAGAGTGCGCTTTGACGGCTTTATTCCTCCAGAAGCATTCCTCTATCACGACAATAAAGGTCTGATCCAGGATAGATTAGCGGTGCCGTTAATATTCCACGTCGCTCAAATAGCTGTGGACAGCCGACTCAACTACGACAGAGACGTCGCACACGGCAGTGCGGAGCTTAAGTAGCTTAAGTAGCCTAAGTAGATTGAGAATAATGTTAAGGTAGTTGATAAGTTTTAGTTTTAAGTTTTAAAAGATGATAAAGAAAAATAAGTAGATTTACTAAGTTTTTGTTATAAATTTTTTTTCTTAGTTTTAATTATGATTAATACAAATTAATTTAAAAATGAGATGTACGAAACGTCGAAAGACAAAATTTAATTATTAGGTTTAACTTAGAGTGTCCGCATGGGGCCAGTAAGTTAAAATAAGATAATTTGAAGCTAATTAAGCTAATTTTTAAGCGTTTTCTTGTCTAGTTTGTGTTTGTAAGAATTTCTGAATTTAATTAAATAAAAATGAATGAAATGAATAATAGTACAAATAGAAAATCCGCATAACTTTTAAGTGATACTGGAAAGCAATATTTGCTCTGCAGTAGAGCTTACAAAAACCAACTGAAAATGGAAGCCTTGGGAAACCCAGCCTTCCGACTGCGCCCACAGAATTTTTGAATTGCTATGCCAGAGTGTTATAAGACTGTTCAGAAGTTTTAGGATTGGTGGTCTTGGAGTTGGTTACATCATTGCTCACATATGTGTACATAATCAATCTGGCTAAGACTTCGATAGACAGAAATCGATATTTTGCTTTGCAATGACAGCTTGATCCATCAAACAACCGACGCATCGGATATAATTTGCCCCACAATAGCCATATATGTGAGTCCGGAGGATATTGATTACTTATACTATAAAGTGTATCTGCAGTTTTGGATTTTTTGTAGCCAGTCGCGAAAATCCAGTCAAAAACATTAAGATAAGGAGCGCTGCTTGACAAAATATGTATTCTTTTGAGGTCAAACCTCAAGAGTTTTCCCACTATTTCAAACTGACTTCTGCATCCTACCTTGGCTGCATATAACCAAGTTGAGCCGGATGCCGCTTAAAAACACGAAACTTACTACTATGTACAATGGATTTTTTGGCAAAAAACTTTCTCCACGTCAAACTTATCGCGGTCTTGGTCTTCTTTAGTTGGCATCTCAAGTGTCGTTCCATGCTTACAATTTATGCGAATAGCATTCCAAAGAAATTGTACTCTTTTACTTTCTTCTGGTTGATACACATCCTTTCACAAATTAGAACATCAATTTTTCTAGGTTTATTATAAGGTTTTATTACAAAACCCGTAATCGGCTTACATACGCTGCTATGTCCCCGCGATATCGGCCATCATAACACTATCGAGACTAACACTAACAAGAACTGTCCCTGCAAACTCCACAAACTCCACAACCTGAAATAAGTCGACATTTTCATTTAACAACGAGCTTAAAGTGCATTTCTATTTGCTTTGAACCAATCTGAAATATTGTCTCCGCCCAAGACAGCTGTTATCGTAATTGTATTTGAGCCATTATACTATATTTCCGAGACATTCTTTTGCCAAATAATTTTTACATCAAAGCACCTTTCTCCATCGCGTCAAAGCTGCTCTGATGATCCAATATTTAATCGACCGTTAAATATTCTGCCCAAAAGTCAGTTTGGAATTCACTAGGTAAATCATTAGTGTTTACCAAATAAGTTGACCTTTTTGAAGGACGCTTTTTTGAATATGCATACAGAAATGATATGCCTCTGTATGTGGATAGCTTGGATGCAGCCTTTCTTAATCACCGGGAAACCAGCAATACTTGAATCAATTGCGGCGTAACGCCATGTTCCAAACCATTATTTAGTAAGCCCTCTGGTGTTATAGTCAGCTAAGATGTGTCCTATTCATAGAATTCTGTGGGGTTCGGTTGAGGGGGTCTTTCATCCTCCAGTATCCATTTATTTCTGCCACAGTAAGTGGGGCATCAAATTCATCGATGACAACGGCTAGCTTTTCATAGTGAAATGTGCATTAATCAGTTACTGACATTCAAAAATGGCTTAAGTTTTAAAAGAGAATTTAAGGCCTCATTAATAATAGGAAACCGCTGCTGAAAGTCATGGATTGTTAAAAGAAGTTTATGGTGAACATGCTCTAACTTAAAGGAGTTGTGAACGTTAGTTTGCTCGTTTCAAAAGTGATGATGCAGGGATCGACTACAAAGACTGAAGGAAAAATTCGAAGATGCAGATTTCCAAGCACTTTAGATGCAGCTTCAACTCGAACACAAAAACAACTCGAAAAAGCGTTGAAAGTTAATCGTACAACTGTTTCCAAATATTTAAAAATTTTGAAAAAGATCCAAAAAGAAGGAAAAGGCGAAAAAAATTCAAAAAAAGGTTTTTTGCATCAAATTGTTACCAGCGATGAAAAGTGGATCCATTTCGACAATCATTGGTAGATCCAAGTCAATCTCGCAACTAATACGCAATATCCACGGAAAGAAGGTTGTACTATGTTTTTAGTGGGACCAGAAGGGAATGGTGTACTATGAACTGCCTTAACCTGGTGAATACTGGGGATTGCTAAAATGAAGTAAAAATGACCAAAATATGGCCAAGATACGCATTAGTTACTTTCCATCATACTCGTCCACATTTTGCAAACCAAGTAAAAATCTATTTATCAAACATTAATTGCGAAGTCCTGCCCCTCCAGTCGTGTTCACCAGATATGGCCCTTACTACATGCTACATGCTGCGATCGATGCAGAACGGACTTTCGGAACGGTGCTTAAGAAGTCAAAAATTTACTTGATGAATAGTTGGTCCTACAAGACGAGCAATGGTATTGGCGCGGAAGCTATCAATTGCAAGAAAGGTAGGAAAAAGTCATAGCCAACGATGGACAATACTTCGATTGTTGAATTTGTTCATTATGTTGTTTCAATAACGAGTTTTTGAGAAAAAAGAAAAGACCTCGCTTGTGTTTCGTAATAATTTTAGTCAACCATCCCGGCCCACATATATTGGGTTCAATTAGTATCCGCAATCGGGATTTCATTCACCAGCATTATCTACTCTTATCCTTAAAACTAGTGATTCGTCCGTGCGCCTTCAATCCTGTCCAAAGGAGTGCCTTCTCACAGGTTCTTCCGAGCTGGTAGGCATGATATATTGGCCCAGTGTTAACTTTGATTTTGAGCAAAATCTATGAAATTTTATTAAATAGCCATTAATTTGTATTTTATAGAGAAAATACATTCCGCAATTAGTTTTAGAAAACAACATATACCTTCCACGTCCAGATCTGGTGAATGTCATTCGAGAAACAAAGATTTCGACCACTTTTTCAAGCATTTGGGGCCGTATGTCCTCAATATCATGAATAATCGTGGCTTCCAATGCGTAAAATGTTACTGGTTTGTCAGTGTAGACTTGAGACTTTACGTAGCTCCAAGGGAAATGACCAAGAAATATCAAATCACAAGATCTTGGTGGCTAATTTACAGGTTTATTTCGATGATTGTTTCTTTTGCTGTAGATATGGCACATGCCAGTAGAAGCGGATCTAGTGCCAGTTGAAAGTGGGATATTCAGTGAAATTTCGATGCAAACGATGTTTATTTGGCTTCAATACTTGCACGAGCTAGTTTTTGTAGGTCTTCGAATTAAGAACTTTGACCAATAAATGTGTATCTTCTTCAACACTCTCCTCACCGAAAGCAATATTCTCTTCTTATCCGTCTCGGTGCCTTTGCATCTTTGAAAGCTAATGTTCACTTTTGGTGAGGGGTAGAGACCTATCTAAAACCTCAGCCATTCTGTGGGTCATGGCACCCGGTTGCAGTGCAACTTCACATCGCCCAGACCAATCAGTTCCACAGAAATCAAATAGTCGAGCACAGGTCGTAGCACGAAACAACATATGCTCAACAATGAGATGTCTACAAACTATTAGGTCTACTCTCTCCGCGACTTTGGGTATAAATTAACAGGTCAGGCTTGAACAGAAGTTCCAGGGGCCCATGATCTCCCGTGGTATCAGAATATAGCTTCCGATCGAGCTTGGCAACATTACAGTCCAATGGTACCAATGAATTTTCTCAACTCATCATAAAATTCCACCCACTAACTGCCTACAATGTCTTCTATTAAATACTTCTCTTGCAAGACTACGGGTTCTTTTAAGCCATACGGTGTCAGTGAAAACTCTGCTGGAAGTTTCTAACATCTGAGTAATAATCGCACAAACATGCAGTCAATCCTGATAGGTAGCTTTACATGAGCCCGCTAAGCCCTCTTTTATGCAAAAATGCATTAAGACAGTCATGCCGGGTCAACATAAAGCCCAGGTTGAGGGCAGAGCTCCGTTCGGGAAACTTCCGCATGGTGAGCACATCTCTAAAGAAGCTATAAGTAACCCTATCATCTTCACTAGCACCTAGTTTGCCATCTAGATACAATTGGTTTGATGGATATAAATTTCGGTACCAGACCAAGATTCCCTACAGAGTTGAAAGTAGCTAGTGCTTGAGTTTTTGTAGTATAACTTGGCATAAGCCGTCGGCCTAAAGCGTCTTTAAGTCATCGAAAAAGTATTTGGTATCTAGCGCCCATAACTATCACCACAACTAATGACCAATACCAACTACGATTATCAATGACTGTTAACCGATTCTTGAAAGTGAGTTTTGAACATGCAACTGACTAATAGTACAGCTGCCATCAGATCTTCAGGGTGTATCCGTTCTGGCTAACTTGCCTCTTTTGAGAAAATATTGCAGTTTGGTATATTCACTTTGGCGACAGTCTTCGAAATCTGATTTGCGATTATGCTTTAGCTGATAGTCTTCCACCAAATTAGTCTTAAGTGGTTCCCTGGTTCGTTACGAAATAGCTGCATTATTCAGTTTCTAAATAAATTATCTTTATTGCTATTCAGAAGTCGAGTAACCTAGACTCCGACATGAAAAGCTAAGAACCAATATTGCTGACAGTCAGATAAGAGAATAGTATGAAGTTTCGGACTAGCCTTAATGATGCATTTGCATTTGTTTGGCATGATAAGTTCCATCTTTTTAGAATCAAAATATTCAAGAGTTTGGCAACTACCTTCTATTACAGAAAATAAGCTGCTGCAAGGATGAAATTGTGTCGTCTGCCTTCGTTTCGTAGCTAAAGTTTGCAGCAATTAGGTAGGCATTGGTTTTGTTTAAAGCCAGGGTCTCTGAAAGTTTTTCTATTCATCTGCATGACGAGCTTTCGCTATAAGTTATTGAGGGGCAGCTTTATCTATAAAATATTACAAACCTTTCCGACAGGCAGCCTCATGTTAGTGATGAAAATCTCCAACTTATGCATATTTGTTGGTTTGGTGGTATTTAAATCTTATCTAAGCCCATAACTATGCGGTTTAGTTTACCTTACGAATCATCAATTATTAATTTCGATGGTTGAATAGCTCAACATCAATCCTACTTTGACTGCTCTATCTTTGAATAAAGAACATGTCGCGGAGACGGGTTAGGGCACAACATCACAAGTCCGGAGCTCTTAAATCACGTCAACATTTTTTTGTATAACTCTGACATGACATACAGATGAACATATTAATTCAAATCATTCACAAGATACCTCATGTTTTGCTTGTTTGGCAAAAAAACTCGAAACTAGCCAAAGGTCAGCAAGTTACGAGTATGCAAGACAAGACCAATCAATCTTCTGATGCTAATTATACGTTCGATGTTGGCTGACATTTAACAGAAAAAAACTATTCATATTACTAGTCATACAAACAAAACTGCATCCAGTTCGCAATAGAGTTAGTTTCCCCTGTATGACTAATGCAATCGGAAATAATGTGACAAGCGCATTGTCACCGATCCATAAAATACCCAAACCGTCAACTGAAATTAGGCTAATTCCATCCAGTATCGCAGCTTTATTTTGTGCGAATTCGAATGTAACTAAATCCATTTGTTCTGTTGTTAAGTGCTAACATCCATTAGAATTAAGATAGATCTGTTAAGGCACTAAAAACCTATCCAAGTTACAAAATGTATTTCATGCAAAACAAAAGAGTTGGTTAGCAAACTGACATCGGCTCGTTACTTGCGCTTGTGACCACAATTGACATTCTACAAATATAACTTGCGTTCCATTCACCAATTACTTATACAGACTCGTAGTCCACTTGAAGTGCTTGATATTTTCCAATAACTCAGCATGAATGTATCGTCTGCGTAGGGTAATTTGTAAATTTTTGGTTTATTGCCCATTTTGCCGGCTTTCCTCCACGATAATTGACTTGGAATTGGCATTATCTCGCGCTGGTACATCCTTTTGGTCTTGCAATGAGTAATGATCCAAAATGATGGTAAATGGCAGGTCTTTTGCCTATTTGAATGGACAACGTCATAACGACATCAATAAAATTCACTCGCATCTGTGTGTACGAATACCATTTGGTTGGCTAAGAAAATGCAAATCTCGATGTGATGGAGGGAAATATTTATGCATGCACTTTAAGTAGATGCTGCAAGAGTAGCAGCATTAAGCCACTGTTTGGACATTTATCTTGGCCTGCCATGTGAATGAAAATAAAATATTTTTGTTTTTGTACGGATTTGTTGCATCTGTGAAAAGCCTCTGTCGCAGGCAAGCTTTGGAAAATAAATGAAAACGGAAGAGGCCACAGAACCATCGACATCGACCATTATTTCTAGATTAAATAAAAAGAAGAGTTGATGGATAGTTTTGATGTGGTATACAGTAAATCAGAAATGAAAGGAGCCACTGAAAATCAGTGACCCAAAGCGGTCGATTCAAAGTGAGCGTTGTCTCTACCACTCTGTTCCAAAAAGCCAACCTTACGTCTGTCTTCTTTTCAAACACACTGTAAAAGTCATCAAACAAAAGTCTCAAGTATAAAACAAATCCAAGTCGGGAATGCACTTCCTATTAAGGTAAACCAGTGAATTGCCTTAGACAGATCCTCAAACTGGATTGGCAAATTAATAAATTCCAGCTCCTGTCCCATCCCAGAGTTCAGTGAGTAATGGACAATAGACAACAACTACCATACACAAGTCCGGGACCGTTTTATATCGTTTCACTTGATCAGTTACTTACCGATGCGACAATTGTCAGGTAATACCGTTGAACTTTTTCATAATCCAGCGTCTTAGCGACAGTCACCTGCAAACAGAAAGAATGGTAAAAAAATTTAATAAAAAAGGAAAAGTTCGGATAAACAAAAAAAAATAGAAGTGAGACCACAAGAGTGTATTACATCGACGTTTTAACAGTTTCCCAATAAATCTTCACAGGACAGGGGGCTAGAGGTATTCGAATGTACGAATACGAGATTCCCCTTAAACGGATGGCTTGACTACCACACTGAGTGACGTACAGAGGAACATTTTTCATCGTCGTCTTAATTTATCAACTCACAGATGGGATGGGATGGGGATGGGGATGCGGATGAATATTGCGATTGCAATAGTGATGGCGATGGCGATGTAGCTTCTGTGTATGACAGGCCATTGGATTTGGAATCCAATGATACCATTAAGGTTTTTGAATGGCATCCATAAATCGGTTTGGGTAATTCATTTTCATTAGGCCAACGAAAAATCTCTCATCTTTGAAAAGATGGTTTGCCATGATCGGCCGTTGTTAGTGGCGCACGGAACCAAAGATGTCTGGATGGAATCTTGGATGATTTTAAAGTGGAAAGGTGGAGAGATCTGAGTTAAGGAATGACGAATGGTGGCTGACGGATCGAGTAAATAACTCTAAAGTGGTTTAGTGTTGTGCAGATGGACTGTAATTGCAATGGATTGCGAACGTTTTGCGAAGACATGAAGTTAAACGGAACTGTCACTTTAGATGATGGATTAGATACTAGTGGCAGTTGTAAATCATTTAAGACATGCTATAGATCCGAGTGTTGCAAAAGGGAGGACTACCGGATCTTTATGATTCAAGTTATGATTGGATATTGAATTGGAGAGCCGTTGAGAGGTAGGGGTCTTAACATCTTTTGTTGATTAAATTTTTTTCTATATTAGTGAAAAACAGCACGCAAGCCAAAGAAGTCCTTATACCATATGTAAGACATGGGTATAGCAAAAATTCATCTTTAAGTAAGATAAGTCCTTCAAATATTTCTTCTAATTTTTCTCTTGATAGGTGAACCATTTGAAGTCGCTGTGCAGAATGCAAATGTTTCCAAAGTGAACCTTTGCTTGAGAAGCTTTTTAACTATTAGAGATAGACCAGTACTGCTGGTTCGATATGAAAGGGAAGTAACTAAGATATTATGCTGGAATCTGGGTGCTTGAATAGGAAGATCGAGCTCTAGGACGGTTTCTTCCTTGTCTGCTCTTAGAAATCAGTCAAAGGTCGACCAATAAAACTCTTTATTTAACGGGGCTTTTGATTAATTCCCTCTTTGAGGTTTCTTTTCGCCTTCGCACTGCCTAAGACGAGGTACCTACTGGTAGGAACCAACGAGTTTTTAGAGCATCGCGTAAGCATTTCTTCGTTCCATACTCATAGGAGCTAGACTTCTCCGATTATGTTGATGTCATTATACAGCGAGATACCATCTCCTTCTTCGTTAAGGTTCATTCTTCTGTAGTTTAACAGACTTGGAATTATAAAGGTTTACGATAGAGCCTTTTCGTTACTCAGTTTCCATTGGCAAGTGTAAATTTTTTCTAAAATATTTCTAAAGAGGTGCCATTATCAGAGTCAATGATGGAGGTAGACTACTACACTACTTCTAAGTCATAGCTGTCTAATTGACAATGGCAGTTTGTATAAGTTGTTTCCTTTTTTCTAGTACTTGGAAATGTAGAACAGCTCGCTAGAGTCTCAATGATGGGGTGTTATACGATGTTGATGTCTCACTAACCTGCTGGTGACGAACTGACGAAACTAATAAGCCCGAGTGATTGTAGACGAAATTGGAAATGTCTTCTTGGTAATGGAAACCTTTAAAGGAGGACGTGTGTCTTTAAGAGCTGAGGTCATTAAAGATTTTGTAAGATCATTTAGTATGCTGAAATAGATATGATAATAGAACTGAAGAGCAGTTCCCATAACCCTCAGGAGGACTGCTATACCCTAAATATTCGGCCTGATTTCGGTATTGCCTGTGGAAAATCATACTCTGTCATAAAATCTTTCTGTTCTCAAGAAATAAATGTTGAATCAGATTGGATTCACTGCCTAAGATGATAAAAAAAAACACTGTGGCGCTGGCCTAACTTCTTGACACTCATTTGTGTTGCTCATGTTGTCATTTTTGTTACATCTGAGCGGGGCCTATCGCCGAGTTTATCGTCGAGTCCGAACGGCACCCCTTAGAAGCTTTTTCGTAGGCAATTTTACTTTCGGGAGTTTTCCATTGCCCGCCGAAAGGGGAGATGGCAATTTGAAAAATTGTTGGTGACCCAGCCAGGAATCGACCCCAGACTCTCTGCGTGATAGTCCAATGAGCTAACTATCGCGCCATCGCCATCGCCAAAAATGATACAGCACAATAAAAAGAAAAGGCGATGGCGATGGCGATGGCTTGATCAATAGTGCCGGCACGTATATGCGGCGAAAAAACTCCTAAACGCAACGGCAGCGTTGCATATAAAAAAGAGAGCAGCTTTTGGGTTCTTATAGCAAGAGAGGGGGCAGGGGTCAAGGAAAAACATTCAGAAGTTCCGCAAGGAAAAACAAAGCTTCAAGTCAACAACATCCGAACAAACTAGTGTAGAGCTGAGAAACGAAACTTACTAGTAGGTCGCAGTCGGTGCAGATAATTTAAAAAAAAAACAAGTCTAAACGGCAGGCACGATTCAAACTTCCTTGTTTTACCTTGATGAATAGAGCCAAGACTTCAACTGGTTTTTTGGGCTTAAGAATCGCAAGCAACCCGTTTTATAAATGTCCTCATTACTGAGATCACATTCACATTTTTTTGAACTTCAGCTGAAACCCATGGCAAACAGCGTAAAGTTAATCCATTTTAAGTTTCTAAATATGGAGACTTGTTAGAATAAGGGTGTTTTGCCTTTTCATAGTTTCTTTCCCATTTTTCCTCAATCATTCATCTTTCATACATCGTGTAAACACACTTTTGGCGCTGAGTGTCGTACGATAGCATCGTGGCAATGATTTATTTGCACAGGCTAAGAACTGCTTGGTAATCTGTTATCTTCTAGAATCGAATAATTGTGGTTGGTCTAGAGCGGAACAAGAAAGCTACTTTGCCACTGTTTCATTGAACAAATTCACGAGCAAAGGACTTAAGATACCCATTTCAAGTTCGCAATTAACCAAGCATTCATTCTAACACAGAACAAAGAAAAAGCCCAAGAAACCCAGATCGATAGAATCCCGCATATGACAACATCTTTAGAAATGAGCCAAAATTGTACATGACTTCTTCGTACCATGTCTAGTTTAAGTATCCCTGTCAGGGCTGTCAGACTATGAAGAATGACAAAAGAAAACAATTGATTCAGATTGGTTTATTTTCGAACGGAAGCAGAGTCAAGTACATATTCGCGGCGGCCAAGAAGAAGGATTGTGTGTTCCTTTGGCTCCGTTTATAACTCTGACTATCTCATGAGCAATCAGATGTTTCGTTGTTTCTTCGACCTAAGAAGAACATTGTTTAATAAGTTCTTACTTAGAAACCGCCAGGGTAATCTATATAAAAATTCGATTGTACCGGCTATGCCCTACGACGGAGGAAAACTAACATTAAGGAAAACAGATAAGGATGCCTTTTGCCGTTTTGAAGGTAATTTCTCTTGAACGATGCTTGGTCCTATTGGCGTTCCTAGACTTGAAAGGGCGAGATAAAATAGTGAACTCAAAGAGCGATGATCAGATAATTACCTGATCAGAAAAGTGGCCATCAGATGCAATAAATAGACAGAGAATGTAGAACATTCTATTGCTCGACAATTAATAACGAAATCGAGGAAGATCTTACCTTAAGTGGTGTGCATAACTGGATTGGGAACTCAACCATTTCTTTGGCGCATGCTGAACTGGTTGAGGCACAGGAATTAAATTAGGTAAAAGAAGAAGAAGGTAGTACATATACTGTAAAGTGCATCAAGACTTGTCCAAATCCACGAGGTGCACAATAGTGCTTCCCCCAGGAGATCAAGGGGAAACCTACGATTTCAGGACACTTGAAAATGTAATGGCTTTGGAATCCTCTTCGACATGGAGATGGCATCTTGCGAAAAAAAATTTCAAAATGTTAAGAGCCATTAGCACTACATACCACACCATTGTTGGAATTTAACTATGTTTGCGTCGATTTTTCTGAAAGCAGTGTTGAATATTGCGCTGAAGGTAATAGGCAAGTGAGAGATAAATTGCATAAAACACAATCTGACAGTCGGAAATACTATTAAATTGCTCTTGCTTCAAGGCATCAAAGGCGCAATAGCAATGCACCAGCAGAACCTTCGTCGAACGCATATCCCGAAATGTGTCAACAACTCCTATGTTGCCATCATTAAGTGCCGAAGACCAGTGGCAACGCTGCCAACGTGCCGGCCACCACCAAGAAATCCCTAGTTCAATGCAGAACACCGGCATTAACATGCAGCCGAACAAAGGTCGGTGAGAGAGACAGGAAGAGCAACACCTTCTACAGACAAAGAAAAAAAGTGCACGACAAGCATGTGATCGCAGATATTGGGCTGTACTCCAGAAAAAATCATAAAAAGAACCTGTCAAGCTAAGAAGACCCGTATCTTGGATAAGAGTCACAGTCGGTGATGAAATAATATAAAAACTTTTTCTGCAGACTGTCAGGCACAATAGATTAAACCTAGATGATGATAGCCAAAACTTTCGTTCATGCTTCCAAAACGAGGTAATGATACGAGGATCTGAACTGAAACCCAACAAGAATTGAAAGAATTGTGCGGAACTTACAATCCAACAGAGGAGGCACAATTTTTCAAAAATCTGTGCAGCTAGGAGTATACGCCAATGATACCGACAAATTAGAGAACCCAGCGAGCTGTCACTGAGTCGTTCCCGAATATTATAACAGCAGCAAGAATTGGCTCTACTATCAACTTCGATAGCGACACCAATGCGGAAATCATGCGAAGAATGACACTTTGTCTTTCATTGCTTCCAGTCCTGTATGGACTCTATTAAAGGGGAGGTTGACGATATCCTCAGTCGTTTTGAGAGAATAATCCTTTGAAAAATATTCAGTAATGTTTGAGTTTACGGTCTTGGAGGAGAAAATTAAACGGTGAACTATATGAGCTGTACATCGATACCGGATAAGTCGGAAACTGAGCAGAGGTCACCTGAAATGACTAGGACATGTTAAGCGAATGGACAGCAATGCTCTGGTTCGCAGAGTCCTGGAATCCAAGCCGGAGGGACAACGCAGTAGAAGAAGGTAACATCACAGCTAGAGCGCTTTGTTACATAAAAGTTGACCTCACCAGACTTGGAGTGCGTTACTGGAGGGAGTATTTGAGGCCAAGATGCTCCCCGAACTGTAAGTAAGTAAGTGCTTCAAGGCGTCATTTGTTTATACCTTGAGTACGTCAAGCATTTAAGTGTATGCACTTCTATTCACTTAGCTACAGGTCATTAAAGAATGCCAGTAATAACTGCGAATCGTCAAAAATATCCAAAGACGTATCTTATGTATCTGCAAACTGAGAATAAGACAAATGACTACTGTTGAAGGCAAATTTATTTGTCTATTGCTTAGGTTGATTAATTTCCATTCCAAATGCGCCAACTTCAATGAATCCCAGGCCCTTTTTACATGGTTTGAACTATAAATCGTACAAATGCTTGAATCCCCTTCAGTTGCATCCTTAGAAAATTATTTAACTCATTCCTGTAGAAGTAGAAGGGAGTAATAATAGTTCTTACCTGTCCTTGATGAGGAAACGAAATAGCAAAAGTGTCATAGCCATCGGCAATAGTCATCTTCTCATCCTCGGTAGTGTTTGTAACTCCTTCCACTAGAAAATACTCCACAAGTCCATTAACTCCAGCATCCTTGTCCAGGGCTTGAATATTGCGAAATATCGTTGTGCCAACGGGTGTAGACTGTAAAGAAAAAATAATAAAAAAGTAAAAAAGTTGCATTCATTAGGTCTCACAGGAATTACAAAATTCTTATGCAGATACCGACAGACATCGCCCCAACCTCCGTCAGTCGTATGTTGTATCTGAACAATTGCATTTCACCCATAAATTAGCCTTCCCGAACATACAACATTCTCACAATGGCATGAAGGCCTTAAAGTCGGTAGTTTCCCTCATCATCTTTGTTCTGAAGCCCTCGTCATTATAAATATTAATCAGTTCCTACACTTTTGAGATGCAGCCGGCACACATCATCAGCGTCATAAGGTAACCCGATGTACAAGCATATGTACGTACATATGTATATTAATACACACTCGCATCCTAAGGCGAACTGACAGATGCACCGCCATCTAGGATCCGGCTCCAGTATTCAGTCGGAAGCCATCGGTTGAAGTAAGTGTCTTAAAGGTTGTAGACCTGTGACTATTATGAATCTGTATTGACGTAAAATTGATCAATACGTCATGTCGCTATAATGATGATGATCATGATCATGAGGTTGATGATGCATCCGAATGATTGCTCGATCGTAAAGAAATTGAAGGTTATCGGAGTGATGCCAGTATGACAGGGGCAGTGCAGTGTGGTGGTTGCGCCGCACAAAAAAAAAAAAAAAAAAAAACGATAAATACCTCGGTAATTGTGTAAAATCAATTCTCCACCATTTTGGCCAAATATGGCCAACTAATTGGAATGTAGTGGCGTGGACTTTTATGGGACAACAGCAGAAAACAACTCTCGCCGGCCGCAGTGCGTCGACGGCATCGGTAATGCACAGCACAAATGTGAATTCTAGAGTTTTAATAAGCGCACGCTATATGGTGGCGTTGCATGGGATTTATCCCACTATGGGGAGACTGAAGAATTCTATAATTACCACAGTTCGTAGAAGTCACTAGAATGGCAATGAGGTAATGTGGTATGTGCCTTAAGTTGGTTAGACTGTCTTGTAAGCAAATTCAGAGCGAGAATTCATGAAACGAAAGGAAATACGAATGCGATTGCTTGTAGAATCTACACGTATATGACACTTAAGCTTGAGCAACTTAAAAGGGAAACTAGATCTATGAGATTCTTGTAAGTTTAAGTGTGTGATGCTTGGAAAATAAAGTGACAGATTGTAAACCGATAAAGGTTAGTACACTTGAATCGCACACGTGCTAGGAGCCATTTAAAAGTTTCCACCCTGAGATGGTTTCGGTCGATTAATTGCATCTGCAAGGAAGTGTGATTGCTATCTCTAAGATGCTTGTTACGTTGTCTTAATTTTGAAATGACTTCTTAGCTCAGCAAAACTTATTGTTGGCTGATAAGTCAGATTTAAAACTGCACAAATTAGAACTATTTTGGTTGTTGATGATGAAGGATCTTAGGATGATGCTTCAGTGGGCGGCAGAATTCTGAGGTTCAACCCTTTCCTTCGGTTAAGTTGATGAATGCCCCTTAGTTGCAATTTGACACGTATCTTTGAAAAAGCTCAGGAATCAGTATGCCATGTAATAACAGTCATATTTACATTTCCAAAGGATTCAAGTTCAAAGTAGTGATACAGACTATCCACTATCCGACCTAAAATGAGCAATGTGCCAGATAACACTCAAATCACTCTGGTAGTCATACTTTGCAGTTCCTCGGTCACAAAGATTTTTCACAGAAATGTCACAGGAAATGTCTATTGGCGTATACACATACGTAGGCAAAGTGTTTGCGTTCTGCGGTTTAGAAGTCTTTCATACAAACGCAGATTCAGTTTCCTGACTAATACTAAGATCATGTACTTGTAGGCGACATAGAAGCTGGCAGTGTCCTGTTAGAAAGCTGACCTGTATGCTGATATCATCGTTTATTAGTTCTCCCAACTTGTGTTCATTTAACTTCTGGCTACAGGAGTTGGGCCATTTAACGAGTCAACTTTTTCGACTTTCCTTCAATACCCATAGTGTAAGTGCAAGTGGTCACCAGAGCTTGGCTTTGGTTCTTTTTGATAAGTCTTTCAGAATACCAATGATTTGAAGTCACACAAGGTAGAGCTTAATGCGTCAATGCTGCTGGATCGTAAGTGATCATACGGATCAATCCTTTTTGTAAAAAGTGATATCATATTTTTGGATGGTCTGAAGTTCGTTTGAAAAGACGCTAAGACCTTTGCATTTGAAGCAAGGCTACGTAGACACCTACTCCAGTGGTCTTTTTGATTTAATCGTACATCACATTACGTTTAATGCTGAACCTCTGTCAAAGCATACAGTTTATTCTTTGCGGTCATTTACTGCGTAGATCATGTCGAGTTCAGAAATCTCAGAGATGAAGCTTACGAAGTCAATTGACTGTACTGCAAATTGGCACCCTTTAAACAAATTTGTGAAGTATCAATGGCAGCAGATGGGCAGGGGTCGCACTAGGATAGCATCTATGGATGCTTTGAAATCGGCCTTTGTTCTTTCTTACTCCATTATGTTACTGACGAGAATGTGGTGATCAGTCTGACCAACTTCTTATCGGCGACTTTTAACCAGCAGCATGTGGCAGCTTTGGTAGTTTTGTTATACATATACTTCTTCGATTGAAGAGGTTAAGTGCAGCCTTTTCGGAAATTGATTAAGGAGCACCGCAATTAGACCATTAGGCCATTTCGTATTCAGTTGACAACTCTCTTTTGGTGTTTACATGTCACGATAAAAAGCAAGACATCAGGATACCTGTTTTCTTTGGATCCTGAATTTTCCAATTTTACTAGTAAGTCATCGATGACAAGTATCAACAGAAGGAACACTTCTTTATGAACAGACTTTGGCCATACATGAAACCGAACTCTCATCCGAGTATATATGATTAGTTCGAGGTTTGCCATTTCACAATATGGATCGCATAATAACCGATGAACGTGTTAAAATTGTGAAAACTTACTACAAAAATAGTGATTCTATAGAAGATACGTTCCGCGCATTATAACAAGATTATCGTCGACATAATCGTCCATCTGAGCGTACTATAGGCAAAATTATAAATTTTTTTTGAAGAGGTTGGCTCTGTCATAGATGTCGTAAGGCCTGCCAATTACCGAAATGAACGCTTTATAGAAAATATTGCTGCCGTTAATGAAAGTGTTGTTTTCATGGCTAACATAGCATTTGGGCTTATATTGCGGCACATATTGGCGAATTTTGTATAAGTTCTGTTACTCCAGAATTGAAACCAAGTTGTCAACATCTTTCCTTCGGCGATGAGGCTAATTTTTCACTTGGGGGATACGCTGACAAGCAAAATTGTCGTGTATAGGGAAGTGAAAATCAACTTGTTACTAAGTAGATTTTGGGCTCCAATTTCTCAATCACAGCCGGCTTTCCCATGGTAATTTTGGAAACATAGGACTTTACTTAAAGGAAGAAGCTGGTCACAGTTAAAGTATGAGAAGATGCTAAGAAAAGTTATTAGGACAGCAAGGATACAACGGCCTGTTATCATCGTTGGCAAGAGAGTGGGGTAGTGGCCAATTCCTATTAGAATCTTTTTCATGTCTTGAAATTAGCCTCGTCATTGCGGGCACGTTCCAAAAGAACGGTGGACACTCGATCATCGACATCACTTTTGCAAGTAATTCGCTTATTAAAAACACAGTGTACCCACAGCAACTACGAAGCAGACATCTGTTAAATATCATCAAAAAGGAGGGCAAATATTGAGCAGAAAGAGTGTAGACGTACTGAATGCGGATGGGACGAAAGATGGTTTGACGAAGAAATCTTTTGCGAAATGCTGTGCGACAAAGAGTCTCAAGGAAGTCATGCTGAGGATGCTGTAGTACGCTTAAGCAACTATGTCCAAGATGCAGTTGATGCAACAATGAACAACAGTTTTGCAGTACTCCGAGCAATGTGTCTTCGAGCCAGAAGTCGTTCGGGATACCAAGCCACGAAAGTGAAAAAGAAAAGAGAAAAGAATTTCGAGATGATTTCAGAAAAAGTAGGAGAGCATGCTTCAGGTCTTTATGTGAAGACGCGGACAGAACATTATGGTAGTGGCAAAAATAGAGGGGCACAAGATCCGCGAGAGAAATGCCCAGAACTGCCAAAGAAAATAACAATAGACGCTGTTAGTAAGGTCCTGCAAACAATACTCGTACAAAGATCTAGATGGAGGCGAGGACAACACAATGCGGAGTGATAACACTTGATGTACGTATTCATTACAGCAAATTGGGCATGATCAAGGCGGCGAATTCAACGATACAAAGCGTGAAATGAACTATTTATCGAATCGTTCTCGCAATAAAGCAAGTGGCGTCATCAATAACGAGTGCCTATCACAATTAACTTACTGTCGGCCTCAATTTTGAAGAAATATGAAGCGATGATTCGATCACAAAAAAACCCTTGTTTTGCCTGGATGTAATAGCAGCTCTTAAATCATTTCAGGTTGTTCCGCACTGCAAGTATGGCAATTTTGTTAATTAACCACAAATGGACCTCATGGTTGAATTAAATTTGGCCGAAAAAAGTGAATCTTCTTGAAGCTTTTCAAGTACTCAACGACTAAAACGAAGACAATTTGGAAGCTCAGCCGGTATCAGTTCTTGAATGACTTGAATTTTGTATGCCTCTTAGGCAAGACCCTCACGTAAAATATGCCAAGATGTTCCATACGACAAGGCAGGCTATTGAGAACGTCGCCGAATCGATTCATCATGCTACACGCTTGCACTGTCCGGTACCGCCGCTATATTTCTTCAATTCGAGCAAGATGTGGTCTTTAAGTGATGGAATAGGGAATTGTGCGTTTGGTAGGCTGATTTTGTGACGTATAAGTTCCTCTAAGCCCGCGAAAAACATTCCCGGTAGAACGCTGATTATCGTTATACAGCGGAACAATTTGTGGGTCATTTCAAGATACAATGTCAAACAATAATAAAAAAAAAATACCATGTCAGTATGACATGATCCATGTGTAATTTTTATTAAATCTGTAGTAAAAACTACCGCGAAAAACTTCACTAATGTGTGGAGGGAATTTGAAAATTTAACGCATTTTGTACTTTATAGTGAAAAATGCGACAAAACTACGCTAAAAGGTTTTCGAACAGCTCAAACGCCTGGAAGCATATTTCTTACTGACAAATCACAATTTATGCCCTACAAGAAAATATCCGCCACGAAATTCCTGCCTTTGAACCAACACTTTCGTCTCAAGTCTTCACAAATTTAAGAGTCAAGTTGCAAGTTTGGCCAGCCAAATTGATTACATTGCCGTTGACCCAGCATTCTGAGTGTCCAAACTTTCGGAAGAGCCAACATTTACCCTGATCATCACCCTGTTGCAGTGAAGGTAAACATGAGAAAGGCACAGGAACTACTTACTAAAATATGACCACTAAACTTTGATGGGGAAAAGCTACAATCTTAAGGGGCCGCTAGTGCTCGTATCTAAGCCAATTGAATTTTCCGCCAGGTATCTCAAAATTAATGTAAGTAGCCACATGTAGTCAAACATGAACTCGATAATTTTGCGCTTTATTATAGAAATAGCAGACCCGGCCTCTACGAGTAGGAAAGAGAAAGTGATGTTCCAACAAGAAAGTTTAATCAGAGAATAAAATGAACATGCCAGTTGCAAAGTCAGAATGGAAGCCTACAAAGATGACAAAAGACGCACGTCATCAGAAGAGGCGAAAGCTACCGACGACTCAGAATGTGACCATTGTCAGTAATCACATCGAGGAAGTTAAGGGTTTCATTTACTATGGTTTCGCAGTATCAAGCAGCAATGATATCAATAGGAACGTGAAGACCAAAGGTAATACCAGTGAACTGTAGGAGTGCATTTTCCGTTGATTTTACTTATTTTTGAGAACGATAAATCTTGGAATCAGAGCTGAAAAGATTCCGTCAGTATCTGCTGAGCTGTCACTCTAACCTTCCCATTTCTCAACTAATTTTCTTTTTCACAGTTTAGGAAAAATTCAAGGATCGTGTAAAATAGTATCTCAATAGCTGCCAGCAAGCTCTTGTAAGAGCTTACAAAATTGAGTCTAAGTTGGCCTTAGGAAACAGCTTTTAGTGGTATCGATATAGCACTTCTTGTCACTGCCAGTGCAGCATTTTCTTACAAGCCATAGACTCCTTTACTTTCCTCAAAAAAATTAGATGCTCGCCTGATTTAAAAAGCGTCCTTAGTGTTTCGAATAAATCCTTTAGAAACCTATCGTACTACAATCATTCCTGGTCTAAAATCTTTAATCAAAAGTCTCACATCAGACGATTTATTCGACTTTTTTTTATCTGCTTCTAAACAAGATGCAGCAAAACCACAATTTACCTTTTGCCTTCAATACCTCCGGCATAGACAGATAGATAGGCAGATACAAGTAATTTCCATTCCGTTACATGGGTTTACTTTAAATTATTCAAGCAACATAACTGAACGCAGATTAAGAAACTGAGAAACACAAACTGATAGCATTGCAACAGGACAATGCAGTGCAATATACTCGTACCCCGGGGAGTACATGTGAACAAAGCCACTCTTCCATAACAAGATACCGCTGCATGTGACTGGAATGAAAAGTTGTCCAACGACACTGGGCCATGCGAAATCTAATCATGCGCGCAAAAAGCTTTATGGTAATGATTGTCCCCCCCTGTATCTCTCAGATACAATTCATGAAGATGAATCGACTAAACGACAATCGGAAGAGATGCTTCGTGACTTATGGCATCCGCTTCAATAAGGCATGTTAATATCAGCCATCGAACCCTCCACTTCTCCGAAAGGTGATTCAAGTCAACTACGTGCTAATTTGTATCTTAATGGAATCTATTTAGATACCAAGTATCTCGGACCAATTAGCCACTAAGTGGCCCATTGATTTAATTGTAAACTGCGCCTCAGTTGCAAAGCAACTCGATGCCATATGAGCATTGTCTCGTCTAGAACCAGCATCAGCACCAGCACCCAACAATTAGACAACAATATCGACTAAGACAACTCGTTGTCTTAAGAATTCTTAATGTCCAGTCCATGACCAGGCTTAACACATGCTCTGCACATGTCGTTCTTGTCGTTTGTTAAAGCATGTGAGCCAGAAACGAGACCATACCAACCATGTGAGCACGAATACGAATACGAGTATGTAGCATATGTAGTTTTGTTGAATGCGTTCCCATGCCCGATTTAAAACGCGCCGCCGCGTTGGTGGTTTAAGACCTTGAAGTCTCCCATTAAATGGGACCCCCAAGCGTCTTATCATATAGTATGCCTTGGTAGGTTGGTCAGTCGCCAACCTGAAAACAAGTCTCCAGAGAATGCCATGAGCAGTGACCACTACTGACAGCGAACAAGTCGACAATTTTTCAACAAAATGCAAGCGAACTTATAGGCATATGCATACATTCAGATACAAATACTGTATGCATTATGAATGAACTTTTGCGTAACATACGAAACACGAATAAAGGAGAACTCGAATTTGAAGTGACAAACCGATTTGACAGGTTACACACATGTGGCATTGTGGCGGTTTCGGTGATTTGAAAACGAATTCAATTTCAATTTACCATCCACTCAGAGATACAAATTGCTGGAAGCGAATTTCTCAAACACCCGAAGTTGTAGATTGTACAGATTGGGAGTTGCGTAATATTTCATTTCCATATGAAATCGAGGCATGGATTGCGTGCAGTTTTTGTTTTTGTAAGAATGGGTGCTCTCAAAGCACGGGAACAATTTGTGACGAAAGGCAAAGGTTATGTATGTGATGACTTACAGGTCTGAGAATTTCCATTACTTTCTCTAGTATCAAGTTGAGAAAGCTGTCAGACAGGGCATCGCATGGCCTAGAATGATGAGCAGTTTTGTTAAAATTATCCTTTTCGGCATTGATCGAGCATATCCGGCGGCTGAATGAGACGAGTAAACGATTCACTAATAAAATGCCCACCAGCTCCACCACATCAGTCTTGACTATCTGCAAACTGAAGCAAGGGCAGGCCGGCCACTAACAGCGACTGAGCTTCGTGATTTCATCATCACTTTCACAGTAAGCATCACAGAATGTTGCCTGATACATGCTCAGCATATATGGCTTAATAAAATCGTAGTGCCCTGTTACGACACCAGTAAGCAGCTTATAATCTCTCCTACAGAAATACAGCAGGATAGCAGCTGACCACCAATAGACGTCGGTAGGCATTTGCTTGATTCGTCAGCAACCAGGTTAGTCATGCTAACTGGAGTTATAGCCATATGAAGCCCAATTATCAATGAAAGCTGGCAGTTCTGACCCAGGCTAACGTCCTTAAAAACTATAACTTGAACCTTGGCTACCCATTTCATATGGATTCAAGCAAGATAGAGAGCATTCATCCTACCGACTGCGTTCAGTGAAGCTTTGGATTCTCACACTATCTTAAAAGACGTGAGGGGGTTCTTCAAGGCTTTTATACCGAGGAGTAAAATTTAAAGTTGTCGTCCTTCAGAAAGACACCAACGATTATTTTTTGGTTGAAACCATTTCTGGGCACAAATGAAATCGATGTCATGGTTTCACGGAAAGGTCATCAAAGCTCCAATGGGTGTTCTATCAGAAACACTTCTGTTTAAACGGAAGATGATCTTGAAAGTGTAGTCCATGAAATGAATATGAAGTAGGGAGATTTATCAGTGCAACCACAGCAGAGCAAAGCATACTAAGGAAAGCCCCTTTGCATCCGAGACTGATTGTTCTTAGCAGTTTGTTAAAACCAGCAGTGTTTTCATGAGAGCTTCTTTCGTATATTTCGCCTTATCATAGTCATGCAGACTCGCCCTTCTCGGTGACAGGCCCCAAGTTCTCCCGACAGCACTGCCAGAAGGTTGACGTCACCTTAGACATTTTCGATGTAAAAGGTTCAATCCTCATACTCATTAAATCATTACTTTTGTTTTGAGAGAATTGCCAGTAAGCCTATTAAGTCATATCTAAGGCTTCTTGCTCTGAAGAGCAGATAGTCGCTGGACACTATCGAACACAGCACAGTTATGCTTGTGTATAATAGTCAGAACTATTGAGAGCGTTAAGCAGTAAGTCGACCAACGTGCACCATAGAAACGAAGTTAGAAGTAGAAGATCTCCTTGTGAGTAGTAAGCATCTGCAATCAGTGTCCTATTCCCCAGCAGTATGAGTCGTCAAACTCGTTCTTAAATTGGGACTTTTGTGTTTTCCACAGATTCTCCCTCTTCAACGAGAGGTCGAGACCTCGATTCTGATTCGGAATTCGATGTTCCTATGGCTTTAAAGAGAGACCTCCGATAGTGCTTCCCATCCAGTGAAATCATCGAAATTTCAACCAGACGAGTCAACGAAGAAGGAGCTCTGTTAGTCCGGTGAACTTCAGTAGTGCCCTCATCCAATGTTTGAAGCGATGTGTCGAGACCAAAAGAGGCTCTTGTGAAGACTTTCATTAAAAGATCGAAACACGCGACTTAAACCGAATAAGCCAGAGTGGAAACACTTCGAAAATCCAAATCGAAAAAGACCTACTGTCACGTGTATTAGACTCACTTCTCAGTAAACCTAAGTATTCCTAAGCTGAATACCGATTGTGGTGATGAATTAGATTGATGCACTGAGATCTTTAAATAGTCTGACATCGATGAGAATGATTGAGCTGCATTTGCGCAAAACTTCAGTGGGAAGGCATCGTCTATCTAAGATGCAATATGCCTATCAATGGACAAGAATTTGCGAGACAAATCGGGTTGGTGGCAAAATTTAATGCGCACTCGCCAGAATGCAGTACGCGATTGGTATTTTCATTGACATTGAGGGTGCTTTTGACAACGCAACTTTTGAAAGCGAGTGCAGCTCAGCCAGGGCAATCACTTGTCTTGTGGATTGGATAAAACCAATGTTGATGAATAAATAAATAGGCGTTTACTGCGGAGCGTCACTCTTCGCCTCACTTTTTAAGGCTTTCAATGGTTTTGTGGACGGTGTTCAGATGTAAAGAAAGATGAAGCTCTACTATCTATTAGACCACGCAAAATGACTATCTGCACCAGGGCGTGGATCACGCCAGACCTTATTGAAATGCAATTTATCTTTCCTTTTCAACACCAAGACGCATTACGAACTATTTCTCCAACGAGGCTAAGTACCTGTGTGTCACTCAAGACGGCATGTCAAGCGCTGTCGGCTTCGGGTATTGTAGGGAATTTTTTGGCAGATTGTAGGATACAAACCCTCTTCTTTGCGTTAGTTGTTTGGATTAAGCGGGATAGGTTAGGTCTGACGAGTGGCTGTTGGAAAAACCAATAAGGCCTGTTGGCCCGTTGTTATGCCTCGTGGATCTGTGATCCTCTTACTCAAGAATCATGAGCTTTTGACAAAGCGTAGGCGATTTTTGATGCCCGTATTGCTCAAATAGCTTAAGTCATAGTAAAAGAAGGCTCCTAGGTGGGGCCTCTCCATGGGAGAGAGTTTCAAATGTACAAAGGAGGTGTGGGATTGTCTTCACTTCCCGTTAGTAAACGGGAAACGTCGTTAGTAAACGTGACAAGCCTTCTTGTTTGTTTACCTAGAAGACAGTGCCCAGTGAGGACACATATGATGGCACTAAGGCGCTTCCTGTTTGTAAGGGTCAAACACTTAGAGCGATTTAGTTCCAGTTTTGGCCAGATTTGTTTGGTCGCTAAAAATGTCTATCTAACAGCCCATCTAAGGTTTGTTCTTCTATTAGCATCCAGCCTTAGTTTTTTTCTGCACTTAGCGATAGGTATACCAATGTTACCCTTTTCAGGTATCATGTTTATAGAAGTTCCAATTTTGGCAAGTTCATCAGCCTACAGTTCCCTGGAATATCCCTATGTCCCGGCACCAAGCAAAGGTGAATGTTGAACTGCTCTGCCATCTCCATGACAGATGATCGGCAGTCTGTAACAGTCTTAGCGGCCTGAATGTCGGAAAAGATGCGGATATCCATTGCAGACGTTACGTTTTTCTTCATCCAGGACAGGGCTTCTTTCCACCTGGAACACGCTATAGTGATTGGGAAGACGGAAGTAGAGGCTAAGTTTTAGCTTACAATCGAGGACACCACCATTAACCCCACTATCGGTCCTTGAACTGTCAGTGTAGAAGTAGATAGTGTCAGTAGAAGTAGAAGGCATTATCCTCCCAGAAGAATCTAGGGATTGGGTATGGCGTAGTCGATGCTCTCAGGTAAGATTTCTAGTGATTTAAGAATATTTGCGTGGCCATAAAATGTATTTGTCCACTGCGAAGATGCTTCAAGGCGAATAGCTGCTTCAGCAGCTGCTTGTATGCGGGATAAGTTTTTACTTTTATTGTGACCATACTCTAAACGACGATTTGTTGCGGTTGTAAGGAGCAAGATTCAATCAGCAGTGGTTTGGGAAGGAAAGCAGTCGGGTCATCAATGACGGCTGTGATGACCGTGTCTTCGACTTCACTTCACACAAGGATGGCAATGAACAACACACTTCTGTTAAGGATCTACTGAACCTGGAAAAGTTCTTTGAATGCAGGAAAACTGAATTCTGACGCTCAGATGAGGACTTAGGATCTGAAACCTCGTTTGGACTGCCTGAGTTCTTAGTTAGGGTTTCCGTTGACAGTTTGCTCGCTCATATTTTTTTTTCATTATTTGGTACTCTGAAGCAGACCAAGGAGAAGTATGTAAAAAGCAAGGAGTCTTCTAGAGTTTCTCAGCACTACGTTGTTTTAAGGATGAATATGCCATTCTATATCCATTCCTTTGGGGATGTCTGATTTACGCTTTCATTAGGTTGGAACCGCTAGATGTTGATGCGATGGGTGATAATATTGAAAAAAGACTTTTTTGTCATAAATTGGCAAGCTTCCTCCAAAAGAGTCTAGAAAAAAGTGACCGCCAAGGTAAGATTAACTTGGAGAATTAATATAAACTCCTGGTTGACATATTACCAATCGTGGCGTATGAGTAATACTTCAATTTTTGAAACGCGATAACATTTTTGCGGTGTCCAATACCATAGCAAATTTCAATTTTGTCACTTTATACACCCACTTCTCGTATAGGTTACAGCGAAAAACAACCCATTTGGGTCGTGATTTACCAATAAATGTTTCCGAGTGCATGCGGAACATTCCTGCTACCGTCAGCCTCTGGGCCAAGCAATGCCTTGGGTCTACTATCGTTCGTACCAGTACAATTAAATTGCTTGACACCTTTGAATTTTCCAACATCGATTCCAAATACCACAGGTGGACTAAATTGGCTCAAACTATCCAGGTAGCAACACCATCGGCACAACACCTTGTCTACAATTTCCCATTGTTATTTCTGAGGTCGCAGGGGACTCTGATACCCCTTAAGTCGACATCCATAGGGGAACGTTAAGTTGGTTTGGTTCGGTTTGTTTCTGCGCACTTTACTCCGCCATGGTCCATGGAACACAAAAAGCCAAATGGTTCCTTAATTATTTCCGTTGCAACCTATGAGTACTTCGACACGACAGGAAGTGCGGAGAGCCCCATAGAACCACCAAATGGAATGCCACTTCGTGTCATGTGCAGTCGATATTGACAAAAAAGGAATTTTCACCGAAAGTTATGTGCGCTCGTGTTTAAAGGTGATAATGGCTATGCGAAGGCGTGATATATTTATTACTATTCGCCTATCGTTCAAGAGCATTTTTTTTCTCCGATACGAGTGTTCTCACATATCGGCTGATAGAGAGATACATTTTTTTTTTTTTTTATAATTTTCCTGCATTTAATAGTACGAGTATCTAGAAAATTAAATTAAAAGCGAAAAAAAATCAAATCCGGAATCTGTCAATCTAACATCGAACCAAACGCGCGATGTTCATTTTTTCTAAGTTTTTTTGCGCGCACAGTTTCATTGGACTTAAAGCTGACAGGCAGAAGAAAAATCGCTGCCATTCCTAAGAGGCATGTGCCTTTATATGTCGCAAATTAAAAACCAAATAAAATCAACAAACGGGAAATTGAAATGAAGAAAAACACATAACTGTACTCGATACAAATGTCGTCGTCATCATCGTCGTCGTTGTCGTTGTCGTTGTCGTTGCTGTTTCGTTGAGGAAAAGCAATTCAAGAGAAAAAAAAAATTCCACAATCCAAAAGATACGAGTACAAGTACGAGTATTCGTATCTATAGTGCAGTTGCACACGTACTACTCGTCGCTGGTCGTAGTTTAGCTAGCGCTAGAAACATCGTTTCAATTGCACGTCTAAGTCGCTGTTGTAGTCATTGTAGTAGTTGTAGTCGCCCAACTGCATCTCAGGGCAAAACTGGTTGAGACCATGCAACGATGCAGCTCCAGCCAGTTGTCATGTACGCTGGTAATGTGGCAGCAGCTCGAAGAGAGATTGCTGGTTACGTTACCTGGATACTTGGACAACAGACATTTCCCAAATGTTAAACGAGAGAGAGGTTTTTTCATTTTTTATTTTTTTATTTTTTTTTTTATTGATGTAACCATCTAGGAGTTTTTGGTCACTTTCACTTAGCATTTAACCCACGAGTACTAGTGTCATTGTTGGGATACGACTAGACTTACGAGTCTGACAATTTTCATCCTTGTACAATGCACTTACAACATCTGACTCAAATTCAGGTTTGAGTTAATCAGGCATTGTGGCTTGGAGTAAAGTGCCTCGGACCTGGTCTTGTTATAAAACTGTTGGAAATAGAAATGAACGCAGCGAATCGGAATCAGAGGAAAGTCTGTGCTTTTCTCTTGAAAAAAAGAAATCATCAGATGTATGAGTATGTACAAGTATCTCCATACATAGCTCATTTCGACCCTTTAGGATGATCATTATGGCGGGAATAGTTGCTTAGCAGGTGGTTTTAGGTAAGGATTAGGATTAAGAAAATTTGAGTAAGATTGTCTCTTCCCACTGTATTGCGGCCCTTCGAAATCAACTGAATCTCAATAAAGTGACTTTATTTTACAGAATCAACTTTATTTTAACTGGCAGCTGGACAACATCAAGCCACCGATGTCCTATGCCAAGGCAATAGGCGACATCATCGAGAAAACTGTGAAATATGTAATCAACACTTTAATATGGGTCATACTCGATTCGACCTCGGAAGATCTAATCGGCTTCAGAAAACTCAAGGGACGCTGTACCATTGGAAGACTCACTAGATTGACCTTCTTTCCACAACGATTTTCAAATGAGCTACAGGGACAAAATGGAAAGGAAACTTGTGGTGCACTTTGTTGGTAACTGCTCGCCGTAAAACGCATCAGAATGCATCTGCTTTGTAGTTTGATTTCTGTTATATTAGGATTGACCTAACCTTACCTAACCTCACCAAACTAAATTCTTGAGTTTTGAAACAGACACGATTGTTTTTCATTTCAAATATTGGAAAATTCCAGACACATTGGTCTCTGATCCGTTGTGCATAAAATGCTGACAATACTTCATCGAGGCAAAGCTTCACCCGGGCCCTGAATTCCTTCGTTTTTCTCGAAATTCTTGACCTAGGTATCAAATATACTGCTGTCTGTTATGCAGTTACAGTCTGAGAGTGTGTGAGATCGACATGATTGGATGTTAATTTTGGTTAACCAATCCAATCCAACCAATCAATTTCAATTCCTCTGGGCCTGCTAGTTTAGAACCGAGGTGAAGGCGATCTATTCTTAACAGAACTGCAAACATCGAAAAAGACTGTAACTGTATGTTTTTTTGCTTCTTTCATTTCTACCACTAGCCTCGAGCTAGGTAGCTTCTGAGCCAATCCAAATAAATTAAACGATTGGCTTTCTATTTTCATCTCACCCTTTGCAGTAATCTCAGGAATCAGTACTAGTAATAGGTGCACAGTCCTCTTAAGTCCAGTCAGTCTAAATACCCAACGGAGAATTAATTTAGTTGGATCGATTTGGCGTTTATCTGTCGAGACCCATAACAGAGGAATCATCGAACATAACAAGTTGAAAATCTGTCATTGCTGTCGATAGTATGACAGCTGCTGCAAACAATTTAGCTGGACATAGAAGCACGAGGAACGTCCGTCTACCAGGTTGAAAACACTAGCAATTTAAGAATTTCAGAATATAATATCGCTGGCTTAGAACATAAGTTAATGTTTGTGAATTGTTTTTAACTATGTTAAGAATTTTGATATATTTCTGCTTTTTGAAACGCAACACCTCGGTGTCAGGCGATGATAGCCCACATTTCAGTCCGCTTTTTTCTTTATCCAAACTCAAGTCCAACAAGGCTGCTGGCCCGGACAGTGTACCCGCCGAGCATACATAAACTCATCTCTAAAATTTGGTCAGATGAATGTATGCCTGACGAATGGAATCTCAGCATCGTTTGCCCAGTTCACAAGAATGGACACCCCCTCAACTACTCCAACTACAGAGGAATCAGTCTCCCTAACATCGCGTATAAAATCCTATCTACCATTTTGTGGGATCCCCTAAAACCCCTCATTAACAACCTGATTGGTCCATATTGGTCCTTATGATTGGCTTTTAGGCCAGGGAAGCCCATCCTATGACACTATCTGTAGAGCCGAGCTATATAGAGCTGTGTCTAGTTTTTATACCCTGTGTAGGATTACAATGGAGAATTCTCGCTGCTCCACTAAGGTCGGTAATGACCTCGCCGAGACCTTTGATTTCAAAGAAGGATTTAGATAAGGTGATGGGTTGTCATGCGATTTCTTTAACATCGTTCTTGAAAGAATCATGCGGAATTCTCAAGCCAACACAAGAGGTACGATCTTTTAGAAATTTGTTCAACTACTCGCATATGAGACGACGTAGGTATAATTGGAAGAACACAGCGAGCTGTCATGGAATCTTTTGCGGGTATAGAAACGGAAGCGGCCAAAATGGGTCTGGCGATAAACGAAGGCTAAACCACGAATTTGCTGTCAACGAATTCAGAACGTCACAAAAGACAGCTACAACTTTGAGGTGATAAGGGACTTTACCTACCTCGGCTCTGCTATTAACTCTGATAACAACATCTCATCTTGCCAATCGCTGTTTCTTTGGGCTTGGAAAGCAAGTGAGGAGTAAAGCCCTGTCAACACTCCGTTAAATATTGACGAATGTTATTAAAACTGCAGTCCCACCGTTCAAACCACCGGAAATTAAAAGCCTCTGCAAGCAAAGATGGTTCAACATAGAGTGTTATATGCTAGGTGCAGGTCTTTAACTATTTTAAAATTGTACCGAGAACACAACACCGACATTTTTAGATCAATATACAGCGAAGCAAACAAGGACTTTAAGGACCTGTGTTACTCAAAAAAGTTAGCCTACGAACAACCAAAGATTGCTGTTGTCAATGACTCAATATCATCCGCTGATTTTGAAGAGCGATAAAGTACGTAAATAGACAAACAAATACAATCGCTATGACGTTAAAAGCCCCACTCTTGAGAGAACACTTTCGCAGCCTATTCAACACTATACTCACGTCGGAATACAATCGAATACCACCTTGTTATTCCCGGAATAACCACTGTGTGGTGCTTCCCATTGTTCCGATTTGAGTTTTGTTACGTTGGTACATCTGTTGTTGATATTCCCTCTAAATCTTATCGTCATAGCTTGACATTTGCAAAAGTTACGTAGCCAAGAGTACATCTATCTCTGTGTGTGTTGGCGATTTTTTACAATTTTAGAAATGAATTTTAATTTGCAACAACGAACTTGTAATAAATTTTGCGTACAAAACGGATTTAATGGTGCACGAACGTTGAAAATATGTTTCGGCAACGATTCTCTAAAAAAACGGTCGTTTACCGGTGGCACGAGCGGTTGAAAATTGGTCGTGAGTCAATCGAAGATGATGAATGCAGTGGCAGACCATCGACATCGAAAACTGACGAAAACATCATGAATTTTTGCCATAAGGCCGGACAGTTAACAAAGAGTATTATATGGGCGTTATGCGACGTTTGCATGAAGCAATTCGCCGAAAGAGACCAGAATTGTGGGCAGAAAACTCGTGGTTTTTGCACCATGATAACGCACCGTGGTAAGAAAAAATTGTTGAGAGGATTTCTTAAATGGTCAGAAGAGTAAATGCCTGATGGATGAAATCACAGTAACGTTTGCTCGTTCCACATGAACGAATAGTCCCTCAACTGCAGGAAATACAGAGACGTAAGTCTCCTCAACATCGCATACAAGATCTTTTCTGACAAATCGCGTTAACGTCTGAAACCTTTCATCAACAATCTAATTGGTCCCTATCAGAGCGGGTCACCAGGAAATTCCATAATTACCTAAACCTTCACATTTTGGCAAATACTGGGAAAATACTCACAAAAGTCAAAATCTATAGCTCCCATCTTTCCCTTGTCTTAAGGGTAGCATATCACAGCTTTATAAAAGTTTGTGCTGTATGACAAATGAAAACGTTCGTTACTCCGTCAATGTCGGCTACTTAACCGAAACCTTTGATGTCAAAAAAGGTTTAAAATAAAGTGATAATGCGCTGTCATTTCTTTAAAATTATTTTGAAAGAATAGTGCAAAACTCACGCGCTAACACAAGAGGTAGAATCTTTCAAAAGACTGTGCAACAGCTAGCTTACGCTGATGACATCGACATACATAATTAGAAGAACACAGCGGGCTGTCACCAGTGCCGTCGCTGCCAAAATGGGATTAGCCGTTAAAGAGGGCAAAACGAAGTGTTTGCTGTCAACAAATTGGACAGAACGTCACAGTCGATAGTTATATTTGCCATACTTGCCAATCATTGTTTCCTTGGTCTCTATCCCGAAAAAACTAAGGAGACTCTTTATAAGACCTTAATTATCCAAGTCCTGCTTTATGGAGCTAAGGCATATCTGAAGGTAAAGACAGGTCGAGCTTGCATTCGACCCGGATGAGCGAAAAACTAAGATTATGGTTACAGCCGGTGCTGAGTATGTGTAATAAATAAATCTGCAACCAGTTAGACGGCGGTATTTATGAAGTTTATCAAGAAAGCCGGAACGAATGATCTCACTGTCCAGCTACGGAAGTTGGCAAGAGATAACTAGGTGTAGAGCATTTACTAACTGCAAGAGTTTCCAATATTTTGTTGGAGTAACGAATGGCTGATGACTGAAACCTTAGTATCGTTTACAAGAAGCAGCAAAATACGAACCCAAGTGTGAAGGGCCACACTTACCGATTGGTTTCGGCCTGGTACGTGTTGAAGGGCTTTGAACGAAAAGATAAAACAGCGAGCTCTATAAGCCTTACGACGATTTCGACTAAGTAAGGAAAGTCCTCAAAGTCAAGTAAAGAGCTTTTGATTTCCAATAAAACAACTGAATTCGGTTCGGTACTGGTGGAAAGGAACCTCAACTATCTATGTGTTTTGGCGCCCAGTCATCTGAAAAACCTATCCTGCTCAGCCACCTGTTCTCAGTTTAATATTCTTCTCCCATCGACTGCGGCATATACATAATCAAAATGAACAACACCACAAGCTGATCCAGAAGAGTTACTCTTGTCGCAATACTACCACATGACTCACATTCCAAATAAGGTTCGTTTCATTATGACATATCTCAAGTCAAGTTCTTAATTTTACCCCACCAATAAGCCAAGACAGTTTTCTTTAACTATTTTCCAAAATCTGGTTTCCCACGAGAACCAATTTTTCACCTCCGTCCACCCAAAGATCGCACAAAAGAGAGATCATAATCAATTTTCCAATTGCTCCAATTATGGTTAATTGAGTCTTGTCAAGAATGTCCATTTAAACTGATCACCAGCAAATGATAACCGCGCCCATTTGCTATATATATATCTCATAGATATATTTATTAGATTTGTAAGTTGAAAACGAATCCGTAGAAGCTTAATCGGACAATCAGATATGCATCAGTCGTTAATTACTCCACCTTCTCGCAATATGACTTGTCTCTCATATGTCCATGAGTATGACCAAATCGGGCCTAACCAACCTCAAATAAATTGAATCTGAACTCTGTCTAATGAAAATTCATGAATGTCTCCAATAGTAGAGAGAAACATGACAAATTACACGACACCCATGATTGCAGGCGATTGAGGTAGCAACACCACGACAGTACCTAACCTACATACGAGTATAGTTTCCTCCTAGCACTCATCAGTTGATTAACTGTCAGTTTGACAGAAGAGGCTGAAGAAAGAAATAAAAACAAACTGCAAGATGAAAATTGAAACATTTTCTCATGGAATGTCAGTTACTGCCATATTGCAATGCCACCCATTTAAACTTCGACCATAGTGCGTCTCTACTATTAGGTAGAAGTAGAAGTATGTGTTGGTACTCCATCATTGGGCACCTGGCATTTGGGTGTCCAATATCTAATACTATGGTGTTGCAACCAGACAACGTTCAGCTCATCTTTGGATCTGCGATCATGTTTTATCCGGATACAGTGCAAAAGAAATGAGGACAAACATGACAGACAACATCGATGCCATATGACATTTGATTCATATGGTGAGAGATTGGCTTGTCGTTTCCACAACTCCCAGGTGGATTGACGATGATACTGGATTTGGATGAGCTTGTTTGGAGTTTTTCATCTCAATCTGCCGCCCTAAAACAATACGAGCAATACGAGAAATACGAGTGTCTTGCGACACTGCAGTGCACTGAAATTGTGCTCTGTGCTATGTTGTGCTTTGACATATGAAAGACGTTTCAGGTGCATATCTTCAGACACATTCACTTGCAGTTCCATAGTTGAAAGGTTTAATTGTTTATGCCAATTTTGGTTGCAATCCTTCTTCTTATATGTCATTGGAGTCACATAGATAGATACGAGTACTCTAACACAACTGACGGATGGATGGAAATGCCGCGTCAACTCAGTTTGAACGATTGCAATCCAGATTTATGTGGAGCTTATGCCGCACACTTTGAATGATTAGCCTGATAAGTTGTCAACTAGTGCATGCTAGTCAAATGTTATGGAACATGTACCATATGTTACAGATGTCAACTAGTACTTGTCCCAGACTAGTGATCTGGTAATGTACTCGTAGCAGCATCGATCAATCAACTGACTGAATTATTAAAATAAAATCACCTGCTGCGCGATCTTGCTTTCGGAATTTTCCGCTTTAATGAGAATTTTTACAACAAATTTTTGAATAAGTCTTAGACTAAACGAACGAATTCATTTGAGGGGATAGCTTTGAATCGTGATCGTTAAGTGGGTAACTACTTACTGCCTAACACATACCTCAGGTCAGAAGTTATCGTAAGGATAAGGAAAAGAATTTTCCAGTCGGAATAAATATAGAAGAGTTGCCTGCATCCAGCCTCTTGACCTCGTGCTCATCTTTTAGGGTTCTTTGACATATTCAGAGCACTGGTCTAAGCTCAAAACTACTGGAAGAGCTGGAAGAACTCAATTGAGGACAATGAAAGCACACATAACGTTCTACAGGGTTAATGAGACCTCTAGAGCTGGCACCTTATACATAAGTTGTATACTCGTAGTCTGGTCCTTTCGAGTTTATTGTAAAAGAAATATATGGTTGCGAAACAATTTCAAGCTTTTACACGAATGATATCGCTGTTAAATACCCATTGAATGAGGTTTAATTTTTTTCGTTCCCCAGGTGGAATTTCTAGTAATATCCCTAAACGCAGCTGAACAACTCACGGAATCCCTAAGCTGCTATAAATCAAGTCTATAGGACATTCAAGAAGTGCGAAGATTTAAATCGGGAGCAAGAAAGGTGCAAAATGTATTGCAGTGATACGGTTTTGTTAATAGATACAGCGAGTCCCTCATGACAGTCCGTATAAAAGCTAAATTGTTCCCACCAAGGTGTAATACAATAGCACCAAGCACTGTTTCTATGAGCTCATCAACAAGACAAATGCTCAATATCTTAAGCACAATGTTTAAAATGTCCTTGAAGATCATAGCAGAATCGCTCAATATAGTAGTAGTTGTAGTAAGCAATCGGTTATCGTACCTCGGATTTTAAAATGGATCTGGCGGGAGCCTAAATTATTCCTTCTTCTTCTTCTTCTTATCCTTTTATTAACCCTTTCCTCGTTATACGAACTTATGCGTAACGAGTTTCCCATTTTTACTGCATCGCTGCTGCTCCGCTTATGGGGTTGGCTAATGTCGCAGACCGCAGAACGCGTCTACATAATGCTCGGTCCTGGATCGCTTCAGTGGTTAATCCCAGACGTTGTTGCGCATTTGCCATCTGAGAAATCCAGGAATTCTTTTTCCGACCTCGTTTTCTTACAGTTGGAGTGACCGTAGTTGATAGTGCCTTTTTAACCGGATTTTCCGCAGATCTTCTTTGAACTTATTCTATTCGCCTCAAGCTGTTCGGTTACCGAATTCTTTATATGTAGACTTTCTCTTATACGCGTAGATCTAATGCAATCGCGTTTAGTGACTCCACTAGACATCCTTAACATTTTCATTTCCGCTGCCGTCATTTTGTTTTTAAACGCTTCGTACATTGTCCAGCACTGTGAACCGTATATAAGAGCTGGTCTAACAACCGTGGTGTAGAGTTTCCCCTTTAATTTAAGTGGAAATTTTCGGTCGTAAAAGATTCCCGAATTTTCCCGCCTAAATTATTCCGATTTAATAATTCGCTTGGGGTCCTAAGCCGCAAGTATCTTGTTAGGAAGCCCAGTAGCAAAGCTGTCGGCAAAGCATACGAATTACCGAGCTACCGTTCGCCGGCCAGTGAAACGCGGGGATACAAACAAATAGCGAGTTATACAACGACTCTGCAAAGGAAGCCTAGAGCCAATGAAGAACTTTACGAGAAAATAAATTAACGACATGCTTCGGCACTTAAGAAGGAAGTAAAAGGATCAGCAGAGGCGTGAGATCAAGAATACTCAAGAAAGGTAAGATAACATGTCAAGTCAACAACGTACGAACGGAAGCCTGAGAGAATGAGTGAGTGAACATGAGTGAACGTGCTGGTAAAGTTGAAGTCACTGCTGAGGATAAGAAGAAGCTATTTCTGCATACAGTTGAATGGCAACGACAATCAACACTCCGCTGTCAGACAGACCGAACCATTCGACTTGGATAAAGATAGGCAATAAATTCGCCTATATGGTTTCGACGAATTGGGAATAGCTGAGTTCAAACTGAATTGCATGATTCACACGAGCTTAACTAGTCAGAATTTATTGCAACATGTGGAGCCTATGGACACCAGTTTCGAAGGCCTTCAAATCCCTTATCGGTCGAAAACGCACCTTGTTCAAATAAAGAGGACGCACGCCGAAAAAATGGGATGGCTTAGGCGGAATATTGGCCGAGGGCCAGCTGCGCCACCCACGATAGCGCCGTTTTCTAAGATGTATGGATCGTGAATCGATTTTTGCTAATAAATCTTTGGATGGAGCTAGGGCTTCGCCTTTTATTTCATTCCCTGAAATATCATTAGCCGACATAAATAGGCCATCTTTGCTATCCTTCTATGAGTGGTCCAGGACTTCCTCCACAGCCGGGTTTCCACATAGTCCCCTTCTTGTAAATATCCTTCTATTGTTTTAACACAGTTCCAGGCACGTGGAATGATAAGTCTCTTAACAGGCCCTGTACAGCAGAACAACTAGTGGAGGTCATAAACTGCTGAAAATCAGATATTGATGCCAATTTGCCAGTATTGGCCTTATATGCACGCACGCCCTCACAAAAGATAGCTTCTATGAGCTCCTCAACAACACCTACGAGCAATGCTCTAACTATGACATAAAAAATTGCTCTCGGCGATTTTAATGCAAAGATAGGAAGAGAGGTACTACTGCGGAAGAGTTCACTTTGCGGCGGGGCGAAACATTGTCGCGGGTAGCATGAACTTCCCATATATCAATATTCGCAAGGGGACTTTGAGCACTCCTAATCAATCATAATCAATCAACCTTTAGCCTCCAAGTAGATTGACCACATTGCGAATGCCGCAAGGCACTACTCCAGAATTATGGATGTTTGAATGTTCCGAGAAGCCAATATCGAGTCGGGCCATTACCTTGTTGTAGCCAAGGTACGGTTGCTGATATCCCGAACAGCGCAAAGACCAGCTTATACTGCTTGTAAAGGGTGAGCCCTTTAAAGTCAACTACTCTCTTTTACTGAATTCAATGTGGTTAATCTTCTTGACAAATGTCATAAAGTGTTTGGCAATTTTAGTCATGGAGTTGTTAACCGCGCAACAAGGTATTTTTGTTATTCACTCTTCATAATCAACATAATCGCCCTAGTGACTCCGAAATTCATTCAATGGTGAAGCGTTTTGAAGAAACTGGTTCGGTATCGGATCAAACTCCATATCAGCATGCTCGGCCAGCACGTACATGCCAAAACATCACCACTGTGAGCGAAAGCGTTCAAAACCAGCCAGGCACCTCAGTTCGTCACCGAAGACGACAATAGGGCTATATTTATGGCACTATATGTGGAATTTTTAAAGTTGATGTTCATTTCATTTAAATCCAAATTACTCAACAATTGAAGCCTTTGGACTATCTACGCCGTCGCAGATTTGTTAACTAGATGTTGGATCGCCAGGATGATTTGCCACCGAATTTGATCTTTTCCGATGAAGCCCATTTCGGGATGGATGGGTACGTAGTAAATAAACAAAATTTTCATTTCTGGGAACCGAAAAATCCATACAAGATTCACGAAAAAATCACTATATGGTGCGGATTATGTATTATGGTCCGTTTTAATCATGAGGCCGGAGAGATAGTTACAGTGAATGGAGAACGTTACTGCAACATGCTGACCGGCTATTTTTTTTTTCCAAAATTAAGTGAATTGGGCCTGGACGATCTCTGGTTTGAACAGGATGGTGTACCATTCACACAAGCTAAAAATCAATTAATTTATTGCGTACGAAATTTAAGAGGCACATCATTTTGATTGGCCTCCAAGGTCGATTTGACACCTTTAGATTTCTTTCTGCGGTATTATTTGAAGAATAAGGTTTATGCCAACAACCCAGCGACAATTCAGAATCTCAAACATAACATCTAAACTGAAATTGCGACCATCAAGCCACTTATTCTTCAAAAAGTCATCGATAATGTTGATATTCGGATGGTCGCTTGCATCAGAAGACATGCATGTCACATGACCGATGTTGTAATCCATTTATAATTGTCAAAGACTGAACTTTATTAATCATTAAAATTCTATATTGATTTTTCAATAAATATATGTTTAATTTAATAAATGCTTCCACAATAGCTGTTGGCTCACCTTATTAAACCACAAGAAATCGCCAAACACTTCTTTGATCTCTCGATCACTCTTCAGAGGTCCACTACCGCCAGTATCAAGTATCGGGAGCAGGTTGGCAGTATTGCCGAAAATTAATCAGAGATGCCCTTTGCTGTGCCGCTTTGATGACGAGTGCCGGCAGCCTCACGTAGTTGAGCAAGATGCATAAAAAGCGGCGCTGCATAGAAAGACTAGACTTGGTCACGAGCTCTATGACGTATGAAGATTACCGGCTTGGCAGAAGAAAGAAGGAGCATCAGAAGCGTGCGATCGCAGAAATTGACAGGAATGAGATTCCACTAATGAGATTCGGAAGTTTTAGCAGAGGGTAAAAAAAATATACCACGGACACAAACTCAAAGCGAAGCTCATCCTTCCACCCATCTGTCCATCCATCCATCCATCAAGGTGCGAAAATAACTTACCGAAACCTTTGATGTCAAAAATAGACTGAGAGTTCCATATTTTTGGGATGGAAGTCAATGTTCAAGTACAGTTCTAAGAAGAGGTGCCATTTACCATTATCGTTTAGCGTTTTTAAAAACGAAGATGAGATTCTGTATCTCCTGTTACACAAGGTTGGAGTCTTCTTAACTTTTTCATTAAGAAGATGCCCTTCTTTACATAAAATAAGGCAATTGCCTTCTATCTACGAGTATATCTCCAGTTACCCTTGTCAAGCTCAAATCGAATCCCCTTGAAATGATTCTTTGTTCCTTTGGTCCCATGAATGCTACGAAAGTGTCTGTTCGTACTTTGTTTCTTCTGTCACTGTCCGTGTCATTTAACTTATTTAATCATTTTGTTTCTGTTGACTTTGGGCCTGGGCATGATTTATGGTGATTGCACTTGGTCTAGGACTGCAATTATTTACTTACCCAAAGGAAATAATCCAACCAAAGATCGTACTCTCCGCTACACCTCTGCTAAAAGACGAAAAAAAAAAGATCTCGGATGTCAAGTAGGTTGTTGTACCTTACATACACGTCGACCCCCGTTTAACGACATTCAACCGAACATTAATCTGGCGAAGAGGCCGCCTTTTTGACGAAGTGGCTCGTGGTTATCTCAGGCAATCTGTGCGCTTAAGCCACAAACCGTTGTCTGATCCTAGAGATCGCAATGTGGTTCAATTGCAACCAAAATTAAACGAGAACTCACGTACAGATACGGATACCTGATCGTGTGCCATGCGCGCTTTGGCTCAAGTTTTTTGCATATTGATCTGGGTCTTACCACCTCTCCTCCCCAAGATCCGAGGGACAAGTTGATCCATTTACGAGTATACGAGTACGTTGCCACAAGGAATTTTCAATTCGGATCACCTATCTCTACCTACATGGTGCTGACTATTAAATAACTATCGCACAGATAAATTGGTTGATTATCTCATTTTGGGCACCACTGTACTTACAGTCTTGTGTTATAGAATGCGGTCGCCCGTGGGCTCAATTGCAATTTTTCGGAGTTTGTTAAAAAAAAAAAAAAAAAAAAATTGATTTTCGTTTTGTTGCAAGTTTTTTAAATGGGGCAACAAGTTTGGGGCGTTCGCTTTTTTAAGTGAACCCGATCAGTTAATTGTTCTTGAAACTGGTAACAGTACTCGTAGTTGTTGAGAAGGTTTTTTGTTTTTCTTTTGTAATTTGAAATATCTACTCGTATCACTTACCTCGGCTACTGTAACTTCGTAGGGCGTGTTCATAAATCTCGGTGCATTGTCGTTGACATCTGACACACGCACAATGATTGGAATGTTACGTTTCTTGTTTGACGATCGAATTGTACATGACACCTGCAAGTAGAAATTGATTTTTCAGTTATTTATGGACAAAGTAAATTTATTTGTTGAAGAATGTAATAAATTAGATTATTGATGAAGTGTCTGGTGCTATAATTGCTGGAATGGGTCATGAAGGTAAGCAATTATTTAGGAAACTGACTGACAGGTGAAGAGGTCCGGCAGACAAGTATTGATTTGTGGAATGAAATTTATGTTACACATGTATGATAGGGACATGGTGTATGTATACGGATGGATGAAGGGTGACTAACAAAGCAAGGTGCCCTGACGGGTGATGGTTCGTTAGAAAATGAAAAAATGGCCTTTGGTGTCAAATGTCTTGAAGCTTTGTCAGTAAAAGCGGCTTGTTCTACAACACGTAGTGTCATTTAATGATAACTTCAGAAATAACGACAGGGAGAGGTCAATTGACGACCATTCTGCGCCATAAAAATGTGTTAGTGTCTTTAGGGATTGCAGGGCTGCGATTGTTAGACCGTGTTCTCAATACAGTGATGTTTTTGTAAGTAGAATGCAGTACAGGATAAAGTGTTGGAACCACAGTTTTTCCACATTTATGTTACTCCAAGAAGGGAACAAATAATCATTGACCATCGCATTGAACCGGTGTCCATTAATTGTAATTTGTAACTTGTGCTCCTGCCTGGTTTTATTTAAATAAGAACCGATTACATCATGGCGTACAGTCCGCACCATGTGGTGCATTTTTCAGGACGCAATGGCATGGCATCTGGTAAACTTCTTGAGAATTATCCTGGTTTAAAATATAGCAATTCTGTTTGATTACGTAGCCGTTTTATCAAAAATGAAAAAAAACTGATTCCTACTTCCAGTTTAGACGCCAACGGCTGAACATCCAAAGCAATGAATGATCACGCGGTTTTAGCTCTTTACAACAAGTTTTTCAAAGAGTGGATGGATGAAGGCCACGTTGCTGCAAAAATGACGCGAATTGACAAATTTGGGCCCCTTCCAAAGTTGCGATAATTCGTATTGCAGTCAGGTTACTCGTTCCGTGTGATTATCTTATAGCGTTAAATAAGTGTAGAATATTTCATAATTTGATAAAAACACCATGATGGCATTCGTAAATTTCTCAAAGCGCACTTTTAACGACTGCTGTTGATGATTAGCAGCTCAATCTGACAGCTAACTTGGCATCTATTCATTTATCATTCTATTATCGTCTGAAACTGCCAAAAAAGTATAATAAAAAACACCCATCCGGACGAGTGGAAGAAATGAGTTGTCATCAAATCTCAGATCTGAGGTTGGTAAGGTAATGGCTCCAATAATTTCTGTTCCTTGTGCACCGACTCAATGAGCACTCTGCGAATTACCATGGAACAATATGTGAATTAACGACCTACCCTCCAAAAAATCCTTCTCGATTGCAAGAAAGTATTTGACATCATCAGATAGAACTCTATCTGGAATGATCTGTTTGAACTACACAACTTTTTGGATAATGACATTAGAACTAAAACAGCTGACCGCATCTACCTGCTTTTGTAGAGAACTAAGGATCTGCACCAAATGGCTCAAAATGCCGGGACATTTTAGAATTGTGGTTCTGCGCGCCAAACTTATAGAGTACCTGCACTATGTTACACCCGACATAATCGACCCCTTGAGATCGCTTTTCGCCGTATTGTCGACCGTTTTCGCACAACATTTTCTTTGGAAGATGTAGTCGCATGGACACCCATAAGACGAGAATATTGCAAGCGGTCAAGAGAGTGTTAAAGAAGATCCAGTTTTATCGCTTCGCCGTCGTTCACAACAGCTTGATCTTTGTCCGAAAACTTTATGGAGCATTTTACACAAAGATCTTCTTTCAAAAGGTTACAAGATCCGGCTCGTGCAAGAATTGAAGTTAAAGGATCACTGTTTGCGTCGAGATTTCGATGAATGGGCCTAAAATTAACTGGCATTGGATCCACTGTTATAATATATCGAAAAATTGTGTTCAGCAATGAGGCTCATTTTTGCTTCAATGGGTATGTCAATAGGCGGAGTTGTTGCATTTGGAGCGAAGATAATCACCAAAATGCTGTTGTACATGGAGTGGTTTGGTGCGGTCTTTGGGCTGGTGGAGTCATCAGACCATATTTTTTTAAAAAATTCAATCAATACGGTCAAGGGCATTCGTTCTTGATTCATATTTATTGACTTTTTCATTCCCTGATTGAATGGCTTGAATGTAGAAGAGATGTGGTTCCAGCAGAATGGCTCTACGTGCCATACAGCAATCAACTCCTTGAAGGAAACACTCGACCTACTGCCAAGGTTTTGCGAGTTGACACCTCTTTGTTGTTTTCTTTTGGGATACGTCAAGTCGCTAGTCTATTCTGACAGATAACTATAAAATCGAAACATTTTATCGAGGACATAAGTCCACAAATGCTTGAAAAAGTGCTCGAAAACTTTATTTCTCAGATTATATTCATCAGACCCAGTCGTGGTGGGAAAATTTTCGAAGTTGTGTTCAAAAATTTTGTATTTTCTCGATTGAACACAAATAAATTGCTATTCAATACAATTTCTTGTGGAACAACAGGAATACCCTTTACTTTACTTCGACCTTATTTCCGAATCAACACTCACGAGATCTTCATTGATGGACCGCTTTACTCATCTAGTCTTTTCTGTATCATCTGCGTAATTTATTAGTTGTGCTGATTGGGTCTCTCCTGTTTTTCAGTGAGTTGTGCACAATCCTATCTAAGAGGATGTTAAAAGAGTCAGACCTTCCTTGACATTGAAGGCCTCGACTTATTTATTACCCACTTTGACGAAATAACAAGAATTCTTTATAGTCATCCTGCACAACTTGAAAGGTTTGGAACTGATGTCAAAATACACGGCGCTGTACAGCTTTTTTCAACACTTGCTGTCATATGCGGCTTTGAGGTCGATCTGAGATGTCCAGGTCTTCGGTGGCTAAGGACATCTGAGCGGGTCCACAAACATCGACGAGGCAACGATATACACAATTTGGCATCGTTGGACGTTCTTTGCATCAAATTTTGGAAACAAAAGTTGATGACTGCTCACAGTCAAGTTAGGCTAATAAACTCCCATGCTCTGTTAAACACCTGGTGCAAGAAAAAGATCATCTCTTATCCAAAACCATTATGGCTGACGAAGACTTTTTTTTTACCTAAGTAGGTGCCAGTATGTAAATAAACAAAATTTGTGTTTGTGTGGTATGGAGAATCCACATGAAATACACAAAGAGCCGTCGCATCCTCTCAAAGTTACCGTCTGGTGCGGGATTTGTAATGAAAAGTGTCTGGGACTTATTTTTTTGACGACGCTGACGGCACCAACGTAACCATAACTGGTGCTACAGAAAGATGTTAAACAAGTTTTTTCTTTGCCTCAAGAAGCTGAATTGCGTCTGGAGCAGAATAGAGCAATTACTCACACAGCTCGAGCAACGATACAGATTTTGAATAACCAATTTAGAGATGGTTTTGGGGATTTTATCTGGCCATCCAGATCAAAGATTATAGATCGGCAACAGAGCTTATATACATTCGGTCTAGCAGATCATAGTCTCAGTTGTGTTGGCTTCGGCAGAAGGCTACAAAGAGCCCATCTCAAACCTCAAAGGCATGAAGTGGTATACGAATGGATCAAGTATGAACACCGGCCTGGGCGCTGGCCTAGCACCAGAATATTGCATCAATGGGAAAAACTCTCGAAAAGGGGATGAAAGGTGTTCCCATCCGTATACTCACAGACAGTCAAGCAGCCATTGAAGCTTTAGGCTGACTCCACATCAGTTTGACACTGTTTCAATACCTCACAAAATATTGTGCGAAATGAAATATCCGACAAACTGCCTGGAAACGGTTACGCTGATTCTTCCATCGACCCGGAGCCTTTCTGTTACATCCCAAATTCAACAATCAAATGTGCAATAAAGAGCTTTATGGAAAAGAACACCCCAGGACTTCAAAAGAGCCATCAAACCCTTTCACAATGAATCAAAACAATCCCTCTAACTCAATGATATCAGAAGACTAGTTGGGTTTTTCACAGGAAACTGTCATCCTCGGTATCACCTACATAAAAAGATATTATTCACGAAACTGAATATGAGGAAGATGAATCTGCGGAGCACAACTTATGTGAATGCAGGCTCTAAGTGCCTTAAGGGCATGATACTTCCTCAGAGAAATCCTAATCTCTGGGGAAATTCTCAAAATCTCCACCAAAGCCATTCTCAACAAAGGAGTTGAGCCTCTCTTGGCATCCTAATACTGCATACCTACAAAAAATCATCTTTATCGCAGTGTCACCTACATTCAGCATATCGTATTTGATGTTATCATCTTTATAGAAACATGAACGCAAATCAGGCTACGGTCGAGTGGTACCATCTAACTGGGACAAGGTTGTCCCACTCTTAGCATATTTGGCGCAGGACTTCTGGGCATGAAACAACGAAACAGTAAAACGTTAATGACTTTGCGTAGGCTTCATTGATCCCACATGCTCCGCGGGAGGCGAAAGGTACAAACAGGACAACAATGTAGGATCCGGTCAAGCGAATGAATAGTCACCCTAATGCCAAAAACCAGACAGGACGCTATTGAGCCTTCAACATGCTATGGTGAGGAGGGAAGAAGAAAAGGGGACAATTTAGGCTTAGACTTCAAACATTGCTCTCGGGGTTGTTCAGAGTTTCTGTGCTTATGTTGACTCTGCCATAGCAGAATGACTTTCCTCAGTCTCTGGGTGGTGCTCCACTGCTCGACTAAAAAGGAAAGACCATGAGAAATGCGCGACGACATAAATCAAATGAGCTAGTTTAAATACAAGTGTCGGAAGTTTTGCGAAAAGAAAGAAAAATGGGATAAGCTAACCAAACCCCAACGGAAAACTAATGAGATGAGCAAGAAGGTTTAAAAGAAGAAAGGCAATCGGTCTGAGGGATATAGAAAAACCTTTCAACTGCTCCATTGCTTAACTGAAATTGCCAGTAACATTTCGCCCCTTCAGACTTTCAACTGAAACCTGTTCATCAAGTTGCCCTAAAGGCTACTTTTAGACGTATTCCGAATTTCCTGATTTTTCATTAGCCAGCCACTTTACTTATGGAATCTCCTGCCGAGGCCTTTATTTCATAGTCATTCAACAAATATTTAAAACCGACATGCATCGGCATCTCTCCTGTGTTTATTTCTAATTTTCTTTCTCCCTCTCTGTGTTTTTTTAAGTGCAAGCCAATTGCAAAAATAAAATGATACAAGGTTTGGGCGGGCATTACTCCATTTGCCGGGAATATTATTGGGTTGAGGAAGTTCCCTAAGAACCTTACTTCTGTTATTTAAATAAGTATCTAAGCTAAAGCTGGTTCTGCGCACTACAGTGATAGGATTTGATATAAGATTCCTGTAAATCGACAATTTAGGCAGCAAAATCTTCCCTGAGAAGGACACCGATTGATAGACTAGGCGGTGATGATGAACGTCGAATATTCAGATATATTATATTGTTTTGAGACTCTTGCATCATTTTCCGGCACGTCAAAATAACAGGGAGTAGAACGGACTGGTATAATCGTAATGCGATACATGACACATGAGAATTGCAAACGTTAAACCATAGATCAGTTCCAAATTTCAAACTTGAAACTTAAAAACAATTCAGTCTGTTAAACGATGTAAAGTAATTGTTCCTAGAGGTACCAACAAATTGACCACATCCAAATTCAGTTGTCCAATTCTCACAAGTTGACCATATGTTACTAGCACCGTTTAAACCTTAGTTCACAGTGTAACTCGGATCAGCGCCCCTATTTGTATTAGAATTTATAATCATCTAGATAAATCATTGTTCAACTATTAGATTCCATTAGGGCGCTAAATTAACGTTCACTTAAGAGCTGAAGAAAATGAATTTTTTTTTTTTCCAAAACCAAAACACGACTCCAAAGTGCTTGAGTCGATTTATTGAGTCATTAGTCCAAACGATGCCCATAACAATTTGAACGACCCAATAACAATAAAACTAAAAAAAAAAGAAAAAAAAATATACAAATCCGCAAAACTCGAATTCGAATTTAAAATTCGAGCTCGAACTATTCCATAAAATACATCGTAACCATTACCACCTCTTGACACTTTTCAAAATCTGTTCAGGTAATTCAAATTAGATCGAAACCAGCTTTGGCCTAAGGGTGCTTAGAGCAAAAAAAAACCGGCTTACAGATACGGATATGACAACAAACATCTACACGTACAATAGATAAACCTTAGTCGATTGCTATTTGAGTTGAAAGACACTTTACAACATCGGCAGCAACGCCATCTATTTTTATTACGAGCACAAGTCCACGGTGGTTTTGTGTTACTTAATTCTAATGGAAATGAACATCTCTTCTCACCTGGAAGACAATATGACTGAGATTTTCCTCATCTCGGTCGAGTGGTTGCAGCAGCTGCAGCTTCTTGCCGTTTAATAGAAATGTTGGATTACCCTTTGGGAAGACTAGATCGAGAGCGATTTCCGTGTACGGATCACCAAAGATCGGTAGCTCTGGTGGATTTGTTTGTTGGCCAACATCTGTAATTAGAAAGAAAAAAAATGAGAAAAAATTATTTGGTTAGTTAGAAACAGGTTTACAGAGTATCTGAGTATCTGGAGGTTTTTTTGTGGGCTTTCTTGTGTCAGGGAACATTTTCAACGTTGTTGTTTGTTCCCACGCGCAGCTTACAGGCGATTTGTGCGTGAATGTTGCCTAATGGCCATAAGAGCGACGACTATGATGACGACTACGACGACGACAACTGTCATGCAAATGCTTGGAGACTATGGACAACGATTAGCAATAAATTTTATTGAAAACGTCAATTGAGTCGCGTCGTTGTCTGGAGGTAGTTTCAACAATTAATTGCCTATTACGGCCTTTTTTGGTGGACATGTGAGGGGTGGTATGAATCCAACAGTGGTTCTGTTTAATTTGCTTCCCAAATCACTAGACTTAATTATGATCTTAGACATTAATCTTTGGGTAACAGGATTACAATTTGCATGGGATTAGGCTTTAAATTCCAATTCGTCGGTGGTAGGATTTTAGAAACCACATTTTGGCGTCTCTGTCAATTGAGATAAGTTTTTGATGGCATGAGGGAGTTATGGATGTCAGATGGCAGAATTTCGTATGTAAATGTCAGAGATATCTGTGTCGGGGAGTATCTTATAGTGAATTGTCACAATGTCTCTTAGAATGACCTCATTGGTTCTAGTGTTTTGCTCCTCTTTTTCTATAATCGGTGTGCACTGTGCGGGTGAACGAAAGTTAGGCAGAAAAGGAATAGATATACCTATGTTTGTTGGTTATTACAAGTTATAATGACTAGGGAATAGAAAGCTTGTCAGGGCATTCCAACGGCTTGGAATCACGATATTTCAGAGTATCTACGTCTGAAAGTGGGCTTGAAGGTATTCTGATGAGCATTTATAGTGAGACAAGTGTTACGGCTGAAGGTTTGAAAGGGTGGAATTCTGCAAACAGTTTCGGTGGAGCACTAGTGACAATAGTGATACAAAAAGGTGGAGCAAAAGACTTTTCTTGGATGTCCAGTTGACTGCGCAATGTTGGGGCTGTCTAAAACATTTAGCACAGTATTACGCTATCGTTGTATTTTTCTGTCAGAAACCGTAGTAGGATTGATAAAAAAGCTTTCGCGGTGGTTTTGCCGGCGTAGAATAACAGAAGAAGGGGAGATATACCATATAAACCAGTGGATCTGTGAATGCTACTTCACTAGTTCGAAAGTGGATCCATTCTATTGAAGAATGCACTCAACTGTAGGGAGATACAAAACACAATCTGGAAGGTTAAAGCTGACTGCAAAGTATGTAGCAAATAGATTGTTGTCCAACCAGGCTGACAGCTGGGCTGTCATTAGAAATGAGCCTTGGAATGAAGGTTGAGGCTCTTATTCGACGACTGATGGACTGAGAATTCAAAAAATTAAGAATGGTCAACAGAACTTGCCGAGATCGTCAGCGTCAGAACATGTGGCTTAGGTTCAGAACGAAATTACGTTGAGTCCACGAAAATTAACAGACTATGGTGTCTGCATGGATTATAAAATTAAAGTTTCACTCCTACAATATGTAGAACATGCACAATCTGTGTGAAACCAACGCGAGAACAATGCTGGTACCTCTTCGAACAGTACAAACACTTTGAAATATGTTATTCCTTGACGAGATACAATTGAAATATTTGAGTTAACACATCTAATTGATGTCTTACCTACCCTGTGTAGGTAGCCGATTTCTGCATGAGGGATCATAAGCTCAAAATGACCGAATGAACAACGAGTTTGTATTCACAACACTCCAACTATATCCTGGATACCATAACATAACCATTTTTCGCCTAGAAGATACCGCCGAGTGTCACTTCTACAGTCTTCGTGGATAAATCGACTTGTGATATTTTAATCCAAAGATTTGGAATAGTTATCCTCGACCCACGCCGTACATGAAGGTATCCTACTTGAAAAAGACAGATTTCCTGGGTTATATATGTCATAGCTTAAAGCAATGATTAGCCAGGACGAGCCCTGCTTCTGCTAAGAATGTCACTACAAAAGGCTTAAAACGGCAAATATTAACAGAATAAATTGCGCTACGAAAATAGTAAGAGACTTAGGGGAAATCAATGTGGGATGGAGCAAAACCAACAGACAATACCGACGACGCAATATGACAAACACATGTACTTGGACATAACAGAAACCATGTATGACGCAAAACTAAAATAAAGAACGAAGTACATACAGTACATACGATCGCGACGCAGAAGGGACAGCTGTCGTCAAACAGCTGATATACTAACTACCGAACAGACACAAGACCAAAAGATACGAGATGACTAGAGAAAAGGGGTAGAGTAGAATGTTTTAGTCCGTGGAATAGAGCAGTTGCTTAAAGTGAATTTAATGTGAAAGTATCTAAGATGAATTGTATCTGTAATTAAACTAAATATAAGCAAATAAAGTGAATTAAATGTAATGTAAAAGGAGAATTGTTTATTGCATGTGAAAAGTGGTCGTCAAACCCCAACTCGAAGTTAAATCTTTCATCAATTACCTCTCCAAGAAAACCAAAGCGGAACTTAATATTGAATAAAATGGCTTGGAATCTGCTATATATGCATTCTTACAAGGTTGTTAAGTATTTAAAAGGACACTGGCCAGAGCAGTGATTGATTACACATCACAGTACTTGGGAGGGGTTCAAAATACGAGGAAGTGTCCAGCAGATTAAAGGAAGATTGTATCTGCTGGAGAACTAAACTGATATTATCAACCTGTCGGTTAAGAGTCGATAAAGAGAAATATAAAAATAGCCCCAAGACGATCATTATCTTCATACTTAAACCACCGAAGCATAGCTCAGGAAGGTGGAGGGGCATTTATTTTGCAGATTTTTAGGCTTCCATGAAGAGGCCCGTGGCATAATTACGGTGGTCTGGTTTGTTGGTGCAGATAATCATATACCAGTCGTCTCAAAGAATCTGCTGCGGTTCCTGATTTGTGGTGAGAGTTAGTCATCATAGGACAATTATTACATCAGCGTGCCAAACCCAGGAAGTAGAACTAACTGGTCAAAGTTAACCAAAGAGGTTCAAAATATATCTTCCAAATGGAGAGCTGTCCACGATGCAGTGGAAGCACTAACTGGTACTTTTCAATTCATTTAAAAAATCTTGTCTCTCACCTTGATGGAGAATCAAAACTGCAGAGCATGTTCGCAACTCACGAATGGGCTAAAAACTGACTAATGACGAGGATATTGAATGGACAAGCCACAAACTCATAAAAGAACGTCGGTGAACTTATCGAACCGACCTTATGTCTCCTTATGTCTCCTATATATAAGTACGTGCCTAAACGATTCCTATTAAAAAGTATGCAGATACACCAACTATGATTCCTTTACTCAAAAAGATCGTATCAAAGCTAATCTTAACTTGGGCTATATTCAAAATACTAATGCGAAGGACAGCAGAGAACACTGCTTCAAGAGTTTAAACTTATGAACCTGTTGTCTTCCGGGTTCAAACATTGAAACACACAATAAACTTATGAAAGAGGACATTCTGTTGATGCGGCTTTTCATAGAGTAAAAGTTTGGCCTAAAGCTTAGGTCGAGTAGAGTTCGCATAAGGTTGTTATGGAACCCATCTTAACAAATGACTTCACAGTCCTTTGTAAGGCTCTCGATAAAAATTCCATCCTGGCAGCCCGGTATGGGCCATGGCCTAGCTTCTTGACACTCATTTGTGTTGCTCATGTTGTCATTTTTGTCACATCTGAGTGGGGCCTACGGTTTATCGCCGAATCCGAACGGCACTCCTTAGAAGCTTTTTCGTAGGCAATTTTACTTTCGGGAGTTTACCATTGCCCGCCGAAAGGGTGATGGCGATTTGAAAAATTGTTGGTGACGCAGCCGGGAATCGAACCCAGACTCTCTGGGTTCGAGTCCAATGAACTAACTATTGCGCCATCGCCATCGCCACCGACTGATAAGCTTAGGTTAAATGACGACAACATATTCAACTTCGCTTCGAAGCGGTTTCCCTATTTTGATACTCAATCAAATCTATTGTTTTTTGATTGACGTAAGGAGCGCTTCTAGTACAATAGTATTCTGGATGTACAAACATTTCTTGAGGCCAATATTGACTCTGTCTGTCTCTGCTTTGTTGCTTACTTACTTACTTACTTTAAGTGGCGCTACAGTCCGGGGTGGAAAAAACCCAATGGAAAAGCTATCAAAGATCATCTAAGATTCAGCCTCTGTTGTGGTACGTTTTGTCCAGAGAGCACTGGCATATGACAACTGGAGCATGCAGGAAAAAAAATGTTTTGGCGGGTATTACGGCGGTGACGGTTAACAATCCGCTGTCAGGCAGAATGAATACCTCAACCTGGACAATGAAGAGCAACAATTCGTTCCACTTGACCTCCACACGTGGGTGGACCTATAGGTCTAGCTGACGAGCTATCCGAGAAAGTTGGTTATAAAGTATTTCGTAAAGAGCATGCGGCAAATCATGTCTAAGATATCGTCGAGGAAGGCAAATTGTACAGATGGCACCTAATGAGTGTACGCTCGAGATTTACTGTCAAGATATTTCTCCAACATCGTACTTTAGAGTGTTATGCAAAAATTGCAAGCCAACACCAGAAACACAAATCATTTGAACGTCTGTTTAGCTAGTAACCTACGCGGATGGAACCATAGTACCTGCAGAACACAATAGGGGTGTTTGTAACGCATTGGTAAGTGTTTATGCAGAAGCGGCGAATATAGGTCTGGCGGTAACGAAACATACGAGTATACTGTCAACATCGACGACTCGATAAACAAAAGGTTATGATAGACAAGTATAGCTTCGGCGAAGTTATAGGCTTTATCTTCATATTGCGGCTTTTGAAACATGAAACTTCCCAAAGGATGAGAAGGAGCTTAGTCGTTTTGGGTGAAAAATACTTCTAGAGAGTAACTGGCCTATCTGTATCGACGGAAAGTAGAGGAGGGGTTCAAACAACAAGACTTGCTGTTAGAAAGTCGGTAGAATTTTCTGTGTTTGGCACTACTAACTGTTTCTTTCTTATATTATCTTAAAACTGATACAGTGTTGGCGCCATATGACTACGGCATCTGTATACTTGAGAGTATGTAGATGTAAGTAGGAACGACGATAAACAAATATGCGCAATAGTAGTGAAGACAGGCCTAGTAAAAGGCCGGGGGCAGAGTAGCCTTGAGGATGCTCTTTAGAGTTGTTAAATCGATTTTCTGTTACATCGTTCACTTCATATGTATTCACATTTACGGATAATATTAAATCATTGGTATGTCCCCTTTGAAACCAGGTAATGGTAGCAACTTTTTGCATTCCTTACGTACAAGTCGAACATTCTTGCACCTGGTCACCATATAATTTTCATCAAACAACATACAATCTATCATCCTTCTATCTAGCTCAATCAATTTGAGTTGGCATCATCTCCTAACATCAGTTGCAGCCTTAGTTATACTCATAGTCATTGTCCGAGAATGAAGAAGATCCATTGTGCACATCTCTAATGGACCGACAATTACCATTTCAAATCTCGTCGACTTAATAATTTCGAAATCATCCTTCACATGCATTTGATACTAATGCCTCCACAAAGTAATCTAGTTCGTTCAATTGAGGATTTATTGCATTCCTTGGAAATACCTGTTATTAAGCACTCTATTTTAATTCGCTTCTTCCTCAAACAGAACTTGTGGATTGCCGCCGCCGGCTTCCTGTCGAAGTTGGCGAATAATTCTCCAACTCAACGGATAGTGCATCTTGTCATAGCTAGAGGCAAGTTAATTCTCCCACTGCCATCATCACCAGAAGGAGACTTCTCCAATCTAGTTATGTTGGCATTTGATCTTCTTTGCTGGCAGTGTGCCGGTTTCATGGGTTTTTTTTTGCATTCTATAGACACGGATACGACATATACGAGTATGTAGTCACTGGGAAAATCAAAAATGATCACGATAATGATGACCATTCCAATGGTGGAAGGTACAATCATATTCAAACTCATACTCAACTAATGTTCATTGTATGGATACGAGTATCTTTTGTCGGATTTTTCATGTTTTATGTCGGGATGTTTTGATGAGATGAGGTCTGTTGTCCCTTCTCCAGAACTACTCTCTCTTTTTTTCTATTCCTGTGTCCAGTGAATGGTGAATCATGAACCTACTCGTAATGGTTTCCCTATGGCGGTATTTTTTTTTTATTTTTATTAGCATGATGCTGGTACTGACACACGGGAATGTGTATCTCTATATCTATGGATTTGCATTGTTCGTTTTGGCCACTCCTTGTGCACAAAAGAGAACAGTCAATAAGCTCATTTTTCAACGTAACTCCTTCGGATAGCCCTAGGATGTTTATGAAGCAGGACCCTAAAGGGGACTCAGGATAATATCTCTTTGTTACGAGTACTTTGGATAGCTTGCGCAGTCCATGTAGACTGTAAAGTACTCGCACATAGTAGGATTATAATCATAGGTTATGGACGGAGCTGTAGCAGTGGTTGGATGGAGCCACGATGTTTTTAATGGTGGAAATGGCCCCAAAGTAATTTAGATTGTGATGAAATTGCCACCGATTCGTCGCACTAGCTCTAGGAGTACGACTACGTACTCGCATGTTTAAATTGGTTTTATGAGATTGTGTGTTGATGGAATGTAATGCGTAGTGTGATGTATTACACCTAAGCAGCTAAAGATGACTACACCTACTTTGGTAAATTACATTTTGTTGCTTCCAGCAAGTGATCTACTTATTCTACTCGCTTCGCTACTTCTGGCCATTTAAAATGCAAATGAGAAGGGATCAAATTTTAACGAGTATTTATGATTTTCGATGAAGAAGTTTAAGGTATCGAGTATCGAGGCCTTTAAGTTTGGCCTTATAGATTACTCAGTGTGCAGCAAAAAAAAAAAAGTGGAATTCGAGACAATGCGTTGCTGATTCTACAGCATTTTCACCTAAATCAAGGCATACATCCTATGGGGTCCTCACATCATTCCATAACAGGAACAGTTGGTGTGGAGAAAATGACCTAGAGCTTGACTCAGTCAGATGATGGCCAAATTGATGAACTCTAAGTAGGAATCGAATGATGCTGTGCTAATGTTTAGAACACATTCCGGGGTGAAAGAAAATATGGCATAAGATACAACAATCCTTTTGACATCGCACTATAGTCGCTGTCTAAAACGGAGAGAAAGAAACTTATCCATTGTCCTATTCCCTAGGTACCAGCACCAAAGTACTCGCTTAAATTGGTTGTTAGGTTTTGATTTTGCTAAAACAACATATGACTGAAGGTAGAGGAATCTGTTTAGAACCCAAACAGTGAGGTTCTTACTGATCTTACGCACACTGCAATGAAGAATTTTCGGCAGATCTTCCGTTCCGTTGTCTGCCGTAGGCCTGGCGCTGAGAATAAGTAAGCAAACTTACTTTGTACCTAAGAACAACACACTGAGCTGCCTTGAAAAGCGTCTCTACCTTCTCTCTATCAGTTCTACACGTATTCAACACTGTTGCAAACACAAAGATTAAAGACTAATCTTGTTTCAGGGACTGCAATACTTTTCCATAAGTTATGTATACTTATGGAAAGACAGACAGAAGCTATGGCTATATAAACGGAGGATTGGTTGTTACTGCTTCCAACAGATAGAAAGTATTGGACACTAGAAACAAAGGTGACTTTTGATATTTGCAAATAACTCATATTTTTGTGCTCACTTCTAAGACACGGAAATATTTCGTACAATCGTAGACAATTTAACAGCATCAACACTGAATCAAAAGTAGGTACTTCTAGTGTCATACTCGGGTAATAAGATCACAACGGCCTTACACCTGAATTGCAAGTGAGTTAGATAATAGAACCCGACGAAATTGATATCTGGCATCTGGAAGCAATTATGGTGACAGATCTGGGAACTAGGTACATTGATGGCATGCATCTAGACTTGCTGCGGAATCTTAACTACCTTCTTTAGAAGGTCTTGGGGACCAATCTTCATTGGACTGCCATTTGCAGCACTGTATTTGGTCTTCGTAGACAATTTTCTGACAGTGTACTAGGTGGGGTGAAAAGTAACCTCCTTGACCGCCAGAATGCGCTGCGACTGCAAAAAAGGTTATGGAGTCTTGAAGTCCGTTCTATTTAGGCAGACATGCAAAATTTCAGTGCGATGCTGTCTTCAGTTTTGTTTTGACAGCTGATTGTTGTTGACGTGTTTGGCATCGTTCGTTTGGCGTTTTCGTTCTCTCATAAGACATTATTTTTTGAGACGCAAAACGGCGAAAGGAACAAAAGAAAAGTTGGATAAATATTATGGGGCTAATGCTCTGTCAGATTACACCTACAAATATTGGTTTCGAGAGTTTCGTGGTGGCCGTAACCCCAGTGCCCAATGCACACGCCATATTTTGGGCAATATTCTGCATATGAAAAAGTTATCCTGGGTGCCGCGCATGCTCACTCCTGACCAAAAACAAGCATAAGAGCATCGACAGCATCCAATTGGTGTCACATCCACCCTATTCGCCCGATTTGGCTCGCTCGGACTATTATCTCTTCCCAAACCTCAAAAGACGGCTCATCAATAAAAAATTCAGCTCACGCGAGGAAAACATCGACGCCACGGAGGAATATTTTGCAGACCTTCCGGATAATTAGTTTTCGGACGGGATCAAGAAGTTGGAAAATCGTTGGAATAAGTGTATCAAGCTAAAAGGGGACTATATTGAATAAAATAAAAAAACATTCAAAAAAAATTGTTTTTTCATTCCCAAGGAGGTTACTTTTCACCCCACCTAGTACTAGAGTTTGTGTTTGGGGATGCTCAATGGAAAGGGTTAACAGAATCTACAGAGCTATTTGAAAGCCTGATCCATCCTTTGATATATTTGTTGTAAAAGCCTTTGAGGATATATTGACTGCTGCTGTCACCAGACTTTTTCTTAGAACGTCCAACTCTGCTCTGAACACATCGATAAATCTCGGTGTTTCTCGTTCAAATCATTAGATTTGACAGCCGAGGGCCTGCGGGGTGACTAAGGGACCGCAGTTCCGACTGTCCGGTAACTTGGATGGGGCTAGCAGCACAATACTCAAATTCGAATCGAAGTACTTGCCTTATCCCTCAGTGGTGATCTGTAGTAAACTCGTAAGGACAAGCTCAGTCATAGGGCTCACCTTCCTATAAAAAAAATGAACTTACAGTTGACGATACTTTCAAAGGTTAAAAGGACAATGCACTTCAGATCTGCATGTGGAACGTTCAGACCCTGAATAAGCCACGTGCAGGCGTGTAATTTGCGAGGCTCTTGTATACTAGCACGCAGATACCACCGCCATCCAGTGCGATGGGAACGACGCTACCAAAGAATTTTTCTGCGAGCCACTCGACAAGACATATATATGAGCAATGTACGAAGTGGGACGTTAACAGCGTATTAAGCGATTTTAATTCCAGAATAGGCAAGGCAAACATCTTTGGTTGGTCAGTTGGTCACCATAGCCTACATGACACCACTCCTAGCAACAGTCTTATTGATTTTGCTGCGCGTCCAAATATCACCACATCACGTAAATGATTTCGTCATCTCAATGCACACAAGATAACACGTTGGCTTCCAGACCAAGTTGATCACATTTCTATAGACGTAAGGCATGCTTCCAGTATTCTGAACGTGCGACTGTTTTGGACAGCCAACATTGACTTGGATCACCTTCTTGCTGCAGCTAAGCTGTGAATACGGATTCCACAAGAGCCACACCACAGCAATGAGGAACTCATGTGAGAAGACGTATGGTAGAAACCCCTCAACAATTCAAATGACATAGAGCATCAAAGACCAATTACAACCATCGAATACACTGCAACTGATATGCTGGATTTCACCTGAGCACTACCAAGAAATTCTTTGCTTGACAAGGAATGCCAGCAAGCATATACAGCTAAACAGGACGAAGCAGCTCAAACGGCGCTGCAACAAACGACGAGAGCAAAAATGATGGGAAGAACGTCGGCTTCTCTTTACTTACTTTCTCCCCTGAAAGAATAAAAAAGAGCACGAAAAGCGCTCGATCGAATATATTGAGAGTTTCTTCTTCTTCTTCTTATCCTTTTATTAACCCTTTCCTCGTTATACGAACTTATGCGCGTCCCAAGAATAAATTCAAAAGTTTGGCGGGCTTTTGAGGATAAGATTCACCGACGAACTATACGAACTGTACGTGTACAGCGAACGAATATCAATGCTCCGCAAGACCTCACCTAAGGTGGCGGGAACAAATATGAAACAGAGAAGGAAACCTCCAATTGACTTGGAGCGTGCAAATGACGGCAGTTAGCTAAACACCACTGTAACTGGAGTGGCTTATTAGATAAGGCCTGGATTCGCACCGAACTGTAGTGCCACGTTAATAAGTAAGTTAGACATGAGAGTTATAAACACGGTTAATCCAAAACGCGAAGTCTCTGTACTTAGGACACAGAGTTCGAGCTAAAACAGGAGAGAAGTTGAATGAACCGAGCCTGAAAGTGCGTCCGCTTTCTTGTGGATGATGTCAATCTTATTCACACTCTGTTTGGCCAATTAACGGCGAAATTTGAAGAGAAGACATACAGCCGTATTGTTAACGAAATGTGTTGACTGTTTCTAGCTCTATGTTCGCATAACATCGATCAGACAAAAAAGTCTGATGAGGTCAAATCGTAGATTCAAGTTGGATTACTGAACTGGGCGTGCAGAAGATGGATTTCTTGAGAGGCGCGCCATCGTGTTGGAACAAAAGATCATCCAAGTCCATGTCTTCAACTTTAGCCCACAAAAATTCAATAATCATGGCTCTGCGTGGTTTTGGCTTCGCCAGAAAAAAGAAATTTTCGATCAAGTCCGAGCTGCTGTAAGGCCCAACCTGAGAAGCAATAACCTCAGCGGATGAGTCTTAAATTGCTCAATCAGTTGAACTCTGCAAGGGAATAATCCGAGATCTTTCAGCGAAAGCTCACCAGGTTGGTGCGTAAAACTTTGCCTTGCTGAAATCGATATCAAATTGATGTGCTTGGATTGAGTGGAACACTCACGGTTACAGCGGGCAAATTCTGGTTCAACCACAAGCAAGTTAGTCTTACGTAGTTTTTGCACTTGCTTGCGGACAGCAGGCTTATATTGAATAAACTGAAAATTAGCAAGCGAGTTTCTATCAGAGCATCTTGGCTGATTCGATGACTTGACTGACAGAGGCCTTCCAAACCAAGATAAGAACGTCCTTTCTCACAAATTTTACTCGCACATTCCGAAATGAGTTCCTTCCTGGCCGTATCATTGTCGTCCGTTCCACCAAAGGCGCGCAGAAATATGCAAATGTCTACTGTTCGGCCTTGCAAGGATATCAAATTGCTGCGATACAAGTGACCTATCTGTCCAATGCTACTCTATACTCCTTTATGTGGTAGGCGAAAGACTGCTTTCCTTCCAAACTTCGAGGGAAGTCTGGGCCATGGTGGGCTTCTGAGACCTAAGGTTACACCGACAAGATCAAATCAAGGATGCACACTCGGTTCAAGAAAGCAAACAAGAAGAGCTGAGGCGGAAATACATATTAGGAATATCAAGGCTTTTCTGAATACTTAGCCATCTACTTCCAGCTCTGCTGATCAGATCTTTATCACCATTTCAGTGTGTTCAAGTGGAATTAAATGATTCCCTCGAAAATAAACTCAAAAGAACAACTTTTGACGATTCAGTTACAAACCCTTCAAGTTACTAACTATTATCGGCATATCTATACATGTAGAACCCAATTCATCATCTCTTCAGTTTGTACTTAATGCATAATCCAAAGCTTAATTTTATGCACACACCCTGTGTGCTGCTCATGGTCAACTCGATGTCGGCACATCCAATGATAACATCTTTCTTATGGCCTCATCAAGGTACCGATCCAAAGCAAAACAAAGTCGAACTGAAACCAAAGTGATTTGAACCTCTTTGTTATGGCCAAATGTAGCCCTAAGATATGCCGCATCCTACCATCGTCCACTTCGATCCTGTATGCCCTATAAAAATGCTAATATAAAATAATTACCATTAATTGGTAATCACGTCATCGCAACTCATTCTACATCCTACACAGGAGGATACTTATAGCGCAGCTCCTCTAGCACTCTTTGGTGGAGAGACAAGCCATCTGCATCTGCACTAGAAGTTTATCCAATTACTTGGAACGCATTTAAGTTATTGGTATTAGGGGAGTCGTTCGTTTTCATTACATTGCGCTTGTCCCCTACATAAATGGGTATGAGGATACACTTGGTATAGCGCGTGTGCTTAAGAGATTTGCAGCAAGGAAAAGACGACGACCAAGACGACGACAACGACGACGGTTTTTAAACGCCCTTTCCTCACCGAATCATTAGTGCTATCTTCAATGCACATCCAAATGGATGAAAGTTGAACCTATACCCGGGGTTCTTTCTTGATTCCTTCTCGATTCTCACTTGGTTCTCACTCTGTCTTTACTCTGTGCGCATCACTGAGCTGATGATGTGGCATGCAAACATCGTAAGATCCTAGTGTACGAGTAGTTCAATAAATTTAGCGTCTTTCAGCATGGCATCGCAATAAAATAAGAAATTCTAAAACAAATCCCATCAAGAGCTCGATGGTGATGGTGATCTAGATATTGCACGCCAGAGACCGACCGAAGCTTTGGTCGTTCTCCAAATGACCAACAACGCAACGCTTGGATAAACTATAGGTACACCATAGGAGTGCACTCCAAGATGGTGATGTAATCGCTTTTGGTATTAACAAAAATTCTTAGGCCAACTTGAATTCTCCTCGCTTGGATTAGCAGAGGAAAGATATATTGGTGGCGAACAGGATCTAACGCTCTATTACCCACACTCACAGATTGGTTTTGCGGAATTATATCCAGAATATCCCTCCGATAGATTAGAGTGAGAGTTTGGATTTTACCATGCAAATAAACTTCTCAGTGTTGGCAATAAATCAGAGCACTGCATCATAATCTGTCGAGTCAAATCCACTGACTGGCTTCAGGAGGTGGTTGGGTATTCAAAATTGGCCATACCGACACCAATTTCGTCCCATGCACACAGTTTTATGTAGTGAGGAAGGAAACTTTGGATTATTGGTGTCATGATTTGATTATATGGCTCGAAGGTGACTATGAGTTTGAAATGGGAGGGCCAAGTTGAGGCGGCTTGCCACTGATTATTTGTGAAACGTTTTTTCGACCGCTTTTGCGCAATCAATGGTGGTGTTGTTGTTGCCATACTACCATGATGATGACTACAAACGGGAAGTGGAAGTCAAGATGTGAGTACATAGTTCGATTCGATTTGGTAATGGTATAGCTACAAGGTATTGAACTGAAAAATGGTAGGTAGTAGCAACCGTTGAAAATGCGATTTATGGCTTGTTAAGAAATGTGCTAGCAGAAGATAGGTTATCATACTATAAGTGGGCGTTTTCAGCCCGGTGCATCAAGTGAAGTGTTCAAGATACAATTTCGCCTTGATTGGAGGTATAGAAATGGTAACAACTACGAGTACATGCTATGAAGTAGTTATATCAAAGGTGGCTCGCTTGAGATTGATCAGAATTAATTCAGAAATTCTTACACAAGTGAATCGTTATGAGGTACGAGTACGATGATGCTGCGGATGGGGGCGATGACCTGTTGTTGTATTGATTATTTGTGTATTTAATAGGAAATCATAAATAAATCAACTCCTTGGCAGTGTAATTTTTCCATAACGTAGCATTAAGTTGATGAGATTTTTTCTCGAGACGTGAAACAAAAGAGTTGAGGTGCGAACGGGGAACTTTCTGTGATGAAGCTCAGCTCAGACAGCAGGGACGAAGTCAAACTCATGGGGTCTCTAAATTATGAGGTATTTGAAGCAAATTCTCTTCTTAATGGGGGTGCTCATAGTGAGGGGTTTCAGCTGGTCTACACAGTCTACTTCAAGAGATTCTTCAATATGGAGATCCTCTAGATAATCATGCTTCAAAAAAGGACCTTTATGTCTTCTACTTTAACTGTTTATAAAAACAGGAACTGGAACAGGAACTGGAACAGGAACTGGATTGGAAAGACGCGCACTTCGCAAAAGCACGAGCTCGATGAGATTGAGATAATGTCAACCTGGTAACAGATTTTCCGACAGTATGTAGAAATGCTTCTCGAAACTACTGCATCGTTATTAAGACAACAATATCACTTCTGGGAAGAGTGATCTGAGCACGTGGGTGGTTGGCCTCCAATAATAATGTTCGTCTGATAAACCAGCGAGCGAATATATGATAAACAGTGAACGCTTGGAGGGTGACCCGAAGTGGAGTGGTTATAAGTGCTGGCTGCTGAGAGCCTAAGATCAGTAAGAGGTTTTAAGTAGGCCTCGACACATACCAAGGGTGGAGCTGTTCCCTTAACACAGTTTCGCATTGGTATTATTCTTATGTAGGTAAGCAATGGCAAGGCGTATACTTGCTCCCATGGATGTATTACCATTGCGGGAACTTACATCTGCACGACAGGCGTTCACGCAAAACACGAGACACATCTTTCCAATTATAGACTGAAGGTAATATACTTTGCAGCGCGTCAAGACTTTGTCGTAGATTGTAGGCAATATCCATTCAATATTCCAATTTTCTTTGAAATTATCACGAATATTCAGTCGCCAACAGGATTGTTACGTTCGCATGATGCTCCTTATGTTAGTCGAACGAAATAGTTATTCTTCGTGCTGGATAAAACAGAAACATATAACACAGATTCACATATGGTAAATAGGAGCTAAGTATTGTTTACCGACTGGATCATCAAGTACGGAGACCTTTAAACTGCGCCCCTAGCCTCTGCGATGTAACATTCAAATCATATCATACCTGTTACTTGAAGTCATTTGTCAGCTTGAATTGTCCATATTAGTGTGGCAAGGAACAGACGTCACAATTTTATTGATTTTAAGGCTGCATAGCGTAAAAAATGTCCAGCTTTGATATCCCTACCGAAGGTATCCGATTGTGTAGGAAGACAATGCTTTAGCAAGACCAGTTTACGATGTTTTGGAGAAAGTTTACGACAGAATGAGCTTGAGGTGCAGCAACATCGAACTTGGAGCAAGAATACAAACACAACGACTTCAAAGCCGAGGGCAGAAGACTACGAATTCAGCTTGAAAGAATGGAGCAGTCGGAGAAGATACCACTAATTAAGTAAAGAGGAAGCTGGATGTTGGATGAAGTTCAAATCGACCCCGGACCATTGCAACTTCCACGCCAAGTAACTAAGTCTACTAAAAATTATTGCATTTCCATAAGATTGAGGATATTTCCGAAAAAATAAGGAACGTTCCAGCATCGGTATACCTTAAAACATTTAACAAATTATACTCACAGTTGCCTCTGCTCTCTTCGATATCCAAAATGATGTTCGTTTGTCCGGTTTCCACCTCGCACATCTGTGATTTGCCTAGAATTCCATGTACTCTTCGCGTCACTATCAGCAGCAGTACAGCAATTACACCAACGTTCCACGTCATTTTCTAAAAATAAATTAAAAATAAAATTGCTTTCAGAAATCATTTCTTTTTTTGACCACCCACCAACGGCAACACAAAACAAAGAACCAAATCAAAATTCAGAGTCGAAAACTTGTTAATAACTTAACTGAAGTGCACTTAAATGATTAATGGAGTCGAACTACTAACAAAAATCAAACAAATAACCCATCAAGGCCAGCCAAATTGGTTTTAGATACTTTAAAGTTAAAAACAGCGAATAAAGTAGATAATACTCGTAAGTACAAGTACGAGTATCTCCAAACGATTGGACCAATTTTCTATTTTCGGCTATTGGTCATAAGTGGTGAGCGTACTCGTTTGTCTCCAACCAAAACAAAAGCCCCGAATTCAATTTGGAGCACAATCTAAACCTACCTACGGTTAATCGGCAATAGGAAGTAATAAATTCTATCCCAACTTGGGTCGGGGCTTGTGGGCAAACGCTCATACACATTTCACTTGAAGGTAAGTAGCTGATTTGAATTTTTATTACCATTGACCCGAGGTCAGGTTGAGATTTAAGCAAAAGGACATAGACACAGTAGCCATGGATACAAAGAATTGATGGACAGGGAGTCACAAGGGGAGCTAAACAATTGCATCTGTATTTGGTCTTAGCATTGACATCAGACCTTTTGGCTTTCAAACTGAAAAAGGCAAGAGAATGCATCGCATAAGTTCGTACAGAATAAAAGTATCTGCGTTTCTCGGAAGGAGCTGCGAAGGATGAATCTATGCTGTGGATGCACAAAGGAATACAGACACATCTAGAAGCGTTCCATTGTTTTCAGATTTCTTGTGCTTCCATTTGAATACCAAGGAATCCGTATAGAAATGCCACAATTGGTAATGGCATTGATTTTATGCGTAATGTCCTTTTAGAGGATGCACTACGTGTGGCAATGGTGAACGTATGTAAGTATTCCTATGAGATGGTTGTGTTTTTATTTTCTGTTTTGTGAATGTGAAATACTCGTAGTTTTGGAATTTCGCAATGTAATGAATAATGCAGATACGTTTTGAAGTTTCTTTGCCCGGTTTTTGGTTTAATTTTTGTGAAAGTAGATGGTCAAGATACTTGGATTGAGATTGAATGTGCCCTAGAAGTGGGTAGAGAGCCTTTAAAGGACATCGGCTGGCTACGGAAAGGCATTGTTTGAAATTATTTGGATGCAAAATTTGTATTATTAACATTTGGATGGATAAGTATGTATTAAGGCTGGTAAAAGTCTACCTTGTGCTTCGACCTTTGCAATTGTCAGTTTCCTCTAACTCGATGGCAGTCTTTTTTTATTGGACTTATTGCTAAGGTATTCAGTTGCCAGGATGGTTCCCTTAACTTACATGAACTTGCTCTCATAACCCTAAGGGCATCGGGCTCCTCAGGTCTTGAATTAAAAAGCTCGTTTCCACCTACAGGTAGGCCGATAGAGCTCTTTCAATTTATAAGGTGGGAGCGATGCTATTTATTGGTATTTGGCAAAGCAGTGTCCGATAGTGAATATATCAAAAATTAGCGACCAACTTATCGCAATGAAACCGAAAATTGAACACGAAAATTGGAATATGCTTAGGATCTATGCCTCTCACGGATACACTGAGCAATCGGAAGAATTGAATATTTTGGTGCAATTTTGATGAACCTTCAAGTGGAAGTAGTGATTAAAACGGACACATCCAGGTACCAAGATACGAGTACGTAGACTGCCAATGAGAGAATGGTGTCGGAACTAGAAAGTCTCGGCGGTGGACACTCACATTACCTCCTGTGCAAGAATAATGCGAAACGACGGCTTAAAGAATTGGCAGAGGTCTTGAGTGAACCGATAGCAAGACAGAGTTTCATGATAATAGCTTAGAACAACCAACGGAAACCAACATCAGGTGAGACAATAACTTAACAGGTAAACACCAAGGCAAGTGGCCAGCCTTGGGGGCCAAATTTGAGAAAATGACTAGAAAATGAAATAGGCCAAAAAGAGGAAGCACGAGCATGCAAGAATTGCAAAAACTCAAGGCCGACTCAATACGAAAAGAGCTATTGTTGGAACGGTAACATCAAAATGATGGTAGAAAGAAAATTTTTTAAGATTGGACTAAGCACATTGAAAACGGCGAAGCAAATAAAGCTAGCCCTGAGCTTGAACACGAACGTAACGAGAAAACGAAAGCGGAAAGAGTATTTGTGCTGGTCCTAGAGGCATTGTATCTGAAAATACAGAGATGTTTTGGCACTATTTATGAGACTGTATCAGAAAGAAAAGAGTGACTGTAACTGGTTCGATACCTAAGATACTGGGTCTTCTGGTATCGCTCGTTTTGAAAGTTACACTCGCTTAAGTTTTGACAATTTTGATCTTCAAAATAAGTTCTGTCATCCAAAATCCTGAAAAACTCGGGCAAGATAGACATATCAGGAAGGTTGATATTGGTATGGAGGTAGACATTGATCAAAAATCTGTGAACCATTTACAAAAAGTTGCAGGAGAATAAATTGCTCATGAATTGAGCCTGCGGTACTTGATAGTTGGAGTTAACATCTACGAAATGTTGTTAAAATACATTGAATTCATAAAAAACTGATCATGTGCGAAGCAGATAGTGTGCGTTGAACGATGGGTCATCACAAGCGTGAGGACAGGATTAGCAGTGCAGAAGAAAATTACACAACAGGAGGTATCTTAAAATGGTGAAACGATTAATTCTTGGCTTAAATATCAACAATTCGTGAGATAACGAAATTGAATTGAGACTTACTTTTCCAAATTCACAAGAATAAAAATTGTTGTGTTCGATCGCGACGAAGCCTGATCACACATTTCTTGGATTCCCCGTCAGAAACTGCGATTGATTGGTTGACCACTTCTCGTTTCGACCGGTGCAGAACTCTGCCAATGGGATCAAGCCTGCATCATGACAAGCCTCTAAAAATCATAAAATTCAGGCAAAACACGTAAAAAAAACCAATTGGATTTTTAAAGACCCAGTACATTAAAGACAAGCAGGGATACAAGCTAATTTATCAGTCGAATGCCCAATGCAAGTGCTGACCTGGCAAATCTATGCACTATTTGACGTTCGGTCAAGGATTGGACATTTCTAAAGATACCAATGCCGCAAGCAGATCGTTTGCCACCACGCCGCTCATTGACCGATGTGGTGTGGCCAACCAGGAGCTCGAAGCCTAAAATCGACACAGCGTTGCATTTATCACCCATCCAGGTCTTCGAGAGCGTGAGATAGTCCGAATGATGCATTATTTGGTCCGCAGCTATATCTGTCGAATGAACGACTAAACTCTGTCAGTTGGAGCGCCCACTATTATACGTACACGTGCTTCACTCATGTCACAATTGTTGCTCGCACCAAGAAATCCTCGCAGCTGTAAAGTTATTGTTGGCAAACGATGTCTATCTAAACGAGCATATTCTTGTCTTCGGCGACAATCTGAAATCTTGGGTTTATAGTGATCGTGATCTTGTTCAATAAAATGAGGAGAGGATATCTCTAACCGGTGGGAAAGATTCGGCTCTATAAGGGCAGAGCTGTCACGGGAAATTGGGACAACTACAGATCAGTGAAAATATCGCTACACCTGTTTAGAGGGAGTCATAGTACCGGAAAGCCAAAAATCAAATACAAACCAATTTTTTAAGGATCCTAGGGCAACTAAAGCATTGTAATTAGAGGGTGTTGGAGCTCTACGACGACGTGAAATGTGTTGCCCTAAGTGAGCGACCTGAGAACCTCAACGCGCCAAAGATTTGAGCAACTGAACATCAGTCATTCTAGTCTGTGGAGAATTTTGCATAAAAATTTCAGATTATTGAAGCCAAATGACCACCCACTTCATAATCGCTTTCTATTTGGCTCGAAATTGATGACAGATTTCATTATCTTTTCAAATTAGACGCATTTTCATATCGGCGGCTAAGTAAAGTATTTTGGGTTTGGAAAATCCGCAGGTGGTTATAGAAAAGTTAATGCATACAGGACGCGTGACTATTCGATGTTGTTTCTGGAGTTTCGGAATATAGACCCACTTCTCTTCCCCGATGACAATGAACGTAACGTTCAGTCAACAGAGAGCGCTACCGAGGCATGATAAACAATTTTTCATGGCCAGAAATTGAGGACCTGGACTTTTACAATGTTTAAGCAAAATGGGGAGATTTGACGCCGGTCGACTATTTTTTTGTAGGCCAATGCTATGCGAACAATTCAGAGACGATTTATTCACTCAAAAATAACACTAGCCATTGAAAATGAGTTGCCCAGATGGCCTTATGCAAATACAGCCGAGAGAGTAATGTCAATAAAATGATATTTTATAATTAGTCAGTAGATTTACTTTTTTCAATAAAGCTACAATCGATGAAAAATATTGAATAGTATTGGTACTTGGATCGCAGTATTTTTTTTACAACAAAAGTGCTTATAAGCATACATTTTGGCGGAAGTTAAGATCCCCATCAACTTGGCTAAATACAAGCTTAACACACACATACACATTGTTGCGCTGGCAGCCCGGTATGGGCCATGGCTTAGCTTCTTGACACTCATTTGTGTTGCTCATGTTGTCATTTTTGTCACATCTAAGCGGGGCCTACGGCTTATCGCGCTCCTTAGAAGCTTTTTCATAGGCAATTTTACTTTCGGGAGTTTTCATTGCTCGCCGAAACATACAAGCTTAATCTAACTTAAAAAGTAACAAAAGGCTAAAGAGCTTGGAACCAAGGTCAGGTTGAAATAAAAACGGAGTCCTTTGAGTTGATCTTTTAAAGCATAAGGCAGATTGGAACCATTGGACAGCAATCGCAATAACTACCTAGATCGCTTTCAAGGAGAATAGCGTCTTGCGGTTTTGGAGAACTTGCTGTCGTCGGCGTTAATAGATAAGGGGCAGTGTTAAATAATTCTCTCAAGATCAATTTTACCGATAATAGTTAATATGAAAAGAAAGGGACCTAAGTGGCTGCCTTGTGGGAAACCACAACTGAGTAAGAACAGAGTTAAAAAGGCTGCACTAAAGCGGTCGCTATAATAACGACCTTCCTGAATACGTTGAGGGAGTGGATCCTATTCGAGCAAGCCCATTGTTCTGATCATATTGCTATAGACGTGGGTAATGCCTCAAGTGTTTTGGATCTCTGAAAGTACTGGGTGGGCAGCATCTACTCGGATCACCACTTTTTGGGGCCATGATGCGAATGTGAATTTCCATCTTTCAACAGCTCCTATGCCGCCAGCACCGAAGACCAGTGGAAATACTGCCAACGTGCCATCAGAGGCTTCATAACTGAATTTAGATAAAGATTGCCTGAAAGAAAAGATCCGCATCTGAACTTTGCGTGCAGAAGTGATGGGAAGAACATAAGCGCCTCCAGAAGAATATAGAAGAGCACGAAGAGCATGCGACCGAAGCAGGTAGAATGAAGAAGGAAACCTTGTAGTTAAGCCTCAGTCATAGTCAGAATATGGAAAACTTTTATAACGGCGGAGAAGCCATATGTCGAAAAAAGCCTTCTCAGTTTCAATCTCTATACAAGACCTTGATCATCCCAGTCCTACTTTATGGCGCTAAGGCAATTATCGAAAGCAGATAAAGATATCGTTGGTCATTCTGAGAGAAAGAACGTCGAAAAATGTTCGGTCTCATTTGTGTGGACGGGCTTTAGAAGAAAACAATCAACGACGATCTACGCGAGCTGTCTACCTCGAGCTCCGATTGAAGCTTAGTAGATAAGATACTCCCTCTAAGCAAGTTGGACAGTGTTGGCTGGATAAATTAAAAACATTTTACTTTCACTCAAAATTACTCGTATCTTCGTGCCAGTGATCTACAAGCAACTATTTTACTAAATTACTCGCATGTGCTTTTCCCACCATCTATCGGATTAAGTGATCTTTTCTGTTGGCTAAAATATGATATCCAACCCGAATTCGACGCCAATTTATACCCTATCTTTGCAACTGTTACTATTTTTTGGAAAACTGAATTTCCCAATTAGATTTAGTAGTAGAGCGGATCACGCAAAGTCCCAAATTCACCTTAACTGCCTTTCAATCAAAATTACCCAACACAACATGCATAAACAGATTTCCAAGCTCCTCATGTGATGGTGAAGCAAAAATTTCCAGCGATCATGCAAAATTACGCCATTGGCGTTACGAGATTCAGAGCCGAAAGACCGATCCTCTCAGTATTCGTTGCATTTGGAGCTTGAACCGAATATTCGTAGCATGCCGAATTCCACCAAAGATCCGATAATTCGCAATCCATAATCCGTACACATCATCGGACCATAAAACTTCACAAGAATACCCTGAGAGAGCCTATCCGAAAAGGATTGGAGTTTTAAATGTGCTACTAACAAAAAGTCCGTCGCTTAATCAGGTGCAATATTAATTGCCATACGAATAGAATTGCCGTAAATTCATTCTTTTAAGATGATCGAGACGGAACGGGGCGAACAAGAAATGTTGGAGACTTGGACAACTTCTTGAAGTGATGCAGGTGGTATGGATGGTGCTGATGGTGGAATAGTTGCAGCGGAGGCAGTTTTCATATCAGCAGATCTCACAATAACAAAATGGTGCCGTGAAATCAGAGCACGCACCTACTTCGAACACGGACTTGGACTAAAGACTAGACCATGGCATGGTGTTGTTGGCAGCATCCAGCATTTAGTACGATCAGTGGCAAAGCTATAGCTACTTCATGGCTCCTTTCATGTTTTTGTAAATTTAATTCGCGTGTTTATTTTTTTCAACTCTGATGTTGGACTTTTTTTGCTCTGTATCTGGTTTTGGTTGTGGTTGTGGTTTTATCTACCAGATACTTTGGTTAAACTGTTTGCTCTCGGTAAAGTGGTTTCGCTGACAAGGTACGAATACGAGGGGGGTGGGAGCTGTGAGTATTAATGCGCCAAGTTTATAGCAGACGTTTTACTTTCGGATGAATATGGTAAATGTCAGTTACACTTGGGCTCCAGGAGGCACCTACTTATGGAGAAACTCATTTGGGTGACTCGCCACTCGGCAGTAGAATGTGAATTTTATTTGACAGATGAGGCGAGGCCAATTGGTTGCGCTGGCAATTTGGTGTTAGTTGTCAAAGTTTTCGATTTTCATAAAATCGAAACTACTCTTTGGGGATGACAAATTTATTTGTATTTTGGCGCGCAACTGAGTGTAGAAAGGAGGTGAAAGGACAGCAGTAAATTTTGCTTAAATGCAAATGAGTGGCGTTTCAGTGATTTATAAGGTGCTGAAGCGGCCTAAGGAGAGTTAGCTTGTGGAAAACTTGCGAACATTTTTAAGGTATAATGAGAAAAGGATTTGTACGGCAATAGAGTCATTTGAATACACGTGAAAGGTCTGCATACTTTATGCCCAATCTCTTAAAGACGTCTGGAAGTTTTTGTTTGGTCAGCCAGCATCTTGAAGAGCGATGCTGTCTGTAGATTGACTCATTTGAAAAAAAATTGAAATCTTAACCGAGTGGTTTCAAGCTGTGTCAATGCGGGGAAAATCTTCTCTGAGATGGGGCTTAAGAGTTCATAGGCGGTCTATTCCCGCGATCTCAGTGTTGCCTAGGATCCAAATAAGACTTGTTGAATTCAGCGTTAAGAATGTATATAGGCATCAGAAAGGCTTCAAGCTTCGCAAGTGATTTAATTGCAGACTCTTCTAATCAGGATTGCCTGTATCTTCATTTGGACGATAGGCGGAAGCTGACTACCTGACCAAATTCCCGTCTTGGCTGAGATTATAGCCAGAACCAGTCTTGGTTATGGAAAAGTAAATCCTATACTTTGACAACCGGAGTTTTTTGTTGCATCGTGGATCACTTTTTTTTTTTAACTGAAGATGGCCTTGAGAATGCAGCTTTTGACATGGATATCAAGATGAGAAGCATTATTCAGTGCGTCAAGAGCAGGATCAGTTGTGTTAAAGAAATTGTAGATCCCTATGCATCCTAAGCATACAGTTCATTGGAGTCGGGCAGGAAAGATAACCGAGACAACTGAGACAACCGAGCCATGTTGATCAAAAGCACCCTTCTTAGCCCCTAGGGTACAAGCTTCATGACGTACTCATTTACAATGCAAGACATATCCCGATTTCCTGGTTCAGGCAGAACGGTCTTTTCGAAAGCAAGTTTTCCATCTACATGACTGAAAGAATGTAGTATCTTAACACGAGCATAACAAGGTCGTCAGACTAGATGGCTTACATTACATACTTACTTAGGTGGCTCTATAGTTCGGGATGATCTGGAGCTTAACTAGCGAGCTTCTCAGGTAGCAGTGTTATTGCTTAGAAAACCGATGCCATAACCTTTCCGACCCATTGAGCCTCCCTCGGCCGCTTCGGAGCACTCATGCCGGCTTCAGTCCATTGCGGGGCACTCATTCTGTTCTCTGGTGTGTAATAGTGGATCCAGGTTTCAATCAATGCCAAAAGTCCACCCGATTCCGCATCAGCAAGTCGAATAACTTTTTCATATGCAAAATATTGCCCAAAATATAGCATGTGCGCTCAGTACTAATCTTTGTGGTATCTGCTAGCTCGCGCACCTTCACTCTCCGGCCAGCCAACACTATTTCATGTATTCTTTTGGCATTGTCCTCTGTAACCGCATCGGAGGGCCTGCCGCTGCGGACTTGATCGGTATTGGAGTTGCGGCCACCCGGAAACTCTCGAAACCAATATTTGACGGTGTAATCTGACGGAGCTTTGGCCCCATAATATTTATCCAACTTTTCTTTTGTTTCCTTCGCAGTTTTGCCTCTCAAAAAATAATGTTTTATGAGAGAACCAAAATCGTTTTTGTCCATACTCAACATGATGCCAAACACATCAACAACAATCAGCTGTCAAAACAAAACTAAAGGCAGTATCGCCCTGAAATTTGGCATGACTGCCTAAATATGAACGGATTTCAAGCACCATAACCTTTTTTGCAGTAGCAGCACATTCTGGCGGTCAAGGAGGTTACTTTTCACCCCAGCAAGTATATGACAAGGTGTTTGAGGTTCATTACCACTTGTATGGACTACATGAAGTGAGGTCTTCCTTTACTACGTTTTCCATTAGAGATTGATTCCAAGGGGGTTGGATTCATCTTATCTACATGATCCAACCATCAAAGTCGATGAAACCTGACTCACTCATCTTAGTCAAAGCAGCTATGTTTTGTTATATTATTTGTCCATGTAGACAGGGCCGTAGATCGCTCGAAGTACTTGTTTCTCAAAACGACCAAGCGTCTCCACATCCTTTTTTGATAAGGTCAATACCTATGTGCCAAAGAGGGAAACTAAGTCGTTCAATGTTTAAAAGAGCGCGTTTGGGTGTTCAGAGGAAGGACTCTGCTTATCGATTCTCCTCTGAGCCTAAGAAAGAAGCAGTTGGCGAAGGTTAACCTCTGAAGGATCTCTAAAGTGGTGTCATATTAACTCCGGAACCTTAGCAATGTTCTTCACTACTGGGAGTTGTATCTTGCTACTCTGATATTTTGCCGGAATCGTTGATATTGTCGATTACAGCCGAACCTTTCTTCGCCACTTCTGCCTTAATCTTATAAATGTCTGGCAAAGGAAAGATGGTGTTAGCTTGGGAGTTTCGAACCACATTCTCCCGTTCGATGCAAATAAAATATAATGACAGAGGATTGCCTTGTACAATGCCCTTTTTGGAAATCAAATGTCTCGGTAATGTCAGTACAGACCGTCATGTAACAGTGAAGTTTCTCCATAGTGAACGTTTTCCTACTTCTGAAAGGGCGATGCTCGCTCTTATAGGGTCTTTCCTTTTGCCCTATAGTTCAGTTGATATCTTCGAAGTCACATTAGGGCTATCCACATTCGCACCTTCGCTTTGCGTCATTTGCGACATGATCGGTCGATCTACCACTAGATCGATTCAGGCACCGCTAGTTCTCCTAGTAAATCGAGTACGGATACTGCATGTTCGCTTCGATATCACTTCATGCTGACCACATTGTATAACTTGTCACGAAGGTCATATTAATTTATGCTCATTTTGGTGATTTGGCCTTATGCTACGACTTAAAAACTTACAAAAAGACTTAAGAGCTAGGAGCCCAGGGAATGATTGAGAAAATTTTGTTTGGGATAAGGACTACTCAGGTTGAAATCAGAAGCGGAGAGGTTACGGGATATAGGTTCGTTGGAACCATAGCATGTGCGGTCGGCCTGTGTAACGAAGAGACGAGGACAGGGTAGATAAATAGAGTTAAAATCATATGCACCATCGATGGATCCTGAAAGCAGTCGATGAATTAAAACTGATAAGTCCGAGTTGGTCCTGAAAGGGATGAAAATTAAAAAAAATCATTTCATGGCAGACCAAGGAGAGCAAAACGGAGCCATCGAGGTTGAATACCTTCGACTCGGGAAACACGAACACGGTGAAGGGCTTAATGTTTTAAGGATAATCTTATCGATAAAGATTGCCATTGAGCGATATTAGGTTATAGACAGTTTGTGAGATAGCACAATTAAAAACCTATCGAGGTCTTCTTAAAGAAGGCTGGAGTAATAGGGAGAACAAACGGGCTTCCACAAAGTTGTATCGTTAGTGTAAAGGGTGAAAGAGGAGCGTATAATGATCTTCTCAAGATCGTTTATAGAAACAAGGGGACCAAGATGGTTACCTTGCGGGACCCTAGAAGATGCCAGGAAAGTGACTGAAATAGTGGATCTTCCCCAAACAATGTAATGTCAGCTTACTAAGTAGGAAGATTTGCATTTTAATAAAAAAGGTTCAAAGCCAAGAGCAGTTAGTTTGAAGAACATCAATCGATGGGAAGCTTATCAAAAGCTTTATGGTCATCATTTGCGATAACATCGATTTCTATGCCTCTTTCTTTAATAACAGCAAGATCAAAATTTTAAGTTAGAAAGGGATCTGGTACGAAGGATTTTTTGGCAAATACATAGTTGTTTGAAAGATGTTGGAAAGAAGTTGGCGTTGGCGATAAGAAAAGTCATTGGTGACGGTCTGTATATTAAAGGCGCCAAGGATGATTCACTCGGAGGAAAGAAAGCGCTTTAAATGGAGCCTAAGCATAGTTTTCCGATCTACGAGGAGGCAGAATTTGAGAACTGTGACATTCATTGGAGTATAAGCCTCTCCGACATCACCATATTGATTGCCATTTTCTTTAAACGCTTGGAACAATAGAAGGTTCAAATGTTGACTAACCGCTACACTTCTTCGATCTGCTTGGAGACCAAATCATTTAAAGATTTGTGGCACCTTGTTTGGGATTAAAGAGAGTTGGCATGTCTGTCTTACAGTTCAATCCTATCATATAGAGCTAGTATTGGTTTGCTGTCACAAGATGTCAAGGTGTCAAGTAAGGAAATATGAAAACGAACTTTACAACCTGTTCAGAAATATGGTGAAAACATAGAGCGGATAGGCGTTAACACGTCGACTTTGAGAGTCTTTTATTTAATTGTGAATTTCATGAAGTGTGTAAACGTTGAATGCACAAATGCACATAACATACTCGTGGAACATACTCGTATCTTGTACCAAATAGTCATCATTAACGCAACCGGATGGCGTTTAATTGCTTCAACACTTTTACAAGATGTTGAAGTAGGAACAGCCTACCACATTCCGAGAATGACTGCACCCATTACAAGCGTCTACGAATGTATCCTGATTCAACATTCGAATAGTATTTCCTTTCCTCCAAATTACTGGAACACTGTACTTCATTGCAGCATCTGTACCACGTAGCCAACATATTTTTGCGGAGATTTTCTTCATTAACTCGAGGAGCACAGTCACAGTCACAGTTACATTCACAATCGCAGTCATAGAGTAACCTTTCTAACTCGTATCCATTGAAATCTTTAACCTCTAGCTGCATTCAGGTGTAATAGCAACAGGCACCACTGTTGGAATACAACGATAGACAAGCAATTACCAATGAGGTTCGCCAGCTAAAACAACATGGCCCAGCACATCTAACTGTTTTTAACCCCCCGAATGGGGTGCACGGAGGAAATGAAACTTGAAACAGGAAGGAGTCACAAATAATCAAAAAAACAAAAAAAATAAAACAACAATCGCGAATGTACACCTGACATCAATGAACAGGAGAGCAAATGATTAGATACGAATACGAACACGACTACAACGAGGAGTATTCGTATCTATGAGGATACTGAAAGCTCACGATCTACTTAAAGGGTGTTCCTTTATCCAGCTATAGTTAGAGAGCTGCGGCTCCAGCCGATGAGTACAGCAACATGCAGTGGCAGCAACTACTGCGCGCAGCATCATGTTCGATTTAACCTAATAGAACGTGGTCAGCAACATTGACAGGAGCCAATACGTACATGAACGGCACCATGGCACACCGCACAAAATCTAACTATGTCGCGGTTGAGGTGGTTTTCAGTTTCCTCATTCCAATGATGGTCGGTCTTGACGCTGAGGAACGAAACCTGAATCCAAACATCAGGGAGTTCTATGAGAAGACTACCAACAACCAACAAGCAACAACCAACAACTAACGACCGACGATCGATGACGACGCCTTACCGCGTACACTATGATTAAAAGTTGGAATTTTGTAATCCGAGGAGCTGCAATTTGGTTTGTCTGTCTACACGATGGTAGGTACATAGATCCATTCTAAGGCATCTGGAGAGTACGGTATGGTACGGTACCAGTGGTGCACCGCCCATCAGCTGCCACTTCGTCATCGTGTCGCAATTTTGTGGTCAAAGTCTTACAGTTGCTTTCCCTCGGTTATCCCGGTAATTTCATATTCTTCCAACAATCAGGATGGGCTAGAGCTATTCGTATTCGTATTCGTACTTGTATCTAACATATTATCATAAGCGACGACTCTATTCCGGGAAGAAATTAGATCACATCCTTTGCAATGGCGTGTTGTGTGATCTGTAAGATACGAGCACTTACGGTATGACTACGAACTACGAGTATGTGTTGGGTTACCGTTTCAGCAATCGATTTTCTATTATTTTTTAGTGTATGCCTTCGTCTGACATTTATCGGATTGTGCATTGAATTGAATTTCATTGAAGTTCTTGACCTTTTAACGAGAGCAGATTCCACAGTCATATGACTGTGTACATGTCCGGGTACCCATACCGAAGCTTAGGATTAAATTGGAGACTTAATGGTGTATCTTTTGGGTCTGTACCTATATACTCGTATTCTCTTGCAAAGATTTCCTATTGGTTTTTGATTTTTTTTTCTCCTCTTTCTCCTCTGGCCTTTGTGCAGTTTTCGCTTGATTGTTTGAGATATACGAATACGAATCTGAATACAACACACCATGGAAATAGAAGTGTGGAAATTCATATGAAGTCAATGGGTGGCATCCATGAGATGCTTCAATTTTGTTTTCTCTAGATGCTGCAATCTAATGACACTTAGACCACGAAGGTATGTTTGTGCATCTGAGGGATTAGAAGGCTGACAGTCCGTTGACCACGTTGGAGTGTCATTTGAATCAAGAAAGGTCGGATTGCAAAGATCCGTAATTATGTTGTGCTGAGTAAGCGTCAATATTGATGCTACTTAACGACATCTTGAGATATTGACGTGACACTTTCGGGTAATGGTGTTTAACGAAGCACTTTCGGATAATGATGTCGTTGATGATGATGATAATGGTGATGACTATGATCATGATAAACCAATCAGTGAGGTTTTAAGTGTTGCATATTGGAAGTAGGAAAGCATCGTCGATGTGTTACTGCTGTAGTAGGTCGGACAGAAGTGAAGAAGAAGCCATACAAAGGGTATATAAAGGGGTTTAGTAGGGTATGGGATGGGAAATTCTTCAGACTAGGGTCTGACGAAATGGATTTGGGTGTTGGCCTTCCTTATGATGTTATCTATGAGGGCATGGAAGTTCATTTCAAAGCAAATTCGGATGCATTTGCGAATCAAGAAACCAATAGTGCTTCAGGCTGAGTAATTAAGCCAGTTTTGATAGCTATATCTAGTCCAAAAGAGGCTTCACAAACTGCTGATAAGTTGATCCAAACAGGAATAGTCTGTAGAATTGTTCTAAGGTCGATGCCAGATACCAGAAAGTTGGTCTTTCCCTAACTAGCTCAAATTGTGCGCTCCAAGTTGTTTAAGACAACGTTCAGCAGCGCGAGCTACATAAGGCTACGTGTTCCTTTATTGTGTTGATCAGATCAATGTTTCGTTACAGTTTGTAGAGTTGGTCGAGGTTCAACACAAACACGCCCAAAAATCACCTGTAGAATTCGCGTTCTACGGTCTTTCCAGATGGACAAGGGTGTTAACTTGAGTCTTTTTAATATTTCTTGCTATTTGTTTGCCTTCTTAGGCCACTTCATCCACAAGGATTGCGATGGGCCCGTTTTGGTGCCTAGTGTTTGTGTGATGACACACTGCTGTTTCAACCTAACTTAAGAGCACCTTTGCGCTGAGTTTGTCATGACATGTCATCATCAGATGTAATAGCGAAGCCGAGTTAAAAAAGGAGGAACTGTGTATACACAGTGTGGCAAATAATATGCTGTACTGCCTTTAGAAACTATAGTTATCATAAAACACGGTTTCTGTTCATTTATCGGTGTTTTTGTGCCAAATATTCTCCTCATGACTCGACACACTTGTTACAGTGATTCAATAGTGATTCGAATACTTGCTCTAGCTATTGGGGTATTGTTTTCAGTGCCAGTGTCGAAGCTGCTTGAATGGTCGAAATGCTATCAAAAGAGCATCGTTTCAATTTCGATTTAAATTTTGGAAACAAAGACAAGTCGCACGGTGGCGAATCAGGTGAATACGACGGATAATTTAACACACACACTTGATTTCGGGCCAAAAACTGACAAAAATGAGTGCTATGTAACTCGGTGCACTATGGTGGAATAGAAACCAACTTTTTGGATAACGGAATTCGAGTCGAATAAGATAGATTCTGGCCATTAAACGATTCGAAATTGTAAGTTATTGTGTTTCACCAGTGTTCCACCAGTTGAAATGAATTTTTTGTGCATTCTTCTTGGTTTTCGAAGAATGTGATGTGCATTGTCCTCATTGTTGAAGAAACTTTCCGTGTTTTCTTAGCTTGTGGTGGATATTTCACTTCTATTCTGAATTTCTACGCTTGATTTCTGGGCCAGATTGAAAACAGCATGTTTCGTTTTCAGCCGTCCAAACTGAAATTGGCTTTCCTGTGTATCCACGTCATCCTGAGCGTCTTTCTGCCGCACAAAAAACGTTTATGCCACTTGAAAACAATTATTCTACTCAAACAATCATCACGGTATACTTAATGAATCAATCGGAATGTTTCTGAAGAATTTTTACCAAGTTTTGGAAAAATATTTTTTATAATTATTGAATGTCAACTAAACGTCATGAACTTTTGACAGCTGGTACAGAAAAAAACTCAAGCTTTAAGGTGCTTGTTCGGTTGCTGGGATATGGGTCGTGTCCGGGATATTTTATGTCACACTGTTAAATTTGTTGGCTTTCTACCTTCAGTTTCACTTCACGAGTGGAGTGCTCTACTTTTAGCTAGTATTGATGCACCATTTTATGGAGCTTATTATCTGCTTTCACGGAATGAGCTGGGCAAAATAAATATTGAAGCAGATCCTGTGATTGTCACTGTATACTGGCAAATAGATTATATTAACTCTGTTGGTGGTAGCTAGCCGAAGACAATTGTTGATATTATTTCAATATAGTGAGAAGAGCTCATTTAACTGTGATGGAACTGTTTAGATATTTTTTTTGATCCAATTGAATGCATGTCAGCTTGAAATACACTCTAGTCTCCCTTAAAAAGGAAACCCTATGATAATGGCTTAAGTTCTATCTTTTGCGTTGTTTATAAGGGTGATTCATTGTAGTCCGCTGTTTATAAATTACTTTACAAGTGCAGTGCGTACTGCCCTAATAGCACTCGTTTTACAAAAATATGTCTGTTTTACTGAATGCACTCTGTGTTAATTCTGTTTCATTTCATGTCAGCAAACGGGTGCGGTATGGGAAACAAGAGGTCTGGTAAATGTTATGTTTATCCCGATTTTCATTCTAAGATCGAGGCTTTAGAAGCAGGATTTTGCGGCATTATTCTTTAACGCCATTTAAAATTTTCTTATATCTTAGTCATGTCTCAGAAATTCTGTGGAGCAAATGGTTGTGGCCCAGGAGGCAAATGCACACCGCGACTTTAAGCAATCATTGAATAGATATTCTACTACTAGATAGTAGTGGTGGTGGCGATGTCGCGACAGTTAGCTCATTGGACTATCACGCAGAGGGTCCGTTTTTCGAATCGTCATCATCCTTTCGGTGGGCAATGGCAAAATCCCAAAAGTAAGTATGCCCATGGAAAAGCTTCTAAGGAGTGCCGTTCGGATTTGATGATAAACCGTAGGCTCCGCTCAGATGTGACAAAAATGACAACATGAGCAACACAACTGAGTGTCAAGAAGCTAGGCCATGGCCTATACCGCCTATACCGGGCTACCAGCGCCACTGTGTTTTTTTTTTTAGATAGTAGTAGTAGTAGGTATTAATCTTATTCATCTTGTAGTAGCAATCTTGCAATAACCGCAACAGACTTTGACGTTCCTCATTTATTGCGATAATAGAAGGAACTTAACACAATCCATAATGTGTTCTTTGTTTTACCTCAACATGTCCTAAAATTAGCAATACAATGCCAGACGCTGGCTACTGACAGATGTCGGGAAACATTTATTCATTCTGCAGCCATACCGGAGAGGTAATGCAGTCCTTAATTGTCCTCAATCATGCTAGAAGTAGAAGACTCACCTGGGCGCTCAAAAAATCCTTAAGCAGGTCCGGATCATGAAAAACATTCATATGCGACTTGCCTAGGAAAACGGCTATCTGATAACGAACGATGCTTTTGTGGGTTGGAACCTTAACAGAGTAAGTTAAGCAAGTTTCAGAAGCTAGTTTTCCTAACAAAAAGTCAAATTTATTGTTGTCGTCTCCAAAAAAGCGGGCCACCATGTGGAGTCGACAATATTTCTTTTCTCAAATAGATTCTGGTCAAAACGAGGCCAGTGGCACAGCAAAAGTCGTTGTCGTATTTTTTCACCCGTAGGAGTTCTGGATTTATAGGGCATTCGAGACGTTAGAAGCACTGGAACTTTGGTGAATTGCTCAACATGCACCCTGAAAATGGAGAGATGTTAGCTAAAGTAGCACTTCACAAACAATGTCCGCTTTATCAGTGTTGCCCTTAATTCCAAAATAAATAAGACGTCCTCGTCATATTGTTTGATCCTTTTACACGTGCTGTCAAAAGTCCCCTGTTCCAAAACATCCTCCATATGGATGAAATTGCTAAGTGCGCACTCCTCCTTGACGGGTCCCCTTTTAACGCGCTTCACTAGATTTTGAGACGTAAATAGACACATAATCTGCTGCGTGATTACAAAGACAGTTGTTCGCGGATGATCTAAGCCATCTACCGATGCTCTCCATATTAAGAAAGATGTACCTTCTGGTCTCAAATCCTTGGCCTGCATATTTCGATTTAAGGGCTGCTCTTTCCTTCTGGTAGCATAAATAACTGTATGCTATCGGTGGTAGGCAATGGCATGAAATAACAGCTCTGTTGATGGCCTCATCCGGCATAACATCCGTTGACAGATACTAGCTAAGGCGGATGGTGGTATGCATTTAACTTGCAGATTCAGTAATTATAGCTAATAGCGAGTCGATTCTGACAATGTAACATGGGATGTATGTCTCAAGCATGACCCTAGGTAGGTAAAACCTCGAGCTTCCGTTGATAGGTACGTAGGTAGGTAATAAAGGGAACCCAATTAGTCATATAGGCGTTCGACAAGAGGCACCCAAACGTACTCGAATATTGCCAATACTCTTAACCAGAGTCCAACGGGTAGACTAATGATTTGATTGCAGAAAAGAGTTTCTCATTTGCAACGTTCAGTCTTAGCCAAAGCTCATGTCAATTTCATAGGTAGAACCTGAGAAGACCTGTCAGGAATGGTGTCAATTATGACAGCTTTTCCATAAATCTCTTGCGAGACATCTTAATATCTTCACAAGTTCAATCACCAATTAACCTTTGACGGTGTTTTAGAAATCGACAATCACACGGAATTGTTGCTCTTTCGTCCAATTCAAGTCCTCAAATATGGCAAGCATGACACCAGTCGAATGCCCTTTGCCATCATTTCTCCAAAACAATGAGACGCTGAAAACTTTCCAACCTTAATGGCGACCAGTAATCCACTCGCTGCATCCATTACAAAGTAATATCTTCCCTAACACTCTCCTGAAACGAACCAAAATCCCGACAAAAAAAAAAAAATTAAAAGAAATGCAACTTCCCATCATTTATCCGACTTTATCTCCGTGCGCAAGAATTCTTTTCCGTCTTGCTTTCCGTTCAAAGAGTCAAAATGTTAAATTTCCAGTTAGTCGTATCTTGAAGTTATTTTCACACAGAGGAACATCTTCCCAAAGATACACGCGCTGCAAATCTTCTTCTATTTCATCCAGCGGCAAAGTCATTGCACATTTAGCCCAACAAAAGCCTCTCAGGCAATAAAAGGATTTTTTGTTGTTGTGTTGCCGTTTATTTTTGCTGCTGTAAGTCTGCTTTGTCTTGTTGTTGTTGGCTTGGAAAAATAATTGTAACCTTTCACTTCTGGCCACATTGACAATCAACCACTACCAACCGTAGATAGAGAGAGAAAAGACCACGAAAATCCGACTCAGGAGCATGCAATATACGGTGCAGGAGGAGAGTCACTGTCCGGCTTAGCTAACATTTGGCCATGGAGCACCAAGTTATGGGAACTTTATGATAGAAATGTCTTATCTCAAGGCATAACCATGCTCGGGCCTTGTAGTTTGACAGAATAGGTAAACACATGATGTATGGCGGAGGGGTCTCCATTGCGCTCCATGTTTGAACACGCGAACCCTAAATTTTGAGGTGTGAATATGAATAATTTATTGATTGGATGGAAGTTGGACTCTGGTCACCAACAGATGTAGTTCACCACATGAGATACATATGGAAACTGACCAACATGTCAGTGGCGTAGTTTGATGTTGCTTGGGTCACCACGATTTGGGGGCGCACTATTCATAACATGACATTTGCATGGCATAGGCGATTAGGTGGAATAAAAACCGCGAAAGATGTACCTCTGGCGCGGAATAGGTCATATTTATACCTTGAAGCGATTCCGTTAAGTTTCCAGATTCACTTAGCATCCATGACTGTACTGCATCTTCACCACTTCACCATGATCATTCAACCACCCACATCCGTCTGGTGGCATAAGCCTCATTCGCGAACCAGGAACCTCCAACTAGACTTTGTTTTCCATGATGATCTCTCTGTGTAAAAGGTAAATTGTGTCATCGTTAACGGCATCTTTCAGATGCACAGTCGTGTGGTGCAGCCTGAACATGAAGATCCACTTGCACGTTGCACTAACCATTTGGTGGGAAGACAATTCACGGTCCGTAAAGTTCATGTCTGACTTCAACTCCAAGTCGAAGTACTCGTATATATGAGTATAACTCTGACTCGTTTTCTGTTTCTGTTTCTGTTTGACTTTGTATCTATATCTATGTATTTTTAGCACTCTTTGTTGTTTGTTTGCTGGCTTTTGGAATCCTCGTTGGCAGTTGGCAGTAGAGATCACGTTAAATGGCAGGTGCAGGAAAGATGCCTTGAAATGCTAATTCTGCTTTAAACAGATCGCCGCCGCCAAAGTCGCGCCAGTCGTTTTTTTGATTTTCATTGTTGTTGGTTGTGTGTGGAGTAATTGTGGTTCCCCGAATCACTTAGTAAATTGTAACAACCTAGAGAGGAGGGTTACCTACATTTCGTCATGTGCTTAATGCTGGTCTAGCCTGAGTTAAGTCCGTGTGTCTGGTTCAAAATGAGTTTCGTTTTGCTGATTAAGTGTCACAGCAACATGGTGTCCAATTAAAGAAATGGATCTCCCCATTGGGGCTATTGTGTTGCATCACGCCGGCCAGATATCTGGTAAAGTTCATGCTACGCCACTGTTCACCACCGAAGAATTCGTGACTAGGCTTGACTTTGACGATGGTTAATCGATTGAGTCCAAATTTTTGATATGAGAAATATTTTTTCTTTTACGAATTTAAATGGCTGATCTGGCATTTGCATACTATGAAGTTGCTCGCTGTGAGGGGTATTTGGAGTGGAATTGCGAGAGCACTTGAAACCAGAGGCACTCTTCAACACTTTTCCTTTGAGCATTGGGTCTTAGTAAAAAGACTGTTTAGTTGTGCAGATGCAAAGTTTATGACTGCTTGCATCTTTTAGTCCTTCTACAGGCTATGTGACATGCCAGACAAATAATAGATGCAAAAAAAAAAAATAGCCTCGGGCAGGGATGAACACACTTACTACCCCGAAGAATGAAAAATGGATAACGACTTCGGATGTGTTCGTGAGCCGTAAGATCAGTAACGAGCAACCTTTAAAGATTAAGGGAAGTGTGCCCAGAGTGTCTTCGAATTAATTTTTGAGTGGGGCGCTCAAGTAAAAAATATAAAAATTATTCTCGTACCTCGACCAATAGACAAAGACCAAGTCTTAGGCAGAGAGCTGTTGCTTCAGGTTGATGAAGTTTTTTGGAACAGCATATTTGGTTGGACAGGTATACCTCTGGTTTGATTAGAGGATCTGCGCTGAGATTGATCAGGAAACTGAAGACTAACCTACTTGTGCAATTTGAATTGGGCAAGCACTGGAAAAATGAAGTTATTGTCGGTTGTCGTCGGTAACTCAATGACTAAATACCTATATACTTGGACCTCGACCAGTAGCTTAACCTATTAAGACCTGAACATGAACCAGGAACCAGGGAGTAATAGTGTTCTGGATAGTTTTAGTGTAAGTGTTGAAAAAACATGGTGCACATACCATATGTGTACCTTGGGTTTTAACAGGGTCCAAAGCTTTTACAATTGTGATAATTCTCAAAACAATGATTTTTTGAAATGCATAGATAAATATTGCATTGCACACACATGCTGCGGCAGCATGAAGACCACATCGAATGGCGACATTTAGAGGCAAATTTGTTGTCTACAAATCGCGGCCGATGATCCACATTGTCAAGCCTTATTTCAGGTTGTGTTTGTGGCGCCACTGGTCGGTTTTTTTGTATTCCGTCGTCTCCAGGGTTCGAGTTGGATCCCACCGAGGGGTCAGAACTGGGGCAAGATCTTGACCCAAGAAACAGAAAATTGGGATTAACCCTCTCCCCGTCATACTTCATCATTGCTTTAGCCAGATTTAATCTGTACTGGAGTAAGCCAAATTTGTCCTTGCGTTGTATGTCCTCTTCAGTGCAACAGCGTGTGTACATTACCCAGCAGTTGACGACAACCAGATCGAGAAAATGGCAAAAGGTTCTCACTGTCCATTTTTTTGTCCGAATTGAAGTTCGGTAGTAAGCAATTAGTCCGTCGCATAAATCAATACCACCCATGAAGGTGTTGTATTGGGTCAATAACTTAATTCGTGGGGTATGCTAAGAGATGGCGTAACTTGTATTATTTCATTGGAACATGCGTTGGAAAGCTACTGTCATTGTTCATCATTTCAGTATATGTCATTCATTTGAAGCGTAAACAACAATAATTTTTTTTCACTCAAATGTCGAGCTTTGTGCGTGGAAAGGTGTTTTTGCGGGGAGTTCTTCTACATTACTTTATTATGAAGAAAACTGCTGCCGAAAGTCATCGTATTTTGGTGGAAGTTTATGGTGAACATGCGCTAGCTGAGCGAACGTGCCAAAAGTTGTTTGCGCGATTTAAAAGTGGTGATTTTGGCTTGGAAGACGATGAACGTCCTGGGCAGCCAAAAAAGTTGGAAGATGAAGAACTGAAAGCATTACTCTATGAAGATTGTTACCAAACACAAGAAGAGCTCGCAGAATCTTTGGGTGTCACTCAAGCAGCCATTTCAAAATGTTTAAAAGCAGCTGGATATATTCAAAAGCAAGGAAATTGGGTTCCACATGAACTCAAGCCGAGAGACGTCGAAAGGCGGTTTTGCATGTCCGAAATGCTGCTGGAACGCCACAAAAGGAAGTCATTTTTGTATCGGATTGTTACTGGTGATGAAAAATGAATCCATTACGACAACCCCAAGTGCAAAAAATCATATGTGAAACCCGGCCAACCAGCCAAATCCAAGGCAAAGCCAAATATCCATGGCGCGAAGGTAGTGCTCTGTATTTGGTGGGATCAGATGGGTGTGCTGTATTATGAGCTGCTAAAACCGGGTGAAACCATCAACGCTACCGAACACAATTAATCCGTTTGAAGAGAGCAGTAGCCGAAAAACGCCCGAAATATACGACCAGACACGAGGCAATATTTTTCTATCATGACAATGCGCGGCCCCACGTTGCTATTCCGGTTAAGAACTATTTGGAAAACAGTGGATGGGAAGTCTTAGCCCACCCGCATTATAGCCCTGACTTTGCCCCTTCTGACTACCATTTGTTCCGGTCGATGCAGAAAGCCCTCACTGAAATACGGTTCATATCAGAGCAGAATATCAAAAATTGCCAGAAAGATGGGAAAAAGTCATAGCTTCAGATGGGCAATACTTTGAATAATACTATTGTACATGTTTTTCTTAAATAAACGTTCAAAATTTAAAAAAAAAAACGCACGAATTAAGTAATATACCCAATAATATCTGACTACCGCTGGACGATCTATGTCAATTTTTCGGTTCTGTTTTTTACACCCACGTTTGTAGGTATCTGCACGACTACTGAACAAGTGGATAGCATTGTTACAGCCTTTGTATCCATCCACTTTACAACACATACATTTTCATCGCTCCTTACTTTTTCATCCCACTGTTCCCTTTTTTGAGCCTTATCTATCTTCAATTTCTTTGCCACTGTTCTAATCCTATTTGTCATAACTTAACAAGTATTCTGCTAGTTTCAGACTCGTAAAGAATCTATCTGTAGACAAAACACAGCTGGTTTCAACTGTCCGGGATAGTTTTTCTTCGATACTCGCCCCCAGGCCAAGATTTTTCATTACATTTTGAGGTATTGAGCCCTTATCAACATACATCTCAAAATCCAGTACCAGCCCGTCTCGGGCAGCCAACACGAAATTCTTTAGTCCAAGTGGATTGGGTTTGGCTGGGATATATTGGCGGTACTCACATCTACTAGAAAATGGGATAATTTCTTCGTCTATTGACATATGTTTGGATCGTGGCAAGCTCTAGCATTTTTTCAAAATGCGGTCTATCAGAAGCCTTAAGTTCTGCAGTTTGTCATCAGCATTTGGATGATGTATGTCTACGAAGTGGAGATAATTACGGAGTTCAAAAATCTATCCCGACTAATTGTATCGCTGATAACTGGTACACAAAGATCTCTATTCTAGTAGAGTAACTCCCGTTTTTGTGCTGAAAATACTTTGCTCTGTTCTGCTACAAGTTGCCAAACATCTAAACCCAAATATTCAAAAAAAGGGTATTAAACGTTCATGCCTGAACTGCCCTGATAAATTGGCATATCATCTGCAATATGAAGTCCACGTGAAGTCATCTCCTTTGTGCGCCAGAACAAACGTGAGGGGTTTCCAACGTCCTCTTCAGTATCTACCTCAACTGCCCTCGATTCTTCATCTTCTTCAATTTTTTCGGACTGCTGAAGACTTACGGCATCATCTGAAGGCAGATACTCCTCATCATCATCGTCTCCAGAGAAATCAAATTCCCTATTGTTCAGTAAATCATCAATCTCCTGTTCATTCATGTTGAAGCTTGAAAACAATTTATTATGACTAAAATGGAAAGCCATTAAAGGAGAGGGAAGACCTTTGATAGGACGTCGTCTCTTTGAAAAACCTGTGAGCATTTGTATGCCATGCTAGACAAGGAAGGCATCTATCCTAAAATGGCTGGAAGGTAAAGCTTCTACAACGTTAGATTCGAAAACTAATATAGACTGGTTTTAACAATGCGCCGTATTTTTACTACGGCTAGAACACATTTTCCACGCCGAATATGAAACATATCCTAACATTCCGAGCAGTTGCTGTCAACTTGGGATTGGTTCGATGACGAATGCAGATGGGTAAATTAAAAAAGAACTGCGGATATATAGAGCAGCTTTAGACAAAAGTAAGACGAACTTGCAAGTTCTGCGAGTAGAAAATAATGGTATAACAAGGTCTCCTCAGAAGGAAAAAAAATCGCGAAATGCCCTCGATCGAGGTCTTAAGGAGTGCCACCACGACGCTTTATAGATGTCACTTCTGAGTATAAGGGAAGGTAATTTTCTATAACAACAACATCCCACCGTAAAACAGAATATACTACTCAACCTGGAAGGAAAATGACTAAATAAATTTAAGTTCACAAGACGAAGAAGAAGTCAGAACTGCTTTGCCTGGAGGTATACTATTTCCAAATGTTCCAGGTTAGGAACATCTTCCATATGTCTATATCATCTTCATTCCTATCTGGTCACCCCGTAAAAAGAGCAAGCAATAAAACAACAACAGTGTCAGATGCAAAATTGATAAAATTGATTCCGGCTCTATTTTGAAGCTATGTTCATGCTATAATATGTGGAATAGCACACCATTAAAATGGCCGCCTTTGCTTCGTTGGCAGTACTCCAAGCGGTCGGTCAAATTTTTTATGATTCCATCCTATATGTTCAGTTTTATTCCGGCAATAGCGTGTCGAATGTTGACCTCGAGCTCGTACAAAGTAGTTTCCTTGTTAGAGCAGACTTAGGAACTGGCTTGCCCCAGAAAAAATTATCGAGTGATGAACGTTCACAGTGAGATGACTCAGTCCGCAAATTTCTCCTTCACAACTTCAAGCGTTGTGTCGATAACATGTAGCGCCTTCTTGTTGGAACCACATCTCAGATATATCGATGTTGTCGAGCTCTAATAGAAAGTCGGCTAACACCGCTCTGTACCTACGACCATAGCAACGATAACGGTGTCTCCGTCTTCATTTCGAATGAAATATGGTCCGACGATGCCGCCATGCCATAAACCGCACCAAACAGTCAACCTTTGTGGATACGTTGATGCTTGCCCGAACACTTGTAGATTGTATTTGCTCATATAATGGCAATTCAGCTTGTTGATATAGTAGCTGGGCCAAAAATGGGTCTCGTCCGAGAAGATGATTTTTCAGCCCATTTCCCAATCTTCGGCCATCATTTCCAGCAGCGAACTAGCAATCTCACGGCAGCGTTGTTTATGGTCGTCCGTTTCAAATCCTGCGCAGTAAAATTTTATACGGATGAAAGCCCGAATCTTGCGATGACCACTTCAGTTGATCGGCGTTGTATGGACATTTCTGAGTCTACTTCGATACTGCCCGCTACAGCGGCCATGTTTTCTTCATTTTTCACCAATTTCTGTCTGGTTGGTGGTCTTAGATCCAAAAGAGTGTACTCACGCTCAAATTTTTCCATGGTGCAAGTGAATATCTGCTGGGTATCTGGACACACAAAACTGAAAGGACTTTGAGAAGACCATAGCCATGGCTTGAACAAACAAAGCACGGATCTCCAGAAGTTCAGGCGAACAAACAAAGCACGGATCTCCAGAAGTGACTGTGTCATCTTACGCTCCCTTAGCCAAATCTTTATAGCTGAAGAACATGCACCCTACTCGGGCTTAACAAAGTGACATCCGTATTGCTGCAGGTGCCCTAACTGACCATTGCATCTTTGGCAAGGGAGGGGAACTTGAGGACGGCAGCAAAGCAAAACTGATAGATCCCACAGGATTTGTCAAAAGCTTGGCCGGTTTTAAGGCAACGCAAGCTAATTGTCTACTCAGTCATCATAAGAAGTTGGCCTTCCTACGGAAATTGAGGAGATATCAAGAAATTTTAGGTTGAGCTGGAAAGGGTTTGTGCGTGTTGCCGACATGCAAACCACATGAGGTGCAGAGAGTATTAACGGTCTAAGGTGGGGAAGTTGCCCATTTATTACAAAGGAAGTGGAAGAAAGGAGAGTATGAAGATTTTATCACTTCATAAAATCCCCTAAGTTGGCTTCTGCAGGCTTGAAATATGTAATAATCAGATTAACATTGACTTTTGTCAATAAATCCTCTACCCACTGTATTGCAACACCAAAAATTCCATCTTTAATCCCTTTGAAGGCTTTTTGTCAAGGTCTGACGCAATACTCCTATTGCCCATCCATATGCATACCTCTAATTAGAAGCTCGTTTACTAATTTCTCGCACTTATCCCGTCAAATGCTTCTCCAGTTTATTGGCAATTTTTTAAAAAATATTTTCTACTTAAATTTGCTGGTGTCGGATTATTCAGATCAGCCGAGGCTGTTGGCTACTACAACAAAAGCACTCAACCCGACCGAACATAATGAGGGTCTCACCAAATGAATCGATGCAAAGTAGAGGTTTCTGTCGAGTGTAGATATGCCTCGGGGTACTGCTTAAGAAGCGCAAAGGGTTGTGAGCGAATATGTCTACCTATCAACCAACGGACTTATGTACCAGCAGCAACAGCAGCAGCAGAAATATTACTTAAGTCAGTCGTACATGTCCATCATTACTCAATCCCATTCATTGTATCCATCAATCAAACAACAAGCAGTCCAGCTGCGCCAACAGTTGCACAAAACCCAAATCGATTCGAGATACATTTTTCAATTCTCATCACTCTTCAGCAAGCCATTGTTGAACCAATAGAATTGGAGTTGGTTGCGTGAAGTTGAAATAATAATTGCAAGCCGAACTTCTGTTTAGCTTATGGATTTGAATATAGATACACGTTGTGGGCTACGGATATACTCGTATTGTTTCGTGATATGGAGGAGCGACGAGAACTAGCACGTCCCACTCGAAACATCGGTAACCTCCATTCGGTATTGAGTACTTAATAACATTCCAATAGCATCGATGGCATCAATGGCACCAATAGCACCACTGGAGAATTTCCGCCTAAGGTCAGAATCAGAAATGAGAGAACCCACTATGACCATCAATCGAGGAATACTTAAACCCGCATCATGGTCGAATGGAATAGAAAACATCCTCCTCCATCTGAATCTCATTCAGACCATTGGACATGTCATCTCTTCTCGCAGAATACAATAACTTTCCGCCCCCTGTTCACCTTACGAGTATTCCCCCAACACAGTATGTATGTTTGACAAAATGATATTCGCAACCTGGCATGACATTTCATGGTCCATGGTATCGAGAGAGTCAAAGAACCACGGTTATGTCAGTTAGGTTTGTCTTGTACGTGGGCTGAAATCCGTTTTGCATACCAAATTCTGTTCAAGACGAGCTTAGGCGGCACACTAACAGCCGCAATATCAAGAACAACAACAAGATCGAGAGAAGGATTTATGTTCGGTTTACGGTTCTTAGATAATGGTAAGGAAATGGTTTTGGTAAAGTCAAGCAAGTGGCACCTTGCTGATGTGCTCAAAATGTCCAACGTCAACCTGGCAATCTGGACTGGCTACAAAAAAACCTCATGCTGTGGTGCGTTTGTCTAGGCTAGTAACGCTGATTATGCATTTGTTTTGGATTTAGATTTCCAATCACGTTAGCAGCTGATGGCCTTTGAATTTTCAATTTTTTCCATCTAACCATCGTGAGGTGAGGAGTAGGACAAGGAAGAAGAAGAAAATAAAGAAATTGGTGTGAGGTACTTAGAGTCTTGAGGAGAAAATTGATGTACTCTCGGTGGTAAGTGGTGGGATTTCCATGATTTGTTTGGTTATTCAGAGGAGGATGTGGTTATGGTACCTTTACCTTTGCCTGTTAACAGTTAGAAACCGTTAGAATTAGATTTGTTATGCAACCAAAGTGAATTTAATGGAATAGAGTTGTTGTTAGAAGATATGGTGACAACTAGTTAATATCTGGAGTTCGGTTGAATTTGCATGAAAAGGTTCTGAAACAAAAGCATGTGTCTATCGATTTTGAGATCAATGATATGCAACTTTAAGTTGCCAACAGTCAGACGGTAAAGTAAATGATGAACACTTTGGCTTTTAATGGATATAGCGTCTCACGTCAAAATACGCATGCTAATGGAGCTGCGGGAATCTCCTTCAGACATCTTGGTTTGAGTGGAAATGGGTTTGCCTTATCACAGATTCACCAAGTTATTAAGGTGCGCTAAGCATGTACTCGTACTGCAGGCAAGCGTGGCCTGTTTTTTTAAATGAAATGCCATTCGCACCCATGAATTCCTCCAATCTTTCGAACAGACCCCAACAAAGTCGAGGGATACTTATTTTTATTACTGTGCCCATGTCAGCCACAATTTGTGTTTTATATCTCAGCAACGAACAATCGTGTGTAAGTTAGGATTCTTTGCGTTCTTCAGGATGCTATACAGCGAAAATTGGCAATAAATTTCCTTCCTTAACTTTCAGATCCTGTTCTATTCCAGCTAGTTATTCAATATCCGCGATAGACGAAGGGCTTAGGTATCTCAAAAGCAACTTCGACATATTTGGGGCACAGGCCGGTAAGAATTTCCAACTTGGATGTCTTGAGCTTCTGGCATATAAACGAGCACCTCGTAACAATTTGCATCAAGGATAAATTTGCCAACATTGGCCTTATATGCGCGCATGCTTCCACGGAGGAAAGGATGACGACATCAAAGACAGCTTCTACGAGCACTTGAACAAGACCTTCGAGCAATGCCCTGGCTATGACATTGAATTTATCTTCGGCGATTTTAATGTAAAGTTAGGAAGAGAAGGCACCTTCGGTGCTACTCTCAGAAGGCATAGCCTGCACGACAAGCTAATCGACATTGTCGTAGCTACAGGTACGGTGGCGGATGACCGGAAAGACCAGCTAACGATGTGAGGAATTTCGACGTTAGATGGCTACTAAAGCAAGAGATCACCAAGTCCTTTTCCGAACGAGTCTCCTTTAATCCCTTAAAAGGTCCTCTGACTCCAGTATCAAGTATTAAAGGTCAGTGGCAGCACTGCCAAAAAGCTATCAAAGATTTCGCCTTTGATGTGTTTGGTTTCACTCGGTTTCACAGCCGGAAAGCGCATGCAGCTAAGCAAAATGCGTACAAAGCGGCGCTGCATAGAATGTCTAGAGCTGCTTCCGAGCTCTACGACCAGAACGGGACAGACCAACAATGGGAATATGCGGCCGGAGAAATTGAGAGGCAGAAGTTTTACCAAAAAGTGAAAACAAAAACATGTCACGGACACAAACGTGAACCGGAACTTGTTGAAGCGAAGAAGGAAACTTCATAGTAGAGTCATAGTCAATGCTGAGGATTTAGAAAGGAAAGGAAGAATCAATAACGACGATGACGAACCGAATACCGCTGTCAGGCAGATTCAAAATTTCAACCTGGACGATGCAGACCAACAATTCCGTCCACCCGACCTGGATGAAGTGAAGATAGCAATAACTGAGCCTAAGTCCAACAAAGCTCCTGGAGTGGACGGCCTGACTGATTAGCGGAAGGCGATGACTTGGTAAGGTGCATACTGATGTATGTTCGGACGAAAGTATCCCCGATGAATGGAACCTCAAGAAAGGAGATATAAGATACCAGATCTTATCTGCCGTGTTGTGTGAGAAAACCAATGAATTTTAGATCGATACACATCGCCTATTCATCGATTTTAAGGCCGCGTATGACAGCATCTATAGAGACGAGCTATATAGAGCAATGTCTAGTTTCGACATCCCTGCCAAACTCGTCCGTCTGTGCAGGATGACGATGGAGAATGCACGGTGCTCCATCAAGGTCGGTAAAGATCTCACCGAGACCTTTGATGTCCAGAAAGGATTTAGACAAGGCGATGCGCTGTCATGCGATTTTTTCAACATCGTACTTGAAAGAATAGTGCAAAACTCACGAGCAAACACAAGAGGTACTATCTTTCAAAAGTCCGTCCAACTACTCGCATACGCCGACGATATTGACATAATCGGGAGAAAGCAGCGTGATGTCAGTGGCGCTTTCGCGAGTATTGAGACGGAAGCGGCGAAAATGGGTTTAGCGGTCAATGAGGGCAAGACCAAGTATATGCTCTCAAGCAAAAAGGACAACCAACACCGACGTCTCGGACAGAACGTCACCCTCGACAGATATAACTTTGAGGTAGTTAAGGACTTTGTCTACCTAGACTCCGCTATAAATACAGACAACGACACCATCGCTGAGATCAGGCGAAGAATAACTCTTGCCAACCGCTGTTTCTTTGGGTTAAGAAGGCAATTGAGTAGCAAAGCCCTCTCTCGGACAACAAAAGTCACCCTTTATAAGACTTTAATAATCCCGGTCTTGCTCTACGGCGCAGAGGCATGGACATTATCAAAAATGGATGAAGGTGTTCTTGTTTGCTTCGGGAGAAAAATTCTTCGGGCGATCTTCGGTCCCGTCTGCATTGACGGTGAGTGGAGGAGGAGATACAACTACGAACTGTATGGACTGTACAGTGGCATGGACCTAGCCAGAAGAGTGAAGATCCAAAGACTGAGATGGCTGGGTCATGTAGAGCGCATGGACACCAATGCTCCGGTTCGAAAAGTCTTCGAATCCGCCCCCGAGGGACAGCGCAGTAGAGGAAGGCCAAGACTCAGGTGGCGCACGCAAGTGGAAGAGGACCTCAGCCAACTTAGCGTGCGAAACTGGAGGCAGCTAGCCAGGGATCGAGCTTGCTGGAGAAGCTTGTTGACTAAGATCGAGGTCCACCCCGGACTAGCGCCACCTAAAACAAACAAACAAACAAACACTCGACTGCTGTCGGCAAAGCATGATAAATTGTACTTGTACTGCGGAAGCCTCTAAAATCATGTACTTGTGTCCAAAAACTAGTCGGAATTTTTCGAAAAATTCGCTCAATATATTTTTTTTAAGTTGGTACAACTGTTACTGACTTCCATGCCAAATATGTCAAAATATTCATTTGTGTTTGAGTTACGCTTGTTTTTGTGCGACACAAAAAGTGAATTTGGCGATTTTACAATGTCTGAAATCATTCAACAAAGAAGTGCGATCAAATTTTGTTTCCTGAATGGAATTAATGCTGCAGAAACATTGAAAATGTTGAAGAAGGCTTACGGGGATCGAGCTCTACCAAAATCAACAACATATGATTGGTATAAATTGTTCAAAGAAGGTAGAGAACGCGTTGAAGACCTCAACTGACGATGCTCAAATCCAAAAAATAAAAGAATTAGTGCTTGCAAACCATCGATTAACTATAAGAGACATTGCTGATGAGATTGGCGTATCAAAAGTATCAATTAATACCATTTTGAAAGATGTTTTGGGCCTCAAACGTGTCAAGTCTCGATTGGTACCAAAAATGCTGAATTTTCTTGAAAAACAGCGTCGTGTTGATGTGTGTGAAACAATGCTCTCTGACTATCAGGCGGTTTATAAACGCATTATTACGGGAGATGAGACTTGGATCTACGCTTATGACCCCGAAACAACCGACCAACCGAGTGAATATCGTGCCAAAGGTGAGCCAAGACCGAAAAGACAGCGTCAAAGCATTATGAATTCCTTCCGCCCGGTGTCAACAAGGAATACTATTTGAGTGTTATGCGTCGTTTGCGTGGAGCTATTCGTAAAAAGAGGCCGGATTTATGGAAAGACAACTCTTGGTTTTTACACCACGTTAATTCACCATCTCACACTGTACTGATTCTTCGTGACTTTTTCGCCAAAAATGCAACCAATATCGTTCTGCAACCACCTTATTTTCCTGATTTGGCTCCGTGTGACTTCTGGCTATTTTCAAAACTCTAAAGACCATAAGTGTATTACTCGTATATCGGGAGGGGACTATTTTGAAGGGGACGAAATTGATTTGGAAGAATAAATAAAGATTTTTTGATTTATAAAAAGATTCCGACCAGTTCTTGGACACAATAATGACAGCGTAACCTGCAATGTAATCTGTTTTAAAGTTGAAGTCGTAAAACAGTTTAGGTACCCAGGTGTTGTTAAAGATGAAAATCTGAGTCGGGGTGAACACATCGCGGTCTTAAAAAACTGTCTGCGTTTGGCTATTCGTTTTATTGACTCAGAAAATATTGTATGAATCATACTTTGGAAACAGTCTACTATGCAATTTTTCATTCGAAGTTACAATATGGTACGAGTATAAACTGGTGTTTACACTTATTGTGTTGCAAAGGTTTGCCGTCCGAAGAATATGTAATGCTCACCGCTTATCCCATTCTATGGAGCTGTTTAGGTCCTTAAAAATTCTGCCAGTTCGCGAAGGAGGAGATACAAAGAGGAAATGTAGGGAGTGTACAGCGGCATTGACTTAGCCAAAAGAGTGAAGGTCCAACGACTGAGATGGCTGTCTTCGTATCCGTCCCCGAAGACCCCGACACGGGTGGCGTAAGCAAGTTTAAGAGAACTTCAGCCAATTTACCGTGCGAAACTGGAGGCAGCTAGCAAAGATCGATCTGGCTGGAGACACTTGTTGGATGAGGACCAAATCCACTCCGGACAGAGTGTAGTGCGATCTAAAGTAAGTAAATAAGGATGCAACAAGGTGATGTAGGCCAGATCAAGGCCAAAACGCTTCGAACTTGTATCACTTTGCCGGTCGATATAGTCATTCTGTCGGTTGGCTTGTTGATAGTTTGCAATGCTGTTGATTTCCAGGCTACTTGAAATCAATATATCCCACAAAGTTTGTGTTTAGATATTGTACACAAGTTTCTAACCTGTCTGTCAAGTTCTGTTGGGTCGAGTTTGGCTGATTGGAGCGGAGTTTTGCTTGATATCTCCCTATAACAGGGCTTATGGCTTTATTCCGCTCCTTTTTCTTCAAACTCCTTATGTGCTTCGGATGTAACAATGTCTAATGTCGATCCATACTGGGTGTGAAAGAATTTTATTCATTCAAGTCTTACACAGATGAGTAAACTTATAGGTATCTGGTGCTTATGGACTTTGATAAAAGGACCAATCTCTAAACAAATCTCCATTAGAGTGTGTGTTCCCAGAGTTTTTGAAAATAAAATCATTCTACGCGTACGTCAGACTATAAGACTGCTGGCAAATGACGTTTATAACCTAAAAATCATAGAAAATGTGCTGACTACAAGAATTGTCTACTTAGGCGGTCGTTAGGAATACTGGCCTTTAACTGTGTTTCATTGAATGACAGTACAGCCAGAGGCCCTTGGAGCTCAACTTTATCACGATGTTCTTTTTGGAATATCTTTCATTTAGAACAGTGGCCTTAGGATAGATCTTTACCTAACCTGATGACTAGATGACTCAAAGATATCAACAGTGAAATTCCATTACCTGGCATCCAGTCTAGTCTGGTCATAAAGATGTCTAACGGAGAGCAACTGGATTCAATCAATTATCGTTAGAGCTGATTGAACATGAGATTGCATCAACCACTTCAAAATTCATTCCTGATTACAGATATTGATCGGTTTTCCCTTCCCAGCACATATATAGTAGATGCTTATCACCAAACATCCGTTCATCTATACAAAGTCTTCATCCCAAGCCTCTTAGTCGAAAATTGAAATCCTCTTAGCCCATCCAATGGGCTTACGCCCATAATTTCAACTCAATAAAACTCCACGCACATAAGTCGATCAAATTACGATTAAAGTCCATCGGTAAATTTATATCTGAGTAATACCCCAACTCCGACAACACAATGACGATAAAATTCGACTTCCCGAACAACAACAAACATAATTCCCAAATGGATGTGTCAGCAGATAACCCCTTTTGACACCCAAAACACCATGACCATCCATTTGGGACTGGCAAACAAAATCTTAGAAACCAAAGATAAGCGTCAACTTGAAGCCAAAGAATCACTAAATCAATGTTTGGACATTGTTCGGTTCGAACGAAGACAAATAGAAGAAACTCTTCAAGCTTAAAAGCGAATTCCTACTTAACCATGACGTCTTCAGGAGAGTGACGGAAACCAATACCATATGTCGTCTATCTGTGGAAGAGAGGAATAAGAATCCAAGCCCATTTGCATTCTTTAAGTTTTTGCAAATACCAGAGTCTTGTAGATTTAATAGTCAGCTTCATAGGGTGTCCATCAAAGGCCGTCAATAACAAGAAGTGGCACACAGTCTTTAGCACCGTTACGGGTAGTGGAGCAGCAGTTTCTTAAACGAGGTCAAGCTTGTTGATCATCATCTTCTCCGTGGTCGTCATGATTTTCGATGGAGTGACTTGTGGCAATGGTACCAGGTTTTCCGATGGCAATCAACACCCAAAGAAGGAAGCACACTTTCGGATCCCCAACTGCGATGGAGAGGAAAAATTTCCAAATGAGAAGCAAGATGTGGATAAAATGTAAGTAAACATGAGTGATGCGGCAATGTGACCTTTTTTTCTCTGGAAGTCGTTGTGTCGTCGCAGAGAGAGGAGATAGGCAACTTGGACATGGTTTCGTGTTTAAGGAGATGTTCTTTCAGATTTACGATTGGAGATCTATTTGGTTTCTATTTGAAGACAAAGAAAACGATCATGATAAAGATGATGATGACGATGAGTTATGGATGCGGAGGCTTTTTAGTGCATTCGTCACGTCCATGAGCGAAGATGTTTTGTTGTTTGCCAACAATCACGATACAAGAAATATGATGACAACTAGGACTTGGACCTCGGGTCCAGTGAGCCATGCTACTCCATGTCATAATTCGTTGTGAACTGTTGAACTAAGAAGTGAAAGCTGGCCGAAGGTTTGCGCCAGCGCAGATCTCATGATTATGGCAAAACTCGACAAACGGGATAAGGAGGTTGGATGGTATCGCAACAAACGAGATTTTCACGAATTTTCGAGGGTTATGGTGGAAACCTAGTGATTATTGATGTCAGAAGTGAAAGTATGTGATCTTGATTTGGATATGAAATTATGACTCAATATAAGGACTGATCATGATGAATTGATTTATTAGAAAGCCATAGATACAGTAAGGCTACATCATAAATTTGTGGGCAAAAATTCTTCCGATATGAGCAATGAGTCGCCACTATGTTCATTACATAAGCTCCCTTGAAATATTCTAGGTTTGCCCAACGGAGTGGTGAAGATTCTTCCGTACTTTTGGTTGAACTTTTGGCCAATTAGGCTTGGAAATGTTTGGGATTAGTATAAAGGGTATCACTTAAGATACATCTAATATATTACACAACAAAATCCGTTACTATTTGTTAGTTCCAAGGCCGGATGAGGGATGAGAACTGGTATCCATGTACCAGGTGGGCACAATCTACACGCTTACATCCACAAAAGAGTAGTGACATGTATAATAAGTCAGGGAAAACTCGTAACCTTGGCCAAGAAGTCTGTTCTTACTAATATAAGCTTTCTTTTAATTTCTGGGAACATCTGCAAATGCTGATCTACTGATATCTCAGTCCCATTATGGACTACGAAATATGGCACTGCTTTAAAAGTCTGGAAGCTATAGAGCTAGTTCACCTCTTTTCAAAATTATTATCGTGGATATTGAGCCATATATCCTTGCATTTAGATCTGTGTGGACCTGGAATTTGTTTTTCGCGCCTAGTTGTTGGTTTTGCTTTCCGTCTGGCATTGATCCAGCTTGGGTTCTTATGTCGGCTCAGAGTGGGTTTTTAAGCGGTCTTGAAACATCAACATACTCAAAAATATTTTGCAAAAATGCTGCAATAGTTCCGTGAAGTCATAGAAGTACTATTGTTGTTAGTTTCTCGGCCCCTGGGGCTGGAAAAATGACAAACTAAGGGAATGAAGGCAATTCGTCTACGCTATGGCATTCCTCGATAATGCCCGATTTCTCTGAATGCGCTCTCTTATAGCCTATAATCAAAGTAAGTTTGGCAGTAAATTTAGATCTGCTGGACTCCGGCCATAATTTCATAGACGTTTTGCAGGTACATATCGTAAGTTGGATTAGCATAAGAGGCTCTACTTGCAGCCTAAGATAGCCTCTATTTGCAGCCTAAGGTGGGTGGCAGTAGTGGTCAATGTCTGCTTATTTCAACTTTCCAGCCAGTTATTTAGCAGAGATGGGAGAATTCTTGTCTTTAAAGGTGCAATGACCTTTATTGCACTCTGACTCCCGTAAATTTTGGATTGTTGCCATGAGATACATAAGAATAACATCTTGGCTTGGAAGCCTCTTCTGTAAGCTAAAAGATGAAGTGAAGAACTTTGAGAAACCTCCACCGGGCCTGTGAAGATGAATATCGAGTCCTGATCTTTCTTGTCCTATACCTTTCTACTTGGACATATGAGAACGGTTTTTTCAAAAACATTATTAAGTAGCATGTGCTATATGTTGTATAAGATCTGTTTTGGAGTTGCCCCTTAAATATTTTTTGTGTTCTACATATTGGTAGTACCATTCTCAGCATGACCAACGATAAAGCGATATACTTTTCTGGCAGTTTGGCAAGTGATGTCACTTAAGAAAATACGCGCAATCAGTCTCTAAACTGTTGTTTGTGACTGACTTTTTGACACCATTGTTCTTTGTTTGGGATATGGTTAATACGAGGGTTGTCTGAACAGTTTCCGACTGAACAATGACACAAGACATTTTTTCTCAATTTTTTTTTTATTTTTCTACATAGTCTCCTTGCTACTCTACACACTTCCCCAGCGATGCTCCCATCTCTGTAACCCGTCCAAATAGTACTTGGCGTTTTTCTCTGCAAAATAATTGTTCACGAAGGTGACTGCTTCTTCATTTGACGAAAATCTCTGCCCTCCGAACGCAGTTTTTAGATGAGGGAGCAAAAAGAAGTCGCTTGGGGCTAGATCTGATGAAAAAGATGGATGGTCAAGCAGTTCAAACCGTATTTCATGTATTTTCTCCATGGCAACCGCTGAGGTGTGAGACCGCGTGTTGTCTCGGTGAAACAGGATTTTCTTTTTTTTTTTTTACAAAAGTGGCCGTTTTTCCGCAATTTCTGCATTCAGCCTGGCAAGTAATGATGCGTAATATGCTCCTGCAATGGTTTTTGCTCTTTGAAGATAATCGATTAAGCTAACTCCTTTACTATCCAAAAAAAAAACAGTCGCTATCACTTTTCCAGCCGAAAAAACAGTTTTTCCTTTTTTTTTGGAGCCGGCTCTCCCTTTGCAGTCCACAGTCCGGCGCCAAAACTCGGATTTATTGCGCCTTAACTGCGCCAACAGAACGTTGGAAATGTTCATTCGAATACGTTTTTGACAAAACCGGCACGCAACGCGCGGACAGCTTTCCCATGCCTAAGTCTTGACTTAATATGTAACAGACAAGTCCTTTGGACATTTCCATAACCTCTACTATCTCTCTCACTTTAATTTGGCGGTCGTCTAATACCATTTGGTGAACTTTAGCAATGTTATCGTCAGTGATTGCAGTTTTTGGACGTCCCGAACGTTCATCATCTCCCAAGGTCTTACGGCCACGTTTAAATTCAGCTGCCCAAAATTGTGGTAAATGATAGTGCAGAGTCCCCATACACAGAGTCCAACTCATTTTTGATTGGCGTAGGCGTATTGCCCTTCAAAAACAACAATTTAATAACAGCCCGATACTCAATTTTTTTTCATTTTCACAAAAAACCCTCACATCGATTCACTCAAACTACCGTCAACTAAAAACTGCTCGTCCAAAATGACTGAAACTTCGGTAAGTAACTGGCAAAAGATGCACAACTAGCATTCACTAGCTTTTATTGACGAGTGCCGTTATCTTTACGTCTTGCCGCTATCTTGCGGTCGGAAACTTTTCAGACAACCCTTGTACATAAGATGATACACAGGTACCTTTAACAAATGGCTGGTGATCGAATACGCCCTTGCATTCTGTAGTTCTGATTTTCTCTCATCTTTCATACATTGCCTAGCCGGTCCCAGTTCTAAGACTGACTACGAAAGTGTAGCAAAAAACGATGTCGATGTTAGCGGTCATTTGCTAGGCTAACCATGATAGTTTTCAAAACCAAAATGATCGACATTAACTCGGGAAAGGATCATATGAGTAACTGAAGGAAAATCCAAAACGCGACGAACGACCTATTCAATACTGAGATATATCGTAAAACAAAAGCAGATGCGAACTTGAAAGAAATTACAGAGGCTGTACCCAGTCCCAGGAGAACAAAATATGAAAACCTCTGAAATTTAGTTCAAAGAATTAGAAGGCAAAACAACAAAAGCAATATAAGTGCAGACTTGGGATAACGCACAGTTTTCAGGAACCATCATCAACATTGCGGCAGAATCGAAACTGATACTAATAGTCTTTCACAAGAAAACGCGAAGGTATTCATGACAGTTGGAAACTAAGAGATCGAAGAATACCCTTGCAAGTGACGTTGGAGATATGCAACAGAAAACCAAATAATCAAGATTTGGTCACAACTTTTATATTCTGCTTGAAAGACCATCAAAATGACGCAAGGCATGATTGTGGAACTAGTAGATGTTTAGTCACCAACGAGATACCACATTCGTGATATAATAAGTGTTGACCAGTATAGGATAGCCCAAGACATTCTTGCACAAACGGCCAACAACGAATAAGAAAGTTTAAGCATGATTAACAAGCTTTATTAGTGTCCCTATGCTGATTTGGATACGGAAGCAGACGAGCAAGCAGAAGGCTACATGCGGGGGAAAAGTAATGGGATATATTTCTTTTGTTGCTATCCCCTGTCCAAGACCCAACTTGATGGCTGATTATATTAACTAATGCTGTACCATTTGATCGAGGTTGCACTTTAGATCCCTTGCCCATCGTGTCACAGTCATTGTCACCATAGCGTATGATACATCAATGTTTAGACCAGCAAACAGCAGGAATGTATCAACGTGTTACTAATGGAATGAAAATTCGGGAAAAAATTAACAAGCTAGGTGCAGAGTTCAGGGTTCATAAAGAAGACCAAGCTTCCAATAGTGACTAGATATCCTAAGATTACAACTTAAATAGGGCCAGCAAGAAGAACAACACCATATTTGTCAAGAAGCTGATATATGGAAATTTACCCTGCTCGGCGAATATAGTGCTGATAATCAAATTGAATGGCTATAGGCCTCTCCAATAACTTCTCCAAGAATGCTGATACAGCGGTAAAGGCGAGTGAGAAACCTACGGAAAGCCTCTAAAAAACACTGTGGCGCTGGAAGCCCGGTATGGGCCATTGCCTAGCTTCTTGACACTCATTTGTGTTGCTCATGTCGTCATTTTTGTCACATCTGAGCGGGGTATACGGTTTATCGCCGAGTCCGGACGGCACTCCTTAAAAGCGATTTCAAAAATTGTTGGTGACCCAGCCAGGAATCGAACCCAGACTCTCTGCGTGATAGTCCAATGAGCTAACTAAGTATCGCGCCATCGCCATCGCCGAAAACCTCTACAATACGAAAATTCAGAAGTGTCTTAAATAAGCAGCCTTTCCTAGAAAATGAAAAGAACAGCCTTCGGCCTTGACAATAGTACAATAGATGAACCATTTACCAATATACTCGTACCTCTTGGAAAGATCCTTGAGAGGATAATATAGAAAAGACCGAACGGGACCCTTTTAGGTCAGAAATTTTCCTTAAGGATAGCGCGACGTACTGTAAATGTAATGAAATCAGTAGTCGATGTCGAAGAAGGTGCCATTTAAGGAGGAAGATGACTTTAACTGACTCTAACGATTCCAAGATCACTTGTAAGGATGGAAGCATTTTTCTTATTGCTGCGTATAGCGATGGACTATCTCAAAAACAGAGGGGGAATACAATACCAATACTACAAGGTCACTGCGTGAGTCCCACAGGCATTTATCTAAGGTCTGCCACGGTGAAACATCATGTAGGACTAACACAATCTGTCCTGTTGCCGTCGTGGCAGTAGCCAAACAAATTCATTCATTCATTCAAAGAAAAATCAATAAACGTCGTACCATGCACCTTTCTCGCACCTTAATCAGGGTACTGGCTCTCAGGATGACGGAAACTTAAAGAAAATTGTGGGCAAAATATAGGATCTAAGCAATATTGGTGACCAGGAGCTTTTGAACTAAATAAGGTGAGATCGCCGTTAGTACAAGTAGAATGGTCTTTATAGATATTTAGATTACAAATAAAGGCGACAACACGAAGGAAATTGTGGGAAAGAGCAGGTGGCAGATGAACATATAAATTAACTCTGACAATTCATGGGGTATTTCCACCGATTTGGACACCACAGCTTATCGCCATGTTCGGAAAGTCAAGATGAAGTGGTTAGACTTCACGGAATCATATATTGTGATCAGAAGAGGATTGAATGGGAGTTTGAAATCTCCAAAATGTTGACCGACAGACAGACAAGCTAATAATATTAACAACAACAGCAAAAGGGTTCGATACAAGATACAAAGCATAATTTGCTTACCAAGTGCGCAATGTTGAAGCACGTTCACCAACTACCCATAAATCGACTGACAACTCCAAATTCTAACCAAGTTTATGAATTGTGCATGTTAATAGTTACTGGTGCCTTTGGAAGATTGCCACCTCTGTAGAGAACCTAAAATTGGGTTTAGCTCCGACGTGTGGGAGGAATTTTGAGCATAACCATCAGCCGTTTGTTTAGATTATAAAACCGATTTCAGATAGCATCAGTGGTTGTCTAGATTTTATACGAAAATATTTGCGACTTCCACTCCTGAAGCAAGGTGTTTCCTAAATTGTATCAGAAGAACCGTGAGTGTTAGACTTACTGTCCTTTTTATGGTACCAATAATTGGTATTGCGCATCAAATATGTTCCATAGTATTCTCACTTGATTTGCCAAGCATGTCGGTTTTCTATGGCCGCTTAAAGAGATGCAGACCAACGAAAATCTACCTAGTTTCTAGCGCGCTATTTGTTTAGGTTTCGCAATACTTTCAATACCTTTAGTAAAATAATTTGAAGCTGACTATAGACACTATTTTCATCTTCATCTAAAAAATCGCCCCTCTTCTCACCTGATACAAGTCATTTACTAACACAGAACAAAGGTATAGGACATGGCAAGATTGTAAGAACCACATAAACCGCAAACTATGACTTCAAATGCTCCCCACTAAGCACCCCTTACTCACCCAAACCAATAATTACATGTGATTGTTGGGAGAAAACAATTACAGCTACACCCCATTGAATTGCAAATTTGATTTTCAAATTCAACAAATTATCAGCACTTATATGGTTGGTTACTTTCTAGTGAGTAGTTATCCACATGACAGACTCCATACGGATACGCTTCCATTCCAAAACAAATAGCATTTAAAGCGATCATAAATTTGATCTCCGATTGATGCAATTACATGCCTTCGGGTTGCTAAAACCCCCATCCTGGCCCCGTGTAATACTGCCAATAATTAGTATCTATGCGGTATGGCCACTTCAAAGACCGCAACCCACTATATAATTAGCGAGCGAATTTTTCTGCGCAAAATCAATAACGCGGTTCATTCGTCAAAGGTTACGCGTCCTCTTGCAGCTGCTGCCGTTGCCGCTGCTGTTGGTAGTTGTGGGGATCGTGCGGTACTGCTGAAATTCCGATCGATTAATAAAATACTCTTGTACTCTTAGTTGCCAGAACGCTGCGTATCGATCGGTGGTGGTAGGGAACATTGTTGTAAGTGGATAAAATCAGAGGTGTGCCGTGGTACATGGAACGATTTTTTTTTTGTTTCACCTGCAAACGAATTGTATCTGTGAGTCAAATAAGAGCTTCTGATCGTAATTGGGTGGGTTCGGTGTTGGTAACAATGAATTGAGTTATGAGTTTGAATATTATTCGCAAGAGGTGACGCTTAGCCAGGAGTGGAAGCTCTTTGTCGATGTTAACCGCTTGTGAGTGTTATGAATCTTATGCCGACTGGAAGTATGCATTTGTCAGCTAAACGATTGAATTGGTAATGGATTATTTTAATTGCCTAGTACAGGCCAAAGAAACTTTTCTTATGTTGAATAGTATAAGACTACTGTGAATAAGGCACTGATGACACTAGAACTCGTCAGTATGGTTACACATCTTCGGGGGATGCATAAGCCCCTGTTGAAAAGTCAACGGAGTAAAGAGCACAGACTGCTAGATAACTACACCTCTATCTAGAAGAATAGTAGGATGCACTGAACAAAAGGCCACCGAGAAAGGTGAAACATCCTAAGGTGATTATAATCAGATCATCAATCAATACTTGAGCTTCGAGCATGCGGGTGAATGCCTTACAACGCCTTAAATTAACCCTAAGTTCACAGAGGATCGTTTCTATGGGCAATGTTCTAAGTGATAACACCAATAATGGAAGAAGTACACCATGGGATCCATGGGCTTATAGAACACGCCTCTTCACTTCAATATTCACAAATTTGCCTGATCAGAGACTCAATCAAACTGATTACGTTCCAATCGATGTAAGGCAGTATTGAAGGACTTCAAAGTTTGTGAGTGGTAATTGTGGATTTTGACTTTTTTCAAATTGTAGTTGTACGGTTGGACGGTCTTAGATGCTAAAAAATATAGAAATACTATCAGGAGATTAAACACTGCTTGAGTTTGATCAAAACTAAACTAATGAGAGGCATCCATCAACTGGTGAAGATCAGCTGTATCAATGTATAGAAACAGACAGAAATACAGCCCATTCCTATGAAACTCCAGAAAGAATGCAGACAAGTAATCGCTTACAACATGTCTATCTAGGGACGAAGATGAGGAAAGAACAACAAAGGTTTCTCCGGAGAAAGGCACGAGAAACGAGCTTTTGAAGACATAGAAAGGCATTTCTTGAGGAACAATATTTGAAAGTAAAATCAACAAAAATCTAACTCGTCACATTTGGTACCGAAAACCAAATCTGCAGCGATGACTTTCATCCAGTCGAACAAGAGGAGGGAAATATCGGATAATTAAAGCTTGCAAGCAGCAAGCCTGATAGATTTTACAGCTCACATGTCGAGTTAATAAAGGCAGCAAAGGGAATTTGGTGGAGAGAGTATATCAGTCGGAAGAAAGTGTACATTTAGAAGGGAATTTCAGCATCATTTGCATGATCTATATTAGCAAGGTACTCTCCAAGTTGAAGCAACTTAAGTGCCATCAGTCTCCTATTACAAGACTATATCTGTCTGAAGCGATGTCAACGACTTGTTAAGCCCGAATCAGTGCAGATTGAAGCCTGATAAGCAGGCTGTCGATCGAATGTTCCCTTTTTTGTCAGAACTTATAAATCCCAGCAAAGATCAAATGAAATTTACCGTCTCTTTACCAATTTTGAGGAAACATATGACACTATCTGCAGACACGAGTTACACAGGTGCATTCTTACTATGCATACGAGTACCTACTGTGCAGAATGACTATGGAGAATACACTCTGCTCCTTTTAAGTTGACGGCAACCCCCCAGAGACTCTTGATGTCAAAAAAAGACTAGATAAGGTAAGGCGCTGTGATTGGCAAAACTTGGAAACTTAGACCAAGTGAAGAATTTTCAATAAATCTGTGTAATTCTTGGATAACTAATGCGTTTGCTGTCAACTTAAACTGTCAACTTACAACTTTAAGGAGGTTGAAGGTGTAGAAGTGCGGACACTAGCGAATCAAAATGAAGATATCCTTGGTTGTTTTGACCAAGATATAACAGCAGTGGCTGACAAAACTGTGCATTGCCCAAGATAGCTAGGACAAAACGGTAGGCATCATCTGATTTGTCATGCACATGTGGAAGTGAATGTCAGCAAAATCCGAAACAGTTGGACAAACGCCACACTAGCTGGGGTTACACTTTTCTACCCCAGAGTATCGGGCAATCTAAGTGAGTAGTTTATTTCTTTGGCTGTAATATGTCCCACAAGATCCAGATGAAGACATGTGGAACTACAGCAAACATAAGGTTGATTAAGGAAAGTTTTGCGAAGAAGGTCACTTGCAGTGTTCACTCAGAATATGTGCCCGGCGCTAGCAAGCGCCAGGCAGCGTGCCGTTAACGAGCCATTCTTTGAGGACATCAACCACATCTAGGGTAAAGGTATACGAGATTTAGTTCGATTTCTGAACTCCACAACCTGGATCTAGATATCGACAGTCTCACATCTACAACAACACAATATCATCTACCAGGTTACCCGAGTAGTGGTAGCTAAAAAGCACGTTTTAGTCCTACTTAGGATCATACTAAACTGCTACCTAAACCTACCTATCTACCGACGATTTAAAGAATGACGCTGCCCTTTGTATTGCATAAGTCTTGTATATGAATGTTACAAACTTAAAAGTATAGGGTCGTCATCCATGACTGGCGCATCGGAAAAGAGATTTCACTTTAGTATCTTAATGGGTAGGTTGTTCTATTCAAATAGAGTCAACTTTAAGGTGTCATTTTACCATTCCTTATCAGACTAACAAAGCCAAACCTTCAAAAAATAAACTGATCTCCATGCTTTTGAGTAATCTCGCAATGAGTGTTCAGTTGCAATGTCTTTAGTCCTGTCTAGATCCATACTCCCACAGTGATCACGATAAATGAACTTTCTTAAGGCTTTCGAAACTGGTCTATATGCTAGGACACACGGTTTCGGTATAGGATTTAGTGTCATGGAAAAAACCTGTGCGCTACGGATCTGTAAATAGAGTTAATGCCTCTAGTCAATTTGCAACACAAGGCCAGTTCAAGTGTTATTTTCAAGCCGATAAAACAATGATGTAACAACGCTGCATAGTTCATCGGGCTCAAAATCTTAACTTCAAGAACAAAGTCATGCTTAACTATGAAGGAAGATAGTCAGACTAATTGGCTAGAAACAAAGAATGTATGAACATATTGAAGAAATGGATAGCATTTCAACGTTTCTACAATACTTTTAGAAAACCGATGCAAATATTGGTATCGACTCCACAATTAAGACTGTTGAATATTGGAAAGAACTCATCTGAGGTCGATCTGAGAAACGGGACTAAGTTTTTACTCCGAGTTCCGACACAGAAGTCTATATCTAGCGGAGGTTAAAGCCACCATGAAAGCTGTCTTCTTGCTGAAATGGAATGTTATAATGACCAAAAATATTTACATTTGCACTGGTACAGGCAGCTATTTTATCACTACAGTCACTTTTAACTGCCTTCAATTGCAGGGCATCTGTTAACGAAATGGCTGAGCAGTTAAATATTCACCTCTGCCAGGTGGCAGGCTGGTGTGACGGTCCAGACACCATAGATCAGACTAATTTGCTAAGCAAGTTACAACATTGCAAATTTCAAAAATATTTGACCTTTGCTACTTGTAAAAGTTTAATTCTGCAGGATACGATTGACGTGATGACCAAATAGCAGGATGTCATATGACCAGAGAAATCTGGCTTAGGTAAGATCACAAACGCTCCCACAGCCTAATCATGCATAATACCTTTCACATCAGTACCCTGATTGATGTTATTACTGGACCCTGTATCATCGGAATACATGCCACAAGGCTTCGCATTCTCTCACATGATTTTTGTGAAAGTTGTAGGGATAAGGAAAAAGAGGAAGCGACCCTGCTTTTGCACAGCCAGATCTTGCAATCGGAACCCTTTTCTACTTTGTAGAGAACGTTGGTGATCGCGCAGAAACCAACGTTACTAATCTCCTTCACGTCATCAGAAGCTTAAATTGGTTTGGAAAATGTTGTTTCTGACTTTTAGATTTTTTCCACGTGACAGAAATGAATCAAGATCCAGTAATAGGGCGATGGGCCAATGTGTGCCTCTGCCCAAAAGGCAACCAACCAATCTTCGACCTATTCGTTTTCAATCCGGCATTACTGCCACGACTTGGGCTGTATCCGAACTTATAAGAACCTTGATTCCAGTATGATAATCATATCTACGTTGCCAACAATTAGAATATATTTTGAACAGTACCAAGTAGAACTTAAAAAGTTTGCAGTAACTAGAGTTTCTTTGTTCCGTTGATTTTGTCCCGAACAGTCTTTGCTCTCAGTCAGCTATGTTGCGACCTTTATTTACCCAACAGATTAGCAACAGGTAGATACTTTCGAAAAATTGGACACTGAACTCCCTCTGTCTCGTGGTCAAATTTCCTTCTACTCAGATGTAATTGCTGACAGATATGCGCATTCCGTGCTTATTTAAATCTCTTGGTGGCATCAAGTCATCAGAGATCGAAAGAGGACTATTGTTTAGATCAGAAGATATTGAAGTGCCTGTTGGTCCTTTCAATATTTTAAAAGCTGAGGAAAATCTTTTGAAAATCGGATTAAGCCATATTTCTCTTCTACTATCCGGCGCACCTATCTCATCACTATCAAGACAGTGTATAGGGAAATACCTTGCCGAAATGTTGCCCTGCCTTCTCTTGTCTTAAGGAAGTTATTTGCATTCACATCGGCAGCAGTAAAGGAAAAATCGCTAGCTAATGTAGCTGCACTATTTTCTGGGATAAGGGCGAAGTAAAAGAAAAGAGAAGAGGTACTAAAGGTAAGTGCTAGCTCCTAATTAAAAAAATAATACTCTGGCATCTGAGATACAAGTCCTAGCTCTATCACTTCAATTTAAAGTCAGCCGACGTAACTGAATAATCAAAGTCAAAACATAAATAGTGACGCATTTATTTCTTCAACACGGTATTCCTCTTTCTTCGGTTACAAAGTACGAGTAGTCCAACGATCATTCCCATGACAAGGTGCAGTTCTTGAATATAATCTGCATAGACGATCCCTCGGTACTTTGTTGCACTTGGTGGTAAATTCTATCGACCGAGTAATTCATTATAAACTAATAATCATCTACTGTCTCAGAGGCTGCACTTAGCTACCTTACTGAAGCAATCCCGCCATTCTAGTGTTAACCACGGACTTGTTCATGATTTATTATGTAAAACACTCGCGTATTTCTATGAAATACCTCACCCAGGGTCCTTGGATTTGTAATTAGTACCCAGTCGATCGGTCTGCTGGAAGACAACATAATTACAACAACCGCCACCTGATCGTAAGCGCGTTGAACTAAACGCCCTCCAAATCAATTCCAATTAATTTCTTATTATCTACGAGTGTGCTTGATGCCGATATAATAACGGTTAATCAAATCAGAGTCTTCAAGTCTTCAAGTCTGCATACGAATACAAAGAGATGACCTCGAGCGTTGTTGCTTCGTTCAGTAGGAGAAGTATCTAATTAAGGTTTTGGCACAAGCTTAAGTTAGATATTGGCCTCCAGTATCTTATCCAGGTCTGAAGGAAGCATAAATTTCGCTGACAAGATTAGAAGTACAAGTATCTCGAAAAATTCATGGATGACTGGAGAAGCTATTATCTGCGACCATAAATTTTATATGCCAAGTTGTATCTGATCTGTGTATAAATATCTAGGTTTTCTTATTTTTTTTTTTTTTTAATTTTCGTGAAAGTTTCAGCGATTCTTTGTCGTTACTTTCGGTTCAACTTTCTGGCGAAACCTCGAGTGAGGAAAAAAAAAATTGGCTAATGCATGTGAAAGACAAACCACATATGGTGCAGATACTCGTATTTAGTTGCCGATAGTGGTGGCGTATTGGTACTGACAATAGTGACAAGTAAAACGACCATTTGCTGACCTTTTAGGCCCCCAATCCAATGCATGAGGGAATTTAATGGAGTGCCAGCTTGCACTAGCTTTGCAATGAGGTGGTGCTCTCCCCCCCCGGTGTTGCATTGGGGTACATTGTAATTGCAGTTTGGGTGCTTTGGAGGTGTGGTAATAATAGTCAATGATGAATGTAGTAAGCGGTAGCGAATTGGATTAAAATTGAGAAACACCGAGATTGGGGTGCTAAAGGTCAATTACTTGATTGGTATGACTTTAGTTCCCTGCCTGTGACAGCAGTCGGGAGACTTTCTGAATCCGTATACCGAGATCTGAAATTGGGATCAACATGTGGATGTAAGTGGAAATCTGCCAGGTCGTTAAAGTTTCATTAAGTTGGGGCTATCGGTGTTTCTGGTATAGTCTTTGACATGGAATTAGGTCTATACTCACATATGCGTGCATCTCGAGACATACATTGTAAATGTGAACTGTCTTACCTGAAAAAGAAAAGAAAATAAATTATGAATGCAAAAATAGATTTAGAACAAACGTTTGTATGATTGTAAAAGATGACCTAAAGTGAGGAGGATTCTTAACACAAAAATTGTTCAGATATTTTCAGCGATACAAGGCAATCATCTAGGAGGTTGCCGAACCAGTGTCAATGGTAGGCTATTGTCATCTAGCAACACCGTTTTTCTTCGACTTTTAAGGTCTGACATTAAAATGGGATTCATGATTCACGTAGCATTCTTGTAATCTTTCCTCGGCAGACATTAGCTAATGGCACGTAAAATCACCTTCTTCACGAATTGTGTTTCAGAGAAGACTATAGTTACATTGAAGAATGCTACGGCCCATACCCCAAGCAACTTAGTTTGACCAACTAGTAAATGTCACCAAACAATGAACATCCAGCCATATCGAACGCTTTGCAAGCATATGACAAACGTTATAAGCCTTTAACAGCAACAGATAACATTCGCTTAAATTTAATTGTCCAACATTACTATGAAAAAGTAAGCAGATGCGACATCACTAGGAACATAGAGATGCAAACTGAACTGATCAAGGAACTTCCTGTCTTGGGACGAGCACCAGAGCACCAACTACTTGCAATTATGTGCTTCCTAATTGACTAACATATATTACATGTATTTACACAATTAGATGGCGCTAGAGTTCAGGGTGAACTTGCCTCTCAATTAACATGACTCTCCAGAGAGCCCGGTCTTTAGCTAACTAGCTTCAGTTCCGCATTTCAAGTTGCTTGAGGTTCCCTTCTACTATGTTTCCTTCAAGCTGAGGTCTTTCTATATTGTGTTGTCCCCTTGGTTTAGATTAGAAGATTTTGCTGGCCAGAGTAGAGGTGTCCATTCGCTCTACATGTGCTAGTAATCACAGGTGGCTGATGGGCACTTTTCTAAGAAGTTCGATGTGGTTGTATAGCTCATTTTGTTCTCGTTGAATCATCTCCTCCAGAGTCCTTCAACGGAAAAAGGGGCGACGGTGGTTACCTTTCATTCTGTTCAGTTCTTCTTGGTGTGTCCCTTCTTATGAACAGCACATAATTTGTTTTGCCCTTAACTACTACTAACCCATTCTGGCAGCTTTTGTTTCAAAACTAGCTAACGCACCGGTGATAGCCCGGTGTGTTCATCCAATTATGTCGATGCCATCGGCGTAGGCTAGTATATGCACAGACTTCTGAATGATTGTGCTTTCTATGCTGGTCTATGAGTTCCGCACGATTCTTTCAAGTATGATGTTACAGAAGTCACATGGCAGCACATCATTTTGTCTAATCCTTTTTTAACATCAAAGGTTTCAATTAAGTCAGTTTCGACTTTGACGTAGCAACGAGCACTTCTCCATCATCATTCTGCACAGACGGCCGAGCTTGGGAGGGATGCTAAGAGTAGACACGGTTTCATATAGCTCGATTCTATCAATACTGTCATATTTGGCCTAAGAGCCTAGGAAAAAATGGTGGCTATCGCTTGGAACTTTTTTAATTTTTTCCAAAACTGACAAAGTGTGAGGATTTGGGAGATTGAGTCCCTTCTTGCTTTGAATACCTGCGTTGGTAAGCCGGCAAATTTAGCTGCTTTGTTGGATTTCAGTTTGATCATTCAGACGGAAGTTTTGACTTAGTCTGTGTCTTATTGTACCAGCCAGTATTCTTCGTCAAACTTTCTTGACATCGGTCGGGTGAAACAAAGCTTTTTAGTTGCGGCATCTCTTTTGGAATTTCGGTAGTGTTGTCACTTCGGTAGTTAATGCTGGCGGCATAGGAATTGTTAATTGGAAACTGTTTGACGATATTTCTGGCGGTCTTTTGCGATTGCAGCGGTTTTCCACGTTATACGTTTTTACATAAGTTGTTCTTTCTAGTGGGGCTTGGGTTATCCTAATTTGCACCTTGGCTGCAACGAGGTGATAATTCGAGCCAATGCTGGCTGCCAAGAACATTCGGACTTTCAGAATACTGGAGGCATGTCTTTCGTCTTTTGCAACGTGATCAGTTTGATTTGGCGTTTCATTGTTCGGAGACTACTGTGTCGCTTTTTGTATATTAAAATATCGTGTATGCTGTGTTCAGTGACTACCCTACCTCCTGGTTTAACTGAGGCCATTTTGCATATGTCTTATCGAAGAGCTCATAAAAACATTAGTGTCGGGGTTGTCCTTTTCCTCCGTAGTAGAATGCGCACATATAAGGCTTATGTTAGCTTTCATGCGGATTGTCATAAGACGCTCGCTCACGTGTCAGAATCCCGTGACTTCTTACCTAAGTTTGCCCGTCTGTATATGGTATATCAAAAGTTTTCATTCTCCTTATGTCAAGCCGTTCCCATCGCACTTCTTCGATGGCGGTTATTACATATTTGCATGATTTCAGCACCCAATAACCTCTGCGAATTGCTCGGCTGTTCGTTGCCTATTAACGGCCCGAACGTTTCGCGTCAAGATCCAGAGGTGGTTGCACTTTTAACAATTGCAAGTGTGGCCGAGCTAGTCCTTGCCATTATAGTTTAGATGAGTAAGGGCTTGCTCATGCAGTTACTGGGGACCAACTCTGAGAAGTGAGACAAGTACTTCGATACGAATTTGATTGTTTGTTGAATCCAAGTTATAGGACAATTGACAGTGTCCCGATCAATTGCTAAGCAGGTCTCGTTTATACTAGAAGGAAAGTTAAATACACAGGTAACTGTATGTGCATTGAATCGTGTGGCATGTTGCTATTATCGGCTTTTGCTTACAATTTTCGTCTGCTTGCTAACTATAATAACATTTTAAACCGTAAGTACTGTAAATACTGTGATTGACGTAAGATACACATTCCAACAAGCTTGATCCTTAGCTGGCTACCTCAAGTTAGTCAATCGAGTTAGTTGAGGTCTTCATAAACTACTACGTTGTCATACCAAGTGGATGATACACCGGTCTATGGTATTGCTGTCCATGTGCTCAACTTAGGCTAGCGATTTCAACCGCCATAGACGAAGCTTCTTGGCTAGATTCATGTCGCTTTACAGCCGGTAAAGTATACTCTGTCAACTAAGATGGACCCGAAGACTACAAGAATGATCTTTTCCTTAAACTCAGTAAGAACCCGTTCATCTCCGCCGCCATATAATAGTGGAGAGATGATATGTGTCATCCAAAACGTCTTAGTCGTGGCTCAATTTAGAGTCATGCTGCTTAATTTCTTTGTTAGTCCCATAGTAACGGCTTCATCTCTGCGCTTATGTAATTACTGGACTTCTCCTTAGAGTCTAGGTATATGCCACCTCAAAATTGTAGTTGGCCATTGTTATGTTCTGCCCAAGACTAAGGTGTTGATTATCATTTTTCATTTACCACTACGCCCATCTTGCATAACCGTACTAGTCAAGACAAGACGTTGAAATATTTTAGTAATTCGGGTATTGTAAGCTGTCGCCGTTCAGGGGTATTCATTCTTTCTTTAGGACTGATATTCGATTTCGTCAGATTGAAAGACGTTTTTACGGACTCCGCAGAAATTGATTGGTGTATCCTATCGATATACAGATGTGGTAACTTTAAATGTTCAGCACGGATTGCGTCTCTACTAAGAAGTTCCTTTATTTGCCTTTCCAAGCTTCGGATCGGTTGCTTTGATAGTACCTCTTAGTTTATGGCAACATTTCGGCAACATCTTCTTTTTTCTTGGGTTTTGCGAGTATCAGCTGGCATTAGTTCTGGTGCCAGCGTGCATTATCGCACGAAATGCCTCTTGTTTGGCTGAGACTCCTCGCCAACTTTCATCGTGGCATAATTGGTTTCTTACACGCCGTACCTTTGTGAAGTGTGGCACATCATCTTGGCTTCCTTGTAACATTAAATCTAGTCCTTTTCACTTGACCAACATGTTGGATTATGAGAGAGGTTGAGTTAAACGCAGTCTTTAAAGACCCTAGTTGTACTTTCCTTGCGTTATACTGCTTCATATTCATGCCTTCGCCTTTACTTGGTAGTGTTCAAATGTGCTGACGTTTAGAGTGCTGCAAAGCCGTTCGTGCTAAACATGTACGTACATACTTGCCACAACGAAGTTTCTACAACCTTTAATGTCTTTTAGGCTAAACCCACACCTGTTGTGATCTCATGTAGTCTGGGCATTCCTTCTGTGATATGTGATGATTCCTTCTTGGTCGCCTCATGAATACGTGTGAACCACATGTCTTTAGCTCTAAATTTGCTTCTATTGACAAGTCCACATTCAAATATGGCCGGCGCATACAATATTTACTTCGATGTGCCGTCTGTTTACCATTTACCAAGATAGTCTTACTCTTTCCAATTAATAATAAAATTTCGTATTCGTGTCTATTTTTTACCTCCAGCTTCTTTCCTTAATTCCTTTGTTTTTATTGTGGCTTGTATGTTGCTGCTGTCACATCAGCATTCTTTCCATTATCCTAACAAATCGATTAAGTCGCCTCCAACCGAATTTCAACATCAAAATCCGATTAAGCGTCAGCAATTTTCCAATCTCCAGCGTTGAACATTTAATTTCGTAGAAGAACAAAGGCGAAAAAGCCATTTCTCACTACAATATCCCCTGTCCATTGCTGTTCGAATTTAATCTTTTTAACGTCCAACACCGAGTCCAAGTTGCATGCGAATGACCTCCTAAGTTGACAGCAAATCAATTATACTGATGGGCGTGGTACTTGTATCTAACCGAACCTAAATACACGCACTTTAACGATGCTTTCTGGTGTTTCCAGTGTCATTCACTCTCGAAAAGCCGTGTCAAAACTTGATATTTTGATATCTTTCCCCGTCTGTCACCTTGCGACATCTACATGTTTACAACGTCACCCAAAATAAGTGTTGACATCTGATCTTTCACTTGACAGCTAATTAAAGTGGCTTCAAGCGACGCACTCATCTGTCATACATCAGCTGTCATTATAATTCATTCACTTGTCACTTTATTCGAAAATGTAAGAATAAAAAATAAAAAGAAAATAATTGAAGCCTCACGCAATAAGTTGGTTAGCAATTAGTACGAATATACCATCTAACCCTCGTCCGGAACCCGAAACTCGAAACCCAAAACCCACTTGGGTCAAACGCATTTCAACAGCAAACGTCAAGATGACAAACAACGAACGTGACATTTAGCCCAAGTAAATCGTAAAAACGTAAATCTACGAATTCCCTTTAGATTCGATGGTGCAAAAGTGACCGTTAGTTGTATTCGTAAATGGCGATTAGCCATTCTGTGGTCGACGTCGGAGTTGGTGCCATCGAGTTCATGTTCAAAAAAAAAAACCATCTAACGTCGGATTAGAATCAGACGAAAATACCCGCGCAACATGGCGCTGGTGGTATCTAGTCGTCGAGTGCGCGTACAAACAACCATCTACTTGTTGGAGAGTCAAGTCAACAAACTTTATAGACGCACCAGAGTTGCGCGCGCAACGCGAATTTGAATTAATGTCCAAGAGTCCAAGAGTGTGCTGCCCTTTACCTCTGTGTGGGGGATTTGATTTTGGTAAACGGTAAGTTTTTATGAGGCCATGTTGGGCGATGTGCTAAGAATTCACATTCAAAAAACACCCAAAGGTGTCAAAAGATGCTAACGGATAAAAATATTTTCGTTTTGTGGCATCATTGTCGTACGTAGTTGGGTATGCTGGTGGTCCAGGTCGTTAACCACTAGAGTTGGTTTGGCAATGGCCATATCTGTGGTAAATGGTTAATTGGATGAAATTTGCAAGTACCTATACAGTGGTGTTCTTTGCCAGACATAGCGAGGTGCTAAATAAACGATAGCGGTTCATAATTTAAGCTAAAGTGGGCCATTTTCGGAGAATTTTTTCACTTTAAGTTGAACTTTAATTCAATTAGCAAATTGTGGCGCGGTTAAAGATGGGATCAGGATGTTGCACATTATCTCAAGCAAACGGAATGAGAGTTTTATTGTTTCAACAGTATTTCGGCAGAGGTTCAAAAGTATCTGATCCGCTTTGGTCAAATTCATCCGTAGGTCTAACAACATTATTTTGAACTGAACATGGTTCATCTCTATCTCTAGAGAAGAGATTTGGATCACAGTCACACGCACAGTCAGCACGCAACATTTGCCACATTCTTCTTGACCTGTGGGCTTGCTAATAAGTCGGCTTAGTATGACTGAGAAATATGGATGAGCTCAGATTCGGGCTTGAAATATGTTACAGTGTTCAGGGGGCAGACTATAAGTTGCCTTACTGCGAAAGGCTTTGCGTTGTCTTTTGGTATCGTTCATTGTTTCTGGAATCAGGCTAAGTCCGCACAACTTTGCGGTTACTTGCTAATTATTTAAGATCAGTTCATTGGCAAAGGTAGACCTACATAAAGCTCTCTCGATGTCTGAGCTTTATGGCAGAGTAATGTGCAAGCTACATGCCGAAGAATTTTAGAGGTAGAAAATTCCTCTTGGTTTGGAGGGCCGCTGTCTGACGACAAGTAGGAATTGATCGACAACACGACCATGTTGTAGAAATAGTGCATGTTGTTGGGTTGTAGATTTGGTCTAAAGTCAAGAGTGCTTTAGCACAGGGGAATCTAAATTTTTGAACAGCGCACTGAAAATTTGTTTCTACCTCAATTTGCTATCCAAAAAAACAGAGAAAGTCTGTGAACATTTGTCCGACACATTAAGATTCCATACCATATCCCGCCGGTTAAAGATAAGCTTTTCAAGTTAAGGACTGATTATACCGTCTTAAGGTGGTCTTCACGTGGGTTCTTTCTTGATGAGCACTGACCAAAGATTGCATTTATTGCAGGAGTAGGCAGAGAAATTTATGTCTAGTTCTTGGGGAGATTTCATTATCGAGGAGTTTACGTTAAAAAAAGTTCAGGGAATGCTACTATGTACAATCTTTACGATCGGAAGATGGAGTTCCCAGCCGATTAGTAGGCTAGCTGACAATTCGACAGTCTTCTGTGATTGAGATCGCAATTGATGTGGTGATTGGAGTTTCTCTTGAGCGCTTTAGCCAGAGCGATACGTCTGAGATCTTTCAGACTAATATGGGACATTTGTGTTACAACCAGGGTTACCTCGATCCCGATCCCGGGTCTTTGCGCTGTTCGAGACTGCAAGCTACCCATTAAAACATTTTCATGAGTTAATAGCTCGGCGAATTTGTGGTTTGATTGTGGTGATTTCTTAGAGCCGAAAGAGGGTATACATTGCATAGTTTGCTTGAAATTTGTTGTATTTTGATCACAAATTGCAGTTGTGTTGATGGTTCACTTGTGCCGGTGACATTTTCTCAGACAACTTGACACAACCTGCGTGGGCCTTCCTTACTCTTCGGTTGTAAATCCTTACGTAGCTTAGGATAGTTAAAATTGTTGATAATATTACAGCGAAGGTTCTCGTGCGAGTTTGGTATAAGCGATTGTAATTAGTTTCTCTCAGTGCGTCTTGCAACCACTGCATTAGGTGTTAGTGGAAGTCAGTTGCTTGTTCAACTGCAAGTATCGGTGTTGGCTTGTAAATTGAATTGGATAGAATAATTGAGACCAGAAGGCGTTTATAACCTCACCACTCCTACCCTTTAGGACTCTTTCCGAGCAAAAAAAAAAAAACATTCGTTCCGGTCGTCTCTAAAAACAAGTTAAGTGAGCCACTGTACTTCCTTCTAACACCGTTGAAAAATGGGTAAACATCTTGAGAAGCATCTCAGTAACCGCGGGTGCAAATTAAAATATGAATAGAGCAGGGGATGATTAAATGAGTGGCCCTTCGCCTCATGAGAAAGACCCGAGGAAGCCGTATTAAAGCAACAGCCAGCCATCCTCAAGATTCACAAGGTATTATGACGATCATGTATCTAATCCCTCAAAAGGGATGAGGGATTAGAAAGGATTCGCGGGTATGCAACCAAGTAGCGAGTAAATCCAAAACAGTATGGGACTTGCTATTAGACTGCTTTGCGGAATAAATGACCTGCCACCTAGTTTATGATCACAAATGACATGGTACTCAAATTCGGTACTCGGTATTCGGACTACTAGTCCTTCTCTGCAGAATATCAGCTAAGAATGTAGGATGCTTCCCCGATCGAAAACAACCAAGGAGACACTTCTAATGTAGAGGTCAGATTTTGTTGACACATTCTTGAAATTTTTTTAGGAAACCCACAAGTCTGCATTCAGTTTTTTTTCAAACAAGTCCTAATACAAGGTTTACAGAAGCTCCTTAGCAATCCTAGGTACACGCTCCTTCTGCTAGACTCATTGAATGGTAAAAACGAGCCCTCATTCAGGCTCAGAAACCTGACAAAGTGGTGACAGTTGCATGTATGAGCTTCTATCAACACAATGGGAAAACAGACAAAAGAGTCTGTTTCATAGGTTTGAAGAGGCTACATAAAGCTCATAAAATGGAAGCTCTTGGACCAATTTCATTTAAGGTCTGTTGCTGGCTCCATTAGACCAAGAATTCGATCTCAGAATTCTGTTAGATGTGTGATCGATAACAAGTACACATACTCACTAATTAAAAAAAAACTTCCATGAAGTATTCTCAACGAAAGAGAGATAACTTTTGCTTACTTGGGGAGCTACGCAGATCCAAAGTCTTTGAAACGCGTAGTAATCAAATCAAGTGTTGCGGATGCCTTTACAAATCTTCTGAAAGTGATAAGAAGTAGCAGTGCCGTAGCGCTTCATAGTGACAGTAATATCCCCAGCAATGAAAGAATATGGGAGATGGCAACGAATAGTTCGATGCTGCGTGGTTTACGAGTAGAGACCATTTTAACTTGTAAAGTTGGATTAGATCAGTAGAGGAATCGGTGATTAGGTAATCGGTTAAGCAAGTGTACGTCGACATGTACGAAACAACTAGGACTCATTGGCCGGTTAATAGTAAAAAATAATCAAACTATCAAGCTCTCAACTTTGGTATAATTTCAGAGCACTGAACCTTTGAAATCCATGCTGAGATTGCTATGTAATGGACATTAATTCACGCAGAGAAGAAAAATAATTCTAAATGGTTGTTTTCTAAACTCAAAAATGAACGTTATTCTCAGCTACCGAACGTTCTGAGGTTCACCTTCATATTACCATCTTGGTGTTTCCAATCTAGTTGAACATTTGTATGGTTTCCACGATCCTACCCCTGAATAGCCATTGACATTTCCTTAGTTTGTGTATCGTTACAAGAACGCCCCATAGATTGTCCCTCATGCGAGTGTCATATCGCCAAAAACCACAATTCGGACATCTTATTCAAGTCAAAGTTGGTTAAATTGTGCCATCGGCCAAAATCAACAAACAAGTGATCACATGACCCCATCTGCGAATCAGGTTTCCACGTTCTACCAACTTTTTTCTTTTAATACCACCCATCCCAGTGCCTTCTTCATTACCACAAAGTGCCCGCGAGGGTTTTGTTTTTCCATTCGTCTTTCGGTTGCTTTGCCTGCCATTGCACTTTCAATATTCATTTTCGCTGAGACTTGCTGACATGCTTCTGCTGACATAGTATGGATTGGAGGTCTCACATGGATGCAATCAAAAGCAAATTCAAAGGAAAAAAAAATATAAACGCCATCGTCGGCATCAGTCCAACCAGTTTGTCGGTTGAAAGTATTCGTATTTACGCTGCAGTTAAATCGAAAAGTAGGTCGCGTTTTTTTTTATTTCGCCAATGTAGCGCAACCCAAAACCAACATTGTGGCTGCAAAGTGCAAATTCAGTGAAAACTTCTCCTCCCAAATCAGGGTTCCAATTAATTTTTGTTTTCTTCATTTTCTCGCGAATTAATTGCCAAAAAGTCACGTATACAGTCGTATACTGTTCGTTTATTTGGTTGATGATCTCAGAAGAAGATACTCATAAGGAACACACCACATCTCGCCGGAACGGGTTTGTTCTGATGAATAAATTTGACCATAACTGGGTCAGTCAGATGCTTACCAGCATCTTTCGACACAGAGAGGTGTGATTTTGCAAAGTTTCTTTTCTTGAAAATGAGTGTAATGGACGGGAATGGGAGTTACGGAACCCAACTTCTAAAAAAAAACATTCAATTTGAAGGCCACATTAGCTAATAGTCAATAAAATCTCAAAAGCCGCCGCCACATACTGCCATTGTCCATAGACTACCAATTGAAATGCAATTTATTCATTTCACATCAGTTTGCCGTGTCATTCATGTCGGACATAAATTTCTAGGAATGGCTACATGCTCTAGCTCCTGATACCATCTGCTCAGTTCTTTTGTTCGACAGTCTCATTCAAATTCATCGTCGACATGGCTAGAGTCCAAATAGAGATTATCTGTCACAAAGCGAACAAATTGCGCCAACTCAAATCTCAACAAATTAAATGCAAATTTACCTTTTCCAATTCCATAGAAATACTATAGTTGGCCATAGATATGGGTACTCGCATTTAGATACTTTCATACAGAATCGAATTGGGTATGCAAAGAACGTGTGCTGGATTTGAAAATATCATATTGCACTTGAATGATGTTGCAACATTGCATCGATTGCAAATAACGTGGGCGGAATAATTACCGCCTCCAGGTTGAATTCAATCCGCAGATAGATTTCTATAATCGCTTTATACTCGTACGGATGCGTTTTTAATATTTGTGTATGTACTCTCTTATACCTGGTATTCTCATAGTTTAATAGATAAAAAGTGTATCGGATACGACTTTGAGGTGTTAATTCTGCACTATGTTGGTTGGGATAGGGAGTCTCTGTCGAAAGGCTCCGTAAATATTTATACAAATGACTTTATCTTAGAGATACGAGTTGTAGTTTATACCGATTACCGAGCACAAGTACGAGTACGAGAAGTTGTATTTATAGACGAGGAGTGGTTCCAATTTGTTCAACGGGAATATGGAGATTCAACGGAACTAGAAAGGAGGTGCAAGACGACTGTACAAATAGATACAAAGTGGGCTATGTTTGTAGAGTAGAGATGTGAGATGTTTATTGTTTTTTTTTTTATTTTTGCTTCGACATGTGGGTTCCAGATCGGCTTCTTGGAATGAGGGTGGCTATCCTCATAGAGATAGACCGAGTACAGAAAGATGTTAGAGACTAACGGAGAAAACAACGTGACATTGTGGACAAACAATATGCATTTGTTCTGACATTGAAGGTAAGCATGACTGTGTTTGATTTCAAGTTAAAGGTAAAGAGAGATTGTGTCCCTGGTTTGCTTAAACTAACTTGAAAATTACTATTCACTCGGTTACAGTGGTGAAAGATAGTGAAGTCAATGAACGTCAGTCTTTTTTTTTTTTTTTTTTTAAATATTGAAACAGCATTGCTTACCTTCGGTCGGAGAGCCAACCTGCTATCTATCAACTTGCAGTGATCAAATTTCTTTAAAGCTAACCTGCAGTGAGATACAACTACAATGAACTAGTCTTGAGCTGGCCAAAGGGGTAAGCAAGGACTTAAAGGGAGATCTGGTGCGACAGAAGATAACTTCGTGAGCAGTAGTCACCGTCCTGGAGCAAAGGCTTGGCAAATACTATCGCAGTTGGCTCCTCCGCATCTTAGCAATTATGATGAATCCTAGGGGCATCAAAATCTAATAAGCCTACTCATTCATGTGTTCCAAGTCTGTTGGCTATTGTTGGACAAACGGACAGACAAACATTTGTACTTCCGCGTATGGCAGCCCTATATTGACCGAGGAAGAATAGTAAAGTTTGCTTCAACGAGATCGCGTTGTTCAATGTTTGTATTCAAAATTTAGAATTGTCTGCGGATAGTTGGTTTAGACCTTGCTTTTATTATAGCCCCAAAAGAAAGAAGACTCTCGGTTTTAAGTCCCTTGATATTGGCAGCCAATAGGTGTCTCTGAAGCGCGAGGTCGTTCGTATCCATATCACCCTTTTGGCGGGCAATGGCGAACTCCCGAAAGTAAAATTGCCTATGAAAAAGGTTCTAAGGACTGCCGTTCGGACTCGGCGATAAGCCGTAGGCCCCGCTCAGATGTGACAAAAAAATGACAACATGAGCAACACAAATGAGTTTCAAGAAGCTGGGCCATGCCCCATACCGGGCTGCCAGCACCATAGTGCTTTTTTTCTGTCCTGCAAGACTTCCATTTTGTTCGTGGTGATAGTGCGTTTATACTCGTAAGCAACGATGTGTGCGTCCTAAAAGCAACTCTTTGGTTAATTTAGTAAGTTAAGAAGCAGTCGTATTAAGACCGAATATCTGAATTGTTGTTTTACCGAAACTAGAAATCCAACTTCAGATATTTATTTAGAAGAAATCATCATGCTTAAGGGCGCCACATTTAAACGGTCCGGAAAATTTAGTCTATTTTGTGATAGCATAGGCTTAAAAGTTCAGTATATAGTATATCTCCTACAGTTGTTCGTAATCGCAGAGAGAGAGAGAAAAATGAAAATGTTGCGAATGCAACAGGACATGGCAAAACGTGATTCATGAAGACTCTTCTTTAAGAAGCCGATAGTGCGTAAGCCTTAAATTAAGTAAATAAGCTAGTGTTGTCATGTTCAACGATAATTTTCTCGAAAGAGAACATAAAAGAATGCTTTTTGTCATACTATCGGGCTGATAAAAAAACAGAGCGGCCTGTAAGATCGTTCTTCCGTGGGAAAATCGGGGCCACAGCAGCTTTGCAGGTAGGGAGCATAAGATCTATTCACAAGCGCTACATATTTAAACGGTTAAAAAAAAAAGGCCAATCTTACATTGCATAAAAGATATTTTCTGTGGTATTCTAGGAACTTTTATCAAACAAAAGCCTTAGTAACAAAAGCCAAGTAACTAATCTTGGAGAAAAGCTCTGTAATCGAATCGGTGCTCAGGATCTTTTTATTGATTTTAGACCTATAGATGACCCTATTTCTATGTGTAGAGATAAGCTGTACAGCATATCAACTTGGTATCCCTGCTGATCTCATCAAATTGCGCAGATTTATGTTTGCTGGTCTAGGAGAGTCTGAAGCAATCTCAAGAAAATTTTTTATAGCAACAGAAAAATATACAGAGTGGTGCACGATTTAAATTTTTTTCAAAGATTACTTGTTTACGTTGATAGTAGAACGCATCGTGCTGTTACAGGTGAGTTTTTAAGTATTTAACCAGATAAAGGAAGGATGCACAAATACAATATAAGCAGCTGTAACACTCAGGAACTTCAGCTCTATTTCTGCCTTTAAGAATTACTTTTCAGGTACAGATTAAGCCTACAAACTCCAATCACTGTTGACTTGGTCGGTAATTAGGTAATAAGACTGTCAAAATACAGTTTGGAGACTTTATGTTACCACCCCAGTTCTGCTCCAAGACGAATGAGGGCATCCATGGTCTATTTGAAGGCAATTTTCATCGAGTAATTATTGGTTGTGTTTACAATGAAGAGCTCCATGATTTGTTTAATAACACTAACTTGGTACTATACTGACTGTACTGACATAACCATTTACCATATATGGTAAGGGACGCAGTAGAGAAAGTCTCTGCCTTGGGTGATGGCAGAAAACACAATTTGGAGTGCATTACAGTAGGAAGTTGACTACAATTCCGCGATGTTTATTTAATGAGGTCCAGAACTACTCCAGGCTGTTTCGTCAACTTAGTGAGAAAGTGGTATACCTAGTTTATTTTGAAAGTTTTTCTTTTTTCCGGGAGATGCTTAAGAGAAATTTTAAAAGAAACTACTTCTTCCTTTTTTTGATGGAAGATAGCCCTACAAGTGTATTAATCGAATTGAATGTCAAAACCAAGAAGGTTTTATTGAAGATAATTCGGAGAAAGAAATGTAAGCTAGTGGTTTTTATGATGGGCCTAGTACTTCCATAGTACTGCTAGAGTTGGTTCTTTCGGCCAATTAAATGAGAAACTAGTGCACTGTCACGCTGTTCCTTTGAATTCCTCAGTTAGCCTAGCACCTGGTGCGAGCACTATCATTCTTACAGCAAGCTTTATAGCACGAGGGCGGGTCAATAAGTCCGTGACTTTTGGATTAAAACACAGATTTTTTGATAAAAAAATAATTTTATTTTTCAACGTAGTCTCCCTTGAGCTCTATACACTTTGTCCAACGCTTCTCCAATTTTTTTATCCCTTCCAAAAAAAATGATTTGTCGAGGTCCTCAAAATAGGCCTTTGTTTGCGAGATGACTTCATCATTGGAGTCAAATCTTTTTCCACCAAGCCATTTCTTCAGGTTTGGGAACAAGAAGTAGTCGCTCGGAGCCAAATCTGGAGAATAGGGTGGATGAGGGAGCAATTCATAGCCCAATTCATGGATTTTTGCCATGGCAACTGCACATGTGTGCACCCTTGCATTGTCTTGGTGGAAAAGAACTTTTTTCTTGGCCAAATGAGGTCGTTTTTTTTTCAAATCGTCATTGAATCGGTCCAATAAGTTGGCATAATATTCCCCATTGATTGTTCTTCCCTTTTGAAGGTAGTCAATGTGGATTATCCCGCGTGCATCCCAAAAAACAGTCGCCATAACTTTATTGGCTGACAAACCCACCTTGGCCTTCTTTGGCGCCGATTCACCCTTAGAAACCCACTGTTTTGACTGTTGTTTGTTCTCTGGTGTGTTGTGATGGATCCATGTTTCGTCCACGGTTACAAAACGGCGCAAAAACTCCTCCATATTGCGATTAAACAACACCAAACCTTCCTGTGAAGTTGTTACACGATTGCGTTTGTGGTCGACTGTGAGCAAACGCGGCACCCATCTTGCGGAAAGCTTTCTCATGCCCAAGTGATCATTCAAAATTGAAACCACTGAGCCATGCGAGATCCCTATGGCTTCCACAATCTCTCGCACTTTCAATCTTCGGTCGGCCAATACCATATCGTGAATTTTTTCGATTGTTTCGGGTGTAGAGACCTCAACTGGGCGTCCAGGACGTTCGGCATCTTCAGTGCTTGTACGGCCACAACGAAATTCAGTAAACCACTTTTTTACCATTGAAATCGATGGTGCAGAGTCCCCATAGTACTCGTATTTATCAAGCCTAGCCTTGGTCTCGGTAATGGTTTTTTTTCGCAAGAAATAATGCTTAATAAGCACACGAAATTCACTTTTTTCCATTTTCTCCTCAAATTAGTGAGTAGTCTGATAAAAATAGCTGTCAAACACAAACTAACTGACGCAGCAAGTTTAAATTTTGACAGGAGTCAACTGACAGATGCCTGTTGATAGGAGCAGTGTTGCTGTTTCAGTAAAGAGGTCAGAAATTCAAAAAGTCACGGACTTATTGACCCGCCCTCGTAAGTTGTGTCATGATACTAAGGTACTTAACAAAGCAATATGTCTAAAATATCAGCAAGGATCCTACAATCTTTCCTTCTCAGAAACAGCAAAAATATAAATGAACAAATTTGTGATCATAAGATACCCAATTGTCAATGGGAATCGCCGGCAGAACTACTTGTAATTCATATTCGGGTTATGAAACGTTCTCTCCTGAAATTTAACTGAAAAGTTCATAAGTAATTCAGTTCATCGAAGAATCTGATCTAAACTTAGTGTACTCAGTCTGTCAATTCAATTCAGTTGAGCCATCTATTGTCTAGCAAGCAGGGAAGTGGAAAGACCAGACAACAAAGTAGTGACTGACTGTCACTTGATTGGCAGAAGCAGCGCACCTCCAGTTTCATCTTCTCGATAACAGAGTAGCTCTTTGTCAATACCATTGCGTATGTCTCTGCAAATTTATCTAAATAGTATAAGCTGCAAGGTTGTTATGTACTGAAGTTCTATATACGAGATCAGTTTTAAAGTCATCCTAGAGATTTCGGTTGTATTTATTTCCTGGATCAGATTCGACATAGAATTTTTTCAGCAATGGCAGTTTCAATAAAAATCGGAATGTTCATTAGATAAGAGTGGAAAGCCAGTCAGTGTATAAGGTCATCGAAACTCTATTACATGTTTAAGGAGGGACAATTAATTTTAAACACAAGATGGTTTGGTATAGATCTAAAAGTTAAGAGGATTTAACACAACAACAGAGGCAGATGTTTTAGGGAAAGTCACTATACAGTCAAGACCCGCCGTCAATAGTTAGATTACCAAAAAGCCTCATTCTCAGTTTTAGTTTGGACTAAGTATTTTTCAGACAGGCAGTATGGATTATCTACATGTGCCTGCGCTTAATTTTTTAAGAGTCTTCTCCGCAAGGTTTATACATTTGGTTTTTTCGAATTCATCCTCTTCAGTAAGAAGAATTTAAGACTCGATGTATCTATGGATTGGCATGAGAACTTCTAGAAGTACCTTCGAGCTGTTAATCTCCTTAGCGTGACTGTTACGCTTTAGACCCGGACTTTGGTAGCCAATTCTGTTCAAAATGTTTGGAATGTTTTCTTCAATTGCTAGAAGGAAATCTAGATCTACTAGAAAATAGTAGAGTCTACTGTTTTTTGAATCCACACACAATGGTACTTTGAACACAAAATTCGCGTGATATTTTCCATTTTTTCTTTCTCTGTGCACAGAAATTTTTGTTACGAAACTGAAAGTATCTAAAAGGCAAAAACAAAAAAACAAAACCAGTAACCAACCGAAAAGGTGTTCGTATTCGAGTACCCACATGCACATTCAATCAAAATCTCTGTTGTGCTTGATGCATATCAACACGCCATTCACTTCATAACTCTTCCCAATTGTACTCGTATCCAGACTGCCATGGTGGCGGTGGGTTGGCATGCATACCAAAGTTGAGTGCCACCGATACTACGTCGAAAGTGGAAAGTGTCCAGATACACAGAGACCAACAGCAGAAAAAAAGCCTTTCGATTGCATGCTGGTGGTTACTTGCATCCCACAAATCCATTGATTGCATCTGAAGCGGAAATTTCATTATGAGAAATCACCAACATTCTCCGCACCATTCGCCAGTGTGTCAACAATACACCAACAGCCGCTGTAATCAAAGCTCACACTGTGCTACCCACACTCTACGTATCCGTAGCTCTAGTCAAATAGACCACTGCACTGATTTGAATCGAATAAATCACACAATCACAATCGTTACTCTTCTACCCGCTGGTCGCAAATCGAAAGTGTCACATTGTCAGTTCGACCGAAATGGTAGTCAACTTTCCAATGGGCTGCTTCGTATGGAGTATCTACTGAGTGCCATTACCACTTTTCATACACAAAAATACTGCATTTGTATCTCAAAGTTCAACTGAATTAAATTGGCCAAGAGCTGCGAGAGTACGTCTTGGAGATTGTAGTTCGAGTACACCATAGATACGAGTATATCGCTTCCTTTTAACTCGAGCTCATTAGAAGTTCAGGGCTGCTTCCTTCCTCTGAAGATTTCACCCACTTCTCGAGGCCATCGTTTGTATGGTGTCTTTCCATTCCATTCCATCTGTCTTTTGTATTTGGTATTCGCTTTTTAGAAGTGGGGAGGATGGAGGGAAACTAGTATTTTATGTTCGTAAAGTACCGTAACCTACGATAATTGCATAAAGAAAAAGTAGAAATCCCGTTGCTGATAAGTGGTAAGCAACTACAGTCGTAGCCATGGTGGCATCACCCTGTAAAATGCGGCTCTTGCATACTTAATGGACCACGAGTATGCCCGTACGTAAACTAAAGCCTCACCATACCAACTGACCCCAATTTGAGTCATCCAGGCTAGACTATAACTATGACTATGACTGTGTGCTTGAGCCTGTAAGAGGAACTGATGCCAATGCCGGTTTGTGGCCCCCCACCCCCTCCTGACAACGAGAAATATTCTTCCGTTTTTGATTTATCACATTGGTCCACTCCATTCCATTGCATCTGGAGAAGGAGAGAGGTCCAAATCTAACCAAACCTAACCATGGCATCTGGTGGTGGATGTTGTATTCGTATCTGCATCTACCTATATACAGCACAGTTGTGCCAGAGTCAATCGGCAGTTGTTCAGATTTAATGCTCGTTGTACTGGGTGCTCGTTGAATGCGATTTTTAATGGCTTCATTCAATTTTCGTTAGTTTAGCCAAAGTCACAGTCCCAGTACGAGTAAGAGTACGAGTACGAGTACGAGTACACAATCGATTGATTAGAATGGCTGACCATTACTACAACTCCTCTCGACTACTCCTCCTTCTGTCTCTAGTCAGGTCTATGGATTTAAATGACTTTTCGGTAGGACACGGTACGAGTCAGAATACTCTTATTGCGGGACTTAATCAATGACCACCGAGTGCCAATTTGGCGACGATCGAAACTACTTTTTAAAACTTGATTGAGTTGCCGTAGGTAGGGAGAGCTACAGAGGTTTTGTGTTTCTTCACTTAGGGATTCCAATCTCTTGGGGGATTGACTAGCGGTACTAGTAGTGCTTTGGTATAACAGCGATAATTGTAACTTTTAACAATGAGGAGGAGTCTGACATAGTTTGGCGCGCAAAGTCCCAATTAAACGAGCCTTCCATTGTTAGATAGATTTTTACGAGAGACAGAATTTTTATGAATTTCAAATAACCATGCAAGTTGACTACCTTCTGCTGGGGCTGTCATTGCAGTGGAGAGGTTTTTAATAAGATGACCATTGGGGAGAAGTTACTGCAGCTCGGAATTGCATGGAACTGCATGGAAATTTGGAAATATTGTAGTTTGGTGGAATCAATTTACGAGTCAGGTTGGGTATGAATTATTATTTGATTATTTCAGCCGCTCCATTTATCAGCTTGGATTTTTGGGAAGTAAAGGTTGGTCACTCGCAGTTCTAACAAGGAATTATGGAACTGACATCGGACTGCATGACTTTTCTGTAAGTAGAACAGTCAGACAGGAATATAAGAGTTTGTGTTTTTTTTTGCATAGCTGGGCTTTGTTTGACTGTGGTCATCGTGGCAGTGAATGCATTTCAGTCTAGAGTGTGCCTTGACTGGTTTTCCAAGACAAGACTAGAGACAAGACTTGTCTCAAATAGCTTGTCAGAGTCATAGGATAGCCAGCGCTCAAAGTCAATAAAGCTTCAGTGCTGAAGGCCGAAACGGTTTTGAGAGTGCAGTGCATGATATGAATATTTAGGGGTGGAAGATTCATTAACGCGTCTAGAGTCTAGAGTTGAGCCAGGTATGGTGGGAAAAGCCTTAAGAGTAATTTTGGCTTCATTCCTGCTACTGTGTTTGAATTTACGATGGAACCCAGATAGTAAGAGTCTCAAAGTTATAGATAGGCGTTGTAAAGTGGTGTCCGAGAGTAACTACTAAGCCCAACTTCACTACTTCCGGTCTAAACGCTGCTATGTCAGCTTATATTAGAAAACTTAACGTAGGTTCCGGTCCTACGAAGCCTTCTCCTGAGCCTTGACTAGTAAGTTTTTTGGCGATTTCATTTCGCGTGATTCTATCGTGACTGGGGACGCGGGAAGACTCAGTGAATTAAGCCTTTCGATAGTGTTCAATTAAGTTTCGTATTCTGGAACTAGCCTGAAAGTCATAAGAGGGCTTAGCAAGGATCTTACCGCAGGTTGGCTGTTGCTACAGATTCAAAGGCTTTACAGCTAAGATAAAACACAACCTTCTTCCTTGTTAGACGCAAGCAATATTTTACTTACTTCTTCAATTTGACAATTTATAGTGCTTAGGCTAGACTAAAGAGAGTACGTTCAGTGGTATAAAATATTTATACGGATATGACAGCAGTTATAAAGACTTTTGAAAAATGAATACGTAATAGCACGTCACTTCGCTAAAAATTACATTTCGGACAAAAAATACATCGATGGTGCTATGACCAACTTGTCATCTTACACAAGTGTGTTTGAAAGGAACATCAAAACTTGACATATAAATGCAGTCTTACGTGACTTTGAAATCAATAAGCAGATGTATGTTGGGTACCGAGTTTCAGCTCCAGGATTTCCATTTAGATTTGTCATAAGGCGAACTTGGCAGTTCTTAAACCATACTGATCAGCACCTATCAAATCGTTGATACAGGCTTCCAAGATGTCACATCGTTCAGTGCATGGAACCTTCTACAAATTGGTAAAGAGACTAACTGTAAAGTAAAGTAAAAATTGTCTACCTTTTAAGTATCACAATGCAGATTTTCAAATCACCGAGCATACGTGAATCCAGCCAACTTTGATAGTGTCTTCGTCTTATCAAATAACATCGCTTGCTCCAGCATCGTAGCCGATTTTTTGTTCGGTCCCTCTTCAGCCTTTTCTTGGTTGGATGTACAGAGGATCGGACGATCGTCATCTATATTGAGTACTTCTCCCTGCCAGAAGCAGTTTCTCCAGATTTTCACTAGCGACGACTTTGATATAGCATGAGCCTTCCACCTGTATCTTCATGAGCTTCCCTGTTGATGTGTTTCCTTGGCAAGTCATTTTCAGTTTCTTGTCGAACTTCAGAATATCGATTTCGTAGTAGCTTCTTTCTATAGACTCCACATAGTGAACTTCCTTTCTTTCTTTTGTTATAATTCAGAAAAGTGCAATTTTCTCGGGTCTTTTTTATTAATAAAGTATTCATGAAACTCTCGTCTTTCTTTCTTGTGACGCCTTGAAATGTTCATTTATAATGCAACACTGATCACTATTAAAAGTCCTTAGAAGTCGCTAGCGACAGATTCTCTGATGCTACTTGGTCTTCATGATATCCAATATGATATGAATCGTGGCCACTACAACCCTTAGATTCGAGTCTTAATGTGCTCCTCTCAACGTTCTTTATTGCAGTGTCATCAATTTGTTGGATGGCGTTTTGAACAGGACGGTGCCAGACCGAATTGTGTGAGGTTTGAAAAACGAGTGTAAGCTTTTATGATATTTCCTCGCTCCGCAATGTCGATTAGCATAAATCCGTTTTTGGGGCTGGAATTGTGAAAATTACACAGTGGTGCAAATTATACCCCGGACTGGCCTTAGATAACATATTTTCTGTTTATTTTGCAGTATTTGAATTCAAAATATTTTTCTTCCGATGCAATATACTTCTCACAGCGATTCAGTAGTGAATCAAATGCCTGTTCTAGCTCATTTTGCCGAATTGCCTCCAATGCCCGTGTCGAAGTCGCTTGAATGGTCGGAATGCCGTGAGAAGAGCATTTTTTTAATTTCAATTTCGGAAAAAGTCGCGGGGTGTCACACCAGGTGAAAACGGCGGATGATTTAACACACACACTTGATTTCGAGTCAACAATTGACGAGGAATGAGTGCTACGTAACTCGGTGCAATCACCGAGGGGATCACTTTGTTTTGCCCGAATCTACATTAAGAATGGAATAGTCTCTCTGTTGATGTTTAAGGCCTTTTCCATCAGTCATCAAGAAAATCATGTACTTTTTGGATCGTTTTAGGTGTGCGAACGGAAATTTGCCGTCTTGTGTATTTGTTATCCTACAGCGTCTCTCTGCCACCCAAACAAAAGCCTACGGCACTTGAAAGCAGCCACTCTATTCACGGTACACTTGTCGTATAAATCGAAATGTTTCTGAAACGTTTTCACAAAGTTTTTTGTGGAATTTAATTACCGCTCTTTGTTCCATGTTAAAATTCCAACCTTAAATGGGAGGTGTTCTAAAAAATAATTTTTGTAATTGTTGAATGTCAACCAAACGATATGAATTTCTGACAGATAATAGAGAAAGATACAGGACTTAGAACGCATGTCCGGACAAATAGATGGCGTTTTTTCTTAGTGAGATATGGTTCGTGTCCGGGATATTATTTGCCACACCGTGTACGCTTTTCACTTGAATCTCCAAAAATTGTCTCCTTTCCCAATTTAGCAATAAAGTAACCACTAAATATCTTAACGCAGTTCTTAGCACAATGGCCATGTATCTGATCAACAGGCTCGTTGAAACAATTTTTGTCAAAGTCATGCTTCGGAGACACATATCTCGTTTAGGTTGTCGAATAGTCTTGATGTCACAGATGACAGAACTTAAAACTTGCTTGCATATGACCACTTTTGATTTCAAATCTGCATTCAAATAGGCCCTGTTTCTGATTTCTATAATCACTCTATATCAATCTATAATCACTTGTTATAGACAATGTTTTTCTGAAAATGTTTGCCTGACTCATGCACTACTTCGATAACAGTGATATCCGTTTTGTAGCTGGCTCCGTTTGCCATTTAATTGCATATGGACTGTTAAGGTAGGGCCCTAAACGATTTACGTACCCGTAATTTTTTGCTAAGGTCGTCAATAGTAAGTTGAAACACTTTCGAGGATCTTTGATGCTTCATCTTACATATGCAAACTTCCAACTTGTAGAGTCAGGTCCATTAAAGAATTGTCCCTTGCCTTTCAAGATCTAAAACATGAGTGTGTCAACGTGGTTCGAATCCGCCTCCATTTCGGACATTACTATTTGAAAACGTTCACTACGCGGTTTTTTCAGAACATAAGCGTGCACTGAAGTTTTCCCTATTTTGACTGTGTAGGTCCAAGAGCTCAGATACAGTTTCACGCCCAGATTAAGAATAGCGCACCACTGAGATTTTTTTAAGTGTCTCTTCAATTCGTGTGTTCGAGTCGGGGCTGGTATGCCGTATTTTCAGCGGGACCATATAGGGACTGTCCCTAAATTGAGCCGAATTTTGGCAGGATTTAGCATACTGCGCAGCTCATTGGATTGGAGTTAGATTTCGGTATTAGTATTGTTAACATATACTGGACAGCAACTTTGGTTATGCCCTAAACCTTGAGAGCAAACTCGCCGCCTATGACATTAATTGTCGCGTTGGACATGTGGTTTACTTCTTGTTTTATCTTAAAACTGCGAATTTCCACCACTACCCAGTTTCTTTACAAAAGGCTTGTATAAACGAGCTACGAAAGAGAGGTACGCATTACATTCTGCCGACAAATGAAAATAAACTCGGATGGATGAAACGACTACTCAGAGATCTTATAATCAATGACCAGCGGGTTCAGAAAAATTAATACTCCCACCGGCACTATTAGAAGCGGTCTACGAGTATATTAACACATTCACATTCGGTTGAGCCATGAAATTGAAAATGTTTTAAGCCGTGGTGCTCCTGAAATTGACAGAATTTACCTTACAACGGGAATGATAAAAGCCTCTTAGTCAAGCGGTCAAAGGATCTCCAAGCAATAAATCCATAAGTCCCAAACCGAGCAAGGATAACTGAAAAGATGAGTAAATCCGTAGAAAGCCTGCTTGATTTCACATCGATACATCAAATATGTGAAATCTTAAGAAAGTTCTTCTAGTAGCAGACTTAAGGAGAAGTGTCCTTACAGTATTCAGAGGGGTCTACACCCGCAAGCATTTACTTTGCCCTCAGGTGAACATGGCCTTTTATCACCTTCATATTTGTTAAGCAAATCTGCTAGTAATTGTCTTAAATGAAAGACAACGAACAAAAGACTACAGGTGACCTAGTACCCAACTCTACTGTATCCATTGTCCGTGGTAACCTTTTTTTCATTCCAGTTACAGATTTGAATTGTGCGCCTTTTTTGGGAACCAAAGGGCAGCCACCGAGTATCCGTCTCGTCATGGTAATGACCTATTGCCATGGTCTAGTAAATTTAATACCCCACAACAGGGTTTTTGCCCTCTCCATGTGCACAGTCGCTGCATGAAAAACCATTCGGCATACGAATATTTGCAAGATTTTTCTTTGTCTGCTGCAATTGCAAGCCATTAAAGGTATGAGTATCTCAAATCAGGGTGTGCTATAAGCAGCATTGGTATCCAGCACGAGGGGAAGAAACAAATCATTTTTATGAGCGTGCAAGCAGAGAACAATCATAGTTAATGCCGCTAATGACTTTGAGTAAAACAAATAAAAACCCTCCCTTCCATTATCAGTCATAGATACCTATACATATACCCAAAACAAACTGCACTTCATACAGAGAAGTGTATAGTATGCATAAGCCAACAATGTATAGACAAGTAGTGGTGGACCATTGAATCATATGACCACTTCAGGTTTTTCGGTTTGCATTAGAGGTACCAATCGCTAGATTGGTAAGCCAGGTGGCAGTATTGCATTCATTTGGCTTATTGGTTGTAACTACCGTGTGACTGCGTAGCAATAAAAATCCCAAGACCCATTGAAACCTAGCAAAAAATGCCTTTACAACTTTGCAAAATATTTCAAAGTGGTTTTGTGATAGATACGAGTATTTAATCTATACACAAGCAACCAACACACTGACGGTTTGAAATGTCGTAATCATTGGGTTTGGAATCGTTAACATCCGTGTTTGGTTTCAAGTCGTAAACAGTGGGATTTTGGTTTGAGAAGATGCCCGGATTCTCCAGTCCATATTGTCATTTTACGCAAATTTTTGTATCTTTTTTTGTAAAATAATAGCTCATTAGTAAGCTAATAGGCCTACAGTTTGTTGGCTGTTGGTTTTACCTATAATTGGTTGGATATTTTGTCGAAACTTTAATCGGAGTGGTAACATTTTAAAAGATTTAAGATAATCTTAAGACAATGTATGCAAATTATGGGATTATTGAGAGCAGATTTGTCATTATCGAATGCCGCTTTTGGCAAAAATATCGATGAATTAGTCGTTAGAACTGTGCTGAAGTATAAATATTGCTTTGGTTTGACTATAATAACCTTGTTCGTTAGTGTCTATTGTTGAAATAAAGTTTGTAAGTCACATCGATTTGTTTCTTAAATAATCTACAGAAAAGCCAAGGCTACACAGAGCCAATCCAGGTATCTGATATGTTTATTTCCATTTTTTGTTGTAACTCTTGGAAATTAGATACAATTTCGTCATCAGTAAAGAGCTTTTTATAGATAGATACCGTCTAAAAGGGGCTTTTCTGAACACTACTAGGAGTTCATTAGATATATGCTAAGACGGTATTGATTGCTTTGTCAATTGTTAGGACAGCGTACCCTCTATAAGATCTCCGCTTACAAACTCTGGCCCGAAGTCTATAGGATTCTTAGAGCTATTTTAGAGCTTTTGCAGAAGCGAAAAGGGTCACTATGAAATATGACTATGTCGAGCTGGATCGACCAGAAATAAAATTCTCCACGTGCTGATCGATGCATGAGACAGATTCGTAATACAAATATGTGGACATACAGAGAAGCTGACATCACCTCTGATAACTTTTAAAAAAATGTAGAACGCGACCGTCTAACAGAAGACAGCGCACTTAGGGTCAGAATTAGCATTCAGTCCGGTAAACGAAGCCATAATACATCTGCACACCTAGGCAGAGAGGAGGAATGAATTTGTGAAATTGAAGTCAGGACCCGTCATCCGTTTATCAACCTTAAAGCCGCAATGGAATTTTAATGCCTCTGGGCGGAACAGATAAGCGATAGAACGCTTGTCTCTATGTTTAACTACTTAGTGTAATTTTCAGAGTTTGCATTATAGATGCCGAGCTGCTCAACTCTACGAGAAACGCTTTGCAAAGAGTATACAATGAATTTCAGAATATGGTTGAAATACGAGTAAGTCTCCGAAATTCAGATAAACGGAACCTTAGCGTTGTCTTCTTTATAAGATCGTCTATTCGGAGCCAACTATATAGATTTCAGCGTTTGCAATGGTTTAAACCTTTTGCTAACCACTTAATAGGTTCTTATCAGTGTCATTTCAGTCCTGGAAAATCTAACATTGACCAAATTACATGAATCCGAGGTCGGTTATGGCAATCCTGCTAGACTGATGCGGATCAACAGATTTCCATGTAAACAATTTGCTGGGGGTCTATAGGTCTAAAGTCTATACAGAGACTTTGTTGTCAAAAAGAGTTCTGACAACGCCATTCACTGTCATAAATTCTACAAGATCGTACTTCAAGTGAATTGTGTGGAACTTGCACATTCTTCCAAAAGTCTGTACAACCACTTGCCTTTAAGGATGACATTGTTAGTTATTGTCGGCAGTATACAGAGAGTTATTTGTGGGCCACTAGCAAGTATTGAAAGAAAAACGGCGTACCGTCTGGCGGTAAACGGAGTTAGGACATATCGTCAACGCGAAAGGACACTCAATAGCGACAACTAGTATTGAGGGAACACGTATCGAAGTAAAGCAACCTGGCATTCAAAATTAAAGCAGCTTGTAAATAACAGCAGCGGCAAATTTGTCAAGTCCTTGGCCAGCAAGTGCAATTGCTGTGTACACAAAGCACTATTCATGTTTTGTTTCTCAGTCTTTAGAAGAAAGATGAGAAATAGGTCCGCGTTTAGTACGTAAGGCCTGATGAGATCCCTGGCCATACAACCACATAAGACGTTTTCTAAACGCGCTGGCAATCTCTATGGTAAGCACTGCAAAATGTAGGTATGGTTGCTTTTACCCAGCACATTTATATGAAGGGTGCTGATTGAAGCCAGTGCTTACTTTGATTCGTAATAAAATAAATAACATTTCATTAAGGAGCTATTTATGTGTGTTCAAAACACCACTTTGGTCATATTCTTTCCACGGCTGGATCTGATAACATCTGAGAGACAAAGTTTTCGATCATTTTTTGTAAGCTTTTGTCCGTCGATTGTTGTTGGTTTGTCAGCATAGACTAGAGACTTTACGTTTTTAAGGAAACAAATCATGAGGCGTCAAATCATAAGATCTTGGAGGCCAACTCACTGGTCCATTAAGTGAAATTATGCGTTCATCGAATGTTTCCTTTAATAAGTTGATTGTTTCGCCTGCTGTAGAAACGAAGCCACATCCGACTGCATCCGCAATTCTTCCACTTACAATCGTGGAACGTAAAACTCATTCATCATGGCTCCATAGCAAATACCCTTGACCGTAACATGTCGATTAGCTTCATTTTTGAAAAAATATGGTCCGATGACTCCAACAGCCCACAGACGGAATCGAACTGTGCATTTTTCGGTATGTAAAGACGTTTCGATATCTCTTTTCAAATACGACAATTCTGCTTATTGACATACCCATTGAGTCAGAAGAAACCTTTATCGCTGAACACAATCACAAGCTGGATCTTGTAAGCCTTTGAATCAAGATATTTTCGTAAAATTTTCCACAAAGCGAACGAACAAACACCAAGCTATTTGAACTAGGTCGAATCGAAAAATTTGAACATTCTTCTCAAATGATGCGAATACAATATTTCCTTCATCACCACTCTTCTTATGCGTCTCGGTACAACTGCTTCTCCATAGAAGATGTTGTGCGAAAACGGTCAGCAATACGGTGAAAAACGGTCTCAGGTGGTCGATTATGTTGGGGTAATATGGTGCAGGTACTCTATAAATGTGGCGCATAGAACCCAATTTTCAAATTCAGCAACATTATTGAAAAGTGTTGACAGATATAAATGTTAGCATTGAGTTAAAAAACATCCTATACTAACCGGGAGTTTAGAGTCCTGTAAAATTTAAGTAGGCAGTCTACAGCTTTTTTTCGTGCTAAACATAAATGTCTTAGATATTCATGGACATCGAGATGCACTTCATCTGGTTCAAGAAGAGTCATGATGTGCCACATGTACATGGAATTTCTGCCATCGAATAGAAGGCTTATGGGAGATCTCTTCGCCTGTGGTTCAATTATGAAATGAACGGAATGTTCCAAGTGCGTTCGAGGAGCCTTGCATTAGTGGTATGCTGGAAGTGATCATAAGGCTGAACCGCAACAATGGCAGAAACCTTTATCTAAAACGAGATTGTCAGGGCAAGATTTCTGCTCGTCTTTATGAATAAGACTAAAGTAAAAAGGTAGTTAGATCATTAGATCATTAATAATCAAGATCGTCTTTTTGGAAAGCACTAACCGAACATTGAACTACGGATATTCATGGGGTTTTCTGTATATTTCGATTCGATTAGCAATGACAATTGTTACAAAAAGATACAAGTTTTCCCAGAAGCACATGTCTGAATGACGACACCATTCATTTGGTTTTGAACAGCTCTTCTTTCTGTTTTGTTTTGTTAAGGAAGAGTTTTCACACAAGTTGTAACAATAGTTTGTTCTTGGTGTATCTTCAGGCTACTTCTCCTGTTCAACAAAATTGTGAACCGAATATGGAATCTTTTAATTTATTTTCAATCTCATAGGCGTATCTCTCGAAGGAAAATAGGCCTATTACTTGCTTTTCTTCTATTCGTGGCAAAATTAGATCAAAGTTGAGTCAACGTGTAGACAGAAACGTGATAATACTATCCCCTTACTAGATTTCATACTGTTTCATTTAAAATCTATTTTTCCAACGAATCAAGACTCCTTAAAGACGGATCAACAACTACCAACCTTATTGACTTGGTTTCCAATACAGAAGGGAAAATAAAGGATGTGATTAGTAAAATCTTCAAATAAATTGGACAAGAGTTTTTTGTGTCTTAAGACTCGATGCACTTGGTTCTTAACCAGCGCTGACCTCTTGAAGGTTTTGTGGGATATCAATTTTTCTGACCATCAACCTTACAAAATATGTCAATAGGTTATCAGTTTAACATAAAGAAATGTCAAGCAATCTCAGAACGTTCAAGACTTCCTAACCGAACCTACCATACTCGTCCCAGTATCAACCCAGTTTGTAACTTCTGTCACTTCAATGCGGAACTTCGACATTATTTGTGATGGAAAAATCAATTTCCACATCCAAACTGATTCCATAGTAAGCGAAGTTAACTCTGGTCTCGGTATTGTTTTCTTACTATGAAATTCATACCTACTTCCCAAGCTGTCCAAGGAAGATTCCGATCTTGCGTGGGGGTCACTGTCTTTGCAAAAATATCTCGAATCTGCGGACATTTTCATTTTGCACTGGCTTTTAACTTTCAAGATCGACTGTCTCTAAGGGCTGTCCTTTTCCTTGACCTAATAAACATCGACCTTTTAAAAAAGCATTGTGCCTTGTGCGATGTGGAGCATACAGAATGCACCACGCATTCGGTTCTCATTGCAGTGAGAGTGCCCTCCGCTCTTCGTCATTCAGTCTAAGCTTTAATTTAAATCTAGTTTATGCTAAACATTACAAAATTGTCCGGCATTAAACCCGGCTTATTATTTTACACTTGCTTATGCCCTAGAAATTTTTATAAGGATAAGCATCGCACCATATTAAAAGACCCACTCAGCTGGAATCTTACTAAGCTCTGCAACTATTTCGGGCTGAGGTCGTTCCAGGTCATGGAAATAGATTTAGTATAATTTCGGAGTAATAAGGCAAGTTATGCGCCCTTCAGGCTGCTTGTCATAGAGGGATTTGGTATTGTCCAGTGCCACAGATCAGATTAACCACACCTATGTTTGCTGGCGATGGCGATGGCGCGATAGTTAGCTCATTGGACTATCACGCAGAGAGTTCGATTCCAGGTTGGGTCACCAACAATTTCTCAAATCGCCATCACCCTTTCGGCGGGCAATGGCAAACTCACGAAAGTAAAATTGCCTACGAAAAAGCTTCTAAGGAGTGCCGTTTGGACTCGGCGATAAACCGTACGCCATACTCAGATGTGACAAAAATGAAAACATGAGCAACACAAATTAGTGTCAAGAAGCTAGGCCAGGGCCCATACCGGGCTGCCAGCGCCACAGTGTTTTTTTTTGTATGTTTTTTATGTCTAGGACGAAATTTTTTTAAATTGGATAGGGATTGTAACCCTACACTAGAATCTAAAAAATAAACTGTAGTTCTTAGTGCAACAATTGTTTGACTGGGATTTGTGCCTACGCTCACTCACCACCGGAATCTGTTCTGCTATAATATTGAAACGCTTAAGGCGACTTCTTCAAATCTAAGATAAGATCAATATTAGACGCTTTCATTTCAACAAGAAGTCATGTCGTGAGTTTAAAGAGACCCCAGCAAAAATAATGGCAGAAATGTGCATCCTTCTTTGGCACCGATGTCTCATGGGTTTAAAGGTCTACTATTGCACCTGGGATTCAATAAAACGTTCATCATAGCTCTAATTGACGACGCAAGGATATCCTTCCTGTGCGTCAACCTTTACCTTTCGTTATCAATTGTCTGGCCAGATGAATGACATGAATTTCGCCTTTGGTGAAAGGTTGAAGCTTGTTCAAGATCTTCATCACCTTGTCGGCCATAGTAGCGGGTTGCTTGCAACTCTATATTGCGCTGCACTGATCAAAGTTACTCTGTTGATGCTTCGATTGATTGTGATTTTTGAGATCAATTACAAGAGATAAACCCTGATCACACTCCAGATCAATTCCATCTACTTGCCTAAGCAATGTGTTGGGGTGAGCCATATCCGAGTCAGAATTAGTGTCGATCAATTTTTTCCAGTGTTGAAGAAGCGTATCTTTGATGCTCGAACTATTGACTGCCACTAGCATTTTGAGGCAGGTCTCATGAGAAAATCACGATCTGTACATGGACTGCAATAGAAATTCTTTTCTGATAAACCAACCAACCCGAAATTACGCTCATCCTTCGGCCTTTGTCACTTTTTCGACAAATACAAAAGCGATGAAAATAAGTTTTAAAAATATATCTGCCAGAGAAACCATAAGTAACAAATGCCTTTCCTTTCTTTCGTCATTCTCCAATCTTTCTCCTAAATAAGCAGACACCAATATTTGAAAGTAAAAACCTTCTCTAAAGTGGATTCCATACCAAACAAGACAGACCGATAATTTGCCATAAATATCGTAGCCCACTTAAAGTCGCAAGGCACCTTTTATAGCACTTTACGCAGTGCTAAGTGCGATATATTGACAAATTCAAATTTTTTAATAATTTACAATATAAGTTAAGGTTACAACACTCTCTACGTGCGTGAATGCATATAAAACTTTATCTCACCTTTTTCTCTGTCGAATCCTTTCAACTGCAGCAATCCACTGACAAAAAGATATATCCTATGCCGTTCAAAAATATTACAAAAAACAAAAAAAACAACACCCAACGTATAACCAGTTACGAAGCTGGTTAAGTGCAATCAGATACTTTTACAAAAACCTCATATTGCACATCCGAGCGCATTCGAATCGCATAAAAACCGAAATAACAATAAACTTTTGCCGAAATGAAAATAAAACCGAATCGAAGGCAAATTCATAAAATTGTAAAAATTCGCATCAAAAGTGTCGCGCCAGTATTGCGGCCATACGAACGATATTTATGACGAAACTATTTCGAACGTAATAATCGTAAAGTTACACCGGAGAGCCAATACGTATGTGATAGTCGTACCTTGGAGCAGTTAATTGTTTTTACGATAAACATTCAAGACCCGACCGACGACGAAGACAACGACGTTAATGACGAAAACGAAAGCGACGCCAATGATGGTGACGATGACTATGGTACTCGTATCTGGTGGTTGGCGGCTTATTCAGATTCGAACCAAAATATTGACAATCCGATTATATAAGTCATCTAGTCCGTTTTATTGGAGTCTAAAGGTTCACCAACTGAAAAGATAAGGCAAAGGAGATAAGTAATTAGTAAACTTTTCTGAAATTTATACAAAAAAAAAAATTAAAGTGAAAGGGAAACGATAACGGGTGCCAATTTCATTTAAGAACTTTGAAACGATTGTAGTCCTTGTTGCCGTTTAGACAACATTTTTCAATCTCGATTTACATCAAACCATGACTTTGATAGGCATCCACGACATCTAAGTAAAGGGATCTGATTGCTGGGTAATCCGCAAAGGAATCTCCAAGTTTAAGGCCTAGCGATTTGGTGTCCAAAGTAGGTTGATTCCATAAACGTTGCCTAGATTCTCTTTCTAATTTCCAACTTGAAATTGAAAAATCCTTTGCAATTTTGTCCGTTCAATAGGGCTACACTATATCTTCACAAAGATCCCAGAGCTCATATTTGTGTTGTCATTGCCTGAGGATGCCATCCACGTATTCGAAGAGCAATAGTTAGACATAAAGGAAATTCAATGAAAGTCTGAGAATGTTCTAAAGGGACATTGAATGATACTGCATGAGGCCTGTATACATATAATTCAGATACTAACAGTGTGCACCTGGAAAATGCGTCCACTGAACACTCCAGGTGCTGCTCTTAATTTTGAAACTTGAATCTTTTTTGTTTTTGTTTAGTGCCTTTAAAATAAGTGCATACAGCGCGGGCGATGAAGAAAGAGAGGTACCCATGTACGTTGGTCTTGAATGTTTGGAGGTTATAATGACAGGAAATAAAGAGCTCGGGAGGGCATTCCATGAGCGAGTTGTTCGGCTTAGAAAAGAATCAAAATATTTCAGGGTACGTCCGAAAGTGAAGTTGAGAGTGTACTAATGAGCATTCCTATCGAGACGGGTATTTCGGTTGAAGGTTTGAAGGGGCGGAATGCTACCGATAATTTCTGTGGAACACTGGTGGTGAAAGTAGCGATAAATCAATGTGTGGCAGGCGACATTATGTCGGTAGTCTAGGGTGTCGGTCGACTGTAAAATATTGGCATCACCTATAAGTTTTATAGCACGGTTTTGAATCCTACCTGGCAAGTACAAGGAAGTCTTAGGGGCACCTGACAAGATGTGAGCATTTTACTACAATGTCTTTTACATTGAAGCCAGATCAGGGGGGGTGAAATATTTCTTACATCGCTTGAGGAAATCAAGACATTTTGTTGCATTTTTGGCGTTTTTATATAAGTAGTAGTTCCAACATAAGTTGTCATTGACACACATACCGAGAATGGAAGGTTTTTCGGTTTCAACGATGCAAGTGCCATTCATGGATAATGGCTGAGTATTTGAATTTCGCTTAAGCGACAGCAGACAGCATTGTGTTTTGGAAGCATTAGGTTCCATCCTGTTAGTAGTTCCCCAATTGGTTATGCTCTTTATATCGGAATTTAATAAGCTTAACATACGCGTAGAAGAACACCTCTTCACAAGAAGGTGAGATATACCATCTGGACCAGTGGATTTGTGAGCGTTAAGATTTTTAATTACTCTTGCTACTACACGAATGCGAAGGTGGATACGTCCCATTGAAGATTCGACGCACGCAAGTGTAGGCGGAGACAAAGCACAATCTGAAGGCGTTGAGCTGGCCGTAAAGTGTGAAGCAAGCAGATTGGCTTTGTCCAAAGAGCTGACAGCTGTAATGTCATTGTAAATGAGCGTTGATATGGAGGATGAGGCAGAATTTCTAATGCTTTTGACGAACGACCAACAATTTTTACTACCTTTGGGACATTGGAATATTTTTTGCCTCAGTTTTTAGTCGTATATAAATTTCACACGATTAAGAAGGGCGTTGCAGTCATTCCTGGCTCGTTGGAATTTTTTCCGGTTTTCCTCTGTGGGGTTGATCTTATATTACCGAAAAAACATTTCTCTCAACCTGACAGCCTCTAGTGTCTGGGATCATATAAGCAGCGGCATCCACGTCGTTATCGAGGAAACATAACGACCATTTAAAATTATTCAAGGAGGTGTTAAGTCCGCTCCAATTGACTTTTTCGTACTGCCATACTATCCGCTTAGGAATGTTTTGTCTAACTGTGTGATCAATGTACGAGAATTTAGCTGATATGACACAATTGTTTGACGAATATAGAGGTGAGAGCACATCAACAGTGTACTTTTCAGAGTGAGAGGTTAGAAACAAGTCTAGGCTGTTGGCGGGATGACTCTCAACATCAGGAATTCACGTGGGCTAATTTACAAGCTGTACAAAGTGTTGGTTCAAAATTCTCTACGAGAATCCTACGTGGCAAATTTTATCACCCGTCTTGATCCAATTTTCAGTTTTGCGCTCCAGACTGCCTTAGGCCAAATCGTACAGAGTTATTCCGTGTAGTTGAATCACATGCGCAATTTATAGCTGAATGTTCTACTTTGAACTTCGCCGAAACATACTGCACGGCTGTCTCCAGTCTAGACTTTAGGTAAATTTCACTAAATCCGCTTTGTTCATAAACATCTCAACCACTTAGTTTATGAAAGTTGAGTTACATATATAGGTGCGTACGCAGATTATATGGAAATTATGTAACCCGTCCAGATTTCGACATCAAAATCCGAATTTCAAAATCGCTAAGGAAAACATTTTCCACGTAAGTTGCCAAATATTGAAAAATTGTTCTCGACTTGCGATAGTCTAAATTGAAGTATCAAAAAACTACAAAGAACGATTGAGTAGAAGATTTTTCACTGGCCTTTCACTACCTACAGAAGAGCCTGTGTTCAGTAATCATCAGAGGCGATGCAAAGGTCTCCATATATAGAACTTAGCAATCTGGCTTAACTTGAGTGTTGAAAGAGATTGAAATACGAACTCAAATACCTGCCTCAGTGATGATAGATGCAAGCTGAGACTTAAGATTGGCTGGTAGTGCTAGCAGAAAACCTAAACGAAAGTCAAAGGAAGCTATGTTTCGCAGGTACTTGCGTAAAAGGACTGTGGGCCACTCATGACGTCTAAATAAAACAAGACATATTGGCTCTATATTTTTGGAAAGACCGGCCTAAGAGTGTTTCATTATCGAAGGTATCCTTAAATGCTCTCAAACAGGTGCACCGCAAGCTTTGTTTCACCAGAATTTAATCCGATGTAGATCAGAGTGATCTCCGCATACGATTTTCAATGTAGCATTGTCAAAACCCAAGTTTACCACTTTAAGACAAGTCAATGATTAGCGACGCGCTGTTTAGCTGATATATGTAGCAAAAATTGATCATGAAAACTTACAAGGGACTTCTTAAGGCATAGTAGAGGAGGCCTTTTTTCATCAATGATTGAATAAATAGAAGAGGTAAGTGGGACTGGTGTTTAACATCGACTTTTAAAAGCACAGCAGAGACGAGGACAGGCATTCTGCACAATCCTTCATCCGAATTGATATAACATGTCAATACTTTCCCTTAATTTGAATAATATTATGAAGTTTCCAAAATATTTTCCTAAACTTCGGTGTGCAAGTTGGAACCTCAGATCGATGACCTCAAAATGCTTAGAATTGGAAGCGATTATGCGTCGCAGAACTCTACAAATCCTGTGTGAAGCGAGTTTTCTTGATTTAAAAACTAAGGCATTTAAGATGTTCTACCATGGAACGGTCGTGAAACGAAACGGTGTTGCTATCGTTGTTGCAGCGGATCTTCTTAGCAATATTGTTGGTATTTTGAAAATAAACGACCGCTTAATGAGTGTCAAACTCGTCATACACAATAAAACGTCGAATATTGTTAGCGTGTACGCTCCACAAAATGGATGTGATCAATCGGAAAAAAAATCGGAAAAATTTTGGTCAGAATTCCATAATTTGCTTAGAAATATAACTATCGAAGAGATGCTCTTCGTAGGCGGAGATTTAAACGGCCACGTCGGAGAAACAAATGTTGATTATGAGGATTGGCACGGCGGTAAAGGCTTTGGAACCCGAAATTCAGCTGGCGAAGACCTCCTTGTAGTGTGTAAGGCATACGGCTTAACCGCCTTAAATACAATGTTTATTAAATGTCAACGACATCTTATCACCTATAGCAGCGGAGGCCACGCAACGCAAATAGATTACCACCTCTGCAAAATGTCGATAAGAAACCGTGTTAAGGATTGTAAAGTTATAATTAGAGAAACGCTAGTTAGCCAACACCCAGCGAGCTCTGGCCGCTACGAAGAATGCATTCCAGAGTGGACAAAATGCGATCGGACCGACGACATCGGAAAAGCTCGACTGGCTCTTGAATACGAGCATCTTAAAAACGTCGAGCGGCAGCAGCGGAAAACCTGTACCAGGAGTTGGAACAAATATCCTCACGATCGGCGGATAGAAGACAAGCTATCCAAGAAGTTCACACGCCCTACAATACCAAAGTGCAAAATATTTTTAAGCTCGCGGCACAGAGGCGAAAAAATTCTATGGAAATAACCTCGCCGAAATATATCAGAAATGTAGACGGTCGCTTACTAACAAATGAAAACGAAATTTGTGACCGGTGGCTTGAATACTGCAAGGAGTTGCTCAACAAACAGTTTCCATGTGATCTCGTGTCGACAGCTGGTCTATTAGAGGAGGAAGTTTCGGACTTTTCAATCGAAGAAATAAGTATAGCAATCGGATAAATGAAGCGGGGGAAAGCGGCGGGACCAGACAGCATTCCATCAGAGTTTTGAACGAAGATGGAGGGAATCGGCAGCGAATGGCTATCGAAACTTTTAAATAAATTAAAATGTGGACAAACTATGCCGAATCAATGGAGAAGTAGCTTCTTGGTTCCATTATACAAAGGAAAAGGCGACACTCGAGAATGCAACAACTACCGTTCAATCAAGCTTATGTCACACACAATGAAAATCATCGAAAGAGTCTTAAACGAACGTCTTCGGCAAATAATTAAGCTCGATAATAGCCAGTGTGGATTTGTTGAAGGAAGATCGACGGTGGACGCTATCCAAAGCCTACGAATAATAATGGAAAAGCACCGAGATTCGTCTAAGGATTTACACATGGTATTTATCGACCTCGAGAAAGCATTCGATCGAGTGCCTAGGGATCTCATATGGGCCACCCTGAGTTCTCAAAACGTACCTGAAACGTATGTTAGAATAATACAAGACATGTACGGAAACGTGAAAACTGCGGTTAAAAGCTCTGCTGGACTAACGAGAGAATTTCCAGTTAATATCGGAATGCATCAAGGAAGCGTACTTAGCCCTTTCCTCTTTAACGCAGTATTAGACTATCTTTTAAAAGACTGCATGCGCGAACCAAATGTAACGCCAATTCTCTTCGCTGACGACGCAGTTATACTTAACGATAACGTCGAAGATTTACAGAACGCCTTAGATTCATAGAGAAATGCGCTAGAGAGAAATGGGTTTAAAATAAGTCATTCAAAGACGGAGCATTTGACGTGCCCATTTGCGCATCCGTTGCGATCTGTTCCAGATATAATGTTAGACGGAATATTTCTTCCGAAAAGCACTATCTTTAAGTACTTAGGATCAATCGTTAACATGGAAGCGAAATGTGACGACGACGTAAAACACAGATTTAGTGTGGGGTGGATGAAATGGCGGGAAAATTCGGGAATCTTTTGCGACCGAAAATTTCCATTTTAAATGAAGGGGAAACTCTACACCACGGTTGTTAGACCAGCTCTTATATACGGTTCTCAGTGCTGGACAATGTACGAAGCGTTTAAAAACAAAATGACGGCAGCGGAAATGAAAATGTTAAGCATGTCTAGTGGAGTCACTAAACGCATTGCATTAGATCTACGCGTATAAGAGGAAGTCTACATATAAAGAATTCGGTAACCGAACAGCTTGAGGCGAATAGAATAAGCTGGTATTGCCACGTTCAAAGAAGATGTGCGGAAAATCCGGTTAACAAGGCACTATCAACTACGTTCACTCCAACTGTAAGAAAACGAGGTCGGAAAAAGAATTCCTGGATTTCTCACTCCTTTCGGAGTGCATTTTTTTCAATAAATATATAGCGAAATTGTGCCGTTAAACATCTTTAGCGACACAAAGATTTACTGACAGACTTGATAAAAGTTAAACCGTTTGCTTTTCTGCTGGATAGTTAAAGGCTGTTGCTTGGAGCGTAGTTTTCACATCAATCCTTTGGAGTTTAAGAAATTAATTGTGTTAACGAGTTTTGTTTCGGAGATCTCTGATAAATCCTTAAGAATGGTTTGTTCAGTGTGCGTTACCTGATTCTAGCTAGTGCCAGTCACACTCTGATTCTTGCTGTCACGATGCGAATTCTATCGAATCAGTTTTCCATCCATTGTAGGCGGGCCATATCTGTCTGGACATAGTACAGGTCTTTAGATTATTTCATCTAGAGTTGGCAGTAGAGAGAAGAAGTGTAGACTGATTCCGCAACAGAGACTTCGAAGCCGGCGTTATTATTCCCCTCTATGTTACTAGTATTGTGGTCCGGTTCCCACATGGGAGTGAGAGAAAGCTACTGAGCAGTGAACACCCTCAGTATTGTCTAAGTGGCAAAAGGTCTTACTGCAGGTTGTAAAAAGCGACGCATGCTTTCTTTATCTTGTCTTCTATGTTTAGTTTCTATTGAGTTTGATGTAAGGGATGATGCCAATGTACCTTGCAAGATAAATAATTGTTAAGGGGTAGAAGACCTAAAGCCGGTACTTTGTACTTAGAGCTAAATAGCATTAGTCCGGATCTACTCGGATTAACACAAACCACGACTTGTCTAAGTCTGAATGTGAGTTCACTAATCACATCCCTGATACTAAAATAACCACCTCGGGCGTCTTGATTCCAATATTTTTGAAATCCGTCAAGATATTGTTAATGACCACAAGCCAAAGGGGAGACGAGATAGCTTAACACTGTAGGGAGCCTCTATCTATGGATTTGTTTATGAGGCTGTTTCCTATGTGCTACTGAGTACTTTTGGTGTTTATCATGATCCAGTTCCTGATGAAATCTTCTGTGATGTGAAGGTTTTTACAATGCATTTATTATGCACATTATTGAAGGCACCTTTTTTGTGTAGAAAGGTGGCTTACATATACTCTTTATAATGGATCGATTTGCCAATATTGTACATTACTTAATGCAATTCTTGCTCCGAGGATTTAATGAAAACGACTTGTACTCGTCTACAGGTCGAGGGGTTATTGTTGATTGGAAGGGACCTACGTTAAATGGTCGCTAACCAGGACAAAATCATCTCTCAATTCTTTCGATTCATAATCGGTAAATCCGTAAATCCCCTTAAGGCCTCTTGACTTATGCATAGGGAAAGAAACTGCTGATGCCACATGAAAACTTTTCCGCGGTTATTAATGATTTTATTCCGGGTCCTGGGTTACGTGACCTGCACTGCCTGCACAATAGCCATCAATTCGTTTGATGAATTTTGAATTAGAGTATACTTGCGGCAGGATTTTGCTAAGTCTAGCTGAGGGTCCTTGAGGGTTTCAATCGAGTGGCAGTACTCAGCCCAAAAGTATATGACTCAACAGCACGAGTAAAAGAAAATGGGAGTGCCCAAACGATATCGCTTTTCTGATGAAACAGCGCAATCATCATGCAAATTCGAAAGATTCAGGCGTTTTAAACGGGGTTAGGGACCAATCTTATCGTATTTCGAAACAACAACAGGAGGTTGCGAATGGTTCCTTAAAGCGGCCAACAGAAACGGCATACATACGTCAGAAGGAGGAAGCCGAAGGCCTGTTAAATAATACAGTGCGGTGAGTGATGAAAGTTGTTGTGGGCAATTCGTTGTCATACCCGGTGAAAAAGCAAACTATTCTGGCTAGTCTTCATAGCATTCTTGTCGATTAGCTTGCTTAAGAGCAGAATACATAATCCAAGTAGTTTTTCCAAAAAGCAAAATCCCCTTGTTCTCATAAAAAAAAAATAAATCGGTACAAGGCCTTCAGTTTAGGTCATTCCCTTCTCTTGGTTTTGACAAAATTGTTTTCTGTACTATGAGTAAGCACAAAAAAGGCTGTGGAGTTCTTCAAATGAATCATTCAAAGGATTAGACTATCGGACCTGGTTCCATACGTTTAAAAGCATGCAATTGGCTACTTAAAAAAAGCCAGGTTATTCCAGGACATCAAGGTTAAAACTGATTTCTGCATTTCCAATGCTAAAAGCCTACCATCAACCAGATACTAACGCCTGATAGGTTTTGAAGAAGAGAAGTTATAACATGCATGGCAATATTTAAATCTAATATGAAGAGACCTTGGTGGTGGCGATGGCGCCATGGTTAGCTCATTGGACTATCACGCAGAGGGTCCGGGGTTCGATCCCCGGCATAGCCAACAATTTTTGGAATCGTCATCAAGAAATTTTTACATTCAGCTCGAGCCATCCTTTCCTGAGACCTGAATATGATATATAAGATACCTAGCAGTATCTATGACAGTCAGAATATGCTAGATACAAGAATTCACTGCGGTTATCTAGTAAGTATGACCCCAAAAGCAATTCTTGAAGCCCATAACACTTTTTCGAACCCATAGCACCAAAGTCCCACAATTTTCGTCATCTTCTATAATAAGAGCTCATTTACTCTGTTCGCTCCATTACACTTGACACTTACATCTAAAGCTGTCGGTTAAGTTAATCACTTGGGAAAACAGAAGCTTCATCGTCACAACTTGGATAGTGACATCCGGCTTTGATAAAACAACCCTTTGCTTGGTATCCTTGTGAAGAATCTGTGAAAAGAAACAAAGTCTTCAAATCTGAGCTGGGAAAGTTCCTAGAAATGAGTTCTATTGTTCGCCCGAACCTATGCGATTGCTTCCATGACTAATGACATCAAAAAAGTGATGTTTTGCTTCGTGCACCCTAAATGCCCACTGCACGACATTCAAATGCTCTGCACTTCACATTATTTAGTCCATATGGACGTGATTTTCCCCGCCAAATTACTCGTAGATAGCGATCTTCACATTCAACCGTGTCCTTGTGTGGGTGCGTTTCCTCTCTTCCGAGTTTTTCCTCTTTGTAGATCGCAATCTAATCAACTTAACATTTCCGATTGCCGATTCCGATCTGTGATCAGAGTTGCTGCTCTAAAATAAATCACTGAAGCGTGGAATTTATGAGCGCGAGGGTAACGCAGCAATTCCAAAAAATACCGGGGGATATAAATATTCGTATCCCCACGGCCCACACGTTGTTCATGTTGTTGAGGGAAAAGAAAAAAAAATTTCCCGAGGTTCAGGTTAAGATACTATACATTTCCAGAGCGAATTTGCCTTAGGAATGGGTGAAGGGTGCACATAAACCAAGATGAGAGTCGATTTTCATGACCGGAGGATGGGACTTGTTATTACCACATGGTGCACAATGTATTGTATAAAGTACAGAGCACAAAAGCACACTCACGCGTACCATAGAATTTCCTGCTACAATACTAGATGTCAGCCAGCAAATGAACAAACATGAACAGACAGACGGCAGAGATTGGTGTTATGTACGAGTACGTACTTGGTCTCGGTACGGATGGTTGGTGTATCCATAAGTGTGTGGGCTCAACAACTTGTTTTTCACTATCATTGTTGGTTGGCCTAGCTTGGTCTGGTCCATGATGCATAGTCATTCCAACAACGAGCTACGACTGAGAAATCATCCGCTCTACCACTAAATGTACTTGAAATGACTTCAGTTGTTGTTGTACTCGTCCACATCTATTGGATTACAGTGGTGGTGAGCTCCTTGTAGTGCCAATCACATCCTACACTCATATGAGCTGAGTTAAGCTAAGGTCTGGCTTTGCTTCCTCCTCACGTGTGCTTCCTGCTCTGTTTCCTCGATTTTTGTCTTCCCAGAAACTTAAGATGATGATAAAAACCACAAGAGATGGTATGTGATGGATGGTAGGAGGATGGCGTAGAGCACTCGAAACTGGGAAGATTTCAATTTTATGGTGAGAATAAGGATGTTGTGTTCGGTAGCTGGATAGAGAGCACCTATTCAACGAATGAGGTGATGAAAGGCATACTATGGATACAGTTTAATGCTTTACAGAGGCTTTTCACGGCCAGCGCAGGAGGTTCACCACATCCACTCTGGACAAGGCACATCGCATTTAGACGATGAAATCGTGTATGCACCTGCAAATAATTATTCCGTACAGAGATCTCACAGTGTTTTGATTTATGCAAATGCTGAGCGTGATTGATTGCCCGCTGTACACGATGAGAGATGTAGAAGGATTTTGAGTTCTACAGATTTGTTGTGTCGGCGTCGGCGTTGATGTCGATGTCGATGTCGGTGTCGGTGTCGGTGTCTTTTGCATTTCCTTCATACATATAGTTTGTACGAGTATGGTGGAACTAGAACCGAAAAAGTAATAGACGGACAAGGTGATGGTTAACATGTACGAGAATGTACCCTGGAACATGTGATGCGTACGAGTATAAGCCTTTACGTTAGCCATGAGCCATGAAGTGAAGGACGACAGCTTTATGGCCATTTGAAGAGCCTATCTAAGTTTAATCTTGTAAATCCAAATCTCTTACAACCATAAATTCTGCAAAGCAAAGCGGTTTCAACTATTCTGACAGGCTACTGAGTTTGCAAAGTGTTTGCTGAGTTTACATCTGCGAAGATATCGTCGGTACCATTAGAGTCTATGTACCTTTTGCATATCTTATTTCGATTCTATGACCTTTCTCTTCTTTCCTAAGTTCAGTGGATAAAAAGGAATTTATTTTCACAGAGCGTATTCTGTTTGCTGGTTGCTTATGCTAATGCAAATGTCCTCTCGTCATGCAGAGAAAAATTACCCAAGGATAACTCTTGAATAAAACATGTGACATTGGAGTGAAGGGGCCTTTTTGAAGTGTTGGTTCTTAAATTGTGTTACACGATTAGCATTTGTGTCTCGGAAAATATCACAAAATAAGAAGTGTCCGGACTGTTTTGCTCCACATGAATTGTGACCCCTTAGTAGGTTGAGTAAGGAGATGTCCGACAAAAACAAACTGGCAACTTCTCTGGAAGGTGGTGGTCTTATGGTGGCCTCAAGCTCTCACAAATATCGCTCCATATGTTAGATGATATTTAATTTAAGGTTCCAGAGGGGGCCACTTTCGCCTGCCCGGGTGGTTTCGGATGTGTTAATATTATGACATCGCAATTTCTGGACCTAGTCGAACGTACTTATTTAAGTCTTCAAAGGCTCCTATGGCAGCTTCGGTCTCTCGAATGACATCCCGAATTTGATACCAAGAAGATGCGCTGGCTATTATCAAGCACATTTCAGCAGATTTCCAAAATTGGTGATAAAATGAGCCATTCGATGACTTTTATCGGAAACATGTACAGTGGCTGTTTGGATTTAGTTTCAAGTTTCTGTTGAATCTTCACTCCGAGATCGAAGGAATATATAACTTCACACTGTCGGCATAAGTTCTTTTTGCTACGAAGAAAGCGCTATTAGTCAATTTCAAATGGAGATAGATCCGCATTATGGTCAGCTATACAGCTAAGGTGCAGCAGAAAATCTTGCGAAGTAAGGATCCCTGTACCCTTTCCTAGATATCTACATCTTACGTTGAGGCAAACTGGGACCATTGGGGGGTCCTTAGCACTACGACTTTGGAAACCGTGCTGCTTTCATCGTCTGTTGAACGGTGACAATGATGTTCCAATTGGAAGAATATTGTCAACATCGTGAACCAATGTAACATCAAGTAATGGCAATTATCTAAAGTATCTAAAGGAGACGTTCGTCATGGCTTACTTTAGCAATTCAATCGCAAAGAATAAGAAATATAAGGTCTCCCCCGCATAATTGTAGAACAGGATCGTGGTTAGAAGACTGGAAATTCGAGGCATTTTATCCGGCAATTTGAACCCCTTGAAACGTTCTGAATGGAGGCAAGCTATAAAGCTGTAGGACTCCTGCCAATGAAGAACAAAACTAGCCGACAGTAAAATAAACATGCTTAGCTAAGAGCGCTATCCACAAGAAAAGCCTAATGACGATAGCCTTTTTGGAAACAAGAAGGGACTGAAAAAGAAGATCGCAATCAAAGATACTCGGAGATGATACTACCGAAATTAATGTCTCAAGGTAAGAAGACTGTTTCATTGAATGGGGATTTGGAAAACGTATACATGCTATGCGGTAAGCGCAAACTATTCAAAAATACGTGAGGATAGCCCTGATTAAGGTTAATCTATTGCAAAAGGTGCAAACAGCCAAGACCATCCCTTTCCATTTTTGATAAAGTCCATGACTCTCAGCCATGGAGCAGGAGTGCGATCTTTAAGTTCTTGCAAATGGTCACTTTTGTTATTCGAGAGAAAGCTTTGCTAGTCAATTGGTCTCTTAGCCCAAGTTGTCATACGCGGCCTTAAAATCGATAAAGAGGTGGTGTGTATCAATCTGTAGCTCATGGGTTTCCCTGAGATCTGCCGTAGTGCGGATATTTGGTCGATGGTGGAGTTTCTCGGCCTGAAGTCACTCTGATGTGGAGCAATCGAATTGTTGACGAACGGCTTTAGGCTCTTACGCAATACGGAAGATAAGATCTTGTGGGATATGTTAGGAAGAATGATGCCTCTGTAGTTGGCGCAGTTAAGAGGGTCTGATTTCTTGAGGGTCTATTTATCATTCATCATATGTTTCGTATGGGTTGGTGCATGCCGCCTACAAAGTCATCGCCTGCTGCTTTGAAGAGCTCGGCACTCCTATTATCCTATTATCCAGCAGATTATTTGTATTTTAGCTTGCAACGTATCCTCTTTAGTTTTTGTTCAAATGAATTGTAAGGTTACCTTGTTTGAAGTGGTTTGCGCGCTGTATGTTAAGTGTTTGCATTGCTGTATAGTCATGTTGGCTTAGACGAAAGCTAAAGCCCTATCTTAGCAGGTAAGAAGGGTCTTAATTTATGTACCTAATAGCACAAACAATGCAAAAAACAACTGGAGAATTGAATAGACACCTCTAGTAGACGAGCCATTAGCAAAACCTTATAAACAACTCCAGGGCTAATGCCTAAGTTTCGCGAAGTAAGTTTGAAATAATAGCCAGATATATGTCTTATGATGCCTTAGAGGCCAGGAGCCAAGTGTTTGGCTGCCTTTAGTTTTATCTCTTCATAAATTTGCACATTTACGCTCCTCGGAGTTGGTCGAGAAATTTGTTGTCCACCTTGTTGAATTATGTTACAGCAGTCGGTGAGATACGAACTCGCTAACAGATAAATTTTCAAACTACATATAGTGAAAGGACTAGACGAAAATCTTCTCAAATCGACTGAGGAATAGCTTGCTAAATGGTGGGAATATTTTGAAGCCAAGCCTACTACATACACTTGTGAACCCAAGTGAGTTTTCTTAGCAACAAATATCCGTATTTGCATTTCAACTCCATTATCGTTGAAACAAAACAAGGCTATGCTAAGACGGTTTCTCCAAGCAACTCTAAAAACATGAGAAACCGGAGCCTTTCTCGAAGATTGGCGGAGAGGAGTGAATATTAACCTGCAAAACAATGAAAATCTGACAGAATACTCGTACAGCTGCATTCTTTTGGTTGTGGCTAATCTAATAACAAAAGAAATTCTGTGTCAAAAAAAAGAAGATATTGGCCTTCGGATTGGGTTCTTTTGTATCGTCCATAACAATACTCGAAAATGGATCTCTTGGATCAGTTCCTTCATCAATTTCGAGAAGGCCTTCAGCAGATTGCAGCGGAATATGACATGGTTGCATTCCTTAGTCACTGTTATTCCATGTAGCATGAACCGAACAGCTCTTTTTGGTGAAAGCAAGAGGTTGAGATGTGAGAAGTTGTTAACAACTTGACTTTGCTGATTGCATGTGGCCGCTCACACAGAGACTATTGAATTTGCATCTGAGGGCCAACAAGCTGGAATCAGAGGTGAACAAAGTTGGCCTCATGATGAAATCGATGGCGCCGCTCAACCGAATAAAAGCCAAACAGTAAATTGAGGGAGTAAAATGGTCTCAGAAGATAGTGATACCGAACTGAATGTGGAGAGTATGATTCACAAAGCATAAGCTGTCTTTGGTTTGCTTTCTAAAATCTAGATAAGCCCAAATACTTTGGTGAAATTTTCCCGATCAAACGTGCATAAGTATACCCTATGGGCAACTAGAAGCTGTAAACAGATTGGTTCACAACATCTTAATAATCTTCTTGCCAAACCGTGTGTCGAGCAAAAACCAATAGACATTCAGAAAATGTACAAAGTTTCAGTGACTGCCCTTCCATGCAAAGAATTCACTTACCTTCTGAGAGATAACCTACGTATATGGCGCCATTTCACTCGCCGTTCTGCCATTCTAGATTTAAGAAGGAAAATCTAGATCTCTGGAGATGACTTGGGTAAACTCACGCGTATTGGAGAACTTCTATGCCCCACTAGGAGCCAGATGGCCAAACTTTAAGTAAGTTGTAGGCCTCTCTGGCGTAAGTTGAAACGTGCTGGTAGGTGAACATCATCTAGTTAGTTCATGTAGAGTTGACTTTATCAAACAGATGACGATGTGTGGTTATTCCACTGTACCCACCAAGATTTTTGAAACCAACTCAGAGCACAACGTACTACAGAAAGCATAAGTAGTGTTCACATGTAGGGTAACCACTTCAGTTACCGTCTCACAGAGCAATGTTGTCTGGCATTCCAGTGTGTTTTCAATTTTATTGCCTCCTAATGCATAATTTACGAGAAATATGTTGCCTTATGGTCATAAAACACAAAATGTGCTTAAAAGAATAACTTTTCACATAACAATTCATTTCAGCTGGGCTATACGTTTCGGTGAAATCATAACAACGTGTTTCACGCATGACATCTGTTTCTTAAGACTCCTACTGCTCAGAAGCCAACTTCATCAATGTCTATACAAACCCAAACTTTATCACCGACAGTCTTTTAAAAACTCTTAAAAATAAAAAGAATATTTAAAAACCCATAAAGATTCATCTCTATCGATATCCACCACTCAGCGCACATGTCCAAGTATCTACTCGTATATGGATATGGTATCTCGGCCATGTGGTTGCATTACAAGCAAATTCCCACATAATTACACTCGGAGTTTTATAGCAACTCTAACGTAACGTTTCCTGTCCCAATTCCTCACTATCAACGGCACGTCCACTATCCACTTGGTCTCAAAACAAATTCTTTCAAATCCGAATTGGACGAGTATATTCGTATCGGTCGGTGTATCGATTGCATTTTAAATATCGATGCCATTCTCTAGAATGATGAGTACATGCTTAGTATTCTTCAAGGCCCCTCCTCGGGGACCAGTATAGTCCGGCAGCATAAATTAACACTTACTCTTGGTTTAGTGTACGTAATAAATAATGGAAATTGAATAGACGGGGACAGAGATACTCAATCGAGATACTTTGTATTTTTTTTTTTTTTTTTTGTTTTTCATTCAAATACACCGAATATCTATGTAAATTAGGTTTTATGACTTTTTGAATGGAAGTTGAATTTATTTGTCTTTCATGGGAAGTCTCCACTTTAAATGGAACCACAACCACAGTCACACCAGATGGTTAGATACTATTTAAATTACTCGTACGAGTAAATGATCGGGACAGAGAGGTATTGACTCTGTTGGTTGTGATAAATTTGAGGATAATGACAATGATTTGGTTGGAATAATTATTTAAGTCATTTTCGAGTCATGAGAAACGAACATGGACACGGACCTACGTGAGGTTTCTTACAATCGGAATTGGAATATGCAATCGGATTAGATTGTCTAGAGGAATGCGTAACCATTCAGAAGCTTACAGGCTAAGGGGCATAAACGATTTTGTTATATGATCTTTCCACCATGACTTTTGGTGCTTATGCCTATTCAATTCGATTTCGATTCTCTTAATTCGAAGTTATAAGAACTAAAATGCTCATTTTGGAGGAATTTGAATATTGAAGTTGTCGTTTACATCGAATCTTCTGTCTTCTAGTCTTCCTCTCAAGATTGGATTTAAGTGAGAAGGATGAACTGAAAAATTCCAACTATGCGAGGTAACATTGGAAAATGGTATACCATGTACTTTGTTGCAGGAGCGTTCATTTTCGACATCCCTCATCATATACCCCAGTAAAGCCACCTTCCAGAGAGCGATTGACATAGATTCTTGAGCATTGGACTAGTCTGCCAGGTCCATCAGCTCATTTGTCGCTGAGACACTTGGAGGGATAAATTAAACTAGGTGTTTTGCGCATCTTGTGTACATGCTACTTGTCTATCAGATCGGAAATTTATATAAGGCTACGTTTCGAAATTTTTCAAAATTTGATCGCACGGCAATGCCCTGTCGCCTTTGCTCTCGCGTGTGTTGTTTAGGGGTTTGTCTTATATATACTCTCGATGCTATTAAGGCCATAGTCATACTTAGTTTGGTGAGCTAAGAGTGATGCACTTAGACCAGCAGTTCGTCCTCTGTGACACAACGGGTGCAGCTTGGCAATGATTAAGCCTCTCCTGTAATCGTAGAGACTTTTTGACAAGATCGGTGATTCGAGAGCAATTAGATCTCGGAAGTCATAACTGTACAGAGGTGGTTTCATTACGATGTGTAACAAGGAAAAATCGGTGCAAAACTGATTTTTCCTCTTTTACAACTCAGCTGCTCCGTAGAATGAGGAATACTCAACCGTTCGTCGGGCCTTTCAATATACATTTTCTTCAGTTTCAATAACTCTCGTAATAGTTTGGTATAGGGTATAGTCCACATAAGTCTCACAGCTATAACCGATCTACGACTGGTCTTAGGGAGCGCTTGACAGTACTAGGTGGCGCAAGAGTCATCGCCCTTCCGGAAGATGCTACAATTTTTGCGAATGGCGGCAAATGTCAATTCCATTTTGACATTTGAAGTAAACAGATACAAAATATACGTCAGCCAGAGATGAATCGCTATACTCCTAAAGAACCGTGAATAATTGTTATCTACTAATTTTTTGCAGTGGTGTTGGCGCAACGTCAATTTTGGCGCAGATTTCCCGGTCTTTCGACATCAACTGGGCAAACACTACGACATTTAGCCGCTCGTCTAAAAGCCTATGGGACAACACGGAATTACTGCCAGGTCTGGCCGGCCCCGGAGCAGCCGTTCTGTGGTTGTGGTTGAAAATGTCGCGGAGGACCCCGGAATATCGACAAGACGACGCACCGAGCAATTGGGTATCAATCGAAATGCTGTAAGATGTTCCCGTACAAAGTATAGACAGTGCATCAGCTGTAAGCTGTTGTCCGCTAGGCGCGTGTAACCCACGCTCAAGCCATCCTAAATCGCGACAACGAGGGGCACAACTTTTCATCGAAAATCATCTTGAGCTACGAGGCCCACTTCCTGGGTTATATATCCACAGATATGTGAATAGGCAAAACTATCGCTTTTGGGGCACCGAAAATCCGCGTATAACCCACGAAGAGCCATAACACCCGCTCAAAGTTATTGTATAATGTGTTGTTTATGCTGGAGACATAATCGGTCTTTTTTTTTGTCGAAAACGCCGCTGGCCAAACGACTACTTTATATGGCGAACGCTTCAGAGTCATGCTCAACGACTTTCTCCTTCCTTAATTGGATGAATTGAACCTGGAGAGCATGTGCTTTTAAAAAGATGGAGCAACGACGAATAGTGCACGAGCCACAACCAAAATTCTGAGGGCTACATTTCCGGGTAGCCTAATCTCTCGTTTTGGCGATTGCAATGGCCGGCAACATCGCCTGATTTAACGGTTCCAGACTTCTTTCTGTTTGATTTTTTGAAATCACTAGCCTCTGTCAACAAGCCTCAGACTCTTGAAGCCCTCAAAGAGAATATCCGTCAAGAAAGCGAGGACCTATCGCCGGAAGTTCTAGCAAGAGTAGCTCGACAAATAGCTTAAAATTCAGCTTCGAAAACAGTAAAGTATAGTACGTAGTCGTGACGCAGCGTAAGTAGTATGGTATGGGCTACACTTAGTTCTCTCCATTGCTAAATACGTCTCAGCTAAAGTGTAGTCAAATTTGCAATCTATGTATGTCGACTTTATAATCTTTAGGTAGCAAGAGAAATAGAGTTTGGGGAGCTTCTGTTGGAGGAGTTTTTGATGCACCAATGAATCAAATAGATTGTTGTAAACCTTTTTAGTCCAGGCCATAAAATGCCTTTGCAATAAGTGCAAACTACTTTCAAGACTATAGCGAAAACCAAGTGCATGGCTTAACTTAGAGGATTCAGGTCTATTGCAAGAGTAAAGGGCAACTGGAGCTATTTTACTTCGATCTACGACTCGCTCAAACATTAAAATAATTGTTGATACTGCTTAATAGGCCTTGAGTTTAAATTTATCAATAGTGACCTTTAAATTGACTCTCGCTCGCTGTTCTCAGATCAGAGCTCTTTTTCGACGAGCAGGAATAGGTAAGTACTTCCCTGAATTGGCTTATTTAACACATGAAGGCTTAAAGACTGGGAGTTCAGCTAGATTCTGTTAAGGAGACTCTCTTTTGTGAGTCTAAAAGTACAAGGATCTGGGTCCGATGTGAAGGAATCCACGGGTGTTTCGTGAGATTATGTGGGTTAGACGCGGTTATATTGGCCTTCACTTCTCTTGAAGAAAGTTAATTTTCATCTTTGAAACGAAGACTTGTGCATTTGTGGCAGAGTAAACAAAACTCTTGCTCTAGCTAACTAGATAAGTACTTTCACTGGCTTTGTAACCACTGAATTCAGTCGGCGAGTTCAATTTACATTCATTGGCAAACGTCTGCCACTAGTTGCAAAGATGAAGGGGAAATAGTAAAACAGCTTGCATTTCAGATTAAATGCCGAAAAGTTTCGACATAAATTATCCCGCTTAGGCTCTTTTTAGCTGATGCACTGATAGTTGAAATGATTAAATTAGTATAGGGGCCACAGCTTTTAGTTTTAACTCCCTAACGAAATGGACAAGACAGTGGATATTAGAGAAAAGGAACAAAGGAAACCAATGTTGCAATATGATTGTCCCAATCTTCTCACGTGGTCAATTTGTTGAAAGGAAACTATTCTGATGATGGACAGCAAAGACCAAGTTACTTATCAGTTCAGCCAGGCGACCGTACCCAACTTTTTTATTATTATCTTCGGAGAAATCAGCCCCTGAGAACCAGAAGCTTCTTCTTACAGGAGAGTAGTTATTCTAACCCCAGTCCAGGAACAGATGTAACAAACACGTGAATAGTCAAAATAATGAATTTACTTACAAGAGGAATGCTGTTAAGGTAAAAACTTGTATAGAAGCTTAAAGATGCCCGTTCTGAGCTAACAAGTTTTTTCCTATAAGTTTGAACAAAAAATCTTTATTCATTATAGAAAACGCTTCGAGGCATAATTTTTGAACACCATTCAAAAGTTGAGAAGGCGTATGCAGTTGTCGCAATTAAGAACTATTTGTTTTAGCATTCGGATCTCTATTTCACATACGATTATAACGTGCCAAATATTGATCTCCAAGGACTTCATAACTTGGAACTCATTAGCGAGGACGAAAGGGTTTGCCAAGCTTTAGAAAAAGTAATCGACTGGCTTCAAACCGTGTGATCTCTGTGGTTTTCATTAGACTTTACTATATAATGTTGTGTTCCCGGGGAATTTCTGAAAATCTTCCCCAAACGTAGGCCTTCCGTTCCTTTAGACCACTTTTTCATAAAAATAAGGCTGGGATTTTAAGCTGGTTAACAAGCCAATCTGCGAACTCCCGTCCTGAGCCGACGTTTGGTGTCCTTAGTCAATGCACTATCTGGATCTAATTGGGCGAATCAGAAGACTTTTAAGGTGGGCCATCTGTTGGTTTCTCTTGGAATCATACGTTATTTTGACAATGACGACACTTATGCACTCAAATTGACGAACCCATCGAGCCAAAAATGAGCTTCGTCATTGAAGATGATTTTGCGATGAAATTCACCATTTGGCGCATCTTCTCCAGAACCCAATCGGAGAATGTACGTCGCTTCAAATTACCCATCGGCTTCAATTCTTGAGTCAGCTTGATCTTGTATGGGTGTAAACCAAGATCCTTACGCAAAATACGCCATAATGTGGTCTGAGCGATGCCCAATTCTTGAAAACGAGAAACGTGGAATTGACTGATTTGGATCGTTTGCTACGGACGCCTGAACAGCAGCGATATTTTCGACACTTCGACCAACCCGTTGTCTCACTGACACGGCAACATTACACAACGAATATGTAAACTCAAATTTTTGTCACCAAAGTTTTTATTGCCGGTCTACTAGGGCGAGAATTACGACCGAAAATTGGAATTAACGCTCTTAAAGTTACAGTCACCGACTCCGAATTTCGGTAGAAAATTTTTATAATTTGCAGACGTTGCTCGTTCGTGTACTTTACCGTGATGAAAATGTTGAGTTTACTGAATAAATTGACAGGGCCATTTTGATGATTAGTGAAAGAGTGCGTTCACAAATTAAATTCAAAGTTGTCAAGTCCCTATTGGAAAACCCGATATATGCTAACATTGTGTAGTTTGCCTCATAGTAATGCCTCTACAGAACGTTGCTTTTCAAATTAAAATTTAATAGAAGACGTTCGAAGAAATAATTTAAATATTTCTATTGTCGGCGCAATAATGCAGTCAAGGAACTGTTAAGGTATGAGGGAAAAGTTTATGACCCGCCAATATCATTAATAACTTATGCCAAAACTTTTTTTTATCATAATGCAAAACATTATGAAAGATGACTACACGTACAGTACCCACTTACCTACACTTTCTAATTTTATTGTTTGTTAATTGTTTTTATGAATTAGTATATATTTGTATTTGTCTTTAAACAATTGTTCAATTTAAAAATAAAGCAAAGCAATTATTCACGTTTTTATCTGTTTTTTAAAATGTACTACATTGTACTACATTTTTAAAGCCGCCGCGCTACATTTTTGACCACTTAGGGGGGCAACACTGCATGCCAGTCTTTGCACCTTGTTGAGAGATTCTCTCGTTGTGACAAGACTGGTTCGTTTTCCCATGCTATTGCTCCATATGTGATCATTGGTCTCACAATTGCTATGTACATCCATCGCGGAATATTAGTGGTACAGTCCCACGACTTTCCCGCTGGCTTTTACATAGCATAAGAGCACGGGTTGCTTTTCTAGAAGCTTCCTCAGTGTGGTTCTTCCAGGGCAATTTGCGGTCTAGATGTAGTCCTAGATACTTCACCTCGTTGACCGGTATCAGTGTCGTGCCGGATTTCTTTGAGTCTTTGAAGTTTCCTTTTCTTTGTGAATGGCACATCATGCGAGGTATTGTCAAACGCCCCCTCGACATCAAGAAAGGCACACAGTGCTGTCTCCTTTGAATTCAGAGCACTTTGGATAATTTCTGTTAGCTGATATAGGGCCGTCTCTGTCGATCTTCCCGCTCTGTATGCATGTTGACGATGGTGCAGAGGGGGCATACTTAGTGTTTCCTCCCTCAGGTGATTATCCACAGCCTTCTCTATTGTTTTCAGAAAAAACGAAGTGAGGCTGGTCAGTCTGTACGACTTTGGCTGTGTCGGGTCTTTTTTCCCCACCTTCGGTATGAACACAACCTTTGTCCGTCTCCATTGTAGTGGTATGTATCCCAATACAATGCTAGTCTTACCAGGTGTGGTAGTAATGCGTTTTGCCCTTCCTTCTGTAGTAGAACTGGCGCTATACCATCCACGCCTGGGGATTTGAAGGGGTGAAAGGAACTTATTGCCCATAGCCTTCCCCTAGAACAGATAGCTGATGCAATTTCCCAGTCATCCTTCCGAGGTCGAGCTGAAATTGTTCTGTTCCCAAAGCCAGTACTAGGTGAGCCCCCGGGAAAATGAGTTCGTAGAAGTAACAGTGCCCTCTCGTCATCATTTTCCGTGTAGCTGCCGTCTGGTTTTTTTAAGCGAGGTTGACACTCCTCCCGACTTCGCAAGGACCTTGTGTAGTCTTGCCGCCGTAGGAGTGCTTGAGATTGTCTCGCAGAATTTCCTTAGTCGTAGTCTTATAGATAACGGGAGGTTATAGTGGGCGCTGCTATGCCACTGTGGTAGGCAGTAGTCTTATGAGCGCGTACTTATGGTGCCTTGGCCGCAAAACTATTCAATATGCACGAGTTTACTATGTCTATCTTCGCATGATTAATTTGTACTCTAGCAAATTTTGTATCCGAATTTCGACTCTTCAACGCGTGGGCCAAATGCTTGACGATAAAAAGCAAATCATTTCTTGATTTTCCACTCCAACATCTCTGATTTGCAGCCTTTTACAGATATTATTAACGAGTGGACCCATAAAATCGGATACAGCAACTCAATCGACATGAGCAGTGCAATATTGCAATACTTGAGATCACAGTGTACTGTGGTGCTAAAGAGGTGATTCTTCTTATATTACCACAACTGAAACCAATGAACAACTATTGAAGATGGGAAGGATGCAATTTAATGCCGAAATAAAGAATCAACAACAAGATATGTGTGTCTTTTTGCAAATCCAAATGTCTTTTACACTAATCTTTTTAGCCACACCGGTGGAAAAAATTCCAGATCAAACTATCAACACCTTAAATCAGAATCTTTGAGATCCTCTTAGCGTATTCTGTGATTGATCTGCCTATCAAATTGCAGCCATCATCTGCATAAGTAAACAAATTTTGACATACACTCGTAAAAAGCTCCTTTCCTTTGCCCTCGATGTAAGTTAACACAAAAATCCAACCTATTCTCACAAATCTAACTTTCAACTAAATATTTAGTTCTCATAATCAAAAGATACTTATTAATCTGTTTAATTAATGACACCCCATAAGGTTAGTTACGTGGAACAACTATTGAAATTGGAAATTTAAAACGACTATTCCTATGGTAATGATGCCATCAAGATGATATCTTAAATCCATATCTACATGACTTCTTAATGAAAATGCCTATTTGTGTCTTCTTTGTCATGTTTAGTGCTCCTGCTGCGGAAGGGCTATTCGTCAGATTACAGAAATTTTGACAGAAACTCAATATTATATTTTTGCGCGACGAAATGGATCGGTTTGCGTTTGAAAAACGTTAAAAAATATTGCGAAATTTCTTCCAAAAAAAAATTCTTTATTGCCGAAAAATATTCGGTCGAAATAATCAACCAACTGCAATCGGCGTACGCAAATTTGTTTAGGAACTGTGTGAGACTGGCTTGCTGATTGATAGCCCAACATTTTTCCTAGTCCTTCCTCCAAACTTTCAACGGTGAATATTCCAGCTGTTGTTAATGAAAGTGGACGCTTAAGCCCGAGAACCTCAATGACCACCCGCTTCATTATCGCTTCTCTGTTTAGGCTTAAAGTAGCTCGAAATTAATGACAGTTGTTCAAATGAGGCATATTTCTATCTCCGCGCCTCTGCGAAGAAGCGAAATTGCCATGCTTGGAGCACGTGAAGCCAATGCATTCTGAACATTTGACTGTTTGGAGTGGCGACATTATTGACCAATTTTTCTTCCAAGAATGCAATAGGAGAAATTTTACAGTTACATGGTGGCATGGTTACCGATTTCTCATGGACATAAATTTAGCATTTAGATCCTGGCGAGCTATGGTTCCAGCAAGCCGTCCAAAAAATCATATATTGAGCACTTAGTTCAATAATCGTGTAATCAGTCGTTTTGGTAATGTTTTTTGGCCGTCACGGAGCTGCGGTTTAACAGCGATGTCCTACTTATTGTGGGTTGTCATTAAAAATCGATATTTTGCGAACAATCCAGGAAAATTTCAGGCACTCAGGAATAATATTGGTTAAGCTGTTCATGTTTTAAAAAATTGGGTTGACAGGATGGCCTACTGTCAAACCAGTCGAGGCAGTCATTTTAACCAAATCAAAATTTATAATAAGTCGGACAATTATTTTTTTTAACTAGGTAACGATCGTTAAAAAATATGGAATAATGTAACACTCCGACCTTACTATTGAAAACAGAAAGACGAATGGTTCCACCAGCAAGAAGATCGCCCTGTAAACTGTAGTTTTATTGAGTCGTCAATTGTGCTTCCATTCAAATCTATTTAGTAAGAAGTCTTCGTCGCTATATCGTCGCCATTTTTTGATAGAAATCACGGTCGCCACTCAGCTGTATCTGAGCCATGGCCTCGTGGCTTTAGTTTTGTAAAATTTTCCACAAAGTAAACAGACGAAGTCTACACCATTGCGATCAATGCTGAATCAACAATTCCAGATTTTTTGCACCACTTTCATTGTACACTCAAAATTATGACGTTCTTCTGCCGTTGGATCAAGTAGAGCGCATATGTTATGAAATGTAATCGCAATACCACTAAAAAGGAAGCTCATTACGACCAAAAAATCCCACAATCTTTAAGTGTTTTCTATCGGAATCCAACAAAAAATTCACAGTACAGTTAGACTTAGCTTAATCGTGTATCTGATGGTTGTCAAATAATATCTAATTACACAAGTGACTCATTTCTCACCGTCACTAAATCACTCCTTCACTCCTTATGTGTGTCCCCTTCATTTGGTCGGACTTTGTATAAGACAAATCGGATTACAACCTACTATATCTGTTCATTCACCTAATTTGATTCAGCTTCTTGTGCAATCATTTCCGGTTGCTTGACAGACACACAGCTAATTCGTGATACAGAAGAACTCGCCTAATTCGAAGAAATCGTCTGTCAAAAACCTCAAATCGGCTCCCATCGACCATGACGTAAGACCAATATTTGTCGATCTATAAAGCCAAACGTTCCCATCCCATACAAACGTTCCCAACTTTACATCATGAAAACATATTTAGGTACATACATACATGTAGCTCATACATTTCCTAATATTTTTTCTTTTTTATTGTCTTAACAATCCCGGTGATGACCTGACTGGGAGGGGGGGCCAACAATAAAAAATAAATAAAAAAAAAAAAACCAGCAATCACCTGACTCCAGCGCCTTTCTAATTCGTTAATCATTTTTTCTCGTATTTTTCTTATCTCACGTGTGATAGGTGTTTGATGGGATTTTACGAAGAAATCTTTGAGGTTCTTGAGGTTTTCGAGTATCTTGAGGTTTCAAAAATCCAGAAATTCCACTGGGTTCGAGAGAAATTTAATCGTGGCGCCGCCGGCCGGCCAATAGATTGTAATCATCCAACCGAACATTGAAGACTTTCTCACAGCTCGTACGGATAATTGAAACGTTGTTCTGAAGTCATACAGAGCGTTACAAGATGCATTTTTGATATCTCTCAAATGGGAAATGCTGTTGAGTGATGGGGATATGAATACGAGTATATACGAAAAAAATAAGGTGTAGCTCATCTAAAAACGGTCTAACCTATCCAAAGTGATGGTAAATCGTCTCCGTCAAAAGTTATGGAAACTCAAATTTCATTTCTTTCGGACTGGCGATCGTGTGGTTTTTATGAGCAATTAACTGCCTTTTTTGTCTGCATCTTCATTGCTGACGATTATAGATTTGATATCATCAAATTGTTTTACGAAATGATAGTCATTTGGATATGACCACAAGCGTTGTTTATGGCTACAGCCATGCAGTGATTTATAGCAGATAGAATGACAAATTGTGAATTGATTTTTGGAAACACACTAAAAAATCAAAAATAAATTTTTTTTGGAAACAGATATTGGCATCGAATCGATTTAAATTAGCATAATTGATTGAATTTGAATTTTTCGAATTAAAGATGGGCAATGAAGTCAACACTTTTGATTGGTTATACAAGATTTTTGCAAAACCAAAAAAAATAAATCAAAAAAGTGATTTCGAAGATATGTTAGATGTTGTTTTCACAGCGCGTGTTAATGGTTCGCCTTAATTCACTTTTATTTATTGGTTCGCTATTTAAATCGTTTACGGAGAGATAGATTTTGTTCACGTTTGAGTGCTAATTTTGATGAATTTATGAATTTCTTGTGAACTGCAGAAATCACATCTATCTTTACGGCAACTGACGAAGTTTTTGGGTGCTTTGGGTTTTGTTTTCATCTCACGATGATGATTCAGTGTTTCGCAACAATGTTCTCATTTAATTCTTGAGAACCTGGACTCTTTGTCGACTAATCTTTATCACATTTTCTCATGGAGACGACTTGTTCTTGTTTCTCAGTAGATGGGTAGATTCTATTGGAACAAATGTAAATCTACTGATACCTGTAACTTTGTATGGAACGACTAAGTCTTAGGGGTTTTCGACCCGATCTCCGAGTATTAAATTTCGATATTTATGATTTCTGCTGATTGATTAAGCCACAGTAGGAAACTAAGACTTCTACTTTGGCGACTGCTATGCAAAACAAATGCAGTACTAATTCGGATTTGGTGTGGTCATCACAGGGAGACTTAGCCAATCTTAAGCTTTAGACATGTGAGCAAACTTATGATTAAATCCGCATTCATTTCCTCACATAAGCCTGATATGCGTTCATTGTCCCACAGCTAAAAAGACGTATTTGCCAAAGATTGCTTCAGGGAGCTTCCACCGCATGTCCTCAATACGATATTTTGAGCGTTCATAGTAGTTTTTTCGAAAAATTAGCTAAATAGAGCACCTTTGGAGGCACAGATAGAAAACATTGCATATACGGCACTAGTTCCGAAATTGGACTCAGGCTAAGCAGAGAAGTGTCTCACAAATTTTCAAAATTCACAGAGCGATTTGGAAGGCATTTGTGAAAAAACCCGTCAACAAGATTTGATGTCTCGGAAGTCTAAATGTTTTCTGGAGATAACATTGATTAAGATCTCTAAAAGTCATAGCCAAGGGGGAAATGCAAATATCCCAGACGATAAAGTATTGGGTAAGTGCAATGAAGTACTTTGACATCAAATGTCTGCTATCACAAGGGGCTGCTAGAGCCGAGAGGATTTCAGCTTTAAGCATAGAGGAATTGTGCCATTATCAGGAAGTCACTGGATATATCGCATCTGGCGTTGGCTTAATCCAGATATCACAACAAAATCTCTTGTTGTGTGAAGAGTATACACCAGCGCATGCCTGATACAAGGCGTATGCATGTCCGATTCTGCATATAAGGACGAGGGATACTCAAAACGAAGAAGATATGCACTCAATTGAGGCCATGCAGAGGTGATTCTGCAGAAATGATGATCAGATGTCTTACCAAAATGTGAATAAATGTTCCAAGAAAAATTAAAATCGGATAGAACCTCGCTGGGAAAAGAGATGGGAATATTATGTAAAGTTATCGGCGGTCCTGAAGATTTGATTGAGGCCCGGGTCAACAAAACTCCTTCATCACAACGGCAGCAGAGAAATTCAATATGGGCTACTTGGCATGTACTCATTTTAAGAAGTATTTCGGCATATGAGCCCAGGTGTTAAGCGAGCGTCATGGATGGCTATCTATTGTCGCTTAGCATGATTTTTACCTCCAACAGTCTCACAATACTTGTGAACATGCTTACAGATTCAGTGGATCTTGCGATCGACATCAGGATCACTTCAAAGTATTTATACGAAGCATCTTGGGTCTCCCAATAAAAATTGAGTTCTCTCAATCCTCCCACTCTTCGAAAAACACGTTTGCATAAGTTTGCAGTCCACAGTATGGTTTCAATTCATTGATACCATGGCTCTTTGGTTTACCATAGGTGCAGCCCTTTGGTACCGGATGTAAACGGATCGAACCGGATGACAGATGTTGGATGACGAAACACTTCTTGGCCTTGTATTGTAGAAGCAGAGCGTTATCCAGAAAATTTTTTAAGGGCAGAAAATCTCGGCCCTTCACATGGAATTTTAGGGCTTTTAATAGAGCACAAACTGCCGAACAACACGCGAAAGCCCTTGACTGAAATTTCTGCAATCCAACTAGTACTTAGCTGGGAAACGCTGTTTTATTACGACATCTACTACAAACTTAGAAGACGACGCTTATTAAGATGTGGAATTGCTGCTCAAGGGAGGCTTAGGGAAAATTTCATAAGCTTTTGGTGTTTAAGCGGACGCTGCGTTACAATCCGAATCATTCATTCCAGATTTTAGCCCATCCCTCTACAGAGTATAAGACGAATTCTATGATATTCTAGTCCAAACACACATATATTATCAGTTCCTCAGATATTACACTAATATATTGTACTAGAAGATTTTAGCGCAAAACTAGTTAAAGAAAACTTCTTTGAGCGGGTCGTACATAACACCACGTCTGACAGATAGGTTTAAGATTTAAAACTTCTAGCAGGGTGCTACCTTTAGCTACTACATGCGATTCCCACGTTTTACATTTCATATAGGGACTTGGCCAACCAGATTGAGGCAGATACTCTGCATATTCTGCATGTTCCAACACTCCGTGGAGCTAACTACGATTAGCGTTATTCCCTTCTTGCAGCCATACTTTGAATGCCGAATATCACAGGCACAACGGATTCAGACAAGACCAACAAAGTTCGACGCTGAAATGCTCCAATAGCTGAATACAACATTTATTTTTGCTGACGGAGTTTCCTCTTAAGTTGTCCCAAAATCGTATGCCATTTGATTGTTGTGACAGTGTCATTAGAAATCTGCTTCTGATGTTACTGGAAAAAGCCGCTGGTTTGGAAATTGCAAAACCAGCTTCTGTTTAATGATAAAAGCTTTTTTACTTATTTAGGTGGCGACAAAGTCCGCCTGAAGCTGAGCCTCAACCAGCCTCACTTATTAGACCTCATAGATCGCAAACTGCCTCCAGTATCGCACTCTAAGTTGGTTGTCGTCTGCTTTCATTAGTACGCGCGACCTTATAAGTAGTGGTTCTTTGTTGTACAGTCCATCGGATTCTTTGGGCCGGAGCTGTGGTGTTCATTCGCTCAGCATGGTCCAGCGATCTCAGAGCGCCAAGGGTAATTCTGCGCTGATTTTTTTTAATGTTTGTGGGTGAAGAGTCAAGTCTGAGGAAGTCCTGTACTAGCTCGAAGTTATAACTCCCAATTATACCTGGCCAAGCTGTCCGTGGATGTCATACTTTTTCGATGACAGCTTGTACTTTGGTTTACCCCCGGTTTCCGTCAGATCCATTGTGGCCGCTTCCGCTTCAATGCCTACGAAAACTTCATAAAAGGCTTCCAGTATTCCGTCAATAAAATCAATATTGGTGACATTGCATGCTCGGATTGAGTGACTCCAGGATTCGTGTTGCTACGAAAATATGAAATTCGATGGATGATATCGCGGATGGCTCCAAAACCAAACTTGGATACATTGTAAAATATCACTCCAACTATTGTCATATTGTGAATATTGGGTGGAGAAAGGGAAGTACATGGATCTGCAGCAGTGCTAAGCTGTACTTGAATGCATCCTTCATCCTCCCACGACTCTGAACGCAATCGGATGGCTGAATTTGCTTCACCTTACCATGGAAAATAACATATCTGGTTATAAAGGCTCAGGAAAGAGTTTCTCAGGAACCTTCCTTCTTGTCTTATCTCTGAATATGGCAACTCAAAGGCATTAATCGAAACTATTCTTCTGCCGAACGTCCTCCTTCTAAGAAATTCATAATACTTTGGGATGTAGGCATCTATTTTATTTATTTCAGATCGAATGATGAGGCGATTTCGTCTGCCAGCTTTATAAAAACCACCTTCTTCCTCTTAAACTACTCGTATATCTGCTTTCCACTTGGCAGTATGTTTTCATTTCCTTTTTTTTTTTTCTAAAACAAAAAATTTCACTTACCTCGTCTACAATCGGTTGTATTTGCTCTCTTGTCGCTTTTATCGGATGTAAATGATTGATGCAGCGACCATCTGCCGGAACAAGCTCGTACATCATTTGCATAACCGTTCAGCCGCACAAGTATTCATAATTTTTTCTCATATCGAAGATAAATTATTATCGATCGACGTTCAAGATTTCGCCCAAGAGTGAAAGTGTATCTATGTACAATGTCTATCCACAAATCGAATTGATATTATAGTCGATTTCCGTCTTTGCACATGTACTAGTATCTACGACTCTTAACATACCAATCTGTACGTGTATCTCAGTTCTAAATCCGAGTTCCTGTTTGAATTTGAATGGACCGCGTTTAGTTCATGGACATGACAGCCCCTCATGGACAGAGTACCGGCCCGAATCGAACCCAACCGAACAAGAGCAAAATGATTTATGATTCTTGTATCTTTTGGTCGGCACTCCCTTTTTAGTCTCACAGTGCCTACTTATGTCATTATCTAAAACCATTTCACTGATTGTTTGCAATAACAACGAATGAGCAAAATAAAATAAAAATAAAAAAAAACAACTTCAACCGCAACAACAACAACAGTAATGATAAATACACTCAGGTGTATGATACGTGATCATTTTTGCATTCGACCATTTAAATATCTGTGCAAATATTTGAGATCAATTCGCCCAAGTACGACTAGAAAGGCATTGAACTTGTGTGCACTTGGACAATACCACGTATTGGGCCCCCTGTCTGTCAGTCGTTCGTAACAGCGGAGAACGCACCTTTTATGCTGCCTTCCAGAATAAATCTACAAAAATAGTTTTTCTATTTTTTTTTTTTTTTTTGTTTTTGGTCAGTCTGTCTCAGGGTTTGAATGTTTGGGTTGTTGTTTGTATGCGACGTCATATTGAACCGCCTGAGTGAGTTAATGCCCAGAAAAGTTAAGTAAATCCACGTAAAGTGGCTTCTACCGTATTCGTATACCTTCTACGGTTTAACCGTCATGAATACTGATTCGTACATCTAATACTAAGTGAAGAATAAACAATCAAAAGGGAACGGTTAGGTGGTAGAACACATGATTAGTTGACAGTTTTACGTGCTTTTTCTCGATTTTATCCGAAGAAATGCTTTGCATAGGAGATTTGAGTCAGGGTCAGGCCGATAGATGAACTCCAAATGGTGGTTCAATGGCCAGAGGGAAAGATATAGGTACCAACAGGCAACCATTAGGGAACAACACATTGTTTGGAGGTATTTTGCCTGAAAAATGTCTATGGGAAAGTATCTGGCAAATTGTGTGAAAATTAATCTTTCCAATTTTTGCTAATGATTATAATTATATGTTCGAGAGGGAGAAGGAGGGGGTAGAGAGGCTCGCAAGAAGCGTTAGGGTCAAAAACTCTCAGGGCACAACAATGTCCACAGATCACCTCCTGTGGTATTTAGCATTCATCATTAGCTACGGCGTTGTACGAGTAAAATGATCAAATGAGCTTTTGCGCTCAGTTAATTCTTAAATGAATTCAGGGTTGATAGGGGATACTGACACACTTCTTGCGTTTAGCCTGTGATGCACTGACGGCTTGTAAACTTACACTTCCAGCTCTATAGGATGAATGGTACAGAAGAATTGTCTTACGAGCTCATTAAGTTCTTGAACTGAACACCAAATTAGAATTTTCATCAACTTTATTAGGAGACTAAAGGTCTGTATCTGAGATACATATGTAAAGATCGATGTGAACTTCAAACGATAAGTAACCGATTAGATGAATATTGGGAGAGCTAAATTGAGGAATCTTATAACCTAACGACCCCACCAAAGAGGACTTTTACCGCCCATTTAAGAGCCGCTTATGTTTATCTGCAGGGATAAGTCGCTTGTACCTGGATATACTTATAGATTTTGAGCGCAACCTAGTTCAAAAACGCCTCTGGCATTTATAGATTGCTTTGGTTGGTCATCTTTGATATCAAACAGCTATAGCTTCGAAGTAAGAGGATCAACACTAATCGAAATAAATGTTTACCTCACAACTAACACCTCAGTGGAGATCCATAAAGATTGACTCTTGCACACATTTGTTTGTTTGGCGAAACAACTGAGCCCAAAATTTCTAACCCGAAGAGGACGATTTTTCTAAAAAACTTAAAATGGAAACGCTATAAGACGACACAAAATTGTAAAGAAGTCATAGCAGTGAATTCGACTGCTTGTACTAGGCCGAACATATACTCATTCGTCTCCTCTAAGCTACTTCAAGAATGCAAGACTTCTTGAGCGCAGTTAGAAATCTGAATTCAATGCAAGGCAGAGAGGAGAATTTCCTAGGACTCGAAGCCGAATTGCTGACTTAATTCTATTGATGGGTGGTTGTCTTACGAGTACGCTGTAGTAGCATGATACCCTAGGTTGCAAACAAATCAATTGTCCACACACTCTCTTCCAGGGATGCGTTTTCTTAAGTGTATTAGGCATAAGTGACTACGATGGCTGTGTGAGTGATGAAGTTACTTCGAGTTCCTTTATTTTGGCAACCTTTTGGTTGGCACAATGTCATTTAAGCGGTTACTCATCTTACTACTAAATACTATGAGATTCCAGGAAAAGAAATACCAAGGACGTCAATGGGCCAGTCCAGCGAAATCGTTTATTAGCTCTGGTGCAGAGTGTATTTTCATCCTAGCTAACTGGTACTAAAGGTGTGTTTCTAGAAGAATATTTAATTGTTTCGCAATACTTCAGTTAGACTCTTTAAAAGGCTTCGCTTGGTTCTAACTTCGTTTGGTAAAGGCCTGGCCTCATGACTTAGCCTTGCTGCATTTTATTCTTAAAGCAAAGGCTTAACTACGATGATGGTCCTTATATCTGCTCATATTCCTGCAGCGAGGGAAGCCGATGTTACACAAGGTAGATTGTGCCAGCTTCTAGTAAGCCTTTAGATAAATATATCGAATTGATGCTTAAATTTCTGATTAGACCTTTGCATCGCATCGCCTCCCTATGGCCATAATTTTCAGCGATGATGTGACGCATATATGATTGAGATTAATGTTGATTCCTTGAGAATAGGGTTGCTCGAACGTACTTTAGTTTAATTGATTCACAGATTTCCTATGGTGAGACTGAAGCGAATGAATTGCAACGTTCTAAATGGCATTCAATGTTAAATCATGTTTGTAGCAGCGATCATCAAAAAAACAGATGAACAGAAATTTGATTCCTTAAAACCCCTTTAAGAGGTCCATTGCCCACAGCATCAAATATCGAAGACTAGTGGCTACACTGCCAAAAAGCCACCAGAGACGCTGCCTATGACTTGCTAGAATTTACTCTAGCTCTACAATGAAACCCTCGGTTTGACGACGAGTACCGGTGACACATCAAGGTAAGGAATATGAATACAAATTGGCGCCTCGTACCAGACTGCTGATGAGCTCTACGAGCAGAGGAGGAGAGACGAAGGAATGAACTGAAGCCTGAAGACGAACAAAGGAACATTGTAACAGAGTTGCAGTCGATGTTGATGATTTAAAAAAAAACATTTGTGTAGGTTGTGCAACGGCAATGACGAACGAAATACGACTGTCAGCCAGAATGAGCCTTGCAACCTGGAAGATGTAGACCAACAAAGCAATTCATATACAAAACTGTCGTCGGACGAAAGTATGTTCGATGAATGGAATCTTTGCACTGTTTGTCCGATCCTGAAGAAAGGAGACCCTCCAATCTACGCCATCAGTCTCCTTAACATCGCCTACAAGATCATATCTGTGTATTGTGTGAACCCCAAAAGCCTCCTCAACAACCTGATTGGTGCATGTACTCGTAAGTATGGCTCCACCATCGACCAAATATTCACATTACGGCAGATCTTTGAGAAAACCCATGAGCTTCACACCACCTATTCATCGATTTCGACCGTACCGAATGACATCGAATGACAGTATCTATAGAGACGAACTATACAGCGCAATGTCTAGTTTTGAAATCCCTTCCAAATTCGTTCATCTGTGTAGGGTGGCAATTGAGAAGGCACGCTGTTCTATCTAAAGATCTCACCGAGAATTTGATGTGAAAAAAGTATTTAGGCGATGTGCAGTCATGCGATTTCTCTTAAAAATCACGCGCCAACACACGAGGCACAGTCTTTCAAAAGCCCGTCCAATAACTCGCATATGACGATGAGGTCAACCACAAAGGATACCACGTCGTTGCGGGCAGAACACCACTTACAACGGAAATACTCGTAGTTCTAACTACCTCAGTTAAGGATTTTGTCTATATAGGCTCCCCTATCAATTTAAACGAAGAATGACTCTTGCCAATCGCTGATTCTTTAGACTAAGAAGGCAAAGCCCTGTCTCGAACAACAAAAGTTACCCTAAATAGACTGAGTCCTGCTTTATGGCACAGAGATATGGACCTTACCAAAAATGGATGGTTACTTTGAAAGGAAAATTCTTCGTGTGATTCGTGCATCACCTACCGTCTGAAGGAGGAGAGACGACGACGAAATTAGGCACAAGAATGAATGTCCCACTACTGAGATGGCGGAGTTTAGAGGCTTGTTGATTGAGGCCCGTATACACCCCAGCTGTAACGCAATTTGAAGTTACATAGTTATAAGGATCAGTTTTGTGTACTTTGAATCGTTGTGGTTCTGACATCTGCAGTATTCCAAGTTTATTTTGAAAGGGAATCTCTAATCTCTCATTAAAGGAGGAGCTGTATCTAAGGCATCTTAGAGGAGGCTGGCAATCTTATAAGGCCAAACGATGCAGAGAAAAATCCCACTCTTAGTTCTAGATTAGCAATCTTGATGATGTTTCTCATCTGTTTGGAGTGCCTTGGGAAGCACTACGATGATGCCGACTCTGATTTTATCAAATGACTCGGAACTTTTTTAACTGCTGTTTCTTTCAACCAATTTACTCAACAAATGTTTATAGTGCATTTAAGCCTAGTCGTACTGGATGTTTGCCATTATCTTTGGAACAAAATCACGCAAAAAATCATCAGAAAAGTTATGAGCCGCCTAAGTCGAATATTTTATTTTCATTTGAATACGAAATTGAATCTTTTAGATGGTTGCTGATCTAGCTCAATTGTTTTTCTGTTCTCAGCCTAAAGTTTCCGAGAGGGTAGAGGTGGTTAATGGTTTCCATCTATAAATATAAAAGCATGCGGCTATCAGTCGTATATGAGTTTGATTCACTAAAGTGTGGAGAAGACCCTTTTCCGGATGTTCGTCAGTCATAATGACTTGTGAAATGAATCAGGCGCCATCTGATTTCTTGCGACAGCGAAGGGAAGGCTTTTATTTTTCCTCATTAACTGAAACTTCTTTCATGGTCATCAGACTATTTATGGAAATTGCCACAATTACATAGTTTTACCACCTTGTTGATGCCATGCTTGCTTCCCTAAATACCAAAATACCAGCTTGGAGGCTGACCCTGTGATCAGAGATGTTAGATGAGCATTTGATAGTAAATCAAAACCTTTTTACCTCTGATTCAAGGAATTCTTATTAAATATGTCATAGCAGTGGGCCGTAGAGTTAAATGGTGAGTATATCTTGGATAAGCCAATAATCCGCAAGAAGCAGAGGAGTCCTTAGAAACGGATCGCGTTGGGATGTATTTTAAATTGCTGCAAAGCTCCTTGAGAAGCACAAGAAATATGTGGAGAATTAAGGAATCGACGATAAGATAAATGAGCAATGCCCTAAAGGAAGAAACCAGAGTTCGCAAATTGGCTTGAATTTGGCAGTGCTGCAACAAACAGAAATTCAGTCGATCAAAACCTAAGACAAACAATACTTCTGATAGATAGATGGAGACTTAGACAAGCACTAAAGGCTGACTTCTAGATTTCTGGAATTTTAACAAGATGATAGGATGTATCTGTCGTGCTTATTTATGTTCCAATTCACAGAATGACAGCTAGATAATTTCAAACTTGAATATTGCAGTATTTTTCCTTTTACAAATTCTCTGTCATAGGAGTGAGAGATAAATTTAACAATTTTCTTACGGGACCTCTGCTTAACACCCTGTCTTAGAGATCATCATAACAAGCAAACAACATCTTATTTTCTCTTTGATTTATAAAACAACTTCCTGCCATGATCATAAAATGTAGCAATGCACATAAACTTTTCAACAATTTGCCAACTGACCAGAACTATCCATCTGTCTGCCTGCTGCCTACTTTTTCTAAACTCGAAGAAACTTTCAAGTCATTGCCAAGGTGAAACACACTTTCTTGAGTAGAGTGAGGAGTAGAAAAATTTCCAGCCCCCCTAATTAGCGTACATAAATGTAATTTTATAACTTTTCCTATGTTGCAGAAGTTCATGCAGCAATTCATGGCAACTGTCTTGATGTTGCTGTTGCAATATGTTTTCCCATTTAGCCACAGGTACGTAACAGACATTTTTAGTATTTTTATGCATGCACTTATATCAGAAAAACGTTCATCTTGGCAGCCCAATGGAATACATCCAACAAACGAAACGACGAAAACGGCCAACACGACCGAGAAGGCCAAGAAGACGACGATGGCCAACAATGACCACCTCTAATGCATTCTGGTGTGTAATCTTTTCAGCTCGTTTGCTGTGGAAAATTCAGTTTTGTGGCAACTTTTTTGCTAAAAACGGTGGTCCGCTGCTGCTACTTTTGCTAGTCTAAGTGCTACTTCGACTGCAGTCCTCACGTGGAAACGATAAACCCATTAAGAAATGAATGAATAGACGACCAGTTGGTTGTCGTCTTTAAAAGTTCTCTTCTGTGTTGGGATGTTATTGCTGGGGTATTCTTTGGACGGTATAATCTCTGCAAACACCAGTCGGTTGCTGTCACAACTGCCTTGACAAATAGATAGAACTGTACACCATAAGTGGAGTCTTTATTTCTTCCTTATGCTAGCCGTTGATCCGTTGTGATACATAGTGAATGCTAGAGGATAAGAGGATAAAGCGATCCCTCGTGCTGTACTTTGTTGGAGGGTTTTGCTGTTTTTTTTCTTTTCAAATTAATCGTCGATATGATGGTGAGTTCAATCACATAAAGGCTTTGGATTACGAGGTAGACTTGGACATACCAAAAGATGTTCGTTAACGAAAACTGTGTGTCACTTCAGCGGCGATAATGACCACAAATATGTCTGCCCGTAAAGGTATGGTGTGACAGGCAATAGTCAACACAGAAGCTCAGGCAAACTTCAGTTTGCAGCTCAACTCTTTCGTTTTCTCATCATTTCTCACATTACTACAACTTCTTGTAAATTCTGATTTATCGCTTCGTCTCCTCACTCAATTAACTGTTTATTGTTGCTTAAAATTAGTTTTGCTTCATCCGATTTCTTAGTATCAACATATGTATCTTCACCAAAGGAAGTTGAGATATCGATTACATATGAGTACGAGTACGAGTATGAGTACGGGAATGAGTATGGCCGTATGTGCTACCATAAGACTAAAATATAACATAATACTCGGTCAATAGGCAGATATTCTGCTTCTGCTTCTGCTTGTGCTTCCCACTGGTCTAAGATAAAACTGGTTTTCTCTTTTCCAATAAATGAAACTCAAAACCTTTTGCTGGCCTCGTAGGCAGATACAATTACACGATTCATTTTGCTTCTTATTATAGAAATTTCTCCTTCTTCTGTTTTTTTTTTTTTTAAATAAATTTTCTGTATTTTCTTTCCTTCTTAACCGTATCTTTTAGTGGTGAGTAGATACATTTGATGCTATTGGAACCCTTTTTTATGAGTACGAGTTCATGGATGGGTAAAGTGGAAGAATAAGCTATCTTCGTTATCGGATGAGGCAATTTGAAGATATTTTCTTCTACCCTAGAGTGGATGGAAATCCAATTCGATTGTGGTACATTTGAATGAAACCACCACCCAACCACTAACAGTCGCGTAGCTAATGGGTTTAATCAAGGAAGTGAATCATCTCTGGAGCGATCATCATTAAAACGCAGCTGGATGCCGCTGTAATGATTGAAACAAAGCATTGGTATGTTAAGACCAATGTAATCCTTTCATGATAAAGCCATAACAGATATCTATTTACATTTTCTTAAATTTTCCACAACTTAAAAGCAAAAGAATTGAAAAGATACGAGCACAAGTAAGCGAATATAAGAGGGATGGCGTGGTTTTTGAGTAAAACGATGTCTCGGGCAAGATGATGGAATTTTAATGAGATGAAAGGAGGAATGACAAGGGCATGGTAATCATGAGAAAATGAAATTTCCATTTTTACTGCATGTCGGTGCATAATAAAAATGAATTAGAAGAGTGTAAATGAAATGAATGTGTAATGCATTAGAAAGGCCTATGATAGTTGCTTGTAATTAGATGTCTACATGGTTTTATTACGAGTATGCTGCGCTATGAAATAAATCTTACTAATAAGTTTAATGTTCCATGGTTAATGGCAAACAAACTGCTTCTACAACATAATTAAGTTTATAAAGTTGCAGCGTGTCGTTGAAGAACTATTCTACCGGAAGCCATTAATTTGATCTCATTTTAAATGAAACAAAAAAAATAGAAAAATTAATATTTAATTTGTAAAAAGTAGGAAAAGACAGATAACCCGTCTAAAAGCATCCGACGTTGATCCAGAAGAGTTGGCCTTGTTGACTATTTTATCGTCAACAGGGATCATCTTCTAACTTTGATGTTATAGCGCTCTAGACTCCCTTTAACAGCTTAGGTGAGCTCTTGTGCTCATTTTTCACAAGTGACTTTCCTTTTAGATGAGCCACGCTTACTTGTATCAAAACTACTATTAATGCGATGTTTCCCGGGTCAGTTTGATGGTAATTAGTTTGTCATGAAGTGGCTATCTCAAGCTGGTTGAAATAGATGTATTAAGCTTCCAACCAAATGTAGATACGTCTTTAAACGAAAATATTTAAGGTAGGCCTTCCATGATGCTCTAAAATGCTCAAAAGATTTAGGTGCTACCATAATTGAAGAGGTCATTTCGTGGTATCTTGTTTCAATAAATCTCCGGTAGTCAAAGTTCTCGCTACCCTCCTAGAAAGTAAATATTCAGCCGTTGCACCTCTGTAATCAAAACTTCGATTTCGAAAGTAAAGATTTGGAAAATGTTGATTTATCATAGGAAAAGCAAACATCGGGAAAATGAGAATGCCTCTTTTCTCATAAGATGACTAGACAAGTCCTTGTTCAAGACCATTTCATTGAGGTATGACTTACGTTTTTATCATTTCGTAAGGTTCCATCTCTTATAACTCGATACAATTGCCACCGTTGCATTAAAGACAGTTCCTGGATTCATCAGATTTCCTATAATACGAGGAAAATATGTCAGAAGTCATAAGTAAGTGCGATGATAATGTTGCGTTTCTATAACATATGGTCATCTGAATCATTTCCTGGATTTAATTGTGTTGTCTAACTTACAACAATTAAGACGTCTGACTTAGTCGAACTGGCTGAAGAAAAGGAATCAATTCGAATCCAAATGAATTTAATGAGGAATCGTGCCAATTAATCTTAGTTCAGAAAGGAGCAGAATGGTAGTAAAAGTTATTCAGAGCTTGATTCTTGCCTTCACAAATTTTTTTTATAAAAACCACGTGTCACGCCAAGAAAAACCTCTGCAGGCCTATTGCATGGTAGAATTCAGAACTGTAGCTACAAGCTTAAATATCCAGAAAATTTTTGAACTTCTTACTAAGACTCTTTTCTAATCAAAGTAAAAATTATATAAAAAGCTACTACAGATCGTGAAGGAACTGTAGAAACCCGCGTTAAAATATTGAATGTCCTTAAAAGAGACTAAACTGGAAACGACCAGAAAATTTGATAAAGGGACTCACACCCTGTGTCATAAAACACATCACTAGGCACAAAAATGGGCCCATCGCGATTCCTGTGCGACTAGTTGAATTTAATTTCAAAAATCTACACAATCTCCCTGGCAAGACATCCAATTTCTTTACAAAAGTCAAGAAGGCCTGTGAAGTCCGTGCCGCCTATTTCTTCAAAGTTTTCAAAAAAGTATTTTTCTAAAAATTTCCTTCGGCTACGCGATATTGCCTCACATTCACACAGTATGTGTGTTATGTTCTCAACTGCTTGCAGATCGAAGCAGAATCTACAAATGTCCGTATCTGGTGATTTGAGTGTCTTTGCGTGTTTCAGCAGGAGACAGTGTCCTGCCAAGATTCCTATTAATGTCCTAAGCTTGTCACTGTTCAGTTTCATTTACCCGCTAGATCGTTTACGGTCAAGGCGTGGCTATAGAGCCTTGGATACCCTATGTGCTTCAAGATTCGACCAGCTTACGAGTATGTTGGCAGTTTTTATGGTATTTTCCTTGATAATGGCCCTTACTGTGCAGAGAGGTGGTTTGATGTTAGCAACCTCACTATTATCGAGTAGCCCTCAGCTCATCTGCTTGTTCATCTCCCTTTATACCGCAGTCTCCTGGAATTCAGCACATTCTCTCCCGGTTCTAGATGCATAATGCTTTAAGCTATGAACCTCTGATTGGTTGTCTTATGGACACTCTTAGTTCTGTGTCTTCCGAGGAGACACCGGAACCTGTTCCTTCTTCTGTTTTCGAGCCATCTGTGAAAATTGCAATTTAATTTGGCCTGATTATTGCATTTTCTTCCCAGTCCTTCCTCTTCGGATAATATATATATCATACAGAATATCAAAGTCGATCGAGGAAGCAATTTCATCCGTTTAAATTGGATTGCCTGGCAGTAGCTCCGCTAGGATCGTGCCGTGTCCGAAGCTATTGCTCTTAGGGTGACCATATTAGTGAGTCGAACCGCACTGTTGCCAGCTTTCTAGATAACGAGATAAGACGCAATCAAATTAAACCATGAAGCTGGGATTGGAATTAAGCTAACAGTAACAAGTTGCCGTAGTTACGCTTCGTTTCTTTAAGTTTTCAAGTCGCAGAGCAATGAGGACATACCAATCGCCAAAAAAAACAGTACGAGAAGGTATAGGCATTATACAGAAAGGTGGTTAATTGTTTACTAAGGGCTTCACGCCTAATACTTTGCCTATTTCTAGACATGGTTGAGCTATATACGAGTATGGGTATATCAATAAGTTGCAATATAACAACTCGAACGATTTTGTGGGACTGCACATATAGTACGTACTACGCTTGAAATGCTGAGTGTGCATTGACAACGCCTTGGATGCTATGTATGTCGTGTATTTCGACCATAAAACAAAATAAATAATTATTTGTGTGGATTGAAACAAAGCTAGTGAACATAATCTTATTTCCAGGTACTGACAGAAGTCAATATTTTATGCCATAGTTGAACAAGGCGATACTCTCTCTCCAATGTTATGATGTATGTTGACACAATTTCTGTTTAATACGCTTTGACGCACAGAACATTGTGTGATTAACGTGAACACCTGTTACGTAGGCTTAATTTCACGGAATACATCCATGGGGCAGGATTACGCCTTGCCAACGCTTGCCTACATTAGAGATAATTCGAAAGCGGAATTGTGTTGACGGCACAGTTCCACCCTTGGTATGAGTCAAGGCCTACCAAAAACCTCTTGCTGATCTTAGCGTCTCAGCCCCCAGTACTTGCAACAGCTCTACATCGGGTGAAATCAGCATGTACATCCTTCCTGCGTTTTAGGTTTAAACCGGGCCCTACTTCAATAATTTAGGCCCGGAACGAAGTCCGGGGCTCCTAACTTAAGATATCGCGATTTATGTTATGGTATGGACTACCGGTGGTCTTGCCACTGAACAAGGCCTATGAGCGGACAAATCATAGCAACCATCAGTGGCGTAAAGGTTTGATGATGTTATAGATAAACCCAGTTTTGCTCTACCCCTGCTTTTTATTAAAACGACGTCTTTGATGGAAGAAGCCTTGATAATTGGTGGGTTGATGTACAAGTATGAAGATGATCAATCGGTTCTGTCCGTCAAATTAAATATAGCAACTGCTTGTTTAGATTCGCCGATTGATCCACTAAAAATGAATTCTCACCCAATCCTTTCAAAATATAGGTTGTTCTCCTCACAAGAAATAAAGTTCACTAGTGGGAATTATATAATCCTAAAATGATTCATCATCTATTCCTCCAAAAATTAAAGGTTGACTTTTCCCGTACCGAAGACTTTCCTCAACCCCGAATCTGAGCCAGTATGAAAGAAAAAATACTACGATCTCGCAAAGGTAGTAAAATCATTCGGCCGTTCGTCAAAAATATAAAAAATTTCTGCTAATCTTCCATCCCAACGCTTCTTTATAATGAATATTCAGATATCAAGCCTTTGAGTAGTGCAAATTCACTCAGTGTATACTTTGTAGGAAGCCTAAGACTTAGAGATGTCACTGCCTACATTAAGTGTTTCGTTAAAGTGATGTTCTCTTACGATGGCAAAACTGTTTTATCAATCCTACTCCTACGAATCGATGGGAAACATCATTTGTTTAGCAAGTCCCTGGTTCTCATTTCAAAGGTCATGAAAACTCTGACAAGCCCTTGAGTCTATAAATGGGACTTGCATTGTCGAAACCGAGAAAAAGCCTACACGAGCTCAAATTGGGGCACAATATCCATATCTGAGGAGGTGCTCCTAAGAACTCCTCCCAGATGCTAAATAAGATTCAAGGCGTGCTATGAGACCTATTGCACTTATTGAAAAACCCTTGAATGTAGAGTGCCCTTCTGTACCTTGTTCTATCGCTATTTTTACAACAAGATCTTCAATGAAATCGCTGGTAGCAATTCACCCCTTTAAGGCTTTAGTCCTATCACCTGTCTCGCTATTAATGCTCATTCGTGTACTCTCAAGCCCATTACCGAATTCTGTATATTGTTTCCTAAGTCACATACTTCGATTTTGAAAGATAATGCCGCCAAGTACGTTATTTCCTAGCCATTATAACCTTCAAACATACAAAACCAAAGTAACGTCGGTTCCTCTTGGTCTTTTTTTTCTTTCGTAATCTTGTACCATTCGAATATAAATCTAAAATACTAGATTTCTCTAAGCGCGCCTGGAAAACTGTCCTAATTCAACACGCTAATTAATTTGCACTTGATACGAAAAATGAGTCGGCACTGTAACAACACCTTAACCCACCTGAGAATAAGGTGAGTGCAACACTATTTCTCAACTGCTTGCAAGCCCAAGCTCAATTAGGATGAGCGGTATCCTAATGGAATAGATGAGACTTTAACAATGAAAGTTTGGTTACGATGCAATAGCTTTAAATAGAGAAATCCCCCAAGATCTTGCATACAGACAGTAACACCTCGACTGGGTGGAGTTTATTTCTTGGTCCTAGTTGTCCTGGTCTGTCTTTTGGACTAATCTATTGGTAGCGACTTTTGATGTAATAATATAGCTAGAACCCATCGAATATAAAAGGTAGCAATGTGGTGCCAAAACAGCGATTGTTTGTGACACCGAAGAAGCACAGTCCAAACTTCGATTCTTTGCGAACAATTATTTTCCGATAGATGGCATGGCATTTTCCCTACTTGATGACCTTTTTAAAATTTGTCAGAAGTCGATGAATAGTCATATGGCTTATGTTGAGTTCCCTATGGTAACTGTGCGATTTATTTCGACAGTGGACTTCAGTGGCTCATAGTCCAGCTCTTATGGTCAACCTGAACGAGGGTTATCCTTTGACTCAAAATTGCTATTTTGCAAACCAACACCGGCCGATACTTGGATTCGCTGAGAACCCTCTTTTCATAAACTTTTTGGATTTCTCTAGTGGCTTCACTTCCAATCAGTTTTTTCTGGAACAAAAGTAAGAAAATGTCCCGAAGATTCAGTTAAAAATGCTTAAAATGACTTTGAAAAGCGCGCAATACTATTGTTACAACTTAATACTTACGCCTTTGACGAGAGCTTTATATTGGACTTCTTATGGGCTCAAATGCAGGTGGCAGGACTCTTCATTTGATGAAACATGAATTGCGACTGAATACCAATATCAAAGAAGCAGACATTATCGTCTTGAAATGCAAAATTAGATACCAAAACCTAACAATCAAGACAATCAAGCTGTAAAGGCTCATCTCAAGGTCCACTCTTGCATCGTAGCTTTCTATCCCGGCAGTATTTACACCTTATGCGCATTTGAATCATCTCAGTCGGAACACCGAGTTGAAATATCTTTGAAAACTCGGCGCTGGGGTTATAATTGAAAAAAAAAAATTGAATTGAACCTCTATCTGCACTTCCATTCAACACATTCTCACTCTCCATCGGCTCCTCGCAACATCCGTATCTTCTTCTTCGTACGTTTTTTTCCGCACTCGATTACAACTGCACACTTTGGAATTTCCTTTGTTTTCCAGATACAAGTACAACACATTGATGGAGAGCGAGATACTTGTACGAGTATATCCTAAACTATTTGCACGTACAAAGTTCATGAGTTTTATCGAAAGTTCAAGGAAGCAGAGTAGGTATGAGTTTTCGAATGGGAGTACTGCGATGTGCCAGTACTCGTACGTACGAGTACTAAAAAGAAAATTGCCTAATTGGTGCGAAAAAAAAAGCGCGTGAAAAATTACATTCGCCATGAATTTTTCCATCTCAATTATTGAGAAGAAATTATGTAAAATTCACCTCTTACCAGTGGTCTCACCTAACACGTTACGGACGTTACAAGATCCAACTGAGAGAATTACCTACGCACCAACAAGAGATAATAAGATACATTTATAAATTCGAAATGGTCGGCATGCAAACAACAACAGCAGCGCTGTGGTAGAGTAGGCAACGTCAAAGGCACCTTCATAGATACTCGTTTCATATACTCGGTGCGGTAGACTCAGAAATAGCGTCACTGTGGTCAATCGGATGGATGCATAATGATGAGATTGCATTTTTGACGTGGGAAATTATAGGAATATTTCCCCATCAGCGGAAGAAGCGTATCTGATAGAAAAATGACTCAGCGATAATTTAATTGAAAAGAAAATTATTACCTCTCATCTGTCGCCGTCGTATCGGCATGAAATCGCCCTAAAACCACTTCGGTATGAGACCACCCTTACTCTTGTTTTACTATATCTATCCGCTGAGTGGATCGTGCATTGGATAGATCGCGCAATGGATCGTGCAACTACACACTACACACACAATTACGTAATTTGAAAGTTGTTTCCAATCGTAGATACCGAAAATAAATTCCTCAAACCAATTGTCGACTGTTAACTCTTTGCCTACTGACTGTTGATTTGGAATTCTTATTCTTTTATCTGAACAAAAAAAAAAAAAAATAAGTATGAGAGGAGTACGAGTACTCGTATAATGGGCGGTATTTTATATCTTAGTTGAAGAATTACCGATATACGAGTAGTAACCACCGCGCACCTGTGAATGCGAGCTAGTTTCTAGACTGATCAAAATCAAAGCCAATGTATAGTATCTAAATCTATCAGTGGCAACAAACGTTCCTAGGAATTAGTATCTAGTTTATTACCAGCAATTGGTGGCTGACAGCAACGATATTTACATATTTCAAATCACGAGCATACGTATCTACTCGTATACGACTATAATACCAGTATCTATAAACTAGAAAAATAAAAGAAAAAAAACGCCTACTACAAACTACAACTGTGGTCCCACGTAGTTATGTCGTACAAAGAAATATATTTTTGTTTTATTTTTTATTTCTTTTCCTTAAGAAGTTGAATAGTAAAACTAAATATGTATAGATACTCGTACATGTGCCAATGAATAGTAGCTACAGCTCCCCCACAACATGAAATGCGCACTAAAAACATTTAATGGGCTGCATTTCATGGCAATCAACTCAAGTCTTTGAGGTTCAATGAAAGGCAGCTGTAGATTGGTTTTTGCTTGTCACATGTGCTGGAGTTGCTTAGATACTTGTATGTTCACATGCGTAGTGGAATTGTTTTCCCCCCCTGACTTTCCAAATCTGATACACGATAATCTGTAATGTAAATTGAATACAAAAAGTATTAAACCCAATTAATTATAGATACACGTTGTCATTTATCTCAGGATCAGCAGGGCATGGGCGGTTTTCTTCTAGGTTGCCGCCGCCAGCGTTTTTTTAAAGCCAATCTTTGAATGAACTGTTGTAACGCAGATTTTTCACTAGTCATATCATTCTAATCTAGAAAAATACAAAAAGTCTATGGGTAATGGATGAAGATATCCTTAGTTGCTCGAAGGCAAACACGTTGAAGAATCCCCTCGGAATACGATGGCTGTTCAGTTTTTTGTTTGAAGCTTCTGTGGATAGGGTCGGGAGAACAAAAACGACAAGTTGTAGGTCCCTCATCTTGTGTACAAAAATGACAACTCCAGCAGCAAAGCAAACAGCAGACTGTTTGGAACTCATACTGTATTCTATATACGACTACTCGTATCAAGGCGGGACCGTGTAGAGCTCACTTGTGCAACAGAACGGATGACTTACGTCTATCAAAAAATTGGTCTTCAAATCGCTTCAAAAAGACTCTTGCTATTGCCATATATAGCGGGGTATCTTACGTGTCCTGGTCAAGGTATTGAGCGGCCTGCTAGTTCCAGCTGGTGTAATATTTCAGCTTTACTATAAGTGTCCAACTAACGCTCAAATGTGTTTGCTGGACACAGAGATACTTAATCTACGACCCTTAATACTGAGATTTGTGAAGTTCAGCAATTGTAAAGCCATAGACTGTGACACAAAGTAGTAAAGGTTTTGATCGGTTAGTAGCCCAAAGAGATGCGACTTTAGAAAGGTAAATAGTCAGAATCATGTAGAATTGAAGCTAACTGACTGACTTACATCAGCTTTAACCAGTGACGATGGAAGTGTTTTGAGATATTAGCAACCTGCTCGATTAACAAAAGGAAGATCGACAAAAAACTCACTTATCTGCTACATGGTCAGCTGGATGACTTTTGACTGGCATATGAGAACAACCTTTTCTTTCAACGCTATCTTCTCGACGTTCCATCAAACGCGAAGCCGACGCTGGACTACGAAGCAACCAGCATTATAGCTTTAAACTACAAATGTCAGCGGAAACCACGTTATCACGTTCAGTTATAATATGAATATGCCAGCCAGCCCTGGTTTATCTTGATTTGGAAGTGGAAACAATCATCAATCTGGGCAATGGAATATTGTTAAACACCCAAACCTAGTGGAAAATGTTTTTGCAAATGAGGCACAGAGATACGTAGGTAAGAAGATGAAAATCAAAATTACCTACAAAGGTGCTAGGTAAGGCGTAAGTCCAAAGAGAATTTAGACGGGGCTGAGAATTTAGATTATATTATATCCGCGGCATTCTCAGAAAAAAGCCCGTGAATTCAGTATAGGATGTGATCACCGTTGTCTTTTAACCAAAGCCTTATCTTGTTAGGAGAATTGTGCAATAAATGAACAGCTCTTAAGGAAACGGGGGATGGAACCAACACATATTGCTACTTGTTGTAGAATGTGGAAAAAATACTACACTCTACGGCCCAACGTCCAGCAGTTTCATTGCGAAGGATCCCATGCTTTGGAAACGTTTCAGATAAATTGCGGGTATTCCACGTGACACAGAATAGTTAAAGTGGAATCGAGGGCAAATGCTATGACTTAGAGAGACCTTACATAAGTGTTTTGCAGAGCTCCGCACAATATGGCCCGGAACACTTCTTAATGCCTGTTGTTCCCCGTGTATTGACAGGACATATTACAAAGAAAACTTATCACAGAGAGAGAATTTGGGAGTGCAATCTTCTGAATTCTTCGCAGTCGTTTTCTCAATGACGCGTAGCGTAGGATGAAAGCCTAGCCAAACTAAACTGATAGAGAAAATGATCATTTATATCGGCAAGATTTATGGATTCGCGAAAATCTTTCTCGGATGTAGAGAGTGCATAATGGAAATCTTACACTAAGCCGTAGCGTTCCCAAATCGCTTGTTGTGCAGTGGACTCAAGAGAGTTTATTTATTTTTTTTTCTAAAACTCATAAAAGGTCTAAAGTTAGATCCGACTGGTTTTCACAAGAAATCGGGGTTGGTCTGATTTTTAGAATAACGACATGTGTGCACATTCGTTGAATTGGACGAATTTTCGGCTTACTAACTTCTACTAATATTGGAGCTAGAACGTTTATGCCTTCCAAAACCATGTAGACAACGCAAATATTTTGCAATTCAATGGCTTGTCGTGGGCTTTTCTGGACAGGTATAGGAAACCATATATTATTTCTGGCTATCAAAGCACAAATACATCTCATTTTATGATGGTATTACCATGCAGGCGTGCAGCTAGTTACTATTAATAGGTGCCCGGTATTGCTCTGTTTTTGTATCTCGTCCATCACAACAGTACCATTCATGTACCGAAAGTGCAAGCTGTTTAACGAAAGTTGATCAGCGATTTCATTTTCTGTCATCACATTGTGACCTGGGACCCAAACAAGACTTAGTGAATTCATCCTTCGAACGCATTCAGTTCGGAGAAGTCGTGGACTCTCAAACTAGCTTAAAAGTCGGTTAAGGGCTCAGAACATCGATTCTTCACAATACACAGTATGGGAACTAATATGCTGAACATAAGCCATATCTCAGCATCCAAAAGTGCCATTTATTTGTACGAAATGGCGTTTTAAAGCTTAAATCTTTCTCTACTGTTTGTCAAACTTTCATGACTTTTGGTTGACACATAACAATTTCGAATATTATTTTTCAGGAACTCCTTTTCATTTGACGTTGAAATTTTAACATGGAATAAAGACCGGCCATTAAATTCCGCGTAAAAATGCATCAAAAACATTTCAATTGATGCAACAAGTGTACCGTGAAGATTGTTTGTGTAGAACATTCATTTTCTAGTTGCATAAGGGTTTTTTGGGCGGCAGAGAGACGCTGGAGGATGACAAACACATAGTAAGACCAATTCCAGTTCGGACGCCTGAAATAGTCCAACAGATTCTTTCAAAAATGAAGACAATGCTCATGACATTCTTCGATAGCAAAGAAATAGATTTCATTCCAGTTGGTGAAACAGCCTTTGATGACCAGAATCCTTTATATTCTACCCGAAAAAGTTGCTCTCTATAGCACGATAATGTACCGAGTCATGCAGCATTCATTGTTCGTAAATTGTTGACTTGAAATCAAGTGTGTGTGTTAAATCATCTCCGCCGTATTCACTTGATTATGGGATCGTGCGACTTCTCCTTTACCGAAATCGAAATTGAAGTTAAAAAGATTTTTTTTTTCCAACCAATCAAGCATCTTCGACACGGGCACTGTAGGCAAGTTCATAGAATGAGCCAAAGCAGGCATTCGAATCACTATTGAATCGTCGTAACATATTCATTGAATTGAACAATATTTCGAACAGAAACAGCGACAAATAAATAGAACTCGCGTTTAAAGTACAATTTCTATAGGCGGTCCGGGATATTATTTGCCACACTGTATATTGTGCATCCCTTCGGGTTTTTCATATATCTCCTCTTGTAAGGCAAATGAAAGTTTTTCCAACAAGGAATGAAATCTACCTTTTTATCTTAAAAAAAAGCCACTAGCACGGCATCCTAGAGTGTTTTTGAAGCCACTTGTAATGACTCAACTTTATTGCTTTCCTAATCCAGATTCTAGCAAAAATTGATTGTAATACCTTTAAGCACTTAATGAATGGAACCAGCTGGTTTTCTGTTTCTTGTAAATAGAATAACCTCAGCTTTAAGGGGATGGACTGTAGTTAAATTAATAGTGCCCAATCATAAACGTATGCCTAAGTATGACCTGAACACTATTGAAAGCATAAAGCAATGATTCGACCCACATGCACAAAAGCAGTGGATACAGGACTTCGTCTTGTGGACAGACTTTTTTGCCCCCTACATTAAATATTGGCTGCTATTTGTCTCCGCAATAAGCGCCGTATTAAGCCTCATTGTTCTTATTCAAAAAAAACTGATAATTCGTCTATGCTGTGTTTTATTGTAGAACGAAAATTGCGAAATCATCTTCCGCATCCGCATGCAGGTCGCGGGGATGTATCACAGAGCAGTTCTGTGGACATGAAATTTTTACACCCTCTCCAAGCTCTTCATCATGAAAGATATCAGAAATATAAGACTAAGATTCTCGGTAGAGAGCTCATTCAAAGTTAGGATGAAAAGAAAGGGACCTATAGCGCTACCTTGTGGAATACCAAAAGTAGCAAAGAAACGAGTTAATGGCGTGGACCGTATGGGAATACTATAATAGACCTTTTTTTTTGAATTATTGGCTGAAAGCTGAATTTCTACAATATCTAGGCAAATAGCGCAAAGAACATGAATTCAACACTGGTGAGGCAACTTAGACTACAATGAAATCTGAACACTTTGTATAAAAATCTTCTGAAGCGTTTGGCGGTAAGAAAATATTTTCCAGAGCGGCGATAATTGACTATTTCATTCTCTGATTCCTTTCGAGGTATCGGTGCGATTGACAATAAGGATGGGATCCATTCGAAACGTTTACAATAAATCAAAGAGTATTGTCAATTTGACATTACTTTATTGCAACTTTTGCTAAAATATGATGGAAAAACCTTCATTTCTAAACGACTTCAGTTGTAAAATTCGAATAAATTGCAGACTTATGCTGAGTCACTTTAAAACTCTCGATATCCACGCCACAGGCAAGGCACAAATCATATTGGCTTCATCTACTCGGCGTAATGATTCAAGTCATTAGGTACTCTTAATCAATTTGGTATGGCGATAATAATGGTTCTGTATCTTCGAAAGCGCCAAATTGAAATTAAATTTAGTATTTGAACCAGAGATCGTCATAATACATGAGTATGTTAGCGATCTGGTGTCACGCTTTTAATGAAAAAATAAATTACAGAAAGATTCCATCCATTCCAATTGCACAACCAATCTACGAGTGCTCGAAAGAAATCGATTTAATTCAAACATGGATTCACAGCATCGAAAAATAATTTTTATTATTATTCCAAGTGTGCATCTCGTGACCCATTGGCATCAATAAAGATAGTTTTTATGTTCGTTCATTGCGTTTAACCTTCTCAATGGACATCAGGCTTATGCTCATGATCATTGGTATTTTTTTGAATTTACCATCATCACAAGATGGTGGTAAATTGTGCAATACTCGCATGGATATTAATATGTATTGGACAATGAGGTTCGATAGACATGTAGTCGCCGAGATGCCGTTGGACGTGGTCTAACGAGGAATGCATTAGAGGAATGTTGCCCATGGCGATTGGCAAGTTTTTTATGATGATGTTGTAATCAGCACTGTGCTGGATAGTTCATGTCAATAATCCAGCATAACTGCCTTTCAAAAACACAAAACAAAACCAATTGCAATGTGAGGTGGTGTTGCAATCGAAATGTCGTAGGAGAGAATACAGAAGCAGAAACAATCAAAATTGGCCTCGCACTATCAATGTTTAACATTTTTAAATTGCACTGGCTTCCTGCTATACAGGATTGAAAGAAATAATAAAACTGTTTCTACCCACAACCGAAATAAACTCAAAATCCATTTGTAATTGGCTCTGTCTCCGACCGAAATCAATGTGCAACCCTGGAATTTGAATGTACGAGTATCTCTACCTGCCTTCACTTCTTGACCTTTATCCGATGACTAACATGTGTACCAAACTGTTATTCGAAAATCCAGTTCCCTATATGTCTAAATAACAAATGTACTGCCACTAAATAATTAACTGTAATTAACTGAATCCATTTCAATTTCACATGTCCATAAACCATCGATAGGTGCAAATAAGAAAGCAAGTTCGTTACTCAACTCTTTTGTTTTTTTTCGAAAGGAAAAATAGAGTTTCTCAATGTTTTTTTTCGGTTTGTTTGCTCTGTCCCATTTGTTGATTAACATATTTTATTAATTTATTCATACAGATCATGTCTAATAAATGAAAGATTAATAAAACAAATCAACGTCCAACTAATGGATTTGATTTCCTTTTTACTAATGAATGAAAAAAATTTAAGTTCTAACAGGGTTTCTTCTTTAGATACATTTTTTTTTAAAATTATGAGAGTGGTTTGACTTTTGAGAATTTATTAATATATGTAATTTTGACCTTCGGCTAGAATATCGACTTATTCGGTGTGTATTCACTTTCTAAAATTTTGACGAGAGAATAAAAGGTAGAAACTGGAAACCAGCTTTAGTAATAACCCGTCCCAGGAGTTGCACACTTTTCAATCCGCCAGATTAAATCATTAATTAATTTTGATTGTGGTTTCAGGTTTTTTTTCTGTCTAAAATATATATGTATGTTATATGTATGGCTGACATTTTGCACTCATAAATTAATAGAACAAATAGGGAGCAGAACAAATGGCAAAAGTGAATCAGAATCACTTCTGAGATGAAGTAGCTTGTAATCATGTGAAATCAGAGATCTACTTAGCTCTACAATTGCCACATATAAGTGTTTGTTTTTTTCGTATCTATGGGTGTTGAAAGGCTTTGGCGAAACATGGTAGCCAGCAAGAACAACAACAATATAAAAGTGTGCAAAATGCTACGGATATTGCGTGACTTCAAAATTTGAACTCCTACCGAGTGTTCAAGTTGTTTAAATGAATAAAACTCGATCGTGGTGTGGTATTGTTGGCTATACTTGGTTCAAGATATAAGTTTATATCGTCAATCTAGTGGGTTCAGTGTTTTTTTTTTTCGGCACACCTACACGCCATCATTCACTGAATGTTTTCTGAGTGAATGAATTGATTTTGGCTATCTCTATTTGGTTACGCTGAGCTAAATATAATCAAGATGCTGAATGATTTTCGTTAAGTCTGTGGTTTGTTTGCAAAACATAAATATTTATCACTTGGCTGCGAACAAATTTTTTATTAATCTATGAGAATTTGAAATTAAGCAGAATTTTGTTTATTGGGGTAACCAATCAAAGATTTTTTTAAATCCTTATGAATAAAAGAAGACTTTTATGTAAGCGGATGATTTGGAGTAGGTAACTTGAGGTTGTTGTACGAATTATTATTATCTCGCTTCCCGATTTTTCACATGAAAATTTGGCTTTGCATCACTCTCAACTTACAAAGTTAATACAAGTGCTCTTTGGTGGTCCTTTTATATTTTCAAAGCTGAGAAATAATTATTTTCTGATATTGAGTTAGTATTACAAGATTAAGCTTCCCAAAGCACGGCTCTGGCCTTAACACCCCCCAGCACTACTTACTGTGACTATTTGAGTTCAAAACATTCACTAAAATTCCATCACGTTTTATTCGAAACACATTCCATTTCTTTTAAAACCATTTCATGATAAGCACGCACGCTTTAGCAAATATGCATAGACCGTGCCGACAAAATAGAAGTATCATTAGAATTTTTGGGCGTCATTAGATTGTAAAAAAAATAAGACATGTCATCGCTCGGTTTTACTTTACTATATCGCACATCACTAAAACACCAGCATTCAATTCACAGTCCACTGTCTACAGTCAGACAGCAAGAAAGGGATTAACTTTTAGAAAAGTGGGAGAAGGATTTGTTTGTTCTGCCTGCAGTTTAGAGGCGAATGCCGTATACGGTTCAACCCAGAAAAAACCGAAGTGTATTGGGAAGCCCAACGTAGATGCTAGTTCCAGAAGTCATTCTCACAAAAGTCAAGGTGGACCTGATATTTCTGCAGCGAATAGGGTTTCAGTGTCATTTCGTTGGACAACGTACGGGTATACCATGTGTAGAGCGCTAAATTGTATTAACTTTTGCAGTGGCGACAAAAAAGTAACCTACTTAGGCGTGTTGGACTATCGTGGTGTCACGTGAACCTGTGATTCTCCTTCTCTTGGAACCAATTTGAGTGTCTGACGAAGTGTAAGAGTATTTTCATGTCTACATTGTTGTTCAAAGTTGAGTTTTGATCCTTGGGAGAGGGCTTAAGATGAACAAACTCGGTGGGGAGTATTGTCTAATTTTCTTCCTCGTCCATATAGCTAACTTTCATACAGATTTGTCTAGTTGTTAGACATGCCCACCCAACAATCTTCCTAAGGTTTGGTCTTCTTTCAGCATCCAGCTCTAGTATTACTTTGCACGTAGCGATTGGTATACCGATGATATCTTTTCAGGATTCGAAAGGGGGAAGGCAAGGTTTAGGTTAAGCTTACCTAAAAAAAACACCGCTGCGGAATCTGCATCTTCCTTTCGAAAAGTTTGAGAGGGGAAGAAAACAGGAATGTCTTTGTGAGACCAGTGTTGGGGCATTGTATAATCGATGGTTTCCAGAGGATTCGTAGTGTGTTGAGATTATTAGCGTGACCAAATAATTTCTGTGCGCGCTATGTAGTTTGTTTCCTGATAAGTGAGGCATTTGTTAGTTTCTTTTTTATATGACAAATTGTCTTATCATTGCGACAGGCTAAATAAAACCTTTTTGTCGTTACTGTCGCAAATAAAAAACAATTATTCTAATTCGTGAGTTTTGAGTAAACTGTTTCAGTCGTAAAATTTAGGAAGACATCAGTGTATTGTCCTGGAAAAAAATTCTAGATCCTGCCTTTTTTGTGGAGTTCTACATGGCTCAATGTTCAGAGTTTATTTATGTTATAACTTTTAAATTGATGATTTGCTACAAATGTAGCTTTAGGCACATCAACATAAGTCTAGTAGCAATAGAATGAACTTCAAAAGAGAGTAGTTAACATGTTATCGACTTGCCGGCATCATCATAGAAGAAGTACGTTTCAATGACAAATCTGGTATGTTGGTGTCAATTTTGTCATACACAATAGAGCTCAATCAGCGAAAGTCATTTAGCTTCAGTTCTTACAATCTTAAATAGACATACGGATATAACAAAGTTTTATTAAATAATAACGATTGTTTTATTTAGAAGTATAGATGGGATTGTCTGTCAAACCAGCTCTCAGACTGAACAAAACCCTTTGACATTTATGTTTAGTATACTTTGGCAAACCACGCAAAGACTTATAACCGAACAACATTTACAAATCGTGAAATTTTTTTCCAAAACTCGCGATCTATCCCTACAAACTTATGGAGCACTGTGCCCAATTTACGGTCTTCGTAATCATCCATCTGAGCAGCTTATATGCAACATTATGGATTGATTTATGTATACGGACGAGTTCATACTGTGCATACCGAAGAAGCTATCGCCTTTGTAGAGGTGAGTGTGACCGAGGACCTAAATTAAACGATTCGACGACATTATCATCAATTCAGCTTCTGCTCAGTCGATGATTTTTAAGAAAGATGTGGCTAAGGCCCGTATAGGATCCAACTAGTGCAGCATTTGAAGCCAACGGGCTCGTTGAATGGGCTAAAGTTGAACCTATTCTTTATCGTCTTTAGTGATGAAGCTCATTTCTGGCGTAATTAGTATGTTAACAACCAAAATTGATATTTTTGGAGTGAGCACATTCTTCACGAGACTTCTTAAACTTCATTATATTTCAAAAATCTTACTGATTGGTGTGGTTTGCAGCCGGAGGTATGATTGACCCATTTTTCCTAAAATCAGAGGATGAAGCCAGCATTACCGTCAATTGCAAATGATTGGCTATTTTTTGATTGTCTGGATCAGTAACAATCGTCTAAGAGACAAATGGTTTCAGCAGGTTGCCGCAAAACCTACCACAGATCAGGTCAAACTATCATCACATTTGGTGGGCGAATCTTCTCAAGAAATTGACCTGTCAATTGATCGAAAAGGATATATCAAGTTGACATTGAAAACCCAACATTTAGATTATTATCGCCTAAATGACCGACTATGCTGGAAAAAGTGTTGCAAAATTTTGTTTGTTGCTCTAATAACGGGTGATTCTTTTAGAGGTACTCTTTCCACTGAATATTTAGGGGAGATCACGGATGCAAGTGTCACACTAATATGGCACCTCTGTTCCGTATTGCTTAATATTTAATCTGGAGGGACACAATCCTACAGACATTCATAAATTATTTAGCTACATTACGATAATCAGCGTTCTATGAGGAATGTGTTTTGGGCGCTTATAGGCTTACCAAACGCACAATTCGTTATGCCATTGAAAAGCTTGAAGCCCAATTTTCATTATTGGAAAACGCGACCAAATAGAACATACGTTCTATAATTCGCACGAAGTGAAGAGAATAAAGCGGCGGTAGCGGGATATGTACTCGATGGTGAAATTATTTGGCGCAGGTCTAACCAGCTTGGCCCAGTTTCTGTAAGAACTGAAGCCGCCCGACTATAAGAATCGTCTTCCTTTCAGTCGTTAGGTCCCTGAAAAGGTTTCAGAAAATTAACTGTCTTTGAGCATAATTTTGTTCAGCGGTGAGGTCTATTTCTGGTTTAATTACAACGTTAATAAGCAGAATAGCTCTATTTGGCAATTGCTACTCGAAAACGTTCAAGAGCTGCCATTACACCCAAACAAAGCAACATCCTAGTGTGGTGTATAGACTGGTGGAATCATCGACCCATATAAGCAGAGACATAGAAAAATATACGCCTCTTTCGGACAGCTATCGACACCGTAGCACGTGAGACTGTATCTTACTAATTGTGCAATTGGTTTTTCAATGAAAATAATTAAAATTCTGAGAGTGATGTATGCTTACATGTGCTTATGAGTGCATTACTGTTCATTCTGTTCATATTTTACATGCTGGGCAATGTAAAGGGTCGACTTGAACTAAAAACTTAGACACTTTCCCGCAATTACCTTTGCGGATGGCATCTTTGTATCACAGCGTTTAGTGCAAATGCTGGAACCTGTATAAGAATCTGAGTTAATCAAAAGTTATGGTAATCTGAGGGGCAGAAGCAGATACACTGAAAGGGAAGCATAAAAGGTTGAAGTTGTGCGTGAGTACGAATACTTTGGAATATTAAGTACGAAGAAGCATCTAGATGCAAAGTTATCTGAACCTAAACGAGTAATCTTATTGGTGCAGCTCCTTTGCTGAGGTTGAGAAGTTTCTGAGGAATTCCTTAAAGTAATTGTTTCTCTGTCCAAGTTCAACCCTTGATGATATGCTTCACCTTGATAGCAAATTTGCAAGAGAAATTCTTAGAACTCTCGGAGAACTCAAAATAAAATTCAAACATGAATACCAAGACTTTCATCATCTTCCATAGCTGAGCTGGTAAGTTCTGTGTAGTACCGAATTTCATGTCAATGAGAGGAACATCTCATTGAATGTAACGATCTGTGAATGATGTTAACGAAATCGGAGCCCGACATTAACAAATTGTCAATAAATTTGGTTGTCGTTTTCTTAATTTTCACTTTGTGGTATTACTTTGTTCAATAAGTTCTGCGTCTTTTTAAGGGTCAAAGTTAAACATACATTTTTGGTATGAAAGCTTATACTATATATACATCAGATAATGTCAATCATGGTCTTCTAATTTCTTCCAACGTTCTGGAAGAGACATAATGCCTCTTTTGTAAAAGTTAGCCGACTTTTGGTAAGAAAGTTTTCAAGTACGTTTTGATCCCATCTTCGGAATGAAGAGAGTGGAACAGATTCTCAGAAGGCGAAATTTCTGGGAGTACAGTGGCAGCCGTATAACTTCTCATCCAAATGAATTTCGCTTTTGATTTGTCACTAGAGCTGTGTGTGGTCTGGTGTTATCATGATGGAAAACAACGCCCTTACTGTTCGCCAACTTTGGGGGTTTTTCTTTCACTGCCTGCTTCAAAATATCGAGCTGAGGCAATTTTAATGGCATTTATGGTCTGATTGTGTGAAAGCAAATGACACTTTGCCAATTACACCAAATATTCAACATAACCTTTTTGGGATGCAAATGTTGTTCACTGGCCAATTGCTGTGTTTCATCAGATTTCATCACACCATGACCTCTTACGCTGAATATTGTTGTAAACCATCTTAACAAAGATTCACAGATCATTATGTGATCCATAAAGTTTCTTTCGCAGAGTTCTTGACGAACCGAAATATCCACCTTTTTCCACATTCAAAACTTTTTGGGTCTTGGATCTCCCGTGTTATAAGATGCCTGTGTGTGGTGGGAGAACTTCCAGAGCAAACAGCATCAGCACGGTCTGTAATTCCTAACCGGAAGCTGACAAGGGTGAGCGCTTAAGCCCGAATCTCGTTATATACTAGGTGGGATGAAAAGTAACCTCCTTGGGAATGAAAAGAAAATTTTTTTTAAATGTTTTTTTATTTCATTCAATATAGTCCCCTTTTAGCTGGATACACTTATTCCAGCAATTTTCCAACTTCTTGATCCCGTCCGAAAAGTAATTTTCCGGAAGGTCTGCAAAATACTCCTCCGTTGCGTCTATGATTTCCTCGAATTTTTTTATTGATGAGCCATCTATTGAGGTTTGGGAAGAGATAATAGTCCGAGGGAGCCAAATCGGGCGAATACGGTGGATGCGACAGCAATCATTGATTTTAGCCGTGGTTGCGATGGTCTTATGCGCCGGCGCATTGTCTTGCAAAAACAAAATTTTTTTCACTTCATGTGAGGCCGATTTGCAGCGATTTTGGCCTTCAATCGCTCCAATAATGCACAATAACACTCGCTGTTGATGGTTTTTCCTTCTTCGAGGTACTCCACTAAGAGTATGCCATGACAATCCCAGAAAACCGACGCCATAACCTTTCCGACCCATTGAGCCTCCCTCGGCCGCTTCGGAGCACTCGTGCCGGGTTCAGTCCATTGCAAGGCACTCATTCTGTTCTTTGGTGTGTAATAGAGGATCCAGGTTTAATGAATAGCTACCAATCGACGCCAAAATTTCAGCAAGTCCAAACACTCTTTCGAAGTGCTCTCGAGTTCGTTTTTTTGGTCAGGAGTGAGCATGCGCGGCACGCAGCGGCAGGATAACTTTTTCATATGCAGAATATTGCCCAAAATATGGCGTGTGCGCTCAGTATTTATCTTTGTGGTATCTGCTAGCTCGCGCACCTTCACTTTCTGCAGCCATCACCATTTCATGTATTTTTTTGAGGGGCCTGCCGCTGCGGACTTGATCGGTAGTGGAGTTGCGGCCACCACGACTAAAATCTCATTACGATATACACAGCGATTTTCTGAAACGATCAACACTACTTTCAAAAAAAAAAACCGCAGAACTTATTGAACAACCCGATACTCATTCCATCCGTACTGTTTCCATGCCAGTGAGACACTGAACCGCCGGATATGAAGACCATATTTCAGCTGTAAGCTGACTAGCTTACTTATGTATGGTATGTCTATGGTATATTTTCTAAAGAGACTTGGGGTTATGTTCGCATAAAATAGTATTGAATCCAGAGCTAAAGCCAAATGACCATTGTGTACATAGAACTTGAAATGATTTAGCTTTGTTGTTAAAAGAACTATCGCTTTTGGTCAAATGAACAGTCCTCTGGGTGTTGGCAGTTTGGTTCAATTTTAATGCCGTGTTTCTTTATGGAAGATGCCACTATCGCTCCATGTTAACCAATTATCATTTGATTAATTAGAATTTGAAGATTTGAGGAATATGTGGTTTCAACAGAACGGTACCACTCGCACAGAACATAATCGACAAACCAAGTTTTGTAAATATCTTATCCGCAAACATAGAATTGTGGTCAATTGGCTGCCCCACAATTTATCACTTTTAGACTCTGTTCTATCGGCATACAGAAAGCCTCTGGTCGATGCTTAAGAGCTGGAAACTTAAGACGATTCCGAGGCAAATACTTAAAGTGAAATTCCAGAAAAAATCTGCCAATTTATTCGAAAAAGTTTTAGGCAAATGGACCCAGGGCATCAAACGCAATCTGTTTCGTAGAGGAATACTGCCAAATTCCATAGCTTTTGAAATGAGTTACAATTCACCATAAAATAAAATGTTCATTTATAGCATTTATTAATTTTTAAAATAAAAATAAAGCTTTAATGCAAAACCGTGTGTTTCAAATTATCTAAACGAAACACTTTGGCATCCGCAGATGCCGATCCTTACATGGATTATCCTAAAAGTTGCATTGCCTGGAGTTTGAAACTGTTTAAGAAAACGAAAGTATCTCTGTAATACACGGCTTAAACTTGTAAATATTTTAAAATAATTGTCCCTTTCATTGGGAACCTCTTCACTGGGATCACTTTTAGCCCTCCCACTCAACTAGCTTTCATAAATTCCTTTTCACCCAAAATATCTGAGCAAATCATTCATTTAATTTGGAAATCTCAACAATTTCCTCTAACCAATGGTTCACTTACAGAAAAATGAGAAATTTATTTAAAAAAAATATAAATCAAACAGTTTTCTGGGTCACATTTGTCCGCATAGCTTCTGTTAAGTGTTCCTCTTCAACGGCTCGACACACCGAAGCACACTTCAAAGTGCCTAAGCCTACGCACCTTTTTTTCTCTTTTTTTTTCTTTGTAGTCACTGCCTAACAAGCGACCATTAAAGGAAATAAGATCAAAACAACAATCAAAAGAAACCTCTGCTTGCAGGCATAGTAAATCAAACCCCCCATTCGGATTTAATCTCAAGATCTAGCCACCAGGTCATAACCCGTCGGTTGTTCTTTTGTTTTACTATTTTTGGCACTTATCACGGCGAAAAAAAATTTCTACACTATAAGACCACCATCTAGGTACTTACCATCGAATGAAATTCCACTCTTCAGGTCCGGTGAAATGATTGTAATCCAACTATGAGTTCTTGTTCGATGAATCACTTTGAAATATCTCTTCTAATCCTCAACAGCATCTATTCCAAATAGAGATTGAGATACACGTATTCCAGGAGCATGACGAATGCTAAAATAACACGCACTAACATAAGGGATTACCCTTTTCTTTCTTGTCAGATACAATATACCACCACGATATACGTTAACATTTGTTGGGGCACTCCAAATCCTTTCTCTTTCTTAGATAGATCCCTTTTTGGATGGATCTGTGATTTATAAAAAAAATATAAAAGAACCACCGATGGCGATCACTTCAATACACAGAGGTTGATCAATTTTTTTTTTTGAACTTATTTTCTTTGGATCTCCTTTCGTTTAATCAGGTTACACAAATCTCCATGCACTTGAGTCGAAGAATAAAAGTGTAGAAAGGGTAAGACGAGAACAAACAGACACACCACATAAGATTAAACAAAAAAATTAAAAAATAAAACGAACTGCACTCAAAAAACCGGCCATAACACCCTATTCAGGTCGTATCCACTTGTATGGGGTTTTTCTGAAAGATTGAAGGTACGAGATCAATCACACACAGGTAGACACCTTTTGTTGTTGTTGTCGATTACACTAATGGCCATACAAACACTGGAGGCACGGAAATGTGATCCCTTTTTCCCAAAAGATAGAAAATAAAATAAAAAACCAATCACCGCACTTCCTTTTCAGGATACAGACAGGAATCGTAGTTGGTTTACACGACACAAATCTCTTGACAACGATCGCACGGACAACACTGTCGACCTCGATTGTCTGTGCTTTGCTTATTCTTACACCCAATCAATAAACGAGGTCAGACACTGGACAACATGGGGAAAGCATAAAATTAAACGGATGCAGAACGTACGCGGCTTAAGATACTGCAAATATCTATGCAGGTACAAATCAAAACACTGTAACACTTTTTCTAGTAACTATCCGCAACTGATCGAGCAAACATAGAAGAAGAAAAAATTTAATTAGATCTCGAATTCGAGTTCGAATCCATGGAACGATTATTCGTAAGATACCATCCACCTGTTGCAGTAGTTGGTTTAGGTAGCACGGTTCCGTCGCGACGCGTAGATTCGTTTGACCGTGACAAGGGTTCGTTGTAAACTGATTGGACCAATGCAGTTGGAGCTGTGAGCGCACAGTTTGCCATTCGATTTGCTAGCGGCAAAGCAGAGCTGCGCCAGAGAGCGGGACAACAACAACAAGAAAACCTGAATTTTTACCTGGTTTCGATTCCAGGTGGTTGCGCGAACCAGCACAAGACAGGTTATTTCATACCAAGAGCGCCGATACTCTGGTACTCTAGCACTCTGACGGTATTGAAACGGTTCGTTCTGTAGAGCTGCTCAGTTTTTGTGGTTTTGTTTTTACTTTTTCTTTCTTCTTTCTTGTTCGCTTTGATCGTCAGTTTCGTGTTCATTCAATTAACCAGAGTCACTGGTGTTGTTGTTTGTGTAATTGTTCACTTGCTGTTTACTGTTTACTGCTGATTCTGCGGATTACAGGGAGCGGCCAAAAGAGAACAAATTTCATATCTAGATACATTTTGTGTATGGGGTCAGTTTTAAAGGAGATGGCTGAGGCTAAAGCTAAATCTGAAGCTGAAGTTGGAGCTGGACTACACTGGAGGCTTGTGTTTGCGTTTATAATTTTCAGATGATACCCGATAAGCAAATTCGATGCGACTGCCGTCGACGACGACGGTGGAGACTCATGACTTTTAAATTGTATGCTGACGGTGCAACATTGTTGTGACAAGACGAACACTGAACTCTGGAGTCGGCTGATAAGATAAGTGCTTCCAACATTCTCATGTAAGGAATGCAAATCTTTTGAATGTGACCTGAATAGTAAGATTGATTGTAAAATGGTCATTGTGTGGGAGAAAATGTTGTTGTTCAAGATGATCTATATTCTCGGCAAAGGTGAATGCAAAAATGTGTGTGCAACTTGAGCAAGATCTAATGTCAAAGATAGAATTTTATACAGACAAATTTTTCTCCGAACTACGAGTATGTACTTACTTTAGCGAATGTCTTCACAATTATTCACACTAGAAGCTTTGGAAAGATCATTGAGTGGAATCTTTATTTGAAGCAAACCAAGCAAGAATTCAGTGGAAAGATATCTTAAAGGCTAAACCTACAAGTGAACCAAAAGCACACTTGTTAATTCTGAAAAGGGCTTCAGAACCGTGTGTAATGGCTTCCGAGACAGAGATGATGGGGTAGGAATACAAATTTGTGTAAATAGCAGCACAGATAATTTCGTATGGGCATATTCAAACAGAGTTTACACTTCAGGTCAACTTCTCGAAATAGAATTCAGATGAAGGTCACTGTAAATCGACTGAGACCAACGATTTTCGGTACTCAGGTCGAATGTTAGGTGTATTTGTAGACCAGGTTCAACCGAAGAAATTGCGGGAAACCTAAACTGCTATAAAGCTTACCCGTCCGCCACCTAAAAGGTGCGATAGAATGGCCCATGTCTACTACCGATAAGGCAAGCCGACAGACTTAAGAAACAAGCGTGTGAAGAATTTGAACTAATTTCGCCAAAACAACCCTTATATGGGTACACGCCTCTACAGAGGTGAAAGTTTAACGATCAGGCCGTATCTTGATCAAAATTCCATAAGGCGGGTATAGATGTCCGAACTTTCGAGGGACCATTAACTTGTTCCGGCCAAGGTTCTAGTCTGAACATCTCTAAAGTCGCTAAGAGAGAGACAGGTCTAAGGAAAGAGATTTTGACTTTTTATGACCACATTAGGAAGCCAAAATCTATTTTGTATCACTCGCCCCGATAACTACGCTCCATCCTGCGTCACCAGCACCTTGTTTCGAAACCGAAAGCTGCCAAAAAGTCATCATAGATATCTCCTTTGAAGTGCTGGGTTTTGCTACTTTGATTATGAATACTTGGCGTATGAAGAGAAATAGAAAGTACATAGAGCGGAGTTCCAAAGGTAGACCAGAACGGATAGTCAGCCCTTTGAGCATCAGAGGAAGGAGGAGAACCGGCTTTAAGAAAGTAGAAAGAATAGGAGAGTGCAAGATTATGTAAACTAAGAAATGTTACAGGCAGAAAGCAAGGACATTTAAGGAAATTTTGAAGTAGATTCAAAGTCTATACTGAGGATATGAAATCTCTTCTGCATAAGCCAATGATGACTAAATTTGTGCTATCAGGCAGCTATCAATTCACCTAGCCGATGATAGGCGACAATTCTTCTAAACAGGAGGTGTAGTGGCGATAATAAGAGATAATTTTAGAGTTCTAGATGGCTCCATTCATGCCTTATCCTGAAAATAGGAGATCCTTATCCTGGTAAACCTGTACAGACACCTGTCTCCTGTACATCGTCAGCTAGAAGCTTTTGTAGACTTTGATCATCATCAATGTATATTCAGACATAAACTTGAAAAAGTCTCTGAAAGTCTAAATTACGAGTATACAAAGATTTGCCCTGTTTTGTTATCCGGAGGATATTCATGAGAGTTCTTGCTACTCCATGAAAATCATAAACACGGATTGCAAATTGATTGCAGCGCTTTCTGCTTTTGCGGATGGCATAGACTTGCAAGTATCGAATCAGAAGTGGCAAAGATGGATCTGTCGGACGAGATGGAAAACGAGAAGATTCGCATTTGTTATGCACAACCTAGTCTCTGTAGAGCTCCCTAGCGGCTCGATTCCTTCTTTATGTGCTTCCTTGTTTTCTGCATCCGCAAACTGGGTTCTAAATAATGGGTTTAAAAGTGGGAGCAAGCGCAAACGAAGCATTTCTGATGGGCTGTTAGCAGCTTAAACTCTGAGTTTCAAGACAAGGTGCTGGAAGTGAAAATCACCAAAAGGCACACTAAGTACCAATGACTTTCTATTGTTACAGCTTTTTGGCATCAATCTTCCCATCATATTCCCTTTTCCTCGGATATAATGATGCTGTCGAGCTTTGATCACAAAAAGTCGATTAACATCGCTCTTTACCTGAGACCATTGACGGTAACGTCATTGAGATGTGTTGTCAAGCGACTTCTTTAACATCATTCTCGAGAGAAAAGTACAAAACTCACTCGCCAACACAGGAGACACAGTCTTTCAAAAAGTCTAAGGATTTCAAGGGAATAGTTTAAAACTTCACTCATCGTGGGTAGGAACTTGCCGCTGGCCAAAATAACCACATCACCCGCGTATACAATGGCTTTTATTTCCTCCCTTTCAAGGATTCGGAAACATTTCGTTTGCAACTAGGGTCTACTCCTCCGTAATAAGTGCCCCCTGAGATTGTGACGGTCAGTAGGGTGCAACAGGTTGTCTGACTCCTCTGTTTCTACTTATAGCACTAACGTTGACATTAATGTCGTAGAGACTTTCATCAATGCTGCTGACAATTTCATGCTACTGGCACCGGTGATTTTTTGTATTACGGAAAAGTTGCCCCTTATTTTCTGCCACGTTTAAGAGCACGTTGAAATCAATAAGCACAATAGAACTATTGTGTTGTTGAAAAAGTAATTACACCTGAGTTTCTTTCGTAACTGAAAGTGACATATTTGTCAAATGTTAGCGTTCCATGTTGACGCTTAACCTAAAAACAACTAAAAAGTTGACGTAACTCGGTCGAATTTTGTACTTGCAATTCACCCGAAGCCGTGATAGTTATTTTTCAGTCGAAGGCGCTCATGGATCCGGTAGGCCTTCCAAGATTGACGAAGATAAATTGGTCCATGCAAATAAGCATTCAATGACTCGGGAGTCATCGCTTGGCTTCGTAAAGAAGCTCGATATTTGGTACGTCATGAATGGAAAGGAATTCATCATAAGAAGCTCTAGATATTAGGTGATGGCATTGCACAGAAACGTCCCGAGTTGATCACACGTAGGGATGCAGAAGTTCGGTCGCTCGGTAGATATTTTAATAGCTTGGTTGGGAAATGTTGCCACATTCACCGTATAGCCCATATCTACCGTAACCCATCAGCCTTCCACTAATTTCTCTTTTTTAAAAATACCTTCAATAGTAGAACGTTTGCTTCTGAGGACTTCATCAAACAGCACCTTGACAAGCTTTTTGGAGACAGGTTTATGACAGAAGGTCATTGAATAAAAAAGGCCATTACATCATTGATTGATTAGGCACAGGAATTCTTATTTTCTCTTTAGGTGGCGCTACAGTCCGGGTTGGACCTGGGTCTCAGTCAACAAGCGTCTACAGCGAGCTCGATCTTTTGCTGGCTGCTTCCAGTTTCGCACGCTAAGTTGCCTGAGGTGCAATTCCATTTGCGTGCATCCCCTGGGTTTCGGTCTTCCTCTACTGCGCTATCCCTAGGGGGTGGATTTGAAGACTTTTCGGACCGGAGCGTTGGTGTCCATCCACTCGTCATGACCCAGGTCGATGTCACTGTACAGTCCGTACAGTTCGACGTTGTATCTCCTTCTTCACTCACCGTTAATGCATACGGGAACGAAAATCACTCGAAGAATTTTCCATGCCTCTGCGCCATAGAGCAGGTTTCTTCATATCTTTTTCCTTAAATTAGAATCCATCTTTTTCTCAAACTTCGTTCGCTAATGAGTCAATTAATTAACATTTTGAATGTTAAATTTGTTTAAATTTTCAAAATGATAAAATCGAATTTGCTTGAAATCATAGGCGCAGCCTACCGAAGCGCAATGACTCAATATAAATCAATTTTTCTTATTTTATTTTGGGCGGCCTATTAAATTCCATGTATCCGCATGTAGACACCTTAAACAAAAAAGATTTATAACACAAAAATTCACTTCCAACAGCAAGACAAATGAGGCGTACCCCTACATAACTTCTTGAATTTCTCAGCAGGTAACACAGTTCCCCGTTAAAAGTTTCAGCTCCAAATTTGAATAACTTTAGAAAAAAAATTTAAAAAAAATTTAAGAAAAGAGCAAAGAAGATGTTAACGTGTCTAGGTTACAGCTAATCTTGTTCATTTCATCGAGAATCGATTTCACCAGTTCTTTTCGAAATAATGTCCCATTTGTCTTGTTGGTCTAAAGTATCGAAAATGAGTTCGCAACTGCTACAAAGATAATTCTCACGGATGTTCAGGCCAATTCCTGATTTCATTTTAATTTGCTTCCTTCACTTTGATCAATTTCCTGTCCTTGTCCCCTAATTAGACCCCCAGGAGACCATTCGACTGTAACAGTGCGGCGGCGCTTGTCCTCCATAATAAGAAGCTAACAATCCTTAATAACAGTTAGGATTACTGTAATTATCTATTTGTTCGTCGGAAATTCCAAATTAGAAATGTCCAACAGAAGAGAGAAAAGGTCTCAAAAGATCACACAAATATTTGCTAGCCACTGACCTAATGAACAGCGTCTGGAGAGGGTAAAGTTGCGTTATTTTGTTTTGTGTTTTGTGTGTGGGATTGCCCTCTTAGTGATCAGGTAGAGGCAGGAGGGAGTTGCTCCTTGTCAAAATTAATGAGGCTTCGGTCCGTTTTTGGCATCTTGTTCTGGTCTGAAACGTTTTTATTTTGTTATCTGGAGTCCATTCGGTTGTAACATGTTTTGGGTGAAATCATAAGTTTAATGGATTTGACTTAAGGTGAACAAGCAATAAACATGCCGGCCGCGATATGTTTCTTAAGTTCTAGTTCTATTTAATACAACGATCTTGGGAAATGGATCAATCTGCACCTGGGTGCCTTTAACCGTGCTCGACAGGTTGGTTTGGCTCCCATTTTCGAACAACAAATGCCACCATTGGACGGATTATCTTGCCTGCATTCCACCTTTTGGACCAGCTGATACGATTTCTCAAGTACAGATGGTGGCGGAAGAAATTGTGTGATATTTATGCAGGGATGTATAAAATGTAGCCCGCCCTTTAAACCTAAGCTGTGCTACAAAAGACCTGGCTCCACAATTTGACGGTGGTCTTTTTTCGGATGAACTCCCCGGCGATATAATAATAAGAACTAATGAACATGGAACTGGCGTTAGTCACAAATTTACAAAGAGATCTAGAGAAACTGCGACATATGACGTGTAGTTATTTTAACCGAGAAGACAACTAGCGCCTATTTGGATTCGAATTTGGCACAAAAGGAAGACTTAGGAAGAAAGTATTGGGTTTAAGAAGTGTGAACGAGCGCCTCGTCCTCTAGAGCTAGGAAATGAGAACATCACTGTGGACACAGTCGGCCAATATAGCCTGGTTGAGTTCATGTCTGACAGCGAAATCAGGCTCCAGGCACGCGTTTTCATTTTATCATCGTCGTCATCTCGGCATGTAAATGGTGACCTGGATAGCAATGATAGTTTTTCAGCTGTCAAAATGTCGTGAGGTCGGTCGTCATCACGGCTCCAGTGTCCAGGCAATTCGTCGCTTTGTGGAAAATTTTGAGCGTGAGTACACTATTTTGGATCTTAAGCCGCCAACCAGACGCAGATTGGTGCGAAATGAAGAAAATATAGCTGCCGCCGCGCCGTGGCGGTCAGTATCGAAGAAATGTCGAATGGGCGATGATCAGCTGAATTGGGCATCGCCGTAGAGTCATCCCAGCCTATTTTGCTGTTGGATTTGAACTCGCTAACTGGGCGCTAGATATGTTGCCGGAGATCTGGATTTTGCCCAAAAAATCATCTTCTCGGACGAGGCCGATTTTGGGTCAGCGGCTATGTCAACAAGCAAAATTGCCATTATTGGAGCAAACACAATTTACAAGTGTTCGGCCAAGCATCAATGCATCTACAAAGACTGACTGACTGGTGCGATTTATGGCATGGCGGCATCATCGGATCAGATTTCTTTCGAAATGAGGAAGCACACACGGTTACCGTCAATGGTATTTCAGGTATAGAGCGATGTTAACTGAGTTTCTGTAGTCAGAACTCGACAATATCAATATATCTGAGCTGTGATTCCCACAAGACGGCACTACATTCCATACAAGCGACGCAACGCTCGAAGTAGGAAGGAGAAATTTGACGACTAGTTCATCTCGTGGCAAGCGTTCATCAATTGGCCGCCGTGATCATGCGATTTGAACCCACTCGATTATTTTTACAGGGGCTAGGTCAATTCCTTAGTATATGCTAACAAGCCAACCACTTTGGATGAGCTCGGGGCCCACATTTGACACGCTATTGCCGAAATAATGCCGCACACATTGGACTGAGTTATTAAGAACTAAACCGCCTGGAAAAGAATTTGGCGATTTCCTTCAATAACAAATCTGCATCCAAGGGCGCCGCTTTTGTCCTCGATAGCAATCGCCATAGTGAATGTCGTTGTTTTCCATACTCTTTTTGTCCAGCATTATATATCTGATATGGCGGTATTATCTGCGACCTCCGCTAGTTGTTTGACTGTACGGGGCCTTTTAGAAACGGAATATGGTCTATGCAGATCTGAAGTTCACTGTCCTTGTATCAGACTTCTTCCATCAATGACGTTGTCTAATAAGAAGCGGGGGATGAGCTAAATTGTACTTATCTATAACAGCATTAGACCTTTACGCCACTGATGGTTGCTTTGTTTTGTCCAGGTGATAGGTCTTGTTGAGTGGCAAGACTACCGGTGGTCCATACCAGGACTTAGAATATGATACCGTGGGAGTTAGGAGCCCCCTGGGATTCGGTCCGAGCTTAGCTTGTTGAGGTATGCCTTCTCCTTCTTGTGGGAGCGTCACGGTGGCTGTGGCTTAAGCCATCTGCTGGTCTTCCCGGTGTGGAGTGGCTATTAGTGCTGTGTGCCGAGACCTTAACATCAGTAAGAGGTTTTAAGTAGGCCTCCACTCATACCAAGGGTGAAGCTGTGCTCTCAACACAGTTCCGCATTGGTAAAATCTAATGTAGGTAAGCGATCGCAAGGGGTATCCTTACTCCCATGGATGAATGGGCATAGCGTGAACTAAAGTCTCCACGAGAGGTGTTCACGCAAAACACGAGACAAGCTGCTTTGCAATATACATCTTTTTTCGTCACTGGGCAGTTCACCCGGCTGCACAATCCCCCATCTGGAGGGCCAGTTCCATTGAAGATAGCCTTGTACGAGGTGTCAGTAAGACCGTAGTCAGTGAACGGTGATTTTGATCCATTAAAAGCTCATCCACCACCATACTGTTTCCGAGACACTGATTTAGTTTCGCCTTACCAGCCTGAGCTCCAAATATGTTATACTGCCTTATTTGTTTAATTTTATGATTTAACTCGTTCTTCTTCACCGTTGATGTCCGAATAGTTTTGTCTGGTAATAGTACTCGCATTAAAAAGTTAGATAAGTTGAGTCCGGGATCCCCTTGACCAGTACCAAATGGTTCGCAGTTCCACACCACCCGGGAATCATCACGCAGAAGACAGAACTTTTTTTTTTTTTTACAAACGAGACTAATGCCACAATCTGACCTCCCTTTATGCTCACATCGCCTGGCGGATATCTGGAGTATCTTTCAGGCTGAGATATCGATTGTAGCAGAAGCAGCCTGACTTGCAGTAGTAAAGGCAATATGCCACGAGCATATAAGATGACTGGCATTAAGGCCATCGCAGCACTCTGGTAAGTGCCTGGCGGTAAAAAAGAAGCAGGAAGATGATCTATTGCGAGAGGAGCATTTTATATGATCAATATTGCAGATGGTATATCCCCGAATATAAGTTTCTTAAATTGTTGAGCACTAGCACTATTACGTGACATTAGTTGATTTAACGACTTTGTATGCTTGGCTTAATAATATACGACATCAAGGCGATGATGACACTGCTACTCGCCAAAAGCTGGTGAAGCTTTTACCCATTCTTCAACAAACGCCTGGAAAATTCCAGTATGCGGAACATAAAAGTACACGCAGTACAATGAATTTATTCTTTTCTGCTTGCACACTTCTGACATTGCAAATCAAAAATAATAAAAATTCAACAAAGTGTCGATATTCCGGCCTTTCCTCTTCTGATCCAGATTTAATCAAGCGGCATAAGAAGGTCATCAAATGTTGTGCGACTATCTAACTGATATTGTTCATATGCTAATGCCTTCGATTCGCCCTATATTTAAATAATTGTCTTTTCCCATGCTTCTATGGGAAACTTTACTTCGATCTTCGGTGAACTCTGTACAAACACGTACACCAATCGAACTCTTCAAAAGATTTAAAACCTATTTATGTTGCGCTCATCCCATGATCCACGTTACTTCTATAAAGAACCACCTTACACCTCTTTATAAGGGCAAGCCCTAAATTAGGCACCACTTACAACCATAACACCTTAATTGGTTCTCCATATAATTAGACAATTTGTATCTAAAGTCATATCTTCAATGCTGGCATAAAAAAAAAACACAAAAAACAATCTAAATTCACTCTTTTGAATTGCTAATGCAAACCAAAAACCACTTCATCATCACATCCTAGCCGAGGCAGTCTGAATCCAAGAAGGAGTTAGAAAACCAAAACCTGTCGTCATCAAGTCGCTCGGCGACGGCGGACGCAATGGCAGCCAAACGGGTTAAGATCGTATACAAGATTTTTGAAAAAGCTTTATGACCTAACATTCTCCATAATTCCAGAGAGTTTATGATCTAAGCGGAACGTGTTTGGCATTTTTTATTTCGACTGTACCCCCGGTGACATTGAATATTTTCTGTTTTTGCATTCAAAATGTATCTTTTGATTTTTGGTAGACCGTTATAAGGAGCTAATATCAGCTTTAACAATAAAAAACAAAGTGACGTAAGAATTCGAGAACAATATTCCAGATTTGTGTTCACACCATTTGCTTACCGGATCTGTAATTTATTCAAACAAACAGATTTTATTTCTTTTGGTTTCTGGAGTATCTATTGTGGGATATCTCTGGTTTTAGAAGTTGATGTTGGGATATTATTTTATTGCTTTATAATCGCTCCATTTGAATTTGGTTTTATTTATCGCTGCATGACTTTAATGGGCCGGAGATATTGCTCACTGGCATGAATATTAGCTGGATGAGCACAACAAAAGTAGACTTTGATTTATGGGCTATATTTCGTGACTTCTTTTTCGCCTCCTAAATAGCTATAGAGCCAAATTATATACCAAGTCAGTCAGACTGTCGAAAGTACGAATAAGTGAACTACTTTGATGAATGTTATCCTTTAGGAGTCAGTAAAAGTTGGTGAGAAGGGGGGCTAATATTATGGAATCGATAAAGCTGAGAAATGTTTTCATTCCCACAGATCGGCTGATTCCAAAAGTGCCAAAATCTAAGCAAATAAATAGGACATCGGTAGCAGCAATATCTATATCATGTCTTACCCGAAGGTGATCAGTTCAGCTCATATGTAGACTTCGATGACGGACATCAACATACAGTTGCCATGTACTCCTCGATTATATCCTGCAAGTGCATTGCGTCATAACTTATTGAGAAATAGAGAAAAATTTGCCTATGGAAAGGGCTATCAGGCTACCATCATCTGGAGTCGATACAAAATCGAAGTCTCGGTCCAGAAAACAACAGATAAATCAAATAAAAAGTAATGAAACTAGGCCTGGCGCAATTTTTAACTAATGCTCCATCAATAATTTCGTTCTTAATGCGAGTACAGTTGCTGTTTCAGTTTGATGATCGTTGAAATGGATCACCTTCTTGATGAGCAGTCAACCTTATTATCTGGCTTCCTGAACTCGCAATTCTAAAAATATGGTTCTGTTAGCTTAGTTACTATTTTAAGATGTTGCCACAGAGTTTTGACTGCCTGCAGAATCTATTGTAGAGTTAACATTTTAGTTTGTGGGATATCACTGTCTCTTAGTCACTTTGACACTTTTATTTGGATCGTTCCTGAGATGCTGATAAAGCAAATATCTCGGTTACTCTCAACATTAACGTTCCTTAGCTCAGAAACCATAAAATTCAACATCAAAACCGTTGTTTAGGATGCTGTAGTTGAAAACTCTATTCTCCGCAGTCACAGCCGGGTGATCTTCAGTTTACAAGGTCTATACAAACCTAACGGCGGCGCCGAAAAATAAGCGATGGCCCTTACATGAAGTGAACTGTAATGGACCATGCTAAACGAAGCTAAGAAATAGTAGCTAAAGTAATTGCCAATATGAAGAGCTAGATATTCAAATATTCTTAGCAACCATTGCCTTGTTGTAGTCTAAGGTAGAGCAAGGGTATTTCGCGCATGAGAACTAAGACGAAATTCAAACTATTCGGGCCGAAATCTCAGTAATTGTTTAAGAACTAATTTCTTAAGAGCAACAGCATCAAAAACCTCCATCCGCAAATTTCTCTGGAGAAGTTTGAGAGACGTTTTGCGACATTTTCGCCAAAAAATATAGCAAGAGTTGGACGATCGAAGAATGCACATTTTGATATGGGATTGTGGGGTTAGTTTGCTCTAGCAGCAATCTGTTACCCGACAATATTCAGAAGTGGAAATGTGTTCCACATTACTTTCGGCTGCAAGCGCATCTTTTATAACAAAACCTTGCCCGCCATCAAGATACGCGCAACCATGGCCAAAAACACAGATGGCAAAAACGAATAATTAACGGGAAAAATCCATTCCATTTAGTTTGGTGCAAAAACCAAAATATACTTCTTAATAGGTCGATCGCTAAAGTGGCTCTGAGTTCCAAGGTAAAATCGAAACAGCCAAATCCGCCAGTTGAACAATATTTAGTGAGTTGAGAAACGTCTGTCATTCTTTAGCAAGCTTGGAAGTGCAAAGAGGGTTCAAAAGGCCGTAGGCACAGTTAAGCTACCACTACAGACCCACACATTATTATTAAAAAAGCCCACCACCTTTAAAATCGAAAATGCTTTGAGATTCTAGCTCATGATGCGAGTCTAGAACAATTAGGAAAAACTCTAATGAAGCGAAAACAAAGCCTTCTTTAGAATTTGGTGTAAGCAGCATCGACGTACTTCACCAGTCAAACTCCGCATTTAGTTTCTATTGATTAGCTTTGCTTTAATCTTCTAAAATAGTCATTCAACTAATCTAGCTTAAAAGTCTAAAGTATACACACCGATGTTGAAGGTACTTTTAGCGCTGATAAAAATAACTCCCGGCTATCCGCCATTAGATCCTCTAAAGATTTCCACTCTGGCTGACTCGTCATTTTTGATTATCTAATGTTTCGAGTTTTAATCGGATGCACTTTGCTCTGCAAAGGTTTCATACTTCCTGTCTGACCTTACGTTACCTGTTCTATCATAGAACTGGCAATATGACATCGTTCAGATTCTGTATAACTACCTCTTCCTTCAGTTTCGTTCTTAGCTTGACAAAATTGACAAGTTCTAATTCCTTCTTTAGCTTAAGTTACGATGGATGAAATTAGTTGTAACATAGAAATATACGTTACCTTTCAGCTTTAAACATCTCCGAACATGCATGTAAAGAAGCTTATTTTTATCTTCTGTTAGCCGGTGGTGATCCTTAGTAACTCTTACCATTTTTCCGCACAGATTTTAGATAAATAGACAGCCTTTATCTAGATACTTCAAAACAAGTTTAACATATCCAGCTAAGCAGCCGGTTTTAACAAACGATATGGATTATAGTGGCAATATTTGTGGAAAAGATCTAAATTACATAAAGGACAATAGTTTTCCACTTCAGCAAAGTGAACCTGTATTGTCAATTCGGGTTAGATTCAAAGATCCTGGAGATCGGTGCATTACTACCTATTCACTCTACATGTCCAAGCAATCTCAGGTGACTGATTCATACCTTTTTGATTGTTGAAAACATTTGTTTCTTCTTCTTTTTTCATCTTCATCTGCTTTCGATAGAGTCCATGCTCCGACTACATAAAGTAGGATTGGGATGATTATGTTCTTTTATACAATCTCCTCAGTTATCTAGGAATAAGACGTTACTTCTCAATTGGCTTTTGACAATTTCTGGCTCAGTATTAGCAAACGTGTCGATAACTGGCCGCTGTGCTCATCGAATTATTTGAATATCATCGGCGTAGGTTAGTTGTTACCCAGACTTCTAATTATGTAAAAGAAGTTATATGACAGCGCAACACTATGTCTAAAATCGTTTAACAAATCAAGCGTTCTCAATTGTCTTCTGCACTAACATACGAGGTAAGCAGGGATACACAATGTCTCTTGTGCTTGTGGAGCTAATGAGCGGCCCCGTCGTTCGTTGAATCGCCACTTTGTAAACTTCTTTCTATGCTGCATATACTTGCCAGAATTCTTCATAAAACAGGAATTTCTTGGTGGTGATCCTAGGTGCATTGGAGTTGTTGAGATATTTCGGGATACGAAGATTTTCTACATTATACCTTCTAACAGTTGTGACGTTATACAAAATCTGCATCCGTACTTTGGAAGCAACAAGGTGGTTATGTGACCCGGAACATTCGGACGTCCGAAATAGGGAGGACATATCTTACATCTTTCGCAATGTATTCAATTTGACTGAGCGTTTGAAGGTTCCGAGGACGCCATATACCCTTGTGAATATAAAAATGAGATTTCTACCGGCCAAAAAGTCAATTAGTACATACTCGTATAAGTCCATTGCCAGACGTGGTTTCATGTAGGCTATGCTTAGCAGCTTTCGTACCATAGTCATCCTCCTTTTCTGTTGCGATTTCACTGTCATACTTAAAACATTGATTTTGTTCCTTATCGAGAAGCTAGTAGAAATATTTTTTCTTGGCGTTGCCCCTATCTTCCGTAGTGTCATCGGGCCTATGTAAGAAAAGCTAGCTTTGAATGCGGATTGGTCACGTGACAGAAGCTGAAGCACTCAACCTACCATTTTCCACCCTCTTTGCCCTAATTTCGGTGATATCTGCGTAATATCAGCCAAGAGCCTTTCCTATTTTTTTGGCTGGACGTGACCTGTTAGGGGTCCGGGGGTCGTTATCCTTTAAACGTTAGTGAGGGTCGTCAACAATGAAACTACTTTTTTCTGAACCAATGAGTTGGTTCGTCACATTATTTCATCTCTTCCGTATAAGTTTGTGCAGCTCAAGACGGCGTAATCCAGTATATCTCTACTGGTCGACTATGCCTTTTTCATTTTAGCCATTATAAGTTTGGTTGTTGTGTTGTTGGCCCGATTCAAGTTACGGAACAGTCAGTAGTTACCAGATCAATCGCCTTATAAGTAGATACTATAAATTTTAATATCTTATCGCAAAATTTGAAAGAGAAATAGAGTTCGATTCTGTTAACATCTTTTTCAATTTCTATGTACATATTCTTCCCTAACACCTTCCCAATATCATCTTGGTTGTCATACTTACAGTCTGCAACTGGTTTTAGGTTTTATTTTCAGACAACTTTGGCCTTGTATATTTCGGACAACAAAGAACATTCGACTTAACATTTTTGAGATGTCAGACAAGATCCTCTACAACCCGAAGATACAATTATTATAACTCATCCATGGCCTTTGTTTTATATGTATATACAAAAAAAAAGATACGCGCATTCCAAAAAATCTAACAGTAGAGTCCGCCAATCTCACCTTTCAGGTATACATATGAAAAATTAAATTTTTTTGAGAAAAAAGATTCAAAACAAAAACAAATGATTAACATTGTGGTACCCGTAGTCGCACAATAAGAACGGAACTGCCAGCTGAGATTGGTGTTTTGTCTGACCCTATGGCGCACTCACACTTCTGTATTTTCACTGATTAAAATTAATTGTAATTAATTGTCAGAATTTTGTTGTTATTTATTAAGAGAACCAACAAACAACAATTTATCACTGCTAATCTGGAGGAAGTTTGAAATCAAATGATTTTGGCAAAATTTTAATTGGCGTCAGTTGGTGATCTTTAACCTTTAACCGTTTAGACATCAATCTTTGAGCTTAGGTAAAATTGTTTAGATAAGGTGTCATTCTTCGAGTTTCAGCTTAGTCATGAGTGAGCCCCTGGGATGCTAGTTAGGATCATGCTATAACGATGCATGTCTATTTGTTATGTGATGTTCGTATATACTCGTATTTGCAACCTGGAAAGAGCTCTAAATTTAAGAAATTCACCGTCAATGTGTTAATTCAATATGGGAGAATTGTTCCTAAACATTCAACAGTATTGAACTTCGAAAAACAGCGGAGATTGAGAAAGAGTTTCTGGAGGATTGTGATACTAAAAACTATCACAAGATTCATGAAGACCTAATGGTGAAAATTTCTTTCATGCAATTGGAAAGCTGTGATACTTCCAGTGTTGTACTAGATTAATCATTGTATCTATGTTTTAGCTACAATCAATGTGGATCAGATCTATGCGTTGCTATCGAACCTCCAGCCGTAATGGGTACGAACATGCCAGAGCAAACCCTGAAAGCTCTTGCGTAAATTCACTAATAAAGATAAGCCGAGGAGCTGCACTTTTAAGTTGCTCGAAGAACAAGTCCCTGATGTGCCTTTGGTAAGCGAACAAAGCACAGGTACGGAAAATATGTGAAATTTTAAGAAGACACCGACCAAGCTCCCAACAAAGAGGTGATGTAGCGATCTTCGTTAGAAGGATTGCCATCGTGTGCAACTACCTAACAACTCAAGAGACTTTCTATTTTTAATGCTGGAATCGGGGGAAGATTTCGCATTTCACATAGAGACTAAGGAAACAATACACTGAATACTACAGAGAACCTACTATTTGATTCGTGGGGTCAGTGGGGTCAATGTACCGTCTCGGCCTAAAGGCTATCTTAAGCCCGTCAATATTTAAATTCGGGTCCTCCTTGAATCTTCTGCTATTCAACACACGGAATATGTTATTTTCACTGTGACAACTCTTAGCCGCTCAACAAATTTATAGAAACTCAGTATTATATTTTCGCGGTACAAAATGGATCGATTTCCGCTTGAATAACGTTGGAAACTATTTCAAGGTGGATGATGTGTTACCGAAACTGTGTGAATTTTGAAAACAAATATCAGTCGAAGTGTTGCACCAACTGCAGCTGATGTATGCAAGTTTGTGAAGAATGTCCGTTCGACTGCTTTTCTGACTGATAATCGAATATACTCCAGTCTTCGTCCTGTGCGCTGAATGGAAAATATTGCATGTATTGCCGAAAGTGTGCACCATAACCATAGGAAAAGCAACTCAGCATCAGTCACACATCTTGAGGGAAATTTTGCATAAAGATCTCAGATTATTCGCTTACAAGTTCCACTTGACTCAGGAATCGAAGCAAAACAACCCGGAACAATAAAATTAGGGTTACGGACATCTGCAGCCCCAATTTGTTCCCGAAAATTGATAAAATATTTCGTAGGAAAGATTGAAATGACTGTCCGTGTGTAAGGATCACCCAAACGACGGACATCATGACATCTTTTATGAGGTCAAAGATTCGCAAGAGAAGATAGATTACATACCATAGACGCGATTTCATAGGAAGTGAACAATGATGTCATGTACCTGGACTACGACTAGACGAATCTAGTCGTTTTGCTTAGTTTCTGCCTCCTTAATAATATAGAGAACTGGCGATTAGAGTACTCAAGCTTTACTGAGCTCAATCACTAAAATAGGGCATAGACTGTCTATGCCGACGAAGAAAGAGCTCCATCACTGAAAATTAAAAATCAGTGTCGGCCGGTGGGATAACGAAGATTGTGCTTCGACATCTCTCACTAACAGCGGTATACACCATACTCTTGAATAATGCCTATTATTGAGCATACTGGAAGACGGTTGTGATGCATCCGATTCCGAAAAGATGTATTAATGTTTAGTTGTGCCAATCTTCGGTCAATAATTCAACTTGTGAATGTCAGTGATGGATGGCAACGATTAGTATAAGGCCTCGTAGAAGTAGCATCTTCCGACAGGTGCTGGTTCCTTAAATGACGAGAATGAGCCTCTGCAGCCGAACATCTTGCAGCTCTGCTAATAAGTCCTACTTCACGACTCCCCGTGGCGCCATCTGGGAATCTCACTAGAGATTGCGAAGTAAAGGGGGCAAACGGCGAGTTTCCTGCGCCATAAACCAGGATTAGTGTCGGAAAAACAAAACAAGACCTTATCCGGGCTACTCCGACATATTTGGAGCTCAGGCCGGAAAGGATTTCCAGGACTAAGTCAGGGTCTTGGACAAGAGATGGTGGCGGACGAGCCCTATAAGGGCCAACGGCAGCGCTCATATCCCGGAACGGCATGAGCCGTTCCCGGGGCACTCAAAATGGAACTGGTCCTCCAGGTTGGGGGTTGTGCCGCCGGGGTAACTGCCCGGCCATTTAAAAAAAGATTAAGTTACGAAGCATCAACAAGCCTCGGATATGGACGGATTTACTGTTGACAACCCACGCAAACGATTTAAGGACAATGAGCTTCGGATATGCACGTGGAATGTTAGATCCCTTAATAGACCACGTGCAGCCGAGCAACTAGCAGAGGCACTAGACTGCTGCAAAGCAGACATAACCGTCATCCAAGAAATGCGATGGGATGGGCCGGACAAAAAGAATATGAAAAACTGCGACATCTACTACGGCAAGAAGTCCTGAGCTTCCGGAATGTGAGCGAGCGCCTCGTAGCAATCCGCATCAAGGCTAAATTCGCCAACATAAGCCTTATATGCGCGCATGCCCCCACAGAGAAGAAAGATGACGACACCAAGGATGCCTTCTACGAGCTCCTCAACAAGACCTACGAGCAATGCCCTAGCTATGACATTAAAATTGTCCTCGGTGATTTTAATGCAAAGCTAGGAAGAGTGGGTATCTTTGGTGGAACAATCGGAAAATATAGCCTGCACAACACCACCTCCGATACCGGATTCAGGCTAATTGACTTTGCGGCGGGGCGAAACATTGTCGTAGCTAGCACGCGGTTACCACATCTCGACATACACAAGGGGACTTGGAGAACTCCTGATCAATCAACCGTCAACCAGATTGATCCCATTGCGATCTACGCAAGACACTCATCCAGCATTATGGATGTCCGTACGTTCCGAGGAGCCAACATCGACTCGGACCATTACCTTGTTGTAGCCAACGTACGGGTACGGATATCCCAAACTACGCCAAGACAAACTAATGCTGTGAGAAAATTCGACGTCAGACGGCTACAATCGCAAGAGATCGCCAAGTCCTTTTCCGATCGAGTGTCTCTTAATCTCTTAAGAGGTCCAATGCCACCAGCATCAAGCATCGAAGACCATTGGAAACACTGCCAAAACGCCATCAGAGATGCCGCTTCTGATGTGCTGGGTTTCACTCTTCCACCACAACGAAACCCCTGGTTCGATGCTGAATGCCGGAAGCACATGCAGCTAAGCAAGATGCATATAACGCGGCGCTGCTTAGAAAGACCAGAGCTGCTCATGAGCTCTATGAGCGGAAGAGGAGAGACGAGCACCGGCTTCTTAGGAGGAAGAAGGAAGAGCATGAGAAGCGCGCGATCGAGGAAATTGAGAGATGCTACTCCAGGAATGAGGTTAGGAAGTTTTACCAAAAGGTAAAAATAACATGCCGCGGAAACAAACCCCGAACCGAAGCCTGTAGAGATGAACAAGGGAACATCGTAGTAGAATCGCAGTCGATGCTGAGGATTTGGAAAGATCATTTCTGCAGACTGTTTAACTGCTATTACGGACCAAATACCGCTGTCAGACAGAATCAACCTTTCAACCTGGACGATGGTGACCAACAATTCCGTCCACCCGACCTGGATGAAGTGAAGATAGCCATATCGAAGCTTAAGTCCAACAAAGCTGCTGGAGCGGATGGCCTGATTGCCGAGCTCTTCAAAGCGGCAGGCGATGACTTGGTAAGGAGCATACACCAACTCATCTGTAAAATATGGTCGGACGAAAGTATGCCCGATGAATGGAACCTCAGCATTGTTTGTCCAATTCTCAAGAAAGGAGACCCTCTGAACAGCGCCAACTACAGAGGCATCAGTCTCCTTAACATCGCATATAAGATCTTAGCCGCCGTATTATGTGAACGCCTGAAGCCGTTCGTCAACAACCTGATAGGTCCATATCAGTGTGGCTTCAGGCCGGGAAAGTCCACCATCGACCAGATATTCACACTACGGCAGATCTTGGAGAAGACCCATGAGCTTCAGATCGATACCCACCACCTATTCATCGATTTAAAGGCCGCGTATGGCAGCACCTATAGAGACGAGCTATATAGAGCAATGTCTAGTTTTGGCATCCCTGCCAAACTCGTCCGTCTGTGCAGGATGACGATGGAGAATGCACGCTGCTCCATCAAGGTCGGTAAAGATGTCACCGAGACCTTTGATGTCCAGAAAGGATTTAGACAAGACGATGCGCTGTCATGCGATTTTTTCAACATCGTACTTGAAAGAAAAGTGCAAAACTCACGAGCAAACACAAGAGGCACTATCTTTCAAAAGTCCGTCCAACTACTCGCATACGCCGAAGATATTGGCATAATCGGGAGAAAACAGCGTGATGTCAGCGGCGAAAATGGGTTTAGCGGTCAATGAGGGCGAGACCAAGTATATGCTGTCAAGCAAAAAGGACAACCAACACCGACGTCTAGGACAGAACGTCACGCTCGACAGCTATAACTTTGAGGTAGTTAAGGACTTTGTCTACCTAGGCTCCGCTATAAATACAGACAACGACACCAGCGCTGAGATCAAGCGAAGAATAACTCTTGCCAACCGCTGTTTCTTTGGGTTAAGAAGGCAATTGAGTAGCAAAGCCCTCTCTCGGACAACAAAAGTCAACCTTTATAAGACTTTAATAATCCTGGTCCTGCTCTATGGCGCAGAGGCATGGGCATTATCAAAAATGGATGAGGGTATTCTTGTTTGCTTCTAGAGAAAAATTCTTCGGGCGATCTTCGGTCCCGTCTGCATTGACGGTGAGTGGAGGAGGAGATACAACTACGAACTGTATGGACTGTACAGCGACATGGACCTAGCCAGAAGAGTGAAGATCCAAAGACTGAGATGGCTGGGTCATGTAGAGCGCATGGACACCAATGCTCCGGACACGAAAAGTCTTCGAATCCGCCCCGAGGGACAGCGCAGTAGAGGAGGGCCAAGACTCAGGTGGCGCACGCAAGTGGAAGAGGACCTCAGCCAACTTAGCGTGCGAAACTGGAGGCAGCTAGCCAAGGATCGAGCTGGCTGAAGAAGCTTGTTGACTGAGGCCCAGGTCCACCCCGGACTGTAGCGGCACCTAAAGTAAAAGGCCGATAAGGTGTGGGCTTCTCCGATGTTTTATATCTTTTTGGTAATAATACCAACCGTTGGTATTTCCATTGTTCCGGAAATAACCCCTCGCTTAAACATGCATTATACATGCTAACGAAAACATCTAGGCGGGCCTTTATCCCTTTTTTAAAAGTCCTATTTGGTATGCCGTCTGGACCAGAGGCTTTTCGATTTTCTTCCCTTTCGATTGCAGCGAGTTAGTTCATCGGTTTTCAAGGCAGGAATGTGTTCGCGTAGTTCTCCGATCTCGCTTAGTAGAAGTCCGTCATGTTGAGAGCGGAACAGAGTTTCTACGATTCTGCTGAGCAATAGCGGGCAAATCGGTGCCGGTTTCTGAGGCGTTTTGAGTTTCGCGGTTGTCATTTTGTACGCTCCACCGCATACATTTTCGTTCAATTGGATACAAAGGCACTGTCTTTTGCTAGACTACATGGCGGATTTGAGTACGGCGCGTGCTTCTTTATACGCTGTCCTCAATATCAAGTGTCTATCTGTATCGCGTTCAGACCGTTGGTATTTTCTTCGTGCCTTAAGACAGGCAATACGTTGGACGCCGGCGGCGGTTTTGTGTCCCCGTTCAGTGCAGTTGTCGCGTTACTTGACATATGATTTCGTTCGCTGTTGCTAGTTTGATACTGAGTGTTTCGAGGTCATGTAAGACTATAGAGATAGATTATAATTGCGCTATGGTCACTGGTGTAGTGATTGCTGATGGTGTAGTGATTGCCTAGATAAGCTTCTCCTACCGAACGTAAATCAACAATCGAGCTTGTACTCGCTCTACTAAACGTGTTCGCATTTCCCATATTAGCTACGACGACGTCCAAACTAGAGAGCGCTTCGAGTAGAATGGTTCCCCTTTCTACTGCCCATGCAGACAGGACATATTAGTGTCGCCGTTTCCTTTGGTTCTCAGCGAAACCTGCTTCCAATGACTACTAAGAGGACGTGAAATAAGCCAGTCATGCCAGTAGCACTCCTCATCGTACAAGACCTAGCCACCCGAAATGATAAAGCTGAAGTCTTCCATGCCCTGTGAGAAGAACTTAAATACAGCCAGTGGGAAGAGGTAATCAATCATTCAACCGCTACGAAAATGCTCAAATGTTCAGCAAATGATGTGAAGATAAAATGAAGTCAAATGGAAGTCAAAAATGGAGCAATCCCCGCAGCAATGAACTGAACAAGATCCTGACACTAATGAAAGCAATAAGAGAAACTGTATGCCAAATGCCTAGGACAACGAAAAATCCTTCAGTGATGGAAAAGGCAGATATCGGTCCTTATCCCAGAGGGTACCAACTACGCTTTGGTGTCTACGCTGTAGCAAAAAGGTCAGCTATTCCAGTTACCCACAATCTATTGTAAAAATTGTCATTAGTGTCTTAGCGCTGACAGAATCTGAACTTTCTCTCTAATCAAAGGCGAACCAAAACTAATCAATATCCACAAAACCTATTCCATTGGGATCGATACCCTAAGCAATTGGCTTACTTACCAAAGCGAAACCAATTAACGTCAATCTATAGAAATTAATTTGAAATGTGTGAAGCCATTATGACAGAGGTAATTCCACGAAATCTGAAAATTGGCATTTTTACCAAGCGTTGCGATACCTTAACTTATAACACTTCGCGATACATCGAAAAGAAAAAAAAAACAAGTTAATCAAGATTCATCATTGCAAAATACTTGAGCCGTAATTGCATCTATAAAAGTTCACCGAGAGGTTAAGCAAATCCGCCAAAACCATCAAATTTATTAATTGCAAACTCTCAAAATAATAGTAAACACTCTCGGAGGAACTGAGGTGAGGACCTAACTAGCAAGTATCTGTTAGCATGCTTCAAATACCGCGGCTGTCATTATGCAACATTCACCGGCATATCTAATGCGATACGAGAGACCACTTAATGCGGTATTACTCGTGGGAAATTAAATCCACCAGCACAAGTTTGTAAACATGGCTTAGCAGTTAGCAGTTGGCAGTTGGAAGTAAGCGGTAAGCTGTAAGCGGTAAGCGGTGAGTTGTAAACACAACCACCATACTTACTTGAATAACCTTTCACTTTGAAGCGGATAGATAGATAGATAGTTCAGAGTCAGTAGTTTACCGACAGTTATTCACATTATGCCACGATTAATACAGAATACTGAAAATCTGTAAGCTTGGCGAGGTGGCTGATGGTCAATAAGGGTAGGCACTAGTGGATCAGGAAGAAGAAAAAGATATGAATACCTTCTCCAAGATCGACTGATGTCTCGGTATAGACGGTTCGGTGGACTCCATTGGCAGCAATCTTTTATCAATTTGATAATGAGGACACGAAAGTATCTCTCGCATAGTACTCGTATTTCGGAGCAATATCTCACAGATTCTTTAATGACCGTCAATGAGTCGAACACCATTTATTAGAGTGCGGACGTGATGCAGGATGTCTTTAGGCCTAATGAACAGGTTTTGTAAACAGTCAAGCAACAAATGGTGTCTTATGACTTCAATCACTACACTAAGTATCGAATAGTGTACGAGTACTCGTATTTTGAAAGTAGTTTTAGCTGACATTGGACGTTACTTTTGGTTTAAACGTGGGAATGACTTGTATGTATGTACGAGTACTGTTTTGGCAAATAAATGGTGATGGTATGTCGCCGAAGCCCTCAAGTCGACTCATGCGCATCTTCCAAAGAAACTTTTCCTTTCTCAATACTCCAAATCAACTCAAGCTATCCTCTTACCATCGATTGGTAACCACAAGACTTGATGAGCAAAATGAAAGGTTACTTGCGGTTTTAGAGAAGAGACCTAAACATAATTTTCAAAATTTACGATGCAGCCATCCGGAAATTGTTGCAATGTCACATTGAGACGGTGCTGTGAGTTAAAAAACGAAAAAAAAAACACGATGCTGCGACTTTTACTACAAAAAAAATAGTAAATCTGACACTTTATTACCTCAAATGTGGGCATAGAGCCAGTCTGTGATATGGTGCAGGTATAGTGGAACTTGTCATGGTGCACTCATGTAACATGTAACAGTCATGGATTTTTATAGTTCAAGATGTCATGTCGGCGATCGTGTGTGGCTTAGCCGTTGAGTGGTGCCCCCTCAACAACAGACGAACGTTTATGATGTGAAGACATTCGGATTATGACATTTTGCTAATGTTGTTCATTTCATTTATTAACATATTTATGAACAATTTGTTGCTTTTTATTACGACAAAGAATGACATATGGCGGGGCATTTCCATTTTTGACATTCAAGTCGATTTCTGTCAAGGGTCTAGACTTGGGAGTTATGTTGATGTATGCAGTCGATTTTTTAAATGAAATTCGTTAAATGAATTCGAGATTTGAAACCTGACTTCACCTGTAGTTACTGGAGGTTGCCGCATAAATTTTTCCAATTTTTATCTATAAAAACTTGGAATCTTGGAATCAAGTTTAAACAACAGAGCTTGTAGGTTATAGCCAGTGCATTTGGGAAATAAGACTTCGGCATGGCATACCATCGGAAGTTATGTGTTGCAGAATTGTGTAGGTGCTGAAAGGAGTCAATCTGGCAATTTCTAGTATTGCAACTGTTTCCAGGCTCCAATTGTGTTGCTCAGTGTCGACTTGCCATATTTCTAAGCGCAAGTGCCGAACAGCAGGAAAAAAAATCAGCACTATCGGCACTATAAACGTGAAAGAGGATGAATTCTCCAGATGGGATCAAAGGTGAAGTAAAATCACGAAACGAGACCTTATTCGGGCTAATCCGACCTATTTGGAGGTCAAACCGGTAAGGATTCACGAGGCTTAGTCAGGGTCTTGGAAAAGACATGGTGGCGGAAGAGCTCTTAACGGACCAATAATAGAGCTCACATCCCCGAAAGGGTTACTGGCTTCAGAACTCCTCGTCTTAAATGTATCTATATTTGGCCCCCCAAGTTGAGGCTTAAGCCGCAAGAGTAACTGCCCTGCCATGGAGTAGAGACGAAAGTTACGAAGCAGCAAGAAGCTTTGGATATAGGCATAAACACTATCGAAAACCCCTGTGACCGAAACAAAGACAGTAAACGTGAATGCTATGTTTCTTTATGGGCCATACGCAGCTAAACTACAAGCGGAGGCCCTGGCCTGTTGCAGGGCACAAAAAAAGAGCATTGACAACTACGGTGATTGTTGTCGCAGAAAAAGCAGCGCCTATTTGCATGCTGATTCTAACTTAGATTAGAAGTTTTCAGTTTCTGACATGTGAATGAACGCCCCGTAACAATCGATACCAAGGTTAAATTTGCCATATGGGTGAGTGTGCGCAAAGTAGACATTACCAAAGATAGCTTCCCTGATCTTTTGAACAAGACCTACGAGCAATGCCCTAGCTAAGACATTAAAATTTTCCTCGGCGATTTTAATGCAAAACTTCCTGACTTTGGTAGTATTACCCGAAGGTATAGCCTGCACGACACCACCTTCGCTGACGGCCTCAGGTTAATCGAATCGGGGAGAAGCATTGTCACAGTTAGCACATTTCGATCGACCCAAGACATGCCTTCAGTATTATGGAGATAGGCTATCGAAAATGTCTTGAAGGAGTTGTTATGAATTTTAAGCTAGTTGAAGAAATGGATGTCTTGGAAGTAAAAGTCATGGGTTCTGTCCTCTTTATTGTACCAATATACCTGAACTATAATCACTGGAATAGAGATTATGACAAACTTTGCGACACTCTTCAGGACTTGGGTCAATGGATATATTACTTGTTGGCGATTTTAATGCTAGGATTGGATTGTCGCAAAATAATTTTGTAAGTTGATCTGTTCAGAAAATAATTAATCCACGCCATAGATCAAAAGACACAGTGTGTGATAGGAATGGTGCTAAAATTCTGGAGGTTGCTGACGCTCTAGATGCCAGGGTTCTAAATGGAAGCTGTAAAGGGGATCCGTATGGTGAATTAACGTTTATTCGAGGAACGGCGTGCTCTGTCATTGACTACTGCCTTGTGGCCGGGAAATGGTACTCTATTCTGAGTAACTTCAAGGTAGCTGCACAAACTTTCTCTGACCATATGCCTTTGTAAATTTCTTGTACAATTTCGGGCACTGAAGAAACGCTCAACACAAAGAAAATGGAGCTACTGCCAAAGTTGATATGGAGCGATAGATTTCAACCTATATACCAAAATAATTTAGATCAGGAACTTGCTAAACGAAGGTGTAGGCGTAGGGTTACTCCAAAACAGATCTGGTTTGATTCAGATTGTCATAAAGCCAGAAAATAATCTTTTTCGCTTCTAAGGCTCTTAAGGACTTCATTTTTCAAAAATATGTATGCAGTAGCCAATATGGATTTTAAACTTCTCTGTCTGGCCAAAAGGAAACATCTGTAGCAACAAACTATAGCCGTTTTAAATGCATCGAGATCCTCAGCAGAATTTTGGAAAGCGGCCAAAACTATCAACGGAAGAAAAAAACATAATTGCATCATCCTTACAAGCATCTGAACCTCGCAACTATTTTAAGAATCCGCTCAACGCTCCTCAATTTTCACCTCCGCCACAGTATGCGGCACCATTTTGTGCAGATGAGTTTTTAGATGCTCCATTTACAGTTTTTGAAGTGCAAAATGTTATCAATGTTATCAGCAGAGTTCTAAGAAACTTGTTTAGTTCAATATCTGCCCGCATTAACCAACGAATACAATAGAATATTTGAAATAGCGAGTGTTTCCTCTACATAAGAAAGGATGGTATGATAACCCTGAAAATTATCGAGGCATTTCTTTCCTGAATACGTCAGTTAAGCTGTTTAGTACCTTAATCTTCAATAGACTTACGCAGTGGATCGAAAACAAGACAATACTGAATGAATTTCAGGCTGGATTTAGGAGAAACTATTCGACCTTAGACCAAATATTCACCCTGACAAATATTGCGGAGAGCTTCAAAAGAAGGAGCAAGAAGTTAAACGCTTTCTTCGTCGACTTTTGAGCTGCCTTTGATTCTATTGCACGTGAAGCACTTTTTTACAAGCTTTATAAGATGGGAATCTCTAGAAAAATTGTTATTTTATTGAAAGCGATGTACGAAAGCAACGTCGCGTACGTATGGGATGGTGAACTTGCATCTGAGGTCTTTGAAACGCAAATGGGATTCAAACAAGGCTGTGTTCTGAGCACGCTACTTTTTATATTATTCATAAATGATATTGAAGAAGTGATTGGAGGGGGAATTCTATTTGGAAGTATGCAAATACCAGGACTAGTTCTCGCCGATGATATAGTTTTTCTTTCAGTTGAAGGATTGCAGCGAATGATCAAGCGACTGGAGAGTTATTGTGAACTTTGGAATCTGTCTGTTAAGTTAGAGAAATCCAAATTTATGAAATTCAGAGCTGATGGCAGTAGATATGCTCGTAATGAAAATGAAACCTACAAAGGAGAGATTGTTTCAATAGTTTGGGAGTATAAGTATCTAGGCGTATTGATTACGGCGATTCTTAGTCTGAGAAAGCATTTCCCAACTGGCTGAGGTGAAAAGAACTGTTTCTTCAGTATGGGGTCGATGCATTAATAAAAATAATATTGAGCACAGCTCTAAGCTTAAATTATTTCGTGCAACTGCTGCCTCCATATTACTATATGGTGCTCAAGTTTGGGGTTACTGCCAGTTTGAAGAGGTTGAAAGAGTCCTGAGATATTTTCTGAAACGAATTTTCCGTCCACTTCAAATTGTATGCTTCATTTGGAAACTACAGTGCCACTCCTATTTTTAGATATGCTTAAAATTTTAATAGTAACTTTAAGTACTTTTTCTTTTAAATAAAGTTTTCAATACTACTTATGGATTACCGAACGTTCCGAGCAGCAACAACGACTCGAACTTTTACCGTGGTTTAGCCAAGGTACGGTTGTAGATATCCCAAATGAATACTGTGCGGAATTATGACGTCGAGCGGCAACAAGAGATGGCCAAATCTTTTTGCGTTCGAGTCTTCTTCTAAACACTACCGCCAGCATCAAGTATCATTGACTAGTGGCAATACTGCCCAAGGAAAGACATATCTAAGCTTAAGTTCAATTCAATACAGCGCCAAGTATGCCGGATGAATGGAACCTTAGCATTGTCTGTCCGATCTTTAAGAAATGACATCCTCTGAACTCTGGGTATCATCCTATCTGCCGTATTGTGGGTATTCCTGAAGCCGTTCATCAACAACCTGATTCGTCCATATCAGAGAGGCTTCAGACTAGGAAAGTCCGCCGTTGTCGACCAAATATACACACTACGGCAGATCTTGAGGAAAACCAATTTGATCGTTGGAAAATTGTTTAAGACGTTGTACGCATGGTTCAGGAGACTTGGAACTCAATTGTCAGTTTGATTGCTATATTTGCTTCGTTTAAGTTGGTTGATGTCTTGGGTTTCATTGCCTAAGCTGAATTGTTCGTTGTACAGTTTTCTGTTCTTTTTACCTTCTTTGCATTTTTCCAGTGATGTTGTTGAACCTTTCCATTTCCTCGGTTTGCTTCTACTCCTCTTTCCTTTTTCTACTAGAAGCTGTTGTGTCTCCTTCTTTGCACCTAGTTCTTCTCGAAAGTTCTAAGGGATTCGTTTTTTAAAATGACATGCTTGTAGTCTTGACAAATCTAGGGCTTTTGTGCGGATGCACAACGTTTGGAAGACTTTCGACTGCTTATTGGCCTCAATGCCACTTAACCTAAAACACTTAGTTCAATTGGTAAAGACAAGAGGTTATGAAAAGGAGAAACGTGATTGGTTCTGGCGGTTTGTTGCGATCACATCTATTCATGGTTAGGTCGCCTCACAGTGTTTAGCTTGTAGTCTGAGGTACCTTGGCTGTAGTGAACCGATCCTACATTATTCACTCAGAATACTTGGACATCTCTTGTTCTGGTGGAGGCCTTATGTACGTCGATCCTTCCATACACAATTTGGTGAAGTCTTTTATGTTCAGTAAACACGTAACGTTCTTTTTAACCAAAAGTTATCGTAGGGTGACACTGAATAGAGAGTATGTACGTAGAACGTTGCTAAGCTGTGCACACTAATTTTGCTGAGAAACTAAAGTGTGTCCTATTGTGGCGCAAGGCAGATACTACCACGATCCAGGAGATGCGATATATACTCGTAGTATCAGATATGCAAAAACAAACAGATTTTAACAGCTGCCAGAAGAAACTTCATTTTTATTCAGCACAATAGTTCCTCCACATGTGCAAGTAACTGACCGATAAGCTATCGCCTGGCAGTCATACTCATCACTATTGACGAAGCTGGAGACTCTATCAACGATCAGTACTATGACCTTCTGAATGGGGATTGTCAAAAGTTTTAGCAGTCTAGGATCTTCGAAATAGCAAAGGAAACCTAGTTACTGATGCGCGGGGAAGAGTATGTACCTATGTTTGAGTTGGACTACCAGCAAACAGTACGAGCTGTTTTAATAATTAAATGACATCATGGTATTCACATCATTCTGCTCTGATGTGAACCGTATTTCAGTGAGGGCGTTCTGCATCGACCGGAACAAATGATAGTCAGAAGGGGCAAGGTCTGGGCTATAAGGCGGGTGGGGTAAGACTTCCCATCCACTGTTTTCCAAATAGTTCTTAACCGGAATAGCCGTTGTCATGATGGAAAATTATTGCCTCGTGTCTGGTCACATATTCCGGGCGGTTTTTGGCTACTGCTCTTTTCAAATGGAATAACTGTGTTCGGTAGCGTTGTCCATTGATGGTTTTACCCGGTTTTAGTAGCTCATAATACAGCACACCCATCTGATCCCACCAAATACAGAGCATTACCTTCGCGCAATCGATATTCGGCTTTGCCGTTGATTTGGCTGGCTGGCCGGGTTTCACATATGATTTTTTGCGCTTGGGGTTATCGTAATGGATCCATTTTTCATCACCAGTAACAACCCGATGCAGCAATGACTTCCTTTTGTGACGTTCCAGCAGCATTTCGGACATGCAAAACCGCCTTTCGACGTCTCTCGGCTTGAGTTCATGTGGAACCCAATTTCCTCGCTTTTGAATATATCCAACTGCTGTTAAACGTTTTGAAATGGCTGCTTGAGTGACACCCAAAGATTCTGCGAGCTCTTCTTGTATTTGGCAACAATCTTCATAGAATAATGCTTCCAGTTCTTCATCTTCAAACTTTTTTGGCTGCCCAGGACGTTCATCCTCTTCCAATTCAAATCACCACTTTTAAATAGCGCAAACCACTTTTGGCACGTTCGCTCAGCTAGCGCATGTTCACCATAAACTTCCACCGAAATATGATGACTTTCGGCAGCAGTTTACTTCATATTAAGGTAATGAAGAAGAACTCCCGCAAAAACACTTTTTCAGGCACAAAGCTCGACATATTTGAGTGAAAAAAAAATATTGTTGCTTACGCTTCAAATGAGTGACATATACTGAAATGACGTACAATGATAGTAGCTTTCCAACGCATGTTCCAATGAAATAATACAAGTTACGCCATCTCTTAGCAAACCGCACGAATTGTGAAACTGTGAAACTGTTTCGAGTTATTTAGCTCTTTTGGCATCACATGGCCTAGCTTGTTTTAGTAATGGGCCTATTAGGTTTGCATCTGGTACATGTTTAGATCATATCTATGGACGATTCAGTAATGTCTCTTCGATTAATTGTGAGAAATGTGTACTTGATTTTATGTTAACTGACCACTCCATGATAGGACTCATAGTAAATTACTCTGGAAGCAATATTTGCAAAAATCCTAAACCCCCTAGCAAGGTTACGAAAATTAACTTCAATAACTTAAAAACCAGTCTGTTGTGTGAGACGTGAGATGATGTTTATTTAAGTAGTGATGTTTCGACCTCTTTTACTGTTTTCTCTAATATCCTAAATAGGTACATTTTAAGTTGTTCATCTTCCTTGTCTGCTAAAAAGGAGTCAAAAAAGCTTAAACCTTGCATCTCAAGGTTCTCAGTGAACAAAGTGAATTACAAAAACAGGCTTAGGATCAAATGCCAGAGACACCCTAGTAATATGAGCTTAAAAAGTAAATATTCAAAATTGTGCGCTGTAATAAGAAAGGTGATTCCTTACTGTCGGGATACATATTTTCGTAATCGATTGAATTTAGCTGAAGGAAATCTGAAAAATGAATGGCAAATAGTGAACAGTATTGTCCATAATTCTTCGTCTTCAAAAAAACCTACTGTTATACGTGTCGATAGCCGCGAAGTTTTTGATAAACTTGTCATTGCTAATACATTTAACAGCTATTTCACTAGCATACCCTTCAGCTTACAACCTAGTCCAGTACAACCGATTTGTTCTTTATGTTCGTCCTACAATGGTAGTGCTGAACCAAAGAAACAGCTTTGTATATAATGCCATAACTCCTCCTGAGATGTTAAAAGTTTTTGGCAAAAATATTCAAATTCATGTGGTGCTGATGGCATTTCGAACCTGGTCATCAAAAAAATTGCATGTTACGTAGTTAACGGCTTGGCAGATATCTTTAATCGTTGTATTTTTACTGGGATTTTTCCAGAAGCCTTGAAATGTGCAGATGTGATACCTCTGTTTAAAAAAGGATCTGCTGCAGAGTTATGTAACTACAGGCCTATCTCACGTCTTCCAGTCTTCAGTAAAATCTTTGAAAAACTTATAAAAAATAGGGTAGTGAGCTTTTTAAATAGAACTGAGTTTTTTTTAACCCAGTTCAATTTGGATTTAAAAAAGGTAAATCGACTGAAGGTGCACTTTTACAGTTTTGTGCACATGTAATGTCTGACCTTGATGCGAAAAGATATACAGCGGATTTATTTATTGACATCACTAAAGCCTTCGATATGGTCAACCACAATTTGTTGTTGATGAAACTAGAAAAAGTAGGTTTTCGTGGTTTTATTCTTAATTGATTTAGATCGTATCTGGAAAATAGGTCGCAGAGAGTAAAGATTGACGAGATTAGGAGCGAATATATGTTCGTAAATTTGGGGGTACCTCAAGGCTCCGTTCTAGGTCCTATTTTGTTTTTAATTTATATTAATTCGCTATTTGCTCCCAATTTTAAAGGTAGACCTACTGCTTTCGCTGATGATATAGGTTTTGCTTATGCCTTGAATAGTCCTTTGGATTTGGTCTGCGACATTAATTGGGATCTCGACCTATTAAGACACTGGATTGCCAAGCATAATTTCGTTATAAGCTCCAAAATAAAACTTATGTTTTTTAATTTGTCTTCTACACACAACCTTGAAGCGAATGTGTACTTCGATGCATCTGAATGTGATAGATACTAACTATCTGTTTGCAACTGTACGTCCGCTTCTCACCCCTTTTGTAGTACTCGTAGTTTCAGCTGTAGTGAAAAAAATGTTTTTTAATTGAGAAAGTACGATTTTAAGTACACAATAGACTCTAGAATGAGTTTTTCGATGCACGCTGACATATTGAGGAATTATTTTCGTCTCACGCTTAGGCATTTCTTCTATTTGCGCAATATCTGCTCTACGACGCTTTTAAAAACTATTTACTATGGAATTGTTCAATCTAAGCTTCAATACGGAATTGCTTGTTGGGAAGGAATGTTTCGGAACAAAATTAACAAAGAGTTAGAGAGATAGTGCAGAAATACATCATAAGAATAATTTGCCGAAAATCTTGAATTCTTCCTGTTCGTCAACTTTATTGCTTTAAGGAATTGAAGGCTTTCTTCATGAAATCTGGTAATCGAAATTTTCGATTAATCTCACATTATAACTTACGTGGAAACTTGTCTCATATGTTATCTGTACCCATATTTCGTACTACTGCATTTCGTAACTTTTATTCTGTTTCGTCGTATCGCTTGCTTAACAGACTTCCTCATTCTATCAGGGCTATATCAATATCTGGAATATTTCTAAAACTTATAAGAAATTTGAATTTTTTAAATTGTTCTTAATGGGTCACCCCACCCAAAATTTTATTTCATTTTGTAATTCCAACAGCCTCTTGAAGTGGCATTCAAAACTATTTTCTATACATCTTGTATCCACAATACTAAATGTCATTAAATGTTTCTTATTCCATATATTTAGCGTCCTTTTAATTTTTTAAACATGTATGTAAGCAATATGTTTTAATAAAAAATAAAATATATATCTATCTATCTATCTATCTTATTTCCTTGGTGACATTGTTGTCCGTTTTCCGTCACCAACTGTAGGCCCATGTTTATCTGAGGGTATTGTTTGCTTTCCTGCAATGGGCAAAAGATGTTGGATATTGCAGTCTTAGTAACTCCACCATCACAAAACATATTCAGTAGACTCCATGGTGTGGTGATGATGCATTTTTAACCGACTTCTCCTTCCTCATTTTCTCAACTAAGACTTATTTCGTAGGCTTGTGGAAAAATGGTAAAATCTCTGAGCCATCAATTTTGTAATCATTATATGAAAAGTGAAATTGAAATTCAAGAAATAACCGTTAAAAAATAAATGAAAAAAAGAAAATTTTTAAGAAAACCAATCTTAGTTCCCCTATAACTAGCAGCAGTCTCAACTCTGAGTCGCCACAATCTGGAAGAGAAAAATAAAATTGCAAATCTTCAGCAACATCTTCAAAAAGCCACAAAATTTCCTTTTCACTCGTCATCAACCTTTTGATCGTAAAATCTTCGAACATTGAGCATCGTCGATGCAACAGGAAATCATTCAATTTAATCATCAACTCATCCTCACCAGATACTCTCCTCCGATCATCCGTGCATCTTTGTAGTCAGACTACAGATTGTAGACGATGCATTTGGCTCAACTCCAAGTTAGGTGAAAGTGAAAAATCTTGACCTCAAGCTGGTACTTGTTGAACCTTTGAGTTTGTGCATCTTCACAAGATATGAGTAGGTACTCTGACGGATATTCCGTGTGCTGAAAATCTGAAAATATGATGAACTGCTGATTATTTTTTGCTTGCTCTTTTCATCGAAAGTAAAGGTGGTGTGGTGTAGTACTAGGAGTAGATGTTGCATGCTTCCTTAATAAAATGTTTGCTCTATCAATTTACGTTGTTGAAGTATTTTACAATCAGGAAAAGACTAACTTTTCCACTAAAATGTGTTAACAAATGTAGAGAGGCTACGTAACTATTATAATGAAGCGGGCAAATACAATTTTCTACGGAATTTATTGCCACATTGTACTCAAATATCTGAGGCCCTTCAGTCGAAAGATTACACTTGGATGGTTGAGGTAAACTTCGCACCTACACCAACTTGTCAATTGGTAATGAATTTTTTAATATATTTCTCGTTATTAATGCAAAGGTGATAATTTGAAAATTTCATCAATGATTCGATGATTCCACGTGCATTGCCACAAATGCTATTACCGTGGCCCATTTAGAGGTGCTCAGACACAGATTCGTCTTAAACTTTGAAGTGATCGTTATAATGACAAAAGATAAATTGATGGATGGGTAGCATTAGAGGTAGAATTATATTAACCAATATTGTCACAACTGATCTGATCCTTAAGAAAAATTGTCTTACATCGAGTCTTAGTTGAAGAGAACTTGGTGGGCTAGAATAAAAGGTCCCCATGCCCAAAGAGCTTTGACGGAAGGTTAATACTCGTATATAGGCATATACGAGGGCGGGTCAATAAGTCCGTGACTTTTGGATTAAAACACAGATTTTTTGATAAAAAAATAATTTTATTTTTCAACGTAGTCTCCCTTGAGCTCTATACACTTTGTCCAACGCTTCTCCAATTTTTTTATCCCTTCCAAAAAAAATGATTTGTCGAGGTTCTCAAAATAGGCCTTTGTTTGCGAGATGACTTCATCATTGGAGTCAAATCTTTTTCCACCAAGCCATTTCTTCAGGTTTGGGAACAAAAAGTAGTCGCTCGGAGCCAAATCTGGAGAATAGGGTGGATGACGGAGCAATTCATAGGCCAATTCATGGATTTTTGCCATGGCAACTGCACATGTGTGCACCCTTGCATTGTCTTGGTGGAAAAGAACTTTTTTCTTGGCCAAATGAGGTCGTTTTTTTTTCAAATCGTCATTGAATCGGTCCAATAAGTTGTCATAATATTCCCCAATGATTGTTCTTCCCTTTTGAAGGTAGTCAATGTGGATTATCCCGCGTGCATCCCAAAAAACAGTCGCCATAAATTTATTGGCTGACAAACCCACCTTGGCCTTCTTTGGCGCCGATTCACCCTTAGAAACCCACTGTTTTGCCTGTTGTTTGTTCTCTGGTGTGTTGTGATGGATCCATGTTTCGTCCACGGTTACAAAACGGCGCAAAAACTCCCCCATATTGCGATTAAACAACGCCAAACCTTCCTGTGAAGTTGTTACACGATTGCGTTTGTGGTCGACTGTGAGCAAACGCGGCACCCATCTTGCGGAAAGCTTTCTCATGCCCAAGTGATCATTCAAAATTGAAACCACTGAGCCATGCGAGATCCCTACGGCTTCCACAATCTCTCGCACTTTCAATCTTCGGTCGGCCAACACCATATCGTGAATTTTTTCGATTGTTTCGGGTGTAGAGACCTCAACTGGGCGTCCAGGACGTTCGGCATCTTCAGTGCTTGTACGGCCACAACGAAATTCAGTAAACCACTTTTTTACCATTGAAATCGATGGTGCAGAGTCCCCATAGTATTTATCAAGCTTAGCCTTGGTCTCGGTAATGGTTTTTTTTCGCAAGAAATAATGCTTAATAAGCACACGAAATTAACTTTTTTCCATTTTCTCCTCAAATTAGTGAGTAGTCTGATAAAAATAGCTGTCAAACACAAACTAACTGACGCAGTAAGTTTAAATTTTGACAGGAGTCAACTGACAGATGCCTGTTGACAGGAGCAGTGTTGCTGTTTCAGTAAAGAGGTCAGAAATTCAAAAAGTCACGGACTTATTGACCCGCCCTCGTATATCTGAGTTCTATAAAAGAATAAGCTTAACATTTCAGAGCTAATTCTTTAATTAAGAGTTGTAATGCAATGCCATTTGTCCTGTGGTTGCAAGTGCGAACTATTTACCATAAGGAGTGCCATCAAAAAAATTTACCCACTGAAAATTAATAAAAAAACACAGTAAAAGTAGAACTTAAAAAGTTAGAAGTATTTATTCATGTCTTCAAACCTGTAAAAATTAATAAAAAAAAATAATCTTGTCACCTTTTTAGAGCTATTTTTCCAACATTTTTTATTTCTTCCAGAGTGTTGACAGCTTTTTTTGGTGGCCCTTAACTCTTTTTTGATCAGGGCCCAATATCTTTCAATTGGCCTAAGTTCTGGCGAATTCGGAGGACTGGCCTCTCAAGGCACCCCCGAAACGTTGTTTAGCTCATACCAATCCAACGCTCTCTTTCCATAGTGACATGACGTAAAATCAAGCCAAAATACGGTGAGTTCTCGATGATAGTTGTAGAAAGGCCTTAAGCGCTTCTGCAGGCACTTATTTACATTTACATAAATTTCGCCATTTTTTGAGACAATCATGATGAAAGTTGGGCTTCTGAGCCTGCAAGACCAAATTGCTTGATAAACAAGGAATTTTTGTGGAAATTTCGCTTTAGGTTGGATTCGAAACTTTGCTTCAACATTTCTTCTACCTCTACCTCTATAGAATGCCTACCCCGGAAGCTGGTTGAAATTAGCAAAAACATACGATTTATCGTCCATTACAATGCATGAAAATTTGGTCAAAAACTCACTTTATGAACTAAACAATTTGAACATTCTGCTTTTTCGGCCAAATAACGTTCAGAAATGTTCGGATTTTTTTCAAAAAGGCTCAAAATCTTTGTGAACTCTTTTGGGTTCATAAAACCTGCTATTCGAACAGACCCCTCTTTTCTTTCAACTAACAGGTTCTCTTTATAATTGCAAATAGCAGTTGTATAGCAACTGTTTCCTATTAACTTTAAGTCCCTTTGCGATTTTTATAAACGTCCACCCTGGGTGTGCTAAGTGACACTTAATAATATTTTTTCTTACATCCAATACAGATTCCATGTTGATTATGTTAACTACCAAACAGAAATGACATAAAATTTTAAAATAATAGAAGCATTCCCGGCATTGCAAAAAAGAGAGATTGGAGTGATTTTCTGTAATTTTTGGTAGTAAATTCATTCGAAATGAGAGTGGGTGAATTTTTTCGATGGCACTCCTTATGCAAGCGCTGAACAAATTTAAGTCTAAACTCGATTTCAGCATAACAAGCATAAAAACGGCCAAGAAACAAACTTGGGCTCTTTTTCTTAAAGCAATAGAAAGTACCAACGAACCAGCTACATACATAGATTAAGGAAAGCCCTATCCAATGATCAAAGCTGATATCAATAGTGTCTTGCTTTTCCTGGAGACAAGTGGAAACTTTATGGCTGTAAGATGTTGGTAAACAGGTTCTTACTAGCACCGTAGCATCAGGTCTCAATAGCCCGATCACAGATTATAGAATGACATAGATTATTAAATCATTCAATCCATTAAATTCGGTGAAAAAAGACATAATGATCCCTGGCTTGATACAGTGTGTTCTGGCATACATAATTTCTAAAGAATATCTGAGTCTAAGTCAGTGTCTTGGTAACAGATGAGCTTACATCCCTGAAAGGGTTACCGTCTTCGGTCTAACCGATCCCTCATCAGAGGCACATCCATAATAGAGCTGGCACTCCGAAGACGTCCTTTGATGTTCCGTTGGGTTTCATTTAACCACCACCACCCATGGTTTAACGACAAGTGCCAACAGGCATATTCAGATAAGCAAGATTCATACAGAGTAGCACTGCATAGAAGGACTAGAGCTGCTCACGACCTCTACGGGCACAGAAAATTGATAAATAATATTCAGGAATGAGACTCGGAAGTTTTACCAAAAAATGTGAGATGAACAAGGGAACTACGTAGTAAAGGCGTACTCGATGCTGTGGGTTTGGAAATTGCATTCCTGTATACTGTACCACCTTGATCAAAAAGCGCCGTGTGGCGCACTCATTGTTCCGATTTGAGTTCTAATCTTTTTGTTAAGTTGGTACATCTGTTGTTGATATTCCTTCTAAATCTTAGCATCATAGCTTGACATTTGCAAAAGTTACATAGCCAAGAGTACATCAATCTCTGTGTGTGTTGGCGATTTTTCACAATTTTAGAAATGAATTTAAATTTGCAACAACGAACTTGTATTAAATTTTGCGTGAAAAATTGATTTAATGGTGCACGAATGTTGGAAAAGTGTTTCGGCAACGATTCTCTAAAGAAAACGGTCGTTTACCAGTGGCACGAGCGGCTCAAAAGTGGTCGTGAGTAAATCGAAGATGGTGAACGCAGTGGCAGACCATCGACATCGAAAACCGACGAAAACATCATGAATTTTTGCAAGAAAGCCAGACAGTAAACAAGAGTATTATGAGGCGTTTGCTTGAAGCAATTCGCCGAAAGAGACCAGAATTGTGGGCAGAAAACTCGTGGATTTTACAACATGATAACGCACAGTCGCACAGCGCCATAACTATTCGAAAATTTTTGACGAAAAATACAACAAATACCATCCAACAGCCACCGAATTCACCTGATTTGGCTCCCTGTGACTTCTTTCTACTAAATCGAGTTAAAAAACCACTACGGGGAACGCGTTTCAGCAGCCGAGAAAAAGTAATGGAGAAATCGCAGGAAGCATTGATGGACATACCGAAAACCGAATATTAAAAATGTTTCGAGTATTGGATCAAGAGCTGGCATAAGTGTGTTGCAGTCGATGGGGATTAATGAGCAATGTCTAGTTTTGGCATCCCTACCAAACTCGTCTGTCTGTGCTAGATGACGATGGAGAATGCACGCTGCTTATCAAGTTCCGTACAGATCTTACCAAGATCTTTAGTGTCAAAAATAGATTTTGAGAAAGCTATGCGCTGTCATGCTATTTCTTCAACATCAAACACAAGAGTCAGCGTAGTGTCAGTGGCACTTTTGCGAGTATTGAGATGGAAGGGGCAAAAATGGGTTTGGCGGTCAATGAGGGCAAGACTATGTATATGCTGTCAGGCAAAAGGACACTGAGTAGCAAAGCCCTCTCTCGGACAACAAAAGTCACCCTTTATAAGACCTTAATAATCCCAGTCCTGCTCTATGGCGCAGAAGCATGGGTATTATCAAAATGGATGAGGGTGCTCTTGGATGCTTTGAGACCAAAATTCGTCGGGTGATTTACAGTCTCGTTTGCATTGGACAACGACTAATAGTACGGACTGTACAGCGACATCGACTTAGCCAGAATAGTGAGGGGGCAAATAACTACAATAACTGGTTCATGTAGTGTGAATGGTCACTAATGCTCCGGTGCAAAAAGTCTTCGTAAGCGCCCCCGAGAGAAAGCGCAGTGGAGAATGGCCGCGTCTAAAGTGGCGCACACAACTGCAAGGGCACTTCAGCCAGCTTGGTGTACGAAACTGGAGGCAGATAGTGAAAGGTCGACCTAATAATAATAATAATATATAAGGTGTAGTACATTTCGACTTTGTGGTCTATTGTGTCCCCTACTTATACTTTGGAGAGATTTGCTCCTTTTTCTTATGCAATTTTCTTAGAATTTGTTGGCTTGTCTCACACCTTGGAGGTTCTAGCCCTTTTCTCATTTTTCGATTTCCTGAATTCTTCGCGTAGGGTGTGTTCCCCTATTCCGCAGAATGGTTCAGATCCTATGAAGGGTTTTGCTGCCCCTTTTCTCGCTAGAGAGTTCGCCGCCTCGTTACCAGTGGACATGTGGGAATTGCCCAATTTGTTGAGACTTTGTAGACATTCCCATACAAGTTTGGATTTAATGACAAAGGAGTCCAGTGCTTTGATAGCTGCTTGACTATCTGGCATTATTGCTATGTTACAGTTTCTGTAATTCTTTTCGAGATTGATTCGAACGCATCTTTCTATGGCGCATACTTCTACTTGAAAGATGCTGGTACTCTTGCCCATGGATTCATGGTGTTTCGTTCTTGGCTCAAACACTCCTGCACCAGTTCCTTCATCAGTTCTCGAGCCGTCTGTATACCACTTTATCGTGTGGTTGCTCATTCCATAGATTGAGGATTTATTGCTGCTTCTGTCTTGTTGTTGAGCTTCGTTAAGAAACTCTTTTCAAAGTTGTATTTCTTAATGCTGTCATCTCTTGGAATAGCCAAGAGTGGAAGTGATGCATATGCACACCACAGTGCACCTTGTTGAGAGATTCTCTCGTTGTGACAAGACTGGTTCGTTTTGCCCAAGCTACTGCACCAAATGTGATCATTGGTCTCACAATCGCTATGTACATCCATCGTAGAATGTTAGGGGCACAGCCCCACGACTTTCCTACCTATCCTTGCTTTCCAGTCATAAGAGCACAGGTTGCTTTTCTAGCAGCTTCCTTAGTATGGTTCTTCCAGAGTAGGTTGCTGTCTAGATGGTGTCCCAGATACTTCACCTCGATTGACAATCGGATTTCTTCGAGTCTTTGAAGTTTCCTTTTCTTTCTGAATGGCACTCTCGTGGTCTTAGCCGGGTTTATGTTCAGTCCGGCCGTGAGGCACCTTCTTCTTCTTCTTATCCTTTTATTAACCCTTTCCTCGTTATACGAACTTATGCGTAACGAGTTTCCCATTTTTACTGCATCGCTGCTGCTCCGCTTATGGGGTTGGCTAATGTCGCAGACCGCTGAATGCGTCTACATAATGCTCGGTCCTGGATCGCTTCAGTGGTTAACCCCAGACGTTGTTGCGCATTTGCCATCTGAGAAATCCAGGAATTCTTTTTCCGACCTCGTTTTCTTACAGTTGGAGTGACCGTAGTTGATAGTGCCTTTTTAACCGGATTTTCCGCAGATCTTCTTTGAACGTGGCAATACCAACTTATTCTATTCGCCTCAAGCTGTTCGGTTACCGAATTCTTTATATGTAGACTTCCTCTTATACGCGGAGATCTAATGCAATCGCGTTTAGTGACTCCACTAGACATCCTTAACATTTTCATTTCCGCTGCCGTCATTTTGTTTTTAAACGCTTCGTACATTGTCCGGCACTGTGAACCGTATATAAGAGCTGGTCTAACAACCGTGGTGTAGAGTTTCCCCTTTAATTTAAGTGGAAATTTTCGGTCGCAAAAGATTCCGGCCGTGAGGCACCATTCCTGGGTTACTCTCAGACCTCGTTGTATAATGTCGCGAGAGTTTCTTCGGACTTTCCTCTGGCAATTAATACTATGTCATCAGTATACGCTTGACAGCTGATGCCAAGGGCGGTTAATTTTTCCAGTAGTTCGTCTACAACAAGGCACCACATTAAGGGTGATAATACCCCTCCTTGTGGACACCCTCCTGTAGTGTCTCTTCTAACAGTTCCAGCTGCTGTCTGTGTCTCTGCTGATCTAGTGCTCAGCAGTTCGCGCATCCATCTGGATACTGTGTTTTTGCCTCCTTTCCGTTGTAGGGCTCGTTTGTTAGCCTCATGCGAGGTATTGTCAAACCTAGCTGGAAACACTTATTGACTGAGCCCAGGTCCCTCTGCACGAATCACTCCTCCACCAAAGACTACTGACCCTTAAGTATCTTTTCATGTCTTACAAAATCAAATTGAGAGAATCTGCAATTGGTCGTTTCTGCCATATAGAAGAATATGCAATACGAAGAGTGATGTAAACACTGTATCTATGAGGACAACTCAGAATTTGGAGAGAAACACAGTCAAGAAAACGGTTGCAAGAGGAACCTCATAAAAGGTATGATCGCTCCCGTTCTGTGGCTTCTTGTTGTAAACGACATCCTCATAGGTTTCGAACAGAAGGGTGTTAAGGCAGCATCCTACACTGGAATCGGCTTTGGACGCACTCCCAAAATGGACAACACATAACATTTCAGGGATAAATCCATTAGAAACCGAATAAGTCTTATTCACAAGAAAAAGGAAAGTTATAAAAGTTTAGCTTGTGTCTCAGTGACAACAGAGTTAAAGAGTACTCCTTAAGATCCGCTGGAGATGGTGCTCAAATACCTTCCTGTAGACGATTTGGGTAAAAGAATCACATACAGGAATGACACACAGTACTTTAGGACTCTCGTCTTTAATACAGCAGTACGAACCGAAGTATCGTGCCAGGCGTGTACTTTGATAGTCATTTCTCTACATCATTTGACCAACAAAGGTGTGCAACATGCAATTTAGATTAGTCTACTATAAGTTAAGGCGGTCTGTGCTGAGTTGCTTTAGGATCAGTTGAAAGCCCATTGTGATTTTACTGGGAGAACGTGTCCTAGTCACTCCTGAAACCAAATAGATTTTTCTATGAATTTATTAAAATGAGAACCGCGTCGATCGGGGAAGTGGCAATCTCAATTAACCCACGGAATCCGAGTTTGGCCAGTTAATCGGCGTCACAATTCCCTGTTAACTGTAGATCAATTGATTGTGAAGGGTAGCGATACAGTGTGGGTTGACCAGAACGTCTAACATTAAACCCCTTCTATTGAGAAGAAACTTCACTGAATAGTCGCGCTTATACAAATCGAAAAAAGGTAACGAAAATCACGAAATCCGCTGTCAGCCCTTGTTGGTGGCTTAAAAAACTTACAGAACTAGCACAGAAAATGAATACTACAATTTTGAATCACCTGCTATCTTATGGGATTGTCGTGATCATAATTAAATTTGAATTTAATTCAGTTTTGTTCTCAGCCTTTACAACGACATTATAAAATGTTTCCTACAACTTTAGCTTATCCTCCAGAGACCTTATCGTACTCATATTCTATTTGGACTCTATGACTAGTGAATGTATTCCAGATAAAGGCGTACTCATAGAATTAAATTAACTGCCTCCATCACAACGATATACCAATCACCAATCCATTCACTGCACATTTCCAACTGAATTAAGGTTAATACTTGTACCTACAATTACAGGCGTACCAAATCCAAGTATCTAGTCTTATTCTCTCTGATGACAAATCATACGCTCCACGACCGATATGATCGATATCGCTGCGATTTTTTAATTTAATTGAATTGCTGTTGGGAATGGTTGCAATTTCGGTTCTTCCAAATCTTCAGAAAAAAAGAAAAACACATACTCCAATTAAATGGTACTAACCGCCTATATAAACCGATTAATTAGTGTCACTGTACCCGCAATTACCTCTGAGGTATCTACAACCCTCTAGATCAGACAGTATTTGGAAAAATTGTAATCAGCTCCAACCTAACTGCAGAAAAGGCTGAGGAAAGCCGACTTAATGCTCATTGCCTCAGAAATGAGACACTAAATTAATATTTGGTATCTCACATGTCATATGTCACCCGCGGCACATGGCTCCGGCAAATTCACAACCATACATCATTTATTCATCAATCTTGATTGTTTATGAGACATTTAGTAGCGGTGATAAGGGAGGCGGGTAGACCTATAAAATATTTAAGGCACGAAAAGCTTGCTCCTTACCCAAAACAACAGGCGAAACAGGCAATTTAGCCACACCTAACTCTGCCTGTCAGAGTGCAGTCATACACATAAAGTACAAAGCCAATTGCTGTGTATTGTGACAAATCACTCGGCCTCACAAGATTTATATCCGAAAAATTTTTATTTACAAGATAGTGAGATAAATTTTCACTCTTGGGCCGCTCAAGTCACTCAAGCCCAGGCAAGAATGCACGCCTTGAAAATGTTGTCATGTTTATTTAAATGAAGTTGTCGGTTGAGTGAGACGACCGACAGAATAGACGTGTGGCTTACTAGTTCTACGTGCATAATACTATTGGTGACGATTATGAGGCACGAGTCATATGGTATGCTATGTGGAATAGTGTGGGTAGCTTGTAGTCGTACTGACTGAGGTTAAACAAGTCACGAGAGAGCCGGTGTAACAAATCACCGTTTTGTTTGTTAAATGCAAATGACCATGAAATGGGATGATGATTTGGTGCGAGGTCTTGGGTGGCTGTGAAAGTTTTATGCTCAGATATGACAACGACAAGGCATAAAATCTATTCAAAGTATCGAATCTTTTTCGAATATTTTAAACTACCCGTAGGGTCGATTGTATTGCAGTTGTAGCGTACATAAGACTCTATTCCTCCACCCCACTCAGATATCGATAACGAAACGAAATTTAATGTGCTGTTCGATAAAAGGGAGAATCCCGAAGGTGAGCACTCGGTATTTCTCCCAGGCTACACAGCCTGGCAAGTCTTCCCAAAGAATTTACCAACTGAGGCTGCCACAGTAAATAAGTTGTTCTCAGAAGAACTGGAGCGGTGACTACCAGGTAATCCTAAGGGTTCATAAACAAGAGTTCTGGCGCAGCTTTTGAAAAAGACACCAGCACAAGACACGTAGAATCCGAGGATACTGATCAATCATCCGGATGCGCATTGAAGGATCGTTTACAGGACAGGGGAACAAGTTCCTTTTTTATTATGGAATTCGTTCCTTACTGGGATACTTACGAAATTTAAGGACGTGTTCACAAGGGAAAGAAGTACACTCATACACTTCACCCATAGCCGTTTCTCCTGTTGGTCCATTAGCTGTAGTCCTAGAATTTATCTGGTTAAAACGAACCCGAGATACAAGCCCCATCATGGACAGAAAACTGGGGTGGAAACAAAATGTTCTAGTTGCTCTTCTGGGAGCTGTGTGCTTAAGTCGCGGTCTTTAGCCATTAGTTTTACACTAACGGAAATGAGGCAATTTTTCACTTATGTCATAGCCGTTTGGTGACCTTCGCTGGGCACAACCACTGAAATTAACCTGGAAGTAAAAAATGGCAACAACATGACTGTTAAAGACCGTCTTTGCACGCAGAATCACGGGCTTTCCCTGACTGACCTTCAACTGACCCTTTCAACAGACCTTCAATAAACATTACTGATGTTGCCTCCACTTAATTCCAAAAAGGAAAGATTAAAAGCAATTCGTGTCCCCTCTCAGTGAGTCTGTTTCTATTTCACGGATGGCTGTAAGGACATACAAGTCATTAAATCTCGAAACAAACTATTTGCTATTGATCTGGCTGTTGCTTCGGTGAGCCTGAATCTATTACTGTCATCAGATTTAGCATTTCTTATATACAATACACAGACAGTCAAGCAATGATCAGATTTGTACAGCGAACATAGTAAAATGCCATAGTTCCCTGCACAAGATGGCTTAAGAGGACATGATCACACTCTGCTGGGAACCACGATACTCACCGACAGTCGTTCACTGACTTTGATAGTGTGCAGAAGTGTTTTGATTTTTCGGAAGAATATTCTTAAGTGTATTTTGCTTCAATAAATATTTTGACGCTTCTCTATTGGGAACCAAGTCAGCCGAGTGGTAGTGAGGTTCGGCTACCAAATCCTGGGTTGCAGGTTCAATCCCAGCAGCGCATTCCATGTTTTCTTTTTTTTTTTTTTAATTTAAAAAGAAACACATAAAACGATTGATTGGAATATCACGCGATGGAACAAGATGAGCGGTCGGCTAAGTCAATAGCGGAACCAACGGGCTCAGCCGACGATCACTTGAAACCGTCGGACCATATTGCAAGTGGCAGTAGTACAAAAAGAAGGAGGAAGACAAAACCAACTCCAAAGCAAACAAAGCGCCCCTCTCTGTCAGCTTCATCGAAAAAGCTGCATTGTGGAAGCGGAGAAGAGGCACCGGTAACATCTGCAGCAGAAAAAGCAGACAAATTAAAAATGGATGACTTCCCATACATCTCCGATGGTGGAGAAGGCCGCTACATGGGGTCAAACAATAGCTTCGCCTCTCTAATGGCATCAGAGTCTGAAGACGAGGACGAACAAGTTGAATGCCTGAACAGCAACATCCAGGCGCTACAACAACGAGTGCTGGCCATCAAAGCCAAACAAATAGCCAGAAGAGCGAGGGAGCAAGAAGAGCCGCAAAATACACTGCAGCAAAAACAACAACATTTGCAGCTAGCTCCAAAGCAGCCACAGTCAAAACAGCGTAAGACTGAATTGCAACAACAACAACAGCAACGGGCGCCACAACAGCAACAACAACTACTAAGAAAACAACAGCAACACCAAAAGCAACATCAACAGCAGCAACAACAGCAGCAACAACAGCAACAAATACAGCAAAAATCAACGAAGCTAAGGGTACCTCCAATTAATACTTTTAAGATGGAACTTAGGGATACAATACAACTATGTAAGTCGGCCATAGGCAATAATTTTTACATTAAAAGACTTAGTTTAGATAGGCACGCGATCCACTGCAATACAGTGGAGCGCTACCAAAAAATTAAAAGTTTGTTGAAGGATTCGACGACGGAGTTCTTCTCCTACACCCCGAAAGGAGAGAAGCTGCAGACAATGCTGCTGAGGGGAATTGAACCGTCTACCGATCCGGAGGAGCTCCTCTCACTGCTTAAAGAGAAGGAGTGCGATGAGCTCACTTTCGTAGGGGTTAAGCCGTTTACCACAGCAAGAGCAAAAAGGGAGAAGCGGAAACTACCGTTTTTCTTAGTTCAGTTGACTCCCAACAGCAAACTGGATGGTTTAAGGAGTATTAATGTCCTAGACTACCAGGTTGTTCACTGGGAGAAATTAAAAAGAAGCGAAAACATTTTGCAATGTGTTCGCTGTCAAAGGTTCGGGCACGCCGCGTCGAATTGCGAAATGCAACCTCGATGCCTTAAGTGCGGAAAGAACCACAAATCAGAAGAATGCTCTCTCGGTAGGGATGGAGGATCTGACAAAAGCCAGCTCTCTTGTGTACTATGTAGGAACACGGGACACACCGCAAATTATCGGGGTTGTCCCAAATTCCAATACATTAAAAGAGTAAATCTGGCTCGGCAGCAGAAAGTGGACGTCAAACGTTCACCCGTTCAAACGCAAACACCAGCCGTTACTCCCCAAGCTACCTTCGCCCAAATGGCGGCAGGTAGGGGAAATACGGTACAACAAGCGAAGGTTGCTTCTCAGGCCCCAGCGCCTAGAGAACCTGAACCGGCAAATGACATGCTAGCTATCTTGCTCTCTATCCAAGGGCAGATGTCTCAGCTTCAACGTTTAATAACCGAGCAAGCTACGCGGGTAGATCAAATATACGCGCTGCTGCCGAGCCTAACGCACCTCCAGTCGTAATGAGTACGTACATGGCGGAGCAAACCCTGAAGGTCCTTGCAGTGAATGTTAATTCACTGATTAGGATTGAGCGAAGAGCCACACTTTTTAAGTTGCTTAAAGACCAAGCCCCTGATGTGCTTTTGGTTAGCGAAACTAAGCTAAACAAAAGGCACAAAATGAGGCACAGAAGGTATAAAATCATGCGAAGAAATCGACCCAACTCCATACAAGGAGGAGGCGTTGCAATCTTCGTAAGAAAGGGTATACGTTTTAAAAGAATATACAGTCGTGAAGTACGTAGGTTTCAGGTGCTAGAAGCATGCATCATGTATATCCCTCTCCGCAGTGGAAAGCGGTTATACATGGTGTCAGTTTATGCATCTAAGGCTACTCAATCCACCTCATTCATCTCAGAGCTCGAGACACTTTTTCCATTTTTGAGACTGGAATTGGAGGAAAACTATTTTATTATCGGCGGAGATTTCAACGCCAAACATAACGATTGGGGAAATAATACACCAAACACTAGAGGGAACCTGCTATTCAATTGGTGGGGTCAGCACAGTGTGATGTACCGACTCGGCCTTAAGGCGACGGATAGTCCGTCGTTTCCTAGACACGGCTCCTATTTGGATCTCCTGCTGTTTGACACACGAATACAACTGATAGGTATGAACCAACAAACTGTAAACTGTCTTCGCAATACAATTTGTGTATGCCAGTGACCATTGCGGTCTTAGTACTGAAATAACCGTTCCGAACGAAAATGCGGAATTGAATGAGTATGTTCAAAGGCATTCCTACAACTATAGTAGAGTGCGTTGGTCACACTTCTCCAGGACACTGACTAGAGCACTCTCCTCGAATTCGCTCTACCCACCGTCCAACAGAAATCTGTCAAACGAGGAGATTGACAGGTATCTTAAACTAATGGACGAGACAATTAAACGGACTATGGACAAAACGATACCTCGGTATCAACACACTGACAACGAACACTTATTCCGCAACGCAACTATTGACGCACTTCACCGACATAAAAGTAGACTACTCTCAAGACTGAAGACCTTGTACAGACAGTTTACTGACAGACATAACCCGGAGATTTTGACATTAAAGTCGTCGATCAAAAACCTCCAAACATTAATAAATGAAAATTACAGGTCTTCTGTAAGTTTGTATTGGAACAATAAAATTCGGGCTGTAAACGCTAGCAACCCGAATATGTTCCCGCAAATGAATAAAATATTTCGGAGGAAAGATCAAGACGACCTTTCATGTCTAAAAATCGCCCGAACGACTGACAACGAACGCATACTCTCAACAGCAGGCATAGATCCAAATGAAGCTGTTGATGATGACAACTTCTTTGTGATCGAAGATCCGCAAGAGAAGGTAGAGGCTATAGGAGCGACTTTCCAGGAAGTGTACAAGACAAATGACATCATTGGTCCCAACCACGACCTGGAAAATCGAGTCCTTGTCCACAATTTCTACCTTCGAAATGAAATAGTGAACTGGCGAATCGAGAACTCGGGTTTCACCCAGTTCAGTGACGAGAACATGGCAAATAATGTCATCGCCAATGAAAGGAAGCAACCCCCGTTCATTTCGAAGGAAGAATGGAATACCGAACATTGTGCTTCGACATCTCCCACTAGAAGCAGTGGACATTTATACCACCCTGTTTAACAATGCAATGAATAACGCACATTATCCAGCGCATTGGAAAACTGCGGTGGTACATCCTATCCCCAAAAGGGATAAAGACACCTCCAATCCGGCGAATCTCCGGTCGATCAGTCTCCTTCCAAACATCAGTAAGGTTTTCGAAAAAGTCATCAATAGAGTCCTGACTAAGTGGGTTGAGGACAGAAATATAGTTCCGGATAATCAATTCGGTTTCAAGGCGGGGCATGATGTTATTCATGCCGCGTCTAAACTGGTTTCTGATGTCCAATGGAACAAAGCCAAGAAACAGTGCACTGGTGCCTGCCTGATTGACTTGGAGAAGGCTTTCGACACTGTATGGTTAGAGGGACTCTTCTACAAGTTGGACAGACTGGGTATTAGTAAACCACTGCTGTATATTCTTTTCAATATGCTCACAGATAGACAGTTCATCGTGAAAAATGGCGATGTGACTTCTACTGGTACATTCAACATTAAAAACGGTGCGGTCAATTCGCCGATCCTATTCAACATTTACACAAGTGATCTGATAGGTTCACTTCACCATACCATAGCGTACGCAGACGACTTAATCGCGTACAGATCAGGTCCAAAGATTGAGGTTATAAACATTCTTTTGCAACGTGACTTCGATAAAATTAAGCAATATTGCGACGACTGGAAGTTGAAGATAAACTTTCAGAAGTCGGAAACCATTCTGTTTAGGACGCCTTTGTCTGGGGCCTCTGCGGATACCAGAAAGAATTGGCGAAAGTTTCAGATCGTGGGACAACACGGGCAGCCACTTGTTTGTCGAAATGTAGTCAGATACCTTGGGAACTGGCTAGATCAATATCTGTATTTTAACAAACATATAGATGTTGCTCTGGCCAGAGCCAGAGATGTTTTTGCCCTTACAAAGAGACTGTTTTATAGCAGACAACTCGATGCGAAGGTTAAGGTGATCTGCTACATGGCCCTTATTCGGCCTATGCTTACATTTGGTTGTCCCGTGTGGTTCAACGTGAGAGCAAGTCTTTTGGAAAAGATTCGGGTGTTTGAGAGGGCTTGCCTTAGGGCTTGTCTTCGCTTGTACAGAACACCAGAGTCTGAGTACATAAAATTCTATCCTAATGAGGTCTTGTACAATAGGGCGAACCTAATACGAGTGGACAATTTTGTTATTAAGTTGACTCGAAGGCACATTGCAAGAGTAATGACCTCGTCGAACAACCTGATCTCCGGGGCTTACTACCCTAATTATTTGTATCATGAGAGAGTTCGCTTTGACGGCTTTATTCCTCCAGAAGCGTTCCTCTACCTCGATATGAAAGGTCTGATCCAGGACAGATTAGCGGTGCCGTTAATCTTCCACGTCGCTCGAACGGCTGCGGACAGGCGACTCAACTACGACAGAGACGTCGCACACGGTAGTGCGGAGCGTCTCCGGTTCAGTAGGGCGGTAGGGAGTCGCGACATGAGGGATGTTGCTCGGCAGCACCAACAATTTTGGTGGCTTATGGGAGAGGAGGAAGCTCCATCGTCGAATTCCTCTAGTACAGAGTAGCTTCATTAGGGAGCAGAGTGGGTCAGCCTAATTCTTTAGCCGTGGCCGACTTACATAGCTTAAGGTAGGTTTAAGTTAGAAATAAGAGGAAATAAAAAAAAAAATTAAAAAAAAAATAATCGAGATGGGTAACAATTTCTTTGTAATACTCTTAAAAAAAAAAAAAAAAATTGTATATATTTACAAAACAAAAAATTAGTATAAGTAGATTAAGCAGTTCGTAGATTAGTTTTTATGTTTAGTCTTAAGTTTTATATATAAACAAAAATCCATTTTTTTTTTTTTGAAATAATGAAATTGTTTTCTTAGTTTTAAGTATATTTAGTATTGAATAATATAATAAAATAATGTTCGTACGTCGAAAGACATATTTAATTGTTAGGTTTAACTTAGAGTGTCCGCATGGGGCCAGTAAGTTAGAATTAAGATAAATTGTAAGTTAATTAAGCTAATTTTTAAGCGTTTTTTGTATAGCAAGTAAGAATTAATGAATTGATATAATAAAAATGCATTGAAAATGAAAAAAAAAAATGACCACGATACTCAGACGTCCATGGGACTGTGTGCTCAATGAGCTTTGAACAACGACAGTCTTTCCGGGTCTTAATGGGATAACTATGAGACATCTACACTTTAAAAGTGTTCCATACTCGACCCCAAGCCGTCCAATGTTAGGAAATATATCAAACTAAAAAAATGGGACACTGGGCCATTTGAAGACATGCGAACGATTTCCGCAGAAGCGGAAAAGAAATCTGTATTGCAATCTCTTTCCAATTTTTTTTTTAAGTAATATTGACGACTATCTGGATGTAAGGCAGCTCTTGAACCCCTTCGGGTACCATCGAACCCCAAATGTAAATATTCTGCCTATTAACGTTGCCATTAAATTAGAAATTGGGCTCATCGCTGAACAAAATAATCGGCTTAAGTTCGAATTGAATTGTAAAGTACGCCAAGTTATTGCAAACGACAAGGTAAGATGTTAAGAACGAATCTGAATCGATTCACGACGGCCATCGTGTATACTTTGCACTATCGCCGCTTTATTTTCTTCAGATAGACCTGGTCTATTTAGTTGCGTATTATTTAATAATGAGAATGAGGTTTGTAAATTTTCGATTGTATAGCGAATTGTGCCCTCGGTAGGCCGATTATATAAAACATAAGTTGCCCGAAATACATTCACATGAATGTAATACAGCTGAATAATTCGTCGACGCTGTGCCGGGCCAAGTCTTTCTATAATAAAATATCAAACGCACAGAAATACCATACCAGTGTATGACCTGGCCGTAGTGGTTGTGGCCAAGACTATTGAAGAGATCACGACTAGATGCACGGAGGCAGTTTTCAGGGTCGGCAGTTGGCTGCAAAGAAAAGGATTGAACCTGGCGGCACAGAAGACCGAGGAAGTCCTCTTGACCACAAGGAAAAAGAGAAAGGTGTTTTCCTTTCAGAGTGGCGATTTCACGGTCACATCAAAGCCTTACATGCGATACCTGGGAGTCCTCCTAGGCGCAAGGATCTGCTTTAAGGAGCATCTTAAGCAAGTAAAAGGTAAAGCCGACAGGATGACGATGGTTCTGCCCCGGATAATGGCAAATACATCGGGCATTCGGTCTTATAAGCAAAGACTGCTAGTAAGGGTCACCAGCTCGGTGATTTTGTACGCGGCTCCTATCTGGGCATCGGTAATGGCTAAGCGCTCTTACGCAGCCGGAATAACACACACACACACCGCCTGAGCGCGCTCCGTGTAGTGAGCGCATATAGGACCGTTTCTGATGCCGCTGCATGCATTCTGGCCGGCATGCCGCCGATCGACTTGATCGCGGAAGAGCTGCAGAAGATCCGACTGGACAACCTGCCAAAAGAGGACGCTCGGCGTAATTGTAATTCATGCATGGCAAAGTAGATGGAGCCGTTCCCAAAAGGGTAGATGGACGAATGCCCTAATCCCCAAAGTCGATGAATGGCTGCAGAGGAGGTATGGAGAGGTAAACTTCTGCCTCACGCAAGCCTTCAGTGGACATGGCTGCTTTAGGGGCTATATACATTGCTAAGGCATTGAAGATAATCCTCACTGTCCAAACTGTGAAAGAACAATAGAGGATGCAGAGCATGTTCTCTTCTCGTGCCCGAGATTCGAACACATCAGTAGCTCCATATACCTGGTCCCCAGCATGTTAAACAGCCCCCGGAAATGGCAGGCTATTGAAGGCTCAATCGTGACATTGATGATGGAGCTGAGAGCTATAGAATGCCGCCGGGAGAGTGAGCTATTCCAGCGAGGTGTAATTTCTCTACGAATTTGACAGTGACGACTAGACGAATGCTTTGAGTTTTTGCTCAGGACATCCTTCTGACGAAATACCTATCGGTGGTTCCAGGAGGAGCTTCCCGTCCGGACGATGAGGACATGTTTTTAGTGCGGTTAAAGTCCCACATTGACCTTTAGGCTTTCATATATCAGTGTGACACGACATACCATGCATAGTCTCTCATAAAATCTTCACTGGAAAGGGAACCTCTTTAAGATCTACCCCTTACTTATTATTCGCAACGTTTAAGGTTTTAGTTAGTTTCCTCTGTGTTGAATGGCGGGACTTTACTATTAACGCAATTCCACTGATAATTTGCGACTTAAATGATAACTTTTACTTACTTACCTATAATCTACGAATGCTCTTATCTGTGTTGCACTTAAGGGCAGTCTTCGACGTTAAAATTAATAAACTTCAAACGCTACCTTGGTGTACCTATTCAAACTTCGATAGTGGACGCTTAAAAGCCAAAACTGACTTAAGCAGTTGCCTGCGACCTAAGAAAGATAGCCGTGTAATTCCGGTTAACCATTCCGTCTTAATAGAGATAAAGGACTATTATTCTTGTTTTGTCCCTATTCAGAAAGAAGTTCAATCGAAAACCGAAATCAGATCAATCAGTTGTTTACAAATGCTACTATGCTACATTGCTTCATCTTGTCTTGAGGTTAAACTTTAACCATTTTCCGCACATACTCAAATTTCAAAATTTTGTTTTGTGCTTAACCTGCTAGAACTTTGTCATTTTCAGTATCTTGTTAATTCATAAGTAAGCGACTTTTTTCTTTCTCACATTTTCTGAAGTAAGCGCTAACCTTGGAGTATGGCACGTCTAGCGTTTTAGGAGAAGATATTTGACTTATACGAGTACCTTTTCAAATCCTCTGGAACTTGCATTCATGCATTTAAAGTGGCTTTTCGTTGGATAATATCTTGCCAGGTTGGTCTTATTTCAATCTCAAGTCAGTCAAGAGGACTGATTATATACTACCTTTTCCTTAGAGCAAATAAATCTTGCCTGAGAAGACTTACTTTTTTTCACAAAAATGTGTAATGAAACCTTTCACTGGGCAGTGTTAAGACTTTTGGGAGTCATACTAGAAGCCTGGCATGAGGCTATATTCTGGCATAAGATTGTTTAAGGTAGGCACCCTTGCAGGAGCGTAAGTGCGTCTGTGGTCTTAGCCTATGTTATAAGGAGAGATTCCTGACATTCGTCGTAGTACTTACACATGTAGCATGGGTCGTCATCGACCTTAGGATTAGCGAAAGCTTTGAATAGGCTTCTCCTTTCATCAAGCGACTTGTGATTGGGATTGAAGACAAAGAGCAATAGTTGCAGGATGTTCTTCAACAGCTGCCAGAAATTCTTCATAAACCATAACTTCCTCCTGGCTTCGCTTTGAATTATTTTTGACTTATACACGTACGAGGGCTGTATGATAAGTACCCGTGTTTACCGACTGATGGCACCACTGATGCCATAATATAGCGCCATTTTTACAACGATGACACTCAAACTTTAAGACAGAGTAGTTTTGTTTTGACAGCTGTTGAAAGTCATCAAGTTCGTGTTTATTTGAATCATGGAGAAAGACCAATATCGATCAGTGATTCAATTTCTTTTTTTGGATGGGAATGCGTGTGAGGAAATCAAAGCGAAGTTGCATGCTGTTTATAAGAACCATGCACCTTCGATGACTACCATCAGGTACTGGTTTAATGAATTCAAGCGTGGCCGAACATCCGTTTTTGATGAAGAGCACCCACGCCGTCCGATTGAGGTGACTACGAAGGACTTACTTACTTACTTTAGGTGGCGCTACAGTCCGGGGTGGACCTGGGCCTCAGTCAGCAAGCTTCTCCAGCCAGCTCGATCCCTGGCAAGCTGCCTCCAGTTTCGCACGCTAAGTTGGCTGAGATCCTCTTCCACTTGCGTGCGCCACCTGAGTCTTGACCTTCCTCTACTGCGCTGTCCCTCGATGGCGGATTCGAAGACTTTTCGCACCGGAGCATTGGTGTCCATGCGCTCTACATGACCCAGCCATCTCAGTCTTTGGATCTTCACTCTTCTGGCTAGGTCCATGTCGCTGTACAGTCCATACAGTTCGTAGTTGCATCTCCTCCTCCACTCACCGTAAATGCAGATGGGACCGAAGATCGCCCGAAGAATTTTTCTCTCGAAGCAACCAAGAACACCCTCATCCATTTTTGATAATGTCCATGCCTCTGCGCCATAGAGCAGGACCGGGACTATTAAGGTCTTATAAATGGTGACTTTGCTTTGCTACTCTATTGCCTTCTTAACCCAAAGAAACAGCGTTTGGCAAGAGTTATTCTTCGCTTGATCTCAGCGCTGGTGTCGTTGTCTGTGTTTACAGCGGAGCCTAGGTAGACAAAGTCCTTAACTACCTCAAAGTTATACCTATCGAAGGTGACGTTCTGTCCGAGACGTCGGTGTTGGTTGTCCTTTTTGCTTGACAGCATATACTTGGTCTTGCCTTCATTGACCGCTTAACCCATTTTCGCCGCTTCCGTCTCAATATTCGCGAAAACGCCACTGACATCACGCTACTTTCTTCCGATTATGTCAATATCGTCGGCGTATGCGAGTAGTTGGACGGACTTTTGAAAGATAGTGCCTCTTGTGTTTGCTCGTGAGTTTTGCACTATTCTTTCAAGTACAATGTTGAAAAAATCGCATGACAGCGCATCGCCTTGTCCTTTCTGGACATCTAAGGTCTCGGTGAGATCTTTACCGACCTTGATGGAGCAGCGTGCATTCTCCATCGTCATCCTGCACAGACGGACGAGTTTGGCAGGGATTCCAAAACTAGACATCGCTCTATATAGCTCGTCTCTATAGATGCTGTCATACGCGGCCTTAAAATCGATGAATAGGTGGTGGGTATCGATCTGAAGCTCATGGGTCTTCTCCAAGATCTGCCGTAGTGTGAATATCTGGTCGATGGTGGACTTTCCTGGCCTGAAGCCACACTAATATGGACCTATCAGGTTGTAGACGAACGGCTTCAGGCGTTCACACAATACGGCGGATAAGATCTTATATGCGATGTTCAGGAGACTGATGCCTCTGTAGTTGGCGCAGTTCAGAGGGTCTCCTTTCTTGAGAATTGGACAAACAATGCTGAGGTTCCATTCATCAGGCATACTTTCGTCCGACCATATTTTACAGATGAGTTGGTGTATGCTCCTTACCAAGTCATCGCCTGCCGCTTTGAAGAGCTCGGCAGTCAGGCCATCCGCTCCAGCAGCTTTGTTGGACTTAAGCTTCGATATGGCTATCTTCACTTCATCCAGGTCGGGTGGACGGAATTGTTGGTCATCATCGTCCAGGTCGAAAGGTTGATTCTGCCTGACAGCGGTATTTGGTCCGTCATCGCCGATATACAGTCTGCAGAAATGATCTTTCCAAATCCTCAGCATCGACTGCGATTCTACTACGATGTTCCCTTGTTCATCTCTACAGGCTTCGGTTCGGGGTTTGTTTCCGCGGCATGTTATTTTTACCTTTTGGTAAAACTTCCGAACCTCATTCCTGAGAAGCCGGTTTTCATCTCTCCTCTTCCGCTCATAGAGCTCATGTAGCCGTCTGACGTCGAATTTTCTCACAGCATTAGTTTGTCTTGGCGTAGTTTGGGATATCCGCAACCGTACCTTGGCTACAACAAGGTAATGGTCCGAGTCGATGTTAGCTCCTCGGAACGTACGGACATCCATAATAGTGGAGGAATGTCTTGCGTCGATCGCAATGTGATCAATCTGGTTGCCTGTTGATTGATCAGGAGTTCTCCAAGTCCCCTTGTGTATGTCGAGATGTGGGAAACGGGTGCTAGGCATGACAATTTTTCGCCCCGCCGCAAAGTCGATTAGCCTGAATCCGTTATCGGAGGTGGTGTTGTGCAGGCTATATTTTCCGATTGTTCCACCAAAGATACCCTCTCTTCCTAGCTTTGCATTAAAATCTCCGAGGACAATTTTAATGTCATAGCTAGGGCATTGCTCGTAGGCGGCGGCACAACCCCCAACCTGGAGGACCAGTTCCATTTTGAGTGCCCCTAGGACGAGGGGTCGGTAACACCGAAGCCAGTAACCCGTTCCGGGATGTGAGCGCTGCCGTTGGCCTATATAGGGCTCGTCCGCCACCATCTCTTTTCCAAGACCCTGACTAAGTCCTGGAAATCCTTTCCGGCCTGAGCCGCAAATATGTCGGAATAGCCAGGATAAGGTCTTGTTTTGTTTTTCCGACACTAATCCTGGTTTATGGCGTAGGAAACTCGCCATTTGCCCCCTTCACTTCGCAATCTCTAGTGAGATTCCTAGATGGCGCCACGGGGAAGCGTGAAGTAGGACTTATTAGCAGAGCTGCAAGATATTCGGTTGCAGAGGTTCATTCTCGTCATTTAAATAACCAGCACCTGCCGGAAGATGCTACTTCTACGAGGCCTTATACTAATCGTTGCCATCGAAGGACATGGTTAATAAAATCCATGATATCGTGTTAGCAGATCGTCGGGTGAAGGTCAGAGAGATTGCTGACATTGTGCACATCTCAATTGAACGCATACAAATTAGCCTTCACGAAAAATTGGGCATGAGAAAGCTATCGGCGGGTTGAGCGCCGCGTTTTCTAATACTGGAACAAAAACGAAATCGCATGACAACTTCGGAGCACTGTTTGGACGTGTCTAAGCGCAATCTGGAAAAATTTCTACGGCGTTTCGTAACTGTTGACGAAACATGGACCCATCACTCTATGCCAGAAATGAGAGAACAGTCAAAACAGTGGATTTCACCAGGTGATATTGCTCCAATGGGTCCATCGGCCAAAAAAGTCATGGCCATCGTTTTTTGGGATTCGCAAGGCATCATCTTTACCGACATTTGGAGAAAAGAAGGACAATCAGGATGCAGTACTATGCTGATTTATTGAACCAATTCAATGCTGAATTAATAAAAAAAAAAAACGGCCCCACTTGGCAACAAAAAAAAAGTCCTTTTTCATCATGACCACGAACCTGCTCACTCGTCTGCAATCGCCACAGCAAAACTGGTCGAATTACGCTACGAATTACTGCCTCACCCACCCTATTCTCCAGATGTGGCCCCATGTGATTTCTTTTTGTTTCCAAACATGAAAAAATGGCTTCGCGGAAGTTCGACAAATCAAATTTTTTGAATGGCTTAAACAAGTTAGAATATCGCTGGACTAAATTTATCGAGCTGAAAGGAGACTATATTGCAAAATAATTTTTTTTTTATGCCTAGCACAGGTACTTATCATACAGTCCTCGTATCTTCATCGATTTCGGTAAGTCAGACTGAAAGCTGGCCGAAAGCTGAGAATTTGTTTTGTGAACTGAACAGAAACATCTTTGTTTTACAAATCCACCGATTTTTAGTCTTATCCGACCAATCTGAGTCATTGAGTAATTATGCAGCATGTCATGCACTAAAATTAGAACCAAAATGATGGTCAATGCATAATGGCATAGGCTTACTCTGATAAAAATTGCAGGGTCTCGCAATTGTTTATTTTTGACTACCACAAGGTAGTTGACTATACGCCACCGGTGTTTAAACACTCTTTTTTATAAAATTATAAACCAACAATTCATGAAAACAAGAATTGACCCTGCGTGAACCTGAGCCTTGCCTGTTCCGAACACCAAGATATGTGTTCCTTCGCTCTATATGCTCTTTATTTTTGTTTAGACGTCACTGCACATATTGCAGAATATCTATATGTCAGACACTGATACTTTGTGACTGACGCTGCCCATGTAAGATGTATCCAAACTCTATCGATGTACCTATAGATAAAGTAGAACAATGGCTTGGAAGAATTCTTATTAATGCAAAGGCTTTTCGTATAAACTTTCCATAGGGTGCTCTACGTACCCATTAAACAAGGTTGATGGTAAGGTTGTACTCAAGCCTTGAAATCTAACACGTAAGTTGGCCAGAAAGTTGAGTTGAACAGGGCAGAAAGCAATTAAAATTTTACCATGACCTCAAATTTGTTCACTCCAATTGAAAGTTTTTTTTTTTTTGTTTTTGAAATTGTAAGAAACTTCGGCATTGAGTTTTTTTTGCCAAGTTAATCGTTTTTTTTTTTTAATTTTTGCTAATTTGCAAAAATCGAACATTAAAACGAAAAAATACGAGAGCACGTGACGATTGTTGGTTGTTCACATTCTTGAGGAAAAATCAACATCGTTCGAATTGCGTTGAGATTGGAGAAGCTTTTCCATAGTTTGGTCTTCAATTATTAAATATTTCATAAGCATTTTACACCACAATTGAAAAACGAAGTTTTTGAGGTGTTCTTAGAAAATAACAATTTGGTGCGTAGTTTGATTTGAATATTCCATTAAAACGTTCCAAAGTTTGATCGGTGCGCTAGTTCAGTAACTTGACTCCTTTCTACAGTAAGACATTTAATAAGTAATAAGTGTTATTTATTACTTCTAGAAGATGTCCGTTTATGCTCATTAAGTCTAGATACTAAGTCTGCATCATGCGCTTTTACCCGTAAAGGAAGACATCTACTTGTGGTTTGTAACTATAAAGTTCAGCAGCTTTACCCCAATTCAGAGTTCGGGCGTCGATTTGAGATAACTTGAATTTCCGAGCCTTTCGTATTTTAAATGCAGTTTAATGGCTAAATTAGGTAATAACGGATGTACAGATATTTACTAACTTGCTTGGTAGGCGCTTCTAAGGCTGACCAGACCTTCAATTAAAAAGCATCTCCAGTCTCAACGTAATTGCGGAATTGGAGGAGTTTGTCCAAAGATATTCTTACAACTACAGTAAGACCCGATGGACACGCTTCTCCTCAACCCTGACAAGAGCACTGTCCTCGAACACGCTCCACCCACCGTCCAATAGGAATTTATCAAATGAGGAGATCGATAAGTACCTTAAACGAATGAACCAGACAATAAAACAATGATATAGTTGGCCCTAATTATGACCTGGACAATCGCGTCTTGGTGCACAACTTCTATATTCGAAATGAAGTAGAGAACTGGCGATCCGAGGGCTCTGGTTTCACCCGGTTCAGCGACGAAAATATGGCAAATAATGTCATTGCCAGAGAAGGTGACCTACCCCCGTTCATTTCGAAGGAAGAACTCCATGAGATCCTCGACACAGAAGTAAGAAATCAGTGGGGAACGATGGTATTCCGAACATCGTGCTTCGACATCTTGCTCTAGAAGCGGTGGACATTTATACCACCCTGTTTAATAATGCAGTGAATAATGCACATTATCCAGCGCATTGGAAAACGGCGGTGGTTCAACCTATCCCCAAAAAGGGAAAGGATATATCCAATCCGGCGAATCTCCGGTCGATAAGTCTCCTTCCGAATATCAGTAAGGTGTTCGAAAAAGTAATCAATAGAGCTCTGACTAGGTGGGTTGAGGACAAACATATAGTTCCGGATAATCAATTCGGTTTTAAGGCAGGACATGCTATCTCACATGCCGCGTCTAAACTGGTGTCCGATATCCAATCGAATAAAGGCAAAAAACAGTGCACTGGTGCCTGCCTAGTTGACTTGGAGAAGGCTTTCGACACCGTATGGTTAGAAGGTCTTTTCTACAAGCTGGCTGGTCTGGGGATTAGTAAACCACTCTTGTACATTCTTTATAATATGCTAACCAACAGACAGTTCATCGTGAAAAATGGTGATGTGACTTCTGTTGGAATATTTCAAATTAAAAATGGTCTTCAGCAAGGCGTCGTCAATTCGCCGATCCTATTCAACATTTATACAAGCGACTTGATAGGTTCACTTCCCCATACTATTGCGTACGCAGATGACTTGATAGCGTACAGAACAGGTCCAAAAATTGAGGTCATTAATACTCTCTTACAGCGTGACTTCGATAAGATAAGACGATTTTGCGATGACTGGAAGTTGAAAATCAACTTTCAGAAGTCGGAAACCATTCTTTTTAGGACGCCGTTGTCTGGAGCCTCTAGGGACACCAGAAAAAATTGGCGAAAGTTCTCGATCATTGGACAACACCGACAGCCACTTGCCTGTCGAAATGTAGTCAGATACCTCGGGATCTGGCTAGATCAGTTTCTGTATTTTAACAAAAATGTAGATGCTGCTCTAGCCAGAGCTAAAGGCGCTTTTCCCCTCACAAAGAAACTGTTTTATAGCAGCCAACTCGATGCGAGGGTAAAGATAATCTGCTACAAGGCCCTTATTAGGCCCATGCTGGTATTTGGGTGTCCCGTGTGGTTCAATGTACGAGCAAGCTTACTGGAAAAGGTTCGGGTGTTTGAGAGGGCTTGTCTTCGCTTGTACAGAACACCAGAGTCGGAGTACAAAAATTGTTATCCTAATGAGGTCCTTTACAACAGGGCGAACCTAATACGAGTGGACAACTTCGTAATTAAGCTGACTCGAAGGCACATTGCAAGAGCAATGGCCTCGACGAATAACCTGATATCTGGGGCTTACTTCCCCAATCACCTTTATCATGAGAGTGTGCGCTCTAACGGCTTCGTTCCACCGCAAGCATTCCTCTACCTTGATCAGATAGGGTTGATCCAGGATAGATCAGCGGTCCCGTTAATCTTCCATGTCGCTCGGACAGCTGGGGACAGGCGACTCAAGTACGACAGAGACGTCGCACACGGCAGGGTGGATCGTCTCAGGTTCAGTAGGGCGGTAGGGAATCGCGATAAGAGGGATGTCGTTCGGCAGCACCAGCATTTCTGGTGGTTGAGTGAGGGGGAAGATGTTTTTTCGTCGTTTCCGTCAATTACGGACCAGCCTCACTAATGAGGCAGAGCTGACCAATCTATTTGCTCTGTAAATAGCGATGGCCAGCTTACATAGGTTTAGGTTAGCATTTAAGTAATATATATATATATTAGTACGAGTATATACAAAGGTATATACTAATGTATGTATATAATTGTGTATAATGTCTATGTGTGTGTATGTACGTATTGTATGTAGGTTAGGTAGATTAAGGTTTATTTTAAGTTAGAGAGTAAGTTTTTATAAAAATAAAAAAGCAAGTCTTAGCCTAAGTATGGAAAATAAATATTCATTAATAAAATGCAAATAAAGTCGAAAGACATAGATATAAGAATTTAGAGTAGCTTAGAGTGCCTGTGTAGGGCCAGTAAGTTAGTATAAGATTGTTTAGTAATTGTAAGCTAGCTTTTAAGCATTTTTGGTAGTATGTAAGAATTCATGATTAAGAAAATAAAATGCATTTAAAACTAAAGCTAGCATCTCCAGTCAGCTTGTTCTTTAGCTATTTGCCTAAATTTTTAAACCCTAACTTGGTTGAGGTCCCCTTTCATTTGCCTGCTTCCCTGAGTCATTGTATTTTTGTACAGCGCTGTCCTCGCGGAAGGATTAGAAAATTTTCCAGACTATTTAACGTAACCTAGTTCTCTCAGCAGTTCGACTCTTTCTCTTCTGGCTAAGTCGATTCTGCTGTACTGATCATACAGTTCATCTTGCCCTTACTGACGGGCAATATTAACGAAATTCCAACTTGCTTATTCTACTAAATACGTTAATATAAGTTCTCCGTTATTCCTTGAAGAATAATGTTAAAGAAATCGCATGTCAGCGCATCCAGTCCATCAAAGTTCTTGTGGAGTTCCTTACCGACCTTGATGGAGCATTGTCCATCGTCATCCTGCACAGATGGACGACTTTGGCAGGGATACAAAAACTAAACATTGCCCTGTATCTATAGCTCGTCTCTATAGATGCTGATATACGAGACTTAAAAATCAGTGAATATGTGGTGTGTATCGACCTAAAGCTCATGACTTTTCTCGAGGATCTGCCGTAGTCTGAATATTTAGTGAATGGTATACTTTCCCATTCTGAAGTCACACTGAGGGTCCCAGAGGGTCTCCATTCTTGAGGATCGGACAAACAATGCTAAGGTTCCATTCACCATATGCCCGGTGTACTTTCTTCTGACCATATTTTATAAATGAGTTGGTGTATGCTCCTTACCGAGTCACCGCCTGCCGATTTGAAAAGGTCGTCCACTCCAGTAGCTTTATTGGACCTAAGCTTACATATTGCTATCTTCACTTCATCCAGATCGGGTTGACGGAATTATTGGTCTACATCGTATTGCCCGATGGTAGTATTTAGTTCGTCAGCGTTATATAACAGCAGTCTACAGAAATGATCTTCTTAAATACTCTCTATCGATTGCTACTCTACTAAGACGTTCTTTGTTCGTCTCTACAGACTTCTGTTCGGGCCTTGTATCCGTGGTAAAACTTCCGATTATTATTCCCGGAGTGGTGTCTCTCAGTTTATTCTGAGAAACCGGTATTCGTCTCTCCTCTATTGCTCACAGGTCTCGTGAGCAGCTCTAGTCCGTCTATGCAGCGCCGGTTTGTTTGTCTTTTGCTTAACTGCATGTGCTTGCCGGTATTCGTCACTAAACTAGGGGTTATGATATGATGGTCGAGTGAAGCCAACCACATCAGAAGTGGCATCTTTGATGGCTTTTTAGCAGCATTGACACTATATTTCGATGCTTGATGCTTTCCACAGAAGACCTCTTAAGAGATTAAGAGAGACTTGATAGGAAATCTCGCGATTGTAGCGGCCTCGCGTCAAAATTCCTCTCAGCCTGCAACCATAGCTTGTCTATAAGGTAGTTGTCCGAGTCGTCACCTCGGTGACCAGTTCGCACCGGAGCAGTTAAAAGTGCAATCTATTCTCGAATACATACTAATCCATTCATTGTGGGTGCACCACAATTCATAAGAAGATACCAATTCTTTGACTGCACCGAGTTTTGGGAACATCGTTCGTTTAACTTCTGTGAATTTTCCCATATCGACATTAATAAGTCTGATTTTGTTGTTGTAGACAAGATTTTTCAATATTTCAGTTAAAGATGGCCTGCTTGCCCATATTGCCGCTTAGGTTGCTAAGTAATACTTAAGCTCCATGTTGGAGGCTTCTCTTTCTCAACTTTTCACTCTAAGAACGTTTAGAAGACATCGTTCGCCGCGATTTCCTTCTAATCTCTAAGGTCAAAGTTTAAAAATTTCATACTTATTCGTATGGTGAGCTAAGGTTCATTTGCCGAGGTAAATAAGGAGTCTCTTGTAAATATATCAGAACTTTATAACAAATTATAAAATAAATGAATACACATCACGGTTTCACGTTAAAACAGCAAACATTCCAAATTACAGCGACTTCCTCGTTTTTAGCAACAACGTTTCAGTACTAAGTACATCAACCTCGTTTCCCATTGCTCATTTAACCAAGACATTCAGTGTTTAATCCTTCACCTCGTAATTTATGCACATCACTTGCTTCATGCATGTGTCCCCAACACTGATAGAGATCAATTCGTGAGTAAGTTCACAAGCTAATGTCTTGACATGGACAACAGCGACGGCATTTTAAGATCTGACAAAGCCCAATGTGAAGATGTCATTACTACTTCTCTGAGGATATTTTACAATTTGTGTGACATGGCAGTGCGGACGTGCGTATTCACAACGCGACGGAAGTCCATAATCAAGATTAGTGCAGCTCTTATATCTTATAGCTGTTTAGGGTGCGGTGCTTGACTACCCATCACATCAATTGCCACTCGTATCAGCGTCAAAGATACGAAGTATCTCAACGTCTTAAAGAGGTTTGTTCCGCTTTGTGTAGGTCGTTACCTACTCTAGTTATGGCCAACCGTAATATGTACACATCAGAGTATCAGTACGTATTCGTATTTCTTCTGAAAAAGGGGAAACTGAAATCCCACTTGTGGATATGTCGGAGGATCCCACTGTGACCGCAGATAATCAAAGGCCAGTCTCCGTAGTATGCAATTTAATTAGCTGTGCGCCCAACCACTGATGGTGTTGATAGCAAAAAATAAACTTGCTATCACCCCGTGGTATCTTCCTCTCTAAATGTACCGCAGGTAAATCTCATCCGCATTTTTAACTAATTGCATTCGTGTAAAAGGCCATTCCTATCCTACCATTAAAGGGAAAGGTGTAGATACGAGTACTTGTATTGGTATTCGTATTCGTATCTGTTGCAATGCGTAGGACCATTCATTTGTTAGATGTTTGAACGTGTTATATGATGGAATATGCGGACCACTTACTAGTAGCTATTGGTTGCACATAAATGGATTCAAGTCCAAGATAGAGATCGATTTAGCAGAGATTTCCGAAGGAGAATTAAGGGGGGATAGGAATATAGGATGAACAAAAATTGTTGGTCGTGAGGGTGTCTATGAATCTTTGACTCTGTAGTTGCTTGTGTGGGAGCTTTCTCTGGTGAATTGAACTTGTGTAGCTCTGCTAGTAAGTTGCACTAAAATATGTTCTTGGGTCAAGTTGTGGAAAGCTGGACTTGGCTACAGATAACAAATCTGAGCTTCCAAAGCACGGCGATAGCAGATAAGTGTATGCTATCATTTGTGCAGAATTATTTAATAGTTTCGCTCAGTATTTGAAGATAAATATATGGCCGATGACGAATGACTCCTCGAGTGTGCTTCCATCTAACCTGTATGTTCTTAACCTTAGCTGGTCCATCTGCTCCAGCGATCTATTTTTTTTAAGCTTAAATAACGCTATCCGGACCGTTTCTTGGTAGAGTAGGCCAAAATATTATCGATCATCGATAATTCAATCTTCCTGGCAGCCGAATGCTGGACCACCAACTTAACATCATTTGCACTTACCTGAGGAGGATTTTGCATAAGGCTATCGGATTATTCACTTCCAAGGTCCTATAGATCCAGGAATTAAAGCAAAATGACCACCCGCTTCGTTACCGCTTCTCTATTTGACGGCAATTTTGCTCAAGAAATCAAACAGCGTCTCCAGCCAGCTAGATCCTTTGCTAGCAGCCTCCAGTTTCGAACGCTAAGTTGGCTGAGGTCCCCTACCACTTGCGTGCGCCACCTGGGTTTCGGTCTTCCTCTGCTGCGCTATCCCTCGGAGGCGGATTTGAAGACTTTTCCGACCGGAGCGTTGGTGTCTATGCGCTCCACATGACCCAGCCATCTCAGTCGTTGGATCTTCTCTTCTGGCTAGGTCGATATCGCTCTACAGTCCGTTCAGTTCATCGTTGTATCTCCTCCTCCCCCCACCATCGACGCAGATAGGACTGAAAATCACTCGAAAAATTTTCCTCTCAAAGCAGCCAAGACCACCCTCATTGCATAGGTACCAATGGTCTGACGTCCATTGGTAGTGTCAAATTCTTACTGATTAAAACCACCTCCCGGAGAATCTTTCCGTTTATTCCCCCGCGGAACTACCTCTAAGTATTACTTCGCGAGTGACGGATTTGAGCTCTTTCCTTCGTCACGGGGTGCTTAGTGAATTCGCGTTCCGTTGCTGTTCTTAATTCCTTAGATCGCACATCAGTCGTGCTGCTGCATGGTTCACAGCAGCTCTGGTGTTGGCCGTTCACCAAATTCTTCACACAATACAGCTCTTTCGCTTGCATGCCCCCCACATTCGAAGAAAACGTGCTCCACGTTCTCTACCGCTTTTACGCAGCGAGGACAGGACGGACTCGAATCACGGTTTCGATTGAATAGATACGAGTATGCCCGGAAAAAACCGTGACCCGTCAAGAACTGTGTAAGATAGTAATTCAGTTCGCCGTGTTTTCGTTTTACCCAACTTTCAATCCTTGGGATTAGTCGGTACGTCCATCTCCCTTTTTGGGACTCGTTCCATTGTTGTTGCCACGCTTCTATACTGCGGTTTCTTCGAATTTCTTCGCTTGATTTATGGATGGCCCGATTCGAACGCGATTGTCATAAAGTTGTCTAGCTTCTAAAGCTGGGATATCGATTGGTACCATAGAGGATAGTACGAGTACCATTATCGCGTCGTGGGAAATGCATTGCTAACTCGCAGTGCACATAATCTGTACACAGATTTGAATCCCTTCATGTGTGTCTTTTTGTTCGTAACGTCAGACCATATTTGTGCTGTATGGAGGCTATAACTCTCGCAAGCATTAATCGTTTGCCTTGTTTCCGGCCGCCGATATTCGATATGAGATTCGAAAGGACTCCGCTCCACTTTCGACAATTTCTTGAAAGCGTATGCGAGGTGAAATTAAGCCGAGCATCAATCATCACTCCCAGGGATTTTAGAAATGGGCTGGAAATAATTGTGTGCTCTCCGACTTTTATAGTTATCGTTTCTAGCCCCCTTCTACTCGTAATGAGAACGATTTCCGTTTTATGTTCCGCGAGGTCTAAACTCATATCGCGTAGCCAGTTTTTTTTCAGTACTATTGCTTCGTTGCAATACAACTCGATTTCTTCCAGTCGTTTGGCCAAAACTACAACAGCAATATCGTCCGCAAAACGTATAATGGCGGCTTCCCTGGGGACTGGGAGTAGTAAAATGTCGCCACACATCACGTTCCACAGTAAGGGACCTAACACTGATCCTTGGGGGCCGCCCCCTGTAATTTTATATAATTTTGTCCCGTCGTCGGAGTCGTAGAGGAGAAACCTATCGGTAAAATAGCTCCTGATCAATCTTAATATGGTATGTGCTTCGGTACATTTAATCTTTAGCGGCATTGTAAAATACGCGACTAGTTCGTTGAGTTAAAAGCATCTTTCACGTCAAGTGTAACCACGGTGCAGTACTTTTTACTGCCTCCTTTCCATCGTCTACCTTCTATGGCCGATTGGGCTTTGTCTATGGTATTACGACTTTAGTCGCGTCGATTGTCGATCGGCCCTTTCTAAGGCCGTACTGATATTTCGCGAGTCCATCATTGGCTTCACTGAAAGGATTGTAGTCTGTTGCATTTAATTCGCTCTAATATTTTGCCCAAAGTGTCGAGCATACAGAGCGGCCGATAAGATGTGGGCTTCTCCGGTGTTTTATTTTTTTTTGGTAATAATACCAACCGTTGGTATTTCCATTGTTCCGGAAATAACCCCTCGCTTAAGCATGCATTATACTTGCTAACGAAAACGTCTAGGCAGGCCTTCATCCCTATTTTCAAAGCCCGATTTGGTATGCCGTCTGGACCAGGGGCTTTTCGATCTTATACCCTCTCGATTGCAGCGGTGAGTTCATCGGTTGTTAAAGCAGGAATGTGTACGCGTAGTTCTCCGATCTCGCTTAGTAGAAGTCCGTCATGTTGAGAGGGGAACAGTTGGTGCCGGTCTCTGTGGCGTTTTGAGTTTCGCGGTTATCATTTTGTACGCTTCACCCCATTCATTTTCGTTCAATTGCTTACAAAGATCCTTATAGGACTGTCTTTTGCTAGACTTAATGGCGGATTTGAGTGCGGCGCGTGCTTTTTATACCCTGTCCTCAATGCCAAATGTCTATCCGTATCGAGTCTAGACCGTTGGTATTTTCTTCGTGTATTATGACAGCCACCACCCTCATCTGTTTTTGATAATGTCCATGTCTCTGCGCCATAAAGCAGATGGGGGTTTATTAAGGCCTTACATAGGGTTAGTCTTGTTGTTCCAGAGAAGGCTTTGCTAGTCAATTGCCTTCATAGCCCAAAGAAGTAGCGATTAGCCAGAGTTTTCCTTCGTTTGATCACATTTCACCGCTTCCGTCTCAATACTCGCGAAAGCGCCACTTACATCACGCTGCTTTCTTCCGATTATGTCAGCATCATCGGCATATGCGAGGTGCTGTCATACGCTGCCTTAAAATTGACAAATATTCATTAAACAAAAGATCTTGGGGAACGTTTGTTGCTCCACAAAAGAGGCAATGACTGAGGAGTTTGACAAGACTATTTGCTCAATATGATACTTGAAGGACTTGTGCGCATCTTAGAGTTTAATACCGGAAGAAAGATAGAATAATGTGCATATCTATGCTGTCGACAGGAAAGAACACCAACTAACCATGGTTCCGCTGCTCAACTAATGACTACTTTTGCCAATCGCTTGTGATGTTCACGAACAACGAAGAAAGAGCTATATACGACCAAACCGTCCAATTTATTCTATATAGCATATAGATTTCTAAAATGGACAAAAATAATGCAGTTGACTCAAGATGAAGTTCTTTAAATGATTTTTGAGCCTGTCTGCATAAACAAACAAATAGCTGACAAATATTGACCTAGATAGAAGCACATGAGCTCATCGCGTATGATGTAGTACTAAAAATAGAGTCAAAATGGTAGGGAATCACCTTGGCCTGAATGACAGTAGCCGAAATAGGATAGAATGGAGAGAGTTGTTGGCTAAGATCCTCATATTTTGAAATATAGCTCTGTAAACAAAGAAGTTCGCAACTCGTGGGAGATATGTAAAGGGTGTTTTTTTAAGAGCTTGAGAACTTTAAATAACAATCTAAGACAGAAATATTATTGGAGTGAATTTTTTGTTATTACAATCTGGTAGATAATTTTATTTATTTATTAAATATGATTTTTGGCATATTCCCGCCGCGGCTACGAGTTACATGCTCCATTCGATCAAACCAATTTCTCACAACTTTTTCCAATAAATCTGGCCGCACGGCGTCAATGGTGACTTGAATATTGGCTTTCAATGTTTCAAGAGTCACTGGTTTGTCGGTATAAGCCAATGACTTAACATAGCCCCATAAAAGGTAATCGAGAGGCGTTAAGTTGCACGAACGAGGGGGGCAGTTAACAGGACCACTTCTGGAAATAAAGTTGACACCAAATTGATGGTTGGGCGCGCTGTATGGCAAGTTGCGGCGTCTTGTCAGCACCAAATGTCGTTGATGTTTAGCAGTCAGTCAGCATGGCCCGATAGCGCTCGGCATTCACCGTAACGGCAGCTCCTTCCTCATTTCGAAAGAAATAATGACCGATGATGCCGCCAGCGTGTAAACCGCACCAAACAGTCAATTTGGATGTAATGGTGATTCGGTAACAGCTCGAAGATTGTCTTCGCGAAAAGGAACAATAGCTGCACAAATTGCTTGCTCATTAGGCCGATTATGTTGACCGTAAAATTGACGAAGTGAATTTTTTCCACAATTTGGGAGCGTTGTTCTGGCGTTAAATGATTTATGATGAATTGTCAGATCTCATTGAATAGAAATGTCAACACAGTTTGACATTGGCAGCTGTCAAACCATAGACAAAAACCATCGAAAGTTCTCATGCAGCTAAAAAAAACACCTTTTACTAGTAGGGTACTTCTTGTAGTAAAAGATGTACCTGTAATAGTACAGAGTTGTTTATAGCACTGTCGTTGTAACAGTGAAATTTCTGAATTTGCTCTTGGTTCTACGACAAAAGCTGTGATTTCTAATTCAGAATTGGAAAACGATAAAATAGTTCACAAATCAGCGAAGCACTTCTGCTAGTATCGATACAGTAAGAGTACGATTTATACATTTTGCTTTCCATGCCGTTTATCAAACTGAGCCCAGCTGTAGAAAGAAAAATTGGCTATATATTCTGTCCACATCCCTTTTCTAAATTTCAGTATTAGCTCTAAACCTGGATAAGTATTCTAATGCGGTCCATGTTATGACAATTTGGCAAAGCTTCACACACTATTGGATTCAAATTCACTCACATCACCTTGGCTAGTATTTGAAACTACCTACTCACCCGCAGATAATGTGCCGCTCAGAATCCGTTGAAACTGCATCTTCATCATTCTGTCCATTTCCAATCTCCAATGACTTTATTAATCACGAATCGTGGTGCAAACATTAGAAGAACACATCTCCCTCTTCGATCTACGACAATAGCAAATAAGAAGCAAACTTTGACACAAATCGTGCCACGTCCCAACATCAGCTCTAATCCCCTTGCCACAGGTGAACGTACAAATGCTCCAAACGTCAATTACGAGTACAGTGCAGTGCAGTGCAGGAGGCAGCATGAACAACAAAATTTCAAGATTAATGAAGATGCCCTACGAGGAGCTCTATGTAATGAAGAGTTTGTCTATCTCCTTCCAAGATCTGTGTCCATGTCAAAAACGGAAAAGAAAAATAGTATAGACGTCAGCACTTCAATTTTTACACCCTCCCACGATCGAGGTTCACTCCAAATGTCAGCCCGCCAGCCACCACTAATCTCAGGCTCACTAAAAGCCTTCCAGAACAAATATTTTTAGATGCAAGCAACTTCCTGGCATTTATGTGCCAACATAAATGTACCCACCTCGAGATACTGGTTATCGCGTTTTGACTAAGACTCACTAACATGGTGGTAATGCGCATAACTGTTGTACGCCAATAACTTCTCGAGAAGGTGATCTCGCGTGATCACCTCCTATGCCGGAGGAATATGCATTTTAGCCGATAGAAAAGGGAAATGGTTCCCGACAACCGACAACCGACAACCGTCGACCGACGACGTTACGGTAATAAATGAATCTTTTTGCCAGAGAGAATGGATGGATATGTAAATTCGGATACCTCACATAGGTCCCTTAGCGTTCTTAGCGGAACACTGTCATACTGTAAAACCTGCGCTCCGAGGTGACTAGGTTTGTGGGATTCTTCTTTCCGATGCATGGATGCATCTATCTTTTATTCATTTCAATTTTTCCGTTTTTTTTTTTTTTGTTATTTGTGTTGCCTTGCAAATCCATCCATTTTCCTCAGAGTGCTGTGAGGCCAGAAGGGGTACAACTGTGAGTATGTTTAACAATACATTCTGCATGTTGCAGTTACGAGATACGTACATGTAATGACTTGCACTTGGAGTACAGTCTGAAACAGACACTCGCTCTAGACATGGATTCCTTTGCAACTTCTGACATTTATCCGCACGGATTTTCAGATTTGTCTTAGAGTTTGAGAGATGAACAACATTCTGCCAAAACTCATTCAGTGATTACTCGTTCGGCACTCACATGGCATGTGAGGGAAGAACAACGACAACGACAACGACAACGAACACTTTCGTGCAATTCCAGGAATCATCAATTACGTGTGTACCTTCATCTTCTTGCAACATAGTGTCGGCTGAGTAATGTGTAATGGCTCACGACTGCGAGTTATTCGATTTTATTTGATCTATTGTGAGATGGAGCGGCTTTGTGGTAGCTAGACTAGGTCGTGGAGCAACCATTGACTCCATGTGCATTACAGAATGATGTTTTCTGGTAATGAATGGAAATACGAACACAATTGAACCATGCTGCTTCGCTGCATCATCGGTTAGATGCATAGTAGCGACCGACATTCGGAATAATAATAGTCGAATTCAAGTGATGCGCATTCAATTAGACGTTGTTATTTGGAATGCTGATGGTGGTGTCAAAGACAGATACTTTGTTGGTAATAAGTATCGTGACCGATGGAATTTGGAGGGATGCCTTCGGAAGATGTGCTATGATTTATTTAATTGGAACTGAAGTCGAAGGCAATAAATATCGGTTTGGTGAAACATTGTTGCATAGGATCGTAGCTGTAGGCTGAGAAAAAAAACTTGTAATCGGAAGTCATACGACTCTTCCTGGATATATTCATTTTTGTTGCCGATTTCTTGATTCTGGTGTAAATTTGCTCTAGAGTTACTTCAACGTATTGACAGCGTAGGTCTAAAGGAAACTCCATGCTTTTGGGACCTTTGAGAAATTCAGCCAAAAAGTCTTAATCCTCATAAAGATTCACATCAAAGCCCAATTTGGTAATGTAAGGGTGACACCCTTAAAGATGAATTCTATGACCTCATAGTCCGAACATGTGCTCAGTGGTTCAGCACCATAATTGTCCTAGGAGATCATAACGCTGGGTAAAGAAATTTTCTTTGAGCTGGTCTTCGGAAAACACAGCCCGCGTAACACCACGTCCGACAATCTGGTTGGCCAGTTCGCATGACTTGGTGGATGCAACACAAAGCTTTGAACTTCAAAAAGTTAACAAAGAAATAGCCAACGATTTTTATTGAGTGTTGTGATACGTGGTCATAACGTCGAAGATTGTAAATGTATCTGACGATGTTGTTAAATATAACATTTAAATTTTCTAACGAGTTAGGGTCGGTGTTACAATAAACTTCGCAGCAGTATAGCAGATTAGGAAGAAGAAGAGCTTTAGCCAGTAAAGTTTTGGTTTTAATAGGAACGAGGTGTTTTGATGTCCATAAAACCCGAATGGCAGCATAAACTTTACCAATGGTAGCGTTTATGTGGCCGGACCAGGTAAGCGTGTCATTAAAGATGATTCCGAGATTCCTTACTTTTTCAACGTAGCTGATCGCGGAGTCACCTAGTTTGATGTGCGGAAGCAGCGACCTATATAATTTAGTACGGTTTATGGCAATCGATTTACATTTAGCTGGATTCAGACTCAGATTATTACTCTGTGCCCATTGCTGTCATCAATACAAATCGTCGTTCATTGCTTCTGATGCCTGGGAAAGTTCGGCTGGTGGGCTACTAATAAAGACCTGTACATCATCGGCGAACATGAGGACAGTGGAGTGTCTGACCGCCTGGGGAAAATCGTTAATGTAAAGTACGAAAAAAAGAGGGCCTGCTATTGATCCCTGTGGTACACCACTACACACTGGGAGAAGACCTGACGTCTTATCTCCAACAACCACACATTGATGTCTCCCTGTAAGGTATGATTGAGAAAGCTTGGTTGCGATTGAAGAGAAGCGAAATAGGCTTATTAGTTTAAAGAAGATCGCATGATCGACTGAGTCAAAAGTCTTGGAGAAGTCGAGAGGAGTAAGCATACTTACATCTTTCCTATCCATTGCTATGCGTATCTCATCAACAATATTAAGTAGTACGGTCTTACAGCTCCGATTAGCTCTGAATCCGGACTGAGCACCATTAAGGACTATTGACATCGAGAACGAACCTTTGTACCTGTCTTGAAATTGGTTGGCCTAAAATCTCCTAAACCCGAGTTGGGAATAATCTTGGTTTTTTTTGCCAATCAGCTGGGAACTCAGAGGTTGTTAAGATAGAGTTGTATAGATGTTTGAGGTAAGAGAAAATAAAGGGTAAAAGCAGTTTAACGAACCTGGGATCTGTGTTGTCCAAACCTATGGCATTTTATTTTGCTGACAGTAATGCTGCAACAACATCAGTATCATCAATATCAAGCAAGGTTGGGCTAAAGGTTCTATCAGCTTCTTCGGGTGGTTTGTTTAGATCCAGAAATTTTGCATTCAAAACATTACAACTATGTTGTCAGGGACCTTGCGGTTTTGTTTACCGATACCTAAATTTCTTAAAGTCCTCCAGACATTTTTGCCAGAACCCGTAGGGTTGAGGTGGTTTGTGTAGTAATTTTGCTTAGCCAATCTAATTTTATACACAACTTATTCTCAGGAATTCTACGCCGCTTCCATCTTGAGTACGCTAAGTTTCTCTTGACAATCAGCTCAGTGATATCCCGATTTATCCATGAGGGAACTGTGTGAGAAATTACCTTCCTGCGTAATGGAACATGAGCTTCGAATAACTGCCCAATATTGCTGTTCAGAAATGACAGTTTCATTGGCTCCAGTGAGCCTATAGATTCTGCCCCAGTCGATTTCACGAACGTCACTTAATAGACTATTTTGGTTAATCGATCTAAAATCCCTATATTGGTACGATAGTACGATCTGAGAGGTTATACAAGAATGCTGTTTCAAGCTAACAAATAGTAATGCAATATCGACATTTTTATGGGGTCTGTAGGCCGTGCAGATAAGCAGTCGAGGGGAGATTTATGAACACATTTCACATCTAACGCCATCCTTTACATACATTGCGGCTCCCCCACCTGATCGCCCATTCCGGTCAGCACGGAATAAATTGTAATAGTCAAATGGCAAATGAATGAATTTGCAGAAATGCAGAACGGGGCGCTATGTTTCAAAAGCCAGCAAGCTGTTCTTTTATATCAAAATCTCAAAGAAAAAAAAACTTTTCTCCCTTTGATTCATCAAACCTGATCACATCGTTCTATAGTCATCATTAGTTCTCCACCAGTAGAATTTCGCTCTTTCAAACCTTTTTATACTCGCCGTACTGGAAGTTTTCATCAATATAACCACAATCCCATATTTGGACGTATTCTGAAATATTGTGACCTTTCCTAAGCTGTACATCTCGGTTATAGAGTGCCTTGTTGGGCTCTGTATATTTTTGTCATTATAACTGGCAAACATTTAAGACCAAAGGAAAAATATCTTTTCTCCTGTTTCTCTCTTTTTCTCCTCCTCTCTTACTTTTCTTTACTCTCGCTGTGCAAATAGATACATTGATATCAACCTGTATTATCCTGTGCTGGTCGAATGGAATGTCTACTTCCAAAAGCTGTATAGATGGTTAATACTGCTGGAGATTTTTGTACTGCCCCAACAATAAGTCACATAAACATCGCATACATTATATTTTCTAAGGTAATATGTCAGCGTTTGTAACTACTCACTGTCGACCTAGTCGTCAATAATGCAAGCTCTAGGCTAGGTTCTGTTACGACAAACGTTAACGTTTCTAACAGGTATGCTAAAGAAATTATTGGCTCAAAAGTACTATCAGAAGTCTCCATGTTACATCAAACTCAGAATCGAATGCGAGGTCTCGACCTTTTTTAAAAGACGGAAGCCGCGAAAAGGACACGACTTAAGTTGGAGCCTTACAGATCAGAGGAGATCGTCAGAAGCTTGAGGCTTATGAGTCTGACTTCCTTCATACTGAAGAGGCTGAAGAGAATGGTTGAGACCAGACGCGAAATATGTAACACGTCTACTAGCGTGGAAGATCTTGCGCCTAAAAATCGAGTGGAGACAATTCAAAGCGCACTCATCAAGAAGGAACACGCCGCAGGGTATTTTCATCGGCATTGAGGGTGCTTTCGACAATGACGGTAGTTATAATTCGGCTTGAAAACACGGCGTAGACGAATCACTAATTTTGTGAATCAAAGCAATGCTAGTTAATATGACACTGAACGCGAAAGCTGACTCCGGCTAGTATGTGACTGCGGGGGTACACAGGGATTGACTCCAAGGTGGTACTGCTGTCACATCTGCTATAGAGCATAGTAGCGCTGGTAGCCCTAGACGTGATCGATAATCAATATCATACATGAGAGAGCTGTTCTAAATACCAGAAGAAGGAAGCTGTCCGGTCTGACTCTTATAGTGCATAATGGCATTACTACCCAATTTTCCTAAAAAGCTAAGTATTTGGGTGTCATCATGAATAACAATCTTCTATGGACCAAATATTAACGTTGAAAGCCCTTAAACCGCTTCCGGTTTCTTGATCCGAATCCGAACAAACGTTAGGTCTGCCTTCGTTCTCGTTTAGGGTTGTTTGCATTGACTGTTGGGTTTCATATGAAGACAACTTCAAATGGTATGACTCTCAATGTTGCCACCAAACCAAACGAATTCTTCCGCCGTCTCAGGAAAGGAAGACTGTAGGTGGCGTTAATATCACGGATGACTATCTCTGTGAATGTCCGGCTTACACTCGCATCAAGCTGCATATTTTTACCTTGAAAAACCTGATAAAATTTAGTATGCAGTGGATTTGTGCTATGTTTAGGTACTATTTTCTGACAGAAAAAAAAAGTAAAAATGCTACGTTAGCGGTACTTCTACACGAACAAACTATGCGCCAATTAGGCAGTGCTCTTTTTACGAATGACAATAGAAGATGTCAGATAAAATCTGTTGTGATAAAGGAGAAGTGCTGGCATCAGCGAGTGCAAAAGAAAGCTGTTATGCTCCCAGAATGGACAAAAGATCAGCAATGCTTACTCACACAGAGGCGTTTGAAAATCTTAATATGGGATACCTTGTCTAAAACGGATTTCCACAGAAAAAAAAAAGGATAGTACAGTGCTCATCCCAAAACGTGATAAGCCACAAGAAAAACTAAAACCTATGCGACCTGTACTTTCAAGGAGATAAGGAGGCTTTCTTTCCAATAATAGTGTACATGAATTAATATCCTAAATCTGATCACGGTCAAGACGCCTGATGTCAAAAATGGTCATAGCGTTACAAAATGCGCAAGTACCGCAAAGAGTACCATCTGGAGCCTCGCCACAGAAATATTTAATAACTTTGACAATGCTCAACTGATCGACTACAGTCCACACTACAATGTCACCCATGCATAGCTATGTACATTCGTGTACCATAAGAACGTGACGAAAAAGCGACAAAAGTTTTTCGAATGATTGATTTGAGGCTGATTTTTGGGAGCTAGTTGTGATGACTGACCCGCTTTGGTGAACTACCTCACCAAACGAAATTGTCGCTATTGAAGAATCGATAATCCTAACATAATTCGTGAAATACGATTGCACTATGAAGAATTGGTTGTTTTTACCGGTATTTGGTTTTAAACCATTACCTTTACTACGCCAAGACACCGGGTACAGACGGCATATTCCCAGCTTTGCTACAAAAAGGAATAGACTTTTGATAGCCTTATTTAGGTTCAGCTTCAACTGGGGTTACATACTACGTCCTTGGAGGGAGGTAAACGTAGTATTTATCCTCAAACCAGGAAACGAATCTAGTGAGCTCCTAAATCACACCGTCCTATAAGCTTGACATCGTTTTACCTGAAAACAATGGAAAGAATTATTGACGAACACATTAGCCGAAGCATAGAAAACAGCTTGCCTCTGCACCGATGTCAATATGCTTATCAGAAAGGCAAATCAACAGAAGGAGCTCTACTAAAACTGACAGCAGTGATAAAGAAATTGTACTCTGCGCGTTTCTGGACAAAGAGGGTGCGTTTGATAGCACTGGATATGACTTCGTATCAAAAGCTTTGTTCCACAGGAAGATCGATCAACCGACCATAAACTGGATCAAAGCGATGCTAGAGAGCCGGGTAATAACCACATCATCTGGACAGACCTTAGCATCAGTATCAGCCGTAAGAGGCTTCCCACAAGGGGGTGTACTCTCACCCCTTCTATGCTCCCTGGCCATAGAAGACTTGCTTAATAAACTAAGCAACAAAGGCTTAGTTAATTGGCTACGCCTATTACCTGGCCATCATTATTAGAGGCAGGGATGCAAGCGTGCTCACTGCACGCATGCAAAATGCCCTTCAAATAATCCTAGACTGGTGCAATGGAGAGAATCTCTCCACTAATCCAAACAAGGCTATCATAGTCCCCTTCACAAAAAGGAGAAATCTAAACCTATGTTCAGTTTCACAAACGGCACAACCGTTGATTACTCTGATGAAGTCAAATATCAGGGGATAATCCTGGATAAAAGATTAAATTGAAACTCACACCTAAATAATAAAATAACTAAAGCACCCAATGCTTTATGGGCCTGACGCCGCATGCCGCCAAAAATTATTCTATGGATCTATACAATAATGGTAAGACCCATCCTAACATATGCTTCTGTAGTATGGTGGAGTAAAACTATTCAAAAGATCGCCATTGCTAAGCTTAAAAAATTGCAACGTTTAGCATGCTTGGGCATATCCGGAGCCTTTCGGACCTGCCAAACAGCGACTATGGAAGCAATAATAGGACTAACACTTGCACGTTAGTAAAGTGGCTCTACGTAGCTCAACTAGTCTGGTGCAAGCCAAAGAGCTGGATCTCTACGTACACCCGGACCTAAGGATTCTACTCTCTGACGTACCAGAACCAGGCGCAGTCACAGACCGCCTTCAAAAGACTTTATGGTTTAACAACGGTTTCTCCACGGAGACTCCCAGTAAAGAAGCATACCCTCCAAAAACTAAGCTCAAGAAACAAGACCAAAACATGGTGGGTTGCTGGGAAAGAGGCCTTTGACGGAAACGAAAAGGCAGACAAACTGGCGAGGAAAGGTTTAGAAACCCCCTTCAATGGACTTGAACCCTTCTGCTGCACATTTAAAACAGTAGCTATTAAGCGCTGAGAGCACTCAAAATGCATCTCATACTGGGGGGCCAAACGAGCCATCCTATCCTTTAACAAAAATACCGACAGATGTCTGAATCGAAATCAGCAAGCTAGTAGGATACCTTGCAACAACGGTTTAAGATATCACCTCAGCAAAATAGGACTTGCTGACTCCGCAGAATGTCGACTCTGTCTCGAAGACGAAAAAACAGCTGAACACATTTTATGTGACTATCCAGCCCTCAATAGAATCACGCAGAACACCTTCCCCAGAGAACAACTCGACATCTCTGAAATAAGGGACTCTCCTGCTGGTAGAGTTGCTAACTTCATTCGGAAAAAAACGCCATTTTCCTCACATTTGGAGAAGAGTTTGATTGCAATCGGTATCGGTGAATTTTAGTGCACTTGTTGAGTCCACAAATATATGCAAAAGATCCTCACTTTTTCAAGCAGATCTGTCTGCAGATTTGACTCTTCCGGACTTCTCCCGGTGGGGCTTTTTTGAAAGCAAAGTTTATTTCAACAAGTCGAAGACTCTAGGAGAACTCTAGATGAAGAAATATCTGCAATATTTTCTCAGACGTTGGCCAATGTTATGCAAATACCAAAAGAAGAGCCCAACTTTTTACCAGCAATGAAGACGCCACTTAATAGTGAAGGACCAAACTCAACTTGCAACAACTCCAGGCGGCGGTAGGTAATACAACTTCATAAAGTTATCATCATATTTCTGATGATGACATACATTCACTCCTCAGATTTGGAACTGGAGAAGCACAAAATAGAGGTAGCGCCACAAAGAAACTTAAGAGCCTAATCACACAGAGCGGCAAAGTGTATCAGACTACCAGATAGATTTTTCTAGGATCGAGTACTCTGAAACTCCTTAACAGAAGGACGGAGAAAAAGAGATTGACGTCGGGAGTCGCCCAGAGCTCGGGGCTGGGCTCCATACTATGGAACCTCGTTTATGATGGGTTCCTGCCCCTGGAAATATGCCTACGGGGACGGGCTTATAGGCTTTGCCAATATACCCAAATTTTCCCTGGGATAAGTCGTGAAGGCAATACCCGATGAGAAGTCCGAGCGCAGGATACGGATGACGGTCGTAAATGACGAGAGTAGTGAACTGGTTATGGGCTTAGAGCTGGCGACTTTACAAAAATGGAGAAAGTTGTCATCATCAAGCAGCAATCAACCTTTCGGAATGTGGATCGTCTCATAATTCACCTTTAGGGAGCGTCTTGAAGGCGGCCTGCTCCCTCTAGGCTAACGTCAATGTTGTTGTCAACTGAATATTGCTTTACTGCGCCAAAGTATGGGCGGATGCGTTACTGAAACCGAGCTTTCAAAACAAGTACTTTGTGACAGGCGTTGGAAATCGCGTAAATTGTGCCGGTCGTGTTGCTGGCTCGGCCAAACAAAATAGGAAAAGGCAGAATGCAAAATTGTCATGCTGGAAACAGCAGTTGTGGGTAGGATGATATAATAACACATAACTCTGCTGCCCCCTTGTCAGCGGCAAAGTCACCGCAAGGTGAATATTTAATTCACACAGCGCCTCTCTGCACTTTGAAGGGGATGGCATCACCTTTATGCGAACGTTTTCGTTTTTTACTTGCGCAAGGTGGCATCATCACCTGTTAGGCAACTGGTTTGGTCTAATGCTTACGCTCGAAAACCTGGTTCGCTACTAGAGCATCGGTCCTGTTGTAATTGTTTATCTTAACTTCGTGGAGAAGCCGATGTAAGCCCATCTAATTTCTTCACGCAAACGCGGAGATAATGAGAAGGGTGGCTCAAACTGCTTACATTGATTCAAGTCTTCACACACTCTTCAGGGCAATGATCTTACTCGAACTCTATCCTGCGGGCCTTTGTCATTCTCCAATGTTCCCAACTCAACTGCGTGCACAATTAACATTCAATTCAAATTTGTTACCATGGTGTAACACGCTACTACATAACATTTGCTTCACTTTCAAAATGTAAATCTTTCGTTCAGTAACCTCAGACTACATTTCACAGTTTCTATTTGTGATGTCTCAATTAAAGTCCCCCTCATCTACTCCCAAGATCATTAAAATGCGCACTGAATACCCAAAAACAGGAATCCAAAGATATCGATTGGTTTTGTCTTTGTGACTACTCAATGCGCAATTGACAGAAAGTCACGTTCCTTCCAAGCGGGAGCCACTACAACCAACGACCGACGAATGTCTCAAAACTCTCAGTGCTGACTTTATCTGATAGCCAGATCAAACAACAGCGCGTACCGCGCAGAGCACACCTTTCCCAATGCACGACACTATCATCGAGGCAAATCATTTGAATCGAATGCGATCTGGCATAACATAACCACACACCAATCCGAGACACCATGATCAGAATACTTAAGGTGGAGTACGGATACCACTGCATGCGTCATAAATAAACTGCGGGAGAGTTTAGTTTTTTTGTTGAAAAGTCCCTGGGGACATCTTTCACCAAAGTGAATACCAGTAGCTAAAAGTAGCATACGAATACGTGTATTCATTGGAATACCCTGTATCCATATCCATATGATATGTTCAAGTCCTCGAAGTCCATTATAGTGAAACGAATTTCGGAATTCTTCTTGATTAGCCATCCTATTCATAGTCGGACATCATGAAACTGATAGTGACATCCGCGATCACTGCGATACGAGTATACGACTATGAACCAAGAACTCTTGGCCCTTGGACATAAAGATATCCTGCCGCACATGTTCGGATTTATCTGTCACCCTGGACCCCGTTTGCAAAATAATTGAGTCCCATTAAGTGCGCTCTCTGTCCAGCGTTAAATGTTCAATACATGGACGACCGAGTTCTAATGGCACTGCGCATACACAGCCTAATGCATTGCACAAGTTGGCCTGTGAGAAAGCGTCCAGCTGCACCATGAGAGATCTATAGAGAAGAATCGTTTCGAGGAAATGGATCTTCCCGGGAGGACGTTATTTAACCGATGACAGCTTAATGGATGCAGTTTAATAATTTCTGAATGGAAGCATTTTAATTGCTATGCAAAGGTGGTCCGGTCTCCGGTGTTTGTTACTCTCATGGTTGGTCTTGGTGGCCCCAGTCTAAAGGTAGTCCAATGGTTGGCAGTGGAACTTGCCACTATCCGTATCATGTTCGATGTCATTCAAATGGGAGGAATGAAGGAATCCTGTGCATGTTCATGGCAATTTGTTTCTGAGAAATCTTTTTAGATAATTGAGGGCAATTTGGACTGCAGATAAGATATCATAAGTAATTTTAGTTGAAGTGGTCTTTCCTCTATGCAAGTTCTTCGTGAAACAAGGGCTTGTACGAAGGCACATACATACGTACAACTGTCAGTGGAGAGGTACACTTAATTAGTCCAAGTGGAATGGGAAAATGTCACTGTCATGATGAGGACAATTACTTGGATGTTGATAATAAGTTCAGTCACCTTGAAGGCGCTATTATTGCTGCAGATGACACCCTCAACAACGCAAGTGTAAATACATAATTGTTCATGAGAACGATTTCATTAAGTGTGCAGTTAAGGGCCTTTTCGAGACTAGCAAGGTGCTGATGTAGAGATGTTGGCAAACTATTATTTTATGGAAAATCTCATATTCATTTTGCATACTAGATCAAAAAAAAGAGGTCTGAGAGGATAAGGAACCTTGAGTTTGTACTTTGAATAAATAAACGGAAGTCCTGGGATGCGGCAAAGCGGATATAAGAGTCAGATAGGAGCTGTGCCATCAACTTTCTTTTCGTGTGCATAGTAGACTTGAGACGAAACGAGTTGTTGCTGGATGTCCTTGACGTGGGAAAGAATAAAAGTAAAGGCCCGAAAGGCATATCAATACAAACCGAGATTGCGTTGCGAGGAATGCTTATGAGCTGGGAGTGTACCGCTTCGGTGAGTGTTCCATCGAGCTAACGATAACAGCACCTGAATGTGTCCAACCATATGAGATCACATTCACAAAGAGGAAGATTGTTAAGGAGATGGCATCCAAGACCCTAAGAAGACAATATTGGTCTTCAGGATCGAGTGAGCAGAGAAGGGCTTCAACCTAGTGCGCAGAAGACAGTTAATATTGCGCTACTTCCGACGCCGAAGGACATTCATCGAGTCCGGCAGTTCCTGGATAATACGGGGTTCTTCCGCAAGTTTGTGCAAAACTATGAGCACTGGCCAACTTCACCGACAGACCTCACAAAAGCAGACTATTCTTGTACGGACGGGGCGGCGAGAAGAAGCGTTTCAAAGGCTGAAGGAGATGCTCATCAATCCGCCTGTACCGGGTCTGTTTAATCCGCAGTGCGCTCATAAAGTGCACGCTGATACCTTATCGTCCGGCCTGGCAGGAGTACTTCTGCAGAGGGGTAAGGAAAACGTTCCGGCCTGTGGCATTTTACAGCCCCAAATTGTCCGAAGACGAAAGCAAATACCACTCGTACGAGTTCGAAGTCCTAGCTATAGTCAAGATTCAGGATGTATTTGCGGGGCAAAAGTTTTAAGGTGCGACCAACAATAAGGCAACATTTATTCCCCGAGTGTGTCGATGGTTAATATTTAACGTTCCGATATCAGACGAGGATTAGGTGGTGACGATGAAGTGGCTAGACCAAAGGCTGCGAGACATGATCCCCACTCCGAAGGCAGCTGAGATGATGTTGTTCGAAAGGACTACATCGTGAGATGGTACCGTCTTTTCCGTAAGGTAGATGATGAGGAAAGGTGGGTGGTTCGCAAAGCGATGATTCGATGGAGGATCCGTAAGCTGTGTCACGATGATCTCGGACACCCCGCCGACGAGAAGACAGTGAAAAGACTCAGAAAAACCTTTTGGTTCCCGAAGATGAGAGAATTACATCAAGTCGTGCGTGGACACGACACCGTGTAACTCGATCACATTGGGCTTTTCATAAAGGGAAGGGAAGGAACCAGGTACTTTCTTGCTTTAGTTAACAATTTCACTAAACATACGGTTCTCCTCAGCATCCTTAGCGAAGTAACCAGCTACTTTGGGTTGCCGAGAAGGATTGTCACCAACTGAGGAACTCCATTTATCCCGCGACTGTAGACACCGAGAAGTGAAGGAGCTTCAAGAACAGACCAAGGTGGAGGGCGGTGAAATGGAACGACGAAGAGACGAAGCATTGTTCAACAATAAGCACAGCCAGGTCCGTCAGAAGCCAAGATTCGACGCGAGGCACAGGTTGTCAACACGGTATCGGCCGGAGCTGCAGGTGAGTCTCGAAAACTGGAACCACAATATCGAGGCCCTCATATCGTATCTAAAGATCTACCAAATGACCGGAATGTGATAAAGGATATCACATATAAGATAGCGAAACCAGCGAAAGTTTGAGACCGTCATGGCGTCGGACAAAATGAAGCTCTGGTGTGACCTTCCAAAGGAGGGCCTTGTCAACCATGTCAGCGACGAAGAGTACTCTGATCTCGAGGGCGAGATCGTAGATATGAAAACCGAGTTGTAACGTTATAAACGAAACCATATAAAAGTCCGCAGTGGAGACTGTAGAATCTATTCTAGTTCCACAGAAATGTAGCAAACAATTTGGGAGATCGGCCTTAAAAAGCTAAAGCTAAACACTCCGGATAATTTTGACTACAAAAGCTCAATACAACTTTTTTTTAAATTGAAGCAATCTTTTTTCAGTAGTATGTGATGGTATAGATCAGATACTTGATGGCCCCGAACGGCCATACGGATGATTGGAAGTCCATCCAAAATTCATTAAAATTCTGCTTCCATATATCCTTTGTTAATAACGCACATATTTAGTGAAGTTATAACAACTTCCTGTTTCCCAAAAAAAGTGGAAGGAGGCAAAAGTCACCCCGATTCCCAGGAACGGAAATTTTGTCCTACCTAGAAGGGAGGTAGCAAAAAGTTGTAGTTGATGAGCAGTCTTCGTCTTACCTGCCAATCAAGCAGGGAGTACCACAGTGCTCGATCCTTTGACCAATACTTATTTTCCTCTATGTGAACGAGTTGCCTAAGACTTTCAAGCATTGCTCGATTCATATGTTAGCAGAAGACTCCCAGGCATATATAAGCCGTCCGCCTGAGTGAAGGAACTAGGCTATCATCTTGATGAATGAAGATCTTCAGCGAATCTCAAATTGGTCGTTTAACAATAACTCAGTCTAGAATATGTCGACTCTGATAAAAATCGGCGGACTCCCGACGGTTTTCCAAAGACAGGAAACCGAGTAGTTTGAGACGATTAATACAGGGGGTAGAATATTGCGGACGCCGAAACGTGATGGTTGGAATTAATCCAAGAGGTCAGTCTACGTTGGAAAGGACATAACGATTGTCATTTCCCACATCGCCTTACTTCTTGGTTAGTTTCAAGTGTATTTGAGGAATTTCGGTCAACTGCAAACGTGGACGAAAGGGGATTAAGTATGTGCGAGCGGATAAAATTCGATTAGGATGACATGAGGAGAGGATAGCGAATGGTTCAGTGGAGTAAACTATAGGAGGACTTTGATTGTTTAATGCCCTTAAGGCTTTCTATTAGATTGCGGTTTTCAGGGAGCTTGGGTTGGTTGGAAGACTTAGGGGTATGACTAGACTTAACACTAGACTTAAGGGTGCCTTTGTGCTTGGTCTGGTTGTCTTTAAAAATCTGCATTTGAAACAACAAGACTTTGACTTATTTGACTATGTGATTTTCTGGCAAATGTCTTACTGATTTTATATCTGCGCTTAAAAAAGTTCACAAACCAGACTGAATTTATGGCTACAGATAAACAGTTGAGAATGAATGTAACATACATAGACTTATTGTACAATAGTTACCGAGTTTTTGAAGACCTTGTTACCACTCCGAGGATGTCCAGGAAGTACCAAATTGAGAAATTGTCGTCTCGGGTTTTGGTGGATCAACCGCGGTTACTTGAGTTGGATATGGAGAGTGAGATGTTTGTAAGGATGCCTCAGAATGTATGATGACAGACTTGTCGTCTTCTTATTGTTAGAAATTAAATAATTAAATGAAAAGAAATAACCGTTCTCCAAAAAGCGAAAAAGGAGAGGAAAACTGCAATAGCAGTCTAATTTGATGAACTTGACTGAGTATATTGGGACCGATGCAAACCACTTCTTCAGTATGATGAATGTCCGAATCTCTCGAGGGATTTATATTAGTTAGGGCCACTCTTGCTTCAGCTAGGACACCGTTGCAGGTATCACAGATATTCCATAGAAAATATAAAACAATTCCTAGAAGTACGACTTATGATGGCTGCAATTAAATGAGAAAACTTGCAGCAGCTTCACCAAAAAGGCATAAAAGGTTCTACCTCTGTTGTGTTGGGTTTTTTTTCGGAAATTAAAACAAAAAAGAACTTTGTTTGATGAGGAATATCGCCAAGGACAGTAATGGGAATAAGAACCATAAAAAGCGGTAGTGCATAGAAGAACCAGAACAAGTCGTTGGTTCTTCGTGCGGAATAGGCAGATCGAGCACTTTCTTCTGGCTGTACCTATATAATAGCATTTGTTGGAGAAAATCAGTCAGAAAAGGCCAGATTTGTGGAAGAACGATTCGCAGACCTTGCACTACTATTATGCAGCATCACGTGGTCGAATGTAAGGCCAATAACATATTAAACATCATCTATGCAGCATCATATCTTATCGGTCTCTGATATAATCAGGACAGGTGCATTTATGTTGCTTGAAATATCACAGTTGCTTCTTGAGAAGAAAATGGATTACTTTCCTCAATGACGATGCAGGCGCCAATGGTTATTTACACCAGAAACATGCGTCTTCCAAAAATTCTCACAATTCAGCCAGGTATCTATTTTATCAACCTCAGGCATTGGCTAACCATTACTGGCTGATTGACATTAAATTTGGTCTCGTTTGCCTTGGGTTGCCTTGTTCGTATTGTACCCAGATTCGGGTAAGAAAGCAGACAAGAGAATACGATAAGGTCGACCATGCAACTTTTTGGCTGCCGAATTTTCACCTTCATTTTTTTTTCACTTTCATTCACGATATATTGAAATAAAGGTAGCCAACACGTTATTGCCTTTGTTGCTATTTTTAGAAGGGCTTCCTTCTGCTGCTCCGTTTGATTAACGACACTAACGACTTGTGTCACATTTTGGAATTGAGAGAAGGAAACCTGACTGCTATTGTCTGACAGTATTGTCAGATATTATTGCTTTTGAATCCACTACAATCAACCACATAGATTTTTGATATGGTCCTGCAACCCCAAACTACCTCGGGTTTTGCCCAATAAGTAAATTCTTTAGGAGGATGGTCATTATTAAACTGGCATGGGATTCACTGCTGCCTTCTTGGGATGAGGTCATAGATATTGGGTCACTAGGAGTATCGTCGGACCTTTTTCTTCATTCTAGTTACGCCTCAGTGCCCTATATCAAGAATAGTTAAGACATTTATTGTAGCTGCATTGGGACGACCATTCTCTAAGTTTGGCTTTGGAGAGAAGAATGTTAGAAACCTTTTCTACGAAAAATTGGCAATATTGTGCAACATTCGATGCTAGGAAAAAAGGCTAACCGTTTTGGTAAGGTCGTTATAAGAAATTCTTGCCGATGACTTCGAAATTGATAGAAAAATCATCAACTTAACACTCTCATCCATACTGGCTTTCACTCGACCACCATAGTAATTTTGTCCAGTAGAGGTCTTAAAGTGGTAGTCATCTAAAACCCAGAATGCCAGTTGACTGGTTTCTGGTGACCTTTGGCATTTTAGGCTTGCTGTGGCGGCTTAGAGGTACAATTTGATCACTTAAATGCAATAAGTTCGGATAATTCTTGGCCACAGCGACCTATATCATGGTTCTGGGGTCAGCCAACCAACTCAAGTGGCACAGAAGAAATGCAAAGATGTTAGAGAATAAGTGGCATTTCATTAGACAAGTACCAAGTACCTGCGTACCGCGCCCTATATCTAGTTTAATAGAAAGTCTAGCATTCTCATAATTATTGTCATCATGACTAAATCCAATCTTTAATTATAACACCTGAATAGATTGCAGCCATTCACACTCACACGGTCCCTTTCACTTAGTCGATTTCTTTCTCTTTTGTTTGTGTTTCCCTCATTACCATCAAGTGCCAATTAGGTTGCACGTAATTATCTGCACAGACCCTGTGACAAAATTCGGAAAGTTGGCAAAAGCCAAATCACTTCGTTCCCTCTATGAATACGCTAACTTAAGCGCCATCCATGGTGTAGCAGCCATCTAACGGTGACCTTAATTGCGCTCTATACATTCACGATCATCACATCAACACCTCTAACCCATTTCCATTGTAAGCCGTTTTCGCAAAAGAACCACCACAAGCTGTATTTTGTATCTCGTGCCCGCTGCGATCGACGATACAACAACATTTTGGATATGCAAATTAAGAAGTCATTGGAACGCCTTCAACGCTTACGTCAAGCGCTGTACTGTACGTCACTTCATTGACCTGCACTGTCCATTAGTCCAACTGGCACTCTACGAATACGAGTACTTGTATGGTTCCCGGAGGTTTTTATTACCTCAGATGCGAATAGTGACTTGGATAGATCTTTGCATTTCCTACATATGTCCGACAAGAGAAAGATCCCACAAATGGTTGTTATTCCCGACTGAGTTGCTGGCAGACAAAATGTATCTAGATGGATACGGATACGATTGTCAGTGGAGCCTGAATGACCACATTACCATAAGGTAAAACTTCGATTGCCCGATCATGATCATAAGTCTCTGTTTTCGTTTGACTTGAGGACGGTAATGTCGTCCCGTGGTGGATAGTTTTGGTCCAGATTTCAAGTCAGTCATTGTTGGAGTCACAGGCGCTGCACTGTATGGTATACTGGGAAGGATGGCCATTTGCATGGCAGCTTTAGACGGGAGTGGAATTATTTGAAATATCAGTAATCTGTCGGACGGCCGATGTGGCTTTAATCTTACCTGTTGCCACTCAAACAGTTTTCTCAGTATCTGACTGTTTTTTGTTTTCCGTATGTGGGTGACGATGTCAGTGGTATAGATGAACAAAGACTGTTGATGAGGGGGCATAATAGTGGAGAACATCAAAGCAAACCGCACGTTTTGCATTTTGCTTTGTATCCCCTTCGCTGATGTGCTTGGATTTTGTATTGCGAATTGTTTGCTTTTATGGATTGCGCTTACATATTACGGAGATGGGAATTGTTAAATAAAGCAAACAACTTCCATTATTTAATCAATATTTATTTTGTCACCTTCTAAGTAGACCCCATTTGATCCAACACACTTGTTACATCGTTTTCACATACTTCAAAATATTCTCAAATCACTTACTCATTCTTGGATAAACTGTCGATTATCTGTCCATAAATACAACAAGTGGAAACTAAAATGGCTGGATTTCAAGATATTTCAAAGCAGCAGAGAGAGCTGATCGAAAACATATTGCAGAGCAATGCAGAAAGTTTGGAGCGTTCACGAAATCTGCAATTCCCCCCATGATACCTCAATCTCGACCATTCGACGTCAGGAAGGAATCCTGGAATACTTACCTTGAAGGATAGCGCAAGATACATTTTCTAGCAACGTGCCACTTTTGAAGCAAAAAGTGCAACCAAGCCAGACATGTGGTGAATGAACAGCAGATCTTAAGAGTTTTACCAGGGACAGTGCAAAGGAAGGATGTGGAACGTCATATGATGACACAGTTCACATAGCCGCGACATAGAAAAAAAACTGATTTTGGATGAAGTGAAGGAATACAAGTCGCTTCTGGCATCAAATATTTTGAAAGAAAGCACCATTTCCAAAGAATCTCCAGGTAAGGTAGGTCAAATGACAATTTTAGTAATCGTGCCATGGTGTTTTCCCCCAGCACACTTGAGACAATTGCAACCATCTTGAGTCCCGAACAAGATTACGAAGAAATAGACCTCCAAATAATTTTTAAGCAGTTCATAGTACGAGAACCTCTCAAATTGCGACTCGGACTGCTCGCAGATTGATGAATGAGTCATTAAAAAACTGTGCATCGTATCGTCAACACGGAGTTCGGGATCTTCAAATATTAGCAGTTGCCGTTTGGGACCTCTCGTTCCATTGGTATTTTTCAACGATGCATTGACATTAACAGCTTATACGGAGAGCATTTGAGAAACCTGGAAGTATTTCTCGAGTGGCTTGAACTATATGGATTACGATGTCAACTGGAACAATGTAAGTTCATTCAGACTGAAGTGGGACTTATAATTGATGAGATTGGCATTCGGCCGGCAGAGTTATGAGTTAAAGTCATACGTGACTTGCAGCAGCCGAAAGACCTCAAAGACCTGGAAGATCAAGAGAGTTTTAGAATTAACAGCTGCGCTGAATAAGCGTTGTTCGAAAGAATAAAGCTTGCTGCGGGAAATCAACAGTAGCGCTCTTTTGAAGTATTTAAGATTACGCTCGTCCGGTTTCAGGACGGATCAAAAAGGAGATTCTCTGTATCAGTACAGTAGGTGTTCCGTCGGCAATTCAAGCAGATCACCGATCATCAAGCGCTTATAGCCATTTTTAGCCTGAGTAGGTAATTGCCTCATATGACTATCCAGCGAACACAATAATGGACCGTTGTGTTAACGGGCTATACCTACACTATTTGCTTGAAACTGGACTCCAACAACAAGCGCCTCCAGCCTGCTTGACCTTCCTCTAACTTCCTCAAGTTACGCACGCTTAAATGTCTTCAGTCCCTTCCGGTCTTTTCCTACTGCGCTGTCCCTCGGAGACGGATTCAAAGACTTTTCAGAATAAACACTGAACATCCGCTCAATCGTTGAATCTTCTGGTTTAGTCAATGTGGCTGTTCAATCAGTACAATTTATTACCGCATCTGCTCTTCCTCGCACCATCTTTGCAGACGGGACCGAAAATCACCTTTCAAAGCAGCCAAAAGCACCCTTTTTGCTCAGGCAGTCTAGAGCAGGACTGGGATTAATAAGGTATATAGAGTCACTTTTGTTGTTCGTGAAAGGATTTTGGAAGTCAATTGCCTTTTAGGCCCACAGACATCCTTGCTTGTCATCAAAGACATCGTTACTGAACTGATGGAGCAGTGTGCATTCTTCATCATAATCCTAGCATAGAGAGACGAGTTTGATAGGGATGCCAAAACTAGACATTGCTCTGCATAGCTTCTCACTATAGATGTTGTCATACGCGGCCTTGAAATCGATGGACAAGTGGTGTGCATCGATCTGAAGCTCATGGGTCATTTCCAAGATCTGGCGTAGTTTGAATATTTGGTCGATGGTGGACTTTCAGGTTGTTGACAAACGGCAGATAAGATCTTGTATGCGATGTTAAGGAGACTGATGCCTCTGTAATTGAAGCAGTTCAGAGGGTCTCCTTTCTTGAGAAAGACAAACAATGCTGAGGTTCCATTCATCGGGCATACTTTCGTCCGACCATATTTTACAGATGAGTTGGTGTATGCTCCTTACCAAGTCATCGCCTACCGCTTTAAAGAGCTCGGCAGTCAGGCCATCCGCTGCAGCAGCTTTGTTGGACTTAAGCTTCAATATAGCTATCTTCACTTTATCCAGGTCGGGTGGACGGAAATGTTGGTCATCATCGTCCAAGTTGAAAAGTTGATTCTGCCTGACAGCGGTATTTGGTCCGTCATAGCCGCTATACAGTCTGCAGAAATGATCTTTCCAAATCCTCAGCATCGACTGCGACTTTACTACGCTGTTCCCTTGTTCGTCTCTACAAGCTTCGGTTCGGGGCTTGTGCCCGTGGCATGGGTTTTTACCGCCTGTAAAGCTTTCGAATCTCATTCCTTGAGTAGCATCTCTCAATTTTCTTGACCGCGCGCCTTCTTTTTCCTCCTTAAAGGCCGGTGTCCGTGTCTCCTCTTCTGCTTATAGAGCTCGTGATCAATTCTAGTCTTTCTATGCAGCCCTGCTTTGAATGCATCTTGCTTAGCTGCATGTGCTTGCCGGCATTTGTCATCAAATCAGGGGTTTAGTTATGGTGGTCGTGTGAAACCCAGCACATCAGAACATCTCTGATGCTTTTTGGGCAGTGTTGCCAATGGTCTTTGATGCTTGATGCTGGTGGTATTGGACCTCTTAAGAGATTAAGAGCGACTCGGTAGGAAAAGGATTTGGGAATCTCTTGCAATTGTGGTCGTCTGACGTCGGAATTCCTCACAGTACTAGCTTGTCTTGGCGCTGATCGCAATATCCGCAACCATAACTTAGCTACAGCAAGGTAATAGTCCTCTGAACGTTCGGACATTCAAAATATTAGGGGAGTGAGGTCAATCTGGTTGACTGTTGATTGATTAGGAGTTCTCCAAGCGAAATATCGAGATGTGGGAACCGCGTGCTAGCTACGACAATGTTTCGCCCCGCCGCAAAGTCGATTAGATTGAATCCGTTGTCGGAAGTGGTGTCGTGCAGACTATACCTTCCCAAAGTACTGCCAAAGATGCCCTAAATTCCTAGCTTTGCTTTAAAATCACCGAGGACAATTTTAATGCCATTGCTAGGGTATTGCTCGAAGGTCTTATTTAAGAGCTCGTATAAGCTATATTTGGCATCGCCATCTTTCTCGTCTATGAGGGCGTGCGAGCATATAAGGCTTATGTTGGCAAATTAAGTCTTGATGAAGACTGCTACGAGGCACTCATTCACATATTGGAAACTCAATACTTCTTGCCTTAGTTTATCTTTATCCTTAGTTTATACTTATCCAAATAGGCGCCGCTATTGCTACTATTTTTGCCTGGTCGGCACTCGTGCTTGTAAGTTTGGCAAATCGATAATGGATGGATATCGACCAGTATCCGTTGGATAAAAAAAGGACAATCGATGTGCAGAGACAATTGCAATACTGGATATCGCCAGGTTGACACGTCTTTTAGTTATTTTCGCATTAGTAGACTGAAATGCTCCTTAGGACATCCAGTGTTCCATGTTCATACATGGCATGCATCCTCAGTTCAATGCTCTAAAATCGAATCCTAGGAGATTTGAAATGAATTTTGAAAATTCGAATTGGTTGCTTCATTGCCTCATTTACCTTTCAATTAAAGCAGGAACTATGCCCCATAATTCCCTCATTTCACAACTTAATACCTCTCAGTACCTTTTCGGAAGAAAAAAACATTTTTATTTCTATTCACTAGCAATAATACTTGCACTTGTTTGCTCAACATCGTAAGAAGCAAGCAATCACCAGAACACAAGTCTAATAACTCGTCCAACTCCGTTACGGTGTGTTTTAATAATAACCAACCGACTACTCTCTGTGTTTCGCCTTGAAGGCAAGCAAACTGAAATTGATTTTCCGTGCACGTATTCTTACCTCATGAAAAATCACTTGCAATACAATTTGCCAAGACGCAGTAACTCGAAAACAACAAAAAGAGAAAGAAAACATAAAAATAAAAGTGCAGTCAATCAGGTAAATCCAAGTGTGGTAAGAATTTTAAGCGCACACTAAACAAATTAAATTGCCCGCCTCAACCGTACAATCTTACGGACGAGTTCTACCATACTTCACTGACTAACTTAGTCAAATTTTTGCCTCCTAAACACAAATCAGTTGATAGGACTTGATTTGTTCGTATAAAAACAAAAGAGTTGACATGCAAACTGGCGACCTTTGATCTGACATCGCACGTGTTTTCAATATGATGTATGGTGCCTGGTTATAACATGTTATATAATTTCAAGTGCTAATCAATCGTTTAGCTCAAGCATGCAACCCTCAAGATGATTAATGAATTCAACAAGCCTTAGATTGAGTTTTAATAGCCAAAGTAGTCGGATTCCACTACACAGATTATCCTTCTAGCTCATATCCACCTTAATGGCAGCATCCCATCTCTTGTTGAGAGAAAATCCTCAAAGGCAGCATTCTGATAGCACTCGTATGTTCTCCTTGTAATTATGCCTTTGAATATAATCCCACAGCTAATGCATTATTTATGTTCTATTCTCAGGCAATGCACTATGACAGGATGCCGCCATTACCGACATAGCCGTGGGTGCATAATTGGTTCTTGTTTACTCCTCGGACGCGTGAAAAGACGTGCATATGTGCAATTTTTTAATTATCAAACGTTACGATAAACATCTAGAGATACTAGACTTCATGTCTCTATAATTATATTTTATGTTAATTTTTTTAATCATTCAATCAAAGTGTAGCTATTGTGTGTGATAGGAAAAAAACTTGAACTCATTACCGGTTTCAGGTGAAGGCTGAAGGTAGGATTGTTTGCCTAAGATGACTCAAAATAAGGAACTATCTGAAATTCTGAGTAAAATCAATAGTTAACTACGAAGGTAGTGATTGAAAATGCCGCTTAGATTTTGAAAGACAGCCCACCCACTTAACTTTGCAGTCTCATTGAATCAACAAATCTTCGAATTTTATTGCGAAGAAAAATACGAATACACACATCAGCACAGCAAAACCTCAAAGACATCCCGACATTCATTCATATTTTTTTTTCAACTTTAATCTTCTAATGATCTGAGAGATTAAAGTACCTTTGTTGAGGCTGCGGAGCTCATGTCAAAGTCAAGGTTACCCTTAGCCACATTCGATTCAATTCAATTCGTATCCACATAAAAATAACGAGAAGCGATAATCATTGTGCAATTATGCTTTATGTGATTGAAATTCGAGCCGATTGTTTCTTGAATACTGAGTAATTGTTTTCAGAAAACGCGATATTAAATGAAAACAATAAATACTCGTGATTCCGCTTACGAATCAATCTTGGCAGGTGTTTGATAGATTTTGTTAGTTCTACTGATGTTGTGCCGACTCAGGGTAGCATTAAAATGATTTGCGTATATGAAGGTCAATGGTAGATACAAATGATTTAGGTACAGAAGGACAGTTGGCATTCGTCCTTGGATTATGGAGGGAGCTTCAAATTTATTTCGGATAATGGAATTCAGAGGGTCACTCATGTAACAATAATTAACTCATAGTTGCCAAAATATTTATTCTTCAGCAGACGAGATACATGCGATACTTTAGTTGCCACATTAATGCATTCAACACATCACTGCGTGGGAACGCGCACTTGAAGGGCATGTGAACGTGCGCCTCATAGCAATCGGTACCTATTGTTGTAGGCAAGGTTGCGGATATCCCAAGCAAGAGATCGCCAAATCTTTTTTCGATCGAGTCTCTATTAATATCTTAAGAAGTCCACTGCTCCCAGCATCAAGCATCGAAGCCTATAGAAACGAACAAGGGAACTTCGTAGTAGAGTCACAATTGCTGTTGAGGATTAAGATAGAGCGTCTCTGTAAACTGTATAACGGCGATGACAAACCATATACCGCTGTCAGGCAAAATCAACCGATTCAACCTTTCAACCTGGACGATGATGACCATCAATTCCGTCCACCCGGCCTAGATAAAGTGAAGATTAGAATATCCAAACATAAGTGCAACAAAGCTGCTGGAGCAGACTGCTTGGCTCCCAAGCTCTTCAAAACGGCAGGCGATGACTTTGTAAGGAGCATACACCAACTCATCTGTAAAATATGGTCGGGCGAAAGCATGCCCGATGAATGGAACCTCAGCATTGTTTGCCTGATTCTCAGGAAAGGAGACCCTCTGAATTACGCCAACTACAGTGTCGTCAGTCTCCTCCATCGCATACTAGATCTTATCTGCCGTATTATGTAAACGCCTGAAGCGGTTCGTCAACAACCTGATAAGTCCATATCAGTGTGGATTCAGGCCAGGAAAGTCTACCATCGACCAAAATATTCACACTACGGCAGATCTTGGAGAAGTCCCATGAGCTTCAGATCGATACACACAATCTATTCATAGTTTCTTAGGCCGCGTATGACAGCATCTATAGAGACGAGCTATACAGAGCAATGTCTAGTTTCGGCATCCCTGCCAAACTCATCCGTCTGTGCAGGATGACGATGGAGAATGCACGCTGCTCCATCAAGGTCGGTAAAGATCTTACCGAGGCCTTTGATGTCCAGAAAGGATTTAGACAAGGCGATGCGCTGTCATGCGATTTTTTCAACATCGTACTTGAAAGTGCAAAACTCACGGGCAAACACAAGAGGCACTTTCTTTCAAAAGTCCGTCCAACTACTCGTATATGCCGACGATATTGACATAATCGGGAGAGAGCAGAGTGTTGTCAGTGGCGAATTGAGACGGAAGCGGCGAAAATGGGTTTAGCGGTCAATGAGCGCAAGACCAAATATATGCTGTCAAGCAAAAAGGACAACCAACACCGATGTCTCTTACAGAATGTCACCTTTGACATATATAACTTTGAAGTAGTTAAGGACTTTGTCTAACTAGCCTCCGCTCTAATCTCAGATAACGAAACCATCGCTAGATTAAACGAAGAATTAGTCTTACCAATTGCTTTTTCTGTGGACCAAAAAGGCAAAGCCCTCTGTCGAACAGCAAAATTGACCATATATTAGGCGTTTATAATTTCAGTCCTGCTCTATGGACTAGAGCATGGACTTTATAAAAAAAATTAGGAGGGTGCTCTTGGCTACTTTGATAGGATAATTTTTCTGGTGATTTTCAGTCCCGTCTGCATAGTTGGTGAACGTACTGAACTGGCTGTTCAAGAGGAGTGAAGGTCTAACCACTGAGATGGCTGGGTCATGTAGAGCGGGCGAAAACTAACGCTCAGATCCGAAAAGTCTTCGAATCGGGCCCCGAGGGTCAGCGTAATAGAGGAATATCGGGACTTCGATGGCATACGCAAGTGGTAGTAGACTTAAACCAACTTAACGTAAGAAACTGGAGGCCCTTGGTCCACTCTGCTTTGTAGCACCACCTGATATATGTAAGTGTTGCGATTTGGTGGATGCTACGTGGATTTATGTTGGTTCCACAATTAGTGGAACACTGATGGTCTGTTAACACAAAGATGAGGATTGTAACAGAGTTTTCGAATTTCCGGCCCAGCCAGGTCTAAAGGAAGAAGACCAAAGAAAAAAGATGTGCAGTGGTAAAAGCTTATATGTTTTAGTCACAGTAGAAATCGTGTTAGATCTATTGAATAGGCATTGCGCCGAGATGATAATGCAAATCAGCCCGCCTGTGTTATAATTCTATCCATTTAGTTCAGTACTCTTTGTTGGCATATATGACAGGGTTACATCTCTAACGAGTAGTGTCTAAGTTAAGTTTACTGATTTTGTCTTAAATTTCTATTTGTAAGTCTCTTTGCCACTGAACATTTAAAGTTTGCCAGTCAGGCCAGGTGAGTGATGTTTTAAAGAATTATTCAAACAGCCGTCGGCTTCCTCTCAAAGATTACATTTACATAATTCGCTTATATTTGGTGCCTCAGCGAATCACGTAAGTCTGATTCATGGAACAAACCAATTTCCTAACCAGATTACCAGCTTTTCAATTAAATCCTGCAACAATGTTGCATTTAAACCAAAGTCGATGAGTTCATACTTGTATTCACCACCGATCATAAATTACCGCAATATCAAATTGAAAAAAATTACAAGGCGAGAAAACTTGTCTTTCTTCAGTCCAACCAGACACAATAAAAAAAATTCCGGAATCTGGATTTCATCCAAATACCCCAACAACCAAACCAAACAGCAAGCACAACAACTGACATAGCCAACGTAAACACTGTTTTTTTTTGTTAATTTTCCAGCAACTTATGTCACACTAATGTCGGGACATAAAAAAGCCATTTACCTGGATCCTTTGACTTCTCATTCGTTTCTATTCACTTTCCCTCGTCGACACGTTTAACTTTCCGGTACTATTCATGGGTTAAGTGTGTCCACTAAAATCGTGACTTGATGATGCCTTAAAGGCGGCAGTTAAATTGAACTCGTTTGCTCATCTGCAATTTTTATTCCAAAAATAAAAGCCACAAAAAAACCGCAGTCAACATTTGCGAAATTGAAGGCGTAACTGAGGTTTTACCCTGACTATGGTACGAACTACGAAGGCACCCATAGCTACAATGGGGAAAGTTGGTTTATCCGTATCTTTTGTGTCATTTTGAGGGGAATAACCACCTCTTAGATGAGGAAACGATTTGTCCCAACACCTGATAGATGATAGATTTAACTTTTAATTGATTTCTTAGTCACAGGTGAAGTATTGGATGTGGCAAAAACCGAAAAGTCAGAGAAAGTTTTTTTCCATCTTAATAACAAAATCGACTCAAAAGACACGCTTCCTGCGTATCTGCATGACAACATTTTTACACGCAAAACCTCGAAATGCTAAGTTGTTTACGCTTGTGTACAGAAAAAACAATCCTGTCCACCTGCGAAGAAAGTCATAAAAATTATGATTTATGGCCAAGCCTTCCAGGGGTATCTGCTTGGCCACTTGTCACTATGCACAATCTGGTTCGGTGGGAATTAAAATTAAGTGATGGGAATGAAATTTCGGTGTAAGAAATTTTCAACGTTAAAATTTATGACCCTAAATTGATGTAACGGAACGTGTTTCTTAGTCTTAAATATTTGTAATGAAGCAACCAATCATATAGGTGACGTAGATACTTATTCAGTGAGCATATGGTGACACGATCTTAATTAAATCAGAGAGTGAAAGCATGGTTAGATTTGGGAATGATCAGCTGATAGAACGCGAGCAGTGCAATCGAATAAATGAAGGTAAGCGAGAAGACAAGAAGTCAACTACGGGGTCTTCTTGACGGCTATATTATAAGACTGGTGCCTAAAAGATAGCTCTAGAGAAAGGGTAGTACTGATGTTTCCAGTTGCTCTGAATGTGCTTCTTCAGAACATTCCCTTAGCCGTTGTTGCAATATGATGCAGTGAGCAGTTAATACAGAAAATATCAATAGTAACCATTTCAAAAACATAATTCCAATGGTAGTGTGATCAAAACAAGAAAGAGAAAGAATACAAAACATCACAAGGCTGGTGGTTAAACCTACCATGGAGGAACCTTCTCAGATATATTTGTGAGAGGACTAGTGCCTGCTTGACCACTTCTTTTCGGTCATAGTCGTGAACATCAGACCAGATAACAGAAAAGGAATGAACTCAAAGTTGATTGAAGAGTATCTATGGCCTTACATCTTTTTTTTTCATTGCAAATTAATTGGAGCTTTAGGCCAGCACTGGTAAAAAACTTGACATTCAACTTGAATTTCTTGCGAACAAGCTGGAACTGCCACCGGAGACACACAGGGTATGTTATGGCCTAGGACAGCTTACATATTCTGTAATCGCAAAAAGAGATAGACGAATTTTCTTCCACCGGGTAAAACATTGTTTCAAAGTTTCAAAAAATCAAAGGCAACTCTAACAGCTCAAGGGAAATGAAAGTAGTTTAAATATATTATGATGGTTGCTTTAAATTTGTAATTGGAGGGTGAGAATTTGGGATTCAACACCAATCAATCTAAAGCGAAACTTGTTTTTTTTCACCAGAAATAGAGACATCGCAATTTAATTGCCTCAAACTGCAACGAGCAAAACTAACCACTTTCGGCAGCAGACATTATGTTGACGTTCCTTATTTAAGACGCCCAAACAGCAATCTGAAGCAAAGAATAAAGAAAGCTGAAAGCAAATGAGTAATTTGCAAGATTTTAAGTTTAAAGCCCGACTATGGACTGGGTATATACGGTGTTGTGGCTTGAGAGATGTAATCAAAGATATGGCATAAGGCTCACGTTCTGACATTTCAATTTAAGTAAGGTTTACAACAGCAACAAGGCACTTTCATGTTCAATTTCATTGCCATCTGGATCGCGATTTTCTTCTACTGCATTATCCCTCTGGTGCGGATTAAAAGACTTTTCGGACCAGAGCATTGGTGTCCATCGGATCTACATGACCCAGACATCTCAGTTAATGGACCTTCACTCTTCGGCGACACTCGATGTCGCTGTACAGTTAATACAGTTGTACCCATTTCATCGTCCACTCGAAGAATTTTTCTCCAAGAGCACTCTCATCCGTTTTTGATAATGACCATGCCTCTGCGCCATAGAGCAGGACTGGTATTATTAAGGTCTTATATAGGATAATTCTTGTTGTTCGAGAGAGTTATATCTGCCGAGGGTGACGTTCTGACTGAGACATCGGTGTTAGTGCCCTTTTTCCTTGACTGCTCTCGTTGCCCACTTTAAACATTTCCGCCGCTTCCATCTCAATACTTACAGAAGCGCCACTGACATCACGCCACACCAAGCCACGCTACACTTTGAAGAGTTCGGCAGTCAGGCGGTCTGCTCCAGCAGCTTTGTTAATCTTAAACTTAGATAAAGTTATCTTCACTTCATTCATATTGAGTGGATGTGATTGTTGGCCTTTTTTTTTATAAATAGCGCGTGCTCAAGGGGTTGTTAGTACCCTTAAAATGATTGCACACAGCGCGGGCGATGGAAAGTTGGGGAGGAAAGAAAGAGAGGTACCGATGTACGTTGGTCTTGAATGTTTGGGGGTTATAATGACTAGGAAATGAAGAGCTCGGCATGGCATTCCATAAGCGAGTTGTTCCGCTTAGAAACGAATCACGATATTTCAGGGTACTTCGGAAAGTGGGCTTGAGGGTGTACTGGTGAGCATTCATAGCGAGACCGGTGTCACGGTTGAAGGTTTGAAGGGGCGGAATGCTACTGGCAATTTCAGCGGAGCACTGGTGGTGAAAATAGCGATAGAACAGGGTGACACATGAGACATTACGCCCGTGGTCGATGGTGTCAATCGACTGTGTGATACTAGCCTCACCTATTAGTTCTATCGTACGGTTTTGAATGCTTTCAAGAAGGCGCAAAGAAGTTTTTGGAGCACCTGACCAGATGTGAGCATTGTACTCCAATTTTCGGTGGAACATCGCTTAAGGAAACCTAAACATTTCGCAGCATTTTTGTCGACTTCGAAAAGGTGGTCATTCCAACGTAAGTTGTTATTGACACACATACCGAGAATGGAAAGTTTTTCGGTTTCAACGATGCAATTGCCATTCATGGATAATGGCTGGGTATTTGGCTGGTCTGCATCGTCCAAACTGAAAGGTTCATACTGCCTGACAGCGATATTTAATTCGTCATCGCCATTATACAGTCTACAGAAATAGTCTTTCCAAATTTTAGTATTTACTGCGACTTCACTACGATGTTCCCTTGTCCGTCTCAATAGGCTACAAATCGGGGTTTGTGCCCGCAGCATGTTTTTTGTAAGTTTTGGCTAAACTTCCGAAAAATTCCCAGCTTGGATGTCCAGTTCCGTTATAAAAATTTCTAGGGTGACGTCAATTCCGTTCGAGTTTGTGAGCGCTACCTTATATTCATTTTAGACGCTGACTTAGTCTTTAAAATTCTTACCAGCATCAGCTCCAAATATGTCGGATTACCCCGGATAAGGTATTGTTTGGATTATTCCGGGATCTTATTACGCCGATGATTCTATGTATGGAATTCACCTGTCGTCCCCTTTACAGTGCAGCTAATTTTGTCTGATGATCAGTACTCGCGATATAAGTCTGGCCAATCAAGTTCCAATGGAGGTCGACCATTAACCGATGGTTGCCACTTGGCTGTAAGATAAGCACAATTGATCCGTAGAAACAGTTCCAACACAGTGCATTGTCAAGTTGACACCACCCAGCCAGTACCCTATTTGTACAGTACCCGACTAAAACACGCATTTACTCATAGTTAGATGTTGCGTGTGGCAACTTCAAATCAAGTTAACAATGTCCAACATTTTAGCTTATCTTGATTGATGAATAATAAATATTAAAATTAAAATCACTTTGCTAATCGGATACCCTTGTACCAATAATATAATTAATAGGGTGCGGATACTTGACACGTTCAGAACTGTAGCTGACTTAAAGAATATAAGGACGTCACGCGATTGAAATTAAATATTTATTGAACAAATATTTTTCCTACAGAGGGGAACATGTGGAGGGCACAGTTTAACTTTATCCCCGACAGTCTCAAGTTAGTGTAAAGCAGAATTCGAGCTCTTTTCTATGCAGCAAAGAGTTGTTTGAATATTTTTAATAGAAATAGTAAAACGTTCAAAGGCTTTTAGATTGAGATTCAAAAGGATTGACATGTAAATGCCTATGAGGGACATTTGTCCTGAAATTTGTTCCTAGATCTTCGTTATCAGACTGTTCTGAGATCGTCACAAGTGCTGCAAAGAATGCTCTTGAGAGAGATGTGGCAATTCTAGTGACAGTTCAGCTAGTATTTCCCATATCATTAGTTAAAGGCACCCCCTTCGGGTAGGGGTTAGAATATACCCGAGGTATGCATGCCTGTCGTAAGAGGCGACTAAAATGCACCCTCCGTATACCGAGCGCGAAGTGTATACTAATTATGCAATGAGTAAAACAAATGGAATTATTACCCCAGGTGGCAGACCAGCTATGCTGGAAAATCCACCCTCTACGGAGGTCGGCTCGATGGATTCTGGGGCGAGCCAATTATTGCATCTTATCAACCCGTTCGGAAAAAGTTCACGGGTTTCGAGATCTCCACCACCTAGATCTCCAAAACAAGAAGATAACAACAGAAGTCCAACGACATCAAAAACGTCGTCTTGTGAAGAATGGACCTCAGCGAAAATAAATAGCCTGAAAGACGAAAATACCGAACTTCGTACTAGGCTAACCAAAATGGAAGCGACATGCGAAGATCTTAAAAAAGAACTGGAAAAACTGAAAACCAAGGAAAAGTCAAACAGCGACGTTATGTCTATTGAATCTGTTAAAAATATCTACGAAACAGATGAAGAAGAGCTAGGTCGAGAAACCGACTGGATCTTGCAAAAACGCCCCGGAAAAAAGCGTAAAGCTGCGTCTTCTCCCAAAATCGTCTCTCAACGTGAAGCAAAGGGAGATGAATCGAAGAAAAATGTCAACAATAACATGAGTCCTGAAAAAATCAAAGCGGAAAAACAACGAACACCCCCGCCAATCAATGTCACTGGAGTTTCAGATTACAAGAAACTCCAAAACATATTGATGACCCTGCCGAGATCGGACTATATAGTAACATCGCGCAATAATAATGTATGGAAAGTCAACGTCAAGGACGCTGACGACTATCGCATTCTTTCTCGCAAGTTAAGCGTCGAAAAAATCCAATGGTTCACATACGAGAACAAGTGCGAAAGACCTATTCGTGTCGTCGCCAGAGGACTGCATCCGTCTTGCCCAAAAGAAGATATCGTAAGTGATTTAAAAAACAAGGGTTTTAAAATCATTGATGTCGTCAACATCGAAAAGCGAGAGAAACAAAAAATTGAAGGAAAGGATATGACAGTTAAACGTAGCCTTCCCCTCTTTATGCTAACCTTTGAGAACACTGAACATACCCAAAAAATATACGATATTAAGTCAATCCTCAACATTATTGTTAAAATTGAGCCTCGACGCAAAAACTCGAAACTGATCCCGCAGTGTAAGCGATGCCAGGAATTTAACCATACGCAAGCTTACTGCCAAAAAGAGCCTCGGTGCGTAAAATGCGCAGGTAAACACCTGTCCAAAGAATGCAACGTAAGCAAACAAACCCCTCCGACTTGTGTCAACTGCAGGGGTAAACACGTAGCAAATTTCCGTGGCTGTGAAGTAGCAAAGGAGTTGCAAAACAGACGTGACAAGTTGTTTAAGCCACAAAAAGAGAATCCCAAAACTAAAGAAAAAACATCGGGATCTGCTCAAAATATCGTTAAAAACGCCAAGGCGAAAGTGATTGATTCCAGTGTTGAAAAGAAAGCATCGGAAAAACTTACATACGCTGAAGCTACCAAGCTAAAGGCAAAAGATTCCGGAGATCCTGCTTCCCAAGTATTTTCCGTTATTCTCGCGCAGCTTGAGCAGCAAAACAAAATCAATGAACTTATTTTAGATAAGCTAAAGAAGTTTGAAAATAGGTTCAATAAAAAACGTCCGAAAAATTAAACGTACTCACCTGGAATGCAAACGGAATCTTAGAAAACTTTATGAACTTGAGTTATTCCTAAGGAAAAACGACATTGACGTTTGTTTGGTTTCCGAAACCCACTTGAAAAATGGGTCATCTGCAAAAATTAGAGGTTTTAAAGACTACTACGCGTTTCACCCTTCGGGAAACGCGAGAGGCGGATCCTCTGTATACATTAAAGAGTCTCTTGAGCACAACGAAGATATAAAAGTAGAGCTCGAGTCTGTACAACTAATTGCGGTGCGCGTAAAATCGGTACGGAACTCCTTTACTATTTCAGCCATCTACTGTCCTCCACGATTTACGCCTTCAAAACATATATTTAAAAATATATTCAATTCTCTTGGATCGGCTTTTATGATTGGCGGTGATTTCAATTCCAAACACACTTTTTGGGGATCAAGATGTGTCTCCCAAAAGGGCAAAATACTCTATAAAGCATGTATGGAACACAATTGTGACTTCTATTCAACGGGCAAGCCGACTTATTGGCCAACAGACACAACGAAAATACCCGATCTTGTCGATTTCTTCGTTGTTAAAGGAATTCGTAACTCGGATATAAACGTTGATGAAAGCTTCGATCTTTCCTCCGATCATTCTCCAGTCATACTGACAATGAACGACACGTTTATTAAAAAACAAGGACCATTAAGACTAACTGGACGAAATACTAATTGGGAAGGATTCAGAAATGAGATTAATAATAACCTAGAACTAGACGTTTCACTTAAAGCAGCACTTGAACTCGAAATCGAAGTGGATTCTTTCGTTGAAATAGTCCAATGTGCTGGGTGGAACAATACACCTTGTCAACGAAAAAACACGGCTAAACGTAACTTAAACTACCCGCCTGAGGTAAAAGATATGATAAGAGAAAAAAGAAAAGCTCGCAAAAGATGGCAAACAACTCGAGCGCCGCAGGATAAAACACGCTTAAACAGGCTCTGTAATCTGCTCAAGGAGACTCTTAAAAGTTACAGAAATTCCGAAGTAAATACATATGTTCAAAACCTGACGGCAGGAAAAGAAACAAATTACTCGCTTTGGAAAGCTTTAAAATGCTTAAAAAGGCCCAAAATCCCCGCGCCACCAATCAAGGCCGGCAATAACGAATGGGCTAAGGGGGATAAGGAAAAAGCGGAGGTTTTTGCCGACTATCTTGAAGAAATTTTCAAGCCCTCCGACGGCCCGACACTGGCACCCGGCACCAATTCTTTAGAAATAGCATATAGTAATTTTGAAATGACAAATGCAACTCTTGCTGAAATCAAAACTGTAATAAGGAAATTAAAACCAAAGAAGGCTCCGGGGTATGACCTTATTACCGGAGAAGTTCTGAAAATGCTACCCCAAAAAGCACTTATAAAGCTCTTACACATTATTAACGCGGCTCTGAGGCTTGAATACGTGCCAAGCCAGTGGAAAGTTGCAGAAGTCATTATGGTACTAAAACCAGGAAAACCTCCAAACGATAAAAAATCATACAGACCCATTTCTCTTCTACCGATCCTGTCGAAAATCTTTGAGAGGATTTTGCTTAAACGTCTTCTCCCAATTATCGAAAACCAAAATCTTATTCCCAGCCATCAATTTGGATTTCGGACTAAGCATTCAACAATTGATCAGGTGCATAGAATTACTGATATAATTGAAAGATCCCTGGAAGAAAAAAAGATTTGTTCGAGCGTATTTCTTGACGTCTCACAAGCTTTTGACAAAGTATGGCATGAAGGTTTGAAGTTCAAACTGCGACGAATTTTGCCATTAAAGCTTTATAATATATTGACAAGCTATTTTGAAAATAGAATTTTTCGCGTTCGATACGGAAATGATGTTTCGAAATTTAAAGATATCCTAGCCGGAGTACCGCAGGGAAGCGTACTGGGCCCACTTTTGTACCTTTTATATACAAGAGATATACCACACGTCGAGGATACTGTTCTCGCTACTTTTGCTGACGACACCGCTATCTTAGCGGTTGGAGAATCAATAGAAGACTCAACGGCGAAACTCCAGACTGCTTTAAATAAAGTCTACGAGTGGACAAAGATCTGGCGAATTACCCTTAATGAGACAAAATCTGTACATGTTGACTTCACCTACAGAAAGATAAATCACTTGCCCATTTCTATAAACTCGGTGTGTATCCCTTTTGCAAACGAGGCTAAGTATTTGGGAATGACACTTGACGCGAAGCTTAAATGGAAAACGCATGTTAGAAAGAAACGAAAAAAACTAGAGGCCAAATACAGAGAAATGTACTGGCTACTTGGTAAACATTCCAAGCTAAGCTTAGAAAACAAGCTGCTTCTTTATAAGCAAGTGCTAAAGCCGGTGTGGACCTATGGTATACAACTCTGGGGTTGTACTAAGAAATCAAATGTAAATATAATACAAACTTTTGAAAATAAAGTGCTACGACAATCTGTGCGTGCCCCATGGTTTATAAGAAATAATGACCTGCATCGAGACCTCGGAGTTCCTTTCGTGGAAGATGAAGTCAGGAACTGCGCACGAAAACATAAAGTCCGGTTAAGCGGCCATATCAACAATACAGTCCTAGAAGTCTTGGACGAACGAAACATACTACGCCGTCTTCAACGAACTAAACCGTTGGACCTTGCGCGATAAATTGAAACCGCATTAAGAAAGCGGAATATGTAGGGTCTTCCATTGGAAAGTGTCCTACCAATCGTGACTAACTTATGAAATAAAAACTGCTTGATAAGTTCTACTTAGTTGCGGTATTAAAATCAACAATGAAGGGAGGTGTTTTTAGTGAGTAAGAATCTCACACTACTATGAGCACGCGCTTCTGATCCTCATAGTGTCTGATGGAAGATTTTCACCTGCCCTCGCCGGAAAAAAAAAAAAAAAAAAAAAAAAAAAAAAAATTAGTTAAAGGCATTCACATTTTCACAGTTAAGGTCGAGTTAGTAAAACAGTATAGTAGGGTTAAACAACTGTTGTAGAACATTCAATGAACAAAAACATTTTTGTTTTTGACTCCAACTGCCAAGACGCACTCGCACTTCAATTACACGTGTTTCAAAGCTCTCTGACACACAATGTGGCCAAAGGTGACGTTTTCTTCCGCCGACGATTACAAAGCTGTCTTCTATCCGATATGTCAACTCTAAATAAAATTGGACTCCTTTATGAGCCCAAGACAGGTGGTTTACCTATTAATGTGATGACAGATACTTCACTGTGAAACACAGGCTATTCCCCTTAGTCTCGTATACTGATGCAATCTTGTGGGTACTTAGTAGTAACCTACAATTGACCTTAAAGCACCTACAACCTTAAGTCATAAATTATTCTTTCAAGTCGCCATAACGTCGAAAGATTACAAAAAAAAAAAAAAAAACTCATCTCACAGAGTCGTTGATAGCTTTTTTGACGGTAATTACTAGAGAATGCACTTATTTTCAAATTTATTTACCAACTTAAATTGTCAAGAGGCTTTTAACGCCTTTTAAAATTTAGTGGGCAACAAATTTAGAGACCTTTTCAAATAGCAAATTAATTTGGTCGTACGCCATTCAATGGTAATTAGCGGCAGTTTGAAGATGGCCTTTGAAAACGCATCAATCAAAGGTAAGTGTTCATAAATATGACCCCACTGTCCAGTTGGTTATGTGCCTCACACACTGACTGCTTGTTCTAAACTAACTTGAGTTAATCACTGTGAAGTAAGTGTCGTGGTGCATGGCTGTTAGAGCCACATTTAGTAACGCCTCACCTTCATGTTACTTAGTTTTAAATTTTCTCGAGAACTGCATGCAGAAACCCAACTTCCATCTGACAGATGTCTTCCATGACCAGAGAATCTACTCATTTTTGCTATCTTGCGGATATTTTACAGTCGTAGATAGGTTCTAGGGAAAAAGTTCTATTCAGAGAATTTAATTTATTTAATCACCTGCAAGGAAGGCCACGAATCCGTATGTTACCTGGCAGGTGGAATGCTAGGTTTCTTTCGTTTGCCATTCCAATTGGCAGAAGATACATGAAGTATGCATCTCTATCGAATCTATATCTCATATAGGCCATAAAGTATCTTCTACATTTCGAATGAATAGCAGACATCTGCCGTCTGTCGAGGAATAAGGTACACGTATCTGTGAGACGAGGCTTTGCATGTGTAATCTGGTTGGTTGGTAATTAAGCACCAAACATGTATGGGAATACGTTAATGTTCAGGGAAGCAGATCAGGTTGGCAAAATCAGGCGACAAGTGTCTTTTTGCACGTCTTCCCCCCCAGAGATCTAATTAAAATGAGCTATTGCCGAGGCATTTGACTTGAATGCATCTGGTGCCGTTTTTGTTGGGTGTAATTTGTACGAAGCCTTCTATGGACTTTGTAGGGTGTGCAATAGTTTCCATTTGGTATGCTCAGATGAAGCTTTATTTGTATGGGGCAGGTTTTTATACACAGCCACACATACTCGTAAATATACTCGTATATATATATTTTTTTTTTTTGTGGGAAGTTTTTGTACTGTAGGTTTGTTTAATTAGGTTCAAGCACTGTAAAGTAATCTAGTTCGTGTTCGATGTTGTGGCGATGTTGTTAGCTATTTAAGGCATTTGGACTTATGGGCAATGGGAATGGATCTGTGATCAAAGTAATTTTCGTACGTGTGGGCACTATTGCTTACACTGTCAAAATCAAGTCACTAAACGGTTTTACAACTCCATCTAGTGAGTCGTGGAACAGAGATTTTCTTTGTACGACATCACGTACGATTATGTAACGTGTTTTGTGCGGATTTTACCTGTTTACACAATTTCAAAGATTCCAATTTAATTTCATTAGGTTGTGGTGAATTAAGCAAAACAACATATCGCCGTTGACATGCAAAAAAGAACCTTCTTGGCTTCGGTGTCTCTTTGCTTCTTTTGGCAAGAAGATTGAGTTTTGGACATATGAGCCACTGTAAGAGTTTTCCTTATGAACTAACATGAAATCAATTAAGGCTTCGACTTGTGAAAGCACATCCGATTGACATTTAATTCACACATTTGGTTATCATGAACGGATGGGGGATGACCTCTGAAATTTCATAAGAATATCTCAAAGAGATCTTACAAGAGCTGTTCCAATTTATTCTTTTTAATATTTTTAGGTTGCATACAACGTGTCGTGGAACACTTATAGAGACACTTATATGCTTGAAGGACGTATGTTGCGCCATCTCTTTGTATCTTCTTGAATCATACACATATGGTATTTTGACACCGACAGCTGCCATGTGCTTTTTGACAGAAACAAAGTATTTTACTATTATGGATTAAATGGATCGCTTAAACAATGCTGGAAAATAAGGCAACGTTACTTCTAAAATGATTCTGTGTTGCCTAAGCAGCGCGAATTTTGAAATTTGAAATAGTGCAGCTATTGCCGAACATGTACGCCTAAGCCCAAGAACCCCAACGCGCCAAAGATATTAGCAATTGAACATCACTCGCACTAGCCTGAGGAGAATTTTATATAAAGATCTGTTATTATTCGCTTGCAAGGTCGAATTGACTTAGGACTTGATGCAAAATGACCAACAACTTCAGATGAGGCTCATTTAGATGCCGGCGATTACGTAAACAAGCAAAATGTGCCGTATTTGAGGCTTATATACGTAAAGGGTGAGGCAAGAGATGGTGTGGATGTTAGCTGTCTATTACTATCATTTGTTGAATTAAATGTGGTTGATATTTTTGACAGGTGTCATGTAATTTATTGCAATTTTAGATACTCGTATGAAGCCTACTACACTACAACGCATTTTTGTAATTCAATATTATTATGAGTTTTGAAGTCAACATAATCGCCCAAGTGAATCCGAATTTCGGGCAATGGGGAAGCGTTTTGAAGAAACTGGTCCGGTATCGGGTCAATCTCCATATCAGCATGCTCGGCCAGCACGTACACGCCAAAACATCGCACTGTGAGCAAAAGTCTTCAAAACCAGCTAGACAACTTAATTCGTTGCCGAAGTCAACAATTGGGCCTCACTTATGGCACTTTTTGGCGAATTTTAAAAGTTAATCTTCATTTGCACGCCTTACACAACAATTGAAGCGTGGACCATCTATGTCGACACTGATTTGTTAACTAGATGTTGTATCGTCAAGAGAATTCGTCATCGAATTTGATCTTTTCAGATGAAGCCCATTTTAAGCTTCACTTTGTCGCCAAAAAAAACTCTTAAACGGAGGCCCTAGACTGCTGCAAAGCAGACATAACCGCCATCCAAGAAATGCGATGGGATGGGCCGGACAAAAAGAAAATGAAAAACTGCGACATCTACTACGGCAATTGCTATCGACGGCAAAAGCAGCGCTTATTTGGATGCGGATTTGTTGGCGGAGGCAGACTAGGACAAGAAGTCCTCAGCTTTCGGAATGTGAGCGAGCGCCTCGTGGCAATTCGCATCAAGGCTAAATTAGCCCACATAAGCCTCATATGCGCGCATGCCCCCACAGAGGAGAAAGATGACGACACCAAGGATGCCTTCTACGAGCTCCATAACAAGACCTGCGAGCAATGCCCTAGCTATGACATTAAAATTGTCCTTGGTGATTTTAATGCAAAGCTAGGAAGAGAAGGTATCTTTGGTGGAACAATCGGAAAATATAGCCTGCACAACACCACCTCCGATAACATTATCGTGGCTAGCACGCGGTTCCCACATATCGACATACACAAGGGGACTTGGAGAACTCCTGATCAATCAACAGTCAACCAGATTGATCACATTGCGATCAACGCAAGACACTCCTCCAGCATTATGGATGTCCGTGCGTTCCGAGGGGTCAACATCGACTCGGACCATTGTTGTAGCCAAGGTACGGTTGCGGATATCCCAAACTACGCCAGGACAAACTAATGCTGTGAGAAAATTCGACGTCAGACGGCTACAATCGCAAGAGATCGCCAAGTCCTTTTCCGATCGAGTGTCTCTTAATCTCTTAAGAGGTCCAATGCCGCCAGCATCAAGCATCGAAGACCATTGGAAACACTGCCAAAACGCCATCAGAGATGCCGCTTCTGATGTGCTGGGTTTCACTCGTCCACCACAACGAAACCCTTGGTTCGATGATGAATGCCAGCAAGCACATGAAGCTAAGCAAGATGCATATAACGCGGCGCTGCTTTGAAAGACCAGAGCTGCTCATGAGCTCTATGAGCGGAAGAGGAGAGACGAGCACCGGCTTCTCAGGAGGAAGAAGAAAGAGCATGAGAAGCGCGCGATCGAGGAAATTGAGAGATGCTACTCCAGGAATGAGGTTCGGAAGTTTAAGCAAAAGGTAAAAATAACATGCAGCGGAAACAAACCCCGAACCGAAGCCTGTAAAGATGAACAAAGGAACATCGTAGTAGAATCGCAGTCGATGCTGAGGATTTAGAAAGATCATTTCTGCAGACTGTATAACAGCGATGACGGACCAAATACCGCTGTCAGGCAGAATCAACCGAATCAACCTTTCAACCTGGACGATGATGACCAACAATTCCGTCCACCCGACCTGGATGAAGTGAAGATAGCCATATCGAAGCTTAAGTCCAACAAAGCTGCTGGAACGGATGGCCTGACTGCCGAGCTCTTCAAAGCGGCAGGCGATGATTTGGTAAGGAGCATACACCAACTCATCTGTAAAATATTGTCGGACGAAAGTATTCCCGATGAATGGAACCTCAGCATTGTTTGTCCGATTCTCAAGAAAGGAGACCCTCTGAACTGCGCCAACTACAGAGGCATCAGTCTCCTTAACATCGCATATAAGATCTTATCCGCCGTATTGTGTGAACGCCTGAAGCCGTTCGTCAACAACCTGATAGGTCCATATCAGTGTGGCTTCAGGCCAAGAAAGTCCACCATCGATCAGATATTCACACTACGGCAGATCTTGGAGAAGACCCATGAGCTTCAGATCGATACCCACCACCTATTCATCGATTTTAAGGCCGCGTATGACAGCACCTATAGAGACGAGCTATGCAGAGCAATGTCTAGTTTTGGCATCCCTGCCAAACTCGTCCGTCTATGCAGGATGACGATGGAGAATGCAAGCTGCTCCATCAAGGTCGGTAAAGATCTCACCGAGACCTTTGATGTCCAGAAAGGATTTAGACAAGGCGATGCGCTGTCATGCGATTTTTTCAACATCGTACTTGAAAGAATAGTGCAAAACTCACGAGCAAACACAAGAGGCACTATCTTTCAAAAGTCCGTCCAACTACTCGCACACGCCGACGATATTGACATAATCGGGAGAAAGCAGCGTGATGTCAGTGGCGCTTTCGCGAGTATTGAGACGGAAGCGCCGAAAATGGGTTGAGCGGTCAATGAGGGCCAGACCAAGTATATGCTGTCAAGCAAAAAGGACAACCAACACCGGCGTCTCGGACAGAACGTCACCCTCGACAGATATAACTTTGAGGTAGTTAAGGACTTTGTCTACCTAGGCTCCGTTATAAATACAGACAACGACATCAGCGCTGAGATCAAGCGAAGAATAACTCTTGCCAACCGCTGTTTCTTTGGGTTAAGAAGGCAATTGAGTAGCAAAGCCCTCTCTCGTACAACAAAAGTCAATCTTCATAAGACTTTAATAATCCCGGTCCTGCTCTATGGCGCAGAGGCATGGACATTATCAAAAATGGATGAGGGTGTTCTTGGTTGCTTCGAGAGAAAAATTCTTCGGGCGATCTTCGGTCCCATCTGCATTGACGGTGAGTGGAGGAGGAGATACAACTACGAACTGTATGGACTGTACAGCGACATGGACCTAGCCAGAAGAGTGAAGATCCAAAGACTGAGATGGCTGGGTCATGTAGAGCGCATGGACACCAATGCTCCGGTCCGAAAAGTCTTCGAATCCGCCCCCGAGGGACAGCGCAGTAGAGGAAGGCCAAGACTCAGGTGGCGCACGCAAGTGGAAGAGGACCTCAGCCAACTTAGCGTGCGAAACTGGAGGCAGCTAGCCAGGAATTGAGCTGGCTGGAGAAGCTTGTTGACTAAGGCCCAGGTCCACCCCGGACTGTAGCGCCATCTTAAGAAGAAAGAAGTGACTGTGAAAATGGTGAAGCAGAATTGATCGCAAATGTTGATGAACTGGTAGACAACGAAGAAGTGGATCAAGTTTTAAACGCATCTTATGTTGGTAAAGATGGGACTCGATGGAAGAAAACAAGGCCAAACTTGCAGCGTATGCCAGCGTATACGGTATGCCACCGATCAAATTACGAAGCTGTCTGTTCGGAGGTTCTACAACATAGGGAGGTTTATTCGCTTTGATTTTGCTGCCACGAGACAATGTTGAACGCAAATCTAAAGGACAATTTAAGGCAATACAGTTCTATAACATTTGATGAGCAACTATTCCCTTTTAGGGGTCGCACCAAATTCACACAATACATTCCATTAAAGCCAATAAAATATGGGATCAAGATATGGTGGGCCTGTGATTCGGACACGGCATATCTATTGAACGGGCAGATTTATACTGGAAAAATTGGCAATATCCGAGATAAGAATCAAGGCGAGCGTGTTGTGGAGTATTTAGTTATTCCTTATAAAACCACTGGCAGAAATGTGACAATGGAAAATTTTTTCACATTGCTTCCTCTAGCCAAGGATTTACTGTGATGGAATCTCTCTGTGGTCGGCATCATGAAGAAAATCAAGCGCTGTATCCCTGTCGAATTCAGATTCGAAAACAAGAGAGGTTTTATAAACAACCATAGGTTTTGGAAAAAAATGACACTTTGCTCCTATGTGCCAAAAAAAGACAAGGCTGTCGTATTATTGTCTACCCAACATAATGATAATAGTGTTTCTGGGCCAAATCTGAAGCTGGACATTATTCTATTGGATATTTAACTTAATTCGTGCGGTTTTTTTTTTTATCAAAATTTGAACGTTTATTTAAGAAAAACATGTACAATAGTATTATTCAAAGTATTGCCCATCTGAAGCTATGACTTTTTCCCATCTTTCTGGCAATTTGTGGATCCCATCCCAAAAGAACTGCGCCGGCCTGGCAGCCAAGAATGAATCAAGCCAATTTTTGATATTCTGCTCTGATGTAAACCGCATCATAGTGAGGGCGTTCTGCATCGACCGGAACAAATGGTAATCAGAAGGGGCAAGGTCTGGGCTATAAGGCGGGTGGGGTAAGACTTCCCATCCACTGTTTTCCAAATAGTTCTTAACCGGAATAGCAACATGGGGGCGAGCGTTGTCATGATGGAAAATTATTGCCTCGTGGTCACATATTCCGGGCGGTGTTCGGCTACTGCTCTCTTCAAACGGATTAACTGTGTTCGGTAGCGTTGTCCATTGATGGTTTCACCCGGTTTTAGCAGCTCATAATACAGCACACCCATCTGATCCCACCAAATACAGAGCATTACCTTCGCGCAATGGATATTCGGTTTTGCCGTTGATTTGGCTGGCTGGCCGAATTTCACATATGATTTTTTGCGCTTGGGGTTGTTGTAATGGATCCATTTTTCATCACCAGTAACAACCCGATGCAACAATGACTTCCTTTTGTGACGTTCCAGCAGCATTTTGGACATGCAAAACCGCCTTTCGACGTCTCTCGGCTTGAGTTCATGTGGAACCCGATTTCCTCGCTTTTGAATATATCCAGCTGCTTTTAAACATTTTGAAATGGCTGCTTGAGTGACACCCAAAGATTCTGCGAGCTCTTCTTGTGCTCGGCAACAATCTTCATAGAGTAATGCTTCCAGTTCTTCATCTTCAAACTTTTTTGGCTGCCCAGAACGTTCATCGTCTTCCAAGCCAAAATCACCGCTTGCAAACCACTTTTGGCACGTTGGCTCAGCTAGCGCATGTTCACCGTAAACTTCCACCAAAATACGATGACCCTCGGCAGCAGTTTTCTTCATATTAAAGTAGTGAAGAACAACTCCCCGCAAAAACAATTTTTCAGGCACAAAGCTCGACATATTTGAGTGAAAACAAACTATTGTTGTTTACGCTTCAAATGAATGACATATACTGAAATGACGTACAATGACAGTAGCTCTCCAACGCATGTTCCAATGGAATAATACAAGTTACGCCATCTCTTAGCAAACCGCACGAATCAAGTTATAGACCCAATATATTACAACAAAACCAAAGGTGCAGTTGATACGATGGATAAGATGCTGTTCCAGTAAACTACGAAAAGAAAAACAAATCGATGGCCACTAGCGATGTTCTTCAATATTATTGACAAAGCAGGGCTCGCAGCTTACATAATTTTTACGAAAAATAACCCGTCAAGCAAACATAATGTCCGAACAAGCCGATGAAGGTAGTTTCTGCAAGAATTGGGTAAAGACTTTTGCATTCCAGTCATCAATAAAAGGGATCAAATTCTTAGAGCTATGAGCCACTTTTCAGCAAGAAGTGCTGTAGAATGCATTCTAGGTATCTCAGTAAAAGAGCTACGAGAACTGCAGAATGTGCCGTTCGTACCGGATGATTTGATAGATCGAGATGGATCATTCTCGCCTCACTCAAAAAGGCCAATGCTCTATGTGCTATAGGGAGGAAACTAGTAGGATAATCCATTCACGAGATTCACGAAAAACCAATGCATCCCAAAAAGATCACTGCTTGGCGCGGAGTATGGGTTAGCGGCATCATTGATCCCTACTTGATCGAAAATGAGGCTGGAAAGACAGTTACGGTGAAATGAGAACGTTACCGTAACATGTTGAGGGGCTATTTTTTTTTTTTAAATTAAAAGAACTGGGTCTGGACGATCTCTGGTTTCAACTGGATGGTGCTACTACCCATACAAGCCATCAATCAATCAATTTATTTCATACGAAATTGGAAAATCGCATTATTTTAGTTAAAGAAGAAGTTGAAGTTGATTTATCTCCAAGGTCATGCGATTCGACATCTTTAGACTTTTTTCTGTGGTGTAAGGTCTATGACAATAATCTAGCGACAATTCAGGATCTCAAACCTAACATCCAAACTGCAATGGCGGGCTTTGCGCCACTCATCCCCAAAACAATTGTTAAAGTCGATTTCCCTAATGGCCTTCAAAGCACCCAGCGATTCGGTTTTTTTTCTCCTCTATTATGTCATAACAGTATCCGCGGAGCGGTCTCTTGGTCTTAGAGAAATTACACTGTGTTAAATCAGGAGAGTACGATGGTTGTGGAACGATATGAGTTGAATTTTTGGCGAAGTGGCTTTGAAGAACGAATGCAGTGTGAGATGGTACAATATCGTGGAGCAAACACCAAGAGTTTTCTACCCATGTGTTTCAGCAGCTGTCAAAGTTACCAATGACATTCAGCTGTCAAAACATTCGGTAAGGTCTGCCATTTCAGCATGCATCGTTTTACGCTTGCCAAACGTGCGGAAATTATCAAAACATATTATTGAAACTTCGGATCAGTCGTAGATACGCAATGTGAATTTATTCGTGAGGTCGGCCGTCATCATGGCTTCAGTGAGCAGGCAATTCGTTGCACTGAGGGAGAGTTTGACCCTAAGTACAGTCTTTTGGATCTTAAGCCACCAATCAGACAGGCATTGGTGCGAAATGAAGAGAATATAGCCGCCGTAGCGGACAGTATCGAGGAAGACTCAGAAATGTCGATTCGACGGCAATCAGCTGAATTGGACTTTTGTTGGCTTTGGGCCTACATCCGTATAATATTGTGTTGACACAAGAATTAAAGCTGGACGACTATACACAACCCCGTGAATTCATTAATTGTGCGATACAAATTTTAGTCGGAGATCCAGATTTTGGCCCTAAAATCATCTTCTCAGACGAGGCCCATTTTCAACTTAGAGGTAATGTCACAAGTCAAAATTGCCGTTATCGGAGCGAACACAATCCTTATTTCTATCGAAATGTGAAAGGCGACACCGGTACCGTCGCTTTGCCGACCTTCTGTGGTCAGAGCTTGACAACATCGATATATCCGAGCTGTGGTTCTAACAAGACCAAGTTCCAGATAGCCCCTATGAAATTCCTAGGCCAGGCGTTAATAGTGACATCTTCATAGTTTCATCCTCAGAATCCCCTAAGTTTGTAAACAAGGCTCAGGACTAAATGTTCAAAAAGCAGTCTTAGCAGTAATCAGGGATCACTATAAAATAATATAAAGGTATGGAGCAAAGTCCTCTACGGCTGCCGATAAGTAATGATATATACCATTATGAAGTGCTTTCAATAAGATCTATTTTGTTACTCGAAAACTGACACATCTTTTTGCAACATTTAATATATACTAGGCTCTTCCGTCACCGAAATTCGACGATTCACAAAAGCAACGGTTGTCGTGTGCACAATAAAAGTGTGAACACTCGTCACTATGTTTCTCTTTTTTTAATTTTGTTAAGCCTCTATCCCACTTAGAGTAGGGAAACTCTTTTGCAATCGTAGTAGTGATTTTCATAGTCACAAACTTACATAAAAAGCAAAACAATACATTTCATAAGTCAGGCAGTCAAACAAATTCCTTATGTAGAACCACTTCTTATCCTTTTATTAACCCTTTCCTCGTTATACGAACTTATGCGTAACGAGTTTCCCATTTTTACTGCATCGCTGCTGCTCCGCTTATGGGGTTGGCTAATGTCGCAGACCGCAGAACGCGTCTACATAATGCTCGGTCCTGGATCGCTTCAGTGGTAAGCTCCAGGCATTGTTGCGCATTTGCCATCTGAGAAATCCAGGAATTCTTTTTCCGACCTCGTTTTCTTACAGTTGGAGTGACCGTAGTTGATAGTGCCTTTTTAACCGGATTTTCCGCAGATCTTCTTTGAACGTGGCAATACTTATGTAGAACCACATACACAAAAATGATTCGACGGTATCCCTAGCATCTTTCCTGTTCTTTATTATTGATTTTCATAGGCAAGTAGACTTGAAAATGTTTTTTTTCTTCTCTCAGTAAAGCTGGCCACATACGACGAACATGTTCATGCGATCTGTTCGTGTTCATGGTCTTGTTCGACGTTTGTGGTGCTCTTGACGAACCGATCCAATGTTTATGAAAAATTGCAAAATTTGTGAATTTCCTCGCGAGCATGTTCGCTGTTTGTGGCGTTGTTCGAAAACATTTTCTTTTTTAAATAATTTTTGTTGCGTGCACATCAGCGGATGTTAAAAAATGGTAAGTTTTAGAAAAACGTTTCTTTTGGAACTAAAACTTTAGTTCCTCGAAACTTTGTCCACTTGCGAGGAATCTTAAAGTTACTGACAGTCTCTCGTTTGCTGTAATTGCTTCTCGCATTCCTGTGTTTTGTTTTCCAATAACTGGACCCACCAAACTCAGAAATTCAATATAAGTTTCTGAATCCATTCTGAGAAATTTTTAAAAATCTTCTGGTGCAGACATTTTTAATTTTCTCAACAATTTAGTATGAGTGCGATCGTTTCTACCATACAGCCATACTTTCATCCGCTCTCGCCTTTTTTGTTTATTATTTTTTTTCTTGCTTTCGCTTCTTGCATATATACGAGGGCGGGTCAATAAGTCCGTGACTTTTAGATTGAAACACAGATTTTTTGATAAAAAAATAATTTTATTTTTCAACGTAGTCTCCCTTGAGCTCTATACACTTTGTCCAACGCTTCTCCAATTTTTTTATCCCTTCCAAAAAAAATGATTTGTCGAGGTCCTTAAAATAGGCCTTTGTTTGCGAGATGACTTCATCATTGGAGTCAAATCTTTTTCCACCAAGCCATTTCTTCAGGTTTGGGAACAAGAAGTAGTCGCTCGGAGCCAAATCTGGAGAATAGGGTGGATGAGGGAGCAATTCATAGCCCAATTCATGGATTTTTGCCATTTGTTACACGATTGCGTTTGTGGTCGACTGTGAGCAAACGCGGCACCCATCTTGCGGAAAGCTTTCTCATGCCCAAGTGATCATTCAAAATTGAAACCACTGAGCCATGCGAGATCCCTACGGCTTCCACAATCTCTCGCACTTTCAATCTTCGGTCGGCCAACACCATATCGTGAATTTTTTCGATTGCTTCGGGTGTAGAGACCTCAACTGGGCGTCCAGGACGTTCGGCATCTTCAGTGCTTGTACGGCCACAACGAAATTCAGTAAACCACTTTTTTACCATTGAAATCGATGGTGCAGAGTCCCCATAGTATTTATCAAGCTTAGCCTTGGTCTCGGTAATGGTTTTTTTTCGCAAGAAATAATGCTTAATAAGCACACGAAATTCACTTTTTTCCATTTTCTCCTCAAATTAGTGAGTAGTCTGATAAAAATAGCTGTCAAACACAAACTAACTGACGCAGCAAGTTTAAATTTTGACAGGAGTCAACTGACAGATGCCTGTTGACAGGAGCAGTGTTGCTGTTTCAGTAAAGAGGTCAGAAATTCAAAAAGTCACGGACTTATTGACCCGCCCTCGTACATTGTTAATAACGCAATTGAATAATGATGATCCGCGTGTGCGTTCTCCATATTTTCTTGTTGAAAGTGATGTTCCACAAATCGGTTCGTCATGTGTGGCCAAATGTCAACGAACAAATCGCACGAACATATTCGTCATGTATAACCAGCTTAAGCTACGTAAAATTGTAAATATTGTAATATTTCGGCTAGGGTTCGAAATGATAAAACGTTATTCTATTTCAAAACACTTAATTTACTATTCTTTAAAATAACTTCCAAGTAATTCACAGCCGATTTTACTACTATCTCACAATTCAAATCTCTTATCGTTCACTATTAAGACTAAAGGGTGGAACAGAATGTGCATCTGTATCTGTATCTCGATCTTTTACATGTTTTACCAAGGTTTGGTAAGACCGTTTAGCAAAAAACATTGTGCACATCCACACGAAATTACCTTTCCAATGGTGTAAGTATCATGCCATTCGGTTCAGTAGAACGGTGTAAAAGTGTACTAAAAAAATATGCAGCACATATTTATATATAGATTTTGGCTACCATCGAAGTCTGCCAGAATATGAGTCAAGACAACAAGTATAGACGTCTATATTAAGTAAGATGTATTGAAAGAGAAGATCCTCAGTTAGTAGTCCTTTCCAAAGAATAACAACAGAAAAATCGTTAACTTCTTAGCGACATCGGGAATCATCCGTTTGGTTGTGCCTTATGAGGTTATGCTCTTACGACCCTAACTTGTCAAAGCCTTGACTGAAGACACAGCCGTGAGTCTTAGCAAAAACTCCTCTGAATTTCGATTTCTTTACTGAGATCCTGTTGAAACCCAAACAAGCTCCGCATATTTCGACTTCCGACTGCATTGGAAAAATCCGTGCAATTTCTATCTATCTTGGACGTTATGAGAATATTCATCAAGTCGCTAAGTGTGCCTTGACTGTCGCTACAAACTCAGATCTGTCAAGAAGAGCCTCAAGCAGCCAATATAAACCTTTCTTTGAAAACTGTTTTAAACAGCTGCAGTGACGTATTCACGCCAAAAATTTTTTCCAGAAGATAAGCTATACATACGATGTAAATGGCCTTCTCTTTAAGGCGTAGATCCCAAGAAACCTCCTCCTAAGCAAACCGAATGTCTTCCTTATATTTATTAATATTGTCAGAAAGGTTTTTGACGTGGCATGTTTAGTCAGAAGGGGACCTAGTTGTAAATACTGGATCGAAGAGTTTCCTCCTTCTAGTAGAGAAGACAGCCTCAGGGAGTGCACTAGTGCCCCAATCGTGTAATATGTCTAGGGCTACAAATGTTAAAGAGGAAACATGCGAATCAAGCGACCGGTTGTACTTGCCGATAAAAAAAATCTGTCTACTTACGCCCTGATCCAGGAGTTGGTAGAAGAGAATAAGCCCGTACAAATATTGGTTCAGTTCTGATTTAGAAGTTTGCCTTATCCCATCTTTTAAATATATACATATGTGTATGTTGCTTACAATTTTATCGCTATTGCAGCTGACGTATCAGTTTTATGACCGTGGGACGCCCATGCCGCCCAAATTATATACTAGGTATCAAAAAGGATCAGATTTTGACTTTTATGACCCCTGCGGTCCTGTCTATGACAGATTCATTAGATTGTTTTGGAGAGACGTAGATCTCATCCTGTTGCAGTTAAACACAATCAGAGTAAAAAGATGGTCAATCAATGCCCTACTTTTGTCTGAGTATCTACAAAAGGTTCAACCATCAACTAAAATAAAATTTTGGAACTAAAACCGAATCCTTTTTTCCGCCTCGAATATTCTTAGTTTGATTAGAGTCATGCGGCAAGAGGAGGATTTTAGTGAGCATCGAGTTGGTGCGAACCAACCATTGTATGAATCTCACACTATTACCAGTCTCTACGGTCTCCGTAACCAAAGGTGATATGAGATTAAGTCACCAATGTCACTTGTCATAGTTTCTTTATTGATATTGATTTTTAAGATGAAAACTGTTTTTCTTCAAAATGCGAAGCTAGGTAGAGAAATACATGCACTCCAACTGCCATTGTCTTATTCACCAAATAACCTTTTGGCCAATAACAAAGATTTTTATAATCAAAATATCTTTAGGCGCAAGTAGAGCACTATCAGGCCTCATATTGGCTGTATCTATTTTAAAATCCATTACAACTATAAAATAAGGGGTGGTAAATGGAATGCTCCCCTTTCAGTTAAATGCTGCCTCCATACGACCGATAAAATATCATTTTTCCTGCGATGCAATCTATGAGCGATTTTCAGGTCTGCTGCCATTTGGCTCTGCTATTCGTACGCTAACTAGCCTGCAGCATATCAGACTTCAGAGATTTCTTCGGTGACTTAAAGCGCGCACTTGATTTACGCTGATTGCGTTACAGCCCACAAAATCGGTGGTCCAGAAACAAAATACGTCAAACAAAAAAACAACAAGAAAAACTAAATCTGTATCCGTATCTACCTGTGCACATACTCGTATTATATTATAGTTGCGGACAATGTCATATAAGACTGCGCGCGGCACACCATTTACCCATTGAAACCTAAAACTGATCGTTAATCTCTCGAAGATAGACCGCCTTTGATGAGGCGGCAACCGTATAGTCTATGGCCTGCGTTAACGTTACTTGATCTAAGATCGTAAATTGTTCAATCGTTGCATATCGCCCGGTTCTATGTTGCGCTCATGTCAAGTCTTTTTGCGTTGCTCCATGCATCTTTGTATGTGTTGCACACGTGAATAAAAATTTCACTTGCCAGATTGTTGGATTGCCGGATTGCTGGATTGTCCAGTAGAATAGGGCAGTGGAGAAGTCGTGCGCGGCAATGCAAAGCAGAGCATTTAAGCGTACGCGCTCACTTCGACATCACACGTATTTTTATCTTTTTTTTTTTTAATTTTTTGCATATGTCGATATTGAGCTTGAGATAGAAATTCCAGGGCAACAGTGAATTGAGTCTGGAGGGTTGTGCTGCTCTATTTTTGTTTCACATACGAGTATGCTACCTACGCTCTGGCTATTAAATTTCTATCACGTAGATAAATTGCTCCATTATCTTATTTCGGATAAGGATGGCTAGAGAACTGTTCAAGTGTGATCGTACTCGTATGTGCACCACGATAGCATAGGGGCGCCTGTGGGCTTAGTTCGATAAACAAGACTACTTAAGGTGCAATGTGCTGGTTTTTTCTTCTGTCACAAGCACTTGTCATGCAATTTCTTCTGTGCGACTGGGAATTTACCAGACTTGACTTGTAAATTATAAAATGCAGCTGTCTTGACTGGTTCAGTTGGTTTAATTCACATGTTATCTTCTGCGGAAAAGATTCAAGATTTTTCAATATTGCCTTGCTAAGCTGTCTTTATTATATTAACTTTAATCATCATCTATTTAACGAATATGAGTGCCCTATAGAAGACCATGTATCCTCCATTGTGGACAGGACATGGTTCTGAAGATTAACTCATCAACTGTCGCTTTACAAATTACGTGCTGTCTTGAATATACAAGTTTTATTTAAAGGACTTCTTGCTGTATTTCAGTTGGTCTTGTTGGATTTATCAAAAACATATCTCCGCCAATGTCTTACTCCTGGAACAGACACCGAGAGCAGAAGTTGGGGCCTATGTATCAAGCTTTTCTTGGATGTGATTTTTTTATAGCCGGCAGTTGTTACAATATGAGGACCTTTACAGAACGATCATCTTAGTTTGACAGGGAGTTAAGCTTTCCGTTTCGCCTCTGGGATCGTTGTTCGCGCTTTAATTCTCTGAAAAGCTTTTAGGATTTCCCAACAGAACTCAACTAAAGCAGATTTCAATGAGTTTTCATCAATCATCGACGAAACCTTTCTGCTGCCTTCGGCAGTGGACAGACAGCTAGCTGTGCATCCTATTCCTCTCCGTTGGCTTATCGCTGTCCTTTATAACCCCTTGTTATGGCATGTTCTACAATGCACATTTACCCGGAACCGAAATGCGTAGTGACGAACATATTATCACATTAGAAAAGCCCCAGTCGATGCTGCTGCCAAAAATATAGCTTTCAGGCAAAATGAACCATCCGGCGACATTGATGAATTGAAGGTAGCCGTGTATATGTAAGCTTAAATCAAACAAAGCTCCCGGAACAGTTTGACTGCGGAGCTCTTCAAAGCGCCAGGCGATAAAGAGTATACATCAACTAACTGCCCTGTAAAATATCATTGGACCAAAATATGCCTGATATCAACCTCAGCGTTGTTTGTCCGATCCTTTAGAAAACCCCCTGAACTGCGCCAACTACATAGGCATCATCCCTTACAAGATCTTTGACAATAATCTGACTGGTCCATAACAGAGAGGCTTTAGGCCAAGAGAGTCCACTATAGATACACTACTTTAGATACCCGAGAAAACCCATGAGCTCCAAATCGATACACACTACATGTGGTATTCATTGATTTTAAGTCCCCGTATGCAATACAGAACAACATCTAGTTTTGGTTTGCTTGAAGGTTAAGGTGGCGCAACAGTCCAGGGTGGACCTGGACCTAAGTCAACAATTTTCCTCTCAAAGCAGCCAAGAGCATCATCCGTTTCTGATAATGTCCATGCCTCTGCACCATAGAGCAGGACTGGGATTACTAAGGTCTTACATGGGGTAACTTTTGTTGTTCGAGAGAGGGCTTTGCTAGTCAATTGCTTTCTTAGCCCAAGGAAGCAGCCATTAGCAAGAGATATTCTTCGTTTGATCACAGCGCTGATGTCATTGTTGGAATTTATGCCGGAGCCTAGGTATTCAAAATCCTAAACTACCTCAAAGTTATACCTGTCGAGGGTCGCCCGAGACGTCGGTGTTCAGTGTCCATTCCCCTTCACAGCATATACAATACTTGGTCTTGCCTTTATTGACCGCTAAACCCATTCTTGCCGCTTCTGTCTCAATACTTGCAAATGCGCCCTAACATCAGCTGCTTTCTTCCGATTATGACAATATCATCGAACTATGCGAGTAATTGGACGGACTTTTGAAAGATTGTGCCTCTTGTATTAGCGCTTGAGTTTTACACTATTCTTTTAAGTACGATGTTGAAAAAATCTAATGACAGCGCATCGCTGGTCTCGGTGAGATCTTTACCGACCTTGATGGAGCAGCGTGCATTCTCCATCGTCATCCTGCACAGACGGACGAGTTTGGCAGGGATGCCAAAACTAGACATTGCTCTATATAGCTCGTCTCTATAGATGCTGTCATACGCGGCCTTAAAATCGATGAATAGGTGGTGGGTATCGATCTGAAGGTCATGGGTCTTCTCCAAGATCTGCCGTAGTGTGAATATCTGATCCATGGTGGACTTTCCTGGCCTGAAGCCACACTGATATGGACCTATCAGGTTGTTGACGAACGGCTTCAGGCGTTCACACAATGTGGCATGTTAGTTTTACCTTTTGGTAAAACTTCCGAACCTCATTCCTCGAGTAGCATCTCTCAATTTCCTCGATCGCGCGCTTCTCATGCTCTTTCTTCTTCCTCCTGAGAAGCCGATGCTCGTCTCTCCTCTTCCGCTCATAGAGCTCATGAGCAGCTCTGGTCTTTCTAAGCAGCGCCGCGTTATACGCAACTTGCTTAGCTGCATGTGCTTGCCGGCATTCATCATCGAACCAGGGGTTTCGTTGTGGTGGACGAGTGAAACCCAGCACATTAGAAGCTGCATCTCTGATGGCGTTTTGGCAGTGTTTCCAATGGTATTCGATGCTTGATGCTGGTGGCATTGGACCTCTTAAGAGATTAAGAGACACTCGATCGGAAAAGGACTTGGCGATCTCTTGCGATTGTAGCCATCTAACATCGAATTTCCTCACAGCATTAGTTTTTCTTGGCGTAGTTTGGGATATCCGCAACCGTACCTTGGCTACAACAAGGTAATGGTCCGAGTCGATGATGGCTCCTCGGAACGTACGGACATCCATAATACTGGAGGAGTATCTTGCGTCGATCGCAATGTGATCAATCTGGTTGACTGTTGATTGATCAGGAGTTCTCCAAGTCCCCTTGTGTATGTCGAGATGTGGGAACCGCGTGCTAGCCACGATAATGTTTCGCCCCGCCGCAAAGTCGATTAGCCTGAATCCGTTATCGGAGGTGGTGGTGTGCAGGCTATATTTTCGGATTGTTCCACCAAAGATACCCTCTCTTCCTAGCTTTGCATTAAAATCCCCGAGGACAATTTTAATGTCATAGCTAAGGCATTGCTCGTAGGTCTTGTTAAGGAGCTCGTAGAAGGCATCCTTGGTGTCGTCATCTTTCTCCTCTGTGGGGGCATGCGCGCATATGAGGCTAATGTTGGCGAATTTAGCCTTGATTCGAATTGCTACGAGGCGCTCGCTCACATGCCGGAAGCTGAGGACTTCTTGTCCTAGTCTGCCTCCGACAACAAATCCGCATCCAAATAAGCGCTGCTTTTGCCGTTGATAGCATTTGCCGTAGTAGATGTCGCAGTTTTTCATCTTCTTTTTGTCCGGCCCATCCCATTACATTTCTTGAATGGCGGTTATGTCTGCTTTGTAGCAGTCTAGGGCCTCCGCTAGTTGCTTGGCTGCACGTGGTCTATTAAGGGATCTAACATTCCACGTGCATATCCGAAGCTCATTGTCCTTAAATCGTTTGCGTGGGTTGTCAACAGTAGATCCGTCCATATCCGAGGCTTGTTGATGCTTCGTAACTTAATTTTTTTTTTAAATGGCCGGGCAGTTACCCCGGCGGCACAACCCCCAACCTGGAGGACCAGTTCCATTTTGAGTGCCCCTAGGACGAGGGGTCGGTTACACCGAAGCCAGTAACCCGTTCCGGGATGTGAGCGCTGCCGTTGGCCTATATAGTGCTCGTCCAGCTCCAAATATGTCGGAGTAGCCCGGATAAGGTCTTGTTTTGTTTTTCCGACACTAATCCTGGTTTATGGCGTAGGAAACTAGCCATTTGCCCCCTTCACTTCGCAATCTCTAGTGAGATTCCTAGATGGCGCCACGGGGAGGCGTGAAGTAGGACTTATTAGGAGAGCTGCAAGATGTTCGGCTGCAGAGGCTAATTCTCGTCATTTAAGGAACCAGCACCTGTCGGAAGATGCTACTTCTATGAGGCCTTATACTAATTGTTGCCATCCTCCAAGATTAGTCAGGGTTCTGGAAAAGTGATGACGGCGGACGAGCTCTATCATGAGCCAACGGCAGCTTGCATTTTCCCAAAGTGGGATACTAACACACCCATTGTCCTTAGGGAAAAACCAGAGAATTGGCCCTCCAGGTTGGGGTTGCGCATAGGGGTAATTTATCAAATGTGGAAAACAATACTGGTATAGTCCTAAGCTTTCGGACGAACGTCTCGTAACAATCCGCATCCAGGGCTAAGTTCGGGAACTACAGCCTCATTTGCGCACACGATCCTGCAGAAGGAAAGGATAACACGACCAAAAACGAGTTTTAAGACCTCCTAGACAAAAAATATTCTCAATGCCCCAGCTATGACAACCAAAATTGTTATTCGAGACCTGAATGCTAAGTTGGAAAAAAAACATTTTTGAGCGCGGCATTGGGAAACAAAGCCTGCACAACTGCACTGTTCGCGAGTGTTAATAAAGACCGTGATTTGTCCATTCTATGGAAAATAGACCTCTTAGGCTGCAGTGTTCCTAGCTGCAAACTCCTCAATGGCTTAGGAAATTCGTGTTATTAAACCACAAGGAACCCTGTAAAGTACTGTACCGGGGAATAAACTTGGTTGCACAGCTGTACTATGCTTTATGGCTCTTATAAGTATCTAAGTGTCAGGTTTTATATCAAAAAGCCCTTTGAGAATGATATTTCTTGCCTTCGACTTGATTCAATACTTAAGCGACAATCCATCTGTCTTCAAGTGGCGACATATTAAATAAAGACGCACCTGTCACTAAGCCAATACAACCCACTTGTCCACTACGAATATTACATAAAAAAATAACTGGGCGCGAGTTAAAATTCTTTGTAACGCCTACAACTACCACACTAGCATTCCTCCGGTTCGTCACTTGCAGCAGAAAATTTATCTCACTTTGTCCCACTTCCAAGATTAATTTAAAGTATCTAAAAGATGTAAGCTGCAATACCAGCAAAATGGAAATTAGCAAATGTAGACAACGCAAACTTGTAAGACGTGGGTGTTAGTAGACGGAAGACGATAGATCGATTTGTACTGCGAAAGTGATGACAAAATTTTCTCAAACACAAAAGTGGAACGTGGGATGCTTGTATCCGGATGCCTTGGCTTAATCCAGCCATTAATTGGTATGCATTCACACCGGTGTGCTATTTGCCGAAATTCGAGAATAATCATCAATTTCTGCACAGGAACAGGGGGAAGTATAAACCCTCGTCTGTATCTGCGTTTGAACGCCAACTATAAACTAGTTTGAATCCATCTACAACACAGTCTAAATGTTGGTTAAGAAGTCCATTCAATTTTTTAACAAAAAAATATGAAAAATCATCATCATTAAGAAAAGGTGCTAATTTTGTCCAACTGCGGAAGCGTTTGAAACGTTCAAGAGGTCTCTGGTCCCCTTTTTGCTTGAAACTAACTTGAGGAATCTCCCACATTTATCATTTCTTTGTTTCTACACATTAATAAAATGTTGGACATCTAACCAATTCCCACTTGGGCTGTTTGTAATTATACGGGACCAAATCAAATGGGTACCCAACAGGAGGGCGTATCCATCTCTGCACATGCTCCAAGTTACTTCTTTTTTTTATCAAACAGTTCAAATCGTAAATACTACCACTACCTCAAAAGATCAAGCAGCTGGAACGTGTAATTAGATTGTTTGGCTGACTTCTGTAACTCGAAACCCCGTGCAGCGACAGAGACAACAGCGCGAGCAAAATGCAAATACCAAGATGAATATCTCCGTATAATTAATATGCAATTAGCATAATTTATCTGTGGGTTAGTTCGGGGGGCTCCTACTGTAGTTGGCCTGCACTCTGATTATTAGCTTTGATATTTGAACTTTTAAGTACTCTGCAGACTTGATTGAAGGTTTACGTTGGAAAGTATCTCGAATATGTGTGATTGAAACAAATACTTAAAGATGCTGGTTAATGTTTTATGTATTCATTTATACACCTGACTAGATACTTTGAAAAATCTGTAGACAATGTGAAACTCAAGTCACAGAGAAAATCAAAAAAAAAAATGAGAAAAAACTGCATGAAATGAAGTTGTTTTCTAATTAATTAGACTCTCAGTCGTTTAATTAAGCAGATTGGAACTATTTTTTCTGTTTGGAACCGTTTAATGGTTTGTTTCTTTGTAAATGACAGAGGCCAATAGATTTATTGACTTTGTGGTGGGGCAAAATGTCACCATAGCCAGCACACGGTTTTCTTAGCTCAATATACACAAGGGGACATGGCTATCTCGAGATAGTGAGATTGATTACAACTCGATAGACGTAAGGCATGCCACCAGTTTTCTGCACATCCGAACATTCCGGCAGCCAACATTGTCTAGGATAACCACCCTATTGCAGCCAAGGTGCAATTAAGACCATCAAAAACTTGCCGAAAGCATGTCTTAGAATCTATCAACACTCCTATTCTGATAGCATCAGGTACTAAGGACTAGTGGCATCACTGCCAACGTGTCATAGAAGACGCTGTAACAGATGTCATGGCCTTCACTCGACCACCACCAAGAAATCCTTGGTTTTCATAAAGAAACTAGGCAAGCACATGCAGCAAAACAAGAAGCGCAGAAAGTGGCAGTGCAACGAAGGGCAGGATCCGCTTATGAATTCAAGGGGGCAAGAGGCACGGAAAAAATGAGAAGAGTTCGTTGTCCAGAAATAAGGCACGGAAATTTGACCAACAGGTAAAACAAAAACGTTTCAGGGCAATAGAACCTGTACAGGAACCTGTAGAAATGAAAAAGGGATCATTGTAGTGGAATCACAGTTGGTGCTGGGCATATGGAAAACCTTCTTCTTCAGGGTCCTGGAAAAAACTCAAGAAATTCATCGATTTTAGGGCCGCATATGACAGCATTTATAGCGACGAGCTATATAGAGCCATGTTTTTGCATTCCTACCAAGCTCGTCAATCTGTGTAGAATATCGATTGAGAACGCTCGCTGCTCCGTTCAAGTTGGTAAACAACTTTCAGAGGTTTTAGGAAATTATAAGCAGGGCTCTGCTATAAATTCTCCCAACTGCATCTCAGCAGAAATAAAACGAAGAATCAGTCTTGCCAATTTCTGTTGCGTTAAGAAGATATCCTCAATCATTTCAGGAGGAAAATATTCAGTCCTGTTTGCGTTGACGAGCCTTGGACTAGAAGATTCAAAGACGAACTATACGAGCTATGCAGCGTTAGAAAATTGCGCATCAGTCGGCTGAGATGGCTTAGACACGAAGAGTCAATTGACACAAATGCTACAGGTCCCAGACCCTTCCAGTCTAATCCAGAGTGACAGCGAAGTAGAGGAAAAATCAACTTAGATGTCTTGCCCAAGAAGAAGGGGACGTAAACTGACTTGTAGTGTACAACTAGAGGTAGTTTGTTAAGGACCGGATTGACTTTAAGGCTTGTATACTTTTTGAGGGGCATAAGAAACCGCCTATGCAGGTTGACGATGGGGAATGCAAGCTGCTCCATCAAGGTCGGTAAAGACCTCACCGAGACTTTCTAATGTCCAGAAAGGATTTAGACAAGGCGATGCGCTGTCATGCGATTTTTTCAACATCGTACTTGAAAGAATCGTGCAAAACTCACGAGCGAACATAAGAGGCACTATCTTTCAAAAGTCCGTCCGACTACTCGCACACGCCGACGATATTGACATAATCGGGAGAAAGCACCGTGATGTCAGTGGCGCTTTCGCGAGTATTGAGACGGAAGCGGCGAAAATGGGCTTAGCGGTCAGTGAGGGCAAGACCAAGTATATGCTGTCAAGCAAAAGGGAAAACCAACACCGACGTCTCAGGCAGAACGTCACTCTCGACAGATATAACTTTGAGGTAGTTAAGGACTTTGTCCACCTAGGCTCTGCTATAAATACAGACAACGACACCAGCGCTGAGATCAAGCGAAGAATAACTCTTGCCAACCGCTGTTTCTTTGGGTTAAGAAGGCAATTGAGTAGCAAAGCCCTCTCTCGTACAACAAAAGTCACCCTTTATAAGACCTTAATAATCCCGGTCCTGCTCTATGGCGCAGAGGCATGGACATTATCAAAAATGGATGAGGGTGTTCTTGGTTGCTTTGAGAGAAAAATTCTTCGGGCGATCTTCGGTCCCGTCTGCATTGGCGGTGAGTGGAGGAGGAGATACAACGACGAACTGCATGGACTGTACAGCGACATGGACCTAGCCAGAAGAGTGAAGATCCAAAGACTGAGATGGCTGGGTCATGTAGAGCGCATGGACACCAATGCTCCGGTCCGAAAAGTCTTCGAATCGGCCCCGGAGGGACAGCGCAGTAGAGGAAAGTGAACGAGGACCTCAGCCAACTTAGCGTGCGAAACTGGAGGCAGCTAGCCAGGGATCCAGCTGGTTGGATAAGCTTGTTGACTGAGACCCAGGTCCACCCCGGACTGTAGCGCCACCTAAAGTTAGTAAGTAAGACTAATCTTGGAAGTCCTTATGGACCTAGTTTCTAAATATGTTGAAGTGCCTCGCATAAGTTTTCGGCATCCGATTTTTCACGCCGCCGCGGTTGATAGTTATCCTGGTTATGCCAAGATCACGAGGAGGTGATGATGCGAAGAATTACCGAAAATTTGACAGACATAACAGTTTTCGTCAAACAGCCGAATGTGCCATATCCCTGTCTGCACACATCACATTTACACAACGACATTGATATGTCAGAGTTTTTATCCTTGTTTTGTTTGATCCATGGGCCTACCTGGAACAACTAGCGAATGTCTTCTTTACACTTTTAGAATATAGTTCAGAGTAGGGGAAGTCCGTCCCTAAACGAGGATGTTGGTTGCTCTGCAATTCTAGGTCTTTTACGAAACCTTTTAGGAAGTCTTTAATTAAAGAATGAAGCCCTTTCTCTTATTGAACTTTGACTACAAGTATGAAAAAGTAGCTCATTTAAGAAGCTTGGAACCCCGGCGCCTCAGTTTATAGGCTTAGGCATTTCTGAGAAAGTATTTTGTTAAATCAAATTTTGACTTTGTCTGCTTAAAAAAGAACCGCACCGGGTGTCTACCACGAGTAGGTGAAGAGGAGTTCTTGCCTAAGTGCTCTGTCAGGGCTTTCCCTGACTGCACATTATCTAACCATGAAAATAAGTAATTAAATCTCAGAAATACTGGTGGTTTGAATGAAAATAACATCGATTTGCACGTCTTAATGACCTCAGATGTCCAGTTCCGAAGCATGTCTTGTTTTTTTTATTAGAAAACAAGGAGTTTGTAGAAACTTGAAGAAGAATTGTTTCGCTGGTTTGTTGCTAAAGACTTATAAGTTTTGAGCTCACCGTTTCGCAGATTCCATAAATTTTAGTTTTAGTTCGCTGGTCAATAAAATCCAATCAATTGAGTAGAATTCTAGGTAATGAAAGATAGCATGTTGCCGATTATATTTTCTTGACAGAAATGTGGATATTCGTAAGTGATTCTTCAGGAGTCCTCAACTTAAAGTCACCCTTTCCTACGATAAAGACTACTAATGTGATTTAATTGAAGTCTTGATCCTCTAAATAAAAATCATTTTAAATCTACACCTTGACTTAATGGCAATTTTCCAGTTAAAACTATTTCTAGAGAATGCAGTAATTAATTGATCCTTTTTCGACTTAATTAATGAACCATTAATCTTTCTTAATCACAGTAATGTGACGGGCTTGATCGATTATCGACTTAATCAATCATCATGCTTCAGTCTGGCTTTGAGGCTTTCTCTCACTTCTTGGCATTGTCAATCTCATAAAAGGTAAATTGCTTTATTTTTTACCAAAAAAAAAATTTTAAAAAAACAACAGTTCAGTAGCTTCAAGGTATTCTGTTAGAGTGCCGTTATAATTGCCAACTATTAAGTTTTTATAATATTGTAGGTATAATTAAAACAGTAGTGCTAATAAAGTAAATAAAAGCATAACATACTCGTATCTAGATATCTAATTAACAGACAAACGACGGCACATATGTGTGTTATTAGGCGATTGCAGCAGCCACGCAGCTCCGATATAATTTAAGTATTCAAGTCGTTGATCGTCAGATAGATAAGTACGAATACGCTGTGCCAATTTGGTTGAGAAAAGTCATTGCTTTCGACACACAGATACTGGTTAATGCCCATAAATTCTTTTGTATGGCTTCGTGTCTGTTTTTGTAGACACGTTGTTATACACTACTCACTTCCCACAAGAGAAAAAGTATTTAATTAGATTGTTGCGAATTTTTTTAATCTAGTCCAATGCAGGAAATTATAATTGTAAGAGAGAGTGAAGGTCAAGTTGCAGTAGACAGATCCATTTCCACAACAAAAAAATTTGTGTTAAAAAGTCCATCTCGTGGTGGACCTTGTTCAGTAGTCTCGGTATGAATGACTCAATCATATTACAGGTACTATGTATCAAGTTCGATCAGTGCCGCGACGGAAGTGGATAGCTTTTTATATTTTCGAAACCTTCGATCTTTAATATTTAATTGAAATCATGTGTGTGGGATGGAACTGTGAGGGAAACTATTATCACTTCATCCGAAGGTACTCGTAACAAAACTCTTTTAACCCACTACTAACTTCAGACATTTATATCTGTCAAACCAATTGTCAGATTGCAAACTGTCAGTGTCATTTTCATTCAGCAATTTTATCTTAAACAATCTAAGAAATTTAATTCCAAACTTCCGATTCTGTGCGCCGAACTTATTAAGCAATTGCATCCGACATAGTTGGACGTTTTCGCACAACATTTCCATTGGAAGATGAGTGTGAACTAAAGAGAATATTGAACCCAACCCGTAATCAAACGAACAATGAAGCGAACTATCCCCCGGGTAGAACGCTCAAACGACAACCTGACTGACAAATACAGAAACCCAACAATCGACGCACTACACACACACAAAAGTAGATTGCTTTCAATGCTGAAACAGAGGTACAGACAGTTTAATGACAGGAATTGTCATTGGGATACTGAAATCATTGATCAAAAACCTAAAACGACTTATAAATGAAAATTATAAAAAATCTGTTAGTCTGTAGATCCGGGGTATAAAATCCAGTAGTCCGAATATGTTCCCGCAGATAAATAAATTGTCCAGGCGGAAAGATCAAAATGATATTCAGTGTGTCCGAATTCCGCAAACGACAGAAAATAGATATAAATAGGTATAACAGAAGAATGGTATAAGTCCAAAAAGTGTAGATGATGGCGATGGTCGAAGAACCACAGGAAAAAGCGGATTTGCTGGGAACTTTTTTCGAAGCCGTGTATACGGTGAACGATCCAGGTCACCGTAACCACGATATTGAGAATAGAGCCTATGTAAACCATCTTTATCTGCGCAATGAACTTCAAAATTGGCGATCTGAGAATAACGGTTTCAGCGTATTCAATAAAGTAAACGCGGCAGATGTTATCGTCGCCGATGAATAGCAGTGGTACACCCCATCCCCAAAAAGTATAAGATTAGGACTAACCCTACAAATCTTCGGTCAATTAGTTCACTTCCGAATATTAGCAAGGTATTCGAGAAAGTAATCAATAGGGCTCTGTTAAAGTGGGTTGAGGAAAATAACGTAATCCCAGAAAATCAGTTTGGTTTTAAGGAGGGGCATGACACTATTCATGCCGCGTCGAAACTGATCTCCGACATACAATGAACAAATGCAAGAACACGTGTACGGGTGCCTGCCTGGTTGATTTCGAGAAGGCCTTCGATACTGTATGGTTATATGTTGACCAGATTGTGTATGCCGAAACCCCTTTTATATAATATGATTTACAACATGCTTATAGGAAAGAAGTTCGTTGTCATATGTGGCAACGAAATTTCCAGAAAAATATTTGACATTAAAAACGACTTAGTGGCGTACAGATCAGGTCCTAAAATCCAGGACATCAATGCTCTGCTGCAGACTGACTTCGATCACATTAAAGCGTATTGCGATGATTGGAATTTGAAAATCAATTTTCAAAAGTCGGAAACAATACTGCTTAGGACCGCATTGAGATGGGCTTCTTGGGACACCAGAAACCACTGGCGGAATCTGGCCATCATTGGACACCACGGGCTGCAGTTAGCAGTGAAAAGCGTAGTTAGATACCTTGGTATCTGGCTCGATCAGTATTTATATTTTGACAAACATATAACTGCTTGTTTGGCTGGAGCCAATAGAGCCTTAGTCTTGACAAAAAAAACTGTTTCACAGCAGTCAACCTGACTCGAGGGTGAAGGTTATTTGCTACGTGGCCCTTATCAGGCCAATCATCGCTTATGGTTGTCCCGTGTGGTTCAATGTCTCAGGAACTGTCTTAGATTGTGCAGAACACCAGAATTTGAGTTCATTAAATATCATCCCAACAAGGCCCTTTACGATGGGGCTCGACTGAGCAGGATTGACAACAATTTCCTAATTAAGGGATTCAAGGGCACACTGCAAGAACGATGAACAGTGACATAAACCTGATCTTTGGGGCTTACTTTCCCAATTTTATGTACCATGAGAATACACTCCGATCCGGCTTTTTTCCACCAGAGGCATTCCTCAATATAGATTCTAAAGGGTCCGTACAAAGTAGGAATGGTATCCCGGTAATATACCACCGCCACCGAGGTGCGATGGAGAAACGGCTCACCTATGACGGGTACAACGTCAATGCTCAGGAGCTCTTCCGCTTTAGTTCCGCAATTGCGGAAGGAGACCGGTTTGATACTGAGAAACAGCATGCCGATTTTTGGTGGCTTAGAGAAGAGGAGAGGATTGAGACGCTCTCCTAGGCCAGTGCGTTACAATTTTAACATGCTTCTTCTAGTTTTAAGACAGATTAGGTTAGTTAGGGGGTTTTCGCTGAAGGCCCGGGCTGGGCGCAATGAGCGCTTGCCATTTTGATTATAATTAAATCAGATTAAGTAGCTTAGGTAGGTTAATTAGCATAGGTACTTTTAAGTTTCGAAAAAAAAATGTGATAACGGTTCTAAGTTTTTTTCCTTCAGAATTTTCTTAGAAGTTCATATATAATACAAGTTAATCGTAGAATAGATTTTAGGCCGAAAGGCGTCAGCTTTATATATTGAACCCTTTGAATATTGAACCTATTCACGAAGAAGATCCAAATATACCGATTTGACGTCGATCACAAAAGCTTGGTTTTTATTCGTCCACTTTATGGAAAATTTTACACGAAGATCTTGATTTGAATGCTTACAACATCCATCTCGTGCAAGAATTGTAGCCGATTAACCATCGTCTTCGTCAACAATTCGGTGAATGGGCCCAAAATAAACTGAAAGACTGTCTTATCGAAAAATTGTGCTCACCGATGAGGCTCATTTTTACCTCAATGCAAACGTCAATAAGCAAAATTGTCACACTTGGAGCAAAGATAATCCACATTAAACTATCGAAACGCTGTTACATCCCGAAAAATGGACAGTTAGGTGTGGTCCGTGGACTGATGAATTCAACGGACCACATTCTTGCAATTACGAAGCTAATCAGCTTGTTACACCCAATGGTATTTGTCATAGAGGCATGATTAACGACTTCTCCGTTCCCCGATGGAATGTCACGAACGTGGAAGTATGGCTTAGTGCCATACAACAAACTAAACAAACAACTTATTGAAGAAAACATTAAATGAACGCGCATATGGGAACTCGAAATTGCAGACATTGCAGTTTGAAGCATCTTGATTAATTTCTTTGGGGATGAGTGAAGTCGCTAGTCCACACATACAACAATCGACGCATTGAAAGCTAACATTATCCATGTTATTGGGGGCATACGGCCACAAATGCTTTAAAAAGTAGTCAAACCTTTGTCTCTCAGACTACATTCATCGGATCCTGCCTTGGTGGGCGTACGCTCTAAGTTGTATTCAAAAATTAATTGTAGAAAGTATTACATCGACTAAACACAAATGATGGAATGGGGTTTCAATTGTTGTTTTGGGAGCTAAATAATTGGCGTTTATATGGGAGAAATTCAATTTTCCTAAAGAGAAGTTATTGCGGACAACTACTGCTTCTCCGGCTCTCATGTGTTCAACCAGTATGACCACGAGTAAAGCTAAGAAAAGAACCCGAGGAAGGGACGAATTGAATTAGCTTCGATTTTTCTGGTTTTACAGTACTTTTGGCTCGTACAACTATACAAGATTACGATGAAGAATGGACGCTGTTGCATCGAAGTCTGTAGTGACAAAGCCGAGAACTTGAATATCAGCTAAAGACTTAAACAAGACAATTCATTGTCACGTGAATTTCTTAACATCGTTCTTGACGATACTTAACGTATGACGTACAAACGGTTACAGGCAACTACTGGCATAGATTGCAACCTTCTAAACTCTCAGTTCGTATCCGTTTCTCGTACTGGTTTTGGTGGTTCAGTGCATCAACTTACTTGTGAAGAAATTGCCACTGCAGAATATTTTAATTTCACTCGCTTTACAGAAGAAGACATAGTTGCAGCTGTATTGTCTATCAAATCGAACGCAACAGGTATAGATGAAATAAATTCCAAATTCTTAAAAATCCTTCTCCCTCAAGTCATAACCTACATCTTCAACTCAATAAGAACCACCTGTGAGTACCCGAGCTTATGGAAAAATGCTAAAGTATTCCCGATACCTAAGTCGAACAATTGTGCCAGCCCCAAATACAGATCTATATAGTCATCTTGCCATTTTTATCGTATCGTTTTTGAAAAGGCGATTCTAAAGCAAATGCAAAAGCACCTGAATAGTAACAAACTTTTAAGTCCTGCCCAATCGGAATTTCGTGCTAATAGGAGTTGTAAAACTGCACTTTTACTGGTAGTAGATGATATACGAAGGGTCATGGACGCAAACTGTACGACTTTTTAAGGCTACTGGACTTCTCGAAAGCATTCGAAAGGGTTGATCACTTGATTCTCTGTAAAAAGCTTTGAACCGATTTCGGATTTTCTCCTCTTGCTGTCCGTTAGTTAGCATATGAAATGGTGTCGACCAGATTAATGAGGATCTTCAAATTATTCAGCAGTGGGCGTTAAAGCATAACTTGTCTCTTAATCCGGGAAAGTCAAAAACCATATGCATTTTCAAATGGAAATTAGATACAACAAATTTCCCACTGATTAAATTAGGTCAGTCAACTATTGAGTATGTCCATTCCGCTAGGAACTTGGGGGTAATCTTTAATGCGACAATAACCTGGACTGATCATGCAATTACCAAAATAGGCAAGGTATACAGAGGCCTCCGTCTGCTATGGTCAACCCAGAGGTTTGTGCCTATTAAAAGTAAGATGTTGCTGATCACAGCACTTCTTTTACCGATCCTCTTGTATGGCAGCGAAGTCTTATGCAGTGCTGATTATAACTCAAGAAGAAAATTAAACGTTATATACAACAACCTCGCGAGATACATCTTCAATCAACGATATTCTGACCATATCTCTACCTACTCCAAACAAATAACGGGCCTGACTTTTGATAATCTCATTAACTTTAGGTCGTTGTTACAGTTACATACCACTATGCAGACACGTCAGCCCGAGTACCTGCACAACAGACTGGTTTTTGCCAGTTCGCAAAGAACCGCAGCCCTGATTCGGTTCAGATTCAACTGCCTGCAATCCGAACGTACATTTTTTTTCCATACTAGTCTTTTTGTTCGTAATCATGAGAGCTTCGACATCTCTTCCGACGAAGTTCAAAAAGATCTTCCCAACAAACTGAATTCTGTATCCTCCAGTCCAAAATGCCTGTCCATTTACTACCAAACCGTAAGAGGTCTGCGCTCTAAAATCTCCGCCTTATATCTCAATTCTCAAAAGCTTCCCTATAACCTAATTGTTCTTACTGAAACAAATTTAATTTCTGATATTAAAAATCATGAGCTGTTTCCCCATAGCTTCAACGTTTTTCGAAAAGATGGATTTAAAAGAGATGATAATCCCTATGGCCGAGGTGTTTTACTAGCAATTAGAAACTGTTTTCATACAACTCCTGTTGACATTCCTCATACCGACAATTTGGAGTTAGTTTGTGCCAGCATTACACTCCCCAAACGCTGCCTATACATACTTTGTTGTTACATTCACCCATCTCAACCAATTGAGTCTTATCGACCTGTAGTTCACGCAGTGGATTTTTTGACCGACGAAGCACAACCTGAAGATAGTATTATTATAGAAGGAAATTTCAACCTTCCTCACCTGAAGTGGGCGCCTTCCGACGACTCGTCTCATTTTGTCTCTCTTAATTCGTCATCTGAAATAGAAATATTGATGGTGGACTGCCTAACAAACTCAAGTCTATTTCAGATTAGTGGAATAACCAATATAATGAACAGACAACTCGACCTAGTCTTCACCTCCGATTCGGATAACTGTGTCGTTTATAGGAGTCATCATCTTCTTTCCACCCTAGACCGCCTTCATCTGCCCTTGTCAATTATATACTCTTATGAAAACGGCAACACATATGTCGATTCGGAAAATTCATTTTCATTTCATTTTAGAAGAGCCGACCTTAACAAACTTAAAAGCCTTATCAGCAACATTAACTTTGATTTTATTGCTGAAACAACAAACATTGATCTTGCCCTATCAACTTTCTATTCGTCAATTTTCTCCTGCTTTGCCCAATCGTTTCCATATTCCTCCTGTAAAGACTGCACGTCCGCTCCTTCTTGGTATAACAAGGAGTTGCGCTCTCTCCGCAATAGCAGAAACAAGCTGTGGCACAAATTCTTAAGAACTCGATCTGATTCCGACTTCACTAACTAACGTTTTGTATACAATCGTTTTTCTACACTTTGTGAGTATCTTTACCTTAAGCACATTTACCGCATGCAATTTAGCTCAGTCTCGGACCCCAAACGCTTCTACCAGTTTGTTAATACCAAAATAAAGATAGACGGCTACCCATCTACTCTCAAATTTCTTAGTGAATCTTCTGCCATTGCTAATTTCTTTGCCTGTTATCTTAACAAATCCTTTTGTAGGCAAACAAAACCCAATCCTAGTTACTTTAGCTATATGAGATATTGCCCAAAGACGTCATCCATTTCGCTAAATATGACAACATCTTTGGTTTCTGAAAACATTACCAAACTTAAAGATGATTTTTCGTCCGGCACTGATGGAAATCTGGGTATTGTAATAAAAAAGTGTCTAAACCATTTCGGTCCTCCCCTCGCTGTCCTATTTAACTTGTCTGTTTCAACAGGTTCTTTTCCTTTCCTACGGAGGGAATTTTACATCATCACTGTTCATAAAAAAGGAAACAAGGCCGAAGTCGATAATTGTAGGCCCATAGCAAAACTCTCTTCCATACCCAAACTGTTCGAAACCGTAATCTATCAACAATTGTTCCCGTACTGTAGGCCATCTATCTGCACAAACCAGCACGGTTTCATGAAATGTAAATCCACAACCACTAACCTAACAGAGTTCGTATTTAGGACGTTTTGTGCTTTAGAAGATGGTGATGAAGTCGATTCAATTTCCACAGATTTCAGCAAGGCTTTCAATAAAATTTCCCATCAACTTATAATTTTCAAACTAAAAAAACTTGGGTTTTCCCCTCCGTTTGTGGCATGGATTAAATCCTATTTATAAGACCGAGAATACAGAGTCATCTTTAAATCCTCAATATCCGATCTCATCAAAGCAACATCTGGTGTCCCTTAGCGTAGTCACCTTGGACCTTGAACGACATAAATCACGTTTAAACGAATTCTGATCTTTCTATTTTCGCTGACGACATACGAATTTCCAAAGTTATTTCAATGCCTTCTGATCATTGCTTGCAAGATGACTTAAATAAGTTTTCGGTATGGTGCAAGCGAAATTTTTTGGAGCTTAATGTCAGCAAATGCCAAGCGATAACTTATTCCCAAAAACGTCTTCCTCCGCCTTCAAGAAACTACTTTATCTGCGATGAGCCTATTCCCTCCACTACCGAAGTAAGGCATCTAGGAATAATATGTGACAGGGAATTGAATTTCGACTCACATATTGACAGCATTATAAATAAAGCTAACTCTGCACTTGGCTTTGTCAAAAGCTGGTCAAAAGAGTTTTCCAACCCCTACGTTACAATGTCTCTGTACATTACTTCTGTAAGGCCGCTTCTGGAATATTGCAGCCAACTCTATAAACAAATCCACATTCAAAGAATCGAAGCAGTCCAACGCAGGTTTATCCGATTTGCACTTCGTGGTCTACCTTGGGCCGATCCATATGGATTACCTCCCTATGAAAATAGGTTAAAACTAGTTGGCATGCATACCCTAAAAAAACGTCGTGAAGTCGCTGATGTACTTTTCATACACCAGTTATTGACTGGAGACATCAACTGCCCGGGGATAACACAAAATATTTTATTAACTTCCAGTCCCCGTAACCTAAGATCTGTCCCACTTCTCCTTATCCAAACTCATCGCATCAATTACGGTCACTTCGGACCATTATCAAGAATGTTGCGTATAACAAACAACTACACCGAAGTCTTCGACCTAAATATCAGCAAACATGAAATAAAAAAAAGCCCTGCAGCCCAGTAACATTAAGGTAAATCAAAAACACAAATATATTCAAAAATTATCTTTTTAAACAAGTGATACATAAATAAAATAAAATAATGTATCAAAAAATTAATTTTTGTTATATGTACGAGGGCGGGTCAATAAGTCCGTGACTTTTTGAATTTCTGACCTCTTTACTGAAACAGCAACACTGCTCCTGTCAACAGGCATCTGTCAGTTGACTCCTGTCAAAATTTAAACTTGCTGCGTCAGTTAGTTTGTGTTTGACAGCTATTTTTATCAGACTACTCACTAATTTGAGGAGAAAATGGAAAAAAGTGAATTTCGTGTGCTTAGTAAGCATTATTTCTTGCGAAAAAAAACCATTACCGAGACCAAGGCTAAGCTTGATAAATACTATGGGGACTCTGCACCATCGATTTCAATGGTAAAAAAGTGGTTTACTGAATTTCGTTGTGGCCGTACAAGCACTGAAGATGCCGAACGTCCTGGACGCCCAGTTGAGGTCTCTACACCCGAAACAATCGAAAAAATTCACGATATGGTGTTGGCCGACCGAAGATTGAAAGTGCGAGAGATTGTGGAAGCCGTAGGGATCTCGCATGGCTCAGTGGTTTCAATTTTGAATGATCACTTGGGCATGAGAAAGCTTTCCGCAAGATGGGTGCCGCGTTTGCTCACAGTCGACCACAAACGCAATCGTATAACAACTTCACAGGAAGGTTTGGCGTTGTTTAATCGCAATATGGAGGAGTTTTTGCGCCGTTTTGTAACCGTGGACGAAACATGGATCCATCACAACACACCAGAGAACAAACAACAGTCAAAGCAGTGGGTTTCTAAGGGTGAATCGGCGCCAAAGAAGGCCAAGGTGGGTTTGTCAGCCAATAAAGTTATGGCGACTGTTTTTTGGGATGCACGCGGGATAATCCACATTGACTACCTTCAAAAGGGAAGAACAATCAATGGGGAATATTATGCCAACTTATTGGACCGATTCAATGACGATTTGAAAAAAAAACGACCTCATTTGGCCAAGAAAAAAGTTCTTTTCCACCAAGACAATGCAAGGGTGCACACATGTGCAGTTGCCATGGCAAAAATCCATGAATCGGGCTATGAATTGCTCCCTCATCCACCCTATTCTCCAGATTTGGCTCCGAGCGACTACTTCTTGTTCCCAAACCTGAAGAAATGGCTTGGTGGAAAAAGATTTGACTCCAATGATGAAGTCATCTCGCAAACAAAGGCCTATTTTGAGGACCTCGACAAATCATTTTTTTTGGAAGGGATAAAAAAATTGGAGAAGCGTTGGACAAAGTGTATAGAGCTCAAGGGAGACTACGTTGAAAAATAAAATTATTTTTTTATCAAAAAATCTGTGTTTTAATCCAAAAGTCACGGACTTATTGACCCGCCCTCGTATTTAATTCATTTTTCTTTGCCAAATTCAATCAATCAGTTAACTTAGCATTTTGAAGCACTTTAAATTCTTTATTTGATTTTAATAATAAATAAATAAATAAACTCGAAAGAAAAATCCAGAGGCACCGTCTTCCAAAAGTTTACCGGCCGTCGATTCAATAGAAAGACCATAATAGAACGTTTGTAATAATTGAAGCGGAAGCATTAAAGATCGGTTTGGGTGTCAATAAAGGAAAGATAAGGAACGTGCTATCATCAAAGAGGAACACACAACATCGATACCTAAGACCCAAAATTACAATAGCCAGCTACAAATATGAGATAGTAAGCAAGTGACTTTATTTACCTCGACTCGGCTATTAAATCCGACAATGACACCAGCACGAAAAATCATGCGAAGAATCACTTTTGCTACTTACTCCTTCTTCTGTAAAGCCCACAGGACACTGATCGTCGCAAAAGCTTCAAGACGAAAGAAGATGAAAATGCTCTTGAGATAAGAGTTCACAGATAAGAGATTAGATCAATGGAGAACGAAGGAGATATTTACAATTTATACTGTAATGCCAAACCCGTAAGAAAATGTCGGATTCCGCGACTTGGAGTCAATCTTTACTGCAGCCAAGGTGTCGTACACACGTAGTCTTCTATGGCACTTCTTCCACATTCGTATGTGGAATTAAAATCACCTGACAAAAGACTGTGCTAGCTCGATATGTTAGAAAAGGTCCTGGCCCCGACTGCAGCGCTATCTTAGCAAGAGTACTTTTGGTTTCATTCGAGAATATGCATCTTTACACTATTCTCAATTAATCGCCAAAACCAAACGGCGGGAGAATGAATTACTTCTTCGAAAGTAAATGGCGATGGAAATGGCTTTCCCAAAGGAAGATAGCTTTGTTGCATTCCTTTTTTCATAATCATTTCCATTCCAAACTACAAACTGGTCCTTCTCCAAAGAACTCAAATTCAATTACCTTCTGTCTGATGTCAATCTCAATCCAACTGACAGTGCTAGTGACCTGCCAGTCAAGAAGTAACCTAGTCCAATCCAACTCAATGTCAAATTGCTCATGCTGATGGTCTTTGGTCTACCTTCTACGACTGTCTCAGGAGTGTTGTGATATTTCCTGCTTTACTGCATTCAGTAAGTGGCTATTGTGGATTTAGTGTAATTCTCAGATTTCGTCACTGGAAGATCACTACTTTGTGTAATCGGGGAGATGATAAGATAATAATTTGAATGCTGTGTTATAAACGTGCTTACGTAAAATGAGCCTTAGGGCTCATGTGGATAGGATGATTTGGAATGCAACTTGTGATCATTAGTCGTACTGCAAGCTTTTTATTATACACAAAATACTCAAATGCGAATTTGTATGTTATTTCTAATATTAATAATTATTACAAAATTTGTTGAACTAAAAAGTTTACGAGAAAGCGCTTGTTCATATATAAAAAATTGTTTCCCGCCCGGCCTTATGCGCCTTCGCTTGATGACAACAAGTAAATGGTTTGAGTAAAAATTCGGTTCCCAATGAGAATACAGTCATGTCAGTGGTGTCTACTTCTTCAACTCAATTCAAAGTAGAACAATTAGGTGGGTAGTACCAGCTACACCTAACTTGAATATGGTAGGGGAAGAGGTTATTTGGTATGGTGAACCAGTTGTTTAGAAAGCTTCAGTAAGGTTAGTCACCTCTTAATAGGACATCACAGCTTCAATCAACCAACACTATTAACTCATACTGGCGCCCTTATAAATCTGAAATGATAAGACAGATAAACAAAAGAGCTCCGTCAATTTTTTTTTTGTATCTATCAGCTTCAAAGTACGGCGATTCAAATGAAAGAAGCTAAGGCACCGCTTGAGAAATTGAGATGGGTTGTGGTGTGCAATTTCATAGTCAAGGACTCTACATGTATCTTCATCATTCAGATTCGCTTTGATTATGTGTTTCAATAGACAAGAAAGCATGAGCTGTGAAAGTGCTTACGGAATTACACAATGATGACTTTGTTAGTTGAGGCCCAGGTCCACCCCGGACTGTTGCACCACCTAAAGTAAAGTAAGTAACTGAACATCCCAATCGGCTTGAGAACAAAGCTCACGATTCGATTATTTTACAGGTCTGCTTCAAACTTCTAAGATCGCTGAGTATGTGCTGCACCACTATATCACTAACAAGGGTGTAGTTTTCTTTTTTTTGAAGAATGAATGCATCGATTGCAGCTCTGCTAATAAGTCCTACTTCACGCCTCCCCGTGGCGCCATCTGGGAATCTCACTAGAGGTTGCGAAGTGAAGGGGGCAAATGGCGAGTTTCCTGCGCCATTAACCAGGATTAGTGTCGGAAAAACAAAACAAGACCTTATCCGGGCTACTCCGACATATTTGGAGCTCAGGCCGGAAATGATTTCCAGGACTTAGTCAGGGTTTTGGAAAAAAAATGGTGGCGGACGAGCCCTATATGGGCCAACGGCAGCGCCCACATCCCGGAACGGGTCACTGGCTTCGGTGTAACCGACCCCTCGTCCTAGGGGCATTAAAAATGGAACTGGTCCTCCAGGTTGGGGGTTGTGCCGCCGGGGTAACTGCCCGCCCATTTAAAAAAAAGGAAGTTACGAAGCATCAACAAGCCTCGGATATGGACGGATTTACTGTTGACAACCCACGCAAACGATTTAAGGACAATGAGCTTCGGATATGCACGTGGAATGTTAGATCCCTTAATAGACCACGTGCAGCCGAGCAACTAGCGGAGGCCCTAGACTGCTGCAAAGCAGACATAACCGCCATCCAAGAAATGCGATGGGATGGGCCGGACAAAAAGAAGATGAAAAACTACGACATCTATTACGGCAATTGCTATCGACGGCAAAAGCAGCGCTTATTTGGATGCGGATTTGTTGTCGGAGGCAGACTAAGACGAGAAGTCCTCAGCTTCCGGCATGTGAGCGAGCGCCTCGTAGCAATCCGCATCAAGGCTAAATTCGCTAACATAAGCCTCATATGCGCGCATGCCCTCACAGAGGAGAAAGATGACGACACCAAGGATGCCTTCTACGAGCTCCTCAACAAGATCTACGAGCAATGCCCTAGCTATGACATTAAAATTGTCCTCGGTGGTTTTAATGCAAAGCTAGGAAGAGAGGGTATCTTTGGTGGAACAATCCGAAAATATAGCCTGCACACCACCACCTCCGATAACATTGTCGTGGCTAGCACGCGGTTCCCACATATCGACATACACAAGGGGACTTGGAGAACTCCTGATCAATCAACAGTCAACCAGATTGATCACATTGCGATCAACGCAAGACACTCCTCCAGCATTATGGATGTCCGTGCGTTCCGAGGAGTCAACATCGACTCGGACCATTGTTGTAGCCAAGGTACGGTTGCGGATATCCCAAACTACGCCAAGACAAACTAATGCTGTGAGAAAATTCGACGTCAGACGGCTACAATCGCAAGAGATCGCCAAGTCCTTTTCCGATCGAGTGTCTCTTAATCTCTTAAGAGGTCCAATGCCGCCAGCATCAAGCATCGAAGACCATTGGAAACACTGCCAAAACGCCATCAGAGATGCCGCTTCTGATGTGCTGGGTTTCACTCGTCCACCACAACGAAACCCCTGGTTCGATGATGAATGCCAGCAAGCACATGAAGCTAAGCAAGATGCATATAACGCGGCGTGCTTTGAAAGACCAGAGCTGCTCATGAGCTCTATGAGCGGAAGAGGAGAGACGAGCACCGGCTTCTCAGGAGGAAGAAGAAAGAGCATGAGAAGCGCGCGATCGAGGAAATTGAGAGATGCTACTCCAGGAATGAGGTTCGGAAGTTTAAGCAAAAGGTAAAAATAACATGCAGCGGAAACAAACCCCGAACCGAAGCCTGTAGCGATGAACAAAGGAACATCGTAGTAGAATCGCAGTCGATGCTGAGGATTTAGAAAGATCATTTCTGCAGACTGTATAACAGCGATGACGGACCAAATACCGCTGTCAGGCAGAATCAACCGAATCAACCTTTCAACCTGGACGATGATGACCAACAATTCCGTCCACCCGACCTAGATGAAGTGAAGATAGCCATATCGAAGCTTAAGTCCAACAAAGCTGCTGGAACGGATGGCCTGACTGCCGAGCTCTTCAAAGCGGCAGGCGATGATTTGGTAAGGAGCATACACCAACTCATCTGTAAAATATTGTCGGACGAAAGTATTCCCGATGAATGGAACCTCAGCATTGTTTGTCCGATTCTCAAGAAAGGAGACCCTTAACATCGCATATAAGATCTTATCCGCCGTATTGTGTGAACGCCTGAAGCCGTTCGTCAACAACCTGATAGGTCCATATCAGTGTGGCTTCAGGCCAAGAAAGTCCACCATCGATCAGATATTCACACTACGGCAGATCTTGGAGAAGACCCATGAGCTTCAGATCGATACCCACCACCTATTCATCGATTTTAAGGCCGACAGATATAACTTTGAGGTAGTTAAGGACTTTGTCTACCTAGGCTCTGGTATAAATACAGACAACGACACCAGCGTTGAGATCAAGCGAAGAATAACTCATGCCAACCGCTGTTTCTTTGGGTTAAGAAGGCAATTGAGTAGCAAAGCCCTCTCTCGGACAACAAAAGTCACCCTTTATAAGACTTTAATAGTCCCGGTGCTGCTCTATGGCGCAGAGGCAGGGACATTATCAAAACTGGATGAGGGTGTTCTTGGTTGCTTCGAGAGAAAAATTCTTCGGGCGATCTTCGGTCCCGTCTGCATTGGCGGTGAGTGGAGGAGGAGATACAACGACGAACTGTATGGACTGTACAGCGACATCGACATAGCTAGAAGAGTGAGGATCCCAAGACTGAGATGGCTGAGTCATGTAGAGCGCATGGACACCAATGCTCCGGTCCGAAAGTCTTCGAATCCGTTCCCGTGGGACAGCGCAGTAGAGGAAAGTGAAAGAGGACATCAGCCAACTTAGCGTGCGAAACTGGAGGCAGCTAGCCAGGGATCGAGCTGGCTGGAGAAGCTTGTTGACTGAGGCCCAGGTCCACCCCGGACTGTAGCGCCACCTAAAGTAAGTAAGAATGCATCGATATTAAAGGGATGCATAAGGCCGTCCTCAGAATCGGTTCCTAAATCGACAAAATAAGATCGTTTTTCACGTCAAGGGTCATGATGGCCCGATAATTTTGGATGCCTTCTTTCAAGCGCCTGGCCTCTAGTCACTTGACCGTGACTTACGAAAATTCTTTCTTTCAACTTTCGATTGCATTGGCAATTCCAAGTGTCAGGAGTGAAAACACCCTCGTGATGACACGAGGTAGATTTTCACTTTAAATAAGTCCGGCCATGCATAAAAAATGATCTTGAAGGCTTTATTTGGAACACCATCCAGTCCTGGTGATTTGTGATATTTGTTGCCGCCCACCTTTTTACATGCGTTGAGCAATTCTTAGCGTGTGGGTATGGAGGTACTCTCGTCATGAGTTTGACCAGCCAGTGTTCTTCTTTCTTGGCAAGAATACGGTCTCATGCGAGAGTCATTAAAGCAAGTAGCTTGTTTTTTTCGGGATATTGGTTCTTGAAATGCATTGCTTGTACATAGAATATAGCTGACTGGTGCGTCGTGCAGGAACGCTGGTAAATTCTTCTAAGTCAGTGGCATACCGAAATCAGTTCCGCGATTTCGGGGGTCCGGTGGTAAGTTTTCCCCTCTTCCCAGCACAGATATTGTTACATTACACAAATAGACTATAAACTGCGATATTTGGGTAATGAAAAGCCCTGCGCTTGAAGCTTCAATTATCGGCTCACAGATTATGAAGTTCAGAAGATCTTCAACTAGAGTAATACCACAATATTCCATTTAGATCGCTTTCTGTGGATTGCTGAACCGGTGCCGGAAGTAAACAATGCAATCGCACTCACTTGCCAGTTTTTATCTCCTAGCAGGCTGTTGCTTGCAAAGTGTTATCCAGACTTGAACACGCTTCATGATGAGCCGACTCTCGGCGATTTGTATGTTAACTGCTTCATTCTAAGGTCCATGCAAAATTCTGATTAAATTGGGACTCTTGTCAATAACGTCGCCGTTAAGTCTTTTCAAGATGCTTTCGAAACCATTGAGTATAAAATAATCCTTAGGTCGTTCCGACTGGATGAGTTTCCGCAAATCTAAATCGCTGACTTGTTTGGTGCGTGGGTAGTTCAGCTACATATTTCCAGTTAAGTTAAGCCACTTAATCGCTCCCAGATAATCGCTTTGTCAAAAATTTAAAAATTCACGAATCGTGTGTTCTGAGAATTCTTGACCCGCTCCACAGTGATTTACTCGTAGATTTAGCTTTAGGATATTATTTTGTCTATTAGATTTAGTTAATACCGCGTTTTTGTATTCAGGCCATCTTCTGCTATGTCCTTCTCTGAACAAACTTGTAGGTGATTGAGTTTTGTAAAATATTTGCGTCAATATCAACTGATATGCGATACAGAAACATAAAATCATTTAAGAGCAAAACTAAGAAAGCGAGACACCTGGGTAGTGAACATCATAGTATGTCTTGAAACGGACTTCAGACCTATCTGTGAAGAGAAATATCACTGAAGCACGCAAGACATTTCTTTTTTATTTCGTTGTTATCAGAATAAGGCTTTCCTCCAATATATTCGAAGACTCAAGGTAGATAAACATAAAGGTACTAAGGAGACGTTAAGCGTCTTCAATTGCAACAAATTGGGAGACGATTTCAAGGATCACGCTTACTCACCTTGAGCAACCTGTATGAAATGCTTTAGACCAATCACACCAATATCAAGAAGCTAGTAGGAAGGTAACCACATATTACTCGTACAACTTTCCATGAAACGATGTTGCACAGAAGATCGACCGCAGTTTCTTTTAGCAGCCTTCTCAACTGCATCGCGTGAACGGAGTCTTGAGGCTCGACCCAAATCTTGTACTAACTAACTACTTCTACTCAGAATGGTTCTGTATTCGATTAACTGTGCCGAAGTGATAGAGAGATTACCTGAAAGATTCATCCTGTTAAAACAATAGTCCATCAGCCCAGTCTGAGTTCTATTCTTACAAGCTCGTCACCGGAAATAAAAAAATAAACAGGCTCCAAAAGATGCACACTCTGAAGGACTATCTTCTACGATGTAATCGAATAGCGATAGCGAAAGTACGAGAATTCTTGTCGAAGGTGCACGTTTCACCTTTATTTAGTCTCCAACACATGTTGACCGGATGAAGTGAATACTTCCAACATAGCCTGTCGTTCTGGTGAACGGAAGTTAGTTGTTGTGGTCAATTTTACCCTGAGAAACAACTCAAGTAGGGCTTTTTACGAGCACAAGGTTCGACTAAGTGCTGCAATCATCAATGGTGAACTGGATTTGGATATCCTCCAAAAGAGACCAGATCTGTGGAATTGCATCTTTAAAGGACTTATTTCCAACCTATACTCATATACACATAAGTGCAAGTAAACTACGATCTTTTCAGGACGTCACGCACAAGAATATGCAGATAGTATAGCTGCACTGTCTGTGTCTAGCAACAACCTCTTGCTTTCAATTCAACCTTTCAAAACTGAGTTTTCTTTCTCACGAAAAGGGGGAAACTGATCTGAATCGGAATAAAGTGCCTTATGGTAACAAATAGGACTTGGCTGTCATCCTGTATAAAGAACACATCTATTATTCTAAGTCCGTCGCATCAAAAACTACCCGTACCATGGCTCTGCCGCCCTTCGGTGGGGGTAATCAGAAAGTCATTGGTTAAATTTGTATGCTCACGATGAATAGGTAGTCTCGTGTATCTAACTTTCATGACAATACTGCTTTTACCAGACCTCATGTTCCTTTTTCCACAATATCGCGCCTAGCTATACTCTGGAAGCATTGATCAATTTCCATCCCATTGATCATGAGGTGCACTCTCAAAACGTTTTTTGGTTTGAAAAGAAGTGCCCTGGGGTGCCGATTACCTTACTCTGGTCTAAAGGGCATGTTTGTTACATGTTACACTAGGTAGGATGCGGAACTGGTGTCAATGTGGATACTCATCCTTCTACGATAGACTGATCATTTTTAGAAAAACAAACTTACAAGTGCTATAATGGGCTAGTTCTTCGTCTAAATGCCCAGCTCCGACAGAAAAAATCCTATGGTCAGTAAAATGTTTCCCACCAAAGCACTTATCTAAACCAGCAATACATTTAAAATTTAATTTGAGACGAATACTACTTACATAGTTGATTTCACATTTATTGAATTGATTTCAGCGGAAGTGTCTTTGATATTGCCAACAGTTGCAAGCTATTACAACATCGTGCTCTTAATAGATTTCATTCATTAATTAGGAATACATTCGTTTACCTTTCACTAATATGGTCATAATGATCTTCAATGAATCGATAGCAACTAGCAGTTCTTTTGCAGAACGTGCAATTATTTTTGATGAAAAATCTACCTGACACGTTCGTCTCAATACCATTTTGCCGCAATGTGTGACAAATTAGGTGTTTGCTTACATTGAATCAAATGCTATAAATCGTAACTTTTGCAAATATGGGAAATATTGGAAATTTATCGACACGGTTTCTGAATTGTTTGGTCTTAATTATATTGCACGGAGAGTACGAGTATTTCTTCTATTGGATTCGTATCGTAGATATTCTGAGTTAAGCGACTTCTTTTGATAAAAAGTGTTGATGTTTCACGTACTCGTTTCACAGTTCAATATTCATCACCTCAAAACAAAAAAGAGATACATTAGGTAGAACACAAATGGTTAATGTAAGAAGGAAACAAAACAAAAGAGTTGACATGCGAACTGGTTACAGGTACCCTTTTCCTTTGGCATCGACTTTGTGTCTTGTGTTGTTCCCAAGATATTTGTGCAGAGATAAATTTTTTTTAAAAAAAACCTGACTAAATCAGGCCACATCAAAAGAACGATTCCTCTCGATTCTCACCTTTGGCCTTGCCTTTTTGTAGAAACAAATCCCCAATGCAATACAATTGCCAACATTTCAACTCTTAACCCAATGTAAGAGATACGAATACGAATACGAAACGAATATTCAAGATCCGTGGTACACAGCATGCAGAAATTATTCTCCCTCTGCTCGAAAATAATAATAACACGACAAGTGCCTTTGCGCGATTGACGTCAAAGTTAAATATCACGCCACAAAGGAATAAGATAGTTTTTTTTTGTTTTTTATTGTTTTGTAGTGACACAGAATTTAACACAACATGCATGCTGTTGTCTGTTGTATTCATATGCTCGGTTTAATCTGAATGGAGCAGACAAAAAGCGTTGGCGGTTGTATTAAGACCTTGAAATAAATCTTGGGAATCAGACCTGAACGAACTTCTTGGTAGGTTTTCATTTCTCTTTCGGCTTTTAGATACAAACTGCAATACATAGAGGGATACTAAAATTGTCATTCTGCAACTGGAATTGCAGTGGCGGTTTTTTTTTTTCTTCTCTAATTCAACAATGAAATGAAATCTAGGTACTGCGCACACAAATGCTTCCCTGTGCATATGAATGAATTTTTGCGTAACGTAATGAAATGAAAAAAAAAATTAAAAAAAATGGAAAAATAGGAAAATAAGATAAATCCAGTCAGTCGACAGGTACACACACTAGCCGTCTCAGACATATACGGCTTGTCATTCATTGACAGGCCTAAGCATTTTATATTGCGAATTGAATTTCAAATGGGGATTGTCCATTTAATTGAACAGAAAAAGTAAATACAAGTACTTCAAACTAGATACGAGTGCGCGTACATTGAGAAATGGGTAGACATCTAAATACGCGTGCAGCAAAAATTAATTAATCGTTGAATGCTATGATTTACAATTCTTTGACATAACAGACTTTGAAGCCCAGTGAAGTTATCCAAATAAGGGAAGGTATACAAAGATTGCTTTTTGTCAGGTTTCCAGGTTGATCAAATTGTCGGCATATAACCTATAGATAGCAATGCAATCTCAGAAATTTCAAACAAACTTCAACAAAATGTAAACGACAACGCTTTTCTGTTGCGGACAGTAACAAATAGGAAATAGGGCAGACGAAATATGTCTTTAAAAGTACCAAATAAAAGCAGCAAATCATCAATTTAGTAGTGCTAAAGAAACCTGAATATTGCCTACCATTCAATGTTCAAGAAGTAATCCCCAACTATATAGGATTCAAGATGAGTCGAATATCGGCTGAATTGACACCCAAAATTTTAACTTGGAAGCCACTACAGCTCTGTGCCAACTGAGTAAATTCCACCTACCTAACTTATGACAAACGTTCTCTTCACTTGCTCCTTTCTGAAATCATGTGATTGAAGCCACTTACTTAGGTAGCGCTGCAGTAAGGGGTGAACCTGGGCCTAAACTAAAAAACCTCTCCAGTTAGCCCTGTCTTTAACGAGTTGCCTCCAGTTCCTCAGTCAAGGCAACAATCTTCTACTTATTGCGAAGTCTGCTCTTTTGCTTTTTCTATACTAGTTGAATCCGAAGAAACTGCAGACGTAGAATTGGTGTCCATTCGCTTTACATGTCGTAGCTGCTGTACAAATCTTAAGGTTCCTCGTTGAATACTCTCTCCAAAAGAACATCAACGCAAATGGGACCGGATATTCTTCGAAGTATTTTTCTCTTGGATTAACTGAGAATGTATATTTTCACCTGCTTTTGATAGAGTTCATGGTTCGTCGCCAAAAAGTGGGAATAGGATAATCGAGGTCTCCATAGTCTTTCAGGATAAATCCTTACCACTGAATTTTCTTGTTATACCAAAGAAACAGCGATTGGCAGGAGTGATTTATAGCTTTACTATTGAAGAGGTATTGTTGGTAAAACTTATAGCAGAACCAATGTAGACAAAGTCCCTGTGATATTCCGTACATTCGTCGATGTTTTTTGTCCCTGCCAGCTGACTGCATTTTTTTTATATTTTCCGCAAAATCCACTTTTCCAGCCTCCGTATCAATACTAGCATCGTACAAGTGACAGTCGACTACGTTCTTCGAATTATGTTGACATCATTGATATCCGCGTTCGCTTGTAGTTGTACAGGCTTTTGAAAGTTTGTGCTTCCGGTGAAAGATCTCTTTTAAATCATTATCGACATCGAGTATTCTCAAACATCTTTCTGCACATACAGATGAGCTTGGCTTGGTAGCGATGCCAAAACTATAAATGCTGTCGTATTCATACCGATCAAACGATGGTGAGTATCGACTTTTATAGATTGAGTAAATTCCAGGAATTTCTGGAATGTGCAAATTTGATTAGTCGTGGTCTTTCCTGCTCTGAAATTGCACGGATAGGGGATAATAAAGTTGTTGACGAAGGGCTTTAGGCGTTCGCACATTAAGGCAGATAAGTTCTTGTTTGCGATGTTGAGGAGACTTATTCCTCTATAGTTGTCCGAATTAATGGAGTCTTCCACTTTGTGAACAAGGCACACGATACTGAGATTTCACCTATCAGGCATACACTCTTCTGACAAAATTAGAGCCATTTCGAAAGGCAAACCATCTGGCTGCTTTATTTTATTTCAGCTTAGATACAGCTACCCTTAATTCATTTCAGAATATCTGATCACTGTATGACATGTATCTGCTTTAAATCTGGACGTACTCATACTCGACCTAGCAATAACTGTAGTCAGTCTAAGCCAGTGAATAGAATTGATTTTGAAGGACTAAATACCCGTTTGCTATATGAAAATTGGATAGATATCTACGGTGAATCCTCGTCCACCACAACGAAACCCCTGGTTCAATGATGAATGCCGGCAGGCACATGCAGCTAAGCAAGATGCATATAACGCGGCGCTGCTTAGAAAGACCAGAGCTGCTCATGACCTCTATGAGCGGAAGAGGAGAGACGAGTACCGGCTTCTCAGGAGGAAGAAGAAAGAGCATGAGAAGCGCGCGATCGAGGAAATTGAGAGATGCTACTCCAGGAAAGAGGTTCACAAGTTTTACCAAAAGGTAAAAATAACATGCCGCGGAAACAAACCCCGAAACGAGGCCTGTAGAGATGAACAAGGGAACATCGTAGTAGAATCGCAGTCGATGCTGAGGATTTGGAAAGATCATTTCTGCAGACTGTATAACGGCAATGACGGACCAAATACCGCTGTCAGGCAGAATCAACCGAATCAACCTTTCAACCTGGACGATGGTGACCAACAATTCCATCCACCCGACCTGGATGAAGTGAAGATAGCCATATCGAAGCTTAAGTCCAACAAAGCTGCTGGAGCGGATGGCCTGACTGCCGAGCTCTTCAAAGCGGCAGGCGATGACTTGGTAAGGAGCATACACCAACTCATCTGTAAAATATGGTCGGACGAAAGTATGCCCGATGAATGGAACCTCAGCATTGTTTGTCCAATTCTCAAGAAAGGAGACCCTCTGAACTGCGCCAATAGTCTCCTTAACATCGCATATAAGATCTTATCCGCCGTATTGTGTGAACGCCTGAAGCCGTTTGTCAACAACCTGATAGGTCCATATCAGTGTGGCTTCTGGCCAGGAAAGTCTACCATCGACCAGATATTCACACTACGGCAGATCTTGGAGAAGACCCATAAGCTTCAGATCGATACCCACCACCTATTCATCGATTTTAAGGCCGCGTATGACAGCATCTATAGAGACGAGCTATATAGAGCAATGTCTTGTTTTGACATCCCTGCCAAACTCGTCCGTTTGTGCAGGATGACGATGGAGAATGCACGCTGCTCCATCAGGGTCGGTAAAGATCTCACCGAGACCTTTGATGTCCAGAAAGGATTTAGACAAGGCGATGCGCTGTCATGCGATTTTTTCAACATCGTACTTGAAAGAATAGTGCAAACACAAGAGGCACTATCTTTCAAAAGTCCGTCCAACTACTCGTATATGCCGACGATATTGACATAATCGGGAGAGAGCAGAGTGTTGTCAGTGGCGTATTGAGACGGAAGCGGCGAAAATGGGTTTAGCGGTCAATGAGGGCAAGACCAAGTATATGCTGTCAAGCAAAAAGGACAACCAACACCGACGTCTCGGACAGAACGTCACCCTCGACAGATATAACTTTGAGGTAATTAAGGACTTTGTCAACCTAGGCTCTGCTATAAATACAGACAACGACACCAGCGCTGATATCAAGCGAAGAATAACTCTTGCCAACCGCTGTTTCTTTGGGTTAAGAAGGTAATTGAGTAGCAAAGCCCTCTCTCGGACAACAAAAGTCACACTTTATGAGACTTTAATAATCCCGGTCCTGCTCTATGGCGCAGAGGCATGGACATTATCAAAAATGGATGAGGGTGTTCTTGGTTGCTTCGAGAGAAAAATTCTTCGGGCGATCTTCGGTCCCGTCTGCATTGACGGTGAGTGGAGGAGGAGATACAACGACGAACTGTATGGACTGTACAGCGACATGGACCTAGCCAGAAGAGTGAGGATCCAAAGACTGAGATGGCTGGGTCATATAGAGTGCATGGACACCAATGCTCCGATCCGAAAAGTATTCGAATCCGTTCCCGAGGGACAGCCCAGTAGAGGAAGGCCAAGACTCAGGTGGCGCACGTAATTGGAAGAGGACCTCAGCCAACTTAGCGTGCGAAACTGGAGGCAGCTAGCCAGGGATCGAGCTGGCTGGAGAAGCTTGTTGACTGAGGCCCAGGTCCACCCCGGACTGTAACGCCACCTAAAGAAGAAGAAGAATAATATGTTGATCATCAGTATACTGCAATTGTTAATTAATAAATTATACTTCGTGTACTACCACCCCACTACTCTTATATAAACGATCGTTTTAATAAAAGTTTATAGCTCGATTCATTCGACACTAATTTTTCTTAAATTATAGAATGTATCTACTTAATTTTATACTTCAATGATTGTCTTTTTAATAGGAGAACACTTTTAGTAACTCGCTATTATTGTTTATAATTTAACTATAATTCTTAATTTGTGTATATTATCATCAGTATTATAGCATTACTGTACTAAAAGCTTTGATTTAAATGGTAATATGAAATAAATAAATAAAAATAATTTTGGTCGTGTGGAGGGAAGTTTTGGATATCATCATCTAGATTCAATGGTCTATTCTGCTTCTTCTCTGTTGTTCAGTCGGCCGAAGTAATTGTTAAATAATTCTCAGTACCAACTGTGATTCTACTAAGTTTTCCCTCTTCATCTCGACATGTTTCTGAACGGGTCTTCTTACCTTGACACCTTCCTTTTACCTGGTGGTAAAACTATCGTATGCTAGCCGTTCTTCTTCATGTCTCTTCAGCTTCTGGAGTTCATGATCGATTTCACCATTCGCTTCGGCTTCGCCTTGTTCGCTTTTTGTTAAACAAACCAGAGATTTCTGGTTTCTGGCGGCAAATGGGTTGTTCAGTGATTTCGGAATACGCGTAAGCCGAAGGACCTGGCGGTATCTTGTGATTGGAGCTTACTTCGATCAAATAGCTTTCGATTTAATTGGCGTTTTATGACCAAGAGACAACGATCTCCCTTATGTATATTGTGATGATAGTGATATTTCGTCCCACTGCAAAGTCAATAAGTCTAAGCATCATGCTGGATGGTGTCGTGTAGGCTATGCTTCCCGACTGTCCTACCGATGTCAGATTTCGGACATTGCTTATATGTCTTGTGGTGATGCTCATATTCTTTGATGACGTCGTCCTGTCATATGGTATACAGTTTTTGATTAAGAGATTTTTGTTTGGTTTTGGTACCTTATATGAACCATTGCAAGGAAAAAGTCTTGCCTTGAACCAGTAACTAGTTTTGAACTCCTACTCGTAAAGACACTTGGTTCTCTTACACTGGATGTTTTATAGTTGATGCGTTGTACTTTCAACTTAGGAACACCTTAGGGGTATGTGTTAGGACCTACTCTGTTTCTTATTTATGATAATTCTCTGTTTAAACTTGATTTAAAACGTTTGCCTACCGCGTTTACGGATGACATAGCCTGCTCCTATGAGTCCGACAGTCATGTGAACTGGGATCATATTGCTGAATTCAAATTGAACATGGTAACTTCCGAAGAGGTGTGTTTTTATCAAGAGGAAACAAATATGGTGGGTAATCCAGTCCTTTAAACCGTACAAATCTCCCGGTCTGGATGGTATTCTACGAATTATGCTACGGAAAGTACCAGAGGCAACAATTTAACAAAATTTGGAAATTTTTAGACACAGTCCACAGACACAGTCCATTCCAATAGCTTGGAAAACAGGGGTATATAACAGAACGAGATTTTAAACCAATAAGTCTGTCAAAATTTATGCTTAGAACCCTTAGAACCGTAGAGCGATATTGATGGTAGGAACAGATGCAGTAATGGCTTTTTGACTGAGTCAGACTATGCATATATGAAAGGTAAATCTGTAGAAACCGCCCTGCACGAGGTGGTGTGGAAAATAGAAAGGAGTCTACACTTCGGTGAATTTGTGATGGCGGCCCTCATCGATATAAAGTGATCTCCTTCAATAACATGAAGTGCAGTGCCATTTAAAGCGCTAGTAAACGCAAATATTGAACAGGGCATTACAAATTGGGTTTCCCACATGGTTGCAAGTAGGAAAATAAACTGTTATATTGGAGAAAGCTCAGTTAGAATGTCTGAAACCAGGTGAGCCCCTCAAGGGGGAGTAATATCCTTAAAAAGCTTAATGCAATACGTATAAATGCCACGGCATACGCAGATGAAGTTGTCATAATAGTGCAGGGAAAACACTTAAATATTTTAAGCTAGATTATGGAGGTTGCCCTGAAGTCGATCAGCACTATGGCAGCATTTGACACCTTTCTGCACCTAACACCGCTTGATTTACAAACTTGCTGAAAACAGGGCGATACGACTCACTAATTTGGGTTACAAAAAGAGCAATAGTTTCAGAAATGGCACGGGCCTAGCGGAGCTACTGATGAAATTCTCTCCCGGGTCGACTTCCGTATGGTATAATATATCGGGAGAGAGAGGACTGGCAAGAAAGTGCATTAATCAGGCCAAATGAAAGTGCAATTTTCACAGACACGGTTCGAAAACAACGGAAGAAACAGGTTCTGGTATCTTCTATAAGACTTCCGGACACAAGCAGTGTCTTTCAATCAGTGGTTTCGGCTGTCCTTAGGGCGGCTGAGCTAATGCAGATGAGGTGGGTATCCAGAAGAGTTATCGCCACCTACGAGTACTATAGATAGCCAGGCGGCACTTAAGGCAATGGAATCGAACAACATAAATTCTAATATAATCAGGGGCTGTTGCACATTGCTCAAAGCATTATGCATTTGGAATTGGGTCAGAATGTGTTGGGTATCAGGACGCTGCGATATAGAGCGTAATTAACAAGCGGATGAGCTTGTAAGAAGAGGAGGGCTACTCGATAATAGTCAGGTTGCTAGTAAGGTTCACTATCGAGGAAAAAATCAAGTCTTGAAGGTGATCAAGTTTCCAAAGCTCTCTGTCCACTTTCTGACGGTAGAAGATCTAGGGAGTTAATAAAATAAATCAGGAATAAGCTTAGGACAATAATAGGAATTCTGACAGGACACTGTTTCCTGGAGAAACATGCATAGAGACTCAAATTGTCAGATACGGATATTTGCTGATTCGACGGTGATCCGCAAGTATTGAGGACAAAGCACACATGCTGTGTGAATGCGTGGCAATATCGCGTAGTAGACGAAAATTTTTAGGGAAATACTTTTTGAAAACCTAGAGGAAATAAATGGCACAAATTTCAAAGGCCTTTTTGGCTTTTTCAAAGAAATTTAATGTTTTCCCCTTGAATACAAATTCCACAGGGATCGCGATGGGCTCGTTTTGGAGCCTAGTGCTTGTGTGATGGCATATCCATTATACCCCTGGCTTAACCTAACCTAAGCTTACCTAAGTTTCTGTCGGAGTGGAACATTGTTTACTCGTAAAAATAAAATTCAGCCGCTCTGTGTTTTGCGAAACTATGTTCTACAAAAGACAAGTTGTAAGAACCGTCAATAGCGAAGCTATGTGTTGTATAGTGATTCCTTCCTGTCTGTGGTTAAAAGATCTAAATTATTCAAACTTAAAACGCGCTCTGTTTAATGTTTTGGTGGCCAAATGTGCCCCGAAATTGGTCAGAAACAAATTAAAACCGAAAACCGAAAGGAAGCGAGAAGGTCACCCTTCGGTGGACGTAGAAATAGTTCCAATGATTCATGTGGCTTTGTTGAAACAAAGTATCTAGACCTGCATCTCTCACAACTTAGAAAGACTCAGTCCAAGTGCTTTTATATTTTCTTATTTGAATGCATCCTATGATGTAAGGGTGTACCGCCATCGAACTGCATAACACCCAACTCGACACCAATACGAAATTTCTCCATTACGAAGTCACTTAGATTTGAATTTTCCAACTCACAGAAGTACTCTGATGGGGTACTCTCAAACTCTGCTTGAAATTGTATAAAAATGCAAATCTCTGCCCGAAACAATGAGCGCCCGTGTCCACTTGAGTAATCCGAATAGCGATTGGCATGCAGACTCGCAAACTTGCATATGAATCTGTTTTTCGCTCATAACTATGTACCAAGCAGCTATCAGAAACCCGTTTAAAACAATAACATTAGTAATAATAATTTAACAACGTGTACCGGGTACTTTCGATGCTAGCATGCTGATTAAAAATTCAAAGCGCACGGCGACGACGGCATATTGCTCGTTTAACAACGTAACGCCGCCACTGATGCGGCCGCGGCCTCTGTTGCCGTCGCCACCGTCGATATCACCTACCATCGGCAAATCCACGTCGCTGCACTCATTTACATTACAATCCGAGTTTTGCATTTCGACTTATCGCCTTTTGGTAAAGATACGGATACACTGTGCCAATGACGTGATCGGAGTGAAAAATCAGCGAAAAATACGAGTATCCTCGGTAAAACGTTGAAGCTCAACTTATCCAATTTCGTGCTCGTAACAATATGACAGGTGAAATTAATAATGCATGCTGGAGATGGAGTTGGAGCTGAAGTAATAGGTAGCTGGAGTTGGAACCAAAGCTGGGGCAGCATAATTCAAGCAACGGCAGTTACAGATTTCAGTTCCATGAAATCGGGACATGTCTGGGAGGTTCTCCATCTCTGCCTGAAACAATAGGCAAAAATGTATTTCCCCGATTTGGGCCAATCTCGTTTGCGAATTCCGCAACGAGAGCTCTAACAGGTGAATTGATGGTAATTTTCCACAATTAGTGACAATTTATTCCTTGTTATAGAAACACTGTCTCATGGAGTGGATTATGTAATTGATGCAGCTTACCTCAAGACCTAAAGACTTCGATAAGATCCATTGGTAGTGCATAAGTCTAGGTAGTCATAGTCGCGGAGTTACTGATTAAAAGCTCCAAGGGCGAGTTGGATTGAATCTAAATTGAAATCAAATAAATTACACCTCGTACGATGTCGAACACCGCGACTTGGAAATTATCTCCTCTTACTTCTTGCAGATACAAATTTTGTTAAATTTATATGAGTAGGCAGTTAGTGGTGCCGCCTCTAGTATTTCTTAACACTCGCCCCATGGAGCGGATATTGGTTGGTTGTGTTGCTTTTGTCTTGCTCAAGAAGTACTCGTATTTCATGATCTTATAATTGAGATTGCAATTAGTTACGGACCAAAGTAGGCATTTTTGCAAAATCAGTTTGAATGTCTCAACTTTCAAGGTTTGCTAGTTGATTATGGGCTTCGGAAAACCGATTTTAAATGGATATTTGATGAATGGAGCATTGGTAGCAGCGTGTGGATGACAAAAGTAAGTGGTCTTCGCTAGTTTGCTCTCACTCTGAAGTTACTTAAAAATGTACAATTGAGCACTCAACTGATCCAGATAGCCTTATTGAATTGTGACTTCGCTGTGAATATCAAGTCATATTCAAAAACCTTCCCTTTTTTGGCGTATCGAAATCAACAGGGGAGGTAAGGAGATAACTCATTAAAGCCTTACGGATAAGTCCGGAATATCCTAGTATGTGAAGTAGCTAGAGCATTGCCATTAATAATAAGCTTTGATTGATTTTCGATGTCAGTTCCGAACAATTATTAAATTGTCGCTGCTAAACAACAAACCATCTTCAAGAAAGAAACCAAATTGCAGAGACTTTAAAAACCAGTTTACCAGTCAACGCACTAAAAAATTTCCGCTTGTTCCAGGCGGCAGCAGATGAACTCCCCAGATGGAGTCAGCGGTGACGTCTGCAGTTCCAGTCAGGTCGAGCTAAAGTGTAATCCCTTCATGAGCTGATTCGACATATTTGGATACCAGGTCTATAGGGACCTCCAATACTGAGCCAGGGTGTTGCAAAAGAGTTATTAGCGGAATGTCCAAGCAACGAACTCCGGAACGCAGGCTCTTCGAGACAGCGAAGGAAATCTAGTCATCGAAGCGCAGGGAATAGTAGATGAGTGTGATAGGGCAAGAAGAGAACCCACGTCCAGACCACCTAGTATAGAAGAAATTGGCTTAGCTATAAAAAAGCTTAAGAACAAAAAGGTCGCAGGCTCTGATGGTTTACCAGCGGAGCTCTTCAAATACGGTGGTGATGTTTTGGTAGGGAGCATGCGACGAATCATCAACCAAGTATGGGTGGAAGAAAACATGCCCGATGACTGGACTGTCAGGTCCATATGCCCCATCTACAAAATAGGCGATCCTATGTCTTGCAAGAACTATCGAGGCATATCCCTGCTTAATGTCGTATATAAGAACCTATCCAACGTAATGTGTGAACGTCTTTAAGCCTTCTGCAACACACTAGCGGCACGTACCAGTGTGGCTTCCGGCCCATAAGATAGACTATAGACCAAGTTTTCGCGCTGAGACAAATCCTGGAAAAGACCAACGAATTTCAAGTCGAAACACACGACCTATTCATCGACTTCAAAGCCGCGTATGATAACATACATCGTCAGGAGCTTCATATGGCGGTGGCCGAATTCAGATTCAACTGTGCCGCGTGACGCTGGAAAAGACGCGCTGCAACGTGCAGTTTGGAAGTATTTCCTCCGAACTATTTCGCACATGCACTGGATTTCGGCAAGGAGATGCGCTATCATGCGACTTCTTCAATCCTGTACTGGAGCAGATAGTGCGCAGGACAGATGTCAACACGGAAGGCACTATCTTCAACAGGTCCGTTCAGCTGCTGGGGTTTGCGGTATTGATATTGACATCATCGGTCGCCTACAGCATACCGTGATCGAAGTGTCCACGGCGATTGAAGAACAGGCGAAATCCATTGGCCTTGAAGTAAATGAGGACAAGACTTTGTACATGCCATTAACAAACAATCAAGCATCTGTCCACCGGTTAGGAAAAAACGTCGCTATTGATAGTAACAATTTCGAAGCAGTTAAGGAATTCACCTACCTCGGAGTAAACATGAATTCCACGAATGGCACCCTAATGGAGATCCGGCGAAGAATTACCCTAGGAAACCTTTGCTAATTCAGCTTGGCCAAACAATTGGGTTGAAAACTACTAACTCGAAGGACAAAATGTGTGCTTTACAAAACCCTTATCCTGCCAGTTCTGCTTTTTGACGCCGAGTGCTGGACGATGAGCAAGAAGGGAGAGCTGATACTGGGTTTCTTCGAAAGAAAATTACTTCAGCGGATTGTTGATCTTGTGTGCGAAAAGGGCGAATGAAGGAGAAGATACAACCGCGAACTCTATGAGCTGTACCAAGATGTGGATGTAGCCCAAAAAGCCAAAACACGTCGACTACATTGGCTCGGCTATATCGTGCGACTGCACAATATTCTCCAACTAAGAGGATCTTCGAATCCCAGCCCCCAGGTTCAAAAAGACAAGGAAAACCGAACCTCCGTTTCAAAGACCAAGCCATCGCGCATGCCAGAGCGCGTGGTCTGGACAACTAGAAGCAGCGTGCCCGGGATCGTATATGATGGAAGGCTGCAGTGTCTCAGGCAGAGACTCTAACCGGGTCGGGAGCCCGTGAAGTAAGTATAATTTGCAGTGGAAGTACTGTTGTTGCTTGAAATTAGGACAGTGAGTTGACAGTAAATAATATGTATCTTATAATTGATCTTAAGTACATTGGTACGGTTTGCGTAATACGAGCAGATTAAGGTAGACATAATCGTCCATCAGAGCGTACCATAGGCAAAATTGTAAAAAAAAAAATGGAAGAAACTGGCTCTTTTAGATATGTCTCAAGGTCTATCCATCATCTACAGAAAACTTGGCTGCCGTAAGTAAATGAGATGAACAAGATCCAAATCTATCTATTTCACGGTTAGCATAGCATTTGGATCTGTTTTTCAGCACATTATGGCGGATTTTGCATTTGGATTTTCATCTACAGGTATTAAAGACAGCTGACCAACGAGTGCCTTGAACATCAGATAATTTTTCACTCGTTGGATACGTTAATAAACAAAATAGTCACATTTGGGGTAGGTGAAAATCCACATCCGCGCATCCTCCATCTCCTAGCTACGAACTAGTTTTCTACGTGCGTAGTAGCTTACCAAACTCCACCACATATAGTTCCTGTTCCAATCTGGAATTCAATTTTAAGTGTCAAGTTAAGATTCCATCGCCGTAAGCAAATTATCCACTACCGCTTTATTTACATAAGCCCAAACTGGATTAAGTGGGCCAACTCGTCAATTTCGTGTAAAGGTCGCGATAAATAGAGTTGGACGTCATGAACGTATAGATGGATTGAAGCATGTTCACATTTCGTTGGCAAGTCATTTATGACCATACAAAACAGAAGAGGTCCTAAGATAGATCCCTGAGGAACACCTTGTTTTAAAGGCTTCAACAGGGAGAATTCTTTGCCATTTAGGACCTTTGGCATTCTACCTAACAATTAGCTTTTTATGAGCTGTGTACTCTCCTCACTAAAACCATAAGGATGTTTCAACTTCCAGCAGAGAATGTCATGGTCTACTTTGTCGAAAGCTTTTGATAAACCCAGTAAGCAAAGAATTGTTAGAAAACCCTTATCAAAATCCCCTCGAATGTCGTCAAGAATATGAACAACTGCTGTGGAGCATCTTCGACAAGCATGGTAATATACTTATCGGCCTAAAGTCATTTAAAGTTGAAGCGTCAATCTTTTTAGGAATAGGAATAGCCTTAACAATTTTCCAGGATTGTGGAAATGTTGAGGTTGAAAAGCAGTAATTAATTATATGCGTCAAATGGTTTATGATAAATGGAAGTCTATTCCGCGTGAATTCGACCTGATAGTAAAAATGCACTCAATCAAATGGCTTTCTCCTACCGTTTCAAAGTCAGTTAAACTAGGAATTGATGAAATAGGATTAGAGTAAAAATCAAATGAATTAGCCATCACATCAGTTTCCAAAAAGTGGTCATTGAGCACATCAGGATCAAGTTTATACTTAGTACTACTTCTATTTCCACTAATTTCAATCTTACGCAAGTTGTTCCAAAGTTTTGTAGGCAGTAGCGATGTGTTCAATTTGCAGGTTTCTTTTGGCAGTACAAACTACACGATTCACATTGTTACGCATTACTTTATATGCTTCCCAATCAGAGGGAGCTGAACTACGTTTCCACTTATTGTAGAGTTTGTTTTGTCGCTTTATCAAATGTAACAGCTCGGCAGTAAGCCAGGGAAAGCTTTTAGAGATGTTGACTATTTTAGTAGGTAGGAGACAAGACTTTGGAAGTAATTCAATTTTCTATCCGAGTCAGGACTTAGTCTACAAAGCTCCCAGGGTAAAGCAATAGCAGCATTTTGTAATGCGTCAATGTCAATTGAATCAAAGTCTTTAAATGAGCACGATGTTAGAATAGGTAGGCAAGCCAACTGAACACCAACAGTATAAAAAATTAAATAATGATCGAAAATAAATTCAAGGGAAAGCTGGTCAAAGAGAAGGACAAGAGTAGGATCAGATGTAATTGCAAGGTCAAGTAAACTAGGTTCATAAATCAGAGAAGTGAGTATGATATTGACGATTTATTATTTGAAGTTCTAAGGAGAAAGTAAGGTCTTGCATTTGAAAAGCACGCAAATCATTTTTCAGTTGATCAGCATTAAAATGATATTTTTATACAGCACAGAAAATTCTGACAGTGTTTGAAAAAAAGGTACAGGCGAGCAGCTTCTTCTCTTGCCTCACCTTGTTTTATTACTATTTCCACCAGCAGTGCTCCGTTGAAATTGCTAGTAGTATTCCGTCCCTTCAAACTCCAACCGTAATAACTTTTTTGCTATGAATGCTCATCAGTACACCCTCAAGCCCACTTTCGGAGGAATTCTCAAATATCGTGATTCTATCCTAAGCCGAACAGCTCACTCGTCAAATTCCCTGCCGTGCTCTTATTTTCCTAGCCATTATAACCATCAAACATTTAAAACCAACGTGCATGGATACCTCTTTTTTCTTTCTCACTAAATTTCCTTCGCTGCGCTATGTGCAAACATTTTATGGGTACATACAGACAATGAGACCCATTTTGGCTTTAATTTACTGGACGAATTATTTCGCGTTTTAACGTAATGACCACTAATGCGAACTGGCCATCAAGATCGTGTGATTTGTCGCCATTGAATTTCTTTTTGTGGCGCTATGCAAAAGATGGTGTTCATGTCCATCATCCTCAAACTCCTAATACTTTCAAAGCGAATATTCATTATGTTAATGCCGAGTTCTTGCTCGATAAGTGTCGAAAAGTCAGACAATTACCTGCAAGAACTCTCGTGGAGGAAACTTGAATGATTTTATTTTGCATTCATTGTGGTAAGATCCAAGAAACATATTGAAATAAATATTTGGTCGAAATCTAAATCATAAATGTGTTTTATTTAGATTTACACTTTCTTTTAAGCTCTAAAAGCCGAATGTTCCTCGAGCTTAGATGTAGTTGGTGGAACCCGGTGTTTCTTTCGAAAAGATTCGGATACCCGAACCAACAGTACAGTATACATTTATCTATAAATCAACATTGCTAATATGTTTGGATTAATTCGAGTCAACAACACCATTTATCTCAGCCATAATTGTAGCGCTAAAATTTGGGGTGTCTTGACAAAACCGTTTACTTTTATCTCGTAAAGTATTGTGTTTTGCTGAAGTCGTTGTAATTGCTGAAGGAACAAGCTAGGTGGTCTACTTGTACGGAACACTAATCGACTCGACACTGAACATTGTTTTGTACTCTCACCATCGGCACTGAGGATTCGGTGGCCTGCGTAATACAAACACAAGCGAAGGGCCCCCACAGTTCACTCCACAAAACCTTAAAACCCATCAAAAAAAAAAAAAAAATTCTATGAATATCAATTTATGTCTTATGTTGGTGTCACATTATTCAGTTAATTACCTGGCCAAGTTGTTACAGTCACATTAAGTTGTTAAGACATTAAGACAGAACGAAAAGGAAGAGTTATCGCTTATATTGTTCGTATCCCTGTTCCAGCAATTATCCCGTCGAAAAGATCATATTTGTGGAAAAAAATATTTAGGTCACTGGTGCGTATGCGTACGTTAGCACATCTGTTGCTGACATAGGTACATTTGTTCACTTAATTTCGACTTAAGCAGAACATAACCTCACGTCATGTTTTGTTTTCCTGGAAGACAGACCCAAAAGAAACGAAAGCAAAGATTACCGTCCGTTTCCTGTATCTGTACGCCTCGATGTTGTTTTTTGTTTTATCTTCATGAAGCAATCTTAATTTCTGTATCTGAATCTTCATTTGGTCGAGATAATAACATGGCTTGCAGAATGAGATTGAAGAAATAAATGGAAAAAGTAACCTACTTGGACTCGTACTCATTTATCTGAGAACTGCAACTGCAAAACAAGCACTTTCAACGTATGAACTGGTTATTTGCACGTTCTTTTGCTACTTTCATCCAAAACAACACATTGGTAATGTGAGGCTGTTGTGTCTGATTTAATGAGGCGAGTCTCGTATACAGATACATTTGGTGTTGAAGTGCGAATTGTGGCATATGGATAAATCATACTTAAGTAAGGATCCACATTGAGGGCTTTAATGACAGGATATAACTGAAAAATATGTATCACATTCCAGTGGTGTATTTTACTTTGTTCTCAAGAGGTAATCTACCATTTTAAAAACACCGCTTCAGCAATAAAGTTTCTAAAGAAACAGCGCATACCACCAATTCTGTTAAGGGAAAGCAGTTCTTAAAGACATTAAGAAGCATTTGTTTTGTATGCCTGCATACTGATAAGTCAACTGTCAATCAAAACTCTGACAAAGGACGCATGCTCAGGTCTTGAAAAGTTTTCCATTGGAATTCGTAGGGCAGCTTCGTCGGGAATCCGTATAACCTATAGCTGAGAGGTGGTAAAGGCATCCTTGCCCGGCACTACAGGTCCAGATACTTTGTTCTCGATAATTATTCCTTAGAAAATGTGTTGATTGTTACCATAAGTATTGCGTGGGTCTCTGAAGACAGTACTACATCCTAGAACCAAGAACACCCTCATCCATTTTTGATAATGTCCATGCCTCTGCGCCATAGAGCAGGACCGGGATTATTAAGGTCTTATTAAGGGTGACTCTTTTGTGCGAGAGAGGGCTTTGCTACTCAATATCTGTCGAGGGTGACGTTCTGTCCGAGACGTCGGTGTTGGTTGTCCTTTTTGCTTGACAGCATATACTTGGTCTTGCCCTCATTGACCGCTAAACCCATTTTCGCCGCTTCCGTCTCAATACTCGCGAAAGCGCCACTGACATCGCGCTGCTTTCTCCCGATTATGTCAATATCGTCGGCGTATGCGAGTAGTTCGACGGACTTCTGAAAGATAGTGCCTCTTGTGTTTGCTCGTGAGTTTTGCACTATTCTTTCAAGTACGATGTTGAAAAAAAACATGACAGCGCATCGCCTTGTCTAAATCCTTTCTGGACATCAAAGGTCTCGGTGAGATCTTTACCGACCTTGATGGAGCAACGTGCATTCTCCATCGTCATCCTGCACAGACAGACGAGTTTGGCAGGGATGCCAAAACTAGCAATTGCTCTATATAGCTCGTCTCTATAGATGCTGTCATACGCGGCCTTAAAATCGATGAATAGGTGGTGGGTATCGATCTGAAGCTCATGGGTCTTCTCCAAGATCTGCCGTAGTGTGAATATCTGGTCGATGGTGGACTTTCCTGGCCTGAAGCCACACTCATATGGACCTATCAGGTTGTTGACGAACGGCTTCAGGCGTTCACACAATACGGCGGATAAGATCTTATATGCGATGTTAAGGAGACTGATGCCTCTGTAGTTGGCGCAGTTCAGAGGGTCTCCTTTCTTGAGAATTGGACAAATAATGCTGAGGTTCTATCCATCGGGCATACTTTCGTCCGACCATATTTTACAGATGAGTTGGTGTATGCTCCTTACCAAGTCATCGCCTGCCGCTTTGAAGAGCTCGGCAGTCAGGCCATCCGTTCCAGCAGCTTTGTTGGACTTAAGCTTCGATATGGCTATCTTCACTTCATCCAGGTCGGGTGGACGGAATTGTTGGTCATCATCGTCCAGGTTGAAAGGTTGATTCTGCCTGACAGCGGTATTTGGTCCGTCATCGCCGTTATACAGTCTGCAGAAATGATCTTTCTAAATCCTCAGCATCGACTGCGATTCTACTACGATGTTCCCTTGTTCATCTCTACAGGCTTCGGTTCGGGGTTTGTTTCCGCGGCATGTTATTTTTACCTTTTGGTAAAACTTCCGAACCTCATTCCTCGAGTAGCATCTCTCAATTTCCTCGATCGCGCGCTTCTCATGCTCTTTCTTCTTCTTCCTGAGAAGCCGGTGCTCGTCTCTCCTCTTCCGCTCATAGAGCTCATGAGCAGCTCTGGTCTTTCTAAGCAGCGCCGCGTTATATGCATCTTGCTTAGCTTCATGTGCTTGCTGGCATTCATCATCGAACCAAGGGTTTCGTTGTGGTGGACGAGTGAAACCCAGCACATCAGAAGCGGCATCTCTGATGGCGTTTTGGCGGTGTTTCCAATGATCTTCGATGCTTGATGCCTGCGGCATTGGACCTCTTAAGAGATTAAGAGACACTCGATCGGAAAAGGACTTGGCGATCTCTTGCGATTGTAGTCGTCTGACGTCGAATTTTCTCACCGTACCTTGGCTACAACAAGCTAATGGTCCGAGTCGATGTTGGCTCCTCGGAACGTACGGACATCCATAATGCTGGAGGAGTGTCTTGCGTCGATCGCAATGTGATCAATCTGGTTGACTGTTGATTGATCAGGAGTTCTCCAAGTCCCCTTGTGTATGTCGAGATGTGGGAACCGCGTGCTAGCCACGACAATGTTTCGCCCCGCCGCAAAGTCGATTAGCCTGAATTCGTTATCGGAGGTGGTAGCTATATTTTCCGATTGTTCCACCAAAGATACCCTCTCTTCCTAGGGCATTGCTCGTAGGTCTTGAGGAGGAGGAGAAGGCATCCTTGGTGTCGTCATCTTACTCCTCTGTGGGGGCATGCGCGCATATAAGGCTTATGTTGGCGAATTTAGCCTTGATGCTATCCTAGATCAGTTCTGCAAAATAAACTTCATTCCTTTCCTTGTTTAGATTCTGCTGCGAGGCACCCCTGAACTCATGAAAAGTCAGCTTCGCAGTCAAAATGTTGATGTCATTTGGGTCTTGCATAATATATAGCTGACAGTAGACCTACGGTCCATTGTGACCCTCATTTGACCCTACGACTGATGCCAGATGTCGGTTTCTTCATATTGTATCAAAACTTTTCGTCAACATTCCGACCCCGGCCTTGTAAATAAAATGAAGCGAGTTTGCGATTACAAGAGCTGAAAGGTGGGCTTAGTGGTCTATGAAGGAGAAGCAAAAGAGAGAGACCCAATATCAACGCTTACGAAAAACACGCTCGATTGGCAAGTACAATTTAAGTTAGTAAGCTACTTTCTATACCTCTGCATTGCTATCAATACCGACAACGCCTCCAGACCAGAAATTATGCAAAGAATCACGCTTCCATATCGCTCTTCTTTGGCTTAGAGGACAATTGAGTAGTCCAGTCCTGCGCATCGATTGATTGTGACTTTGTTGACTGTCCTTTAACAGGTCGGCTAGCTGCGCAGTAATTGTGCTTTCCTTACCTCGTCGTGGTCTCTGCTAACTGCATAAGTAAACCCTTACTCATGCAGCCTAATATAGTAAAGTTGTGCTCGGACAGCTCGAATATAACTGGATTCACTCCAAATGTTTAGAGGACAACTACCTTTGGACCTTTGCCCTGAAGACTCCATATCTACCAGTGGCCTTATAACTTTGCTTATAAATATTACCATGGCAAGCACATCGTTTTCTCATATATTTAAATATACACAGGAGGGCATGACAGTCTATGGACCATAAAACCTGAAATCAAAAGATCATCTTGCGATCGACGCAAGGCATGGACATCCCAACGTTCTGGGCAGCCAACTTGGGTCATCATCTTATTGCAAATAAGGATTTTCCAAACACTACAACCAATAACAGTTTTGGTATAACGTAGAAAATCTGTAGCCGGAAGACACAAAAACTTATATTCCGAAGTCTCTGCATGTTGGGCTTCGCTCGACCACGACCAAGATATCCTTAGTTTGATCGAAAATACCGGCAAGCAAATGCATCTAAACAAGAAGTATTTAAAGCAGCACTCCAGCGAAGGATGAAGACGCTCTAAATACAGAGGAGATGGGAATAACATCGGATTCACCAGAAAAAGTAAAAAATAACTAGTGAAGCGCAGTTTCGAAAATATGTACAAAGCGGTTGTAGGTACTACAGGATGCATATGCTGGAGAAGTTTTACAAACAGATGAAAAGAACGTGTAAAGATGAAGAAGAAAACCATGTTATAGAGTCATAGACGGTACTAAGAATATGGCAGATCTATTTCAGGAGACTATATACCGGCAATGGCGGAGAAACTCATCATCCAGCCGTCAAGCAGAAAAGACTATTCCTATCTACTCGTATGCTCTGTTATAAATTCTGACGTCAACAACTCCGTAGAAATAAAACGAAGAACCAACCAGTTTTGCTAATCGCTGTTTTTTGGGCAGAAGGAGTACTAAGTTGCTATCCCAAACAACTAAGGAATGCCGGTTGAAGACGTTGACCATATCAGTGCTGCAGTGAAGGTATCCTCAGTCGTTTTGAGAGAAAAATCATTGAAAACGACAAATTTTTCGAGCTGAACGGTGACATTGACCTAGACAGGAAACTGCTATTGGGCACAAATGCTCCAGCTCGAAGAATTTTCGGATCTAACTTGGAGGGCCACGCAGTGGATACCTCACCTTAAGTAGCGCGCACTAGTAGAAATGGTCCTAAGCAAACTAGAGCTAGTAAACTAAAGGCTGGTCTAACTGGAGAGGCTTGTTAGTAAGTTAAGGCTCAGGTTTACACTGAACTGTAGCGCCACCTAAACAAGAGAGACAGACGCCTAAATTCGTAACGATTAAAGGTTCCTCTTAGAATTCCACAGCTGTGGTCAAAGATTCAAACAATCATAACTGCATGAAACGTCTCTGATGTATAGTACTGGACATGATGTTATCAGATTACTATGAGATTGAGACATGCTTGGGCTTTAGTTTCACTCGCATACATTCAATATTGCATATGAAAATTTGGCCGTCGAATAGATTTGTTCGCGTTGCATACCGCATAATTTGATAACCGCTAAAAGAAAGGCTCGTGTCGATTGGTGCTAAAAAATGTCGAAAAAATTCAATCGCTGTGCTTCAAACTAAACCCAAAACCAAACAAGAATCGACTGTATGGCTCTCTCAGAACGAGCCAAATCCAACAAAAGTTATTGGCTCACGAAGCACTTGGAAGCAATTGGTCGCCTGTTTTTTCGGAATTATTGGACATGTCACCACCGTGCCATTAGAGCACGTGGAATGTTTAATATTGAATGGTACACTACCATTTGTTTGCCAGAAGTGTTTGGAAAAACAAGGGAAACCAATCGCAGAAGACGAATCATTCTCCATCACGGCAATGCAAGTTCTTACATATTTTCGAGCATTCAAACATCGAATTGATGGGTCATCCGCCGTACAGTCTTGATTTGGCACCCAATGGCCTCATCTTATCGCAGATCAAAAAAAAAAACTGCGAGGTCAAGGTTTTTCGTCGCCTGAAGAAGGGGTTGATACGTTCAAATCACATGTATTGGAGATACCACAATCGGAGTGGAAAAAGTGGTTCGAAAACTGGTTCAACATTACAATTTTAGATCCATTGTGCAACTATTGATTTGCCTTGTCGTAAACTGCTCAAACAACATAAACATGTCTCCTCATACACAGTTCGATTCTAAACTGTTGGCTCTCAATTTATACTCTTCTTCTAGCCGACTACTACAACTACAACTACTACTACTACTTGTCTACTTCTTCGGAGACTTACGAGTATATATAACAGATGCACAATTAAGGTCTATAGAAACATCCGTTGGATAAAAAGAGCCTGTGTCCCCCAATAAGGTCGCAATGACTTAAGATACCTTTACAACTTTTCTCACACCACCTTATATGGCCTACACCCTCGCAGGCATGTAAGGTGATAGAAACTGAGTAACGGAAATTATCAATATTTTCTTTATTACCATTCAAATTAATTTGACAGCTTCGGTTTCTTTTTTTTTAATTTTTTTTTTTTTCCCAAAATCTTAAATCAACCGACAATGACAGACCCCATGGTCCTCCTCCACTCAAATCGGATAATCACTTTTGTTCATCAAACATCAGACATTAACAGAATAACATTCAAAGAAGACAACACCTCAGGTACCTGCTCATAAAAGGTGCGGCATCGTGGTAGTCTCCAAATGTGTCGAACAGCATTCTTAGTGTGAACGACATGTAAGCTTAAAAGACGATTTACAATATTCGACTGTCACTTATGGGTTTTGATCGGTTATTGCCAAACAAAAGGTGTGAACGTTCAATACATTTGTAGATACGTCAGACTAAGATATTGGCAATCGATTGGAGTTCAATGAATTGGGTAAGCTCGTTACAATTGGAAAAAGTTACAGATAATGCGAATGTCTTGGGGCAAAATCGGGTAAAGCTCTGAGGACTTTGTCATGTAAAAGTTTATTGCCATGGGTCAGTATTAAAGGTGAACAATAGGAGGATCAATTTGAAAAGAGATTTGAACTGATTTTTTGGCACATGCCAATAATAACAGGCTTAAGGCAGTCATCATGTCATCTATATAGTTGTTCTAGTAGTCGGAGGGTAAATCAAAAGTAAACGAGTAGAGTTGTTCATCAAATTGGCTTTCTTCACTTATACGACGTCGATGAAAACTTCTTGTAAAATCTACTGCGGCTTCCAAGAATCCACATAGAGAATTTTTTTTGTAAATATTAGCTCGTTAAGAAAGGAAGTAAGAGGAGGAGAAAAGTATACTGTACTGAATAACAAACTCTTAGATTGGACCATTCTACCGTAGTCATTAACACCGATTACAACAAAGAACGGATCAGATAGCCGAACTTACGAGTAGTAAATGTTGCTATTTCAGGAAGATAAAGCGTAGCTATGCTTTCCACGGAAGTCGAAAGCCTAGTGCGAAAGGCCTACATCTTACGGCACCAACTCTCAGGCGACCTAATTAGAACCAGCTCCTCACCACCTCGTATCACAAAAATTGCAAGTGACTCGAGCAAGACAATCTTCCGAACCTGGTATCTATCATAAGTTGTGGTGACAGATCTGGCTATTATACAAGCTCTTGCCTCTCAAAGCGAAAAGTTCTAATGAAAAAGACCATGTTTGGGAATAGTGCCCGCAAGTTGGCTTTCTGTTTCACTGGCTCCACTTTCTATTGAATAACGCCTAGCGACTATCTGCTCTAAAGTGCGGGTTGCCCTAAGGGCATTGGAAATGGAAAGAAGTTGACTTATCTAGTATGCCCTTTCTCTAAGAGACCTAAGCATTTAAGTGTCATCCTGAATAACAAACTTCTTTAGACCGAATATTTTGAGAACCTTGAAGAAGCTATCAGGTTTCTGGCAGCAGCTTTCGAAAAGACATGGACCTTCTCACCGAGGATGTAAGATCTATATGCTACATGACTTTGATAAGCCCAGTCCAATTATATCCTTTGCACCGGTTGTCTGTTGAAACACGATTTCATGAAACTGTGCCATTACTGCCTTTAACGGATTCCAGAGAATGCTTCAGACTCACGATAAGTCTCCCTTTCTTTAACATTCATATCAAAGGTAACATTCTGGAAGCCATCTTCCTATGCAAAACAAGTGGTCCTTTGTACAATATAACACGCAAAGACTGTCTAAAACCGACAGTTGAATAATTTAATTTGGAATCTGACCAGTAAAGGCGTGTAGACGGCTCTTCACGGATGTCTCAAAAACCTACACTGAGATACAAAAAAAGTGGTACACCCATATTTTTTCATGTTTTGTAATCATTTTAGTAACATACCGCTATGTTTTTGCGGTACTTTATTTTTTTATTGGTTTTTTGATGAAATAGAATATTTTTGAGCATGTTTGCATAACCTCTTTCCATTTTCTTTGTGACACATGCTTCGTATTGAGAAAAACCGCATTGCAATCATTTTTTTTCACTAGACCTGAGATATGCTTCCGTAGTCCCGTTAGAATTTTACTAAATCTATTGTTATGAATGTGTTTTAATTCGATTATTTATTAGTTGTTAGTGATTTGTGTGAAAGCAAATATGCAAATAACGGCAGAAGAAGTCGCCGGGCAGCGGTTGAGCTGTCTCACAGGCTACGGGCCGTAAGAGGCACAGCTGTAAATGCGCAAACGGTGAGGCGACGATTGGTAGAAACTAGCCTGGGAGCAAGAAGACTTGCTTGTGCACCGAGACTAACGGTACAGCATAGGCAACGTCGTATGAAGTTTGCTCGCCTACACCAGGATTGGACCGAGGCGGACTGGTGTAGAGTTCTGTTCACCGATGAGCCAGGTTTTGTCTACGCTAATCAGATGGACGCAGCAGAGTGTGGGTACGGCCAGGTGAGAGATACTCTTTAGCAACAGAAGTATCAGCGGGAACATTTTTGGGAATTTCATGGTATGGGCAGGAATTTCGTTGTCCGGAAAAATCGAGCTATGCGTTGTCGAAGGATCGATAGACTCGAGCTACTTCATCAGGAATATCTTAGAGGAATACTATATGTGGTTCCATTCGCACCATTCATTGGACGAAACTTCTTGCTGATGCAGGGCGGAGTATTTACAAGAGGTAGAAATCGACACAATGGATTGGCCTGCATTGAGTCCGGACATGAATCCCATTGAACACGTTTGGGACCTACTAGGGAGAAAGATAGGGATGCGACCTGCCCTTCCAGAGCCTGAGAACCGCTTTGAACAAGTAATGGGACAATTTGGACCATAAATTTGCCACAAACCTTATCCGAAGTATGCCCCGGCGAATAGCAGCATTACTACATGCTCGCGGAGGCATGGCTCATTTTTTTTTTCTTTCTTTCTTCCTTTTTTTGTACATAAATTACTTACTTTTATAAAAATAAAAAAGACAATAATAGAAAGAAGCGGTTTTTATTTCAATTTCTTAAAGTTATCGCAAAATTTCAAGGTGCGCCACTTTTTTTCTAACTCAGTGTATTTAGACTGAGACTTTCGAACGTTCTCCATCATTATTCTACACAGACGATGGAGTTTAGCAGGGATACCAAAGAAATAGTTCCATATACGAGTAATTAGTATCTATTACTGTTCATATGCGGCATTTAAATCGACCGACAAAAATCGATAGCCACCATCGATTTGAACTTCTTGAATTTTCTTCCAGCATCTGTCAGAGTGCAAAAATTTAATCGATTTTCGAAATTTCTGATCAGAAACCGCACTGATATGGGCCAATCAGGTATTTTGAAGTTCAGACAATATGGCAGATAAAGTACTCCACCCATAGTTGAAGAGACTTATACCTCCATAGTTGGCGCAGTTGATTAAGTCCCCTTTTTTATGGATCGAGCAAAAGAAGAGAGATTCCATTCATCAGACAATTTACACCTCTGAACAGATCTAAGAAATGAGTTGGTGTATACTCTGGACATTGTTACGTTCAGGATTTTAGCTTAGATATTGCTATCTTCTCTTGGTTTAGGTCAGGTGGAACTGATAGCTACCGGCGTTATGTTCTCAGCACCGATTGTGACTTTCATTTCTCATCTTTACTTCAAGATGTTTTGACTGGAGTACAAACTCTCAATATCTTCAATGGTGCGCGCGTAGAGCCCATGAAGTCCTTGATATGGTTCTTGTTTTGCAGCATGTACTTGTCGGTATTCTGCATAAAACCAGGAATTGCTTAGTTATGGTCGGGTTAAGCCCAGGAAATCTGTTGAGGTGTCTTAGATCACACGTTGGCAGCATTGCCACTGGTCTTCGGCGGCATACTGGCGGCATAGGAGTTATTGAGAGATTTTGAGATACGCGTTCGGCAAATGTTCGGAACGTCTGTTGTGATTGCAGTTTTTCTACGTAATATCGTCTACCAGTAGTTTTTCTCTGTTGTGGCACTTGAGAGATCAGCATTCGTTTCTCACATAAACGTAGGAATCCGAGTCAATAATTGTTGCCTAGAAGGGTCCCCAAAGGGGAAATTTGCAACAGGCAACAGGTTAAGTGCTGCTGGGGTGGGTTTATGGTTTAAAAAAGGTAATACAAGGAAATACCAAATATATGCGACACGCAATCTTTTATGAAAGGAATTGCGAAACCTTTGCAGAAGACTGAAAAAAGAAACGATTCACCAGAAAAGTTATAATGAAAATCTATTTATTGCTCAGATGTATCTAACACAAGGGTGTGCGGTATGGGAAGTTAAAAGTAAATAAACAGTAATTAAACTACCGGACAAAACCACTTAAGAATGGGCTGCTATCTTCCTTCTTCTCATCCAATCGGCTCTAGCGGGCCCAATGATTGGTGTATATGTACACCGCTCCGCTACTTAGCTGAAGCGTGTAACCATGTCTTGGAGCTCCGCTAAACCGCTCTTGTATACTCCCAAGTATGCCATTTTCACTATCCAGACCCTCGGGGAAATTTCCGAGTGAACATGTTCCCTTAATTATCTTGGGTTCAAACCACCCATTGTTTTCCCAAAATGTATCCCTTATACAAGTGAAAGTGCCAAAGAAGGTTGGTTTTTACATGAGGCCAAGAAAGGGGAAATCAAGTCAGGATCTAGGGTCTCCAGTCAAAACTTTTTTTTCGAACCATAAGAGTTGGTAACGAAGGAAGAAGGAATCATTTCTCATTTCTAATACTATAGATGCTTCCGGTAGACTTCCATGCAGATTTGGGGGGGGGGGGGGGGGGGGGAATATGAGATAGCGTCCCATTCTTTACATTTCTTTCTTTTTTTTTGATTGTCTTACAATTTGTTTTGTTTGTGTTTTAGTTGTCGTTTTCTTTTCTTAGCGTTTCCGTCTGGTGCCTGGCTCTAGGCAACTTGTCCGGATTGTTTGTTTTACGCAGAGGGTTCCAGACCGTCCATCTTGCTCTAGGCTTATAGCGCTTGGATACAAGTGACCGCCCGTCACTATCGTAGATAGTCCTGTCTCTGCCTACTTGCCGACCTATTAGTTGTCTCCTCCGACAAGCATAGAAGCGGAAAGTCAGGGTTCAATAACCCACCAATGTTGGTGCTTCTCCAAACAGACAACGGACGTAATGGAGAAGGACTGGGTCAAATGGGAACTCGAGGGATGGAGTGGATGCTTTAAATCTACTTAAGGGGAGACAAAACAACATTTGGGACAAGGGTCGGTTGTTTCGTGTTGGACCCCTGCAAAACAAATAAGACCTATACCGCTTTCCTTGCGCTCTTGTAGCAGACCACCTGCCTGCTCTGCTGGGTTCTTCTCAGGGTGAAGGTGGATGAAGGTTTTCAAAAAGAGAAAGAGTCCAGCTTGTTATTGTAAATTTTACACGTAGATCGAAAAATGATAAATGAAACTGATCGTTTGATGATCTCTCGTTTCATGCTCCGTAGACTGTCATCTCCCCCTGTGTAAAAGTTGGGCTAGAAGTGATGTCATAATGTGAATTGACTGTCATTTTGTTAGAAGTAAAAATCTAGGCTCCGCTTTCACGATTTGGCCGCCCAGTTCAAATCGCTATAACAGGAGATCACAGGGCCTGGAAATTAGTGATTTAAGATCTCCATCGTTGCCCGAGCTATGTGAGCGGTTGCTCCGTCCTGCTGAAACCAAGTATGCTCGAGACCGAATTCAGGAGCTTGTTCACTAGTTTTGGTAATGGTGGTGCCGCCGGCATTCTCAAAAATACAAGGGTAAATCACCTTTTCACTGAAATTGCTGCACAAAATGATTATGGATACGAAATCATCCGCTTCGTGCACCAGACTTAGCTGAGCACTGGATTAAATTAAGCTCACTTGACAGTCAGCAAGCAGCTATTGGTGAACGGTTTCTACTTTATAATAGAGCATCTTTAGGTCTTTCACTAAAACTCGACGCAATAAACGTCTGCTGGTCTCACATTGACCATCGTTGTCGCGTCGATGTTTGTGGACTCTCTCGAACGTCCTCGGTTACAGCAGTGATATTCCCGGTTGAACGAGCAATACGAGGCGGGCCACTTCTTGCGACATCGCTGGTGAACCCAGTTTCCATCGTTTCCAAAAGCTTAATTGTTCGCGTACATAGTGCAGGACAATTAGGACAATTAGGATTCAGGCTGCATTAAAACATCGGACCGGAAATTGGTCAGATAAGCAGTCCTGAAAACATACTCTATGCAAACATCGTCAACGGTGAACCCATTTATTGCTACATCATATCTTGTTAATTTCTTCCGTATATAGCGAAGACGGCCAGCATTATGTTATGTCCTTGCCTTACATGATAAAGTCTTTACTTATGCAGTTACTGTGGAAAAGTTGATTGTTTTTAGTGTTGTTATTTCTCAGTGATAGTCCACAGTAACTGCATAAGTAAAGACTTTATCATGCAAGGCTCCACTGGTCAAAACCAAATTAAAAGGCAGTCAGCATGAGTTTTCCGAAGATCACTTCAAGAAGAATGATTTTGAAAGAGGAAAACCGAGTTGTCCAATTGTCAGAATTTTGAAGAGGAAAATAGCAGTATCACTCTTTACTTCACCTACTTTCACGTTCTAACAATTTGACATGAATTCTGAGCCTGACATAGTCCTAAATTTTGAAGATTCCTTCCCTAGATCAACACAGATGTCATCCTTTTGGTGTTCTACTTCATCATTTGCTGAAAGTAAGTGTCTGCTTCTATATCGATACTGTCAGGGTAATGCTTCCTCCTCATTTATGTAATCATCCACCGGAATCCACATATCTGTCAATTTTTTACGAAACAAAATGTCTCTATCTCCACTACTGCTGTCCACTATGAGCATGAAATGTAAGTGCATTCCCCAACTAAACTTTCTACTGCAATCCAAATTCACTTTCATCATCAATTTAGGATAAACACTTTACATTTGCCACTACCCCACAGTGCGCCTCATGGCTTGTAATGGTCTTTTATATCTGACAACAAAACTATCTGCTTGTTCGGTTATTGATTTTGAAAAGTGCAATAGTTTGCAAATTATAGAGGTAGGGTGCGCCTTTCCTTTGGCATATCTGTAAACAAATCGGACTCCTCCATATGCATTTTCTCCGATAAATTCATCGTCGTGAATGTGCCTTAGTTGTCTAGCTAATAGATTCGTTTACTCGAACATATACTATATGTGCCGACTTCAGATTGTATCTTACTAATTGGTATTTGTTTAGTGTAAGATGCATAAGTTGTTTATCTGGTATCCACACATGGTGTGTAATTACTGCCATAGCAACGGTCGCATATCATCGATAATTTGTTAGGTCGTGGCAGTCACTAATATTTTCATTGAGGAAAGTCTCGTGTGGAAAGCTGTTATCGTTAGATTATGACTAATTAGTCAGGTGTTGATGTGATTAATGTAACAAACTGTTGGATGCTGAGATAACAAGTGTAGGTTGGAGTAAGTATCATATTTCTATTTATTCCTGCAGCGGTGAACTTGAAAGTGTAGGTACTCTAAGGTAATCTATGACTAAGGGGCTGGTTGCAATATGCATGATATGCAACTTTTGTAGGAGTATTGAGTGAGACTGGTTTATTATATGAAGCAAACGCTGATTCACGTGCCACAGTGAAATAAAACGTTCCTTTGAAGGGCAACTGATGGCAAAGATACCCCTTTATCTGTTCGCTTACCTTGCACAACTCATGTGTAGTAAGTGACTTGGTTGTGGGATGGCTTAATATTTTAAATTAACAGATTTCCATGAATGATGTATAGATAAACCAACCTCAGAAAGTTTATCATAAATTTAGATTCCACATTTGTTGATTTGCTTAACTAAGAGCAATGTTTGATGAAAGCTTACTTATCTCGCGGTTGGAAGTTTCTGCCATAACATCTTCATAGCCACTTACTTAGGTTTGGCAATAGTCCGAACCTGGGCCTCCACCAACAAGTCTCTAAAGCTAGCGCTATCTCCCACTAGCTGCCTAGAATGCTACACTCCAATCTGTTTGAGGCTCCCTTTCCCCTTGCGTGCTTCTAGGATTAACATTTATTGCGTCGTCTACCGGAGTTAGAATCGAATACTCTTTGGGCCGGAGCTTCGGTGTTCATTAAACATATCCCAACCACACTAGCCTGGCTTAACTGATAACGCTGTAGAGTCTACACAATTCGATGTTGTGTTTCCTTCCACACTCCCTGTCATTACGAACAAGTCCGACAACTATACGCAGTTTTTTTTAGCGAGGGCTTCTTCATCTGCATTCGAAAAGGCCCGAATCCTTGATTAAAACCGGACTGATAAGAGTCTTTTGTGTAAATTCACTTTGGCCTTACGAGGAAGAACTCTTAGTAAATTTCCTCCTGACCCCGAAGCATTAGTAATCGTCGCTGTTGTCGTTACTTCTTGTCACCGCGAAGCCAAGGTAGACGAAATGCTGAGCAACGTCCTTTTCTAATGCCGTGTACTTTGATTTGCCCTCGATTACGATTTGCTTCATTTTGGCCCCAGACTCTCGAAAATCATACTGACGCGACGGCTCGCTGTTTTACACCAATAACACCAATGTGACTCACATGACGACGTGTAGCATTGTCTAAAATCTGGCTTGTCATTAAATGTATCGGCTATTCCCAAAAGACCGTGATGGAACATCGAGAATTCCCTATGGTTGCCATTTACAGTTTGGGGTGGATGTCAAAAGTAGACACAACGTGGAATGGCCCATTCGTACGCACGCCGTGATAAGTAGCTTTGAAATCGAAAAATAGATAGTGACTGCCAATCTGAAATCCTCCGATTATTATCAAGAATAGCCGAAGTCCGAATATTTCACGGATAGCGAACTGTCGTAGTTTAAAACCGCGCTGGCGCACCCCAATTAGATTGTTTGCACATATTCTTCGGCAGAAAATATCTTTGAGGCGATATTCAGAAGACGGAAAATATGTTAGTTGGCGCCGTCAGAAGGGTCTCCTGTCTTTTGGGCTACACGAACAGTACTTAGATTCCGTGCTTCAGACATGAGCAAGCGTATACAATCTAGAGGACTAGTCTTTTCATATTCCCGCTTCGACTCTATAATAGAGTTCGTCTTTGTAAGTTTTCACTCAGGTTTTGTTTTCCTGGCATGTTCCTCTTAGTCCCTGCTCAATATTTTGAACATAATTCCTGCAGTGGCATTTGTCCATTTCCTCGAACCTGTGTTTCAGAAAACCCCTTTCTTTTATTCTTCCTTTTTGACTGCGCATACCTGGCTAAATTCGTTCTCAGGCAAAATTTCTCTTTCTGGCGGCGTTTTGAAATCAAATACATTCAAAGAAGCTTCCCTGATGCATCGTTGACAGCATTCCAATGGTGTCGCCATCTTGCATAGTTGAATGAGCTCGAAACGGGTGTCAGAACCATACATGGTTCTATTTAGTTCATCTCTATATATGCTGTTCTATGGACTCGTTTGGACTTCTTGGGCTTTTCTTGATTTCCCTGGCTTAGAACTACACTGATACGGGATGTTCCAAATGAAAACGAATTAATATTTAAACCATTGTTTTGTTGTTTTTATTGGGTTATTCAATGGCTAAAAATCTTAGAACAACTTATTCGAAATGACTTCCATTTGCCTTCCAGCACGACTTAAGACGATGTGGCCACTAATCGATTGCGAGACGCACTTCATGCATTGTGAAATTGTCCACTGCACGGACAAGGGCTCGCTTCAACGAATCAACATTTGAGTGTCGAATAGAAAAAGCCATGCCCTCTAATACGGACCAAAACTTGTAATCCAGCGGGTTGAGGTCTGGACTACCAGCTGGCCAATCATCCGTGGATATGAAGTCCGGAACGTTGTTTTTGAGACACAGTTGAGTCGTTTTTGCTTTGTGAGCTGAAGCAGAGTCTTGCTCGAAAGTCCATGGCTTGTTGTGGAATATTAATTGGTTGGGAGACTTCACGATGGGTTTCAAGACGGTCGATTGATATACTTTGGCCGATGTTTTCACTCTTTTCTCGCAAAAATGGAGCTTGGTAACGCCATCGTAGCACACTCGCCACCATACCATTACAGACGCGGGATGGTGGCCTCTTTGAATCCTCAGGAAGATTTGGGATGCTTCTCTGAATGACCGAGCACAGACACGATCGTTCTGCTTATTGAACGATTCTTCTACGGTGAAGAATTTCTCGTCAGTAAACAGAATTTGTCTGTCAGCGTTCTATGCGTACCGGCTGAGTAACGCTTTCGATGTTCGCTTGCGTTTTTCCTTCAATGCGACCGTGAGCAGGTGTCTAGTTTGAGTCCTTAATCTTCTTTGATAATGCGAGACATGGATTGCATTTCCCGCTATAAGATTTGCTGTTTTCGCAGCAGTTTTCGCTCGATTTCTTTCTTAACGGCTTTGATCGCTTTCGGAGTTCTCACAGTGCGCGGACGGCCGGATCTTTGACGGTCTCGTACTCCACCAGTATCCTCAAACAACTTCACAGCACGATACACAAAATTGCGAGTGATTTCAAACGGTCGCAACGTCCTAAAGATATCGCCTTTTTCCATGTTGCATTTAAGTAGGCTAATTACATTTCGGCCAACATTTTCGATGTCGCCCCATTCCATGATTGTAAGCAATTAATGTCAAAAACTTTCTACGTCACAATAAAGCATAAATATTAACTGTTAAACCGCAATCAATACGAAATGGATGCGCCCAGTGTTGCATTCGTAATGAGTGAGTTCAGTTGTGTACCATTATTTATGACTTGACTAGGTATACGAAGTGCTTAGGTGTCCACGTTTTACGCAATCAGTCACAATGTTTGAGAAGAATAATTCCACTCTAGTTAGAGTTGTGCAGTGGACTTCCAATCTTTAGAATCCGCGATCTACGTATTAGAAATATTTAAATCATGGTTCGCAACCAATCACAACGTGCTGCTTTAAATGGTTCGATTCAGCGTCTTAGGGCATTGCTCGTAAGTTTTGTTGAGGAGCTCACAGAATCTGTCTCTGGTAAGGTCGACAGTGGATAATGTCGGGGCGCAGGTGCTTATGAGGCTTTTGAAGCCTTATTCAAATTGTCTTCAGGCGTTTGCTGTTATTCCTGAGAGTTGATTCATGTTTCATTAGTCTTGTTCTTACGGCGAATGCGTATCTGAATAAACGCTGCGACTGCTGTTCTTGCTGCAATGGTTGTCAGAAACATTCTGTAGATATAGTAGATATCACAGTGTGCTATACTTTCGTTCGGTCCATCCTATTACATCTCTTGGATCGTAGTTATGTCTGTTCTGTAGGAGTCAAGGATTTACACTGCTTTTTCGTTGCACGCGGTCTATAAAGGGTTTTAGCGTTCTAAGTTTAGATACAAAGATCGTTGTACTTTAGTGGTTTTTAGAACTTTGAAGCTATAAACTGGATCATCACATCTTTTTTATCTCTTTCGTATTTAGTTTCGGTCAGTATTACACCATTAAACTCAAGCTTACCATTAACTTCTTGATACGAAATTTCGCAAGAATCCGGAAAGCAAACAAAATAAGGGAGACAAAGAATGCTCAAGGGAATTGAAACAGACGAATTTGATTCAAAAAATTATTTCGAAATGTAAATAACACTAGAAACTGGGCTGGGCTGGGCTGAAAGCTTGCTTGAGACGACTAGTGAACTACTCGTACAAACATGTGTGGCATGCGGACTATAAAAAGATAATGTCTATGTCCTGTAGTATCTAAAAGCTATACTACAGGCAAAGGAAGAAGTAAAAAAAAGGACAAACGGTTTAATGTATACATTAAGACGTATCTAATAAGACCACCGGATGGAAATAAAAATCGAATACATCCTTCGAATCAAACCAAACCGATAAAGTAATAGCTTTGGCGATGCACTAAGATGAAATGTAATGTTAACCGGTCAGATATATCGGTACAACTGAAGGAGATTAGTTTAAATTGAGTAAGCTGGAATGGCGGGTTGGCCGATGACCGAATACGAGGACCACATCAGTGAGCACACAAAGAGCTTTGTGTGCACTTATAATGTTTGTACAAAAAGTTGGTGAAGAAAGTTATGGAGGAAAAACGAGAAGTACAGACCTACGTTGGTTTTGAATGTTTGCAAATTATAATGGCAACAAGCCCGCCTGAGCAATCCATTAGCGATTGTTACGGCATAGCAAACAATTACAATATTTCAGAGTACGCCAGAAAGTGGACTTGTATTACAGTTGAAGGTATGATGGGGCAAACTACTACTGACAATTCCAGTGGAGTACTGATGGTGAAATAGGTGATGGAACACGGTGAGACAGGAGTCAAATCAGAGGGAGTGAAATATTTGTTTAGTTGCTTGAGGAAACCTTGACATTTCGTAGCATTATTGAAGACAAAGAAGGCTGTCTTTGCCATACAAACTGAGCATGGAAAGTTTGTCGGCTTCTACGATGCATCGTGGATAAGTGATAAGGGCTGGGTGTCTTAATTTAGCTTTGTTGACAACATAGTTGTTTGGTATTGGTTTTGCTGTGAGTATCAGAAATTAGCGTTCTACAGCTGAAGAGCAGGGACGTAAGATCGGAACGAATATGCCAACGTAGACGAGCACTTTCTCAGAAGAAGAAGACATATTTCATCCGGATCAGCAGATTTATGTATGTTAAGATACTTAATTACTCTTTGTACTGCAGGAGTGCGAAAGTGGATTTAAGATTCGACGCAATCGCATCTAGGAGAAGATAAGGTACAATCGGAATGTGTTTAGCTGGCCCTTAAGTGTTCAGTAAGCTGAACCGCCTTGTCCAAAGAGCTAACAGCTGGAATATCATTTTAAAATAAGTGGACATTTTTTCCTCGCCTTGCAAATATCGAATCTTGTGCCAGATAAGGACCGTTTGCGGACAGTTTCATCACATTATTTTTTTCAAAGAAAACCGCTGCTAAATTATGAATTGTTAATGGAAGCTTATGGAAGGCAACTTCTTACTCAAAGGCTTGTAAGCGCTTGTTAATTCATTTCAAAAAATGCTGGTTTTGGCAAGGCCAACAAAGATCGTGGAGGCACAAAATTCGAAGATACAGAATTGCAAGCATTATTTGTTGAACATTGGACTTAAACACAGGACAGTTCTCAGAAGCTTTGAGAATTAATCGTAGAACTATGCCCAAACATTGGCAAGTCCTTGGAAAGTTCAAAAAAAGAAGAAAAATGGTTTCAAAAATTTTGCTCGATCGAAAATAATAAAAAAAAATTTTGGAATCGAATTGTTACTGGCGATCTTTTTCAACAATCCCAAGTGTGCAAAAAATCATGAGAACACATAGACCAATCACCAACATCGAAGTAACTAGAACGCGTTATGCTGCGTATTAAGTGGAACTGGAAGGGAATGCTGAACTAAGAACTGCTTATACAGGGTTTTCCAATAAGGAATTGACAACTTTTTTTTTTTAAATAAAACGCAAACCATTTGAGATATTTCAAAAACTTTATTATCGCCTTGAAGTACAATCAAAACGTTTATGAATGGAACTCGACTTCGTTCTTATGGCCACCGCGGGCACGTTTGCAGCGGTCGATTCGTTGAACCCAATTTTCAACGACTCGGCCACACATTTCGGCTGAAACGGCCGCTATTTCGCTTTCAATGTTGGCTCTGAGCTCTTCCAACGTCGTCGGCTTGTTGGCATAAAACAATGACTTAACGTAGCCCCACAGAAAATAGTCAAGCGGCGTTAAGTCGCACGAACGATGCGGCCAATCGACTGGCCCATTTCTTGAGATAACACGCTCACCATACATTCTCTTCAATAAATCGATTGTAAGGGGTGCTGTATGGCTTGTGGCACCATCCTAGTGAAATCAAATGTCGCCCAAGTCCATATCTTCCAATTCGGGCCAAAAATAATGGGTGATCATGGCGCGATAACGCTGAAAATTAACAGAACGCCATGGAATTGACTTATTTGGGTCGTTTGCTACGGACGCCTGAACGGCAGCGATATTTTCGACACTTCATCCAGCCCGTTGTCTCACTGATACGGCAACATCACACAACGAATATGTAGACTCAAATTTGTGCACTAAACTTGTTGATGCCTGTCTACTAGGGCGAGAATTACGACCGAAAATTGGAATTAACGCTCTTAAAGTTGCAGTCACCGACTCCGAATTTCGGTAGAAAATTTTTATAATTTGCAGACGTTGCTAATTCATGTACTTTACCATGATGAAAATGTTGAGTTTACTGAATAAATTGACAGTGACAGTGACAGTTTGATGATTAGTGAAAGAGTGTATTCACAAATTAAATTCAAATTTGTCAAGTCCCTATTCGAAAACCCGATACCTATGTAACCAATTACTGGGAATCGCCTCCATCAACAACTAATGAAATTAAGTCGAGCATTGAAGCAAAAACGACCATAATATGCCCAAAAACACACCAGTTATCATGACAATGCTCGGCCACATGTTGCAAAAGAAATACGAAGCTATTTGGCGAATATTAATTGAGAATTGCTGCCCCACCCGCCGTATTCACCAGACCTGCCCCTTTTCATTCTCACAAAGAAGTAAGAGTTATGAATGCCGTAGAATCCATTAATTGCAAGAAGAATGGGAACAATCCTAGTTAACGACGACGAATACTTTGATTATTGGATTCAACCATTATGCTGCTTGAATATATTTCCCGAATGGCATTACAGTGACACCCTCCATATCACTAAAATTAACATCTCCTCATTTATCCATTAAAAAAGTATCTTTCTGACATATGGCTAATAAATTGACGAATTTTCACTTCTGGCAAACGCTGGAGTCATAACGAGTTGAAATTTAAAATAAACGTTGAAAACCTCTTTTTTTTGTATGACAGTGTGACACGTAATCTTGGACAAGATATCGTACCGATCTTCGTTCGTCATTATCAGAACAAGTTTTCTTTCGTAAAACCATAAGATACATTCAATGATAAATGCATCTTGGGTCTCCTTTAAATTGATTACAACCATTGATAGTGCAATAACCATTAAGTGATGGCTGGAGACAAGTTTGATAGAAAATTTGTTAACTATCTCTTAACGGGTGGTCACAGTTATTGGCTTAAATCGGGCGGTAGCGGGCGTTTGCATAATAATTTACCCTCCATGTGGTGATAGTAACAAACAGTAGATAACGACTGTTTTCTCCATTCCGGTGATGGCTATAAAATCGGGCGGGACTATGGAAGGTGTGAAGTAAAATATACTCACTTTAAATTATCATAAGGGGACTTGCTATGGATACTAGATACAATATTTATTGTAAATGCATTTTCAATGTCTACATTATAGTTTGAGTCCCCCTGTTGATTACCGTACAAGTAATGTGAAATTCTGGTTTAAGGTTGGATGTGGCAACCGACGGCTTGCCTTTGGATGTTGTCAGTTGAGTTTAAGGTAAAAAAGACGTATCAAGTATTGACTACAAAATTATACCAAAAATTTACTGATTTGAATATTTGAAATACAAATAAGCACTAAGGACTCTCTAGAAAATGTTTTCCTTCCATTTCCATCTCCAAATGAGAAGGGTGACTGCGAGGAACTGCCATAGTTATTAGAGTTGTAAACAGCTTCCTAACAGTGTTGCAACTCTTGGCATTATTCGTAGTGATGGTATCTGTTTGATGTGAATGTAAAGTCCCAGGAAAAAATGTTGTGTGCCACTTGTCTCTAGCATACCTATGTATGTGATTATCAAAGGAAAGTATCTATTGCAACCCAAGTAAGTAGTCTTCAGTCTCTTTTAAGGAGCTAGGTAGGTTGTCAACCTTGAGAGTCATGCCACCTGTATTAATACTCACACGTATCGTTTAACTTTCAACATAATGTAAATTCTATCTGTTCTGATACGGAGAAGATCTCTTGTGAGTCTTGTCTTTCATTGTCCTGGGACCAGTAAATAGATACAGTAAATTCAGGATTTTTACTGCACTCAGAGAAGTCGTTCAGTCTCGGACCCATCCCATGAGGCCAAATATGAATCATAATCGAATCATGTCAAGAACCAAGCCTCACGGCAGTGGTACAACAAGGGAACAAAACGATCTGTTCAAAAAGAGGTGGGTTTGACCAGCATTAGCCTACTGATGTTTCCAAGGTTTGGGTTAACTCTAACCACTGTTGGAGAAAGATAAACTCACTTAGGCCCCTGGTGATGCCAAGTGGATCTCCTAGCATTTTGAAATTTCGACAAAGTGTAGGATACTGTTGACGTCAATATGACATATATTTAGATCTCTTAAGTAGATAGGGGGGATGGCAACGATAAGTATAAGGCCTCGTAGAAGTAGCATCTTCCGACAGGTGCTGGTTCCTTAAGTGACGAAAATGAGCCTCTGCAGCCGAACATCTTGCAGCTCTGCTAATAAGCCCTACTTCACGCCTCCCCGTGGCGCCATCTGGGAATCTCACTAGAGCGAAGTGAAGGGGGCAAATGGCGAGTTTCCTGCGCCATTAACCAGGATTAGTGTCGGAAAAACAAAACAAGACCTTATCCGGGCTACTCCGACATATTTGGAGCTCAGGCCGGAAAGGATTTCCAGGACTTAGTCAGGGTCTTGGAAAAGACATGGTGGCGGACGAGCCCTATAAGGGCCAACGGCAGCGCTCACATCCCGGAACGGGTTACTGGCTTCGGTGTAACCGACCCCTCGTCCTAGGGGCACTCAAAATGGAACTGGTCCTCCAGGTTGGGGGTTGTGCCGCCGGGGTAACTGCCCGGCCATTTTAAAAAAGCATAAGTTACGAAGCATCAACAAGCCTCGGATATGGACGGATCTACTGTTGACAACCCACGCAAACGATTTAAGGACAATGAGCTTCGGATATGCACGTGGAATGTTAGATCACTTAATAGACCACGTGCAGCCGAGCAACTAGCAGAGGCCCTAGACTGCTGCAAAGCAGACAAGAAATGCGATGGGATGGGCCAGACAAAAAGAGGACGAAAAACTGCGATATCTACTTCGGCAATTGCTATCGACGGCATTTGGATGCGGATTTGTTGTCGGAGGCAGACTAAGACAAGAAGTCCTCAGCTTCCGGCATGTGAGCGAGCGCCTCTTAGCAATCCGCATCAGCCTTATATGCGCGCACGCCTCCACAGAGGAGAAAGATGACGACACCAAGGATGCCTTCTACGAGCTCCTCAACAAGACCTACGAGCAATGCCCTAGCTATGACATCAAAATTGTCCTCGGGGATTCTAATGCAAAGCTAGGAAGAGAGGGTGTCGTTGGTGGAACAATCGGAACATATAGCCTGTACAGCAACACCTCCGATAACAGATTCAGGCTAATCGACTTTGCGGCGGGGCGAAACATTGTCGTGGCTAGCACGCGGTTCTCACATCTCGACATACACAAGGGGACTTAGAGAACTCCTGATCAATCAACAGTCAACCAGATTGATCACATTGCGATCCACGCAAGACACTCCTCCAGTATTATGGATGTCCGTACGTTCTGAGGAGCCAACATCGACTCGGACCATTACCTTGTTGTAGCCAAGGTACGGTTGCGGATATCCCAAACAATGCCAAGAAAAACTAATGCTGTGAGAAAAAAATCGACGTCAGACGGCTACAATCGCAACAGATCGCCAAGTCCATTTCCGATCGAGTGTCTCTGAATCCCTTAAGAGGTCCAGTGCCGCCAATGCGGAACTGCAAAAAAAGACCAGAGCTGCTCATGAGCTCTATGAGCGGAAGAGCAGAGACGAAAACCGGCTTCTCAGGAGGAAGAAGAAAGAGCATGAGAAGCGCGCGATCGAGGAAATTGAGAGATGCTACTCGAGGAATGAGGTTCGGAAGTTTTACCAAAAGGTAAAACTAACATGCCACATTGTGTGAACGCCTGAAGCCGTTCGTCAACAACCTGATAGGACCAAATCAGTGTGGCTTCAGGCCAGGAAAGTCCACCATCGACCAGATATTCACACTACGGCAGATCTTGGAGAAGACCCATGAGCTTCAGATCGATACCCACCACCTATTCATCGATTTTAATGCCGCGTATGACGGCATCTATAGAGAAGAGCTATATAGAGCAATGTCTAATTTTGGCATCCCTGCCAAACTCGTCCGTCTGTGTAGAATGACGATGGGGATTGCACGCTGCTCCATCAAGGTCGGTAAAGATCTCACCGAGACCTTTGATGTCCAGAAAGGATTTAGACAAGGCGATGCGCTGTCATGCGATTTTTTCAACATCGTACTTGAAAGAATAGTGCAAAACTCACGAGCAAACACAAGAGGCACTATCTTTCAAAAGTCCGTCCAACTACTCGCATACGCCGACGATATTGACATAATCGGGAGAAAGCAGCGTGATGTCAGTGGCGCTTTCGCGAGTATTGAGACGGAAGCGGCGAAAATGGGTTTAGCGGTCAATGAGGGCAAGACCAAGTATATGCTGTCAAGCAAAAAGGACAACTGTCCGACGTCTCGGACAGAACGTCACCCTCAACAGATATAACTTTGAGGTAGTTAAGGACTTTGTCTACCTAGGCTCCGCTATAAATACAGACAACGACACCAGCGCTGAGATCAAGCGAAGAATAACTCTTGCCAACCGCTGTTTCTTTGGGTTAAGAAGGCAATTGAGTAGCAAAGCCCTCTCTAGGACAACAAAAGTCACCCTTTATAAAACCTTAATAATCCCGGTCCTGCTCTATGGCGCAGGGGCATGGACATTATCAAAAAAGGTTGCTTCGAGAGAAAAATTCTTCGGGCGATCTTCGGTCCCGTCTGCATTGACGGTGAGTGGAGGAGAAGATACAACGACGAACTGTATGGACTGTATAGCGACATGGACCTAGCCAGAAGAGTGAAGATCCAAAGGCTGAGATGGCTGGGTCATGTAGAGCGCATGGACGCCAATGCTCCGGTCCGAAAAGTCTTCGAATCCGCCCCCGAGGGACAGCGCAGTAGACGAAGGCCAAGACTCAGGTGACGCACGCAAGTGGAAGAGGACCTCAGCCAACTTAGCGTGCGAAACTGGAGGCAGCTAGCCAGGGATCGAGCTGGCTGGAGAAGCTTGTTGACTGAGGCCCAGGTCCACCCCGGACTGTAGCGCCACCTAAAACGAAAACGAAGTAGATAGGGGATTATCCTTTTCTCCTCTTCATCCATACAACTTCTGCAGAATTGGTTTGTAAGCATGCCAAGCGTTCTTGGATTTTTACTAATGAGACAATGTACAGTGATGGCACCTATGATAGGGCTGAAATGTTTTGTGTTTATACGGATTAATCTTTTAGAGCGATTCAGATCCAGCTTTTGCCATATTTGCTTAGTCGCTAGTCATGTTGACCCAATAGCCTGCCTTTGGTCTACCTTGATCGCAGCTGCAGCAGTTGCCCTGTTAAGATCGTTACTGGTCATGAAAGGGAAGTGGCCTGAAAAGTGGGTATCTAGTAGCAAGTTAAGTGATAAGGTCCCAGTCTGCCATTTTTTTTGGCTCTTTACTATGTTGAAAAAATTTCCGCAAGTGTTTCTAAGCGGTCCCAGAGTTGGTGCAACTTTTTCTTACCTCAAAAGTTCTAAATGAGTTCAATTTGAATAATAATGCGGGGGCAGCATAATTCACACTGAATTCTATATCTACCTTGTTGTGGCAGGATGGATTAAAAAACACAGATCCGACAAAGATATGAAAAGGACCGAGGTCAGATGTTGAACTAAGTATTTATGATGTCGTTAGAAAATGTTGGTTCATTTGATTCTAATGACACCTGTTGGACTACAACACGTTCAGTAAAATGGGCTGGAACGATAGGAAAACTACCGTAGAAAGGGTATTGCGGGAAACTGAAAAGTGCCCTAAAAAACAAAGACATGGGACAAACGCACGGCACAGAGAGACCGCAAGTGCTGTCGAAGGAGCTAGTGTTAAAAATCTCAATTCACCAGCTGTGTCAAAGAAGAGGAACAGATCGGCGGAAGTGACATCCATTGAAACCAACCATTTCTTCTGATTTGAAAATTCACCCTATTCTTCTGTCCAGGACTGTGGCAGGATGACTACGGCACTACCTCCATCAATGTATTATACCACATGGGTGCTGCTACCAGCAAAAACTGAAGTTCGGGCAAATAGAACTTGGGTCTCGCACCTGTAAGAAAACCCTGAAACCCAAAAGGGCAGGAGGCCCCCCGAATTGGAAAGGCTGGTTAGCTGACAATAACAACAATCTATACAACGTTTAGTGCAAACATTGTCGATCAATTGAAGCTATCTAAAGCAGTGAATGTTTGCATTCAAGCAAAGTAGCTCCAAGGTTAAAATGCTTATCGAAATCTTGAGTGGCCGATTAAATAATTAATAGCGGAAATAAATATGCGTTGGTCTGAAGGCTGCAATCGTCTCATCCCTTAACGCTTTCAACCTATGCTATGATATATACAGATGATGGGGCTGTACTGCCAGTTGGATCATGTCTAGTGAATATCTGTTCGAAAGCGCAGACCGCCCTAAACGTGATCGGCGATTAGTGCCAAAAAATGGCTTTCAAAATTGTGGTTGTTCTCTTCAAGGAATTCACCCAAAGTGGCCGCATCGATAACAGGCTTCAATGGAAAAATCATGCTTTATCGAACGCCTCTAAGAAGTCGGTTGTATACGAAACATTATTTATGAAAAATACGATATTGCTGCCTCCAGCAGACTTCAAAGAAAGACCGTCTCGGCGACACGCCGGCTACGCTCTAGATGCATCGAACAATTTCCCTTCTCTTGTTATTCATATAATGATCTGCGATAGCGGTGGCGCTATAGTTTGCTCATTGGACTATCACGCAATGAGTCTGGGTTCGATTCCTGACTGGGTCACCAACAGTTTTTCAAATCGTCATCACCCTTTCGGCGAGAAATGGCAAACTCCCGAAAGTAGAAAATTGCATACAAAAAAGCTTCTAAGGAGTGCCGTTCGGTGAACGGCAGGCCCCGCTCAGATGTGACAAAAATGACAATATGAGCAACACAAATGAGTGTCAAGAAGCTAGGCCATGACCCGTACCGGGCTGCCAGCGCCACAGTGTTTTTTGTTTTATTTTTTGATCTGCACTGTCAAAGCCATATTTTGTTTTAAAAGCAGTGCTCCTCAGTACTACACTAAGATGACTTAAGCGCCTACTGTTTTATGACTCTGGTCTAATGAACATGCATCCTGACGCAATGACACCAAAACTCTTGCTGCAAAAAATAAAACAAAACAGAATTTCCCTGTGCCCAAGACTAGTTTTGGCCGAAATCTGAGCCAGAAAACCGGATCTACTCGAGTCCTTGCGAATTGTTCAAATACCTAGCTAGTATGCGGCGCTGATGTTTTTCTGGAGGAAGACAAATTTAGATTTCGGTCGTCGTTAGAAAAACTAACGTCTGTCTTTAAAGCAGAGATATATCCTCATGTCAAATATCTATGTTTTTAAGAGAGGGCGCATGGGGCATAGCATTTGCATCTGTACCGACAGCAAGGCCGCGCTTAGAACTTTAATGTACCTTCTCAGGAATTCTTCGAGAATGCAAGAATTTCCAAGGCAGTCGGATTTTTAAATTTACATAGTTTTGGCTCGAATCCTAGGCTAGGTGAGGTTTTTCATGACACGAAGCCATGTTAGGCCATTTCCATTGATGATAGCAGGACTCTCCAGTTTGTTGGCAAAGCAAACTAGCTCTTCCCGACGTCTCTCAGAGGTCCACGGTCTTACTTTTGCCCTTCAGAAGAAAAAACTGTAAGCTGCAGGCTGCTTACTGGTCTCCTGACGGGACAAGACAATTTTTCGTATCACTTGGGACGATTGCTGTGACAGTGATGACGAAAATGGGGAGCACTACCTCCGTGAATGTTCTGCTTAAGTTCGCATCAGCAGAGACTTAGTAATGCTCCTTTCCGAATTAAAAAAAAAAAATATTCAGCCAAGCAGTTATGAACTATACTTATCTTGACTAAGATGCGAACGCATACAGTTTGGGAACATAGGTGTTGTTTAAATATTCGTTCGCGTGATGGAATCACATAACCTATAGAACTTCAAAAGCCATCTGATTAAAGATGTGTCAAGTAATATCGTATAACAGCCACATGACGACTTTGCAACTTGAGGGCACAGACGGCGGGACACAGAAAATATACAAACGTCATGCTGACATGCTCTATAGAATTATTTGCCATTTCAATGCTGACCTGACAATCGAAAGTTCGACCTATTTCTAGGCTTGTGTGTCACTTAACAAATGCGAAACGCTTTCCATTTCCTCAATTGATTCATGTCCAAGTTTCGGCTGTCAATTTCTGTAAACAAAACCCAAAAACACCAAATTTGAATGGAGAATAGCTCCCAAACAGGTATTCGTAAATCCATCAGCTTAGCACTGCATACGACTATGTACGAGTATAGCCAGTGTTTTGTGTGTAAACAATAGAAACTATTTTAAGCAGCTTACAATCAATCACTAATTAATTTGACAATAGTTTAATTTTTTTTAAATTTTTTTGCTTTGACCAAAACCAATTCAGTGTTTGGCCTTTTCAATGAATGAAAAACACTTTGTGTGTCATATTGAATGACACACTTTCCATGGACACTGTTGTTGACTTGTTTGTGGATAGAGCAGTAGAGAGACGTCTAATTGGCCCCAGACCGCCGTCGATTTGTTTGATACAAGTTTAATTGAATTTGCATATTTGATTGTATATTATTTTCGTGGTAAGTTTGGTTGTGAAAACGGATCAATTTCACGCCGACCACTCCGCCTGGGGCTGGTCTGATTTTCACAACAAATTCGCAATTTGAGGCGGTAAAATTTGTAAAATACGTTTTCGATTATCTAGTCTTGAAGTGTTCCGCGTGGTAATGTGTTTGCTGAGACCCATTACCAGAAATTACAATCGAAGGTGAATAGACATATCATTAGACAATTTAGGTCAAACTGGTTAAGTTAGTCAGTTCGAGTCTAACAGCAAACAGGAAAGAAAGTGACAATTTTCTGTTTGGTTTAGTTGCTTTGGCTGTTCCGTCAATAACTTATGACCAGTCTTTCACATCTGAAGAGTAGGCATATTTTAGGTATGCGCAAACAAGTAGATCGAGAAGGACCTGAGTCATATTTTAAGGAGTTGAAATTCATTAGAGTTGCTGAGATTTACCAGCGCGCAGTTTCAGGCTGTCAAAAATGAGAGGATCTACTTTAACCGGACCAACAGCAGCTAGAAAACCATATGGTGGGATTTCTGGATAGGATCTGACTTATGTTGAAGAGACACTAGACATTGTGAATCAACAAAGCAGCCGATTAATTAGCGAAGGTCACAAATTACTTAAAAGCGGATAATACAGTCATACAACAAGAATAATGGGATGCGAAGGACGGTAAACGGTGACACTTTTACTTTTGATTCCTGGAAGCAGCAGAAGGGACCGAATATTTGTATGTATCTGCTTAAACTATTTGGTCAAACACTAGACTACAATCCGGATCAAGCTACGATTCATTAACTATCTGACAAGCATTTAATTTATGGACAGACACATACACACATTGGGCATTGCTTATGCTAGGCAACAGATTGTAGCGTTGTCCTCGAATCTAGACATTAAAGTTAGCATTGAAGGTTCAACATGGGAAGTAGGGCGGGTTCCACCTGAAACTATCTCAAGTTTTTCTGCAGAGATTTTAGGTGCTAATAGTCAGGGTGCCCACTGCTGTCAACCAACGGCATGTGCCTTACCCTTGTTCGCGTCAGAGAAGAGGGTTCCAGTTATGAAATGAAATTTAGTGGAGATCATACGCAGTCTGTTGGTTGTTTCCTTGAAAAGTAGAGGAGTTAAGGGAAGCTCAGGGGTACACTAGAGCTGAGTTGTTTCTAGCAGCCTACGATCTTTTTGAGGGAAACGCCGCAACATGGTACCGAGCAAACAAACCATATATGAACAGCTGGCCCCAACTTGTCCAAAAACTTAAGGCGGAGTTCTTACCAGCGGGATATAATGATCGACTGTGGGATGAGATCCGAGGTAGAACGCAAGGGCGCTCAGAGACAATAGGGATCTATGTGAGTGTTATGATAGGACTTTTTTCAAGACTAAGTGCACCCTGTTCAGACTATGTAAAACCTAAATGGATTCGAAGGAATATTTCTCCATTTTACGAGATGCAAATGGCACTAGTCGAAATCCCTACGTTGGACCGGTTGGTAGAAGCTCGGTACCTTCTCGAGAGATTTATTCCACCATCATCCAGGCGGAATAACCTTTTATAAGAGCCGGATTCTTCGTACGTGGACGTGGGATAGGGTAGGGAAAAGGTACAAGCAGTATGTTCCACGTATAGCCCCACAAGTCATCCTCTTTCCTAATTTCGCTGTAAACAGCCTGGTCATATCCCAGCTCAATGTCCGCAGCCTGTACGCTGCTACGGGTGCAATACCGTGGGTACTATACGTAGCCGGTGCCCGCATTGTTCGCCACAGATCGAAATGTCGGGAAACAAACCATCGGCTCAAGTACAGGCGGGAAATTGAGTCGAGTAAAAGCGACCCTAATATTTGGAGGAGGGGTGCTTGGAGGGCCAAAAGAATGTAACATTGCCTTAGATTTTATTTTATTTTGGAAAGCAAGGGTTCCGATAGGCGTCCATATTTGAATATAGAGGTCTATGGAGTAAAATTGTTAGGATTGTTGGATTCAGGGGCGTCTCGGACAATTCTTGGGGGTAAAGGGTGGGATACACTAAAGTATTTAAATTTCAATTTATCCAAGGCGGACGTTGAAGTGGTAACCGTGGCGAATGGGGATGGGGTTAAAGTGGTGGGTGCACTCAATGTTCCGATCAAGGTGGAGAATATGGTGAAGGTAATGGAGGTGCTTCTTATTCCTAAGCTTCCACATAACCTTATTTTGGGAGCTGATTTTTGAGAACAATTTTCAGTAGTACCCGATCTAAAAAATCGGGCCTGCAGTTTTGATAAAGAAGTACTAGGGACTAATGAGGGTTTTGTGTTGACTTGACTTGACTTTAGGTGGCGCTACAGTCCTCTGTCAACAAGCTTCTCCAGCCAGCCAGGAGCATTGGTGTCCATACGCTCTACATGACTCAGCCATCTCAGTCTTTGGATCGTCACTCTTCTGGGTAGGTCCATGTCGCTGTACAGTCCATACAGTTCGTCGTTGTATCTTCTCCTCCACTCACCGTCAATGCAGACGGGACCGAAAATCGCCCGAAGAATTTTTCTCTTGAAGCAACCTTCGTTCTCTGAGGCGATAAGGATGTTTCGCAGTCCTCAGTCCAAAAGTCACGTAGACAAACTCATATAACCCAAATGGGGTTATGATGGCCGTTTTGGGTATGTCGTCGGGGGCCATTGGTATCTGGTGGTATACATTTACCTGTGAGGATAGTGATCCGGTATAGTTACGTTCAACTTCTGAAAATCGCCGCACGGTTTCCAAATGTTGCTTCCCTTCTTTGCCATGTGGAGAGGGCTGGCCCAAGGACTATTCGATGGTCGGCAAATGCCCTGCTCCATCAAAAACTGGAACTGAGTTTTTGTTGACTCGAGCTTCTTCGGATTCAAGCGTCGGTATCGTGCATGGATTGGCGGCCCAGTCGCGCCGATATGTTGGAAAACGTTGCAGTTTGAGTTTGATTTGCTTACCAGTGGCCGCGTTATGTCCTTGAATTCCTCCAACAGCTCTTGGAAAGGTGTCTTGTGGTTGATGTTCGTGAGCTGTGTTCACGGGGTTGAGGTTATGGAACCGACACTAGAAAGTGAGGTTAACTGATCAACTAGACGTCGGTTCCGCAGATCCACCATTAGGCCAAGGTGCCGGAAAAAATCAGCAATCACAACCTCCCAGGTAAAAGTACGATGCAGTCCCAAGTCCACTGCTTTTGTGCCAAATGCGGAAATTCGTAGTTCGTTGGCTGCGTACAGAGTGGTTTTATTTTTCTCGCGCACCTCTTTTGTCTTTTTGCGTTGCAGGTAGAACTGAGATGTCCGCACCAGTGTCAATTAGGAAGGTTGAACTGTTGTTTGTACGATCTCGAACAAATAGGCGACAGTTATGTTGGCCAGAAGTTGTCGCCGCTAACAGTTGGCCATCTAGTTTGACGACTTCCCATGTTTGCATGGCGATCGACACTTTTTTGCACCGATAGTAAGTACGGTGATATCACCATTCGTCTGTAGATTTGTCCTATGCGACGTGCTTGCCCTTACGGTGGTGAAAAAAGTCCGCCTTTAATTCCGCAACCATGCGCGAAAGCTCCTCCATCTGACGTTCGAATTTGCTGCTACCATCGGGTGAAAAGTTATTTGGATGGGAATTGCGCTGGCTGATTGCCGATACTTGAGATATCTTGTTTACCTCACCAATCTTGTCAGCGATTTCCATCAATTTTGTTAAAGTTTCGGTATTTACTGAGATTATGGAACGCATGTGTGAGGGAAGCGTTTGGAGCCAAAGTGACCTTAACAACTTGTCGCCCATTTTGGAACCTGCCAAGTCTCGCATCTCTCGGAATAGTTGGGATGGCTTTGTTTATCTCCGAGCTCAATCTCTTGAATAAGTTTGCGAAGTAGCTGATGATCGGAATCTGTGAATCGTTCGATTATCTTGGCCTTCAACCTTGAATACATATTTTCGCGTGGAGGATCGAGAAGAATATCCCTGACTTGGTTTAGGATATCACTGACACTAGGCACGACCGTGTGGTATTTTCGTACGTCGGAGATTATGCGCCCGACGTAGAATTGTGCCTTCACTTGTGTAAACCACAATTCTGGCTTTTCCTTTCAGAATTTCGGAACTTTTACCGAAACATTCGGAATTTCTGGTACGTAGTGGTGTGCTTCGCCTTCGTCTGTGCTGACTCCGATGGCGCCAACTCTGCTCGTGCCAACAGCGCCTACTGGCGTCATCTCCTTTCGTTCCGCCTCTTTGTTTATCATCACCTCGGGGCCGATCACGTCGGGGTTACCAATATGCCAAGAAAGAAAAAATGGTTCCTATTTTTATTATTCTTTAATGAAAATTAAGTTTTTTATTCAAATATAAGTTGACAACTAAATGTGTCAATTGATGTCCACCGCAGTACTGCGTATCGACCAGGTGGCGTCCGATATCAAAAAGAAAGATGATGTCCTCCCTCGTTCGGTCGGAAGTCTTTTTTGGCTCCACGGATCGTGAGGTTGTTCGCTGTTGATTGTCGTGCCTAAAGTTGTTGGCTGATGGGGTGAGCTGTAAGCCGCGTGCGAATGAGCTGGTACATCATTGCCATCAGTATCTCCACACTTCCATTGCTGCCCAATATTCTACCGTCAGATGTATCTGATCAATTAGGCTGCAGGAGAAAGAAGCCGTTTATTTAAAACAGCGAGGGTCGACCTTACTATATAAGGACCATTTGCAAACTCATCTCTAAAATATGGCAGGGTGAAAAAAGGTTCGATGAATGGAATCTCAGTATCGTTTGCCTGATCCTCAAAAAGGGAAACCTTCTAAATTAGAGTAACTGTGAGGTAATCGTCTCCATAACACAGTGCCTGAGATTTGTATAAAGCTATATTGACCTAGTCGTAATAGGCAGAATTCATCGGCTCCAATGGCGAAGGCATGTTGAACGTATGAACATTAGTGCTCCTGGCCAGAAAATGTTGGAATGCATCCCCGTAAGTCAATGAGGTTATTGAAGTTCTTGTCTTTGAAGACGCGTGTACGAGTAAGTGGAAGACACTTCAACTGTCGTAATAAAAATCAAAAAGGCAACAACCTCGTTAACTGAAGAGATTTGTTGGCTAAGGCTCACTTTTACACAGACTACAGCACCATTTGAATAAATATGAAATATTTTCGAATAACATCAACTGAAGGATTCATGGTTATACTTCAACTTTATTTGTTGCCAAAAAATTCAGTAGCTGGTCTGTACTGCTGCTGATTATCAGGACTCGACAACAAAGGGAGGTAGCATACCTCACACTCGATTCTCCGAGTTTGACATTTTAAATTGAAAAACTTCGCCAAATCAAACAAGCTGCAAATTTATGGTGTCTAGCTAGAATGTGGAGACCCTAAAGAGGAGCTTTCAGGTACTTAACAGAAAAGTCAAGCCTACAAGGATATATATGTTTACATTCGCCATCTAAGAAATTCAAGAAACAAACAAGAAAGTCCATATTTGGAATCGAACCTATCAAAGAAAACAGAGTAAAGGTAAAGGCAGCGACAACCGATATCAGGGTTATGTACCAAACCGCAGTAATCAACGCGCATTCTGAAGTGCTAACTGAAAGAAAAGAGTTCAGGGCAAGAAAAATACTGTGACGACGTTTGCTTTTAATGATAACGACAGCAACAGATCGCAGCAATCTTGGTCGAAAGCGTTTTTCTCAACTTCTCTCAGACTTTATTAGAAATTTTCTTCTAAAATGCTCTGCCTTTTAAGGTGACCACACCGGCAGCCAATGTTTTCTGGAAAAAAAAAAGTGATATTGACGAGTAAAGGCAGAAAAGGAACTAGCAAATGCGGCTTTAATATTTTACCAGAACGTAAAAATGATGTATCAGAGCTGAAAACCCCGAACCGATACAATCGGGGAATACCACAAGAACAGCTCCTTCCCGGCATTTAGGTAAACCATTTCTGCAGGCAGTCAAATGGCGGAAAACCAAATACCAAAAACATTTTGATCACCCTTTTGCATAGCAATGTACAAACTCAATTCTCAATTATCCATAGAAGCGAATGGTTTTACCACAACGCGTTTTCAAGCTGGAGCAACTGATGAGTCTGTCGAGAAGCATGTAGTAGGTATAGGAAACCCTCATCATACAGTACAGAGCCGAAGAAGCCATTCTTGTACACTTTGAGTAGTGAAATAGAAGGAGTATAAGTGTTCTTCTCCCAACATTCTGCACTTGCACTAGTAATTCTATTCTAGACAGATATTTAGCTGTAAGTTTCTGCAAATGTTCATGTCATGAAGGCCCAACCTTTACATCAATCTGCATTCTTTCACAACTTACAAAAAATTGCCAAAATCACCGAAGATTTCTTTCAAAATTGATCGCCTTTAGATATTTTTCTACGATGGGAACTAAGGTTATAAAATAGCAGTTTAAGCTTACACGACAACGAATTAATTATACTTCACTCGTATCTCGGACTACAAAACGAGTTCTTTGAATATTTTAAAAAGTTTTTTCCTTGCATCAGTACTCTTATAAGCAAATCGATACTTTGCCTCTTCATCAACACAGACTGATCTTGTAGTTTACGATAGCGTTACAGTGGCGACCGACAGTCTGATGTTGGAATTTCTATGCAAATTAGCCAGCAAACTTTGTAAGCATATTCAAATTAAAGTTACAACAAAAAAATAACCACTGGCAATGGGTAACACAAATAAATTCCTCTAACGGCCGAACAATCTATTTTGATGTCAATAGGTCGCTACATGCCAACATATTTATACTCGTATGAAACTGAAAATTATATTTTCGCTTTCTATGCGATATATTCACTAACTCTTACATGGCAAAGATGGAAACCAGCAGGTACTCTGATTTCTGGTTTGGCATTTGTATTCGTGGTAGTGCTGCCAGTGTTCTGTGTTGAAGTTTGCCCCTGGGAAGTCAAAGCTACACAATGATTCTCTACTTGAATTATTTTGAGCTCCAATACTTATTCTGCGAAATTACTCGTATCAGACTTAACTGCGGCACGAAGGTCGTATAGGACTGCAGTTGCTTTAAACAATTTCAAGTAACAAGTTACTCGTAAAGTCATGCGTGGCCTACAGTAGACACTCCACAAACTGCAGGTCAATAAATAGTCACGAATCTGTAGTCCACACAGCTCATGACATTTGGGTCCTATACGCACGCACCTAATAGATCAATGTTTCGAGCATCCTAGAAGTGCTGAAATAAGTTTTATCATATCAGAAAACCTCAACGCCAGAACGCGTAAGGAAAAGCCTTTTGGTAATAATTGATTTCGATAGACCTACTGCCAAGGCTGAACGTTGTTACTTCGACAATTCGGGCAGTTCCGGCAAAGGTGTATCGTGTATTGGGAAATCTTCAATTGACAACGAGAACAGTGTAGAGAATGTCATAACAAATTCGTACTGCCACAAGGGATGTGGATGGATCCATTGCAAACTGTAATTCCTTTCTTTGCCATTGTCATTGCAGCAAGTCTTTAAAGTCAGAGGTCTTAAGATTCCGTAAAGATCCCAGATGAAACGTTAGATTAAGCGTCAAAGGTATTCAAAAATCAAAGGATTATACTGCATGAGATACTCACAATAGCGTCAACCCATAAACTAAATCAGAATAGACCAGCAGTTGATCAAAGAGCTGTTTTTGATGGCATGATTCGGGAAACCAAAAAGGAGAAACGGGCTTCAGAAGAGGTATACTTTGAAGGACTTAAAAGCAGTTGAAGAAACGTGAGGCAAAAGCACGGCGCAAAGAGACAGACGATAAGTGCTGTTGAAGGCGTGAGTGCCATAAGTCTCATTTCTCCAGGGACGATGGGCAAGAAAAGCCGATCATTGAAAGTTATATACACTGAAACCGACTAACCTCTATGACTTGAAACTGAGCTCTCTTTGTCTGTCCAGAACAAGGAAGAGCAGAGCCCTCGATATCGATGGATTTGTCAGCGGATGGTGCTCGGATGGAACCGATGCTACAACGAACAGAGGCTGCAGTCGCGATCAAACCCATCGATGAAAACAGAATCAGCAGAAAACAGAATACGCACATGATGTCCGAATAAGGCCAGTGATACAATCAACAATGCAGTTCTGGTCGACAAAAGTCGCCTAATGGAGTGAAAACTCTGCTAAGACTTTTGAATTCCTCAGCCCAAAAGACCCATCTGAAAACGGTGTTACAACCATCACAAGCCAAAGTTCTGATGAATGGAAATTGGACGTCTCTGGAACCTCGAAGAAAACTTCGAAATTCCTAAGGGGTACCGGTGCACATTTAAGAAATTCGCTATCAACTCGCTAGCACTTCGAATTGGGAAGATGCGAAAGCACTATGTCGATCCACTGGGGGGAACTGGCCTAAACAGCAAATGATTGCACTATTAAAATAAAGTGCTTCACGTAGTAAACTTATGAATGCTTGAGCATACCTGTGCGATATTTCGAGGTTTTTAGAAAACCTTAACTACCGCACCATTTCATATGTATCGGGTCAACTTAGGGACGAACACAGGGCATATGATGATGCTTCTTCATATCCAGAACCATTGACTCGATAATAAAAAATTGAAAATCTTTCCACAATAATGGAACAAATCAGGTAGATTAGGATGGTTCTGCTCTTGCTGCTCTCGAAATTAGGTCTAGGTATGACACACGTTCCTAGCTCCATCTTGGAAGGGTAAATTACAACTTTATTTTTTTGAATTAGAGAAGATGAAGACTAACATCACAGGACTTATCTTCTATATTTACCCAGATCAACCTTCAACATTGAATCCCTACGTGGAAGACTTTCTGTGTTGATTACATCTCATGTATGGAGTTCCAAACCTTTATGAGACGAGCAGTCGGCCTTTTTGTGCCGACTTCGGTCAACCATTTTAGCTTGGGCAATTTCGCCACCATGATACCGCAGTCATAAGCATAAGCAGAGGGGAAGTTTAACCAAACTGGAAAATTTGACGGCACCTGCTATAAGTCGAAAGTATAGTCTCTCCGTCTCATGCTTGATGTCCAGATCCTAAGTAACCTAATCAGAAAACGCTGGTGGTGGTCTGAATAATATAATATAACACGCCATAGCTAGTAAATCTTATCTATTGTGGTGAACAATTAAGCATGTTGGTGCCCCTTCAATGGTTTAAAGTCGCCTGAAACCGATATAATCCAGCCAGTTGTGCTACGAAAAAGTACAGCCGAGGTGCTAATAACCCTAAAGAAAATCTCCACTGATATTATTCTTTTTACGAGGAGGAAGAAGACACCTGGTCATCTAGCCCATAAGGGCATCGCATTACCATTTATTTGGGTGTCATCTTGGACTAAACATTTTATATCGAAAGTACTGTCAGACTTTTGGCTGTGCAGAGCAGTTGCTTGAAAGACATGGAGCTTGTCACAGAAAAGGATCTTTGCTTATGATAAGGCCAATTATATTGTATGTGTTGGTTGTTCGGTGGAAAAGGCTTTCACGAAAATACCTTAGGGTTTGACAACAAAATATATTGTGAAAATTCGTTGAAGGGGGAGAGGTATTTGCATATACAGCGACGGCAAAGCTGCACTTAGAGCCTTGCTGACTGTGACTAGGATCAGAACCTGCATTAGGTCCGCCTGTGTCTTGGATTAGCGCTTCTATTGACATTTGAGCACAACTGCAAAGAGTACGGCAGACTAAGCGAACGCTTTCCCATGTGGCCAAGATGCCAACGGCCTCCTTCTTTTCCTCAGTAGGAAAGACTTCCGGCTGCTTGCTGACGTCGTGACGGGGTACTATGCTTTTCCTAATAACTTAAAAGTGCTGGGCATAAGTGATACAACATCTGGCGGTGGTTCCCACAAAGGATATGACCACCTCGAGGAGCACTACTTCTTTGAATGTTTGGCTTTCCCTCGGATCAGGCTGCAGGTACTAGGCCTTGACGTGGTGGATGATTGCAGATTTTGTAAAACAGTATAATAGGCAAAAAAAAACGTTATACCTTCTCAGTCAGTGCAAATGCTCAAAATTAGCCGTGTTTTTGTTTTCTTTAATTTTTCGCTTCAATTTGCAGAGAAAATTTTGTTAGTTAGTTTAACTTAATATTTAACTCAGATTCCTAACAGAATGACTGAGAAGGACAAACGCAAAGTTTGGACAAGGGAAGACACTCTAGAGCTACTATATTGCTATCTAGCACAGAAAGAAAAATTTTCAAATGCCCGCAGGAAAAATACGAGTATGCCAATAGACTTGAAGATATGCTCTGTCAAGGCATCGCGGTATATTGTTTAAATTATTTAATAAAAGTACATTGTTCTTAATCGTTACACACCATTCATTCAAGTACAACGGCCAGTGCCTTCGCAGGGAAAATGCGAATGTTACTCATAGTGCACAAGGCGGCGCAAGACAATAGGTCCAAGACTGGTGCGAGGGCTTGTCCTCTCACATCTGTCTCCTATGTAACCTTCAAAAGCCTCCGGAATCTACCCTTGAGAAGCCCAAAAGTAAGTTATACAATCATTCGCTGAATGAATGTGGTTAAGCCTCTGCAGTGTATCTATTAGATTTTCATTGTCCTTAAGAAGTGGCACTGACCATCTCGTCCCTGGACAAGCGGAATCACCCAGTATAAATTAGCTATTGGAAAACATATTATTGTTAACTGTTTGAACTTTTGAATACGATTCACGTCTCCGAAGAACTCTCCGATCGTGGGTTGAACCGGGCTCACCACAAGTGATCTCGATAAATTTTTTATGTGCATCTACGTCTTCTTGAAGAACGAGCCTGTAACCCTGCTTAGTGTTATAGTAGTTTTGATGGCCTATTTATGGAACCTTGATCTCAATGTGGGTACAATCTTTATCCCCAATAACTCCTGGAATTCTGTTTTTCTGCTCGAACACCCTCCGTGTCTCTTTTGCAACAGCTCCTTGTGGTCACTTCACATAATCACTTCCAATTGAAATTAGCCAAGACCTAATCCGTCGAAATAAATAAAAGTAAACCACTTTTTTACCATTGAAATCGATGGTGCAGAGTCCCCATAGTATTTATCAAGCTTAGCCTTGGTCTCGGTAATGGTTTTTTTTCGCAAGAAATAATGCTTAATAAGCACACGAAATTCACTTTTTTCCATTTTCTCCTCAAATTAGTGAGTAGTCTGATAAAATTAGCTGTCAAACACAAACTAACTGACGTAAATTTTGACAGGAGTCAACTGACAGATGCCTGTTGACAGGAGCAGTGTTGCTGTTCCAATAAAGAGGTCAGAAATTCAAAAAGTCACGGACTTATTGACCCGCCCTCGTATTTACAAAAATATTAGGTATTCCAGAGGTCAAGTAACTGTATATGAGACTTAAAGTCATCGTTGCTATAACCTCGATGACTCCAATGAAATTGGAGCATGTTATGTGCTACTCTTGTTCCAGCTCCGGTTCTTTGGAAACACTCTAGAAGCAACAACTTGAACTTGAGCTTTCCGAGAAAATCATTGAAAGCCCTTCTGCCTTAAAATCTGTCTATCCCTGTGAGGACTACTTACCGTACGGATCAATGAATTAATAATCTAAGACAATAAATTTTTCTTCTCGTCGAATTAGTTTCTTAAAATAATTTATCAACTGACAGATGGAATGTCATTAAACGTCACAAATAAATCTGTGCTGTCAAGTTTTTATCATGGACTCTTAAGCGGAGATGGTTGTTTTTTTACGACGATAGCTAATATGCGTCTTTGGTGGAACAATCGGAAAATATAGCCTGCACAACACCACCTCCCATAACGGATTCAGGCTCATCGACTTTGCGGCGGGGCGAAACATTGTCGTGGCTAGCACGCGGTTCCCACATCTCGACATACACAAGGGGACTTGGAGAACTCCTGATCAATCAACAGTCAACCAGATTGATCACATTGCGATCCACGCAAGACACTCCTCCAGTATTATGGAGGTCCGTACGTTCCGAGGAGCCAACATCGACTCGGACCATTACCTTGTTATAGCCAAGGTACGGTTGCGGATATCCCAAACAACGCCAAGAAAAACTAATGCTGTGCGAAAATTCGACGTCAGACGGCTAGAATCGCAAGAGATCGCCAAGTCCTTTTCCGATCGAGTGTCTCTTAATCTCTCAAGAGGTCCAATGCCGCCAGCATCAAGCATCGGAGACCATTGGAAACCCTGCCAAAACGCCATCAGAGATGCCGCTTCTGATGTGCTGGGTTTCACTCCACCACAACGAAACCCCTGGTTCGATGATGAATGCCGGCAAGCACATGCAGCTTAGCAAGATGCATATAACGCGGCGCTGCTTAGAAAGACCAGAGCTGCTCATGAGCTCTATGAGCGGAAGAGGAGAGACGAGCACCGGCTTCTCAGGAGGAAGAAGAAACAGCATGAGAAGCGCGCGATCGAGGAAATTGAGAGATGCTACTCCAGGAATGAGGTTCGGAAGTTTTACCAAAAGGTAAAAATAACATGCCGCGGAAACAAACCCCGGACCGAAGCCTATAGAGATGAACAAGGGAACATCGTAGTAGAATCGCAGTCGATGCTGAGAATTTGGAAAGATCATTTCTGCAGACTATATAACGGCGATGACGGACCAAATACCGCTGTCAGGCAGAATCAACCTTTCAACTTGGATGATGATGACCAACAATTCCGTCCACCCGACCTGGATGAAGTGAAGATAGCCATATCGAAGCTTAAGTCCAACAAAGCTGCTAGAGTGGATGGCATGACTGCCGAGCTCTTCAAAGCGGCAGGCGATGACTTGGTAAGGAGCATACACCAACTCATCTGTAAAATATGGTCGGACGAAAGTATGCCCGATGAATGGAACCTCAGCATTGTTTGTCCAATTCTCAAGAAAGGAGACCCTCTGAGCTGCGCCAACTACAGAGGCATCAGTCTCCGTAACATCGCATATAAGATCTTATCCGCCGTATTGTGTGAACGCCTGAAGCCGTTCGTCAACAACCTGATAGGTCCATATCAGTGTGGCTTCAGGCCAGGAAAGTCCACCATCGACCAAATATTCACACTACGCCAGATCTTGGAAAAGACCCATGAGCTTCAAATCGATGCACACCACTTGTCCACCGATTTCAAGGCCGCGTATGACAACATCTATAGTGAGAAGCTATGGAGAGCAATGTCTAGTTTTGGCATCCCTATCAAACTCGTCCGTCTGTGCAGGATGACGATGGAGAATGCACGCTGCTCCATCAAGGTCGGTAAAGATCTCACCGAGACCTTTGATGTCCAGAAAGGATTAAGACAAGGCGATGCGCTGTCATGCGATTTTTTCAACATCGTACTTGAAAGAATAGTGCAAAACTCACGAGCAAACACAAGAGGCCCTATCTTTCAAAAGTCCGTCCTACTACTCGCATACGCCGACGATATTGACATAATCGGGAGAAAGCAGCGTGATGTCAGTAGCGCTTTCGCGAGTATTGAGACGGAAGCGGCGAAAATGGGTTTAGCGGTCAATGAGGGCAAGACCAAGTATATGCTGTCAAGCAAAAAGGACAACCCACACCGACGTCTCGGACAGAACGTCACCCTCGACAGATATAACTTTGAGGTAGTTAAGGACTTTGTCTACCAAGGCTCCGCTATAAATACAGACAACGACACCAGCGCTGAGATCAAGCGAAGAATAACTCTTGCCAACCGCTGTTTCTTTGGGTTAAGAAGGCAATTGAGTAGCAAAGCCCTCTCTCGGACAACAAAAGTCACCCTTTATAAAACCTTAATAATCCCGGTCCTGCTCTATGGCGCAGAGGCATGGACATTATCAAAAATGGATGAGGGTGTTCTTGGTTGCTTCGAGAGAAAAATTCTTCGGGCGATCTTCGGTCCCGTCTGCATTGACGGTGAGTGGAGGAGGAGATACAACGACGAACTGTATGGACTGTACAGCGACATGGACCTAGCCAGAATAGTGAAGATCCAAAGACTGAGAAGGCTGGGTCATGTAGAGCGCATGGACACCAATGCTCCGGTCCGAAAAGTCTTCGAATCCGCCCCCGAGGGACAGCGCAGTAGAGGAAGGCCAAGACTCAGGTGGCGCACGCAAGTGGAAGAGGACCTCAGCCAACTTAGCGTGCGAAACTGAAGGCAGCTAGCCAGGAATCGAGCTGGCTGGAGAAGCTTGTTGACTGAGGCCCAGGTCCACCCCGGACTGTAGCGCCACCGAAAATAAGTAAGTAAGCTAACATGCGTGGAAAAAGCACAGCTATCGTTCCCATATGTAATCGTTTCAATATCATCTTTATGTGTTGCTATAACTTATGCCCCGCTCTGATGTGGTAGACGAGACTGTGTCTGACTGCCACCTGAGCAGGCTTTAAAGATATGACTAAGGGGCAACATTTAGAAAGCCCGTTAAGGTAATATCCGGTCGAAAGATCACATCGTCTGAAAGAGACTCAAATATTTGAATCACTTAAATCACTTAAATGGGAGCGGGACTATGTGGAAAAATCTTGATAACACCTTCCAAATCCTAACTACTTGACATAAAGCGATTCGAGATTTCAAGCATAAACTAGCAACAGACACACTTTAACGACACTCTTTAGTTCTTGTTTAACGAAACTTTTTACCGAATTCTTTGAACTTGCGGTAAAATTTGCTTTAAATTGGCAACACTGTTTCGTATTCTTAGTTCTATAGAGTGCACATATAGGGTAATTGTATGCAAAAGGAAGGTACTTGCACCAATTTTTTTTTTAATTTTATTGAATGTTGCTCTCATATCTGCATATCGCACGGATTCGAAACATTGCACAATCCTCTTCGAATGGCACTGCATGTGATTTTTGCGAAAACATGTCATCGGCACACAGTGCAGCAGGTTGGTGAAACCTTTTTCTGTCATCTATAACCTGCAACATTGGCGACAACATGGTGATGTTGGCAGTGTTAAAGTTGAACTGCCATTAGAACTACGAATACAGTAGATGGAGGTTCAAGTTTTGATTATTTATAGAATTTCCATATCTCTAAGCTGAGGCAAAAATGTTCACAGACTCAGTAGGGTGCCTCGGAATTGGAATAGTTACAAGTACTACAGGTTGCAGTTGGTGTACCCGAATTCGAACTCGTACTTGTACTCATACTCGTATTCGTATTCGTATCTATGGCATGGCAAAACACAACATGGTATCTCGTTATCGATCGATTTATCGTCTAAGTTATGGCCAACACTATACTTGTACACCGGTGAATGTGAACCTCTGGTACTCACACTTGGTCTGACATTAGAGCTCGCAAAATGAGCGGGAATCGTAGATATTCGTATTGTTGGCGCATTATTCGTATTAGTCCAATTCGAGTGAATATCGGTCGCTGTATGTTAATTTGAATCGCAAGTGACCTCAATAGCGTCTGATGTCTACAGGGACAAGTCATTGGGGTTGCATTATTCGAATTTCGAATTGACGGTGAAACAAAAGGTGAGTAGGTTTCTTTATTTTTTACAGAACTGCTGCACTCACATGCCAGAGTGTTGTAATAAATTATGAGACTGGAGTGGATGCATAAATTTTATCTGACGCTTGTTCGGAACTCAGACAAGGAAGGTTGGAACGCAACAACGAGTTCTTTTCCCAAAGCTATTTCGATTGTGTTACTCGTACAGTGATAAAGTTGCTGAAATCTTTGTCTTTTTGGTTTGTTGTATTTCGCTTATTCAGTGTCACATTGCCTAGACTTTTTGTCCTGTGAAAACTGAAAATCCATATTTAGCAAATGAGCTGTAGGTCATTTTGAAATGGTGAGAAAACATTAACCACTCCAGCTAGCCCTTTACTTAGCCGCATCATATTTGTTTATTTGGTATGTTATCCGCAGAACTGAGAGTATATTGCATCGACGTCGACGACGTAATCTGGAATTTGATATCAACTTTTTAAAACTGGATTCCAAATACAAAAAAATTGCCTTATTTAGTCTGAAAAGTAACGTATTATCTATTATTTACGTGGTACCTATTGCAGTCCTTGATGGACCTGGGCCTCTGCCAACAAGCGTCTCCAGCCAGCACGCTCTTTCACTAGTTCTTTTCAGATTCACACGCTTATTTACCTAAGGTTTAGCTCCTGGCTCACTGGCTTTCTTTACTGCGCTGTCCCTCGGGAGCAGATTCGAAGACTTTTTGGACCGGAGCGTTGGCGTCCATCTAATCTACATGAGCCAGCGACATAAGGAGTTGGACCTTCACTCTTCTGACTTAGCGAGTATCGCTGTACAGTCCGTACAGTTAGTCGTTGTATCTGCTTCACCACTCGGGAGAGAAAATCACTCAAAGAATTTTCCTTTCAAAGCAGCCAAGGGGTCTCTCATCCATTTTTTATTATGTCCATGCCTTTGCTGCAAAGAGCAGGACTGGGATTTTTATTATAACGCTAACCGTTAAACCCATTTTCGCCTGTTCGTCTCAATACTCGCGCAAGCGCCCCTCATATTACGCTGCTTTCTTCCTATTATATCAACATCATCGGCATATGAGAGTATTTGAACGGATTTGTGAAGGATTGTGCGGTACGGTAGAGTTACCGTGCTATTCTTTCAAGAATGATGTTAAAGAAATCGCTTGACCCCCCATCGCCTTGTCTAAGGCTCGGTGAAATCTTTACAGACCTTGATGGTATAATCATCCTGCACCGACAGACCCTTTTGGCGGGAATGCCAAAACTAGACACAACGCTGTATAGTTCGCTGAATATGTGGTATGCATCGATTTGAGGCTCATGGGGTTTCCCTCCAAGATTTGCTGGCGTCTTTATATTTGATGGATGGTTGACTTTCACCGCGATGGATGTTGACGAACAGCTCAAGCTGTTCACACAATTTGGCCGATAAAATCTTTTCGGCGATGTTAAAACACTAATGCTTCTGTAGTTTTCACTTTTTGGCGCATCTTCTCTGTTGGGGTCTTGACACATATTGCTGAGATTCTATTCACTGAGCATGTTTTCGTTCGATCATATTGTACATTTCAGTTGCTGTATACTCATTACTAAGTCATCCGCTGCCGTTTTGAATAGCTTGACAGTTTTGGCAGTCTTTGCAGCTCCAGCAACTTTGTTGGACTCTAGCTTCGATTTTGCTATCTGCATGTTGAAAGGTATGTTCTGCATTTTACCTTTTAATAAAACCTCCGAATCTGATTCTTTAAATAGAATCTCTCAATTTCAAATGTTCGTCTTATATCCTTCTAGGGGATGTTCGCCTCTACTCTTCTGTTTATAGAGTTCGGGAGCAGCTCTAGTCCATGCATGCAAAGGAGCGTATGCATCTTGCTTAGCTGCATGTGCCTGTTGGGATTCGTTGTTAAATTGGAAATTTCGTTGTGGTGGACGAGTGAAAGCCAGTACATCAAAGGTGGCATCTGTTGAAATTGAACGTCACGAGACATTAAGGGGGGCTCGGTGGGAAAAGAATTTAGCGAACTCTTGCGATTGTTCCTCAATTGCTCAATTATACCTTTTCTACAACAAGGTAATGATCCGGGTCGATGTTGACTTATCAGAACGTAAGGACATTCATAATACTGGACGAGTACTTTGAGTTAAACACAAGATTGCCAATCTGGTTGACAGTTTATTGATCAGGAGCTCTCCAAGTCCCCTTTTGAATACCGAGATGTGGGCATCGCGTGCCAGCTACGACAATGTTTTCCCTTGCAGCAATGTCGGTTAGCAGGAATGCACTTTCGGAAGTGGTATCGCGCTGGCTATAACTTCCGACAGTTCTACCAAAGATGTCCTCTCTTTCTAGCTTTGCTTTAAGATCACCGAGGAGGCACTGCTCGTAGGTCTTGTTTAAGAGCTAATAGATGCTATCTGTGGGGCCGCTTATAAATCTCATAATGACACATTCACCCTTGTTATGGATTGCTACAAGGCGCTCGTATACATGCCGGACCATCCCATCGAATTTCATTAATGGCGGTTGTGTCTGCTTTGCAGCAGTTAAGGGCCTCCGCTAGTTGTTCGGCTGCACGTGGTCTATTAGGGGACCTGACATTCCATGTGCAGATCTGAAGTTCGTTGTCCTTGATTCGTTTGCAGAGGTTGCCAACAGTAGATTCTGTTACGAGGTTTGTTTCTGCTTCATAACTTTCGTTTATTTTTCATGGTCATTCAGTTACCCCAACCTGGAGAGCCAGTTCTATTTTTTGATGCCCCTAGAACAAGAGGTAGGTTGAACCAAAGCCAGTAACCCATTCTGGGATGTGAGTGTCGGAGTAGCCCTGATAAAGTCTCATTTGTTTCGGGATTGTTGCTACCGTTGATTCCATCTGCTATTTTTATCTACTGGTCAGCACTCGCGCTTATAAATTTAGCAAATTAGTTCCGGAACGTTATCAACCAGCACCCGATAGTTACCACTTGGAGGCAATATATTCACAATAAGTAGAACAGTTGCAACTCTGGGTATCACCAGGTTGACACCTGTCAGAGTCTACCCTCGTTCTACAATACCCTATTCCTGACATGAAACTGGCTCCTTGGCCCTGTGCTAAAGTTCATTTCATTCTCTGATAACACTTTCGAACTTTCGAACCTAGTTCCTGCAGAAATATCTCTCCATTTCCATGGGTTGCTCCTTTTTTTTTGAAGAATATATGATCCTTCCCTTTTTTCTGGTCCTAAATGCTTCCTGCTTAGGTGAGTGTATCTGTAGTAGAGGTCTAAAATCTAGCACACCGGAAGCAGCTTCTCTGATGATTACCTAACAGCTTTACAGCTTTACCTTTGATTTTCTACGGTTTGCTAAGATTTTAAAGAGCTTGAGGAAAACGCGATCTGCAAAGATATGAAAGGCCTCTTGCACTGCAGTTTTTCGACGATGAACATTATTGGTAAGCTAGTTGTTTTCTTTATACTGACGATATCCTCATTTATAGGCCGTAGGTAGCAAGGTAATAATCCAAGTCGATTTTGACTCGTTAGAAAGATCTGTAGTTCAAATTGCTTGAGGAGTATTTTTCGTAGACCGCAGTTTGATCAATATTGTTGATGGTTAATTGATTAGGGACAGCCAAGTCCCTTTCTGGTCGTGAGAATGCGGAAACCTCGTGCCGGCTATTACAATATTATACCCTGTTACAAATTCTTAACACCTGAATCCTTCGCTTCAATGACAATTTTATGAAGACGTCGTTCCTTACACAATTTTGGTGTCACAACTTGATCACTGAACATAGGTTCCATTCAGGGAGGCATTGAATCCATCTGTGATGCTGTCATTTCTATTCCTTATAGTTAAAAATTTGGCCTAAATGCGAAATCCAAATTGTTATGAGGCCAACATCCCAAATGAAGGTAACGTGTCATTCCAACCCCAGCCGGCCGCCTGTTTCAAAGGTCGCGATGAGTGACTGATTGCAATGGGCTTAACTCGTACTACATTCTATGTGCACTGAGAATCAGGCTTGAATTAATTTGATATCATGGCAGGTCCATTGCTCACATGTCTCCTTTGATAAGGCGATGATTCTAAAGCTGTGCACATTCACTACATGTTTGACCGCTCACTTCTTCACTATATAACAGATCTCGTGGTGCAGGTAGATATTTTTGTTTATTCGCATAAGTTCACGACTCATTTTCTTTGTTTATAAGTCTTCAAAATTAAGTTAAGCCCGCCAATTGCTTCAACTTATACCAGTGTCTCCTACTACACCAAGGAGTTAACCCCTCTTTACTACAATGCAAATCAGAATCACTCTTTCCCTTCCTTTCTTTGAGGACCTCTAAAGTAATTTTCTACTAAGGAGCATGAAAATTCTCTTCAATTGCCTGGCTAACTGTGCGTACATGTGTTAACTTTACAAATTTCCTAAGCAGCCAGGCTGCCTATTTTACAGAAAAACACTTAAAAAATCAACGGACTTAGGTCCTTGTTATGCAGTTAGAAGATGTAGAAATGGTTCAACGTGCTGAAAGGGCAATAGTCTGGTTTGTTCTCTCGTTCTTTCTAACTCCACATCTATTTCAAGAACATTTTTTCTACAACTTCATGCACATTATCGTAATGAGTCTCCAGTTCCACACCTTAGGCCAAACAAATGAAATGTTTTCAATTAAAATTCCTTCCACGTACAACGAAACATGAAGCACGATGTCATTCTATGTTTCCCAAACGAGCACTATCCTTTTGAGTGATGCAACTGATAGGATCAGGAGTCGGCTGTTCTAGACCCAAAGACAAAATGTATTTCCACGAAGTCACATGACAACATATGCACCAACAACTTGTACAGAAGATGTCATCACTCCTTTGGGGATACTTTCTGTGTTATATGTGACATTTCAACCGTTCGAGCTTACATCAACAAACACTCACAAAGCCTGATAGACAGGCACTTAAAATCCGACACTAGTTTTGGGATGCGGCACCAAGGTAAACCTGCTAGACAAACCATGTTGCCAGAGAAAACATGACGTTCGGCGTGCGACTTCCTTTTGATGTACATCGGCAAATGTACTTCAGATGGGGACTTGCTTTTTTTTTTATTTCCATTCCACAAAAAGCACCATGTTTTAGGCTTGAAAGGTAACGTAATCTTTTAAGGTTATGTTCAAACGTAGTCCAGAAAGAATTTCATTTGCGAAAACACCATCTCTAAAAGGAATTATACGGCTGCCTTCTTCAAGTGACTGGGAACGTTGTAAGTCAACTTGGAGTGACTATGTTGTTTGGTATGCAAATTACTAATTATCCTTGACAAACCAACAACCGTGGTGACAAAACAAGAAATTCCTTCGAGTCTATTTAGGTTTTTGTAAAAGTAAGCCGACTGAATAATTAAAAGCAATTATGTGGTAAGTGTGGGGATTTAGCTCGAGAACAAATCTCTGATCTTGCATATAAGGGTGAGAGTTTCAAAAATTTGAGTTATGTCCGTTTTCTGCTTATCCTTGGCTGGGATGGGACCAACGCAGCTCAAAAAACTTCCTAAATTTAGCTCTTACGATCAAAGGAAATCAAATCTCCACCCGAAAATTCAGAGTCGGAATGAAGGCTTTATTTATGCCGAACACTTATTTTTTTATCTGAGTAATGCATGAAGAGGAACTCCATCACCACTTGTATGTTTTGACAGCTCTGTCATAAAACAGATATAGCAGCTGTCATAATCTTAACACGGGCATTATTTACGTACCTGGGATTGAGGGTGTAAAAAAATAAAATCTCATCAAAGCATTATTTTTCGTTCTCTGTGTTACCTTCATTTAGTCTGCTGCACAGCCAGCAATGCGTCTGAATTCGTTTCGAATTTTGTATGCAAATTTTCGTGTCTGCATTCTTCAATTGAAGTGTAATAAGATATCAAGTTTCTAAAAACGTAGTTGGATGCTTGCTTTCTGTATTGTACCTGCACATAAACTTTGCTCAAGCGGTCAGTATAGTACACCAAGCGGCAATAGTAAATTACACGGATATACCCTTAAAGTGCAATCCAAGGTGTCCAGGGACCTCACACGATGCTTATATTTGGCGCCGATAAGCTATACAAGAATTTTTCAAGGCAAAGTATGCAGAAGGCTGCATGGGGAAAGTGGATTTCCACAGCAGCCATAGTTAATGGCACCCTGTAAAACGACATCTTACAGAGCAATGGGAAAGTACAATATTGTTCATAAGACCACGAGATGTGTCTTCCTTCCTTTTAAATTGTGTTCGTCCTGTAGCAACTGTAGAAGAGGGCCATACAACCTCTGCTTTTTTTATAACCTGACCCGCTAGTGGCGATTGAGAAGCACTTCGACCTGAAAAGATCTTTTGTCAGAAAAGAAAATTAGGCAAGTAGGGTTTCTACCTTCCGAATAAAGTTAGCAACTCTATCAGCAGGGGAGTCCCTTATTTCAGAGTTGTCGAGATGTTCTCTGAAGAGGGTGTTTCGCCTGAATTCATTGAGGCCTGGACAGTCACATAAAATGTGTTCAGCTGTTTCTTCGTCTTCAAGACAGAGTCGACATTCTGCAGAGTCGGCAAGTCCTATTTTATTGAGGTGATATCTTAAGCCGTTGTGTCCTGTAAGGTATCCTGCTAGGTTTCTGATACCATGCCGCGATCTTATCCGCCGTATTGTGTGAACGCCTGAAGCCGTTCGTCAACAACCTGATAGGTCCATATCAGTGTGGCTTCAGGCCAGGAAAGTCCACCATCCGACCAGATATTCACACTACAACAGATCTTGAAGAAGACCCATGAGCTTCAGATCGATACCCACCACCTATTCATCGATTTTAAGGCCGCGTATGACAGCATCTATAGAGACGAGCTATTCAGAGCAATATCTAGTTTTGGCATCTCTGCCAAAGTCGTCCGTCTGTGCAGGATGACGATGGAGAATACACGCTGCTCCATCAAGGTCGGTAAAGATCTCATCGAGACCTTTGATGTCCAGACAGGATTTAGACAAGGCGATGCGCTGTCATGCGATTTTTTCCACATCGTACTTGAAAGAATAGTGCAAAACTCACGAGCAAACATAAGAGGTACTATCTTTCAAAAGTCCGTCCAACTACTCGCATACGCCGACGGTATTGACATAATCGGGAGAAAGCAGCGTGATATCAGGGGCGTTTTCCCGAGTATTGAGACGGAAGCGGCGAAAATGGGTTTAGCGGGCAATGAGGCCAAGACCAAATATATTCTGTCAAGCAAAAAGGACAACCAACACCGACGTCACGGGCAGAACGTCACCCTCGCTGAGATCAAGCGAAGAATAACTCTTTCCAACCGCTGTTTCTTTGGGTTAAGAAGGCCATTGAGTAGCAAGGCCCTCTCTCGCACAAAAAAAGTCACCCTTAACAAGACCTTAAGAATCCCGGTCCTGCTCTATGGCGCAGAGGCATGGACATTATCAAAAATGGATGAGGGTGTTCTTGGTTGCTTCGAGAGAAAAATTCTTCGGGCGATCTTCGGTCCCGTCTGCATTGACGGTGAGTAGAGGAGAAGATACAGCGACGAACTGTATGGACTGTACAGCGACATGGACCTAGCCAGAAGACCAGATGGCTGGGTCATGTAGAGCGCATGGACACCAATGCTCCGGTCCGAAAAGTCTTCGAATCCGCCCCCGAGGGACAGCGCAGTAGAGGAAGGCCAAGGTGGCGCACGCAAGTGAAAGAGGACCTCAGCCAACTTAGCGTGCGAAACTGGGGGCATCTAGCCAGGGATCGAGCTGACTGGAGAAGCTTGTTGACTGAGGCCCAGGTCCACACCGGACTGTAGCGCCACCTAAAGTAAAGTAAAGTAAGGATGGCTCGTTTGACCTGCCTTAGACCTGGAGTCTCCTCCCAGTATGAGATACATTTTAAGTGCTCCCAGCGCCTAATGACTAAATTTACTGCTGTTTTAGATGTACAACAGAAGGGCTTAGGTCCTTGAAGGGGGTTTCTGAACCTTTCCTGGCCAGTTTGTCTGCCTTTTCGTTTCCGTCAGAGCCCTCATGCCCAGGAACCCACCATATTTTGGTCTTGTTTCTTGAGCTTAGTTTTTGGAGGGTATTGAAGCAGTGCATGATTGATTTGGAGTCAATAACGTGCGAACTAAGGGCATTTATAACTGCTTGACTGTCCGTGAATATATGGATGTTTGCACCTTTGATATCAGAGTTGTGTATCAGAATGGCGCATTCTTGAATGGCGTGTATTTCAGCCCATAACAATTGATATGTTTGTGTTCGGTCAATGTATTCCAGCTCCCACTCCCGTTTCCATTTTAGAACCATCCGTATAACACTGTATGCCACTTTGGCTATTTAGTGGGTGTATACTAACCCATGCTTCTTTGCTGGGAATCTCCGTGGAGAAACCCTTGTTGAAGCATAAAGTCTTTTGAAGGCGTTCTGTGACCACGCAGATCATGCCTATTTCTGGTACGACAGAGAGTAGGATCTTTATGTCCAGCAGGTCCGAAAGGCTGCGGATATGCCCAAGCCTGCTAAATTTTGCATTTTTTAAAGCTTAGAAATGGCGGTCTTTTGAATAGCTTTAGTCCACCATACTACAGAAGCATATGTTAGGATGGGTCTTACCATCATTATATAAATCCATAGAATGATTTTTGGTGGCATACGGCGTCAAGTTCATAAAGCATTGGTTGCTTTAGTTATTTTATTATTTAGGTGTGAGTTTCAATTTAATCTTTTATCCAGGATTCTCCCCTGATATTTGACTTCATCATAGTAATCAACGGTTGTTTCGTTTAGTGAAACTTAACCTAGGTTTAGATTTCTCCTTTTTGTGAAGGGGACTATGATAGCCATGTTTGGATAAGTGGAGAGATTCTCTCCGTTCAACCAGTCTAGGACTATTTGAAGGGTATTTTGCAGGCGTGCAGTGAGCACATTTGCATCCGTGCCTCTATAAATGATGACCAGGTCATCGGCGTAGCCAATTATGTTGTAGCCTTTGTTGCTTAGTTTATTAAGCAGGTCATCTATGACCAGGGATCATAGAAGGGGCGTATTGACATGCGTGTGCCACCTGCGTTTGCGGCATTGCATTAGCAATTGAACTGAGTCATATATCTGAAACATTGTCTGAGGCTTTAACAATCCCTGACATAGTAATTTCATTCTCAGATGTTTCTGAAGCTTGTGATGGCTGACTGGGAATAGCTATCGTTCCCTCAATTTGAAAAAAATCCACAAAATAGGCCATTCGAAAATCTTAAATCAATTTCAAAGTTTCTTACAATATCAGCTGGCCTATGTGAGATCGTTTTCAGCCAGTAGCAAAATACTACGCTGTCATAGGGCTCACAACAAGAAGGATTCTTTGATAATGACCCATGCAAACGCTTAAAGGCCAACGGCCATCGGGTATGCTCGTGCAATATTCGGGCTCTCAACAGGTCAGGTGAAGCCGAGCAATTACTTTCTGACTGCTATCCACTGACTATTGAAGATACTGCTGAGGTGGCCGAAACAAATATGAGTCACTCTTCATCACCTAAGTCAATTGCTGCGATACCATCACCATGTTCAATAGAAAAAATTTCTGGTAGCGAAAATATAAAATACATCCTACAGAGGTTTAGCGCGATAGAGAAGCAACGCAAGCAACAATCTAAGTCTACCCATTAGTCAAAAGCGAGAATTCGCCAAAAGTCAGAAGGCAGTCAACTTAAAACCACTCCCAGGCACTATTGGTCCCATTGACGGTATATCTCGGAAGTGATAGTTTTCTTGTAGAAAGCAGAGCTTCCATATCAACTTTGTTTGATACGACAACTGTTGCCTTGGACTTTGGTACGAGACGCACTCTTGAGAGTAGATTTTTGAGTTTCTTCCGACTACTTGTCGATATTTGTTGCCCATCGTAGACCAACTGCAGTACGTTATTTTTTCTCCCATCAGAGGAGGTCTCGGTAAGTAATACCAACTACAATGACACCTATACAGATCTGCTTCACCCACCCATCACTCTTCCGCTCAGTGCACTTCGAAAACTACGGCTTCAGTGCTTTATCAGCTGGAAAGATCTGGTGCACGGGTTAACTGTCGTACAAGACCAACTCCACCAAAGCACTATATGATGGCCAAGTTACAACGCATAAAGAAGTCCGTGGGGCAGCCCCCTCTACATCGCGATCAAAAATGACGACAGAATTCGACCTTGTGGCGACTACAGACGCCTCAACGCAGATAACTTTTGGGCTACGCAACGCTGCTCAAATTTAACTTTGATCTGCGACTTGAATTTTGCCTTCACTTCAATAGACACCGTCCTCATAGCGTCAAACTCACAAGAAGAACACCTGAAGCATCTAGATATTTTTTAACGTCTCGACCAAAACGGCATCATCCTTAACATAGACAAGTGTAAATTCGGAAAGCAAGTAATAACATTTCTGGGGTATCAGGTGGATAAAACCGGCATGCGACCACCACAAGACTCCATTAAGTCAAAGGCAGAATTCCCGAAGCCAAAAACTATCACTGAGCTTCGTCGCTTTCTTGGTGCACTTAACTTCTTCAGTGCCATGTAAGCACATTCCCTCCCAGTGTTGCGCGTCTTGACCGACGTGCCAAACACAGCTGTCGGGGATAAAACTAAAAAACTCGGATTCTTCTTCAAGGGTTTATTTGCGAGGCAACAAAAATCCGGCACATTCGATCGTGAGTTGTTAGCAATTAAGCTGGCAATCGAATACTTTCGACGCTTCATCGGGGGACGGCCACTGACATTCGCAACCCGCCATCAACAACATCACACTACAATGACAAAGATACAGTGGGTAATCACGGCATAATCAACACATGGTCTTCCAATGGATTTAGGCTTTGCGGCGGCACGAAATATCTCTATAGCAAGCACATGGTTTTCTCATACCAATGGCGGTCTCCGGATTATAAAACGCTAGATCTTATTGATCTGACATCTGACAGGGTAATTAGTCCGTCATCGCCGTTATACAATCTACAGAAATACCTTTTCCAGCATTGACTGCGATGTTCCCTTGCAAGTCTCTAGAGGCTTCGTCTCGGGGTTTTTTTTTCAATGCATGTTGTTTTTACCTTTTGCGTAGAACGCCCTTGGACGCTCGCTTCTTATGCTCTTTCTGTCTCCTCCATAAAGCCGGTGTTCGTCTCTCCTCTTCTACTTACAGAACTCACGACCAGCTCCCGTTTTTCTACGCAGCACCAATTTGTATGCATTTTTCTAAGCTCCATGTGCTTGCCGGCACTTGCTGTCAAGGCAGGGGTTTCGTTGTGGTGGTAAAGCTCAGCACATCATAAGCGGCATATCTGATGGCTTTTTGGCAGTGTCGCCATTGGTCTTCGATGCTTGATGCTCTCGTCAAGGGACCTCTTAAGAGATTAAAAGATTCGATCGGGAAAAGATTTGTCGATCTCTTGCGATTGTAGCCCTCTAACGTCATACTTCCTTACAGCATTAGCTTGTCTCTGTGGTGTTCGGGATATCCGCAACCCTACTTTGACTACAACAAAGTAATGGTCCGAGTCGATGTTGACTCCTGGGAATCTTCGGATTTGCAACAACGAATTCGCATCCCAACAGGAGCTGCTTTTTCCGCCGATAGCAACCGCCTTAGTAGATGTCGCAGTTTTTTATCCGCTTTTGTCCGGTCCATTCCCTTACATTTCTATGATGGCAGTAATGTTCATTTTGCAGCAGTGCAAGGCCTCTGCTTGTTAATCTGCTGCACGTACCCTATTAATCGACCTAGCATTCCACGTGCACATCCGAAGTTCGTTGTTTTTGATTCGTTTGAAGGGGTTCTCAACAGAAAATCCCTCTACATCTGAGGCTTGCTAGCTATTTCGTCTTTTTCCCATGGTAGGACAGGTGAAACATGGACTTATTGAAAGCGGATGAAGATATCATCATTCGTTTTGAGCGACCGACGTTGACGGGCCTTGGAGGAGATGATTTAAGGGCGACCTATGAGACCTATGCAGAGACATCGACCTAGTCAGAGAATCATCATCAGCATCACTCCCCTGAGATCACAAGGACATGTAAGGCGAATGGGCACCAATGCTTCGGCCCGCAGAGTCTTTTATAGTAAGCGGTAGGGACAACGGAGTGATGGAAGACCTCACATTTGGTGGCGCGCCACTGGAGGCAGTTAGCTAAAAACTGGGATTGGATTGGTTCGTTACTTGAGACCCCGATTTCACCCGTAAAGTTGCCCCACCTAAGTAAGTGAGTAGGTATGTCTCAATTATTGTCAATATACGAGCTCTCTCGAAATCACGGTATCATGGGAACCACTGGTAGTATTTATTTTATTCCTTCCTGATGATGTTCGAATTATTTCAACCCATACGATGACCAACTACCTTGATTGTTCTTTTCTGAGTCTTTGTACACTCTCATAGCCAGCTTAGGCATCTTATTTTGTACTGCTTGGACAAAATCCTTTCTCCTGGTGAGATTGAAAATATTTGTGTCGCTTTTTATAAGTTAGTTTTCAAACTGATCTTGACTTCTTGTTGCAGCCAAAGTTGACTATGTCGTACTTATGCTGTCACAATCATTTCCACACGTGTACTGGTATACGAGTATCTTTCCGGCATCGCACCCGAGGTCTACAGTCCAAATTACTTTCCCTCGGCTATAAATCCGTGCTACAGTTGACATAAGACCAGTAAACTGACGCCATCTATGAGTAAAATGACGCCATCTATGAGTAAAATGACGCCATTTATAAGATACTGGATATCAGCAATTACCTCATTACGAGTACGAGTATATGGTGCGACTGGTGTACTCGCTATGTTTCTCTGTGGCTCGGTTCCCTCCCTAGGCTCTGGCAACATGTTTTTGTGTCCTCAAAATGTCGTGCGAAATTTGCACTACATGTGTAATTGCACAACCGACTCTAACGTTAACGATTATTTACTCACCAAACATAAATTTACATATACCGTGTGATATGAGGTAACAAGAAAAAATTAAAAAAAAAAAAAACAAAATTAGTTCAACAGGAGAGTCGAGATACTTTGTATGGACATCAAGTACATGTTATCTGTAATCCAATTAATTTGTGGCAAGTGTCTCGCCAACACCTGATCGCCGTATATTTGTGCTGATTATGTGAAGCCTTAGCATCCTTGCTTGGATGGTAATTTGCTTCTGTTTTCGATAACAACTCGAATGTGTATGTTGTAGCCGTATGTCGCGCGACGATGGCCTCTATGCTCCACAAACCAACAACCGACAACATTTTTTCTTCTCATTTTTGGATAAGAAAAATAAATCTAGGTTGTGTCGAGCTTCAGCGTTCGAATTTACTAGTATAGGTGTTGACTGAACGGCGTTTATTACGAGAGTTTATCTTAAACGAATACAAAGTTGCATGGAATATTTAACCGAGGAAGAGGTAGTTATTCAGCGGAAATAGAGTCGATCCATTCGACTTTTTTTATCTTAACCCATTTTTAGAGATACGATTCTTGTTTGCAAATTGCTCTATTAACTTAATGCCTTAGATTGACAGAGACTTGGAGTCTATCGCCAATGCTCCATCGTAGTCAGGTAAGACAATCTCACCAGAAGTATTTCAATAAACTGGGTTGAAGCGTATGCCATAGAAACAGGGAAAATGATAAGGTCAAGGAGACATATGCAGGCTACTCACCTAGAACCCTTAGGGGATCTGGTTATCCGGCCAACGAGCTATGTCGTAGGGTAACTGCTAGACCGTTTAAAACATTAAAAATGTGCTGTGGCAAAAAGTCAGCTTCAAATATATTCGAAGAGTAGATAACTGTTCACGACGAGTAAAATCGCAAAATGACAAAAACAGATAGTGTTTGGACCATAGATAGCCGACCAATAAGCAAGGTTTTTAGGTCACTGAGAGGTCACTGGGGCCTTACACATTTACTACTATGTAGCTATGGGCATATTTTGATATCGACTTCCTCATGTATCACTACGATCATGATATCTTGTCATTGCGCTTAGGATTGTATTTCGAGGAAAATCTAGTTACGTATTGAGAAGTTGTGGCTATATCATCCAACAGTGAAAAGGAAAACGCGGTAAATAGATATTTTTGATTCTTTATTGCGAGCTCACTGGATTACTGATAAAGACTTAGATGTGTCGAAAGAAAACGAAAATTAAGTCATCCCGTCCGATATGTGTTGTAAACTGTTTTCAAGCGCGATCGATATTTTCCTCGAACCACCAAGGTGAAATATTAGTCGTGACGCTCAATGGTGGGGTAGAGCCCCTAGGTACGAATGGTAGCTAGTATGCTTATCGTTTTTGATAAATGGTGAATCCTTTGCCTGATTTGAAGTTCTCGATAGTCTCATGTCTTACTCGTACATTTAAAGACGCAGGGTTCTTAGGAACCCGCTCCCCCTATGATTTGCATTCGAAAAAAACCCACCAGGCAAAGGAAGGCTATCGCCGTACAACATTTCGACAGGAGTTGCGTTCAGATCTTCCTTCAACTACAATTAATCCCAAAAGCTTAAGTCGTAGAACCTTAACACATTCAGAGGGGTCTAATGATTTTATTGCTGCATTCAATGACCTGTGCCAGCGCTGGATAATTTCATTTGCATCTAGATAGAGTGCTATTGCCATTGGGTATTTCACTCCCAAGAGCCTGGTTAGATCACGAAAAAATTAAGATTAGGAATGGCAATCTTGATAGTTGGTAATTGAGTAACCAACTTTGAGTAAAAGGTGGAACTCATCGATTCTGCGGTGATATTGTGTATTGGAAAAGTATAGTGATCGATATACACACTACTTGCCTGTGCTGAATCTGAATCTTCTTCTACTGCGCTGTCTGTCGGGGTCTTATTTTTAGATTTTTCAGGCCCAAGCGCTGGTGTACATTCTGCCTAAGTTCGTCTTTGTATATCCTCATCCACAGAAAATCGTCCGAAAAAATTTCCTCTCAAAGCATTCTAGAGCACCCTCATACATTTTTTAATAAGGTCCATGTTTGTGTGCCATAGAGCAGAAGTAGGTTCAACAAGGTCTTATGTAGGGTCACTTTTGTTGTTCTATATAGAGGGCCTTGTTAGCCTATTGTCGTTTAACCCAAAAGAAACAGCAATTGGCAAAAGTTGTTCCTCGTTTGATCTCGGTGCTGGTGTCGTTGTCTAGGCTTATAGCGGAGCCTAGGTAGAGAAAGACCTTAACTGATAGCATTAACTTAGTCTTGCCCTATTTGACCGTTTAACTCATTTTCGCGGCCTCCATCTGCTGCTTTCTTTATATAAATATGTATTCAATATATTTCTTATTTTCTTTCGTCAATATTGACAATATTCTTTCAAGAACGATGTTGAAAAAATCGCATGACTGCGCATCGTCTTGTCTAAATCCTTTTTTGACATAAAAGATCTCCGTGAGAAGTTTACCGACCTTGGTGGAGCAGCGTGCATTCTCCATCGTCATCCGTCACAGACGGACGAGTTTGGCAGGGATGCCGAAACTAGACATTGCGCTGTCATACGCAGCCTTAAAATCGATGAATAGATAGTGTAAATCGGTCTGAGTCTCATGGGCTTTATCCAAGATCTGCTGTAATGTGAATATTTGGTCGATGGTGAACTTTCCTAGCCTGAAGCCGAATTGATATGGACCTATCAGGTTGTTGTCGAACGGCTTCAGGGGTTCGCAAAAAACGGCGAAACGAGACTGATGCCTCTGTAGTTGACGCAGTTCAGAACGTCTACTTTCTTGAGAATCGGACACAGAATGCTGAGATTCCATTCATCGAGCATACGTTGGTCCGGCGGTTTTTTAGAGATGAATTGGTGTATGCTAGTTGACTTGGTGGTAGTGGAGCTCCTTAGAATGAAGCGACTTGAACGGAAAAGGGTTTGGCGATATCTTGCGATCGTAGGCGTCTGACCTCGAAATTCCTCACAGCATTAGCTTGTCTTTGCTCTATTCGAGATAGGAGTTCTTCAAATTCCCTTGTGAATATCGAGATGTGGGAACCGCTTGCTAGCTGCGACAATGCTTCATCACCCCGGAAAGGCGATTAGCCTAAATTCGTTATCGGAGGTGGTGTTGTTCAGGCTATATATTTTTTCAGTACCACAAAAGATGCCCTAGACGACAATTTTAATGCCATAGAGGGCAACGATTAGTATAAGGCCTCGTAGAAGTAGCATCTTCCGACAGGTGCTGGTTCCTTAAATGACGAGAATGAGCCTCTGCAGCCGAACATCTTGCAGCTCTGCTAATAAGTCCTACTTCACGCCTCCCCGTGGCGCCATCTAGGAATCTCACTAGAGATTGCGAAGTGAGGGGGGCAAATGGCGAGTTTCCTACGCCATAAACCAGGATTAGTGTCGGAAAAACAAAAAAAGACCTTATCCGGGCTACTCCGACATATTTGGAGTTCAGGCCGGAAAGGATTTCCAGGACTTAGTCAGGGTCTTGGAAAAGAGATGGTGGCGGACGAGCCCTATAAGGGCCAACGGCAGCCCTCACATCCCGGAACGGGTTACTGGCTTCGGTGTAACCGACCCCTCGTCCTAGAGGCACTCAAAATGGATCTCGTCCTCCAGGTTGGGGGTTGTGCCGCCGGGGTAACTGCCCGGCCATTTTAAAAAAATTAAGTTACGAAGCATCAACAAGCCTCGGATATGGACGGATCTACTGTTGACAACCCAAGCAAACGATTTAAGGACAATGAGCTTCGGATATGCACGTGGAATGTTAGATCCCTTAATAAACCACGTGCAGCCGAGCAACTAGCGGAGGCCCTAAACTGCTGCAAAGCAGACATAACCGCCATTCAAGAAATGCGATGGGATGGGCCGGACAAAAAGAAGATGAAAAACTGCGACATCTGAGATCAAGGATTCGATAGACAGTACTTCCGGTAGTATCTAAGAACATTGTTGAGAACCTGGTCAGACGATAGTATAAAGTTGAGGAAACTCAAAACATTCTGCCCCAAAAAGTGTTCTGAGCATTAGAATCTTATATACCTATATATGTAGTCTCAGCATTCAACTTCTTTTGGCAGTGGTGGTAGTGCTGAATAAAAGAAAAACAAGGACTCAGTGATAAATTCGAAACTTTTTTGTTTCTTATGTTTGCAGCAACTAAATCTTAATTACAAAATTGCTCAGTTAAGGTGGTGAACGCGACTTTGGCACAAGAAGATTAATTGTCAGTATTTCCGACGTCCATCCAGAGAAAGTGCTAGGGATTTTCTTCCTGTATTCGAGACGGACGAAAAGAATGAGGTCCCAGTTTTGTGATCTTAATCGGTTTCAGTGGCTGTGACTTAGGTCTATTTCCCTTCTCTTACGAAATTGGTGGTTTGAGACTTTTAGTACTCGCGTCTTCCTTATTACGCCGTACGCTGGTATAAGGTATTGTTCTAATCTTGTCCTTTCTGAAGACCTTTGGTCTTTTCCGTTTCCCGTTTTACCATAACAGACTGTTCCTCATCGATACTTTTTTCATGGCTTCAGCCATCTTTATCAAAAGAAAAAGCAGCAGGAGTCATCAATGTCGAATAATCTAGTCACTCCTGGATCTGCGCTTAGATCGGCGGGTGGTTGTTTAAATATGATAGTTGCGGTGTCCAGAATTTGCATCATGACCGTCGAGACGACTCCGGGAGAACTGTCACATTTTCAAGCAACACCTGGAGTATTATCTTCTTAGATATCCTAATTCAATTTAACCACTTAACGTCTGGGTTAGAAGTCTTTGGCGCTCAATTCGATGTCTCGCCTGTGTTTTTCTAACCTTTTTGATTATTGGTTCTTAAGCCCTCCTGGAACGAAAAGTTGCCAAAAAAAAGAGGGGTTACCACGTACGTCATATTGGCTGCAGCTGCTCCTCTTTTACGTATACACTAATTGCTGCAGAAGCACAAACCATGACCCTTCATTACTGAGGGTCTCTGCAGTCGGTCTGAGCAGGGGCAACAGTGCCCTTTTTTTGTCTGAATGAACTTCAGGAAGAGGTATGCTTGGGCTCTCTGCATAGTCGAATTCAAACTAACGAAATTCCTTAGACTTAGTCTTACCTTCAAGGCGGTCATATATGCCCGATTTTTGTGATCAGAAACCATGAAACCAGCGCGGCTTAGCATATTTTAGCAAAGAGTAAGCAATTTAAAGATGATTGAAATGAAAGTCTTCAAAAACTCGTTCGCTTACTTATTTTACTGTGGCTGTCTGGCTTTTTTGACCGGGAAAATATTTCCTATCGTAGAAAGATGCTGCTAGGGCCCAACTTCTGAATATACGAAGATGTTTCTTTAGATAAACCCGCAACTCCAAAATAAATAACCAGCTGGTTGACCATCCCAAACGTCATTAAAATTACACAACACTTATTTAAATACTTTGTAAGCCGAAGATGGTCTCCCTAACAATTATGCAATTACAAACAATTACGCACACGAAAAGAAACCAGTAAAAAACGAAACGATTTTCTTGTTAAAATTTCAATTTCAAACCGCAACCGCTTTCGGAAATAAATTGGCAAAAATTCAACATCATTACGAGAAACATTACACGAAAATTTCAAATTAATTGTTTCAACCTAAGCCGACCCTTGCGATCGACTCTACCATTATTCTTCAGTCCACCTCCAGTATTTCGTGGATGTCAGAGCAATCCACAGTAAATCCAGCAACAGCCGCTACATATTCATTATTTTCCTTTTCTTTGGAATAATTACAAACTCGTGATAGCCTTGACCTTAAACATGAACGACATGAATATAACGAAAAAGTAGAAAAAAAAATTTTGAATATCACGGATCATCAAGTTTTGTGAAATGAATCTGACAGCTCGAGGCACGATTTGGTGTTAGGTACTCTGATTGTGGGTGTATCTATTGTTTTGTGTCTGTTTATTCTCAAAATTTTGACACGATTTTTTGTAAAGTTATTCCTCAAACGACTTGTAAATGTCGGGATCTGCGGTTAGATACGAGTTTGAATCAGAGAAGATCACTTGCTCTGAAGATTTATGTATTCGTAAATAATTCCAAAAATACCCAAACGTCTGCATCATTTTTGATTCAAAAGACAAGGAAGGCTTCCTAAGACTTGCCACGCGCTGATAGAATAATCTTAAATCAGTGCCAGCTTATGACAAACTTCATTATCTTCAGATCTCATGAATATTTCAGCAAAGAATTGAAAATTCTAAAACAAATGCTCACACAGCGGGTACCTGTTTTATCTCTGCAGACCCTCATATCTGAAATATGTTTTGCACACATCACTTTTTCGTCTTTTTTTTTATGAATTTTGAGATAAAAGTTGCAGAACGTGTTGCTGTAGATTTACAAACATAAATGACGTGAGTGTTCGGTTCCGACTAAAACGATGATGGATGGGAAGAAAACGGTCTTCGACTATACTCGTAGTAATAAACGAGAAAATTTTTTAGCGAAAGTTCCGTTTAACTTGGAATGATTAAGGATCCTGAAAGCGTGTAAATATCGGATCGAGTAATACGTCTGGCGTGTGAGGTCTCTGTTCGGATATAGTACAACAGCGTTAAGTTGTAATTTGTTTACCGGCAATCGATCACTGCCACTGCAAATCATGAGTACTTTCCAACCTGTCATAATGAATGAGGTAATTGCTGGTGGATGTGTTATAAATTTACTTGTAAGATTTAATAACAGGTGCGGAAACACCACACGTCAGCTTCATGATAAATAAATGCAGTCGGGATATTTGTCATTAGCTTGTTAGTTTGTAGCCATGGCTTGGATTCTGCAACCCACGCGTACTCAAGTTGTAGACAAAATTGTTCTCTCGTCAGCTATCATCGAAGACTTGCCATCTGTTTGAACAATATCAATATAGTATGAGCAGCAGCAGCAATCATCTCACGATCAATGCAGGAGAAAACTAATTGGCGGATCCACCAAAAGACTACTTGAATATTGGACATTTCGATGGTCCCATGCAAGACTATACTAAATCAACTTAGTCTCATTCATATTCGAAGTACCATTGCAATGTTTATGTCTAGAGGAACTTTGCGCATCCTTGTTCGTGACCCAAGTTAGTGATAAAGTTTTTCCAAAAAAATAATAAATTATGGCATCTAGGGCGAGAGAAATGCTTGATCTTGCAAGAAAATCCAATGAAATGAGTAAGTACAAACTTTATATGTTGGAAAACAATTTCTTGAAAATCTGAAAACCAAATCTGGAAAAAAGCGTCCTCTTAATCAAAAACTTTGAAAAAGGAACCAAGCCAAACGTTTGAAAAATTCAGGAAAACCTTACACTTCCTCAAGAGTAAATAAACGTGTGCTAAAAGGATGTGGAGACAGGCTGAATTGTGAAAGCAAAATTTTAGAGGAGGCCAGGTATGATATTTTTAAAAGCTTTTATAAAACTTGGATGCAGAACAAGGTAGTTGGACTTCTTGTCAAGGCTTGTAGAAAAAAATGATAGAAAACGACGAACTCTATTTGTTGGTGTAACTTCAAAAAAGGACATGCACTAGAGAATATAATTAAGTTTTCATTCAAGACAATAGAGAGCATAAAGTCCAATTTTGCCAAAAAATGTTTTAAAATACGTTCTCAATCTCCGCACAAACTGTAATGGAATATCTCTATCTCTAAGTCCAGATAAAAGAGGGCAGCATTTAAGGCCAGTAAATGAGTTAAGAGAAAACTCGAAAATGGTCGTAAAGGAACATATCGAGTCTTTCCCATTAGAAGACTCACATTACTGCCGAAAAGATTCGAAAAAAAAACTTAAGTAATGAAATTAAGTCAGTTGGACAAATGTTTCATCTTTACGAAGAATGGTTTGAATCTAGCGATTAAGATTTAATATATAAAGTACCGATACTGCCTTATATCGTGACATCTTTCTAACTTTCACTTTAATCTAAGCTTTTATGTTCCAAAGAAAGATCAATGCGACAAGCTTCTTCGGCCACTGTTACTGCTTGTTTTGAATTCGTAAAAATACTTTCCACTCCTACTGCCAATGCAAAGCGCTTTTATTATAAAAGAAAACTACAAGTTGATAATTTCACGACTTATGAACTTGCCTACAATACTAAAATGCCAAATATTTTTAAGCTCGCTGCACAGAGGCGAAAAAATTCAATGGAAATAACCTCGCCGAAATACATCAAAAACGCAGACGGTCGCTTACTAACAAATGAAAAGGAAATTTGTAACCGGTGGCTCGAATACTGCAAGGAGCTGCTTAACACACAGTTTCCACGTGATATCGTGCCGACAGCTGGTCTATTCGAGGAGGAAGATTCGGACTTTTCAATCGAAGAAATAAGTATAGCAATTGGAAAAATGAAGCGGGGGAAAGCGGTGGGACCAGACAGCATTCCATCAGAGTTTTGGTCGAAGATGGAGGGGATCGGCAGCGTTTGGCTATCGAAACTTTTAAATAAATTAAAATGTGGACAACCTATGCCGAATCAATGGAGAAGTAGCTTCTTGGTTCCATTATACAAAGGAAAAGGCGACACTCGAGAATGCAACTACTACCGTTCAATCAAGCTTATGTCACACACAATGAAAATCGTCGAAAGAGTCTTAAACGAACGTCTTCGGCAAATAATAAAGCTCGATAATAGCCAGTGTGGATTTGTTGAAGGAAGATCGACGGTGGACGCTATCCAAAGCCTACGAATAATAATGGAAAAGCACCGAGATTCGTCTAAGGATTTACACATGGTATTTATCGACCCCGAGAAAGCATTCGATCGAGTGCCTAGGGATCTCATATGGGCCGCGCTGCGGTCTCAAAACGTACCGGAAACGAATGTTAGAATAATACAAGACATGTACGGAAACGTGAAAACTGCGGTTAAAAGCTCTGCTGGACTAACGAGAGAATTTCCAGTTAATATCGGAATGCATCAAGGAAGCGTACTTAGCCCTTTCCTCTTTAACGTAGTATTAGACTATCTTTTAAAAGACTGCATGCGCGAACCAAATGTAACGCCAATTCTCTTCGCTGACGATACAGTTATACTTAGCGATAACGTCGACGATTTACAGAACGCCTTAGATTCATGGAGAAATGCGCTAGAGAGAAACGGGTTTAAAATAAGTAGTTCAAAGACGGAGCATTTGGCGTGTCCATCTGCGCATCCGTTGCGACCTGTTCCGGATATAATGTTAGACGGAATAGTTCTTCCGAAAAGCACTATCTTTAAGTACTTAGGATCAATCGTTAACATGGAAGCGAAATGTGACGACGACGTAAGCCACAGTGTGAGTGTGGGGTGGATGAAGTGGCGGGAAAATTCGGGAATCTGTTGCGACCGAAAATTTCCACTTAAATTGAAAGGAAAAGTTGTTGTTGGACCAGCTCTTATGTACTCTTACGCGTATAAGAGGAAGTCTACTTATAAAGAATTCGGTAACCGAACAGCTTGAGGCGAATAGAATAAGCTGGTATTGCCACGTTCAAAGAAGATCTGCGGAAAATCCGGTTAAAAAGGTTGATAGTGCCTACGGTCACTCCAACTGTAAGAAAACGAGGTCGGAAAAAGAATTGCTGGATTTCTCAGATGGCAAATGCGCAACAACGTCTGGGGTTAACCACTGAAGCGATCCAGGACCCAGCATTATGTAGACGCGTTCTGCGGTCTGCGGCATTAGCCAACCTCATAAACGGAGCAGCAGCGATGCAGTAAAAATGGGAAACTCGTTACGCATAAGTTCGTATAACGAAGAAAGGGCTAATAAAAGGATAAGAAGAAGAAGAAGTGTTACTTAGAATTGTTTACTTTGAAACTTTTGCATTTTCAATGTATAATTGTAGAATATACAAAATTCCAAAACGAACTAAAACTAAAAATAAACAAAAACAAAAACAAAAGAAATAACAATTTCACATTGTTTACAATCCTTATATAATTATGTAAATATGTTGATTTAGTCCTCATTTTCGGTATCTGATGGAGGTGGAACAGATGATATGGTTTTTAATGTCCTGTAACACTCATCAAGCGGTCGGTTATTTTCAAGATACCAACGATGTTGTTTAGAAGATCCGCTGCAACAACGATTCCAACACCGTTTCGTCCATTTACCGTTCCATGGTAGAACATCTTAAATGCCTTAGTTTTTAAATCTAGAAAACGCGCTTTATTTCCTGTATTACACCACTTCGTTTCCTGTACGCACAGGATTTGTAGAGTTCTGCGACGCATAATCGCTTCCAGTTCTAAACTTTTTGAAGTCATCGATCCGATGTTTCAACTTGCAAACCGAAGTTTATGAAAATATTTTGGAAACTTCATTTTGCCCGCCCCCGGAATCTGTCGGGCTCTGACACAAGCACTTCTTCTTGCTCTGGGATCACCCGAGTGCGTTGCAATCGTGGTGCCCAGCGGGGTAGTGCTATTAATTGCGATCATTTCCATGAAGTGTATCTAAAGTTTGAGTGGTTTGACACTTGTATGCTCATTTCGAATTGATTGACTGTTCTTTTACCCCACCGGTAGTCTTCAGACGCGGGAACCCACTGATTGCATACAAACTTGTGGGAAAGTTTTAAGGTGTTAAAGTGTCACAGGCTTATTTTTGGTGTCATAGTTGCCTGTATATGATTGGGAACCCATTAAGTCGCCTCTAACGACAAGCTGGGACGCACTGCGGCACTATTCTTTATCCGATGCCGCACGGCTAAATTCTAAGTAACACTTAGGCCCTGTGTTCTTAATGTGTTGCAACCATACTAAGTCAACTTAAAATAGATTTCAAATATATTCTTTCCATGCAGTTTAATACTAAAATGACATAGAATCGTTTAAGGTAAGAGCTAAACACTAATAAGTATACGAACTCCAATTTAGCCTTGAAGACCCATTAACACAGATTCGGTGTCTTATTCCAAAAAAAAATTAATAAAAATAATAAAATGATTGATGCTTTCAGCTCAGAAAACTATTAAGTTATACTGAAAAGTCTTTGAACCTCTCTCGTGAAAAATAGCATATTCGACATCAATACATTTGAAAAGCCATAGTTAAAGGGCAAAGGTTTGTCGCGGCACCACGACAGAAACTTATCTCTCCCTTCTAGATCAGTTTTTAAAAAGTCAAACGGCTGAGAAGAGCCACCTTGCTGTTAGCCGACTGTCGGCAATTTTTTCGTACTGTAAAATGCCTCCATGTCAATGACCGCAAGTCAGACATTTGAATTCTTATCGATATGGCAGCTTAAAATATTGGTTCTATATGAAAAAAACTATTAAACTGCCCTCAGATACTTTCCTAGCACTTTGGCCTTTTGCTAAGAGTCAAAAAAAACTACGGCTGGAGAGTACAAGAACCAATCTACAACCACCTCCTCTACATTGCAACTAGATAGAAGATCAGCACAAATGTCAATATTTTTGATTCCCAATCGCAATGGAACCAAATCGTCTAGTGTAGGGCTGAAGAATTGCGAGGACTCGCAAGAGAAAGCTAAAATACAATGCGCGTCAAGCTCAAAGCCAAGGTGGTTTTATGGTTTTTAACCATAACAAAATTCGCCATCTCTCTGGCGACTGTCACGGACTCAACCACATCACAATGTCAGAAAGGTATACCAAACCGAATATTTCGAGTCGATTTAACGAAGTATGTTTTCGTCTGAAGGAGGGACGCTTCCTTAGATAAAAACTATGTTACCCCAACATGAGCTATGCGGCAAGTACTTAGGTGGGGCTACAGTCTGGAGTGAACCTGGCCCGCATCTAACAAGAGTCTCGATTTAGCCCGTTGTTTAGCTAACTGCCTCCAGTGATCAACCGACCCATGTCGGTTAAGGCTCCCTTTTTCTTGTGCGGCCACATAAAGTAAGGTCTTTCTCTGCTGCGTTGTCGCTCCAGGTTAGATCCGACTCTACTGGCTGGAGCACTGTGTTCTAGCTTAGGATTGCTCTATATGTCCTCTACGCTGATGCGCAGTTTTCTACCTAGGTGGATGTCGCTATCTGGTATAGTTCTTCGGTGAATCCTCTCCTCTAAGGCCGGCTTATGAAAAAGGGAATAAATATATTTCGAACGATTTTTCTCTTAAAATTACAGAGGATATCTTCATCCGCTTTCGATAAGTCCAGGCTATAAAAAGTCTTCTCGGGATAGGACCTCACAACTCAATCGCATTCTTAGCCCAGAGAAAGACTGATTCTTCGCTGAGCAATTGTTGGCAGAATTTTTAGCAGAGCCAAGGTAGACGAAGTCATTTACGTCAAAATAGCAACTGTCGACTGTGACTTTCTGACCAACTCTTCGATTTTTTTATATCTTCTTGTGGACAGCGATCAAAGCAATAGATGTCATCGATGTAGGCCAGTACCTGTGCAGACTAGTGAAGGTTCGTGCCTCCGGTGTGCACTTGTCAGTTCCTCACAATTCTTTCAAGAATGTTGTAAGAGCAGTCACATGACATGTCATCACCTTGCCTGAAAAATTTGTTGACATCAAAGATCTCGGTTAAGTCGTTCCTGACTTTGATGAAGCAGCATTCTCAATAGTCACTCTGCATCTAAAGACGAGCTTGGCAGAGATGCCTTAACTCAATAGACACATGCCGCCTTAAAATCGATCTATATATCTGGTACATGCACCCTGATTATACCGCCAGAGAAAAAGATTTCCGAGGTTCACATTTGGTGACCCCGACGTGATCCACATATTTGCTTTCTCGAGTAAGGGACAAACTTTTGAGCGATCGTTACTATACAGAAGCGTTTACCAGGGCTTCAAACACTGGTAAAGTCCGTCGCGTTTTGACTCCGATCAATCGTGTATCAACGAACCAGTTATGTCCGAGTCGGAATATCGTGGATTAACAAAAACATGGATATCGACCAGCTGACTGAGAAACAAAATCTGATCATCAATGAGACTTGTCCAATTAGAGGCATCCAAGGACATCATTGAAGAAACGGATACCAAGATCAGGGCGAAACTGCCCCATGATCATTAGTATCTCACCCAAGGCTTATACGATACGGTTCAGGACCCATTTCGAGGAAAAGATTTAAGGTACAGCCCAAACTAAATCCTAAAACAACGGAGCCAAAAATTTCCACAGAGGACAAGCAAGCAGCAAGTCCCAACAATGGTTCTGAAGAGTGGGGAAGAATATCGAGACGCCATCAAGGTATAGTTGCATGAGTGCGTTATCTCTTACATGATACAAACGGGGCAACCAAAGCGGAGATGCATCAATCAAAACATTACTGGGAGCACAAGCTGAAAGCTGTAAGGCATAGCGAGTCCCAACTTCAACAATCTCACCTCGATATGTATAAACTAAGCGACAACCCAGCCACAAACGGATATAACGAATGGCAATACTTATTAAGAAGGTCAAATCGAACAACTTATTATCGATATAATGACCAGATTACAAGATTATCATGACGGTTCTTCCAGTTCAGACACCAAAGACCAATGGAAGCCACAAATAGCTTGGTATCGCTACCTAAGTTGGCTCTGCCAAAGTTTGATGGCGATTACTTGAAGTGCCAACAATTTCACGACCTCTTCGTACAAATGTTGCATCAGACACCCATGGCGTATTGTCAGAAGATGTGGTTCCTCAAGACCAATCTAGTGGGAGAACCTAAGAAGCTAATAAGACATTTTCCGGAGTCAGACGCAAATAATGTAACAGCTTGGAAAATGCTCAAGGAACGATATGAAAATCCAAGACTACTGGTGGCAGCATTAATCAAAAAGTTGGATAAGCCGTCTGCGATCAGCGTAGGAAACATACATGACACTACGCAGGAGTGCTTGATGGGGCTATAGAATATTGGCATTGACACATCAAATTGGGATCCGCTATTGCTTCATTTATTATGAAAGAAGTTAGACAAGGATACCCACACATTGTATGAACAATCCCTAGCCAGGACTTTCTGAACGTCGTCGAAAATCGATTCCAATCGTTGGAATCTTTGGACGAAGCATTGAGGATCCAAGGCGATCAAACACAATAAACTGTTCAGCAATCGCCAGTTTAGATACTATTTTCCCAGTGTGCAAACCTTCATTTTTCACATACATGCAAAGATTTTCTCCAACTGAAGCCTAATCAACGTTCAAACATTTTGAAGGATAATGATCGATGCATCGACAGCCTCAAACCAGGCCATCAAACGGCAAAATGTTCTCGGCAAGGATGCACCAGGTGCTCGAGAAAACATAATACGGGCAAACGATATTGCGATGTCATTCATCAGGTGAACACTCTTTTGATAAGATTTGAGAAATAAGTTGGTGTATGCTCTCTACAAAGTCACTTCCAGTAGCTCTCCTAACTGACGTGGGTATGTTGGGTTTTGTCGCCGTTAAACAGTCTGCAGAAATAGTTTTTCCATAGTCCCGTGCAAATGTGCATATTTGGCTTACATTGGCGAATTTAGCTATGATGTGGATGATGTGATGAGATTATCGCTCAAATGTTAAATGCTCAGTTCAGTTCTTACCTTAGTCTTTAGCAAATCCACATCCAAATAGGACAAGGATTTCGGATTTTAAGTCATACCTAAGCAATTGCTTTTGTATTTTTTCGAAGACATCTTCGCAATGGTTCCGATGTGAGCACATATCTAGCTGGTGATGGAGAATTGGATTACAACAACTCGTTCACTCACGCACGGAAGATCAAGGCCGAATATTTCAAAGCCAGAATTGGGAGCTCCGTTATCCAGCGTCTCCATAACCGCACCCTGACTAGTTCTGAATTTTTTTTATCAAACTCAGCTTTACTCCTCACTCATTCTCTCCTCTTCCAGGCGTTTGTCCTCGTAAAACTCATTGGTTCCATCCTAGCGAAACCGAAAATGTAGCGCAGCTTCATCAAACTCCCAGAAGACCCACCAGATCAAGATTTGTTTGCTCATCCCAATCATCGGAAATCTAGTTTCTTTCAAATAAATGGCCTGTGGATTTCAACTACAATTAACCCAGTTCCCCCTTGAACTTCAGTTGTTATCGCTATTGTACATCACCAAGTTCATCTTCTGGATATCGTGCCCAAACACACATCACTCTGCTTTGGCGATCGTCTGCAACACAAATTGCCTTCTAAGTATTGTATTTTTCTTTAAGAAGATAAGCAAAATAAATTTGTAACGACAAATGCTTGCAATAATGTTGCACTAACTGCACTATATATGATGTTAGCTACAAAGGCCATTATCCCCACTCTGAAATTGAATTAATCACGAAATCCGTTCGGGATCTTCCTCGATTTGATCCGAAAGTGATTAATGTGCACAACTTGGTTGTTCCTTTTCCTAGACAATGTTTCTGTCTGCCCCCAATAGCGTACTCATAATTATTGTCCTCGTTTAAATAGCACGCTTCTTTGAGAACTCAGACCTCAGAACTCAGATCTTAGAGATGCATGCGCTTCTTTCTAGCCACAAAGGCTATTCGTACCTACGAGTATGTCGGTATCGGTGGCCCCGTTCAAGTCAATGAGAATCATGTTTGATTAAAAAGCAAAACCTGATCTTGAATCTGCAGTTAAATTTTACATGATATCGGCGAAATAAAACCGAAAAAGATACACCGACTATGGCCAAGAAGCATGGATGAGCAATCTTGATGGCGAGCATCCTGATAAAAACTTACATCCTTTCTCTGTTGACCGCACTATAGGATTGTAGGAATGCGTGTCCTGATCTCGTGATTAAATTTTACATCATGTATAATAACTCGTAGAGATTGTTGTTGGTACAAATGTCTGATTAAGTTGGCTCTTAGATCCCAAGGGTAATGCTCGGTGATGAGAATGTGCTGTGCGTATGCTGGAGGTAGGTAGAGCTGGTTTGTACCCCACAGACATGAACATGAGACGTTAATCATTCTAAAAAACAAAAATAAACAACAAAACAGGATCACAGAGACACTTTCGATGGTACTCAAGCCTAGTTATGTCCATGTGCATCTTGTAGGAGTTAATGTAGGTTTTATGCGTAAACATCACGCTGAGCTGATTCCGAAGGTCTGCGCTTCTGGGTGTTTAATGGTTTAAAATATCGAATTTAAATAACTAACATTCGAATTAAGTCAATGTGTTAATGTGGATGTAAAAAAGGATCTCGATGCTGAACCCATATGCACATTTAATTCAAATATCCAGAGATGGGTGAAGATGTCTAGATTGTGTTGTAGCAAAGGCTGTGTTGTATTTCTTGTAACAAGTATGAAAGCCAATTACATATAAGTTTTCCTTATGATTTAATGATTTCATCTCATTTCATTTGGTCTCTTCGCGAGCCAAATATCACACCGAGGTAATCAGATCTTAATGATCCAATCCACAGCGAAAATGAAATTCGGCCGTAGTTGCTGAACCTATTACATTGTTTAAGGGTTAAATGCGGTGAAACACAAGAAGAAGTCCGGAACGATTAAATTAGGCGATCTTGCCGGCCAGTGTATATCACCAAAACGAGAGATTAGGCGGCCCGGGAATGCGGCCCTCAGAATTTCGGTTAGGGCGCTCGCCATCCACAATAGTCGTTTGGCCCGATGACATCTGTAGCGTAAATATTACACCATGCAGTAACGTTGAGCTGGTGTAATGGCTCATCGCGGGTCGCTCATGATGATTTTCTATAAGAAGTTGTCTCCCTCGTGGTCGAGATTCAGGATGGCTTGAGCGCATGATACACGCGTTTGGCGGTCAACAGCTAGCAGCTGATGTACTGACTGCACTTTACAGCATCTTACAGTCTCTGACCAAAATTCTCTGTAAAGATCGCCGATTGATGCCCAATTGCATGGCAAGTCATCTGGTCGATACTCCGGGGTTTTCTGCGAAATTTTCAACAACAGCTCCGGGGCCGGCCTGACCTGGCAGCATCTTCTGTTGTCTCGTACTCTTCTAGGCGAGCGGCTAATAGTCTAAGTGTTTGCCCAGTTCGTGTCGGGTGACCGGACGATCTGCGCCGAAATTCACGCTGCACCAACATCGCCAACGAATTATTCTGCAAACAATTTTAACAATTACTCTGCATTCTTGTTGATGTGTATTTTGTATTTGTTTACTTTACAAATGTCAAAGTAGAATTCACATTTGGATCACGCAAATATCACACGTATCCAGGAAGTGTGATGGGATGGACCGGACATAATGAAGATGAAAAACTGTAAAATCGTGATTGCTACAAAATATATTCGCTGGACTAAGGGGAGAAGAAGTTTTAGAAATATCGGGTTAATTTCGTCTAAGCCTGTTGCATTTGATTTGACAGACAGAAGGGCTGCAACGACATCTTCATCTGTTTAACGAGCGAAGTTGAATTCTCCTTCCTGGGTTGAGATTCAAAAAAAAAAAAAAAAAAACACTGTGGCGCTGGCAACCCGGTATGGGCCATGGCCTAGCTTCTTGACACTCATTTGTGTTGCTCATGTTGTCATTTTAGTCACATCTGAGCCGGGCCTACGGTTTACCGCCGAGTCCAAACAGCACTCCTTAGAAGCTTTTTCGTAGGCAATTTTACTTTCGAGAGTTTGCCATTGTCCGCCGAAAAGGGGTTGAGATTCAACTAATTGTTAAAACATTCCCCTGACTAATCAGCAGTTCTAAATGTCCTGTCCCTCCACACGGAAAAATCGACATCGAAAAGTGCTTTTAGATTGAGTTGGCACAATGGGTGGAAAGCAAGCCCGAAGGCCTACGCCCCAATCGTTTCAAATGTCTATATGGTTCCGCACAATGGCTTTAAAACGCCGTTCGCCAAATGGTAGAAGACTCGATACAATTTTTCAGTGACCGATAGATAGAGATATATACCGGCGCTGTGATATCTTCTGATCAGGTGAACTTAATGTCAAAACGTCAACTGCCAGACTACAGAAATGTCTTCCAGCCTGAGGTATTGGCTGTAGCAGAGGCGCCTAGGCTGCTGTGCTGGCATTAAAACCAATATTCATTGACAGCTAAATTGCCATTAAGATCGTTTGCTGTCGAGATTAAATCGAAGCTTAAAGCCCTGGAGAGTTAGTTGGAACATGGACTCACGATTCAGCTTTAGAGATTTGAGACAAACAACTTTAGGAAATTACTATATTCATGAACTCTCAGAACTATCTTCAGTATCATTTAGATATCTTTTCAGAATCGTCGATGTCACAGGATGGCTTACACAAACTTAACGACCCAATCTTTAACAGCGAGAGGTAGAAAGAGGAAATCACAACTGATTTACACAGACTTAAGTGCTGTGTCACAGCAGTCTAGATCCAGGAGATCCCACTGCAAGAATGGGGCAACCTTGAAATTTTGAACGTGGACAAAATCCAATAGCTTACCTCTGTTAGAGGAACAGATGAGAACACCTTTTCGCACTGGATGAGACAGCCACCTTCCTTTTTCTGGTGAAGAGAACAACCTCAATTCAAAGAGGATTCACTGAACCCAATTTCTGATGGACCATTCGTCAAAAGTCGTCTGCGTTTCGGTGGCTAGAAATGATCTAATAGACACCTTATTCCAATCCAATTGAATCCTCTTGAAAGTTTCAAAATAGAAAAGTTGGTTATCCTGGAAAGACGTCGAATTTTCGCCCAGCAGAAAAGGAATCGCACTGTCTGTGGCAAACAGAAAAGTTAAAAACTTATCAAAACACTTCCCACCTCTCACTCTAAGTAACAAATTGAATTCAAAGATAAATATCTCAACTGCTATTAGTTTTAATTTGTCCTCCATCATCCAATAAGATAATTTGTTGAAAAAAAATTTTCAAGACCACAGGAGATTCCCAGCTACCATCATCTACCAAACCATTCTACTTAATCGATCTCATCTTCGACTAGCAATGCAACACAGTCCCATTCCGAAATGCGATCCAGCATCGCTCCTGGGAGTACATTTTCAATTTAAATCTTCAGCAATCAATCGTAATGCAAAGGCGTTTGAACGTAGCTATCCTCGTAGGTTTTGCAGATCTACCTACCTCTTTACGAAAAACGGTACCATACCGCTGCGGATTCTAATCACTGTGCATTAAGCTGATATCTGATTAACATAGGCACGATTTACATACGGCCCAAGAAGAAATACGGATCCAGTTTCAGGTCTTAATGGACGGCAATCTCTGGTTATCAATTGGCGCAGTAAGAGTAGATGGTCGATGTCATTAAGTGAACATGAACTGTAGATTGGATGATCTTGTATCTGCAGAGAGTTCCTACATACCTCTTCCCTCAAAGTACTGATTTGGATGATGTGCGTTCGAATACTGTGTGTGTGTGTGCGTACAGAATGTGGATATCCCACTGGGTTATCCAGAGGATTACTGGAGTTGTACAGACCGTATAAAAAAAAATCTGATTTACTCGTTTATAAACATATGTATGTGTATATGAAGTGACAACATGGACCGTTATTTGTTCCAAATGATAGAAAAATTACAGAGTTTGCTGAAATGTTGCAAATAAATTCACATAGTACGCCAAACACGACATCAGCTTTTTAGTAGTTGGATGATTGGTTCAACAAGTTGGTTTGCAGAGTCGGTTTAACATCAACTGATTCAGGTTTTCTTCATGCGTGCGACCCAGCAGGCCCTTCTAATGATTAAAGACCAAAATAAAATGATTCAGAGCAAAGTGCTACGCGACGTAGATCCCCCCAGAGATCCCAGGAAACCTAACCACCTTCAAATTGTAGATCCACTATCTCCAAAGAGCCATGAATGAGATCAAGTCAAGGAATTTCAGACGAATTTGCAACGAGGCTCAGACCGGTAATGCACAGAAGAACAGTCGAGCATCTGCTCTCCCATAGATCAACAATTATGCACTTCATTGAGAGGGATATCAGCATGGAGTACATCCCAACAATCACGTCGGAGGAACTATTTGAAGCATGCAGGAAATAAGGAGACTATAACCTCAAGAGACTTTCAACACCGTGGAAATTTCAGCGCCTTTCGCTGCTGCTACCGAAAAGGACCAAGTCACCTGGCTGGTCCGGGGATCAGGGATTAATTGAACTTCCTGTCTTAATAAATAGCCGCATGGCTTCTCAGTAACAGCTTTCAGTCCAAATCCTACGTTGAGAATGACATCAAGAAGGCATGTCTGATGGCACGGTTAGGTATAGGTAGATCATGATGCAACAGTTTCTCGAATGCTTCCGAACGGAGTTGTTACTGGATACGAGTGGATTCTGCTATCCAGAGTTATCCCGGGCCCCCGCCCAATCATCAAGACCCTAAGTTCAGTAAGAAGTTCATACCAAGGGTGGAACTGTGCCCTCAACACATTTCCGCATTGGTGTCTGTAGGCCAGGTGCGGAGAATTTTGCAATCTGACTTGGGGCCTAACAGGCGTGCTATTCGTATCATATACGATGGTCTCTTTGTCGGTTGTGCAGCATACGGGGCGTCCGCTTCGTATGATAAGATAATGACTGTGGAAGATCGCCGTCGGATCTTGGCTTCCCTAAGAGTAGCCCTATTGAGTTGCTTACCTATGTGCCGTATTGTTTCCACAAAGCAATGCAAACACTGTTGGGAGTTCCATCTCTTAACGTCTCGGTCTCACTTTAAATATGCGTGACTGGGTATCCCCGGAATAAGTGGAAACTCCTATGTTATATGGCAATCTAGATGAGATGCTAGCGTAGGGCAACTTTTAGTTTTCTAAGGGGTGAACTTACTATGCGTTATTTTCCTGGACAGAGTTTTATCCTTAGCCTGCGAACCTGCTAACTGGGCATGGCTTCATAAGTGCATTCTCGCATAAGAGAGATCTAAGTGGGGAGGCGAGTTGATTATTTGGAGCCCCTTCAGAGGATTGGTTGCATGTTCCTTGTGAGTGTCCCAATTACTCTGATATAAGGGACTTACAGGCTATGGGCATCACCCTTGATAGTGAGGCGAACGAAGTCAATAGAGTATTCGCTGATACCGTATGGTTCAAGAGAAATTATTGCCTCGGAGGAAAACTGTTCAGTAGACGACGGAAATGCAGTCAATAAATTTCTTATGGTGTCAAGGCCGCCAGTCCTGGGCAGTAAGATGCCCAACTAGAAGTGACCAAAAGGTCGCGAAGCCCGATCGGAAGCTATATTTTGGTATATCTGGAGGTCACTGCAATCGGGTGCCAAGACCCAAAGATGGCGGAGGTTTTAGATAAGCCTCGTCCCTTCACCAAAGGGGAAGTTCGTACCTTACACACGACTTCGATTCTGGTACTGGTGGTGGTACTTTCAGTACCGGAAGGGTGCTACTCAACTCTTTGTTTTGCTATCTCGTGCGACGACGAACTGTGCCTTGAGCCTTCACGGCAGGTATACCTCTCCAGGGTTATCAGTTCGGCTCTAGTATACAAATAAGCTACTCCAGTATAGGCTGGTGCACTTGAGGTGAAAGATTTAAAAACAAAGCTGCGGTCAGGATTTTTGGTGAAATAATAAAAGCACCAGAAGACAGACTGCATGAAGTCTGCTGACCACTAAGAGAGTCGGGAAACATTCGTTTAGTCTGTCTCCAGGTTGAAGAGTCATGCTATCTGCAGTTGTGTTCATATAAACCCTAACTGTCAATTGAAGTATAAATCGAGGGCGCAAGAAGACTCAACGAGGTTCGGGCCCTAAAATACTTTATTTTAAGCCTGGCAAGTTCCTCGGCGGACCCAGAGAGTACTCATTGAATTTAGCCTTCCGACTGCATTCAGTGAAATTTTTAATTCTCAAACGAGCATGGACGCTCTTAGCTTAGCATGGCCTTCGGAATACATTCAAATGCATCACCGCCTCCATCGATTCTTTACAATGAAGTTCGTTGTCATCAAAATGTGTATATCTTCGCTCAGAAGATACACACAAGTCTTCCTTATGAGGAGTGAAATCCAACGTTGCTGTCCCCCAGAAAGACGCCAGTGCCTCATCCTGGATCGGTTTTGTAGTCAATATGAAACACGACTAGATTCTTTGGCCATTCTTGGGCACAGGGAAAGTCGAATTCGTGTTTTTCTCGCAGCAGGAGTTTTGGTATCAATGCATCAGACGGCATGTTCATGTTCATAAGATAACAGTCATATGGTTGTCGGCGGACAAAGTCATCAATGCCTAACAGACAGGCGACGCATTGGATATCGTTGACCTTATTATAATCTGTAGAAATAGGCCTATTTGTAGCCAACAGCTACTTTTCACTACAGCAAAAGGCTTAGAGGCTTTCCAAGTTACATATCCATGGAAGTTTGTTATCCAGGATGACACCCAAATAAACGTCAGAACTATTAAGGTCGCTATGCAGTGAGTCGACCAACATGCATCATTGAAGTAGAGACACAACGCGGTTGTATATTGACCACAGTTGTCTCCCGAAAGTCACCAGCATTGCTTTTATCCACAAATTTGGTATTCATCTACGTCGTATTGCCTGGTTGATTTACACACACAGTCAAGAGTTGCATTGTCGAAGGCAACGTCAATATTGACGAAAATGCCCAGCGCATTCCTTCTTCTTGAGTGTGCCTTCAAATCCACCTACCAGATTCTTTCACATCGGTAAGCATATTACATCTAAGACAGAAGATGCGTTTAAAAGGCAGTTTGCGCACATGAATCTCGACCATGCTGTTGAACATGAAGGAAGACTGACTTGTAGGTTTGAAGCTCTTGCTAAGCGTGTAGTCTTCTTTTCCGAAGTTCGGTATAAGGCTTTCACAGATCGGCAAGGTTTCGGTATATACGAGTATGCCAATACCAGCTGGCCTATACCTTTAAGTAACAAAACTGGGTACATGCCAACGGAGGAAGATGACTTCAATCCATTAAACGAAGCAACAGCATATTTAATGGCCTCATCCATCCGCACACTGGTTGGGAGCTGATTCTGCTTAGGCAATCTGGGAAGTTAGCCTCAAGCATGAGATAAAAAGTTCCTTATTTTGACTCAGTGTTAATGAGATTTTTTGAGTGATTCAGCCTGGTTACACCAACAGTTTCGGTCTTTCCGTAAAAGTCTTTCAACCTATACAGTCCTTCGAACTGCAAATAACTGGATTATAATGTCTTTGATTCGGTTGAACTCTATTCATTGTCTTTACTTTGTATTTTTGGGAAAGTCCACATTCTTCCCTACTGGGTTACTTATTGTAATTTGTTTCTCATGTAGTCAGGTCCCTATCTTAAGAACACAAGACAATTGATTATTATTTTTGCAACTCATAACTTTGACTGTCAACTATCGAACGATTGTCTAAATCAATTAGCCGCTAACACCAGTCACCCACTTACCAGTGCCAATTTGAAAACCATAAATCAACTCTGCAAATATGGTTCAATTAGTATCAATAGATGTAATTATAGTGAAAAGAAAAAAAACTTAACTACCATTTCCATTACACTTAACGTACCACTCCTCATGAGTCCATTTAGTCGTCTTTAACCCGAGTTCTGCAAGTACCAATGTCACGGATGCGTGGGCTGATAACCTACTCGTACTGACAATATTCTAACACTCAAGCAGCCCCTGGAATTGCTAAGTTATGATCTTGGAAATACGAACACAAGGTGAGAGTGTACAAAATCAACTTTACGAGGTATCTAACTTTTGTTGATCAAAAATCTGTCACCATTTTAAAGTGAACAATTTAATCTGGCGGATTTCGGTCAAAAAAAAATTCAAATAATTTCCCATAGCCTTGTTGCCATTCGTATGTATCCGTTCTGTATCTTATGTTCCTATGACTTCTCGTAACGATGTTGTATCTACACATTTAAGTGGGATGGAATTCAAAGTAAGATATGCGATATGAACCACGACAGGTGGAACGGAATTACGACTAATCGCATTTGCAGATACTCGTATTCGAATGGAGGTACTCGTTACTACAGCACTTGCTCCTGTGGGCGAATCGTAAATTTGACTTGGATAAGATTTATGCATTATCGAATTTCAAATCAGTTCTAGGTTTGGGAATAGGGAGTTGTCAGGTCGCTTAGTACAAGAAGTGAGTAGGCTGCTGCTGCATTTTAGTCTCTCCTATATTTTGGTGTGAACATTTGACACGAATATGTCCACATGTCAACCTAATGGCATGAAATACGAATGAGACATTTTTAGCAAGTTTAATCAGGCTTGAAACGAGACAAGACAGATTTGTCCCATTTTTTTTTACTAACTATCACTGTTAACTAACATAACTGTATTTTTTATCCTGAAACGATCAGAGATTATTTATTGGCGGAGAGTTGATTAGTTTTTTTTAGAGTAACATGCCAAAGTAGGGTAGTATGGAGCTAACTATCTCTTGAGTATTAGATATGTCTAAGCATTAGTCTACCGAATAATGTTATGTTAAAGCCGTATTACCGACATTTGACCAGGATAGTGTCCTCTGAATTACAGCACTTCATCCTCACTCCTGTATCACTAAAGCTGAGGTACCTGAAAAGTTTCAAATTAGAGAGAGAAACCGGATATAGCGACGATAAAAGGACTATCTTACAAATACAAATTGTAATTCTTCAGTCAATTAAAAAGATAAGGTAATGTAATATTGGACCGCACCTCTTAGGAGAGTATGCATCCAAACCTTTTCTCTAAGAAGTCTCTAATATTTGGGTGCCTTACGTTCTTTTTTTAGAAAACATTTTTCAGACAATTTTAAGTTCTTATAAGCCTTGAAACTCACGTGTCTAAAGGTGTAAACTTTACAAAAAGCGCAATTTTTTTTAAACATAAACCCAGAGTATCTCAAACTATTCAAATTCGTTGCGTCGGTTAAGGTCGGCAAGTTTCTCCTGATCAGATAAGACGACATGTTTACTTACTGATATAGCTGAAACTGATGCTTATGATTTGTAGAGTCCTCGTCAGTCAAAATATGAATTTCTTTATTAATGTTGATGTAGCAGCTGCAACTGCTTTCTATGTTGGTCGGAATTTAAGCGCGTGAGCCGAAGACAAACTATGCACCCATCTCTGGTGAACATGGGCCTCAGCCAACAAACACATCCAGCCAGCTTGTTCTTTCGCAAACTGCCTTCAGCTTCGCGAATTCTATTGGGTGAGGTCCTCTTTCGCTTGCGTTCGCCACCTGTCGCTGTTCCCCTGTACTACGCTGTTCCTCGGGGTGGATTCAAATACTTTTCGGACCGAAGCGTTGGTGTCCATATAGACCCAGCCACTTCAGTCCTACATCCTTCATTGTTCCAGCTAAACCAATGTCGCTGTACAGCTCATCTATATAGACGAGACCGTACATCACCCGAAGAATTTATCACTCAAAGCAGCCAAGAACACCCTCATCCATTTTTGGTAAGGTTCCTGCCTCTGCACCATAAAGCAGGGCTGAGGCTATTTAGGTCCTATATAGTATCGCTTTTGTTGCTTAGCTTGTCAAATGCTTTCTTAGCCAAAAGAAGCAGCAATTGGCAAGAGTTATTCTTTGTTTGATCTCAGTGCTGTTATCGTTGCCTGAATTGATATCGAAGCCGTAGACAGTATCCTCAACACCTCCGAGTTATATCTGTCGAGGGTGAGATCTTTACCGACATTCATGGAGCAACGTCCACTCTCCATCGTCGTTCTTTGAAAAGAACCCCAAAACTAGACACTGATTTGAATAGCACGTCTCTAAAGATGGAGTCCTACGCCGCCTTTAAATCGATGAATAGGTTGTGTGTATTGATCTGAAGCTCATGGCTTACCGTCCCCAAGATCTGCCGTAGTGTGAATATTTGGTCGATGGTGGACTTCCCTGCCCTGAAGCTACACTGATATGGATCTATCATTTGGTACAGTGTTTCATGCGTTCACACAAAACGGCCGATGAGATCTTGTATACGATGTTAAGGAAACTGATGCCTCTGTAGTTGGCGCAGTTCAGAGGGTCCACTTTCTGAGGATCGGACAAACAATGCTGAGGTTCCATTAATCGGACATACTTTAGAGATGAGTTGGTGTATGCTCCTTACAAAGCATCATCGCCTGCCGCTTTGAATAGCTTGGCAGTCAGGCGAACCGCTGCTTCAGCAGCTTTGTTGCACTTATGTTTGAATATTCCTATCTTCACTTTATCTAGGCCGGGTGGACGGAATTGATGGCCATCATCGTCCAGGTTGAAAGGTTGATTCGGTTGATTCTACCTGACAGCGGTATTTGGTTCGTCATCGACGTTATAGTCTGCAGAAATGGTCTTTCCAAATCCTCAGCATCGACTGCGATTCTACTACGATGTTCCCTTGTTGATCTCTACAGGCTTCGGTTCGGGGTTTGTTTCCGTGGCATGTTATTTTTACATTTTGGTAAGACTTCCGAACCTCATTCCTGGAGCAGCATCTCTCAATTTCTTCGACCTCACGCTTCTCATTCTTCTCAGCATTGCGTGTTTTTTGCTTAGCTGCACGTGCTTGTCATCAAACCAGGGGCTTCGTTGTTATAGTCAAGTGAAACCCAGCACATCAGAGGCCGCATCTATGATGGCTTTTTAGATATCTTGCAAAACTTGATGCTGGCGGTAGAACACCTTTCAAGAGATTAAGGAGACTTAATAGGAAAAGGGTTTGGCAATCTCTTCCGATTGTAGTCGTTCGACGTTAAATTTCCCCACATCATTAGTTTACTTCTGAGATGTTTGGGATATCCGCAATCGTAGCTTGGCTGCAACAAGGTATTGGTGCAAGTCGATGCCGGCTCCTCGGAACGTTCGGACTTCCAAAAGATTGGAGGACAGTTGATTGGTAAGTTCCTTAAGTGTTCTTGTGAATAAAGATGATTTGCCCTATCGCAAGGCCGATTTGTCTGAATCTGTTATCGGAGGTATTGTCGCGCAGGGCATTACTCCCGACAGTACTACCTAAGATTTCCCCTCTTCCTAGCTATGCATTAAAATCGCCTAGGACAATTCTAATAGAATAGCAAGAAGCTATCTTTGGTGTCGTCATCGTTCTCCTGTGTGGGGTCGTTCTAATAGAATAGCAAGAAGCTATCTTTGGTGTCGTCATCGTTCTCCTGTGTGGGGTCGTGCGCGCGTATAAAGCTAATGTTGGCAAATTTAGCCTTAATGCGGATTCTTACAAAGCGCTCGTTTCTTTGCCGTAAACTCACGGATTCATGTCTAAGTCGGACTCCAACAACAAATCCGCATCCAAATAGGTGCTGATTTTGCCATCGATAACAATCGCCCTAGAAGATATCTCAGTTTTTCAATACTTTTTTTTTCCTTATATGCTTTGCAGCATTTTAATGGTTCCTCTAATTATTCGGCTGCATGTGGCCTATTAAGCGACCGAGCGCTCCACATTCATATCCGAAGTTCATTGTCCTTAATTTGTCTGCATGAGTTGTCAACATTAGATTCGTCCGTATTCGAAGCTTAGTTTTGCTTCGTAGCGGCCAGGTCTACTTCAAGTCAGGCAGTTACTCTGGCCGTGCAACCCCGGACTTGGAGGGCCAGATAGATTTTTAATATTTCCAGGACAAGAGGTCAGTTGTACCGAAGTCATGACCCATTCGCGAATGCGAGCTTATCCGCCACCATATATTGATCGGCCTAAGTTGCAAGTAAGTCCGCGATTTTACATCAGCTTTGATTCCATCTAAGTAATGCATCTACTGTTGCACTTATAGTGCTGGTAGTTTTGTCTGCTGGCTTAGCAAGTCGAGTCCGGATAGACATCGATCAGTGTTCGATCATTTCCACAGTTGCAACAGTGGTTATCGTTAGGTTGATATCTTTCGGCGCCTTCCCTATTTCTAGAGCACCTAACCATCATCAAACGAAATAAGTCAATATTGAACTCCGCAAGGTTACGCCCAACCAAGCTATATGAAATATTTGCAAATCAAAACCCTGACCCGCATCTCTGAGAAACTTCAACTTACCTAGAAACGTTTTCGGAGGCGTGCAAACTAAGGCCAGATATACAATTTTAAAAGCAAAGCTAAAGCTTCTGGCATGCGCCGATATCATCGACAATGCAATTATGAGTGTAACACTAAGTCAGAATGGATCGACACAATAGTAAGCCCCTATTAAAGTGGTCTACCTCAGGACTGCTGTAAAATCTGATACATGAGCTCGAAAACAGGGCTACATTCGGTAATCACTATATCTTTGTCCTAAGGCAGTTGAAAACTTAAGAGTTGTTACGGAACTCTAGCGAGCTCTTACAAAATGTAACACCGTCTTTATACCTGCTGTGCTAAATCCCCGAATAGCATGAACCCTAGGGAAGACAGATGAAGGTACATTTAGTGGTATTTGACTCGAGAATCTTCGATTGAGCTGCTGAATTTTCGCAAGAAGAATTAAGCATCTCTACGAGCACTGCTGCAACATCGACCTGTATGTCGATCAGGTCAGGGTATTAAGTCTAGAAGCCAAAGACAAAGAAGATTCCAGTCAAGGAGACAGGCACACCTTAAATTTAAAGTAAAAAACTCCATCCTGGAACCCGCCTGTATTAGCTTCAACTGGATACCAAGTTCGGTCGCGTCTTACAATGATGCTGACATATATCTTGTCGTTGTCTCACCGCATTAACTCTCCCTCCAAGGATGTCTTTCAACCAAGTCAAAAACAGATTTTATGTCCTTTCGGTCTCCAAATATTTTTGAGTGTTTCTCAGTTCAGCGATTAAATATTTGTTGATCTGCATCTCTATCTATAAATATCTCCTGAGTATTCTAAGCTTCACCGCGTTCGTACACCTTTAAGTCAACCTCATGCACCTGGTATCGAACTGTCCTCGGACCCTAATTTCTATATTGATTACATTAAAATAGAAAATAGAAATCAAATATAAAAAAATAAAAAAAATCATATTTAACTAGTTTTTGACATGTGCGTTCCTATGTTCGTCTAATTCAAAGTGAAAGCCGCCGATTTTATGGCTTCCTCAAGATTAGCGCTCGAGTACACAACTTAGATGTAAGTGCAATCTGTGGCTCAGCTTTTATGTACATTGAAGGACTTGGCAAATGGTTGTGTAATTAAGGTAGCTCTCGTAATCACATACTGCAATCTCTTGGCAAAACTGAAATCGATTTTTGGATTTTATTACCCACAGCCTAGGGTCAGCAGCATCATAAGCAGGAAACCACAAAACCATGAAAGCAGTTCCATTGCACTGGTTGTGGTGGTACTGCTGAGTTTTATTAGATTTGAGGTTTTCAGAGGATTACTTGGGACCGCGCCCTTTATGTGGAAGTCAGGTTGTTGGCTTTGTTTGGGATTTTAAGGGTGCGGAGGTAAGTTTTGTATCTGGTTGTTCATCTATTTCTTTGGTTTTATTTATAAATGTCAGTTGAATGCTTAGGAAAGCACGCCCTGATTAGTCACTCAATGGAGTTCTCTGATCTCATAAAGAGTGTTAAATCACCATCACAGCAGTAAGTGGGGGAAAATAAGTCATTCGAGAAAATGTGACTGTCGGGTAGCACTTATGATATTTTATTGGGTGTATTGGAAGCTCTGGATAGTTCTTAGTTGAAGTTTAAGCAAGGTGATCTGTCATTACTCCAATCATCCTCCCGCGTGAACACCGTACCACATAGTGGCTTTGAGTGGATGTAATGGCTCATACGTGGATTTTCAGTGACCCAGAAATGAAGATTTTGCTTATTGACGTAACCGCTTAAGTGGAAATGCACCCCGTTTATGATAATTTTCGACAAAAAATCAATCTTCGTTGTTGAAACAGTTATTGCACGCTCTTGCGGAGTATAGGGCTCCATTGCTTATCTGTTTGTATACTGCAACTGTCTTGTTCACAAATGTCAACTATGATTGACGTACGGAGCCATTTGCAAAAATTATAACATCTTCCGATAGGATGATTAATTTTGCGCCATCTTGTAGATACTGAACTGAAGCAACATCCTTTTCTTTCGATCTGATCCAAAGGGAAAATGTATCTCTGATGGATTTTCCTTCATACACTTCTCGAATGAATTCGGTGGTGCAACCAACAAAGGCTGCGAAATTTGGATGTCACAGCAGAATCACCTCTAAGGAAACCTTTGAACACCAAGACTGGCGTTCCTAGAAGAATGTCCGATTCACCCGTCTGATGTTTTGATTTGGAAAGACTTACAACGGCAACAGTTTGAACGTAGTAGATGAAACTGTGGGAGCTCGCCAAGGCAGATAGTATTCCAGCGAGACATGCGATATGGAAATCGAAACTTTTAGAATAAACTGTTAGGCGCAGCTAAAAAAGGCTAAGCAAATCTTTTGAAGTTTTCAAGCTTCTAAACCTGAGTGCGCCATCTTGATGAGTTTTCATATCCAAACTTCTGAACTCAACAATGAAAAGTGGAAGACTTGTTCCCACAAAAACATAAAGCTAGAACGGCCAGAATATAGATGGACGAAGCAAAAATTATTGTTGGCCTTCAATGATGCGACCAAAACCGATTAAGGATGCATCTTTGGTGATGACAACTAAAGAATTCTCTTTTCGTGGCGAAAACTTGCTTTTGTCTTTCAAGCGGAGATACGAGGGCGGGTCAATAAGTCCGTGACTTTTGGATTAAAACACAGATTTTTTGATAAAAAAATAATTTTATTTTTCAACGTAGTCTCCCTTGAGCTCTATACACTTTGTCCAACGCTTCTCCAATTTTTTTATCCCTTCCAAAAAAAATGATTTGTCGAGGTCCTCAAAATAGGCCTTTGTTTGCGAGATGACTTCATCATTGGAGTCAAATCTTTTTCCACCAATCCATTTCTTCAGGTTTGGGAACAAGAAGTAGTCGCTCGGAGCCAAATCTGGAGAATAGGGTGGATGAGGGAGCAATTCATAGCCCAATTCATGGATTTTTGCCATGGCAACTGCACATGTGATTGTGGTCGACTGTGAGCAAACGCGGCACCCATCTTGCGGAAAGCTTTCTCATGCCCAAGTGATCATTCAAAATTGAAACCACTGAGCCATGCGAGATCCCTACGGCTTCCACAATCTCTCGCACGTTCAATCTTCGGTCGGTCAACACCGTATCGTGAATTTTTTCGATTGTTTCGGGTGTACAGACCTCAACTGGGCGTCCAGGACGTTCGGCATCTTCAGTGCTTGTACGGCCACAACGAAATTCAGTAAACCACTTTTTTACCATTGAAATCGATGGTGCAGAGTCCCCATAGTATTTATCAAGCTTAGCCTTGGTCTCGGTAATGGTTTTTTTTCGCAAGAAATAATGCTTACTAAGCACACGAAATTCACTTTTTTCCATTTTCTCCTCAAATTAGTGAGTAGTCTGATAAAAATAGCTGTCAAACACAAACTAGCTGACGCAGCAAGTTTAAATTTTGACAGGAGTCAACTGACAGATGCCTGTTGACAGGAGCAGTGTTGCTGTTTCAGTAAAGAGGTCAGAAATTCAAAAAGTCACGGACTTATTGACCCGCCCTCGTATCGATTCTTCTTCACTCAATCACCAAATTTGTTGGTGCTACAGGACTGCATATTTTTTAAAGCGTTTTGAAACCGCCCTACTTAACCTGAGACGTTCAATACTGCCGTAAACGCCGTCTCTGTTGTAGTTGAGTCGCCCCTCACTAACTGCCCGAGCTACGGGGAAGATTAGCGGTACCGCAAACTTATCCTGGATCAGCCCTTTCATGTCCAAATAGAGGAACGCTTCAGGGGGACGAAGCCTTTCAAGCGCATAATCTCATGGTATAAGTAGTTGAGGTAGTAGGCCCCAGATATCAGGTTGTTGGATGAGGTCATTGCTCTTGTAATGTGCCTTCGAGTCAACTTAAGCTGTCCACTCTCATTAGATTCGCTCTGCTATATAGGACCTCATTGGTATAGAATTTTATGTACCTCGATCCTGGTGTTCTGTAAAGGTGAAGGCAAACCCTAAGGCAAGCCCTCCCAAACACCCGAATCTTTTCCGTTAAGCTTGCTCTCACATTGAACCACACGGGACACCAATATACCAGCATGGGCCGGATAAGGGCCGTGTAGCAGATGATTTTCACCCTCGCATGGAGTTGGCTGCTATAGAACAGTCTCTTTGTAAGGGCAAACGCACCTTTGGCTCTGGCTAGAGGAGCATCTATATGTTTGTTAAAATACAGATATTGATCTAGCCAGATCCCAAGATATCTGACTACATTTCGACAAGCAAGTGGCTGGCCGTGCTGTCCAATGATTGAGAATTTTCGCCAATTCTTTCTGGTCTCCATAGAGGCACCAGACAACGGCGTTCTAAACAGAATGGTTTCAGATTCTGAAAGTTGCTCTTCAGCTTCCAGTCGTCGCAAAATCGCCTTATTTGTTCAAAGTCACGTTGCAAAAGCATGGTAATGACCTTGACGATATGCTTTTGTGTAAATGTTGAATAAGATCGGCGAGTTAACCGCACCTTGTTGCAGACAGTTTTTAATATGGAATACTCGTATATGCAATCATAATGGCAAGGATTGTCAAATTGCACCCTTTCACGATTTCCAACGCACTTGAGGATACAGGGGCGAGTTTTTTAGGACCTAAACCTGCCATAATACTGCGTGTAAATTCGATATCTAACCAGTTTCTTGTTAAGTACTCTTCTCTATTCTAAGAAAACGCATGAGTTAAGAACTGTTGTTCTCGAAGTTATTCTAAAGAAAAGAGGCAGTTTTAAAAAGTAGTTTAGTGAACGATACAATTTATTTCAAATTTACCGAAAAGGTAAAACGGACGTTCTTAAACTTTCAGAGACCACTATAAAAACCCACTCCTAACCAAAGATCATTTTTGCAGACCTGTTAAAAGGTGAAGTCAGCGACAAGTTACCAACGACATTTCATTTCATTTTTAATGCATTTTTATTTCAAATATTCAATGACTCTTACATGCTAGACAAAAAAATGCTTAAAAATTAGCTTAAATAACTTAAAATAAAACAATCTTATTCTAACTTACTGACCCCATGCGGGCACTCTAAGTTTAACATTACACTTAACCTATGTCTTTCAACGTAACGTACAGAAGTTTGAGGAATAAAGCCGTCAAAGCGAACTCTCTCATTATACATATTATTGGGGTAGTAAGCCCCAGAGATCAGGTTATTCGACGAGGTCATTGCTCTTGCAATGTGCCTTCGAATCAACTTAATAACAAAATTGTCCACTCGTATTAGGTTCGCCCTGTTGTAAAGGATCTCATTAGGATAAAAATGTTTGTACTCCGACTCTGGTGTTCTGTACAAGCGAAGACAAGCCCTAAGACAAGCCCTCTCAAACACCCGAACCTTTTCCATTAAGCTTGCTCGTACATTGAACCACACGGGACACCCAAATACCAGCATGGGCCGAATAAGGGCCATGTAGCAGATCACCTTTACCCTCGCATCGAGTTGCCTGCTATAAAACAGTCTCTTTGTAAGGGCAAAAGCACCTTTGGCTCTGGCTAGAGGAACATCTATATGTTCGTTAAAATACAGATATTGATCTAGCCAGACCCCAAGGTATCTGACTACATTACGACAAACAAGTGGCTGCCCGTGTTGTCCCATGATCTGAAACTTTCGCCAATTCTTTCTGGTATCCGCAGAGGCCCCAGACAAAGGCGTCCTAAACAGAATGGTTTCCGACTTCTGAAAGTTTATCTTCAACTTCCAGTCGTCGCAATATTGCTTAATTTTATCGAAGTCACGTTGCAAAAGAATGTTTATAACCTCAATCTTTGGACCTGATCTGTACGCGATTAAGTCGTCTGCGTACGCTATGGCATGGTGAAGTGAACCTATCAGATCACTTGTGTAAATGTTGAAAAGGATTGGCGAATTAACCGCACCTTGTTGCAGACCGTTTATAATGTTGAATGTACCAGTACTTCTAATTGTATCGAAGATCGTTTGAAGCTTATCTTCGAAATGAAGGGGGGTTGTTCCCTTTCATTGGCGATGACATTATTTGCCATATTCTCGTCACTGAACTGGGTGAAACCCGAGTTCTCGATTCGCCAGTTCACTATTTCATGGTGTCATTCGCCTTGTACACTTCCTGGAAAGTCGCTCCTATAGCCTCTACCTTCTCTTGGGGATCTTCGATCACAAAGACGTTGTCATCATCAACAGCTTCATTAGGATCTATGATTGCTGTTGAGAGTATGCGTTCGTTGTCAGTCGTTCGGGCGATTTTTAGACATGAAAGGTCGTCTTGATCTTTCCTCCGAAATATTTTATTTATTTGCGGGAACATATTCGGGTTGCTGGTATTTACAGCCCGAATTTTGTTGTTCCAATACAAACTTACAGAAGCCCTGTAATTTTCTTTAATTAATGTTTGGAGGTTTTTGATCGACGACTTTAATGTCATAAACTCCGGGTTATGTCTGTCAGTAAACTGTCTGTACAAGGTCTGCAGTCTTGAGAGTAGTCTACTTCTATGTCGATGAAGTGCGTCAATAGTTGCATTGCGGAATAAGTCTTCGTTGTCAGTGTGTTGATACCGAGGTATCGTTTTGTCCATTGTTCGTTTAATTGTCTCGTCCATTAGTTTTAGATATCTGTCAATCTCCTCGTTTGACAGATTTCTGTTGGACGGTGGGTAGAGCGAATTCGAGGAGAGTGCTCTAGTCAATGTCCTGGAGAAGTGTGTCCAACGCACCCTATTGTAGTTGTAGGAATGCCTTTGAACATACTCATCCAATTCCGCAATTTCGTTCGGAACGATTATTTCGGTACTTAGACCGCAATGGTCACTGTCATACACAAAAGTGCGAAGACAGTTTACAGTTTGTTGATTCGTACCTGTCAGTTGTATTCGTGTGTCAAACAACAGCAGATCCAAAGAGGAGCCATGTCTAGGAAACGACGGACTATCCGTCGCCTTTTTGCTGAATCTATACATCACACTGTGTTGACCCCACCAATTGAGTAATAGGTTCCCTCTAGTATTTGGTGTATTATTGCCCCAGTCGCTATGTTTGGCGTTGAAATCTCCGCCGATAATGAAGTAGTTTTCCTCCAATTCCAGTCTCAGAAATCGTAAAAGTGTCTCGAGCTCTGAGATGAATAGGGTGGATTGAGTAGCCTTAGATGCATAAACTGACACCTTGTACAACCGCTTTCCACTACGGATAGGGATATACATGATGCATGCTTCTAGCACCTGAAACCTGCGTACTACACGACTATATATTCTTTTAAAACGTATATCTTTTCTTACGAAGATTGCAACGCCTCCTCCTTGTATGGAGTTGGGTCGATTTCTTCGCATGATTTTATACCTTCTGTGCCTCATTTTGTGTCTTTTGGTTAGCTTTAGCTTGGTCTTTAAGCAACCTAAACAGTGTGGCTCTTCGATCAATCCTAATCAGTGAATTAACATTCACTGCAAGGACCTTCAGGGTTTGCTCCGCCATGTACGTACCCATTACGACTGAAGGTGCGTTAGGCTCGGCAGCAGCGCGTATATTTGATCCACCCGTGTAGCGTGCTCGGTAATTTGATGTTGCAGCTGAGCCATCTGCCCCTGAATAGAGACCAAATCATTTGCCGGTTCTGGTGCTCTAGGCGCTGGGCCCTGAGAAGCAACCTTCGCTTGCTGTGCCGTATTTCCCCTACCTGCCGCTATTTGGGCGTAGGTAACCTGGGGAGTAACGGCTGGTGTTTGTGGTAGAACAGGTGGACGCTTAACTTCCACCTTTTGCTGTCGAGCCAGATTTACTCTTTTTATGTATTGGAACTTAGGACAACCCCGATAGTTTGCGGTGTGTCCCGTGTTCTTACATAAAACACAAGAGAGTTGGCTTTTTTCTGACGCTCCATCCCTACCTAGAGCGCATTCTTCAGACTTGTGGTTCTTACCGCACTTAACGCATCGAAGCTGCGAGTTACCAACGACGTTTTAGAGCAAGTGCTCCCATTCATCTCAAACATAGAACCATGATTGGTTGGCTTATTCGAAAAGGGGTCGGACGGTCGGTCTGTAAATGGACCTGGTCATATAGGGGCTGCACAATTTTTTGGACCATGGCTTTATGAAATCAAATGAACAGTAGGCTTTAAGGATTATCTAATCAATATGCGAGCGGAAATTTAACTCTCTATCGTACAATATTCCAATATTCCAAGGGCGGGAAGGTTTCAAGCTTGGGGTATGAGTTGGCCGTATAGAAAAGTCATAGATTAACATTTAGAGATCTTAAGTTCCAGGCAATTTTATTGACACTAAGTAGAGGAAATTGTTTTTGAGAACTTGATGTGGTCGGCGTAAATAGATAGGTGTTTTCAAGATCCGAAGATATGAATTTTAATAATATGGGGTTAAAGTCGAGATAATACAATTTGAACAAGATCAATTTATGAGACACTTTATCAAATGCTTTAGTGGAGTCTGTATACATCGATCTCGTTGCCATTTTCTAGGGCTGAAAGCGCAAAAGATATGAATTCAACTTAATTTATAGTAGTTGATCCTTCATAAATCCATCCTGATATGAGAAAGTTTTGCAATGGGACGGTAATTCATTATTGCGTTGCTTGCTCCCTTTTTATGAACTGGCGTTATGAAAGAGATCTTCCAAACTTGAGGAATTTTCGATTGTGTGGGAGATAGTAAAGTAAGATTGGTGGCACACTTTTTAAGAAATATTACTGGAAGCCGGTCTGGACCGGGTAAAGAATTATCATTAAGGTTTTGCAACATTATTTCAATTAGAAATAAGAACCATTATCCAAACTCAAATAAAACAGATCCCATTGAAGTAACGTCTTAACTTCCGGTGAGATCAGCTATTATTGGCTTGTATGCTAAATTGAAATGCGGTCGTACAAACACTGATGATGCTTAGTGCCTTCAGCGTCGTCAAAATCGGCAGCTGTTCCAGGAAAACATAAAAAAATCCACGAGATAATTTTGGAATACAGTAAAGAGAAGTTTTTTGCGATAGAAAGTAGTGTTTTTTCAAGCTTACACGAAAATTTAAGCATGCATAAACTGCTATCAAAGTAGGTGCCACATTTGCTCATACTGTTTGGAGCTGCTCAACCGATTTCTCACGTCAGTATGTGACAGTAGATGAGTAGACAGCAGCCGGTGGAAGCCGTCCAAAGCGACTAAAAACGCAAAAGTCGGCATCGCCATTTTGGAACGCTCATCATATTTTCTTCATCGACTATCTTGAAAAGGGTAAAATTATCAATAGCGAATATTTCATGAGATTATTGGATCGATGGAGTAAAGAAATCAAGAATTAAAACGAGCCCAAGTGCAAACGAAAAATGTCTCTGTGGCAGATATAGAAGAAAACTCAAGGATCGATGCTCACTAATTGCTTAAGGTTACAGGGCTATGTCTGGCTTTGACGTTGCTGCCAAACAATTCGTCGTGTGTAACTGTCACTAGGGATGCAGCTGGTATACCATATGTGTAAGTTGATAGGAAAGGTTAGTCTAGAAACAGAAACTAACCCCTTCGGGCAACTTAACTTAAGTCAGTCCAGTCAAAACTGGCGCTTCAATCTAGGGTCAATTCAGGCCATTAGCAACAGTTCAATCCATTTGACGGAACCGTACATTCACCAACATTTGTTGAGCGTAGGTTTAGGTCTTCATTTACAGCATCGTTCTTCCGGAGTAGATTGTAATAACATTCATTCGTGTTCAATCGCTCTACATATTAAGGCCATCCGACGAAAGATTCTGCACGAGCAATCCTTATAACTTGTCACCATTTGCTGTGCATCTTCAAATTTTTTTTTTAGAGGAAGAGAACTTTAAATTGAAATTAAACACAGAAAACCCGATAGTCTTATGAAATTTATGCTTAAATATGATTTTAGACATATGGCAGCCACGGCTGGCCTGTACATGGCGTAATCTAGCGGTCCGATTTCCACACTCTCTTCGCAGTAAATCACAATGTGCGAGTACACAGGATTAATTGTTGACCACTATGACGAATTGACACATATGGATCATCATCGACACTATGTGCCAAGAGTCCATGAAATCCTGATTATGCCATGTTCACCGAATGATGCTACAGAAAAGTACTTCCAAAAATCTTTCAGAATCTTAACCAAAACAAATAGATTCTGTAAGATAATTTTGTACAGAACCAACGAATCAGTTTTCCTAATCGAATGTTACTTATTGACAGAAAATCCTTAAGTCGGTGTAGGACGGTAGAACCCGATGTACAAGATTGCCAATGGTATAACGTTGTCATGCTGTACCCTACTGTCCCCAGATTCAGCAGATGTCAAAGGAAAACAATCCAGACATGTGAACATCGCAATGGGCAGAGCCTTTTGCATGTTTATTCTGCCAAATGTGTAGGCCCAACAACATGTTCCTCTTCAACTTTGCCAACGCTAAACTACGAGTATTCGTATTTCCTCCATCTGCCCTTGCATATCCGTACATCGCACTTCTTCATTTATCGCTCATTCTGCGGAACACATAAATCTAAAAGAACTCATATCCCACTGCTTTTCCATGGCATGGTCCCTATATTCGTATAATTTCTACGCGGTCGGCTACTTTTTTTGTTTTTTTCCTAGAAATTCGAGATCGTGATGACGGGATCTACTTAGATCCAGGTTTTCACTTGCTTCGGTGTGAATAACGATCTCGTTCGGTAGTTGTGCAGCAGTTTTTCCATCGTCCAACACACAAGGTGATGAAATGAACGCTGAATATATTTTGAAATGTTATTTCCCTATCCCCTGGAGGAAGTTTCGGTACAGATACGTATATGGATACCTTGGAGGTATACATAAGTGTAGATCGTGTCTGCACCTGCAGGTAATTATGCTGAACAGAGCATTTTCGATTTATGGCTGCGATAGAGGTTTTTTTCTTTTACGATCTTGAATAATACTCTTATATGAGCAATGAGAGGTACTTAATTTTTTTTCTAAATAGACGACATGACAGTTTGTTACCGTTTTGAGACTTTTGAATGTACAAAGTTAGTCTTAAGTTTACCATTTATTAAAAAAAACACACCGTCAAGGCATAGGCACTTACCTTAAGAAAACTAGATTTAGTTTCTGAATAAATAAGCAGAGGTGTGGTCACTTATAGATATCTATGGCTAACCAGTGCACAACCCCAGTTAGAAAATACTGAGTAATCAATGAGAAATTCTACAAGAAGAAGATATTTGAGATTCAGAGAACTTCGCAATTGCGAGAAATTCCTAGTTGGTGTAGACACGGGTACCACATGGTAAATCCTGAGAGCTTAGTACATTGTACTAAGTAGGGAACTAATCGGCGAAGTAATCATATACAAACCAATGATGGCATTAACACTACGAGGGAAACAATAGTGCCTGGAGTTCGCCGACAGTCTTGGTGAGAAAACCAGGCAAGAATCGACTATGCCTAGAAACAAGGAAAGTCAACTCAGTGAAAAAAAGTACGCCTACCCCCTTCCTCACATCGATGGCTTACTAAGCCGATAGATATATCATTGGAATAGATTTGATGCGTTTTTGCAGGTTTCTCTGGAGGCCAAATCAAGCGAGAAGACAGCTTTGACAGTCGCGGGGTGGCCTTTACATATGTTTATACCAGTTAACGGTTATACCATTTGAATGGGCGATGGAGATGTCTACCTCGATGACCTCTTGGCTTGTCCTCCAGATTTCGAATCTCATGCCAAAGTACTTACTATCTGAGTTGGCGAGATGTTTGAGAGAAGCAGGATTGACGATCGATGTTGAAAAAAGCAACTTTTTCTATCGATGGCAGTCCTGAAACGAGGCCAGTTGCCAGTGCCAAAGACTCCAAGGCAACTTCGTCAGGTCTTAGGGATGAAGGGATAGTGTGGGCAGTTTATTCCAAACTTCACCAGACTATCTGTGCAAATGAAGGACTGCCTTACGAAAGGACAGACTTGCACTATGACAGACGAGGCTTTTAACGCATTTAACAAGTTTAAAGCGACTTTGTTCCCCGCACTTATTATCGTTAATCCGGACTTCAAGAGATTGCTTTACATACAATACGACGCCTCGACGACTGAAGTACCTTTCATGTTTTAGAAGCTTAAATCTACGCAAAGGACTTAAAGCGTCACCGAATTGTTGAATGCTATGCAGCCCTATTGTCAATGAAGAAGTTTAGAGCCTATGTTGAGCTTACCCTTTACTATTGCGATGATTGGAAATTGAAAATCAATTTCCAGAAGTCAGAAACAATCTTGTTTAGGACTCCATTGCGATGGGCTTCTAGGGATACTAGACATAACTGGCGAAATTTGGCCATCACTGGACAACACAGGATGCCATTAGCGGTGAGAAGCGTAGTTAGATACCTTGGTATCTGGCTCGATAAATATCTGTATTTTGACAAACATATAGATGTTTGCCTCACTGGGGCCAAGAAAGCCTTAGCCCTGACAAGAAGGCTGTTTCACAGCAGTCAACTTGTTTCCAGGGTGAAGGTCATATGCTATGTGACCCTAATCAGGCCAGTCATCGCGTATGGTTGCCCTGTGTGGTTTAATGTAGCGCCGTCTCAGATGGAAAAGATTCGGGTGTTTGAAAGGCAGTGTCTTAGGACCTGTCTGGGTTTGTATAGAACACCAGAATCAGAGTACAAAAAATACTATCCCAACAAAGCCCTTTACGATGGGGCTCGTCTGAATAGGATTGACAATTTCCTGATTAAGGTGATTCGAAGGCACGTTGCAAGGGCAATGACCAGCGACAACAGCCTGATCTTTTGGGTTTATTACCCCAATGACATGTACCATGAGAGCTCACTTCTTTCGGGCTTAATTCCGCCGGAGGCTTTTCTTCATATAGATGCTAAAGGTTTAGTGCAAAGTAGGGATGGTATTCCGGTAATATACCACCGCCACCGCGGTGCGAAGGACAAGCGGCTCATCTACGACGGGTATGTCGCTAATGCTCAGGAGCTCCTCCGTTTTAGTACCGCGATTGCGGAAAGGGATCGGGTCGATGCCGAAAAACAGTTCGCCGAATTGTGGTGGCTTAAGGAAGTAGGGAGGGTAGTCATGCTTTCCTAGGTCGGTACGTTACTGAGGTAACACACTTTTCCTAGTTTTAAGTTAGATTAAGGATAGTTAGGGGGATCTCGTGGAAAGGCCGGGCTCGTTAACGTAGGGCGGCACTTGTAAGAAGTGATTGATGCTTCATGGCATCAGTTAAGTCTGGGCGATGCTTGTGTACGATGTTGAGGATTGCCAGGCGCCCGAAATCGCAAGACGGAGACGGTGACCACCCGGAGTGAGAGTCTACGAGTGCTCACCACCCCGATTATATTTAAGTTAGAATAAGTAGCTTAGGTAGGTTAAGTAGAATAGGGTATAGTTTTAAGTTTTATATAAAAATTTAAAAAAATTATAAAGTATCTAAGTTTTTTAAAACTATTTTCTTAGAAATATTTTCCATATATTGATAAATAAGACCATTAGTCGTAAGATAGTTTTAAGGCCAAAAGGCAAAGTTTATTGATATTGTGAAGTTTAGAGAGTTCGGTAAGAGCCAGTAAGCTAGAATAAGTAACAGTCATTGTGAAATAAGATTTAAGCATTTTTGTCTAGGATGTAAGCTTATAATGAAAGAAGAAATAAAAATGAATTTAAAAGTAAAAAAAGGTAAACTTTATAGCAAACTTCTCAAGTAAAATGGAAAAGTGCTCACATATTTGCGTATTCGAAATTAATCGGGCGACTTCTACCATAAACTTGACCTGTGAGGGTGGTACAACGTACAGTAGCTGCTCTTTGAAGGCATCCAGAAATGAAGAGAATCATAGCTATTCGCCGATAAGTTAATATTAAGGAAAGGTTCACCAGAGATTCTTCATTGTATTGACCTGGTGAGCTGAGATCATCCAGTCGTTACCACAACATATCACTCCCCACCGAACCATTAGAGACGGATCGTCGTTAAACGATCTATGGCTGATAGGCCCAGAACTTCATGGATCTCTTCAAACAGCATAAAGCGGAAAGTATAGCGACTTACCACTTTAAGCTATGGCGACTGGTAACATCAGCTGATTGTTTAAAGAAAACAGGCTGACCATATAAGGGTTTACGATGTAAGTGAGTGGTATCTCCTTGTTATCCCACAATTTACACAGTTGAGTGTTTAAGATTGCAAAGCTGGGTACGAAGCTCTATTTATGTTATTTGGATCAGTCAAATGCAAACTATGCGAACATTGCTAGATGTGAAAGACCGAAGCTTGGCTGCGTATGTTAAATTTGTAAATCTGTACTAGAATAGCATGTAAATTATGGCGCAGCTCTCTTTAACTTTACTACGACTGTGGCGAGTAAAACGCTTTTATAATGCTTCCTTCTAGTCGTTCGCTTGCCGTCTCCAGAGAGATAAAACTCAGATGCGTTTTGCAGATATTTGAGATCCTTTTACCTTTCCTGCCTCGAAAATGTATCATCTCTATTCAAATTGCTACGTACAAAGAAGAACAAACCTTAGATGGACTGTTAGGTCAACAAGTCTCACATCCAAACAAATATGACCAAAAGTACATTTGAATCGGTCTATGAGTATAGTTTTTGTACGAAGGAAGCATGTCAGCTACTCTCATTACTCGCATGTTTATAGAGAACTGTCTTAAGTCGTGCTGACTTCCAGCCACATCCTCTATCGAATGACACTCTGTCTGGTATGATAGAGAAAAACCACATTATTAGCATTTTATACCTCCGAGCAGTACACATCAATAGCTAAAGGCATTCTTCGCGCTGATTAATAAGTCAGACTAGATGTATTCGTATTGAGATGAAAAGTCCAACAAAGAACGTCAAAGATTCACTTTAGTCGCGTCTGTCAAAGCAATTCTATCTAACTTTGAGTTATTTAATATTTACATAACTTCACAGGAATGACAATCTATCGATGGATAAACAATTTTCATGCAATATTCATTTACATCTCAATCTAATGTAGAACGACATTCATCCACGTGTTATAACAAGGCTAACGTGATATTGAGTGATTTAAAGGAGGCCATGTGTTATTTGAATTCATCCTATATGTATGATTTTCCCACTTTTGATTTATTGAATTTAAATATTCTGTGAATTGAAGAAGACTTCATAAGATATACGAGTAGTACAGGAGCCATGAAAGAGAAATAGGCGAAATAGGCCCCTTACCAAAGTGTACCAATGTCTTGTTAAGAAAGGATAGTCTTTAAACCAGCAGTATCAGATGGCCCTCTTAGAGATAGAAAAAGAAAGGGCTCCTCAGGTCTGAAGACTTTCTTATTTTCTTAAGGTGGCGCATCAGCCAACAAACATCTCCAACTAGTTCCATCTATCGCTGACTACTACATATTTCGCACGCTAAGTTGGCTGAGGTTCCCTTCCACTTGCAAGCGCTAACTGACTCGCGGTCTTTCTGTACTATGCTGTTCCTCGGCGGAGAATTCAAAGACTTATCGGACCGAGACGTTGGAGTCTATCCGCTCTGAATGACCCAGACATCTCAGTCGTTATAACTTCGCTCTTCTGGCAAAATCGATGTGATGCAAATTTATCGAGGGTGACATTTTGCCCGAGACATAGTCCCTTTTGCTTGACACCCCGTCGACCGTTCTGGAAGGGACGGAAAAACTATAAATTGTTCTGTACCTTGTATCTTGTGCCTATAGATGTTGCGATATGTGGCCTTCAAACCTATGCTGGTGTTTATCAGTCTCGAGCTAAAAAGTGAACTTTTCCGGGCTCATGCCATACTAATAGGGTCCAATCAGGTTGCTGAGGAACGGCTTCAAGAAGCAATTCCTCCCTTTGTAGTTGGTACAGTTCAGAGTGTCACGGAGGTGGTGTCCCGCAAGCTATTCCTTCCGACAGAATGTCAAAGATGCCTTCTCCTACTAGCTTTGCATTAAAATCGCCGAGGACATAGCTGGGCCATTGCTAGTAGGACTTGTTTCAGAGCTCATTGAAGCTATCCTTGATGTCGTCATCTTTCTCCTCTGTGGGGGTGTGCGGGCATACAAATATTTGCAAACCTTGACAGATTCTTGCGGGGTGATCGTGCATATGCCAGAAACTTTAGACTGCTTGCCTTAGTCTCCTCCAACAACAAATTCGCATCCAAATAAAATAAGCTGTTTTTGCCGTTGATTCATTTACAGTAGTCGTCAACAACAGACCCGTTCGTATCCGAAACTCGTTTTCTTGGCAAAACTTCCGTCTTTTTTCCAGGACAATAACATCGGCGGAAGAACCCCCAACTTGCAGAGCCAGTTCAATGTTTGATATTTACAGGACAAGGGGTCGGTTGGACCGGAGCTAATTGTTCGAGGATGTGAGTCCTGCCTTTGGTCCATTAAGGGCTAATCCACCACCATCTTCTTTCCAAGACCCGCATGCGCTAGTAGTTACAAATTGCACAGGCTTTTGAATGCTTGCGCCACTTGTGATCGCTTCTTAGTTTCGCAAAGCTCTTTCAAGAATGATACTGGAGAAGTCAATAAACCTCCCATCACCTTGTCTCAAAATATTAAGTCGCTCCTGACTTTGATTGAGCAGCGTAATGCACAGACGTACGAGCCTGGCAGACATGCCTCTTTATAGCTCGCCTCTATAAAAAGCTGTCGATGAGGTTTAAAAATTGATGACAAAATGGTTTGTATCGATTTAAGTTTGTTGGGATTTCTTGCAGCATCTGTAAGACTGTGAAAATGTGGTCAATTGTAAATTTGTCTGGTCTGAAACCGCACTGCTGTTGCCGAAGGGTTTTAGACGGTCACACAATATGGCAGACAAAATCTTGTACATGATGTTGAGGAGACTTATACCTGTATAGTTGTCGCTGTTAATGGGGTCTCAAACGATACCGGCCCTCCATTCAGCAGACATATATTGTTCTGATTAGTTGAGTTGGTGTATGATCTCTATCGAGTCATTTCCAGTGTTTGCAATGAGTCGATTGTTGGATGGTTTGTGTGGCAATTTAGATAGCCCAATTCCAAATCATTAATTCCTGGCCATAAAAAGTTAGTTATCATGCCTCGGTAGCACTTTCCATTGAATCCAACATTTCTTCCATATTCGTGTTAGAAGAAAAACTGATAATTATGCAGCCACTCTAAAAATCTCAACAAACAGTCACACGTTCAGGATACATTGGGTTCTCTTGATTCTGGATTTCAACAAAACATTTGAGCCTCTCTTGGTTCGCTAATACCAAGGTTGTTGTACAAAACATTTTTTTATGTCGTCTTGACTCCACTATGGGGGATCAGATCTTAAAAAAAAAATTCCAAATTGATGGTCCTTAGAGCTTAGTGCTTTGCATGTTAAAATATATATTTCCTCCCTCTCCACCAATATCAGAAAATGCCTCAACAGCTTCAGAATACCTTTTGGCCCAACCAGTTCTTGTTCCAAACACATATCATCTATCCTAACACCACTTTCAAGTCCTATGACCTCATGGTATTACATATTTGACTGATTACCGACACTGTATAGCCTGTGGCTATCTAAATTATTTTCCTTAAGTGCTCTACAGAACTGAGCCAAGAAATTCTATTAAAAAAACGTGTATGCCCTCGAAGGTAGGTTAAAATTCTAGTGCACCTCCCATTAGTCTTACAGAGTTACCAGCAAATATTCTTTCCCCTACTAAGCCAGGCTACTTACTACACCATGTTCTGGAGAGTTTGGCATAATCAATTACAAAATCGTGAATGGTAGCCACCAGAAATGTGTACAACTCGTTCGAATATAACTCCCGCAACGTAAAGTTGTTTAAACATTTACAACACAAATTTAGAGACCACTTAAGTAGAATCAACACCACAGTTGCCTTGATTTGCCAACAAGTATTTCATGGCAAGCCTCTTTGGGAAGTTCCCCAAGACTGTTTCTAACACGGTTATCAATTTAGCATGTGGCAGTGGACAGATACTTGTAATAGATAAATTTGTTTGAATCGCAGAAAATCCATTTGGCGGGGTGCTGGAAATTAATTTGTTTATTAATATGTTGATCGTGATGTTGGGAAAAAAATTTTGATTGCATTTCATTGACTAGAAAATGTTGATACAACGTAGGATTAGGGTGAGCAAGAATTCTGTACTACTCGAAAACATGCATACGGTGGAGAACTGAAATTGATTTTGGAAGGCGTCAGGGGTGACCATTGCTTTGAATGTGGTCTCGGTTAATGGTCTTTAATCAATCTTTGTATTCAAGGGGTTAGGAGAAACTATTAAGGGTTAGAGAATCCAAAGAACTATCTATGGGTTTCTCTATCATAATGTGCAAATTATCGGAGACATAAGTTTAGGAAAACAAGATTTCAGGCTTCAAGGATAAAGGCCAAATTGCGCTTTAGTAGACCACGATAGTCAAGAGCTTGGCAACTATGGAACTGGTTTCTGTAAGAGATTTCGATAATGTTAAGAGAACTAGTATGCTGTTGCAAATAACTAAGGAGCAGGCACATGAAAATGGGATGGAGGTGTTCTTATCACGTGGAATATTAGGATTCTTGAGTGGACATGGTGTCATCCTTTATGTACATCAATCAATGAGGATGCCGGAAAAGTCAAGTGGTAGTGCACCATTTGAGGCAATCCTTCCATGGATTTCGTGCTTATGAGATACTCGTACCATGTGAAAAGTCAAATGATTCATGCTACACCAAAAGAACATCGAATCCAAATCGGATGTTTAACAATTTTGCCCGCAAACTTAAAGGAGGCCTGGAAGTACTGAGTCGAGAGCAGCCAAACTAAGCTCTATGCTCAAAACTCACTTCACGCTGAACCTGATCAGACCCAGTTCACACATGCTTCTATCACCAGAACTACTTAAATATTTAGTAACTTGGATGGCATTACAGTGGGGTGAGACCTCAGCTGATATGCCTCTCCAGTGTTGTACAATACATTTTTCCCCGATTAAAACGAATTAAATATTGTCAATTGCCGGGCTGCCGGCAAAACGAAATTTATAAAAAAAAACGTTCGAACCAAAACCCGAACCACGCAGATGGTGGTTAAAATTCGTGTGCTGTCACTTGGGATCAGGGATGAAAAAGAAAAAAAATGCCTTGGGGAAATTTGCACTGGCAGCAAATTGTTTGATGAACCTATCGGCTGCTCAGCTGGGCTGGGTTCAGGAAAATAATTGTGAAAAAACTTCAGCTATAAAAGAATTTCGTTGATATAATTAGGCGCCATGCACTTTTTCCGATCGGAAGTGCAAAACCGTATGCCGTAATGAAAATCGGAAGGAAAAATCACGCAAGAAAAAAACCAAAAAGTACGTTACAAAGGGGATTTATTTCCAAGAAAGTAGGAACAATATTTGGCCGGGAAGCGGTAACAATACAACGTTACTTTAGAACCGGATACAGAAGGTACCACAGATCAGAATTAACCATGCCCAAAAAGATTCACCCGGGGTAACATGACACTATATATTATAAGAAACCTATGTCTAAAAAAATGGGTACTTATCCTTCATCCGTAAAACTACCTCCTCTGTCAGTCTTCAATTCGTCCTTGTTTCCTCCTCACTTCCTGCTCTGTTTGAAGCTTTTAGTCTTCCTCTTTTTTTTTTTTACCTTTTAAACTTACGCTCACGCTTTCTCCTTTTTTTGTTTTCCTCCTCGCCGTTCAGACGGGTGCAACGTGCCAATTTTGGCTTTTGTGTGCACCACTCCGCAAATTTGTTGAAGTGTGCCACCGTTGCTTTCCCTCTCTTACACACACTCATGCACGTCCCATTCTTATTTCCCACATCTGGGGAAATTCCTTTCAAGATTGGGGTTTCCCTTTTGGCCCGAGCTAATATTTTCCCACGACATTGGGGTTGCATTCAGCCCCAATGCAACACCAGTCCCTCCCAAAGTCCCTGGCCTAACCGAGTTCATACTTCCTGATCATTATCCGTTTCTAATAATGATCGGTTGGGGTGAAGTGAGCAACTACTACGACGGGCCTTTTTGGAGGAAGTTCTACTTTGAAAACGCTGCCCAGTACAACTTAACGACATCCCCGGTGAATCCCTTTGGTTTTGAGTTTCGGTAGTGTGGGGCACGCAGATAGGGGTTCAGTCTTTACAGAGCTATTAATTTTACAAAAGGTTTTTTTTTTGTACACCGGATTGCGATGGGTGACCGTCCGTCACCAAGTAGAACGTCGGTGATATCAGTTATACCCAGAGGGTTCCAGACCCTGAGACTCCTGTCTCTTCTTCTCGTAGACCTATTGGTTGTCCTCTCCGACAAGCATAAAAGCAGAAAGACAGAGTTCAAGAACCCACCAATTTTTCCCGCTAATATACTTCTCCAAGGAGACAACGGACATAAAGTGAACGGGTGGGGCAAGAAGTGGATCGGGAAGGAGAGACAGGGATGGAGCGGAGATGCCTCCTAAGGCTAAGGAAACTACCGGATTGGAAAGACAGCAACAAGGGCAAGAGCCGACGACTTTGTGAATGGCTCTTGTTCACTAAAACGTTGGACGCTTGCGCCTTCCTCCAAATGGTTACCTCAACGGACCGTCTGTCCTACCTGCTGTAGTTGATCCTTCAAGATACTAGGAGGGTGCACCAATGGCTGATGGACCCATGGCTGCCCACCACCCTTCTGGGATTTTGAAGAACCAATACGAAAGAATATGGTTGAGTGAGTCCGAAAGGAAAGGGAAAGGGTAGAACTTGTTGTGGTGAATTTTACCGCAACACCAGGTAAAGCAATCTTTTAGCAAATATTTCCTCTTGTGTGCGCCACATAAGATAATGTCGTTCTTTACCACGTTTTCCTTTTGGGTTATCCGAACACTTCTCAATAGTTCGTTGTTCAACTTCTTCCAAGCTCCATTGATGCCAGTGGGACCAAGAATAAGCCGAAGACCTTTTAATTTGGAGTGTTAATGCTTTTTTGCCATAAAGCAGGACTGAGCTGATCGGTTTAGTCGTAGTAGTACGACTTTTACTTTTATTTCAAATAAAAAAAAAATAAAAACAATTCATTTATGTAGTTAGATACTTGGTCTATGCATGTGGTGTGCCTGAGGGCCATCTAGCAGACTGACAAATTAAACATTGAAGTAAATAGTTTTTTTTTTTTCACTTTAAAATTTTCTTCGATTATGTAATTTCGATAGCGAAATCCATTTAGAGCGTAGTTATAAAATATCTCCCATTTGGGGTCCCCGTTAAGTGTACTCAAGATTTCCTTAAGCTCGAGTACCTACACTACAAAGAACTTAGCTTGAAACTCTTTTGAGATGGGACACACCGTACGAGGGTTGTCTGAAAAGTTTCCGACCGAATGATACAAGACATTTTTTCTCCAAATTTTTTTTGTTTTTCTACATAGTCCTCTTGTAACTCTACACACTTCTCCCAGCGATGCTCCCATCTATCTAACCCGTCCAAATAGTACTTGGGGTTTTTCTCTGCAAAATAATTATGGTGATGAAGGTGATTTCCTGCTCATTTGACGAAAATCTCTATCCTCCGAACGCAGTTTTTAGATGAGGGAACAGAAAGAAGTCGCTTGGGGCTAGATCTGGTGAATAAGGCGGATGGTCAAGCAGTTCAAACCGTTATTCATGGATTTTCGGCGTGGCAACCGCTGAGGTGTGAGACGGCGCGTTGTCTTGGAGAAACAGGATTTTCTTTTTCTGCAAATGTGGCCGTTTTTCCGCAATTTCTGCCTTCAGCTTGGCAAGTTATGATGCATAGTATGCTTCTGTAATGGTTTTTCCTTTTTGAAGATAATCGATTAGGATAACTCCTTTACTATCCCAAAAAACAGTCGCCATCACTTTCCCAGCCGAAAAAACAGTTTTCGCTTTTTTTGGAACCGGCTCGCCCTTTGCAGTCCACTGTTTTGACTGAATTTTTGTTACGGGCGTATAATGGTGTATCCAACTTTCATCTACAGTAATTAATGGGTGCCAAAACCCGGATTTTTTGCACTAAACTGCACCAACAGAGCATTGGAAATGTTCATTCGAACACGTTTTTGGTCTAACGTAAGCAAATGCGGCACCCAACGCGCGGACAGCTTTCTTATGCCTAAATCTTGATTTAATATGTAACAAACACGTTCTTTGGACATTTTCATAACCTCTACTATCCCTCTCACTTTAATTTGGCGGTCGTCTAACACCATTTGGTGAACTTAAGCAATGTTATCGTCAGTGGTTGCAGTTTTTGGACGTCCTAAACATTCATCATCTCCCAAGCTCTTACGGCCACGTTTAACTTCAGCTGCCCAAAATTTCACTGTGGTAAATGATGGTGCAGAGTCCCCATACATAGAGTCCAACTCATTTTTGATTTGCGTAGACGTATTGCCTTTCAAAAACAAGAATTTAATAAAAGCTCGATGCAGTAAGTAGCTGTCAAAAGATGCACAACTAGCATTCACCGGCTTTTATTGACGAGGGCCGCTATCTTTACGTTGCGGTCGGAAACTTTTCAGACAACCCTCGTAATGAAGTGATTCACATCCTATTTTTCTCTGAGATTGCAAAGGCTGCACAAAACTGGAAGATCCGGACGATGTGGAATGGAAATCAATTTAATCAGCTCAAAAAAAAAAAAAACAGATCAATGTGGCGCTGGCAGCCCGGTATGGGCCATGGCCTAGCTTCTTGACACTCATTTGTGTTGCTTTGCTCATGTTGTCATTTTTGTCACATCTGAGCGGGGCCTACGGATTATCACTGAATCCGAACGGCACTCCCTATAAGCTTTTTTATAGGCAATTTTACTTTCGGGAATTTGTTATTGCCCGCTGAAAGGGTGATGACGATTCGAAAAATTGTTGGCGATGTCGGGGATCGAACCACGGACACTCTGTGTGATAGTCAAATGAGCTAACCATCGCGTCATCGCCAATCAGCTCACCTCTAATTAAAAAATCTGAATTAGCTGAATTAGTTGAAATCTTCAGTTAGCTCTAATATTGGTGATATAGTGATGACCGAGCCTCATTTCCATATTTGTCATAGATTTTATGACCTATCTTCTCCAGCAAAGTGTTAATTCTTCGCTTTAGTGAAGTTGGTTGATCATTAGATGTAACGTGCAGGTCAAAATCGTAATCAAACGCTAGGGCCATCCATTCTTCGACACGTTTTTCCTCATACTGGAACATTTGGGAAAGCCCTATCTTAAGTATATTTCCTTGTTTCATCTCCATGGCCCGTACTTTATCATCCAAATGAAGCTTTAGGGTATTCAGTAAAAGACATACAACATCCAGGCGAAGCATGTAATTTGGAGAACTGCTGGCAAATATGAAAACTCGCCTGATGCCGTAACGCAGAAATTTCTTTCAGTTTTCAAAGGATTTGTTGCCTGCATAGAAAAGGATGCAGGATGCAGTAGTTCGGAATATTTTTTGCTGCGCGTAATGTGATACGAGTATATGCTTGTACCTCAAGCTATACCCTTTACCCGTTTAGCTTCTCTTTATTTGACTTATAGATGTTTGTTTATGCTTAGATTGAAGGTAACCAATACTCAGAGATATTTTTACTCTCACACAACCCCGATTCAAGGAATAATTTGGTGGATGTGTTCAGAGAAGAAATGCCTCTGTAATTTTTCGGATTATCATAGTCTCCTTTCTTGAATAGTGGGTACATTAATACTTTCTAAAGGGATTCAGCAACATCCGCAGTTTTACATATCCAGTTATATTCTTTTGTAAGTTCGATGCGCAATTTACGAGTATATAAAATTCGAATGGAATACGGTCATTCCTTGCAGCTTCGATCTTCTTCGATTTTGTGGGAAACGGCCCGCTAGTGTATTTGTAGGTTTATGTACATACATCGATCTATCATTCTGAGCGACTACAACAACCTAGTCCCTTATCTGAGTTTCAATCCATCTTTAATATTCCTTATAAGACGATGTTTCTTGCCATACCCTTAGCTCCATGGTTCACGTCTACAATTTTCACACTATTCCAAAAAAACCGAAAGCTTAATCATATGTTTGCAAAGCTCTAAGGGTGAATGACCTGAAGCATGAAAATCATCAGATTATTCTGTATTGGGGAATAAAACGGAATTTGTTTAAGCTAATACGAGGCATTAAGAGAAGACTGGACAGAAACCGATAGTCAGTTGTGGAGTGGATTTATTAGAGTCAAAAAGTACAGACTGGAGAAGATTGTCGAAGTGAAAGTAATTGAAGCAAAAGTTCCCAAAGTGAATATAGTTATATTGTACATTGTGTCAGAAAAGACTTATAATTGTGATGCAGAAGTAGACCTTAAGAATGTTTAGCTAAAAGCTTGGACGTTTGGGGGCGTGAAAGGATCTGTTGGGCAGCGATGGAGCAAGATGTAAGGATAAAGATTTATATAAAAAGGGGTAATTGCTAAACAAACTAACGGATCATGCAATTACCAAGGAGTGTCTTAGCTTTACTATGCTAGACACTAAGGGATGGGTTAATTCAGTAAGAGAGCATTTCATCCGACTCTCTCCTCTCTTACTTCTCTGCTAGGGTTTGGGAAGTATATTATTTGCTTTTTTCCAATATAGAAACTATCTAGGTCGGTGGCGGCGAAGGACAAATTCGGATTCCTAATTCTTTTTTTTTCAAAATTCGCTCAAATACCAACTGGAGCCAGACATGAAGAATATGTAACTGCGGTTGGCCGCTATTAGCAGCAAGATCCCCCCCCATTCCGACGAGCTTAGGACGGAGCTTAAACTAGCATGCCTGCGGCTGCGAATTGGCCTAACCCCCTACTACTCTTTGCCCGGACTGGCCTTTCGAGATGCCTGCTTGGAGGTCATAAGGGTGAAGGAAAGGTAGTAGGGAGAGTCCTTTAAGATCAGAGGGTGCATAGTGGGGTATTCTCCTCTTTTTCTTTTGTTTGTTTTCCTCAATGAACGTAAAGGACTCTGGGTTAAGTGCGTAAGAACTGAGCACACACCCTAATAATTATTATCCTGTTCAGATGAAGGTGTTAATAAATATTTCAAACGTTACAATTTGAATACCTTTACTTCGGCTTCGGGGTACAATCCTTGTCAAACCCTTTTTTGTTTGTTATTTTTTAATTGGGACCTATTTCCGGGAGTAAAGTCAGCTTTTTTTCTAATTCTGTTAGAACTTCTACATTTAATAATGGTGATCAGATTATACAAAATCTTTTGGTTTCTCAAATTTATAAGAGTTAGTCATTGCGTGATTAGCAATGTTTAGTTGCCTAATTTGATAGCCGGTGTTGAAGTGTATAAAGTCGTGGAATTGACGTAAGCTGCTATATGGAATTTTCTGTGGATACAAATAAGGACATTTATTACGATATTGCTACTTCTAATGGCTATAAAGCCTTTAACATCGATGACTATCAGCTGGGGCGAACTCTAAGGAGAATCAAAATTCTATGCATAGCGTTCAGGGAGATTAGTTTCATTAAATACGACAAATCATCCATAAAAACTTCAAATATATCAGTCGGACTCGGTCCCTCCTATGATCTCTATGGAGATAGTGGTCTCGACACCAAGAAGTATAACTTCGCACAACCTGGTCAAAGGACATTGAATATTCACCAAGATTTACTGTGCCTTCGACAGAACTTTAAAAATATGATTTACTCATTCAGACAACAAAACGGAGACGTCACATTAACTCAGTAATCTTCAACCTTCATCCATTTATAGATGACTAATCTACATAGGTAACACTATCACTCCGGGACGAGCCTGTATCTGAATTAACAAGTCTCTTCAGTTAGATTGACCCGAAGCTTACTCCGTCTATTTGCACACTCCACTCCACACTCCACACTCCACACTCCACTCTACACTCCACTCCCTACCTCATTGTCCCTCGCTTCGAAGATTGAATTCGAAGCTCGCACACGCAAACGGGACCGAATGTCTTACAAAAAAAAAAATTTCCAAAACGACATCTTCATAAAATAGAGGATTAGCCTCTAAACCTCTTTTGCTAACTTTCGTTTCACTACTAGTGACCCTTTTGTCGATATTATCCTCATTCGCTGGTAGTTGCATAGACCTTTGAAAGATTGTCCCTGCGTTGCTTATGAGTTCTGCACAATTTCTTTAAGAACGACGCAAGAGAAGTCACAAGACATCTCATCACCTTAATTCGCTTCTGATTTTGATGGAGCAGCGTTCTCAAAAGTCACCTAGGCAAGACGGGCGAGATGGGCGCGAATGCCAAAACTAGGCATTGCTCAGCATTGTGAACAATCTTCAATAGTTGATGCTCGTGATATGGGATACGGAAACATGGCCGTTCATCTGTTTTTGATGAGGATTGCCCGACCACCCGACAGATGTATTTACCGTTGAAAAGATCAGGGGCCCTAGATACTTTCAAATCCGATGTATAAAAGTGTTTGGAGCTCTTCAAACGAAGTCCGCAGTAGTTGTATCAGATCGTCATCATTGATGAGACCTCAATCCACAACTATCGGAAACCTTAATCAATCCAATAGAGTTACCAAACCGCATCTGCTCGAGAGTAGGCAAAAAAAAAGTCCAATCGCCTGAAAGCGTCATGGTAACGATATTTTAGATTCGAAGGGAAAAATCTTATGAATTTTCGGAAGAAGATTAGCATGATCAAAATACAGTAACACAGAAACCCCAGACTCGCCTGCTTAGGAACTTTTTTTGGCACTCTAGGTTCGAGCAACTACATAGATGCACAGGAGAATCTTGTTACCTGCGACACATATAAATATGACTAAACTCTCAACGCTATCTTCCATTTAACAGGGATTGGTCCTCTGGACAACTTTCACTTCTGTTAATTTGACCTGCCGGGTCTCATTTGACTCCTATGCTATGCACATAGTGACTGACTAAATGACATTATCCTTGTGGTTGCTACGGACTTAGGAAATCAACTTTCCCTGCATGGAGAAATGAGAATACATTGCTTCTTTTTACAGAGGTAGTGGTAAAGGAATTCTTCGGGACGCCTTTAAGAAGTCAGAGACTTCCTGTTGCGGACTTCTGTTTCATATTTTAAAGAGATATTACGCTTTTGCTGACTTCCTTAATATTTTAGGCATTAATGAAAATGTCTCCTAAAATGCGATGACGATCACCTCTGTATTCACCCGGCTAACGCTTGCAACAACTACGCATTGATTTAATTTTTGAATGTACCATTACTGAGGCGATCAGTCTTCTCTCCCCAAAATTTGAAAAGTGCCAACGAAATGAATGTCATATTGCACTGAGAGTGGACTGGTTCTTTGTCTGAGCTCTCTATCCCGACAATTTCTAACTTTTCATTACTCATAATTACAAATGGTCACCAGTTACAAATACGCGTACTTAAGTCTGAATCAACTGTTCACAATAAATAATTGGCACTCCTTGGCGCTTGAGATCATGTTGCAACTTATTCATAGACGGTAAATCACGCAATGGCAATCCCCAGGAAAGCAAAAGACTTATCACCCAACCGTTAAGCTTAAGACGATTTGCATTTAAGATTAATTGACAAAGATACTAAATCAGAAATAAAAATGTCTGCAGATGAAAGATACGAAAGTTGACGTAAGTGATAGAGAGAAAATGAGATAATAACTATTAGTATGTGCGAACATTTATTTAAAAGAATTTCGTACTCTCGACGAAAAGATAATTATGAGTTACTGTATATAAAGACATAATTTACGTCTTGTTCAATCAATATTATTGCCAATTTACTGGATTACTAGAACCTCTACTAATAGTGACACCACATCCCTGTTATACGAGTAAGTAATTCGGAGTTCAGCTGCGGATAAGGACAGATCTGCTGTTGACGACACTGCCAACGAAAAAATTACAACGACGTTCGAATCTGCATAAAGAATGCAGCCAAACAAACAACTGATGCCATTCGGTAAGGGTGATGGTAAAGGCCTTAGGCAGATGCCCTGAGCTTTCGACACATAAAAGAATGCATTACGATAATGTACAAGAAAACTCCATTCGCCAGCATTAGGCTAATATTCTGAAATGGACAAGGAACTAGCCGCTACTCCCAATGAATGCTCTAACGAGCTTCTCAACAAACCTTACAAATGTCCAAAGTATGACGTTAAATTTGTTCGCTGGGGTCCTACAACGAGTACATGGTTTCCTCCTTTTAAGATCCACAAAGAGACATCATATTCAAATGGCAGCCCAAATCGGCGTAAGATTTTTTGGATCTCCGAAATTTTCAAGCCATGAACGTTTGGTCAACACATTGGAAAATAGCAATCGTACACCCATCCCGAAAAGGCATAAAGATATGACTAACCCTGCTAATCTTCGATTAATTAGTTTACTTCCAAACAAGGTAAGTCGAAGCTGATCTCCGACAAACAATGGAATAAATGCAATATTCAATGCATGGGTGCTTGCCTCGTTAACTTTGAGAAGGCCCTTGAGACCATATGATTAGAGGGGCTTCTATATCAGATAAACAGGATGGGCTTGCCGAAACCTCTTCTATACACGATTTACAACAAAAGAAGTTCGTAGTCAAATGTGACAATACAATTTCGAGCAAAGCGTTTGAAATAAAAAACGGAAATTGGAAAAATATCGCCAACAGTCAACTCGACTTCAGGGTAAAGATCATATATTACGTGGCTTTAATCAGGCCTATTATCGCGTATGGTTGCCCAATGTGGCTTTATAAAAACGTTTAAGGTGTTTGAGAGGCACTACCTTAGAAACTGTCTTAGTCTATACAGAACATCAGAGTCGGAGTACAAAAATGATTATCCCGACTAGGTCCTTTCCGATGAAGCCTGTCTGAATATCATAGAATTAACAATTTCCTTATCAAGGTGACCCAAAGGCACCCTGCAAGAGCGATGAGCAGCAATAATGAACAGATATTCGGGCTTATTATCCCAATAAAAGGTACGAAGGTACGCTCCGATCATGCTTTATTCTGTGGAGGCATTTCTTTAAATTGATGCTAAAGAGTTAGTGCAGAGTAAGGGGAGCTAGTCTGTTTTAGTCCCGCGATTTCGGAAAGGGATCAAGTCGATGCTGGATGCATCTATCGATGCAATATACCACAATTTGGTGGGATAAAGAAGGGGACAGTGTCGTAATACTGTTCTTGCTCGCTGGGTTGCTATGCCGTTATGGGGTTTTTAAGGTAAGTACGGGCTTGTCAATATAAAGCGATGCTCTTGGGGGGTGACCGATGCCTAACGGCCACGGTTAACTCTCGACGACACTTGTTCATAATGTTGACTACAACCATGTACCCAAAAACGCAATCGGTGTGGTGACCACTCTGGTCAATCTGCGCCAATTATACAGGCATTCATCTCCTAAACAATCCATATCTGCCATCTTGTGTAAGCTCCTAAGCCCTTTTTTTATTCCCAATATCAACGAGACCATTTATGTCAGGAATGGACTAAGACAGGGTGAAGAGTTGTTACCTTTAACATGGTACTAAGTGAATTGTAGAGTCACAGTTTTCCAAAATCCTGTGCAAATAAATCGTTTTTTTTTTTAAAGCAGTGCTAACTTCAGACATTTATATTTGTGAAACTAATTATCTGATTGTCAGTAATCTTGTCATTTTTATTCACCAATCTTTACAATTTTATGGTAATGACATGCACAATTCAACAATATTAGAAATTTGGTTCCAAAATTCGGGTTCTGTGCTCCAAATTTATAGAGTACTTATGGCATATTACACCCGACAAAATCGACCATCTGAGACCGAGAGAGCACAACATTTCCTCTGAAAGATCATCCAGTGGTACCAAAACACATAGTAAGAAGAGTGCCTACTGAAGAGAATTTCGCATCCGTTCAGGAAAGACTTGAAAAAGATCCTAATTTATCGATTCGAAGACGGTCATAGCAGCTTGATCTTTTTCCGCGCACTTTATGGAACATTTTATTGGTTTGAAGCTTAGAAATCCAGTTTGTACAAGGTGGTGCAAAACTAATCATCCTATCGGAAGATGTTATAATTTTTCCAAATGGCATCGTTCGGCAATCATATTTGATATTTGTGAACTAGACAGCTGCAGTATAGAAACAGACAAGCAATAGAGCGCTATATTCCGCAAAAGCGTGGAATAATTGTGTCAACAACGAAGAGGATCATTTCCTGTCGAAAATCATCATGAGCATCGAGGCACTTTTCCACTTAAGCGGTTACATCAATAAGCAAAATCTTCATGCCTAGGGTAATGGCAAGGCCAGCAAGATCGCCTGATTTAACCCCAGACTTCTTTCTTTGGGACTGCTTGAAGTCGCGGGTTTATACCAACAAGCCTCAGATAATCGCAGCCCTTTAGGAGAATATTCGACAGGAATGCGAACAGTTATCACCGAAAATCTTGCGGAAAGTCATGGACTGAAATCAGCTGCCTTTGTGTTCAACGATAAGGCTCAATGGATATCTCAATAAGCAAAATTGTCGCATTTGGTGAGAGGAAAATCATAATGATATTATCGAAACGGCATTACATTCCGAAAAATGCATAGTTTGGTGCGATCTGCGGGCTGGTCATCGGACCATATTTTTTCGAAAACGAAGCTAATCACCGTGCTACGGTCAAGGATATTCTCTATAGACCCATGATATATGACTTTTTTGTTTCTCGATTTTTTTTATGGATACGTAAGTGTCCTTTTTTGAGGGCATACGCTATCAAATGCTTAAAAAAGTGGTCGACAATTTTGTCTCTCGGATGACTTTCTTCAGATCCTGCCGTTGTGAGCATGCAGAATATTTTCTCTCGACTGAACACAAAAAAATGGCTATTTAATGAAACTTGATGTGTTTTGTACAAAACAAAGTTACTACTGGTTTAAGGAAACACCCTTTACTTGCACATGATGGTAACATTAACATCATTGTTGGGAGTGAATGAGGGCAAAACCGAGTGTAAACTGTCAAGAAACGTCCAGCATCGACAAATCGGATAGAACGTCACATTGTCAACTTAACCTTTGCGACAGTAAAGAATGATGTCAACCTAACCACTTGATTAACTTTAATAATACCTCATCACAAACCAAACCGTAAGGAGGTGCCACTGGCCTAGCTTCTTGACGCTCATTTGTGTTGCTCATGTTGTCATTTTTATCACATCTGAGCGGGGCCTACGGTTATCGCCGAGTTCGAACGGCACTCCTTAGAAGCTTTTTCGTAGGCAATTTTACTTTCGGGAGTTTGCCATTGCCCGCCGAAAGGGTGATGGCGATTTAAAAAATTGTTGGCGACCCAGTTGGGAATCGAACCCAGACTCTCTGCGTGATAATCCAATGAGACTAAGGAGACTCTACATAAGACGTTAACCCCGATCTGCTCTGTGGCCCAAGAGCATATTCGTTGGCGAAGGCATAGTGTATGTGCCTTGTCTTAGATTTATACATAGAGAGTAACGTTGAAGGAAGACCTTTTGTCCTTAGCTCCAAGATCTTAGACTGCACAACTATTGACATTTGGTCCACCTCGGATTCAAACACCTTTGAAGGATGAGCCAACAGCTAGTGCGTAAGTTCCAGTTCAATTAAAGACACATATTATTAAATTGATTAATAAAGTTCAATCTATGGCAATTATAATTGGAACACACCATCATTCATGTGACTACAACGGTTCCTGTTGCTAGTAACCATCCTACGATCAAAATTCTCGATGATTTTTTGAAAACCAAGTGGGTCAATGGCCGCAATTTCAGTTTGGATGTTATGTTTGAGATCTTAAATTGTCGCTGGGTTATTGGCCTTACTCTTCAAATAACTCCACATAAAGAGGTCTAAAGGTGCCAAATCGCTTGATCTTGGAAGTCAATAAACTTCTCCTCTATCGTTCGCAATAAATTGATTGATGGGCGGTAGCATCATCCTGTTGAAACCAGAGATCGTCCTGATTCACTTCATTCAGTTTTGGAAAAAAATAGCCGGCCAACATTTCGGGGAAACGTTCTCCATTCACTGTAACTGCATCTCTAGCCTCATTTTCGAAAAAGTATTGGCCAATGATGCCGCTTGTCCTGACAATCCAATATCCAGTTAACAAATCGGCAACATCCTAGATGGTCAAAGGGTTTCAATTGTTGTGTAAGGCCTGCAAATTAAGATCAGCTTTTAAAATTTCCCGTAAAGTGCCATAAGTGACGAACAATCGTTGAATTCAGCGATGAATTGAGGTGCCTGGCTTGTTTTGAACTAACCCTTTAGCTCACAGTGGTGATGTTTTGGCGTGTACGTGCTGGGAGAAACTTGCTGAAATGGAGTTTAACCTGATACCGAACCAATTTCTTCATAACGCTTCACCTTTACATGAATTCCAGACTCACTAAGACAATTATGTTGACAGAAAAATTCAAGAATCGTAGGAAATGTTAATAAATAAAATGACAGTAATTGGCAGCCAATATCCACACCATCCATTGGCTCATCCTTTATAACTGGTCAGCAACAGTCTAAACGTTCTGCTCTGAAGTAAAGGTCACTTCGCCAGTCTCAAAGCAAGCGAACATGGAATGGAGAACGCAATAAAACGATATCTGCAGCTGAAACTAAAACAAATCTTATCAGCAATATTTGCGTACGACCCAGCATGGGGTCGACAGCAGTCAAGGCATTGTTCCGATTGCCAGTATCACCACCTAAATTATGAGAAAAATAAATAAATATATGAAAATCTAAAAGTCATTAAAACAAAACATTTATTTCCACAGATAAACGAATTTTCATAAACATATGAGTACTTGAAGGTTTCTTAAAAAACTAAGATTTATTATAGTATTTTTCTGGACGATATCAGGCGGAAGGATTACCTTTTTTTATCTTCATGATTTCGGTACACATCTTCAAAATTTGAAGATTCCTGAGAGAGTATTAATAGGAGGACTGCAGTGTTATTCCTTCTTGTATCGCTAGTCTTACCAGGTTCAAACACCTGAGTAACTCGATGGGTTCTACTAAAATAATTTCTCCAGTTTAGATACAAAACTTTTTACAATCGCACTTTTGAAATGAAGAAATGAAGATACTTATCGTTTGGGGCTTACCCAGTTGATTTTGAATCATGAGCATTAAGCTGATGGGATATACTAACATATTCGGTTCTAGATAAATTGAATCATCATTACTTTCACAACATTCTTTTGATCAATCAGCTCCGCAACAGTCGGCATCGCAGCCTGCATCCAAACATCCATCTGAACAGCAGTCATCTGGGCAGCATCCATCCGAGCAGCATTCATCTGAACAACATCCTCCAGAGCAACATCCATCATTCGAGCAACATGTACCATGGCAGTATATACAGCTTACGAACGTGTCTAATACTTCACCGATACAATTGCACAGCATAAGACAGAAGCCCACTGGTTCGTCTGCTTGATTGTTATTATTCTGCCTTAGCTGTTCTTTATTTTGTTTTTCTTTTTCAGTTAATTCTATTTCCTCCTCGTCTGCTCCCTCTCTATTGCTTCCACTTGTATTATTTTTTAGTTGCACTTGTTCCATAGTCCCAGACTAAACCATCGATTTGTAGATACTGTCTGAATTCCAGAAGATATTCTTCATTCGATGACTGTGATATTTTGTCGAGAAATTATTTCAATTGGTTTGTATAAAAATATCAAGAAATGACATCATCCGTTATCGAATACATAGAAGCAGATATTTGTAAACAACAAATGCCGGCACAATTCAACCTTCGTATCCGCGGAGTTCACTATAAACTGAGGGAACTAGGGAATACGTAGTGAGCCCAACGCTTTGGAATCATATATACTCGTACATACGAGTATATCTGTTGGAACGTTTTGGAAGGGGAATTGCTGCTCAATATCTGTAAACCTGTTGCGCGATTGTCAACATCGCCATGAAACGGTTCATGCTGTAGATACTTTCGTGTTGATGATAAACGCTAAAACAGACTTGTTTTAGGAGAAAAAGCAACGCAATTGTTGAGTGAGTATTAAAACTTGAAACAGAACCTAATGGGATTACCGCAAATGAATTGTCTTGCCCCATGATGACCATGGTAGGAAGGGGGTCATGCTTTTGTTCATGCTAAGAAGACTGCTATTGCCATTCACTCAAATGAACCTTGGTTTTGTCTGCCATATGCAAATATCGGAGAATATCTTCGTATCGATTTCGTCTCATTGAATACATACGACGAGCTGGTAATGGGTGGTAGCCACTGAGTAATAGAATACCAAGAAATGCTTTGATTTCTTTTACGCTTACACAAATAGAATGATTTCCTTTTTGTCCCGGATAGAGATTTGTCTGCTCAACTATATTTTTAATGAGATTTTCCGAGATAAACTCAAAAAAGGCTTCAGCGGGGGTTTTTATATTTTGCAATTATACCTCTTCTGAGGGAGGCTTACGACTTGAATCAAAACGAGTTAAGTTGAAATCTAGCATATCATTTCCCCATGTTACTGAAGGCGATCAACGCATGACACTCCTTTAGTGTTATACCTTTATCCCCTAACACCGACTATAGACGTTCATCGCTAAAATTCAATTGAATATCTTCAAAATTGAAAAAGGCATCGTCTTGATCCCTAGGTACTCCCTGAAGATGCTGGAATTACGAACTTAACGGTGTCTGTTCGAACACACTCCTTTGAGCGGTTTGACAGTTAAAGCCATTTCTGTCGAAATTTGTAGTCATAGCAGACGTGAAAATTATCCATTCCGAGTGCAAAAAAAATTCAAAATATAATTACACTATACCTGGCCAACCGACTTGGGAATTTCTTTGGTAAGTTCTTGGATAAGGTATTAGTTCTGAAATTGTCTGCTAGTTTGATTTATAAAGACACATATTTTGTGAAAAACACTTGTATTAGTTAAGACCTGTAGAATGTAGATCAGAAACGTCAACATCGTTCCGGCCAAAGAAAACAGCTCAATCACCATTGCCAAATTTAGAAGCTTCAGGACCAAAGCGATCCTATCAGCTGGTGGCCTTACTACGAGTATTAGTTGATTCCCTGTAGTTTTAATTTTAATGTCGACTTTCCGGTATCCAAATGTAGAATCACACTGGAGCGAATAGGGATTTCGACACATTCCAGACTGTATGGCCAGAAACAAGTTTGATCAAATAAAAAAGTATCAAAACGTGTCCAAAAAGGTCAACCAGGATATGACCCCATTTTTCAGGTCAGAAAGGTTTCGGACTTTTTAATTGAACGCTTTGATTCCATATTAAAAAAAATGCTCGTTTGTGTATTGACGAGCAAATGTGTTCGACTAAAATGATCTATCAATTGCGCCAGTATTTACAGGACAAACCACATAAATGGGATGTAAAGTTCTTTGTTTTGCGCGACAACAAATGCTACTCGTATCGATTCGTAATATACACTGGACCCACAAATGATGACATAATTTTGCCTGGTACACCAAATATTGGATCAAAAGGAGATGTAGTAAAATGATCAAATATTTACTTTTGTTTTTTTATGTTAAAAAATCTTATAGCTCGTGGCATTTTATGTCTTGGCACTGTCTGAGCAAAGCATCAGAAAAAAGCGAAGAAATCAGAAAAGCCAAAAGAGGGTATTCAATAAATTTGTTGAAGCCGCTTACGGTGTCGATATTTCCGGATTTGGGAAAAGCATTCCTCTAGACTGTATAACGGCAACAACGAAACAAATACCGCTGTCATGATGAAAGAACCTTTCATTCTACACGATGTAGACCAAGAATGCCATCCACACGACCTGGATGAAGTGAAGATACGAGTAGCATTATCCAAGCAGGAGTTCGACAAGGCTTCTTTAGAGAATCGCCTGACTGCCAAGCTCTTTAAAGCGGCAGGCGATGACTTGGTAAGGAGCATACACCATCTCATCTCTAAGATATGGTCGGACGAAAGTATGCCCGATGAATGGAACCTCAGCATTATTTATCTTATCCTCATGAGAGGAGACCCTCTAAACTGCACCAACTACAGAGGCATCAGACTTCTTAACATCCCCTACAAGATCTTATATGTCGTATTGTGCCACAGACAGTACGTCACCCTCGACAGATATAACTTTGATTAAGTAAAAGATTTTGTCTACTTAGAGTCCGTTATTAATTCAGCCAACGACGTAATTCAAGGAAGAATAACTCTTGCTAACCGCGTTAGGCTGTGCTACTGTCCAGGGTGGACATGGCCCTCAACCAACAAGCGTTTCCAGCCAGCTCGACCCTTAGCTCGTTGCCTTCAGTTTCACAAGTTGGCGGAGCTCTCTGTAATCCCCTACTACGATATTTTTCGTGGGCGGATTTGAAGACTTTTCGCACAGGAGCATTGGTGTCCATCCGATCTAAATGACTCAGCCATTTTAGCTAAGTCGAGTTCGTCATTGTATTTCCCGCTCCGCTCACAGCCTAGCCAGACGAGACCAAAAATCGCCCGAAAACTGTTTCTTTCAAAGCATCAATGGAACAAGAAAGGTATCACTCTGGTCTTATATGCGACCACTTTTGGCGTTGCAGAGAGGGTTTCACGAGTCAATTGGCTTCTTAAACGAAAGAAGCAGCGATTAGCAAAGTTTGATTTAATCCCAGCACTGATGTTGTTCCCTGAATTGATAGCGGAGCCTCGCTAAACAAAGTCTTTAACGAATTCGAAGTTATTGTATATTTGCCGAGAACCACTTAACTCATTTTCTCTGCTTCCGTCTCAAAAACCCGTAAATGTGCCACTGACATCACGCTGCTTTCTTCCGATTATGTCACTATCATCGGCATATGTGAGCTATTGGACGGACTTTTGAAACATTGTGCCTCTTGTGCACTATGTTTAGAACTGTTTAGCACACGTGAGTTTAGCATTATTCTTTCAAGTACTCGTATACTGTTGAAGAAATCTCATGGCAGCGCATTGCCTTTGACATTCATGGAGCAGCGTGTACATTTTCTTCATAGAACGAGCTTGGCAGGGATACCACAACTAGACATTGTTCTGTATGGTTTGTCTTTACCCATAAAGATGTTGTCATGCGCCCCTGGGAATGGATTTTTCTGTCAGAATGTAACCGGGACCTAATCATTCAAAGGCTCCGCGTTAACGGTTTCTTAAAAAAAAATTCTAAGACCTACGTTGTTGGTCTAACTGGCATCTATTTTGACACTGAGTTAGGGCGTCATCTGTCAACATCAGTGGTTTTTTGTCAGTAGCCAAAGTTTGTTAGAAATTTTTTTGTTGCGAATGGAATTTCATATTTGGACACATTAAAAATGTAAGAGGAAGTTAAATAATATCGAGAACAATCACATTTGAGTGATAAGGAGCATTCAAAGAGGGCCATGAAGTTGTTGAAAACTTGCCACATCCGGAGTGACTTTGCTTTCGTGGTGTTGTTTACGCAGAATTACTTTCGGTGAAAAGAAAAACTGTTCTGCTTCAAATGGAGCCTACTCTGAAGGAGACAAAATAAACTTTGAGGATATATTGAATTGTTTTTTTAATTTTACTGATTCAGTCCCGATTATGCTTTGGCAGAAAGTTATATCATCGTAAATAATATAAAGTTCGCTATTTTATATGATAAACGAGAGTTTTTGTCAATAATGTCATTTTAGCAAAGATAAATAGAGGTGTAAGGATTCGGCGTGTGAGCATCAGGGAGATAGCAGCGTTATGCACGATGTTTTGAGCATGAGATGCTGAGCAGCCGAACTGCTGCTGGTGCCGAGAGTGCTGACTTTGTTGCAGAAACAGCATTGCATTGATGTCGCTAAAGAAATGCTTTTTTTGGTAACGAGGCTTGGGTCTTTGAATATGACAACGAAACTAACCAACAATCATCGGAATGGCGCTTCTCAGACGATATCGAAAAAGCTCGACTAGCTCTTGAATACGAGCGTCTTAAAAAGATCGCAAAGAAAGTCCTGGCTCGAACTCGAGCGACAGCAGCGGAAAACCTGTACCAGGAGTTGGAACAAATATCCTCACGATCGGCGGATAGAAGACAAGCTATTCAAGAAGTTCAAACGTCGTACAATACTAAAATGCCAAATATTTTTAAGCTCGCTGCACAGAGGAGAAAAAATTCAATGGAAATAACCTCGCCGAAATACATCAAAAACGCAGACGGTCGCTTACTAACAAATGAAAAGGAAATTTGTAACCGGTGGCTCGAATACTGCAAGGAGCTGCTTAACACACAGTTTCCACGTGATATCGTTCCGACAGCTGGTCTATTCGAGGAGGAAGTTTCGGACTTTTCAATCGAAGAAATAAGTATAGCAATCGGATAAATGAAGCGGGGGAAAGCGGCGGGACCAGACAGCATTCCATCAGAGTTTTGGTCGAAGATGGAGGGGATCGGCAGCGTTTGGCTATCGAAACTTTTAAATAAATTAAAATGTGGACAACCTATGCCGAATCAATGGAGAAGTAGCTTCTTGGTTCCATTATACAAAGGAAAAGGCGACACTCGAGAATGCAACAACTACCGTTCAATCAAGCTCATGTCACACACAGTGAAAATCGTCGAAAGAGTCTTAAACGAACGTCTTCGGCAAATAATAAAGCTCGATAATAGCCAGTGTGGATTTGTTGAAGGAAGATCGACAGTGGACGCTATCCAAAGCCTACGAATAATAATGGAAAAGCACCGAGATTCGTCTAAGGATTTACACATGGTATTTATCGACCTCGAGAAAGCATTCGATCGAGTGCCTAGGGATCTCATATGGGCCGCGCTGAGGTCTCAAAACGTACCGGAAACGTATGTTAGAATAATACAAGACATGTACGGAAACGTGAAAACAGCGGTTAAAAGCTCTGCCGGACCAACGAGAGAATTTCCAGTTAATGTCGGAGTGCGTAGGAAGCTGACGACGCAGTTATACTTAGCGATAACGTCGAAGATTTACAGAACGCCTTAGATTCATGGAGAAATGCGCTAGAGAGAAACGGGTTTAAAATAAGTCGTTCAAAGACGGAGCATTTGACGTGCCCATTTGCGCATCCGTTGCGACCTGTTCCGGATATAATGTTAGACGGAATAGTTCTTCCGAAAAGCACTATCTTTAAGTACTTAACATGGAAGCGAAATGTGACGACGACGTAAACCACAGAGTGAGTGTGGGGTGGATGAAATGGCGGGAAAATTCGGGAATCTTTTGCGACCGAAAATTTCCACTTAAATTAAAGGGGAAACTCTACACCACGGCTGTTAGACCAGCTCTTATATACGGTTCACAGTGCTGGACAATGTACGAAGCGTTTAAGAACAAAATGACCGCAGCGGAAATGAAAATGTTAAGGATGTCTAGTGGAGTCACTAAACGCGATTGTATTAGATCTACGCGTATAAGAGGAAGTCTACATATAAAGAATTTGGTAACCGAACAGCTTGAGGCGAATAGAATAAGCTGGTATTGCCACGTTCAAAGAATATCTGCGGAAAATCCGGTTAAAAAGGCACTATCAACTAAGGTTACTCCAACTGTAAGAAAACGAGGTCGGAAAAATAATTCCTGGATTTCTCAGATGGCAAATGCGCAACAACGCCTGGGGCTAACCACTGAAGCGATCCAGGACCGAGCAGTATGTCGACGCGTTCTGCGGTCTGCGACATTAGCCAACCCCATAAGCGGAGCAGCAGCGATGCAGTAAAAATGTGAAACTCGTTACGCATAAGTTCGTATAACGAGGAAAGGGTTAATAAAAGGATAAGAAGAAGAAGGCTCTCCTTAGACAAGCCAACATCCAAAAAACCACAACAGAGACGATGCAGAATCAAGGACTTGTTGATTGTTTTCTTTGATTACCGTAGTGCATTTCAGAATTTCTCAGAATTTCTTTCGCCAGGCCAGATAGTAAATAAAGAGTATAACGTGTGCGTATTAAAGCACAGACTTTCCTGACAAACTTGTTACAAAGTTCTTTTGTAGCATCGCCCATTTTTTCTGTGGGAGCGAAATAGACTTAACTATGCTATATATCAGTCACTGAAATAAACATATATCACAGTTTGTAAACCTGCTTTTGTTCGGCCCATTACAGCAGACTTCCTACGGATATCTCTCTTACTGATTGCCTCGTAGTCTTGTGACAGTGATCTGCGTACACAACCTCAAATCTAGGGGGCCAGAAGCTACGGAAGCTATGATATACGAGTATAGGTTGCTTGATTAAAAGATTTAAATGACTATCTTTCTAGGTACCGATCTACGTTGGTCTTGAATGTTCGGAGGTTATAATGAAGGGAATAAAGAGCTCGGCAAGGCATTCCATGAGCGAGTTGTTCGGCTTAGGAAAGAATCAGGACATTTCAGAGTACGTCCGAAAGTGGGCTTGAGGGAATACTGATGAGCATTCAAAGTGAGACGGGTGTTACGGTATGAGAATGCTACTGGCAATTTCAGCGGAGCACTGTCTTATATATTGAAACTAGATCAGAGGGGGTGAAATAGTTCTTACATCGCTTGAGGAAACCTAGACATTTCGCAGTATTTTTGTCGACTTCGAATATGTGGTCATTTCAACGTAAGTTGCCATTGACACACATACCGAGAATGGAAAGTTTTTCGGTTTCGACGATGCAAGTGCCATTCATGGATAATGGCTGAGTATTTGAATTTCGCTTAAGCGACAACTGAGAGGATTGTGTTGGCATCAAATTACACTCTGTTGGTAGGTCCCCAATTGGTGATGCTGTTAATATTGGAATTTATTAAGCTTAACGTATGCTGTCATTCTCGTTCTACAGCCGAAGAGCAAGGCCGTGAGTCCGCGAACAAATATAAAAAGCAGAGAGTACTGTCCTCAACAATGGAATATACTGTATACACTGTGACATAATAAATGAAAATTAAAAAGAGTGTAGGAAACGGAACGGAGCCCTGGGGCACACCAGATATTCACATTTATTGTGTGAATATAAGATTTGAAGCCATTCAAGACAACCTGAATTGAAAGTTCCGAAAAGTAATTTCTAATCCATTGAAGAAGAGAGTCATCGATCCCAACTGCACGCAATTTCGACAAAAGAGCCTGATGCCAAACTTTGTCAAATGCCTTAGAAATATAAAGTGCAACTATCTTTTATTATTATTATTATTACATGGTAACATTAAAGTTATCGAGCCTAGCTGCGGAGACTTTTGGCTCTGCAACTATCTTTCTTTCGCCAGATTGATGTAAATTTTGGTTCGACTTTTCGGTAAGACATGCCAGTGGACCTGTTGCTACGAAAACCGTACTGCCGGTCGAAGAAGTTTTCATGTTTCGAGATATTCAATGAGCTGGCGACCTTGGAAAGAACAGATGTAAATGCAATGTGTCTGTAAGAGCAGAGAGAAGAAGATTCACCTTTTTTTAGGGATGGGCTGGTTAACTGCTGTTTTCCATTTATTGGAAAGAATCCTAAAGAGTAGGATTGATGGAAAAGCTTACGCAGACCAGCGGATTTGTTGATGTTAAGCCCTTTTAGTTCTCTGGCTACTACACGAGTGCGAAAGTGGATTCGTCCCATTGAATATTCGGTGCAGTCAAGTGTAGGCCCAAGTCTAAGATTGCGCATTGCATTTTTGAGCGATTATTTTCGTAAAGCGCACATATCTGTCTGTTTTTTGAATTACAGAGCGCAGTAGGTCAAAGGGATTACTACTGCCATTTTATCTATTTTGTATGAATCATTGTTGTAGTATATTTTTTATTGCGTCACGCTTTATCGTGCTAATTGATGATCTGTTGAGCTATTCTTCTATGACAAGTTCATACTCCAAGCCACTCTACATTCCTTAATATGAAATATTCCTTAACAGGTTAAACGAGCTAACCGTCCCATTAAATAGACGGAGTCATATTCAAAACTTTGATAATTTTTTCAACCTCTTGGAACTTGATATCCTCATTTACAAAGGATTACATTAAAAATGTTTCGAAATTACTTTAATGCAATTCCTTTTCTTTTGGCAAAATGTGCGAAATCTTGCGAAGCCTGCTGTAGTTACAATTTTCCTTCTGAAATCTCTGCTAAATTGGCAACACACATATACCTATAAATTCTAAGGAGTTATCGCTGTTGAAGTTATTAGTACTCCGACAAGGTTGTTGGTTAGTGTTATTCTCTCATTTACGTTTATAATTTGGAAATGAAATTCATATCTACAGGAACATCTAGAACGTTACCATTTTCGTGGCGATTGCGTTACAAAAAATCGAACTGAGCATTCCTAAAGACTGTTATCGACAATTAACTACCTGAATACAAAACAATAGTATAAAACACTGACATTTACTCACATAAGATGTGACACTTACGTTACATGCGACTAGAACAGATCTCGCAAGTTTTAGATGTCCCAATAGACATCAACACCGCATCAAGTGTTCAATTTCCTATTGAGATTTATTACAATTAAGTTGTTTCAACGTTTAAGCCTTTTTTAGCAAATCTATCGCGTCCGACTTCTTGTCAAATCCAACGGAATGTAATCTATAACAACGTCAAATCTAGAACCAAATTCGCAATTCCCACGTACGAGTATCATGTCATTTGCAAAGCACCACACGAAACACAAGGCAAAAACACGGATCTCTGATCAGACGCCATTCAAATGGAAAACCACTTTCCAAAATGTTCCACTTAGAGACCTCCAGTCTCCCCAGACATGTCCTTAAAAGGTTTAAAAGCTCCGTAGTTACGAGTATAAAAAGTCAATTCTGTGCTTTTTTCCAACACCGACTTCTCAGAGCACATTACTTTGTCGCACTACATCCTGTCACGTCTGTAATCCACATGGACACAATTTTAATTCAAAAATTTATTACCACTCCAAAAATGGCAAAATGTCAAGCGGAGAAACTGTAGCACCAGCACAATGTACACCTGATTCAGTGGCACAAACGCAATCCATTGCGTCTATCATTGACATGCGATTTTAGACCCGTTCATTTTGGATTGGGCTGTGAATCCATCATTTTAATTACAGACATGCAGGGGAGATGTTCAACGGATGGACACCGCCCCAAGCTGTGCAATAAACTGTTTCCCTCCGATGCGGTGTCCTTTTGGTTTATTGGTGCAAGCGCGCAAAAAAAACCATTAAACCGGCCATCATTTCACTCATATTTTCTGCATCATTTGCCGACGGATGAGTGTCCGTTACCGTTACTTAGTACCATTAGCGGCAATGCTTTGCTAGGTGAGGTACGAATATCTATCTTCAGAGTGAAAGGTTAGCTTTATGGTTGCGGTCATGTTGCGTTATGTTGCGCCGGTGGTTTTAATTTCCCACGAGTAATGCGGCAACACTTGGCGGCATTATGGTGTCTGGTGGTGCACATTAGCCATGCCGATGGAACTTGCATAATGTCGAAGCAACGTGCAGTATGAGGCTATTTGTTTTAATTAGACTCTGCTTGCTTGTTGTTGTTGATATTTTTAATTAAAAAAAATTGATTATTGCTTAACTGAATATTGAGTTCATCTGTAGTTGGTACGGCGGCGGGCAGTGTTGAACGGTGCATTAGATTGACAAATTAATTAGAGTATGGTGTTGTTATAATGACCAGTTGATGGGATTCGCTGATTGTAAAGGCGGGAAAGTCGAAGATTTTCAATAAGCCGAGGTTAATTAAAACGGAGGTGGTAACTTTGGTAGTAGGGATATTTCACAATGTAACCCGGAACCGATTGCAGACTTAGCGAAGAGTAAGGCTTGGAATTGGCCTGGTAAAATAAGTCACAAATGAGGGAAAAGCTTCTGTAGCAATTCAATTTCAATTTTAGTAGGCCACCCCAAGCAAGTCCTTGGAAAAGTTTCGACTTTCCAATTTGACTCTCGACTACCGAAAAACATAAAAATTCTCAGAAGCCAGACTCAAGCAAATAAAAACGCGGATCATTTGACACAAAAAGACGTATTTCAGGTTTAATTAAGCAATATATTGAGGTGTGGATTCTCGATTGGAAAGAACGAGAACATGAGCAGTTTTAAGAACAAGATTTTGTTGAGGCAAACACAACCCATGAAAAGATCGGAGAATAGAACAAATTCATCGTTGTGCTAGCTTATTTTCTCCGTGCTCCCATCTTCACCGAAGGCAGCAACCGAGCTCATTGTATGTTGTGATTCCATGAATACTGTTTGGTGCAGTAGCAAATGTAACGTTTAAGGAAACCAACTCATTGATTCCATACTATTGTCCGACCTGTTTATCAGCAGTGTTGGCTTCCAGACTCTTAGCCAACATTTGTTACAAATGTCAGCCAGCAAGTAGTCGACTTAATGCCATCCCACAGGTACGCTAAGAAAATTATGAGCTCGAAAAACCATCGGAAGTCTCCAAGTGAGACCACAGCTACATCAATTTCATCGGAATCGGAGGCGAGATCTCTTGTTTCTTAAAAAGGAACATCAACTGAAGACGCTGTTGGATGCTGTAAGCATGCTAGTCTTAGGCTCAGAATAAGTTAAAATCTGAAGAAAGATGTTCAAACCTGTGTCTTTGCAGGTCGAAGTCAGAAAAATTTAAGATACCAGCCAAGAGATCAAAACTTTTGATCATGTAGCTGCTATCTTCCATCGGTTGTGGAGACGTTAAGACAAACAAAGATCCAATTGCTTCCTTCGATGACTTCAAGTCGGCTTCCAACGATGGCATATACCCACTTATTGTACAAAGAGTGTTATAGCCCAACTGATAACAAAGAGACAAATCTTCACTGCTAGCTTGGTACTGACATACATACTGAAACCGTAGCAAACGGTGAGAATTGCTTTTACACCGAGAATTGAAAGATGTTCACACGCCGTCTAGGAGTTTCAGACTTATTAGCACGGAGAATCCAGTAGAGCTCCTGCAAGAGTGTCTTTTGATATCATGTCTTAACTTGCGATGGTGCATGCTAGTTCGCTCACTACTTGGCACTCTCAGTATTTCAGAATCTGTCTATTGGAATCTGTCTAGCCAGCCCTAAACTCAAGCAGCCCTAGATGTTGTCGAAGATTGCTTTACCTGAAATATACTTTCAGTCAATCTTATCAAATCGAAGGTTTTTCTCCTTACGGCTGCTCCGACTCAACTACTGCTAAAAGGTACAGCATCATTCATTTCGTAGTTTCAGGTTGGTAACGCTGGTGTTTGACACCGGCCAAACTTAGCTGTCATTTGAAGTGTCATAATATTAGTTGAAATTTGAAGAGAGTGGAAGCGTTACTGATGTCGTAAGGCCTGTGCATCATCGTAATGCACGCTCAGTCGAAAATATTGCTGCTGTAAGTGCAAGTGTTGCTGATGATCCGAATTTATCGATTTCCCGGCGTTCGAAGCAATTGAACGTGTCATACACCTTACAATGGCGTATTTTGCATTTGCATCTCCATCCTTATAAAGTTCAACTTACGCAGCAATTGAAGTCTGCTGACCCTTCAGAATGCCGTAGATACGCTTCTTGGGTGTTGGAAAAACAGACAATAAACATCGATTTTTCGAACAACATTTTCTTCAGTGATGAGTCGCATTTCTCACTCGGTTACATGTTTCAATGACCCCGTTCGCCAACTGTCTTTTTTTGGTCTTATGGACATGCCAAGATCGGATCCAAAACCGGCATTGATGTCCGTCTGGAGGACAGCGACCTACACGTTCCCTTCGCCTTAGAAAAACCTGCGTTTTTTCTTAAAAGGAGATATGTATATGCAACCCTTTTGATAACAAACTATATTGTGAAGGGTTGGTGGAAAGGCCGAAGCATTTATCTACATCTTAAAGCCTTGCTCATTCCAAACTAGTTCCAGATTGCAAGTTTTCTCTTATGGTAGTCTAAATGCTAGATTCACTGAGTTAAATTTGGTTTCGAGTAGTAGTGGGATCACAAGAAATGAAATCGCCGATAAACTGCATAGGATTAAGGACAGTTTTAAGGACCCGAACCTATTTTAGGTCCATCTGTGTCCTCGGTCAAAGCTACCAACAAAAGTTGGGTTCTTCTAAGCGTGGATAGAGATTGCATGACTTTGCCAGGTTGCAGGCAGATCAAATGAATGCCCCGCAAAGTATCAAATAGGACTTAAAACACGGTACCGCGGGAGTCATGAGCCCCCCGAACTTTGATCCCAGACTGAGTTGTTCAAGTAGATCTTCTAGTGGGAACATCACAGTGGCTATGGCTTAAACCTAAATGCGGATAGAGTCTTTCAGTTGGTTTTGACTCATTGTGGACTTGCAAATTCGTACTGGGTGTAGTGATCGGTAAGGTGTTTTAAGTCGACTCATGCCAAGGTTTGGGCTGTCCCCGTAACGCAGCAACGATTTAATATTACTGAACTATGGTATGCATTGGCCAGGCGCTGATTTCCATGGACGTATGGGCACCCCGTGAATAAGGTTTTGTACAAACAGGTGTTCGCGTAAAAACACATGATACGTTCTGTTGTTCTGATAGAGTATTAGGTTTTTGTATAGTACGAGTATGCTGAGCATAAGTGTTACAACATATTGCAATTCCTGATGTGAAGCGATGACGGCAACGCGGAGCACAACTTCTGTAGATGGAGTTAGTGCTTGCACGACACCAATAATGCGAGCGCATTAACCTGATAATCTGAACTAATCTCTATAAGGAAAGTCAAGTTTGCAGAGGCCGGGAAGACCTCACGGTATTCAACTTTCTACATTTCCAGTGCTGCCGAGGAATGTTATTCTTACTCCCTTTGTTGATCGTAAATTTCTAAATGAAGTTCACTCATTCCTGACACAAAAGTCTCCTTGACATCAGGAGGATATGCCAATGTTATGGTTCGGTTTTATTTGAGCTAAGTGTTAGTTACAAACGTGTCTTCACTGGCACAATATATGTCAAACAATGCATGGGTGTCCCCTCTAAACATTTCACTGACGTCTTCTACAGATTAGACTCAACGCAAATATGTCAATTGCGCGAATCTACTTCCTTTTAGTTTGAATGCTTATCCCAAAATAGGTCATTACCACCTTAAGCTACTCGTAATCTCGTATACCTCTTTTCCGACTAGAGGTACGTGTTATTCATCGCCGAAATTGGGCGAGAAATCGAGGAAATGTTGAATGCCTTTGCTCTTTAGAGCCAACAATGAGGTAAGAGTTCGCTTAATAAATGACTTCCTTGGTGTAGCTTTAACGTCAGCATCAAGATGGACTTCCTTTTCAAGGAGTTTTTCTTCAAATTGTTCATTAGGAATAATCTATAAACTTTAAACTGCGTATACATTCGTGTACGACAGTGACCATTGCGGTTTTAGTACCGAAACAACAATTCCTAATGAAATTGCCGAGCTGGAGGAGTTTGTTCCTAGGCATTCTTACAATTACAGTAAGACTCGCTGGACACACTTTTCAAGAACGTTGACAAGAGCACTCTCCTTGAATTCAATCTACCCCCCGTCCAATAGGAATCTGTCTAACGCGGAGGTGGACAGATATCTGAAGCAAATGGACCAAACAATTAAACAAACGACGGACATTACAATACCTCGGTATGAACACACACCTAACGAAGACCTATACCGCAATGCTACCATTGACGCACATCACCGACACAAAAGCAGACTGTTGTCAAGACTCAAAACCTTGTACAGGCAGTTTACTGACAGACATAACGTGGAGGTTAGGACACTAAGGCGTCAATTAAAAACCTCCAAGTATTTATAAGAGAGAATTACAGAGCAGCTGTAAGTTTGTACTGGAACAAAAGAATTCGGGCTGTAAATACCGGCAGCCCAAGTATATTCCCGCAAATAAATAAATTATTTCGGAGGAAAAATAAAAACGACCAACAGTGTCTTAAAATTCCGAATACTGACTACTGCAGGCATAGATCCAAGTGAAGCCGCAGGTGATGATAATTTCTTTCTGATCGAAGGTCATAGGACCGACTTTTCAGGAAGTGTTTAAGTCCAATGACGTCATTGGTTCAAATCACGACCTGGAGAATCAAATCCTTCTGCAAAATTTTTACCTGAGAAATGACATACAGAACTGGCGATTCGAGAGCTCGGGTTTCACCCAGTTCAGTGACGAGAATATGGCAAAAAATGTCATCGCCAATGAAGGGGACCTACCCCCGTTCATTTCAAAGGAGGAACTCCATGAGATCTTCGACACATTAAGAAGTAAAAATCAGTGGGAATTTATGGAATACCAAACATTATGATTCGACATCTCCCTATAGAAGCGGTAGATATTTACACCACCCTGTTTAACAATGCAATGAATATTGCACATTATCCAGCGCATTGGAAAACTGCGATGGTACATCCCATCCCCAAAAGGGATAAAGACACCTCCAATCCGGCGAATCTCCGGTCGATCAGTCTCCTTCCGAATATCGGTAAGGTGTTCGAAAGGGTAATCAATAGGGTTCTGACTCGGTTGGTTGAGGACAAAAATATATTTCGGGATAATCAATTCGGTTTTAAGGCGGTGCATGATGTTATCTATGACGCGTCTAAACTGGTGTCAGGTTGGAATAAAAGCAAAATAAAAGAACCAATGCACTGCCTGATTGACTGATCAGACTAGGCATCAATAATCCACTTCTGTATATTCTCCATAATATACTTAACAGACATTGTGAAAATGGCGATGCGACTTTTGCTGGAATACGAGGCGGATCAATAAGTCCGTGACTTTTTGAATTTCTGACCTCTTTACTGAAACAGCAACACTGCTCCTGTCAACAGGCATCTGTCAATTGACTCCTGTCAAAATTTAAACTTGCTGCGTCAGTTAGTTTGTGTTTGACAGCTATTTTTATCAGACTACTCACTAATTTGAGGAGAAAATGGAAAAAAGTGAATTTCGTGTGCTTATTAAGCATTATTTCTTGCGAAAAAAAACCATTACCGAGACCAAGGCTAAGCTTGATAAATACTATGGGGACTCTGCACCATCGATTTCAATGGTAAAAAAGTGGTTTACTGAATTTCGTTGTGGCCGTACAAGCACTGAAGATGCCGAACGCCCTGGACGCCCAGTTGAGGTCTCTACACCCGAAACAATCGAAAAAATTCACGATACGGTGTTGACCGACCGAAGATTGAAAGTGCAAGAGATTGTGGAAGCCGTAGGGATCTCGCATGGCTCAGTGGTTTCAATTTTGAATGATCACTTGGGCATGAGAAAGCTTTCCGCAAGATGGGTGCCGCGTTTGCTCACAGTCGACCACAATCACATGTGCAGTTGCCATGGCAAAAATCCATGAATTGGGCTATGAATTGCTCCCTCATCCACCCTATTCTCCAGATTTGGCTCCGAGCGACTACTTCTTGTTCCCAAACCTGAAGAAATGGATTGGTGGAAAAAGATTTGACTCCAATGATGAAGTCATCTCGCAAACAAAGGCCTATTTTGAGGACCTCGACAAATCATTTTTTTTGGAAGGGATAAAAAAATTGGAGAAGCGTTGGACAAAGTGTATAGAGCTCAAGGGAGACTACGTTGAAAAATAAAATTATTTTTTTATCAAAAAATCTGTGTTTTAATCCAAAAGTCACGGACTTATTGACCGGCCCTCGTATTTCATATTAAAAACTGTCTGCAACAAGGTGCGGTTAACTCGCCGATCTTATTCAACATTTCCACAATAGCATAGGGTCAAGGTCATTACCATGCTTTTGCAACCTGACTTTGAACAAATAAGGCGATTCTGCGACGACTGGAAGCTGAAGAGCAACTTTCAGAATCTGAAACCATTCTGTTTAGAACGCCGTTGTCTGGTGCCTCTATGGAGACCAGAAAGAATTGGCGAAAATTCTCAATCATTGGACAGCACGGCCAGCCACTTGCTTGTCGAAATGTAGTCAGATATCTTGGGATCTGGCTAGATCAATATCTGTATTTTAACAAACATATAGATGTTCCTCTAGCCAGAGCCAAAGGTGCTTACAAAGAGACTGTTCTATAGCAGCCAACTCCATGCGAGGGTGAAAATCATCTGCTACGTGGCCCTTATCTGGCCCATGCTGGTATATTGGTGTCCCGTGTGGTTCAATGTGAGAGCAAGCTTAACGGAAAAGATTCGGGTGTTTGGGAGGGCTTGCCTTAGGGTTTGCCTTCACCTTTACAGAACACCAGGATCGGGGTACATAAAATTCTATACCAGAGCGAATCTAATGAGAGTGGACAGCTTAAGTTAACTCGAAGGCACATTACAAGAGCAATGACCTATCTGGGGCCTACTACCTCAACTACTTATACCATGAGATTATGCGCTTGAAAGGCTTCGTCCCCCTGAAGCGTTCCTCTATTTGGACATGAAAGGGCTGATCCAGGATAAGTTTGAGGTACCGATAATCTTCCCCGTAGCTCGGGCAGTTAATGAGGGGCGACTCAACTACAACAGAGACGCCGCTTATGGCAGTATTGAACGTCTCAGGTTAAGTAGGGCGGTTTCAAAACGCTATAAAAAAGATGCAGTCCTGTAGCACCAACAAATTTGGTGATTGAGTGAAGAAGAATCGATACCTTAGTCGTTTTCTTCAATCCCGGGTTAGCTTAGTCAAAAGGCAAAGTGGCCATGTTTTCCTTATTGTTTTGCAAATGGCCGACTTATGTAGGTTAGGGTAGTTTTAAGGTATTTGAGGTTAGCAACCTTGGGTTAGCTAACATTTCGATAAGGTTAAGTAGTTTGAGGTTAAGTATAAGTTAGTAGCGGTAGTTAGTTTAATTAGTTTAAGTTAGATGTATAAGCTTGATATATATACAAAAAAATGCCCATATACTTATTTATGTTTAATACTTAATATTTTCTTAGTGTAACTGGATGTAAATAAATAATAATTATTATCTAAAATAAATCAGACGTCGAAAGATATAAAATAAGAATATAGCTTAGCTTAGAGCGCCCGTTTGGAGGGCCAGTAAGTTAGAATAAGTTAATTAAGTTATTTTAAGCTAGCATTTAAGGATTTTTTCTGTTGGCACGTTAGTAAAGTAAATTTAAAAAGAATTAAATAAAATGCAAATATGAAAAAAAAAAAACGAATTGTTTCAATAGGCCTACGAATATGTACGGGAACCTTTGCATAAGAGCAACTTTGCAGTGTAGCTTCAATGACTTTCAAACTGGAAGACATGACCGATTCGGGGCTGTTGGGCATGAAAAATTCCTGCGTTTTGGACAAAATTAATTTTTGTAGAACACGCCTCTCTGGGTTGATTGAAGATTGGCATTACATATACACTAATAGACTCATGTTGAAGTACTGAATATGCTCAGATCAATTTTCCATCTTACACTCGTTAAACCTAAGTCAAAGTCAAATGAATCGACATTCCAAAATTTCAAATTTCTTAAGGCACTCATACACATACATATTATATTCTCTGACCACCTTATTTAAGATATACGACTTAATTTAATTTTTAATCATAGGACACCGTTTTTATCAAAGATGAAAGGCATTTTCAAATACCCGCACAGAAGATTTCCATACACTGCACTCCTAAAACAAACATTTCGACACTTCAAACAAGTTGACATTTAAATTAATTACATCTCCGTCCCCTACATTTGGAATTAATTTCATGTTATTACCTGCGTCTTTCCACCACCCGTCCCCCGCTTTTAAACACGCACTCGTAACACACACTAATTTGACACTGATTATATCATTGGAGATCTTCAACGTACGATAACTAGTTCCTCATTAGATACAAACTCATCGTAGATTAGGATAAAGATTAAAAAAAACAAAAAAAAAAATATTCCTTAGTGGGTAGTAAATGGATACAACAAACAAAAGTATAATCACCACCGAAATCATTTGGTGGATTGGAGGAATTTGAGGGAGCCATCGAAGGGTAATTAATAACGTGCATCATTTGCATCTGATTAAAATTCAATTTGCTTTGGTCGGCTGATAAATAAAATACTGGATGACGTTAAGCCTCTTGACGGGCATACTACCTATACTAGTTGTCCGACTATTTTAAATCATTCGGAACATTCCCATTTAACGCTTAATTAGGCAAATTAAGACTTTAATGAGTTTGTTGCTGCCTCAGTGTGTAAACAAAATTGGAGCATGTTGCATCTGAACGGAGATGGGCGGCCTACATTTATTTATCTATTTTATCTTAGTGAACGAAGGCAATTGAATTTATAAAGACCAAGCGATTTACTTAGTGGTAGATGCTTACATCTTCACGCTGGCTTTTTACGATTCTGTAACTTGCAAGGAAAATCTTCGAATTGATAATCCTATCTACAGGGAGGAAAAATTGCAGGAAGGCAGCCCCGTAAATCGTATTTCGTTCTATAAGTGAAGAGTGAAGAACTCTATGAGGTCAATTAACATTTTAATGTATGCTAACAGGGAAGGCAAAAGATTTGTAATCGGCCAATGAAAACAAGAAGATGCATCTTCAGACGAACACTCACTGAACTACTAGAAAGACGTTCATCAATACCTGATTATGGTGTCAAGGGCCTGCTTGACAACGAAAGGAGGTTCAACACTTGTTTTACTTACAAGTAGAGCAGGAATTCATGGGGTAAGAACTGGAGATAAACGAAATTAAATGGTAGGACATGACAACCAACCGTCAAAAAGTGCTTTCGCATCGTGGCCCTAGATCGTTGTGTGCTACAGTGTAATCCGGAAAACAAAGTCCACAGGAGGAAACATTTATTCTACAGGAACTTGTAGACTGCAGGTGGTACGAGTATATTCAGGAGTCAATATTAGACTTTTATAGTCTTTACCACATTTGACAGTTTTCGATGTGAGATGACACATTGGTCTCTGGTGGAATAAATTCTGAAAGTCGACTTGATTCCTTGTACCACCACATATTGGCGATTGTTTTTGAATAAAGTGACGAAGAAATAGCTATTGATGTCGCAATATGAAGTTTATACAAAATGCCAAGAGTTATTATCAGATCAAGAAACTGATGCTACGGAGTCACATGAAGAAGAAAACTCATCGTACGATTGACATCCGGATTTCTAGGGCTCTGATTCGAATTGTGAATTTTATAACCAACTTCCAAGGGGAAACTTTAGAGGCGATTTGTCTGATTCTTTGCTATCAACAGCAATAGCATCAGAGTCTCTGAAGAATCTACAAGAACTATAGTTAGACCACTCTGTGCCATCAACTTCCCATCAAAGAGCCGCATTTGCAGAGTCTATGAATAGCATACCATAATTAAACTATGTTTAAACAGGGTGTCTCATAAGAACCATCACTATGCACCAAAACGGGCCCATCGCGATCCCCTGTGGGACCAGTTGAATTTATTTCAAGTAGCAAAATCCTTAACAATTGCCGACAAGACATCCGATTTCCTTACAAAAACCAAGAAGACCTTTGAAATCTGTGCCGTATATTTCTTCTAAGTCTTCAAATAAATATTTTCCTAAGAATTTTCCTTCGGCTACGCGATATTGCCTTGACTGGTTGCAGATCGCCACAGAATCTTCAAACGTCTTTATCAGCCTGGCTGTCGATGTAGATAGCGATATCTCTATTGGATACCGATCTCATCTGCATCAGCCTAGCCGCCCTGAGGACAGCCAGAACCTCTGATTGGAAGACACACCAAGTGTGCGGTAGTCTTATCGACACGCTTAGTTCTGGGTCTTTAGAGAAGATACCGGAACCTGTTCCTTCCTCTGTTTTCCCATTTCCCCCTTGAGAGGTTCACCTGGCCACTGACATACTAGCCGCGCTTTGACCAATGGAACAGTTAAGTACCGTTCTTGAAAGCATGTTGCAAACTCAATTCGATATCCCCTCTTCTATATTTGCATCTACTAGAGCACTTTTAATGGTGTTGAACTTCACGGTATTGAAGGCTCCGTCTAGAATAGTTTCCGGGCCTGCTCACCATATTTTTTTCTTGCTGATAAGAAAACCTATTTCCTCTTGGGAGAGAGAGAAATTAATCTTCTCGGTGTGCCGTAGCATACCAGAGTCAACTGATAGTGTGGATCCAGGGAAATGGGTTTCCACCAACGTTACCAGGACTTCCTGGCTGCTTTCAGCCCACGTTCCGTCATTTGTTCTGAGAAAGCTAGGGACACTCGCTTCTTTTGAAAGCACTTTGTGCAGCCTCAAAGCCTCGTCTATTGCTAAGATACATTCGCAGTACCTCTGCCATGATGCCCTTTTTGACCTCCTAACTAGGTACTTGACTTGTTTTTTACAATCATAGTACTCCTTCCACATACTGTTACTTTTGAAGAGCTTCGCCCTAACCTTTGAGACCTTAACCTCTTTCGTAATTCCACCACTTACGTTCAGCACTTTTAGGTGTTCGGTTAGGAGCTTTTATGTTGTACTCCAGGAATAACAACAAAGTTATTGTACCTGTGTAATCAGATAAAAAGAACGCATCATAGTAAGGGGACCCTTACTAAAGCCTGTAGGTAGAGATGAAAGGCAGTATTGAGAATTTGGAGACTGTAGAGTGGGGAAAAGCCCAACATCCCGCAGTCAGGCAGAATAAACTATTCATTCTCGGCGATGATAGCCAAGACTTCCGTTTACTTGACAACTAAAGAAAGGATAGCAACATCTAAGTTAAATTCAATTACGGCAGCTAGACCAACCGACCGAGAAGACCATCACCCCTCTTAACATTGAGATCTTATCTACCATATTGTGTGAATGTCTGAAGCCCTTCGTCAACATTCTGATTGGCCCTAATCTATGAGGTTTCAGACCAGGAAAGTCCATAATCGAAAAAATTATCAAAGGCGGATCCTAAGAAAAAATATGGACGTTCAAGCCGTTACTCATCATCTTTTCATGGATTTTAAGCCTGCTTATGACAGTATTTATAGAGACAGTATTTTCGACATCTCCATAAAATCCGTCCGTTTGTTTAGTATAGCGACTAAGAATCCTTGCTGCTTTATCAAAGTCGATAACGACTAAACCGAGAGCTTTAATGTAAAAAAAGGTTTATGACAAGGTGACTCGCTATCACAATCTTTCAAAGGTCGGTGTAACTTCTACATACGCAGATGATATCGGCATATATGAAAGAATGCAACGGGCTTTAACTGGTTCCAGAATGGGTTTAGGAGGAAATATGGGCAAAACTAAGTAGATGCTGTCAACAAGAAGGGACAAACATCATAGAAGAACTGCACAAAATGTCACAGTCAACGTTGTAGAAAAGCATTATCCATATTCTACTACAAATTCTGCCAACGTCGCAGCAGAAATAAAACGTCCTCTGGGATAGAGAGAAAAATCATTCGAGAAATATTCGGTCTTGATTGCGTTGACGATCTTTGGACTAGAAGAATTAACGACGATATACGAGATATGCAGCGACATAGACCTAGTCAGAAAACTGAGCATTAGCCGCCAGTAATGGTCAATGCTCCAGCTCGCAAATCTTTTCAGTTCAACCCCAAGGGACAACGCGATAGAAGAAGGCTTTAACTTATGTGATGCGCATTAGTATAAAAGAACCTAAACTGACAACGATTGGCAGTTGGCTAACTGAAAAGGCCCAGGAGTAAATAGAAAATTGAATCTCCACGGAGTTATAGAAAAGAAGCTGAAAGTTAGAAAAGATTTGCTCAAGAATGTAAGCGAGGTATTGTGGTCTTATCAGCTGCCCGTGGATCCATATATGTCCAGTGGGATCTCTAGTTTGCAAAAGTGCTTGGTTCAAAAGATTTCATAAGTGAAAATTAGGTCCTACGCAACTAAATGTCAAATAAACGACAGTAAGGCGACCCTGGGCTTACGCCGCACGGGTGACGCAAAAATCATGTAACACCCCATTGGTGTCGTGTGGCATTCACCATACTAGAAGTATATAGGGGAACCCTAAGCATCTATACGTAAACATCTTGCACACTCTCAGGGCTTGTGGAAATTAAAATAAGACTCGCGGAGGTGGATGACCTAAAACTCCAACATAGGAAATCAGAAGAGAAGTGAAGTTACGTACAAGGAATCAGATCCTCATCTCCTGTGGCGCAAAAGCGGCATGGCTGCATTAGAAACGAGAATAATTATGATAATGCACCAGCTACATCAAAGGCAAACTTGACATGGATGCGGCGTCCGACCCGTTTAAAAAGATTACACGGCATGCGAATTCACTAAATAGGGCGAGTTACATAAGAGGATCTAAAAACAAAAGAATCGACGGCGTCTTGTTGGAACAAAAATCGATAGTCTTGTTTAGTTCTACAGGTATGAACACAATGTCTATGAAGATATCTGATCTTTGGGAATGGTTCTCAGTCAAAATGCTTAGAAGACCAATTCAATAAAGTGCTTACAAATGGATAAAATCCCGACGAAAACACAGTCGATAGACAAAAACACGACGTCTGTAAGGTAGAGTAAGGCAGTATCCGTGGCGAATTTCTTGATGGTCTGACCCCCGCTATCAACTGGATTTTATTCTGTATAGCGATCTAAGCGCATACCAAGTCTTATAGGGAAAAGTGTCGTATAAACCATCGGCGGTACACAACAAAATGGGTAAACGCAAGAAATCACATTTCGATGTACCAGCAAGAGTCTGACAAAGTTAGGTATCTTCAAGTATCTTCACTACATACAACATCGTTATCATGCTCAGGATGACTGAAAATAGATGGCATTGATTTTTAAAATCAATTTACTTTACTTACTTTAGGTGGCGCTACAGTCCGGGGTGGACCTGGGCCTCAGTCAACAAGCGTCTCCAGCCAGCTCGATCCCTGGCTAGCTGCCTCCAGTTTCGCACGCTAAGTTGGCTAAGGTCCTCTTTCACTTGCGTGCGCCACCTGAGTCTTGGCCTTCCTCTACTGCGCTGTCCCTCGGGGGCGGATTCGAAGACTTTTCGGACCGAAGCATTGGTGTCCATGCGCTCTACATGACCCAGCCATCTCAGTCTTTGGTTCTTCACTCTTCTGGCTAGGTCCATGTCGCTGTACAGTCCATACAGTTCGTCGTTGAATCGCCTCCTCCACTCACCGTCAATGCAGACGGGACCGAAGATCGCCCGAAGAATTTTTCTCTCGAAGCAACCAAGAACACCCTCATCCATTTTTGATAATGTCCCTGCCTCTGCGCCATAGAGCAGCACCGGGACTATTAAAGTCTTATAAAGGGTGACTTTTGTTGTCCGAGAGAGGGCTTTGCTACTCAATTGCCTTCTTAACCCAAAGAAACAGCCGTTGGCAAGAGTTATTCTTCGCTTGATCTCAGCGCTGGTGTCGTTGTCTGTATTTATAGCGGAGCCTAGGTAGACAAAGTCCTTTACTACCTCAAAGTTATATCTGTAGAGGGTGACGTTCTGTCCGAGACGTCGGTGTTGGTTGTCCTTTTTGCTTGACAGCATATACTTGGTCTTGCCGCCATTGACCGCTAAACCCATTTTAGTCGCTTCTGTCTCAATACTCGCGAAAGCGCCACTGACATCACGCTACTTTCTCCCGATTATGCCAATATCATCGTCGAATGCGAGTAATTGCATGGACTTTTGAAAGATTGTGCCTCTTGTGTTGGCGACTGAATTTTGCACTATTCTTTCAAGTACGATGTTGAAAAAATCGCATGACAGCGCATCGCCTTATCTAAATCCTTTTTGGACATCAAAGGTCTCGGTGAGATCTTTACCGACCTTGATGGAGCAGCGTGCATTCTCCATCGTCATCCTGCACAGACAGACGAATTTGGCACGGCTGCCAAAACTAGACATTGCTCTATATAGCTCTTCTCTATAGATGCTGTCATACGCGGCTTTAAAATCGATGAATAGGTGGTGGGTATTGATCTGAAGCTCATGGGTCTTCTCCAAGATCTGCCGTAGTGTGAATATCTGGTCGGTGGTGGACTTTCTTGGCCTGAAGCCACACTCATATGGACCTATCAGGTTGTTGACGAACGGCTTCAGGCGTTCACACAATACGGCGGATATGATCTTATATGCGATGTTATGAAAACTAACCATATTTTACAGATGAGTTAGTGTATGCTCCTTACCAAGTCATCGCCTGCCGCCTTGAAGAGCTCGGCAGTCAGGCCATCCGCTCCAGCAGCTTTGTTGGACTTAAGCTTCGATATGGCTATCTTCACTTCATCCAGGTCGGGCGGTCGGAATTGTTGGTCATCATCGTCCAAGTTGAAAGGTTGGTTCTGCCTGACAGCGGTATTTGGTCCGTCATCGCCGTTATACAGTCTGCAGCGTCTTTCTAACCAGCGCCGCGTTATATGCATCTTGCTTAGCTGCATGTGCTTGCCGGCATTCATCATCGAACCAGGGGTTTCGTTGTGGTGGACGAGTGAAATCCAGTACATCAGAAGCGGCATCTCTGATGGCGTTTTGGCAGTGTTTCCAATGGTCTTCGATGCTTGATGCTGGCGGCATTGGACCTCTTAAGAGATTAAGAGACACTCGATCGGAAAAGGACTTGGCGATCTCTTGCGATTGTAGCCGTCTGACGTCGAATTTTCTCACAGCATTAGTTTGTCTTGGCGTAGTTTGGGATATCCGCAGCCGTACCTTGGCTACAACAAGGTAATGGTCCGAGTCGATGTTGGCTCCTCGGAACGTACGGACATCCATAATGCTGGAGGAGTGTCTTGCGTCGATCGCAATGTGATCAATCTGGTTGACGGTTGATTGATCAGGAGTTCTCCAAGTCCCCTTGTGTATGTCGAGATGTGGTAACCGCGTGCTAGCTACGACAATGTTTCGCCCCGCCGCAAAGTCGATTAGCCTGAATCTGTTATCGGAGGTGGTGTTGTGCAGGCTATATTTTCCGATTGTTCCACCAGAGATACCCTCTCTTCCTAGCTTTGCATTAAAATCACCGAGGACAATTTTAATGTCATAGCTAGGGCATTGCTCGTAGGTCTTGTTGAGAAGCTCGTAGAAGGCATCCTTGGTGTCGTCATCTTTCTCCTCTGTGGGGGCATGCGCGCATATAAGGCTTATGTTGGCGAATTTAGCCTTGATGCGGATTGCTACGAGGCGCTCGCTTACATGCCGGAAGCTGAGGACTTCTCGTCTTAGTCTGCCTCCGACAACAAATCCGCATCCAAATAAGCGCTGCTTTTGCCGTCGATAGCAATTGCCGTAGTAGATGTCGCAGTTTTTCATTTTCTTTTTGTCCGGCCCATCCTATCGCATTTCTTGAATGGCGGTTATGTATGCTTTGCAGCAGTCTAGGGCCTCCGCTAGTTGCTCGGCTGCACGTGATCTATTAAGGGATCTAACATTCCACGTGCATATCCGAAGCTCATTGTCCTTAAATCGTTTGCGTGGGTTGTCAACAGTAGATCCGTCCATATCCGCGGCTTGTTGATGCTTCGTAACTTGTGTTTTTTTTTTAAATGGCCGGGCAGTTACTACTCGTATATATCACAGACATATAGTATTAGTGTGCCATACTTGTTCTTAAAAACTTGTGATGTGATGAAGACGCTGTAGTCGTAGCGTAAGTTCGTCCAAAATTTATCTCCTTCACCAGAAAAATTCGGAGAATATGTATCTTCTGACCCAAGCTAATTGGCATTCCATGTTAACCTGCTAGCCATGCAGGCGGAACAAAAATGCCTTGTTCCCCTATATGGAGCAAGAACGCTGTTGGCCTATAGTCATGCAACGAGCCTAAATATAGTACAGTCCTGTCGTTAGATCAATTCCCACATATTGCGTAAACATCTTTTGTGAATTTCTGCAGTCAACCGACTTTCTTAATTAACATTTAGAAAAGGAACAGTGCCAAGGGGACAGACTTTTCGCCCATTTATCAGCTCCGCACTCGGTTCTACCTGAATCCAATACATATTATCGACGAATATTATAGAGCTCCCAAATCCCTTATGAGATACGCTCTTAATAAAGTTCCCGGGTCGCTAGGAATTGAGAGTAGACAGCTTTATAGAATCAAACCACTGCTATCCTGGGTAAAACAAATCAACGCATCCAGAGCTAATAACTCTTTTTGTTCATTCATTAAAACAATTTCATTTATTGAATTAAATTAACTAAATTAATCGGTACAATGTAGTAAAATCTAAAACACGTTTTCGTGACCCATGCTCTGGATACATTGTTAAATAATTGTACAATAGACATGACATGACAATTGAAATCTTGCTTTAACATTTTTTCTAAGGACAAATGTCTATTCGAGAACAGTGGGCGATTGTCAATTAAAAATGATTTAAAATGTATTCCACGTTACAAAATCATAACAGACGCGACCGTAGATACTGGAATTCAGGGAAATAAAACTTGAATTTCAGAAAACTTAGTTTTATATTGGAGTGCCAATAAAAATTAAATGCAAACAGGAAGCAATAACATTTTTAACACTCATGCTCATGCTGATAGGTACTCTTATGTATTTACGTTGCAGATACATTTGTAAGTTTTACACAATCACGCGTGAAAAAATTAAAAATTTTATTTGTAATTGAATACCGGCTTCGTTAATTATTTTAATTAATGAACGCAACCAGCTGCACCTGCAGCAAACTCAAGCTCAAGACTAATTGCTTACCAATAGCGAATGGAGAAAAATATTTGAAAATATCTACGACTCACGTATGGATCTGTATGGAATTTTTACGGTTGGCTTAGCTAAGCTATTGCTTAAGTTTGATGACCGTGTCATACACAGGTGGTCAATGAATTGAAAATGATGTCACGAAAGACGTCCAAGGAGCAGTACATTCTTAAATTAGCTTAGCGTATCTGTATATTATTTTGTGACTCTAGTAACATTTTAAATATCTTTTTTGATAAAAATACGACGACTCTGAACGTAAAACTGTCGGAGAAAGCAGAAATGTAAAACATCTCGCAGGGCTTTTTTTTCGGCAACAGAGAACTTAGAAAAGGTTGTAGGTTCTGTGCTCCTCGTACGTATAAAAGCTTCTACATTCGTCACAGTACAAACATCCACGAAAACTGCTGAGTGTATTAGAACTTGGATTGGCAGTAACGTTACAATCAAGTTCGAAGTGTAGTGCTTGCCTTACCAGCCAGTGGTGGTTACCAATAACTCCAGAGTAAATTTTTACCCATGCAGGCTAGAATGACAAGGGTGTCTTCAGTTAGTATCACAATACTGAGCTAAGCTATCATAGGGCTCAGAACCCTATACGGCAGAGATTGAGATGTAAAGAACCAACAAATGGCCTTAATAATAATAAAAATATATAGGGTGTAGTACACTGCGACCTTGTGGTCTATTTTACCCCCTACTTATACCTTGGAGAGGTTTGCTCCCTCTTCCAGAGCCCCCTCACAGCTTACTTTACCAGGAATTATGTTGGAGTGTTTATGCTCTGGCTTTGGCCTTGGTTCATTGGATCCGTGGTTGGTAAATCCTTTTCTTGAATTTGGTGTTTTCCGAAATATTTTAACCTTTTTTGGGTCAGTGACCCGCAAGACTCCAATATGTGTTCTGGAGTTTCTGTGGAATCATTGCAGAATCTTCAAAGACCTTCATCTGGTATCCCTATCTTCCTTAGGTGTTCCCTGAGTTTTGCTTAGACTGATACATGCTTTTAATCTTTTGAGATTGTAATCTCCTAAGAGTTATCTGGCTTATCTCAGACCATGGAGATCCCGAAAGATTCTAGCCCTTTTCTCCTTTTCCGATTTCCTGAATTCTTCGCGTAGGGTGGGTTTCCCTATCCCGCAGAATGTTTCAGATCTTATGAAGGGTTTTGCTGCCCCTTTTCTCGGTATAGAGTTCGCCGCCTCGTTACCAGTGATGCCCACATGGCCTGGTGTCCAGCAGACAGATACTCTATTTTTCTTGCCCAATTTGTTAGACTTTGTAGGCATTCCCATACAAGGTTGGATTTGATGACAAAGGAGTCCAGTGCTTTGATAGCTGCTTGACTATCTGGCGTTATTGCTATGTTACAGTTTCTGTAATTTTTTTCGAGATCGATTCGAACGCCCATTGATTTATGGTGTTTCGTTCTTGGCCCAAACACTCCTGCCAGTTCCTTCATCAGAACTTGAGCCATCTATATACGACTTTATCGTGTGGTTGCTGAGTCCATAGATTGTGGACTTATAGCTGCAATCTTCCTTGTTGCTGAGCTTCGTTAAGAAATTCTTTTCAAAGTTGTATTTCTTAATGCTGTCATCTCTTGGAATAGCCAGGAGTGGAAGTTTTTCGAGTAGTGCATCATGTTCTTTCGAACTAATCCATTTCCCGTTTCCAGATCCTTCTTTTGCTATTCTGGGAATGGTTTTGTTCGCCGCCTCTGAGACAATGAGGTGTAGGGGAGTTAATTCCAATAGCCGGTGATGCATAGGAACGCCAGTCTTTTCACCTTGTTAAGAGATTCTCTCGCTGTGACAAGACTGGTTCGTTTTGCTCATGCTACTGCACCATATGTGAAAATTGGTCTAATCGCTATGTACATCCATCGCAGAATGTTAGGGGTACATCCCCACGACTTTCCTACCTAGCCTAGCTTTCCAATCATAAGAGCACGGGTTGCTTTTCTAGCAGTTTCCTCAGTGTGGTTCTTTCAGAGTAGTTTGCTGTCTAGATGTAGTCCCAGAAACTTCACATCATTTACCGGCATCAGTGTCGTACCTGACAATCGGATTTCTTCGAGTCTTTGAAGTTTTCTTTTCTTTGTGAATGACACTATCGTGGTCTTAGCCGGATTGATGTTCACCCCGGCCGTGAGGCACTCGCAGAGAGTTTCTTCGAACTTTCCTCTGGCAATTAATACTATGTCATCGGCGTACGCCTGAAAGCTGATGCCAAGGGTGGTTAATTTTTCCAGTAGTTCGTCTACAACAAGGCACCACATTAAGGGTGATAATACCCCTCCTTGTGGACACCCTCTTGTAGTGTCTATTCTAACAGTTCCAGCTGCTGTTTGTGTCTCTGCTGATCTAATGCTCAGCAGTTCACACATCAATCTGGATACTGTGTTGTTGGCTCCTTTCCGTTGTAGGGCTCGTTTGATAGCCTCATGTGAGGTATTGTCAAACGCCCCCTCAATATCAAAAAAGGCACACAATGCTATCTCCTTTGAATTTAGAGCACTTTAGATAACTTCTGTTAGCTGATACAGGGCTTTATCTGTCGATCAGCCCGCCCTGTATGCATGTTGACGATGATGCAGAGAGGACATACTTAGTGTTACCTCACTCAGGTAACTATCCACAGCCTTCTCTATTGTTTTCAGAAGAAACGAAGTGAGGCTGATCGGTCTGTACGATTTTGGCTGTGTCGGGTCTTTTTTCCCCACCTTCGGTATGAACACAACCTTTGCTCGTCTCCATTATAGTGGTACTCGTATGTATCCTAATGCAATGCTACTTTTCGCTTATTTTACCAGATGTGGTAGTAATGGGTTTTGCCCTTTCTGTAGTAGAACTGGCGTTATACCATCCACACCTGGGGACTCGAAGGGTTGAAAGGAACTTATTGCTCATTTCATCCTTTTCCCTAGAATAGTTAACTAATGCGATTACCCAGTCATCCTTCCGAGGTCGAGCTGAAATTGTTCTGTTCCCAAAGCCACTGCTAGGTGAGCTCCCTAAAAAATGAGTTCGTAAAAGTAGCAGTGCCCTCTCGTCATCATTTCCCGTGTAGCTGCCATCTGGTTTCTTTAGCGAGATTGACACTCCTCCCGACTTAGCAAGGGCCCTGTGTAGCCTTACCACAGTAGGAGTGCTTGAGATTTCCTCGCAGGATTTCCCAAAGCTATTTATTTTAGCTTTTCTTATTTCTTCAAACTAACCTTAGATAAAAGTAAATTTCCTGTCAATGACCCTTGCAAAGTTTCAAAAACAGCGACTATTCGGTCTGCACGTGGTTCATTTTTTCATTTAATATGCATTTTTATTCAACTCAATTCAATAACTCTTACATGCTATACAAAAAAACGCTTAAAAATTAGCTTAATTAACTTAAAATTATCTTATTCTAACTTACTGGCCCCATGCGGACACTCTAAGTTAAACCTAACAATTAAAATTTGTCTTTCGACGTTTAGTACATTTCATTTTTAATTTATGTTGTATTAATTGCAATTAAAACTAAGAAAATAATTTTATAACAAAAACTTAGTAAATTAACTCTTTTTTTTTTCATCTTTTAAAACTTAAAACTAAGACTTATTAACTACCTTAACATTATTCTTAATCTACTTAGGCTACTTAAGCTACTTAAGATTATCTTATCATTTAGGTATTATATTTTTTTTTTGTGGGAAGAAGTTACCCGAAGGTTACCCCTCTCTTTGTTTTTGTTGTTTTATATTTTTTTTTTGTATTTTTGTTTTTTGTATATATATATATATACAATATATATATATATATACATTTTTTTGTTTTTATTTTTTATTTTTTTTTTTTTTATAATTTTTACTCTTAAAACTACCTTAACCCTACCTACACCTATGTAAGCCGGCCACGGCTAAAAAAGATTTGGCTGACCAACTCTGCTCCCTAATGGAGCTACCCTGCACTGGAGGAGTTCGATGATGGAGCTTCCCCTTCTTCTGCAAGCCACCAAAATTGTTGGTGCTGCCGAGCAACATCCCTCATGTCGCGACTCCCTACCGCCCTACTAAACCGGAGACGCTCCGCACTGCCGCGTGCGACGTCTCTGTCGTAGTTGAGTCGCCTGTCCGCAGCTCTTCGAGCGACGTGGAAGATAAACGGCACCGCTAATCTATCCTGGATCAGACCTTGTTTATCGAGGTAGAGGAACGCTTCTGGAGGAATAAAGCCGTCAAAGCGAACTCTCTCGTGATACATATAATTGGGGTAGTAAGCCCCAGAGATCAGGTTATTCGACGAGGTCATTGCTCTTGCAATGTGCCTTCGAGTCAACTTAATAACAAAGTTGTCCACTCTTATTAGGTTAGCCCTATTGTACAAGACCTCATTGCGATAGAATTTTATGTACTCAGACTCTGGTGTTCTGTATAGGCGAAGACAAGCCCTAAGGCAAGCCCTCTCAAACACCCGAATCTTTTCCAAAAGACTGGCTCTCACGTTGAACCACACGGGACAACCAAATGTAAGCATAGGCCGAATAAGGGCCATGTAGCAGATCACCTTTACCCTCGCATCGAGTTGCCTGTTATAAAACAGTCTCTTTGTAAGGGCAAAAGCACCTTTGGCTCTGGCCAGAGCAACATCTATATGTTTGTTAAAATATAGATATTGATCTAGCCAGATCCCAAGGTATCTGACTACATTTCGACAAGCAAGTGGTTGTCCGTGTTGTCCAACGATCTGAAACTTTCGCCAATTCTTTCTGGTATCCGCAGAGGCCCCAGACAAAGGCGTCCTAAAAAGAATGGTTTCCGACTTCTGAAAGTTGATCTTCAACTTCCAATCGTCGCAATATTGTTTAATTTTATCGAAGTCACGTTGCAAAAGAATGTTTATAACCTCAATCTTTGGACCTGATCTGTACGCGATTAAGTCGTCTGCGTACGCTATGGCATGGTGAAGTGAACCTATCAGATCGCTTGTGTAAATGTTGAAAAGGATTGGCGAGTTGACCGCACCTTGTTGCAGACCGTTTTTAATGTTGAATGTACCAGTAGAAGTCACATCGCCATTTTTCACGATGAACTGTCTATTAGTGAGCATATTGAAAAGAATGTACAGTAGTGGTTTACTAATGCCCAGTCTGTTCAACTTGTAGAAGAGTCCCTCTAACCATACGGTATCGAAGGCCTTTTCCACGTCAATCAGGCAGGCACCAGTGCACTGTTTCTTGGCCTTGTTCCATTGGATATCAGAAACCAGTTTAGACGCGGCATGAATAACATCATGCCCCGCCTTGAAACCGAATTGATTATCCGGAACTATATTTCTGTCCTCAACCCATTTAGTCAGGACTCTATTGATGACTTTTTCGAAAACCTTACTGATGTTTGGAAGGAGACTTATCGACCGGAGATTCGCCGGATTGGAGGTGTCTTTATCCCTTTTGGGGATGGGATGTACCACCGCCATTTTCCAATGCGCTGGATAATGTGCATTATTCATTGCATTGTTAAACAGGGTGGTATAAATGTCCACCGCTTCTAGTGGGAGATGTCGAAGCACAATGTTCGGTATTCCATCGGTTCCCACTGATTTCTTACTTCTAATTGTGTCGAAGATCGTGTGAAGGTCTTCCTTCGAAATAAACGGGGGTTGTTCCCTTTCATTGGCGATGACATTATTTGCCATATTCTCGTCACTGAACTGGGTGAAACCCGAGTTCTCGATTCGCCAATTCACTATTTCATTTCGAAGGTAGAAATTGTGGGCAAGGACTCGATTTTCCAGGTCGTGGTTGGGACCAATGATGTCATTTGTCTTGTACACTTCCTGAAAAGTTGCTCCTATAGCCTCTACCTTCTCCTGCGGATCTTCGATCACAAAGAAGTTGTCATCATCAACAGCCTCATTTGGATCTATGCCTGCTGTTGAAAGTATGCGTTCATTGTCTGTCGTTCGGGCGATTTTAAGACATGAAAGGTCGTCTTGATCTTTCCTCCGAAATATTTTATTTATTTGCGGGAACATATTCGGGTTGCTGGTATTTACAGCCCGAATTTTGTTGTTCCAATACAAACTTACAGAAGCCCTGTAATTTTCTTTAATTAATGTTTGGAGGTTTTTGATCGACGACTTCAATGTCATAATCTCCGGGCTATGTCTGTCTGTAAACTGTCTGTACAAGGTCTTCAGTCTGGACAGTAGTCTACTTTTATGTCGGTGAAGTGCGTCAATAGTTGCGTTCCGGAATAAGTCTTCGTTGTCAGTGTGTTGATACCGAGGTATCGTTTTGTCCATAGTCCGTTTAATTGTCTCGTCCATTAGTTTTAGATACCTGTCAATCTCCTCGTTTGACAGATTTCTGTTGGACGGTGGAAAGAGCGAATTCGAGGAGAGTGCTCTAGTCAGTGTCCTGGAGAAGTGTGTCCAACGCACTCTACTATAGTTGTAGGGATGCCTTTGAACATACTCATCCAATTCCGCATTTTCGTTCGGAACGGTTATTACGGTACTAAGACCGCAATGGTCACTGTCATATACAAAAGTCCGAAGACAGTTTACAGTTTGTTGGTTCGTACCTGTCACTTGTATTCGTGTGTCGAACAACAGGAGATCCAAATAGGAGCCATGTCTAGGAAACGACGGACTATCCGTCGCCTTTATGCCGAGTCTATACATCACACTGTGTTGATCCCACCAATTGAATAGTAGGTTCCCTCTAGTGTTTGGTGTATTATTTCCCCAATCGCTGTGTTTGGCGTTGAAATCTCCGCCGATAATGAAATAGTTTTCCTCCAATTCCAGTCTCAGGAATCGAAAAAGTGTCTCGAGCTCTGAGATGAATTGGGTGGATTGAGTAGCCTTAGGCGCATAAACAGACACCATGTATAACCGCTTTCCACTGCGGAGAGGGATATACATGATGCATGCTTCTAGCACCTGAAACCTACGCACTACACGACTGTATATTCTTTTAAAACGTATGCCTTTTCTTACGAAGATTGCAACGCCTCCTCCTTGTATGGAGTTGGGTCGATTTCTTCGCATAATTTTGTACCTTTTGTGCCTCATTTTGTGTCTTTTGCTTAGCTTAGTTTCGCTAACCAAAAGCACATCAGGGGTTTGGTCTTTAAGCAACTTGAACAGTGTGGCTCTTCGCTCAATCCTAATCAGTGAATTAACATTCACTGCAAGGACCTTCAGGGTTTGCTCCGCCATGTACGAACCCATTACGACTGGAGGCGCGTTAGGCTCGGCAGAAGCGCGTAGATTTGATCCACGCGCGCAGCTTGTTCAGTAATCTGACGTTGAAACTGAGCCATCTGCCCCTGGATAGAGAGCAAGATAGCTAGAATGTCAGTTGCCGGTTCCGGTGCTCTAGGCGCTGGGGCCTGAGAAGCAACCTTCGCTTGCTGTGCCGTATTCCCCCTACCTGCCGCCATTTGGGCGTAGGTAACTTGGGGAGTAACGGCTGGTGTTTGTATTTGAACTGGTGGACGCTTAACTTCCACCTTTTGCTGCCGAGCCAGATTTACTCTTTTTATGTACTGGAATTTAGGACAACCCCGATAATTTGCGGTGTGTCCCGTATTCTTACATAAAACGCAAGAGAGTTGACTTTTTTCCGACGCTCCATCCACACCCAGAGGGCATTCTTCTGATTTGTGGTTCTTACCGCACTTGACGCATCGAGGCTGCATTTCGCAGTTCGACGCGGCGTGCCCGAACCTTTGGCAGCGAACACATTGCAAAATGTTATCGCTCCGTTTTACTTTTTCCCAGTGTACAACCTGGTAGTCTAGGACTTTGATGTTCCTTAGACCATCCAGTTTGCTTTCGGGAGTAAGCTGAACCAGGAAGAACGGTAGTTTCCGTTTCTCCCTTTTGGCTCTAGCTGTGGTGAACGGCTTGACCCCTACGAACTTGAGCTCTTCGCACTCTTTCTCTTTGAGCAGTGCGAGTAGCTCCTCCGGATCAGTTGACGGTTCAATCCCCCTCAGCAGCATTGTTTGCAGCTTTTCCCCCTTCGGGGTGAAGGAGAAGAACTCCGTCGTCGAATCCTTTAACAAGCTTTTTATTTTATTATAGCGCTCCACTGTGTTGCAGTGGATCGCATGTCTATCATTACTTAATCTTTTGATAAAAAAATTATTGCCTATGGCCGACTTACATAGATCAATGGTTTCTTTTAACTCCAGTTTGTAAGTATTGATCGGGGGTATCCTTTGTTTAGCTGGTTGTTGTTGTTGTTGCTGTGGCTGTTGACGCTGCTGCTCTCGCTGTTGTTGTTGCTGCTGTTGCTGTTGTTGTGGCTGTTGCTTTTCTGTTTTTTGTTGTTGTTTTTGTTGTATTTTACTTTTTTGCTGGGGTTGTGCCTGTTTCATTGTTGGTTCTTGCACAATTTTTTGATTTTTTTGCTGTTGTAGCTGATGTTTCTGTGGTTGTTGTTGGGGTATGGTTTCACTCCCCTTGGGCTCCCGTTGAGAGCACTGTAGTTGCTGTTGTAGTTCCCTCTCTCGCCTTGCAACTTGCTTAGCTTTTATTGCAAGTACTTTTTGTTGAAGCTGCCTGATGCTACTATTCAGAGCTTCAACCTCGTCCTCTTCGTCCTCTGACTCGGAAGCCGCCAGAGATGCGAAGGTATTTTTGCAAATATTGTGGCCTTCTTCACCAACATATGGGAGATCGTTTTTGTCAGCTGCCGCCCTTTTTGTCGTTGTTGGCGCCTCTTCCCTTGCTCTACCAGGCAGCTTTTTGGGAGAGGTTGAAAGGGAAGGGCGCTTTGCTGAGTTCGGAGTTGGTTTCAACATCCTCCTCCTCTTTATCGTCATTGCGGATGTTGCTGTTTTTGTTGTTGTTGTTGTTGTTGTTGACGTCTTCTTTTGAACTGGCTTAACGGCCTGATTATCAGATGACGTCGCGCCATCCTCTAATCCCGCTATTGACATAGCGGACCGTTCACTGCCACTCATCGTTTGAACACACTTTTTTTACACAATAATCTCGTTTTGTCTTTTTAAACACTTAAAAAATAAAAATGGACAAAGTTTATTCGGGGACTCGAACCCACGACCCTCGCTCTCTCGGCTCACTGCCACTACCACCAGGCTACCGAATAACTTAATTTGTTATTTCTAATTTGATATTTCACAAATTGTTGTTCGCTATTTCACACAAAATAAAAGCCGAAACACGCCTGTTCTCTGCGGAGATCAATGAACGACGGTCTGCACGTGGTATGTAGGGTCCCGTACTATACACCAGAATAATTAGCAAAGGGCCTTGCTTGCTATCACGCAGATATCACCGCCATTCAGGAAATGTGATTGGATGGAGCGATGTCAGGAAAGGAATCAGCGCTTGTTCGGATTTGGATTGGTAATGTACGCAGACTGAGAAAAGAAGTTTTGATCTTCCGACACTTGAGCGAACATCTTACGAGAATCCACCTAATATGCACTAAATGTGGCTGAATTGGTTAACATAAGTCTAATATGCGGCCATGATGGCTCACCAACTCCTAAACCGCCAGCATCAAGTGCTAAGGACCAGTGGCACGGCTGTGTTGTGAATGAAGCTCTGAGACACACCAGCTTGCATTTTGTGTATTTTTTGACAAAAAAAATTGTTTATTTAAGCGGAGCTGTGAACGCTTTTAGTTGTCATTCTACATATTCTCTTCAGATACTATCCGGTTCGGCCTTAATATCGATGATTAGGTGGTGAGATCGATCAGAACTGCTTGCTTGAATGAATTTGTGGCTTGCATTGACAGGAGCCAATAAGATCGTTGACAAATGATTTCAGCCGCTCCTACAAGATGTCACAAGATCTTGTATGCTCGTTCGGTACTAAAATGTTGAGAAAGGATGTCTGCAGGTGAACTCAAGTCTTCCCCATAATTTTTAACATTTCCTTATGTTTAATTTTATTAAAAAAGAAACACCGGTCCTAGCAGGAATCACGATGAGATTGTTCTCGGGTTGTGCGCTTTGAAGGTTTACTTTATTGCGATGCATCTTCAAAATTTTCGCTGCTCTTTTGATGGGCATATCACCTCGAGACTCTGCTACTTCTTTGGTAAATTTGTGGTTTAACTGAGATTTTTCCACTTTCTCATGTGTGGACCAAATACGAGGGCGGGTCAATAAGTCCGTGACTTTTTGAATTTCTGACCTCTTTACTGAAACAGCAACACTGCTCCTGTCAACAGGCATCTGTCAGTTGACTCCTGTCAAAATTTAAACTTGCTGCGTCAGTTAGTTTGTGTTTGACAGCTATTTTTATCAGACTACTCACTAATTTGAGGAGAAAATGGAAAAAAGTGAATTTCGTGTGCTTATTAAGCATTATTTCTTGCGAAAAAAAACCATTACCGAGACCAAGGCTAAGCTTGATAAATACTATGGGGACTCTGCACCATCGATTTCAATGGTAAAAAAGTGGTTTACTGAATTTCGTTGTGGCCGTACAAGCACTGAAGATGCCGAACGTCCTGGACGCCCAGTTGAGGTCTCTACACCCGAAACAATCGAAAAAATTCACGATATGGTGTTGGCCGACCGAAGATTGAAAGTGCGAGAGATTGTGGAAGCCGTAGGGATCTCGCATGGCTCAGTGGTTTCAATTTTGAATGATCACTTGGGCATGAGAAAGCTTTCCGCAAGATGGGTGCCGCGTTTGCTCACAGTCGACCACAAACACATGTGCAGTTGCCATGGCAAAAATCCATGAATTGGGCTATGAATTGCTCCCTCATCCACCCTATTCTCCAGATTTGGCTCCGAGCGACTACTTCTTGTTCCCAAACCTGAAGAAATGGCTTGGTGGAAAAAGATTTGACTCCAATGATGAAGTCATCTCGCAAACAAAGGCCTATTTTGAGGACCTCGACAAATCATTTTTTTTGGAAGGGATAAAAAAATTGGAGAAGCGTTGGACAAAGTGTATAGAGTTCAAGGGAGACTACGTTGAAAAATAAAATTATTTTTTTATCAAAAAATCTGTGTTTTAATCCAAAAGTCACGGACTTATTGACCCGCCCTCGTACTTCCGCCCTGGAACGAGCTGATGAAATTTGTAAACATTGGATCAAAAATACAGTAACAAGATTCACTTCAATGAAAGCAAAGTACTACAATGGAAGCAACTTGAACCCGACAAACAAGATTCCCACTCTTGAAGCAGCAACTTTGAGTTCAACTCCGAAACAAAGTACTGCAATCTTCAAGCCAGCATCGATATTTTCTTCATTTATTTTCCATTTGAACTTTTAGCCAAAGCGGCTGAAAGCACTTACCAAAAGTGAAGATACAATTTGTCTCAATTGTTCCGTTCACCTTCCATGTTTTACGCCGGCAACATAAGAAATCCAGTGAAAAACCACAAAACCCACCGAAACCAACCAATGCCGATGGTGAATCATAAATAATTCATAATCTCCCCTAGGCTGTTGGCCACATAGTCAGATACTCGTCCAATATCCGTAGTCAGCCCAAGAAACAATGACCATTTCACTTCATCCTCGAAGGGGCCAGCTACAATGGATAGCATTCGTATTCGAAGAATTGTATGCTCCCGTCACGGATTATTAAAATCCGCGCGACTACGTTACCATTGTTCAGTGACAAACAATAGTGTGGTCCATCGCGGTACATGCACTCCTTTGGGCTGTGCATATTCACGGCCGGCTGGCGTAAGAAAATTCCTGCCCCCAATGGGCACAGTTAATGTAAATGTAATAGATTAGCGTGTGGGTCGCGCACCACAATCGATAGTTAACTCTTGCTTCCACAGACTGCTTCTACTCTGGCTCTGGATTGTCTTTGCCTTTGGAACTTCTCTGAAGCGCGCTCACTTATGTCCAGTTATGGCAGTGGTTGAGCTTATGTATATTATCCTGTTGCCAGGGTTGACTCTAGGCCATATGATGATTTTGCTGCACTTCATTGCTATCGAACAGTCTGTTGCAGTTATATTCCTTGGAATAACGGAATCCAGTCATAGTCGTAAGTAGGTTTTAGGACTATGAACTCAGGCAGTCTCGATGCAATTATGGGGCATGAGTATTTCTTTTTTGATACTGCTGCCAATAGGTGGCCAATAAGAGACCTCATGTCAAAGGTTCAGTTCAGATTGTGTGGGGTATGTAAAAATTTCGTCAATAGCTGGTGACATGAATCCCTTTAATATCTAAAAATTCAGCTACAAGTACCAATCACACATTTGCAACAGTCAAATGAAGGAGAAACCAGCACACGCCTGCTGAAAAGTCTATATGAAGCAATTAGCGCGTTGATATGCAATAACGAGTTAATAAATATTTGAACATCCATCACTTGTGAGTTAAACAAGACCGAGAGTGAGAGTTTTGTAGACATGAGATATGCCCATGTATGGAATCGTTGGATAACATTCAAGCTTGGGTAAAATTTGCACTGCAGCAGTGTTAAGATCGCAATGAGATAAGCTGTGAGCAAACAAGATGGGAGGCATGAACCATTTATTTGATTAAGAGCAACATTTTCCCTACTAGTTACGGAGTTGTAGTTAACTACTGTGATAAATAATGTTGAGGTGGCGGACAGCCTTTTTACCTAAAAAATATGTACAAGTTGCACTGAAGCAATATCTTTTATGAATCACGTTAGGCTAGGCAGCGTTAGGACATATTTTGAACCAGGAAGTCGAACTTTTGGCAACTGACATCTTTTGTTTCTATAAATTCAAGTTTCAGAGAAACGAAAATTTGAAGTTTCAGATCAAGATTCTCTGTCACAAAATTGTGCTTGAAAATTTTGACACTACGCTGAAGCAGAGGAACAGTAACACATATCAAGAGATGACTACAAGCACTCCTTTTGAGCACTAGGATAATTACGATTCCTTGTAGATAATGTACTAGGAGAGATATATTCTACTGACTGTAGAAAACTCTCCTAAATTCATATGACTTAAACCGAATTAAGGGTCGTTTTCATACCCAAAGTCGATGAAATCTCTCTAGAATTTAAAAGCTATCAGCATCAAATGGTTCTTTCGACAGAACGTCTCTTGTGTTTTACGTGGACGCCTGCCGTGAAGGTCCTATCCCACGGAGCGCTTACGCTCGTGACAGGACTAAAATAATGGGTCAATCAACGCCCTTCGGACAGTATAAATACGACCTTTAGTACCTACTAAGAGTCGTGTGTAAGGCACGATCTTCTCCCTTGGTATATGTTTGAGGATGGCAACGATTAGTATAAGACCTCATAGAAGTAGCATCTGCCGACAGGTTCTGGTTCCTTGTATAGCGAGAATGAGCCTCTGCAGCCGAACATCTTGCAGCTCTGCTAATAAGTCCTACTTTAAGGGGGCAAACGGTGAGTTTCCTGCGCCATAAACTAGGATTAGTGTCAGAAAAACAAAACAAGACCTTATCCGGGCTACTCCAACATATTTGGAGCTCATGCCGGAAAGGATTTCCAGGACTTAGTCAGGGTCTTGGAAAAGAGATGGTGGCGGACGAGCCCTATATGGGCCAACGGCAGCGCTCACATCCTGGAACGGGTAACTGGCTTCGGTGTAACATACCCCTCGTCCTAGGGGCATTATGCGGATTTGGATGCGGATTTGTTGACGGAGGCAGACTAAGACAAGAAGTCCTGAACTAATCGACTTTGCGGCGGGGCGAAACATTGTCGTAGCTAGCACGTGATTCCTACATCTCGACATACACAAGGGGACTTGGAGAACTCCTGATCAATCAAAAGTCAACCAGATAGATCACATTGCGATCGACGCAAGATACTTCGTACGTTCGAAGGAGCCAACATCGACTCGGACCATTACCTTGATGTAGCCGAGGTACGATTGCGGATATCCCAAAATACGCCAAGACAAGCTAATGCTGTGAGGAAATTCGACGTCAGACGGCTACAATCGCAAGAGATCGCCAGGTCCTTTTCCGATCGAGTTTCTCTTAATAACTTCAGAGGTCCAATACCGCCAGCATCAAGCATCGAAGACCATTGGAAACACTGCCAAAACGCCATCATAGAGAGAGAGAGAGAGAGAGAGATAGATAGAGAGAGAGAGAGAGACAGAGAGAGAGAGATGGTAGTCCAGAAATGAGGGTCAGAAGTTTTACCAAAAGGTAAAAGTAACATGCCACGGAAACAAACCCCGAACCGAAGCCTATAGAGATGAACAAGGGAACATCGTAGTAGAATCGCAGTCGATGCTGAGGATTTGGAAAGAGCACTTATGCAGACTGTATAACGGCGATGACGAACCAAATACCGGTGTCAGGTAGAATCAATCTTTCAACCTGGACGATGATGACCAACAATTCCATCCACCCCACCTGGATGAAGTGAAGATAGCAATATCTAAGCTGACAACCGAGCTCTTCAAAGCGCAAGGCGATGACTTTGGACCTAGCCAGAAGAGTGAAGATCCAGAGACTGAGATGGCTTTAGAGCGTATGGACACCAATGCTCCGGCCCGAAAAGTCTTCGAATCCGCCCCCGAGGGACAGCGCAGTAGAGGAAGGCCAAGACTCAGGTGGCGCACGCAAGTCGAAGAGGACCTCAGCCAACTTAGCGTGCGAAACTGGAGGCAGCTAGCCAGGGATCGAGCAGGCTGGAGAAGCTTGTTGACTAAGGCCTAGGTCCAACCCGGACTGTAGCGCCACTTTAAGTAGGTATGTATATGGTTGAGCCCTATCTAAAACCATGGCACCCGGTTGCAATGCAACTCCACATCGAGCAGACCAATTAGCGACACCGCCATCAAATAGCTGAGCACAGGTCGTAGCCCGCTACAACATATAGTCAGCCATGTGATGTGCAAACACCACTGGCCGCCTTTTAGCCCTGCTCACTGAGTTTCAGGGTAAAGCTACCTAGTTCGACGTCTAGCAAACACAATGTTCGCAAAGTCCTGAATTCTTGCTATTTGCGCGTTGTCAGTTTGAACACTGGCAACGTCGCAAACACCGTCTTCAAAACCTGCGCCCATATCTTCAAGATCCCTAACATCATCATACCGAGAAGATTCACACAAAACGTGTATCCAGTCCACAAAAGGAGCTCCATACGAGCAGTCTTCCACCTGGCTTAGGACCCTTTCATGCAATACTGCATTAAAGGAACCATGACCAGTAAGAAGAAAGTCCGAGTTGAGATTAAATCTCAGCTCAGGCCGCTCTCGCATGAATAAGACATTCCTCAGGAAGCGGTAAGTGACCCTGCCATTTTCGCTATCGTCGCATCTAGATATGACGCATTCGTCTAGCAGGCGCTTACGCTCCCGGAAGGACATCTGGTTGACTTCATTTTCAGACACCCAACCACGCTCTCTGGGGCTTTCAACACTCGGAGTCAGGACCTTTCTTGGAAGGCTGATAATTGAACTGCCTAACTGCAAGACTATCACAAATGAACTGGGCGAAACCTCGGCCATATGATTCGTTCGCTGTTGTTCATCTGAACGTATTGGTCTCCTGTCTCCCATTCTCTGGAACTTAGTAGTAATACTAAAGACCCTTAAATGAGAAGGTGGCAATGTGACGGCAATATACCCGAACAATTTCACAACACTCTACTATAAATTAACCAAAAGATAACGCTTTTTCCAGCCATCAAACCACACAAAACCAAACCAGTTATTTTCAAAAGGAAAATAAAGATTTCTCACTTCGACTTAAAATGCAGTTTACATGAGGCCTTATTCTAGATAGCAAAGCTTACAAGAGATAATCTGGATTTGGACAAATGAGGTATGAAACCCCTTATCACGTACTGCTCTTCCTGGCTATTATTAGATTCAAGCTAATTTAAGAGGCAATCTTAGAAAGGTGCAGCGTCCAGACAACATATACTTCAGTACCGCCTTAAGGACCACTCTCTTCCCTGTACTGGTCACCATTCCCTGTCTCAACCCCTAGACCTGTTTGGCAAATAACGGAACCATTAAGTTAACAGCCTCTTCACAGTGGTCCTCTATCCACACGCAGCAGTTATTATTAAATAATAATAATAACAATAAATTGTTGGTTAAGCGTGCTGTATGGCAAGTTGCACCGTCTTGTTGGAACCAAATGTCGTCGATGTTTAGCTGATAAATTTTTGGAAACAAAAAATCAGTCAGCATGGCCCGATAGCGCTCGGCATTCACCGTAGCGGCAGCTCCTTCCTCATTTCGAAAGAAATAAACCAGCGTGTTAACCGCACCAAACAGTCAATTTTAATGGATGTAATGGTGATTCGTTAACAGCTTTAGGATTGTCTTCGCAGAAACGAACAATAACTGCACGAATTGCTTGCTCACTAAGCCGTTGACCGTAAAATTGACGAAGTGCTCTATGAACTTCATGTACAGATGTATATTCTTCAAAGTAAATTTCCATGATATGGAAGCGTTGTTCTGGCGTCAACGATTCATGATGAATTGTCAAACCTTACTGAATAGAAATGTCAACACAGTTTGACAGTGACAGCTGCCAAACCATAGACAACAAACCATCGAAACTTCTCATGCAGCTTAAAAAAACACATTTTACAAGATGGTGGTGGTGGTGGTTTCCAGATCATGAAAGACTAAATCAAAATTGACTCCGATCATCGCCTTGCAGTAGCCGAAATGCGCATGCACAAATTCTGTGAAAATGTATATTGTTGAAAAGCTGTAGTCGCATACTCTTCCCTTCACAACTCCTATGCCGTCAGCATTAAGTACCGATGATCAGGGGCATCGCTGCCAACGTTCGATTAAAGACGCCGCAACTGATGTATTAGTTTTCAACTGACGACCACCAAGAGATCCCTAGTTTGATGAAGAATCCCGAGAATTACACGAACGTGAGCCGCTCGTAAGGTCGACGGGCAGAAGAGACAGGAAAAACATCAACTTCTCCAGAAAAATAAAGGGCACGAGCGCAGTCAAATACATTGAGAGATTGTACTTCAGGATCATCCCTCCGTCTAGCCGAATACACCACATAAATTAGACAATAATAGCTAAAACTTCTGACTGCCAGCTGGAATCTAAGAAAGGAGCTGGACCTGACGACTCACCAGCTAAAAATTTCTAAGCTGGTGGAAATGACAATGTCCACAATTAACCGGAAGATCTTAGAGAAAACCTTAGGAGCCCGGATAGTTTTTCTAGATTTGAAAACGTCATATAGCAGCATATAAGGAGACGATTCATGTAGAACTATTAGCAAGTCAGATAATCCAGCACGACAATTGAGAACTCTCTCTGCTCCATAAACCTTGGAACCAATCCATGAGACAGTAAGGGCTGGCAGTGACTAAGTGTAAAACCAAATATACACTGTCGATGTTTACAAGTAAGGACGCACAATACCGACGAATCAGACAGAGTGATTCCTGTTTATATGCTTTCGAGAAGAATATAATAGCTACAAACAAATCTACAAGCTGTATAGCCACATTAGCCTGTAGAGCCAGAGGCGGTTGAGACGCTGATTTCTTCCGGTAGGGATGGCGCAGCAAAGAAAGATATTGCTGTATGTGGTGCAGACACGTGCAAGGAGCTTCAAGCATCTTGAAATGCAACGATAGAGAGACCCTACTATTCCGTATGGATTTCACATTTTAAGGACTATGACGTCGGACTACTGCACTCGCTTACAGTATCTACTTTATTCGAGTCAAACGCATCCGGTTCACCAAAAGTTTTGCTATTTATTAGCGTACGTTTTTCTTTTGACAATTCATCCTCCTTGCATGTTTTATGTAATTTCTTTGAATGAATGTTGAAATTTTGCGTTATCTGGAAAGACTACGGTCTTCCGTACGGAACTCAACGTACGCTTCTCCTAGTACCTATCTAATCGGCCAATAAGCTCGGGGATGGTTCTGGTTCACCAACGTGATATTTGGGCTGTCGTCATCGAATCCATCAATAATGAAAGTGACTAGTTCCTCTTCTGGCACGGACACCTTCGAAGCAAGTTCTCTCATGGCGATGACGAACTCCACGGCGCTCTAGCTGGCGATAAATATCGCGAGAGGTGACCTGCCGTCCAAAAGTCTGGATTAACACATCCTTTAATTCATCATAGGCGACGACTCCCATCGAATTTGAAAGCTCTTCAGCGGTCTCCCTCAGTAGCCTGCGTACGCCCAAGCATTTCTCTTCTTTGGTGAAACCACGTTCCTCGGCGTACAACTCGTACTCCCTAAACCACATACGGACATCGTTGTGGTCTTTGCCGCGGAAAGTGTTAAGAGCGTTGTCGAGATGTTCGAAGTTTACGTTGCGGCGGCCATGGACAATGGTGGATTGTGAGTCGTCTTCTAAATTTCGCACTTCCTGCTGGAGCTGCAAAACTTCTCGTCGCATGCGCAAAACTTTCAGCCCTGCCTCCAAATTGGCGGCATCGTTGTCGACACACACAGCGGAGGGTAACACTGCGAAATTTGTTGTACGGCGGGCAATTCTCCTTGTACTCCAATGGCATCGTTGTATATGTCGTCTGTTATGTCGCCCTCGGCGACTAAGAGCCTGTGTGTCGTCTCAAGCGTTTTCGGCATGTCTTCCTTTTTTGTTTATTTTTTCGGGTTAGAGGGAAACTATGTTCGCGATTTTCAACAAAATTTTAGTTAAATTTAAATCTTTAGGATGTACCTACCCCACACCTGAGATGTAAGGCTCAATAAAAACCATAATGGATTTCGCTTAATTTTAAGGATTACAAATTTAATATTTCGAGCACCACTTCAACTCAAGCAGGCGGTTGGAGACCGATCTTATGGCCGCCGATCTTATGCCCGAAGTTGGTTGCTCTCCTTTTTTTTATATTTCTCTCATTCACAAACAGATGGCGCAGTCCTTGCCACTACCGAATATTAAAATTCATCTACTTTAACGACTAAACTAATTCAAATAAAACTCTATTTTTATATTAAATCCAATTTTGTTTCACTTAAAATTTAAACTAGTACACCTGTTGAAAAGAAGCAAGGAAAGAGGACCAGGAAGGTAAGGATCAGTCTGGGAAACTTATTGTAGTAAAAATCGCTGAAGTTAGTTGCATTTTGAATGCAAGGATTGTTTTTAATTTCACCACCAGGGCGCTAGTGTGTCCCCACAAGTTGCCCAATACCTACGTTACAATTTGTATTACATTACACTTTCAACAACTACAACTCGATGATCTGCAATTAACTACGAGTAGATAAGTATATTCCACTACCCTCATCGCTCAGAGCTGTACTTACTGGTAACCGGAGTACTGCCTCAAGTTCTTACATTGTTGCATATCAGCTTCAGTTCTTTAATTGAAACCAAGTTGCTTGCGATTAATCTTACCAAATGGCACAGTTGTCAGATTTAGCACTTCAATAACACATCAACTGCATCAACTACCTTACTCAAATGCAGTCGAAAACTGGTTAAAGCCTGTGTCGTACCTGACAGCCATATGAATCAGCATGTCCAATTAGATTCAATTACTTCTCATAAGCCTCAGCTTAAATATTCATTGAGTGCATTTTGGTACACTCCTCTGAGGTCTTAGCCTGAACCCCGCGTGTCTTTTAAAGGCCATCCATTCTCATGAAAGTCACTGTTGTTGTTGAAAACACTTAAGCGGTAGCCTCCTAAATTCAGTGCGTGGGATGGTTTTCAACTGACTGACAGTTACCGACAACCATGCCCAAAGGGGTCCTAAGCAAATTCCGTGGCCGACCAAAAGCATTAGTGACGCATGCTGTTGGTTTCTGCTGTTGTTTGGAACTTGAGGCTTTCTAGACAAATGGACTTGTAGTCGTACATTTCAACTGTAAGTTAAGAATTTGCGGAAAATGCTCCCAGCTTCAATTGTCGAAATGGTACGAGTTTGTACTTGCGAATTTCATATCCAACGCTTTCTTGTCATGTGAAATATGTTTCCTCTATTATACATGGGTACGTGGGTTGAATGCCGCTTTAAGAATCCAGTTTCAACTTCTAACAGGTGAGACAAATTAATTTGCATTTGAATTGCGCTGCAACTCATTCAGAGTGCTTGATGAATTAGACCACACACCGGCTAGATACTTTGTTTTGCATCACTCTCACAGATATTATTGCATGATGAGTTCTTGAATGATGTAAGTATTTAAATAGCTGACTTCTGTAATTGGTTTTCATGTAATAAAGTCATACTATCTGATTTATGTGCTCTTGGATTGACGTTAATCTGCTGACTATTTATTTTAATCATTTACGATCGCAAGGTCCATGTAATGAAAACGTCTATTGAATCTTTTGACTGCATGCTGAAGCATGCACATTTTAAATGCGCATCTGGTCTTAAAAACTAGGAAACTTCCATTATGTTGCCTTTTAATGCCGAGGTTGCAGACCAGGATTAACACTTTACAGCACTCAGTCCTTCTTGCTGCAAGACAATAAAGATTATGGTGTGTCTTCTTGAGCAGACAATCCTTTCATTCCGTTTTTTGTTGGGGTGGGTTTCAGTGGAGCATTCGATGTTCTTGGAAATACAGCGGATGACATAGCATCGAAAGGTGATACGCAGTTCCTCCAAACAAGTTCTGACAATACCTATTCTAAGTTTGACTAACGTGAGCGAATCAAACATAAAGAGAAATAAATGGAAACAACAGCACAAAGGGAAGAAAACAAAGCTAGTGCCTCTAAAGGTGAAACTATAGGACTCGGCTTCTGCCAACCTCTCACGAAACTCAAGCTAAGTATTCGTTGTTTTGTTAATTATGTCCTGACGAAGAAGTCTTCACCAAGGAGCAAATTTTTAATTGCTTAACCTTTGGCTTTCTCTTGTACAATAAAACTAGCATCTAACTCATTTTTGAATCCCAAACAGCAAAATTAGAAGCAATGTAAACGTTCTTAAGATACGAGTATATAAGCAAGGAAAGTTGGGTAAATATTCTCAAAAAAGTGGTACCAACGAAAAAGCCACAATCTTACTAAGATATGCCATGGATCTCATCTGAGGCGCTTTTGAACACTTTTCTTCTTCTCATTGTCCATGTACCTGACCTCTCAAACGTACATCATCTCACAACGTCCTTTTCCATTAGATTTTTCCGTAATTTTTGGGCAAGGAACTTTTCAATCAAAGCGAAATGCTCTTCTTTAATCAGATAATGGAGTCAACGATGAGGTTAGAAGCGGATCGATCACTTGACTTATTTCGACATACTCCGAACTCCAGTCATGTAAAAACTTCTCAGCATCTGCCCAGCACTTTGAAAAGAGATGACAAAGGACAAATTCGTTAGGGATATCTTACACATCTGCTCAAACAATCTGACAGTCCTTCGATAGTAGAGGATTTTGCGATCGACGCAAGCTATTGATCTAGTATACTCCATACCAAACGTTTGAGGGAACCAAATTGACTTGGACCACTTGCTTGTTACAACCAAGGTACGAACGCAAAAATCCCAAAGTAATCTCCATTGCCAGGAATACATTTACTAATTCAACGCTTCCTCCGACAGTTTTCATAGTGCGATTTTGAAATCGCCATCAGCTCCTTCGGTGAGGTCAATGGTCTCAAAATGCTTTCCGCGAAGTGATACGAGTAACTAGAGTCGTGGAATTAGGAAAAAGTCACAAGGAGCTATGTCAGGGGAATACGAAGCTTATGGAAAGGTATGAACGGACAAATAGTATCGTACAAGATGAGATGTGTGAACCAATGCGTTGTAGTGGTGAAGAAACCACGTGTTGTTACCCACAATTCTTGCCCCTTGCGACGAACATTTTCCCTCAAACGCTTTGATACGTAGTACTCCTCACTTACTGTCTGGCCTGGCTAAAGAAATTCGGATTAGACCACACCACGGCAATCAAAGAAAACAATCATGAAAGTCTTGATTTTGGATCGACTCTGTTGTGGTTTCTGGGTTTTGGCTCGTTTGAAAAGCGCCATTCCGATGATCGTTGGTTAGTTTCAATATAATATTTATAGACCCGTGTCTCGTCACCGGTATTGATGCCATCGATAATATCTTGGCCATTCTTCTTCTTGTTATCCTTTTCTTAACCCTTTCCTCGTTATACGAACTTATGCGTAAAGAGTTTCCCATTTTTACTGCATCGCTTCTGCTCCGTTTATGAGGTTGGCTAATGCCGCAGACCGCAGAACGCGTCTACATAATGCTCGGTCCTGGATCGCTTCAGTGGTTAGCCCCAGGCGTTGTTGCGCATTTGCCATCTGAGAAATCCAGCAATTCTTTTTCCGACCTCGTTTTCTTACAGTTGGAGTGACCGTAGTGCCTTTTTAACCGGATTTTCCGCAGATCTTCTTTGAACGTGGCAATACCAGCTTATTCTTTTCGCCTCAAGCTGTTCGGTTACCGAATTCTTTATATGTAGACTTCCTCTTATACGCGCAGATCTAATACAATCGCATTTAGTGACTCCACTAGACATCCTTAACATTTTCATTTCCGCTGCCTTCATTTTGTTTTTAAACGCTTCGTACATTGTCCAGCACTGTGAACCGTACGCAAGAGCTGGTCTAACAGCCGTGGCGTAGAGTTTCCACTTCAATTTAAGTGGAAATTTTCGATCGCAAAAGATTCCCAAATTTTCTCGCCATTTCATTCACCCCACACTAAATCTGTGGTTTACGTCGTCGTCACATTTCGCTTCCATGTTAACGATTGATCATACTCGTAAGTACTTAAAGATAGTGCTTTTCGGAAGAACTATTCCGTCTAACATTATATCCGGAACAGGTCGCAACGGATTTGCAAATGGACACGCCAAATGCTCCGTCTTTGAACTACTTATTTTAAACCCGTTTCTCTCTAGCGCATTTCTCCATGAATCTAAGGCGTTCTGTAAATCGTCGACGTTATCGCTAAGTATAACTGTATCGTCAGCGAAGAGAATTGGCGTCACATTTGGTTCGCGCATGCAGTCTTTTAAAATATAGTCGAATACTACGTTAAAGAGGAAAGGGCTAAGTACGCTTCCTTGATGCACTCCGACATTAACTGGAAATTCTCTCGTTAGTCCAGCAGAGCTTTTAACCGCAGTTTTCACGTTTCCGTACATGTCTTGTATTATTCATATTTATGTACGTTTCCGGTACGTTTTGAGACATCAGCGCGGCCCATATGAGATCCCTAGGCACTCGATCGAATGCTTTCTCGAGGTCGATAAATACCATGTGTAAATCCTTAGACGAATCTCGGTGTTTTTCCATTATTATTCGTAGGCTTTGGATAGCGTCCACCGTCGATCTTCCTTCAACAAATCCACACTGGCTATTGTCGAGCTTTATTATTTGCCGAAGACGTTCATTTAAGACTCTTTAGACGATTTTCATTGTGTGTGACATAAGCTTGATTGAACGGTAGTTGTTGCATTCTCGAGTGTCGCCTTTTCCTTTGTATAATGGAACCAAGAAGCTACTTCTCCATTGATTCGGCATAGGTTGTCCACATTTTAATTTATTTAAAAGTTTCGATAGCCAAACGCTGCCGATCCCCTCCATCTTCGACCAAAACTCTGATGGAATGCTGTCTGGTCCAGCCGCTTTCCCCCGCTTCATTTTTCCGATTGCTATACTTATTTCTGCGATTGAAAAGCCCGAATCTTCCTCCTCGAATAGACCAGCTGTCGGAACGATATCACGTGGAAACTGTGTGTTAAGCAGCTCCTTGCAGTATTCGAGCCACCGGTTACAAATTTCCTTTTCATTTGTTAGTAAGCGACCGTCTGCGTTTTTGATGTATTTCGGCGAGGTTATTTCCATTGAATTTTTTCTCCTCTGTGCAGCGAGCTTAAAAATATTTGGCATTTTAGCATTGTACGACGTTTGAACTTCTTGAATAGCTTGTCTTCTATCCGCCGATCGTGAGGATATTTGTTCCAACTCCTGGTACAGGTTTTCCGCTGCTGTCGCTCGAGTTCGAGCCAGGACTTTCTTTGCGATCTTTTTAAGACGCTCGTATTCAAGAGCCAGTCGAGCTTTTTCGATATCGTCGCTCCGATCGCATTTTGTCCACGCTTGGAATGAACTCTTCTTGTCGGCCACAGCTCATTTGGTTTCGTCATTCCACCACCATGTTTCTTTGCCGACGTGATGGTATTTCGATATAGTCCCCAGATGGGACTTTGCGAGTGTTATGCATTCCTCGTGCATGCTGTTCCACATTTCTTACGGGCTAAGTGAGTCTGCGATACCGTTTATATTGTGAAGTACTTCTTTAGCCAGCGCGATAAATCTTGCGCCTCGTTCCTTCGATAGATTATACCACCGGATTTTTTGCTTTCCAAACGATGCCCGTGTTTTCGGTGGTTCCGCTGTGAAAAATTCTGTAATGAGCAGACGGTGTTGGCTTACTAGCGATTCTCCAAGTATTACTTTACAGTCCTTAACACGGCTACTCATCGACATTTTGCAGAGGTGATAATCTATTTGCGTTTCGTGTCCTCCGCTGCTATAGGTGATAAGATGTCGTTGATGTTTCATAAACATTGTATTTAAGACGGTTAGGCCGTAAGCCCTACACGCTACAAGGATGTCTTCGCCAGCTGAATTTCTGGTTCCAAAGCCTTTACCGCCGTGGCAGTCCCCATAACCAACATTTGTTTCTCCGACGTGGCCATCTAAATCTCCGCCTACGAAGAGCATCTCATCGATAGGTATATTTCTAAGCAAATTACCGAACTCTGACCAAAATGTATCTTTTTCCGATTGGTCGCATCCATTTTATGGAGCGTACGCGCTAACAATGTTCCACGTTTCATTGTATATGACGAGTTTAACACCCATCAAGCGGTCGCTTATTTTCAAGATACTCGTACCAACGATGTTGTTTAGAAGATCCGCTGCAACAACGATTCCAACACCGTTTCGTCCATTGACCGTTCCATGGTAGAACATCTTAAATGCCTTAGTTTTTAAATCTAGAAAACGCGCTTTATTTCCTGTATTACACCACTTCGTTTCCTGTACGCACAGGATTTGTAGAGTTCTGCGATGCATAATCGCTTCCAGTTCTAAACTTTTTGAGGTCATCGATCCGAGGTTCCAAGTTGCAAACCGAAGTTTAGGAAAATATTTTGGAAACTTCATTTTGCCCGCCCCCGGAATCCGTCGGGCTCTGACACAAGCACTTCTGCTTGCTCTGGGATCACCCGAGTGCGTTGCAAGCGTGGTGCCCAGCGGGGTAGTGCTATTAATTGCGATCATTTCCATGAAGTGTATCTAAAGTTTGAGTGGTTTGACACTTGTATGCTCATTTCGAATGGATTGGCTGTTCTTTTACCCCACCGGTAGTCTCCAGACGCGGGAACCCACTGATTGCATACAAACTTGTGGGAAAGTTTTAAGGTGTTAAAGTGTCACAAGCTCATTTGTTGAGTCATAGTTGCCTGTATATGATTGGTGTCCCACTAAGTTGTCTCTTACGACACACTGGGACGCACTGTGGCACTATTCTTTATCGGGTGCTGCACGGATATCGATCATATATTGGTCCAAAGAAAGCATTTCCTTAACGACATCAATGCAATGCTTTTTCTGCGACAAATTTGTCTTATGCCCAAAACATCGTACAAAAGGCTCTGTTTAGACCCGAACGAAATGCCCAAATCGGCTCATATCTCCCTGATATCACACGGCGATTTGCGAGGAAAATTTTCTTAACTTTCTCGATGCTTACGTCAGTAATACTGGTTTATGGACGGCGGGAGCGAGACAAATCATCGACCACAGTACGGCCCGCTTTGAACTCTTTGTACCACTCTTTCGCCTGTGATTTCAACATTGTCGAGCCCCGTCAGAACCACCAAATTTCAGGAAAACCATTTACTCAATTAAATTTTCCATTGCGAAATTCGCAGAACACAGCAAAGCTGACTTATTTACAAATTGCGCTAAATCAGATATTCGAGCCGTAGATGACAAGTGTATCAGCTTAAAAAAATATCTGAAGCCCGGTTTGTTTGAATGGGAAATTTCGGGGACTTTTTGATCGGAAGGTATATTGTGAACAAATTTTATACTAAATACTTTCAAAACTAAGCACAGATGATCAGTGGACAGTGACATTTGCAAAGGTCATTAGAGATGCAGCCGTTTTAACGTATTCTTTTTAGATTTTAACCGATCACTGATGATGAACCTTGACAGGCATAGGCTTCGAATCGTAAGACATATAAAAAAGAATGCGACAGTCTCGCCATTTATATGAGTAACTAAGGCCGTAGATTTTGACCGAAAAATAGAAAGAAGAAGATTAATTGATCTACTGATCGATGCAGTTATGTCGTTCGGAATTTTTGGCAGAAAGTGGAACGAATATTCGAAGGATATTACTAACAGACGTCCTCTTAAGGATTTTTCTCAAAACTGCGTACCATCAAACAGAGCCAATACTCCCCTACCTGGAGGCAAAATGAAATACTTTGTTTGCCCTGACTTGACAAATCCATCAACTTAAATCATTTTTTCCTTCCCGTAACCGTTGTTCTTTCAAGATTTTGTTGAATAGAAGACAGCTTTAGCTTTAGCTTTAGCTATAACTAGACGATCAATCACCTCTGCAAATTGTCTCACATCAAGGAGAGTAGCCCTGAGGATTCCTGCATTCAAAAAAGGCGGAAAAAGTGCTGGGATCCATAATTTTTTTTTGACATTATATCAACCTAGAGAATTCGGCTCTTTGTTCTTATGTGCTTCCGCATGCCCGCTCTGCCACAACGCTTTCTCTCCCTGTCACTTTGTTCAGCAGAGACCCTTTAAATCCCATGCCGCAGATGTCACCACCATCAAGGAAGTTCGATCGGACTGATCGGACAAAAAATATGCTGTTATGACGCTTTCATCACGGAAAAGAGCGCCGTATCAAGGTTTTATTCGCTAACATAAGCCTAATATTCGTCCATACCTCTATGGAACGAAATGACGACGCCACTTAAGAATGTTTCTACAAGCTTCTCCTCAAAACAAATCTATGAGCAATATTCTAAGTACCAGCAGGATAGGAAAAAAGGGCGGCGTCTTTCGTAGGATAGTTGATAAACATAGTCTACACAACACCATGTCTGCCAATAAATTTAAGCTTATTAACTTTGCGGGGGGACAAAAAATCACTGTAACAAGCACCGAATTTCCTCTTCTCAAAATACAAGATGAAGAAGAGGGCATGGCAGTCTCCATTGCTTGGTATGGCTACATCCAGTAGAAAACAATCAGAAACGTTAAGTCAATCTTTCCATTTTGTTATCATAACAACTACAAGAAGGATAACTCGGTTGACTTACCAAAGTCACGCTACAGTCCGGTGCGAACATGTGCCTTACCAAAAAGCCTCTCCAGCTAGCATACTAAATTGCTGAAATCCTGTTCCATTTGCATCCGCCACCGTCGACAGGTTTATCCTCTTCTGTAGCTCGGAGAGAGAATCGGGAACTATTCGCGCCAGAAGTATGGTGCCCATTCGCTTAACATGGTCGAAATTTCTAAGACATTGGATCCGAACACGGCTGACTAGACCGATGTCACTGTGCAATTCATACAGTTCGTCATTAAATCACCTCCTCCATTCCCCGTCAATAAACAAGGCTCCGCTAATATACGAGACCCTTTTGGTCTTCTTTGACAGTTTAGTCTTACAAGAGGATGGTCAGTGATCCCCGTCTAAATTCTGAGCTGATGTCGTTGCTGCCTGTAATAGCGGAGCCAAGGCAGACGAAGCGTGGGTCCATTGATGGTCTATCTTGATCTGAAAACACACCACTAGCATAGACTAACAAGTTAGTTCATACGCTACGTTGGCATTCGGACGCTAACATAATATGACAGAGAAGATCGTAAAAGAGTTAGCAATTTTTAGGGGACTTATTCCTCTTTAGTTGGAGCATGCATTGCACAAACGGTGATGAGACTCCATGCTTTGGGAATGTTTACTTCTGACCATATTCTGCAAACGAACTGGTCCACATTCCAGGTCGTCCCTATAGCGGCTTTAAATAGCTCAGAAACTTTAAATAGCTTCAGCTATAGGAACTTCGTCTAGGTCAGGTTCATTCTGCCTGTTGGCTGACTTTGGACCATAATCGCTGTTATTATATTGTCCAGGCAAATAGCCTTTCCACATTCTCACCACCGAATGTGACTCTATTACTAGTTGTTCTTCTTCATCTTTGTAGGCTTCTATTCTGGCCTTCTAGCATTGGAATGTTGATTTTTTTCTCATATAAGACTTTCGAACGACATTGCTGATGTATCATCTCTCCAAAACCTCGATCACCAGCTTCTCTTTCTATTTCTTTTTCTTTTAGAGAAGCTCCGGACTTCTTTTCTGCCCGAAGAGCTCATGGGTTGCTGTCATCTACATCGTAAGTGAGTCTGCCACTGCCAAAATCTCGGGATACGTCAACCAAATTGCTAATCAACCTATAATCAGAATTTTGTGAAGGATTTATGTAAGCAAGGCATAGAAAAACTATGCGATTAAGGGAAAACATCAATAGACTGAGTTAACCTGGCAATTGTTGGACGAAAATCGTTAGTGAAAATTAATTTAGACAGATCCAATGGATGGCAAAGTATAGATTTTGACATCACATCCAACCTGAATAGGGGCCCAAGTGACTCAGCACTGATGGATGTACTAAGTACCAGCGAGTTTATGGTGAAAAAATCTTAATGTCAAAAGATTGATCGAAAGCCTTTGCCTGCAATAACCCATATTTAGTGCAACATTCAAGTCTAGGTCTCAATAAATGGTCAAGATAATCCTGAACGTAAGTAAGATAACAGGGCCTGGGGGGCAAATAGTGACATATAGAGGACCGAAGCCAGCAAAAACGACAAAATCTATGTTTGTTCGTGGAAAAGTTACTTATTGCTGATGTAAAATATGTCGAACAACACTGCAGCAATATACCGAATTGAAAGTTACCCGAAATGTATTGAAACTTTACCCCTGCCAAAAGGTCCACAACTAATTACTCCGTCTCAAGTACATTCGGTTTCACAACTGCAGTCCCACGTATTGCGATTGGAAATAGCTCACACTAATTGCGCCACTTGGTGAGTAATTTCCTCTGTTCAGCGGTAAATCTCTCCCCCAAAACCATGAAACACTTCTAAGCCAAATTAATTTATCGACACCATTCCACTTGGCAGTGTCATTAATACTGACAATAGCCCAATTCATCGTCCCTGGCTTTTATAACTAACTAACAGCTTAAACCACTCACCCAACCACCTGACAATTTCCTTGAGCAAACGTTTTTAGTCTTTGGCCAGCCAACTTGGAACACCGAGCAGCAGACACACCATCTTATCTCAATTCGCTGTCAATTGAGGTAGACAACCTGACGGCAGTTTGGATTTCTGATGATGGTGCTTAGGTTAGGTAACTCGCAACTGCCAAATGCCCACTTCTTTGAACTTTACTTAAAAGCCGTTTGCGACTAGCCAATCTACGAGTATAGAAAGGTATCCATCCACTCCTTTTCTACATTTCCAAGTACTCGTATCTAAGTCTGTGGGTCTATGACTACATGTAAGAGCTCGAGCCTGCGGCGGATAATTATGTGGCCCGACGCATTAATGAAGTCACATTCGAGAGATTTAATTAATTTCATTTTCAGCGGCGAAGAATCTGAAAATGCGCATTCAATTGCTCATAATCGTTATTTTCTTTCTTTTGTACCCGGCAAAATGATGCTTTGACTTGACTATTTGTGTTTGGCATTTGTGGATACTCGTACGTATGTACGTATGTACTAAATATGTCTAGTAGGCTTAGGGATATGGGGAAAAAATGCGGAAATATGAGTAACGCGAATGGGTTTTGTTTGGATGAAAATATTAATCCTTAACGACGCTTACGTCACGTCGTCAGTAGGTACTCGTAAGTACACTAATAGACCAGCAATTATTTACAGATTTTCTGAGTGAAAAGTACAAGCGCGAATTCGAAAAGTGTCATTATACAGTGCTGTTACTTTCTTTATGAAGAAGATGTAACGCTTTATTGGATGTGGAACTTATTTTTCGTTGAAATGATGAATAACCGCTACAGTGATCAAATACTTACAGTATCAGCCCAAAGTAAGTCCGGACATTTACAGAAAAGAACTCTGAGAGCAAGCGTTGCCAGATGCCGCTGAAAACACATATTGATGGGAATGCTAACAGAGGACACAGACAGTCCTATAAGATCCTGTTAAAATTTCATCTGGGCCTGGTGCACCAAAATTCATCTGGATTTTCATTTCGCACAACCGTTTTAAGTCTTCTTACTGCGCAAAATTTCTAAGAAGTGAAATCTATCATTGTCGCCCTTCAGAAATATACCAACTCCGCATTGCATGCCATTTTTTTAAAGCTATTAGTAAAGAACTGGCCAAACGCATTTGTTGTCACAGGAACAGAAAAAAAAAAATAAAAAACACTGTGGCGCTGGCAGCGCGGTATGGGCCATGGCCTAGCTTCTTGACACTCATTTGTGCTGCTCATGTTCTCATTTTTGTCACATCTGAGCGGGGCCCACGGTTTATCACCGAGTCTGGCAATTTTAATTTCGGGAGTTTGCCATTGCCCGCCGAAAGAGTGATGGCGATTTGAAAAATTGTTAGTGACCCAGTCAGAAATCGAACCCAGACCCTCTGCGTGATAGTCCAATGAGCTAACTATCGCACCATCGCCATCACAGAAACAGAAGATCTGGCTTTATGGCGTCAGACTCCGTGTTCATAAGGCTTGAGTCAAAAGACAGTCGGCGCGCAGGATTACTCCAACTTCAGTGCATGTTGTACCAAGTGCAGCCGATGATACGAATATCTAGGAAATTGAGATTGGCTTTTCAAAACTAAGCGACCCCTTGATGAGTGTACAGGTTTCGGAACTGAACCACATCAGGGCACGATCACATCGACAAGGAAACATGGTAGTAGACTGACGATACCAAACGAGTTGTAAGCGATAAGAAACGTGCGTTCCAAGCGTGGACAAAGTGTGGGTCAAGTAACAATATCGAGAAAGCTCGTCTCGCCCTTGAATAAGATCGTTGTAAAATCGTCACAAGAAGAGTGCTATCTCAAACCCTAGCGAAAGCAGCGCAAAACCTTTACGGGGACCTATAACGAATATCCGCAAAATCGGCAGTTAGAAGAAGCTAGTCAAGAAATTCAATAGCAGATTAGCAGCTGGCGGCACAAAGGCGGAAAAAAACGATGGAACTTATTTCACCAAAATATATGAAAGAGGCACAGGGTCACTTGCTTACGAAGGAAAAAGAAACTTGCGTTAGGTGGCAAAGACATACTTAACGAACAATTTCGATCCCTGTAGCTCGACGAAGAAGTTCCGAACTTTGCAACAGAAGAAATAAAAGCAGCAGTCGGAGGTTCGGAACTGGAAAAAACTGTTGGATGGAGTGTGCTAGCTGTGAATGGTTGCCAAAAAACACTGGATCAATGGGGAAGTAGCTCCTGTACGATGCAATCCAAAGCATGCGAATAGTAACGAAAATACACCGAGATGGTTCAAAGAAAGAGTTCCCAGGGATCTTATATGAACGGCGCTAAGGTCTCAAAAAGTGCCCACAACTTATATAAGAATAATCCAAGACATACACGCAAACGCGGAAACGGTTTTATAGTCTGCTGGAGTAACTAAACAATTTCTTGTTAATGTCGGAGTACACCAAGGAAGCGTTCTTAGCCCTTTCCTCTTTAACGTGGTTTTAGACTATATTTTACAAGACTGCCTGCGAGAAGACAATGTTCTGTTGATCCTTTTCGCAGACGATGCAGTTATTCTGGACGATAACGTCGGAGATTTACAAAACATCCTCATTAGATGGAAGGATACGCTAGAGAAAAACGGGTTAAAAATAAGTCGCTCAAAGCCGGAACATCAACTCGTAATTTCTCCATATTCAGATCCTTAAAGGAGCTGTAGGTTTCAATACCTGCGATAGATTGTGATTATAGAAGCGATTTGTGACGATGTTATTAAGCACAGAGTAAGTGTTGACCGGATGAAATAGCAGGAAAACTCGAGAATCTTTTGTGATCAGAAATTTTCACTTGTATTGGTGCGCAGTCCTGAGCCATGTACGAAACTCTTAAGACCAAAATGACGCCGAATTACAAGACGCGATTGCGTTAAATCTACGTAGATCAGATGAAGCCTACATATGATATAAAAAAATTCTGTAATTGAAAATCTCCAAAGGAAAAGAATGAGCTGGTTTTGCCATGTGCAGCGCAGACCTTCGGAAAACCCATCAGAAAAGCCTTGCAAACTGCGGGCGTTCAAACTACAAGTAAACAATGTGGGATACAGAACTCTTGTATTGCTCAATGGCTAATAACCGGAGCACTTCACAATTGGTGAAACATAAGCGGAACAGCAGCGATGCAGCAAAAATGGAAATACCGTTATCCTTGAATTCGTATAACGAGGAAAAGGCTAGTAAAAGGAAAAGAAGAAGATCTTGTTGAATAAGATTCATCAGCAGATAAAGGCCCTATAAAGCGGGAACAGACTGTTCTTTAGATATAAGTAAAAGTAACAAAATCTTACGTGTTCCCCACTTCTTCCACCCCTATTGGTATAGTACTATTATCTAACATCCGCCCCACGAAAAGCAGTTCAATTTGATTCGATAAACTATCGACACAATTTTACTTCAGGGCCTTCCTAGGCATTGTCACCACTACTTTATTTACAGAAGCTCCAAACTGGGCAAAAGTTCTACGTTTAACGAGTTCAATTCGCTGCCTGACTCCAAACAAAATCTTGTATTCCTGTATCCTCATATTGAAATTGTTATTACGAGCTATTTCAATATAAACAATTCGATATTCTGGATAGACAACATCCGAGAGATACGCACACTCACACTACACTTGAGCGCGTAAAATCTTCAATGGGCCGAGTTCACTTTCCCACCCTCGTGGCAGAAAGAGTACTTAAAGGTTTTAACGTACATAAATCCACTAGTCCGGATGGTATATCTCCCCTTGTTTACAAGGACCGTTCCTTCAAGCTGCCAAAATCACTGTATAAGCTTTTTCGTCGATCCTATTCTTTAACACTCTTTCCGAGCAGGTGAAAAACAACATTTGTCTAGCTCGTCCCTAAAAAAAGCGAATCAAGTTCTCTTTGTTTGTACAACTCCCTTGGCCTTTAGCTCCTTCTTTCTTAGGTCATACTGATAAATCAAAATCGGCTCATGAAATATATCGAAATACGAAAACTTCCAAAAAATCGGCAATACGATGTTGATAGCAACAGTTCCACTGACGATTAAGTGGCATGTCTCGCGGAACGGTGGAACCAGGGCGTATATTAATTTGGTGAAAGCGAGATTGTCACACTTGATATCTTAGACATTTGACAAAGTTTGGCATCAGGCTCTGTTGTCGAAAATGCTTGCATTTGGGATCGAATACGAATACAGAGAAATGTACTGGCTACTTGGTAAATATTCCAAGCTTAGCGTAGTCCCACGAGAAATTGTACATGCACCGTGGTTTATAAGAAATAATGACCTACATCGTAACCTTGGAGTTACTTCTGTCAAAGATGAAGCAAGAAACTTCGCAAGAAAACATAAGACCCGGTTAAATGGGCATATTAATACGAGTAATACAGTCCTAGAAATTCTGGACAAACACAATTTATTGCGCCGTCTTCAAAGAGCTAAGCCTCTGGACCTGGCACGATAAATTGAAACCGCGTTAGAAAAGCGGACAGGTGTTTTTAGTGACTAAGAATCTCACACTACTATGAGCACGCGCCCGCGATCCTCATAGTTTCTGATGGAGGATTTTCACCTGCCCTAGCCGGGGAAAAAAAAAATTGGGCTCGATTTTTGTAAAGTAATTGATTATATGCCTTGGGTACCAGGTAACTTGAAACTAATAAAAGAGCAACGTTGTCTTGGATGGCTTCAAGTCTGATATCCACAAAATAAATCCTAGTGTATCGACTGTCGAATGGGAACGACAGCATTGAAGCTCATTAAATTCTGATTTTAGTAACAGAATGAAAATGGTCCAAAAGACAATGCATCTGTGGTTAGAGCTTATTTTAAACACTTTCCACTATCCATTCCATGGCTCTGGTATGTGTGTCAAAAGTCTAGCCCTAGCTAGATAAGATTCAAAACCGTGCAATTAAACTCACAGGTGCTGCCTGCTGCACATACGATTGACTCGCTGGAGCAGCGACGTCATGTATCTTGCCTCACCTTATTCTATGGCTTTTTTCGGTCTTTAACCGAAATTGGCAGAAGCATTCCACCCCTACATAGCCTTAATTATTACACTTTCCTCTCTATGGATGCTTACCAGGAATTGCCTTTAGTTTACTAGTCATTATAACCTTCAAACATTTAAGACCAACGTACATCGGTACCTGTCTTTTCTTCCTCCCTAAGTTTGATTCATCTGGGCTGTGTGCAAATATTTAAGTGTTACCAAGGATACTTTGAGCAAAAGCTAAATTTAAAAAATACTTGAGCGTAGATGTCAGATCTATTAAGAGCTCTAAGCAGTGCAACGACCCTTATCACATATTGGCCATATTCACAATTCGCAATCAGAAACATGGTTGTCAAAGGTTGTTTTGTTAAAAGCACTCGGTGCAGTCGAATTCATTTTTTGATTTTTAGATTTTGAAGAGGACTCTAGACTCCACGTTTATACTTTTTTGTAAAGTAATAATTATATGCCTTGGGTACCAGGTAACTTGAAACTAATAAAAGAGCAACGTCCCTTATAAAAACTTCGGTAAATTTTATTAGTCTTCCTAACTGAATTAGAAAAAGTCCAGTGGCTTAGTGGGAAGTGAAATTTCTCAATGTGGAATCTAACGAGATGAAATCACAACCTTATAGCAAGGCAAAATGTCATTATAAGTAGTTACAATAAGTTTCCTACGTCTACAGGCCCATAAATGAAAACCTAAGTCCCATAGTCCTATCAAACTGTTCGTCTTGTGATTCAATTAAGGAAAAAGTCGACCAACAGTGAATAAGACAACTCTCTACGAGTACCTTGTTATAGCTGAGCTATGCAGACATCCCTTACGTTGGATGTAAGCAAATGTAATAATAAAGAGATAACCTTTTTCCTGAAAGGAATTTACAATGTCATGTGGTATGTACCTACTTCTTTTATAATTAAATGCTCACTGTCAGTTCAAGATGTAATTCAATGAAAGGCAGACAACTCTATGAAGCCGGAATGCAATGTAAAGTTAACTTTTTCTCGACAGGAAAACGAACATATTGGCCTTCGGATATAACAAAGACCCCTGATCTTGTAGACTTCTTTGTCACAAAGGGAGCAGCCAAAATTTCTACAAACATCGAGGAAAGTTATGATCTCTCCTCAGATCACTCACCAGTCATTTTGACACTAAGCATACTCTTAATTAAGAAAGAAGTTGCGCCTATATTAACTAACAACAAAACTAACTGGGACGGTTTTAGAAATTACTGCAATGAACATATTGTTCTAAACGTGTCGCTAAAAATACAAAACGAAATAGAAGACGAAGTCGACAGATTCATCAAAGTCCTGCAGAACGCTGCCTGGAACAACACTCCAACTCCAAAAAGAAAAGAGAAAGCAAGTAATGAAATAAAATATCAGCCAGAAATAAAAGAACTGGTGAGAGAAAAGAGGAGAGCGCGCAAAAGATGGCAACAATCCCGTGCTCCCCAGCATAAAACATACTTAAACCACTTACCAACCAACAAGTTGAAGGAAGCAATACGAGATTACAAAAATCGGAATATCTCTACATATCTCGAAGGTCTGACTGCCGAAAGAAGTTCAAATTACTCGCTCTGGAAAGCCATGAAGGGAATCAAAAAGCCTCAAATGCAATTTCCTCCCATGAGAAAAAATAATGGCGAATGGGTAAAAGGAGATAAAGAAAAGGCGGATCTATTTGCCGAGCACCTAGAAGAAACGTTTAAGCCTTTTGATGGACTGGCGTTAACAGGAGGTTCTAATTATATAATTACGGCACCGGACAATTTTAGAATAAAAAACAGTATCCCTACGAGAACTTAACCAAGCAATTAAAAAATTGAAAAATAACAAAGCCCCTGGTTATGATTTGATAACAGGTCAAATTCTCAAGGAGTTTCCAAAGAAAGCCTTGATCAAACTGCTTCAACTTATAAATGCCGCGCTAAGATTATTAAACGTTCCAAGCCAATGGAAAGTTGCCGAAGTTATAATGGTCCCGAAACCAGGCAAATCTCTAAATGAAAAAAAGTCCTACAGACCGATATCACTTCTGCCGATAATATCTAAAATATTTGAAAAACTCCTATTGAAGCGCTTGCAACCGATCATTGAAGAAAGGCGTCTAATTCCTGATCATCAATTCGGTTTTAGAACTAAGCACTCCACAATTGACCAGGTCTTTAGAATTACGAATGAAATTGAGAAAGCCCTAGAGGGGAAAAAGATATGTTCCAGCGTGTTTCTTGACGTGTCTCAAGCCTTCGATAAGGTATGGCATGAAGGCTTAAATTTAAAGCTAAGTCTGGTTCTTCCGAGAGAGCTGCATACGATTCTGAAATCGTACCCGGAAAACAGAATTTTTCGTGTTAAACATGGCACTGAATACTCGGAATTTAAAGAGATCGCTGCTGGAGTTCCGCAAGAAAGTGTACTTGGTCCGGTATTGTTTTTACTCTATACTCGAAACATACCGGAAGAATAAGGTACCATAGTAGCCACGTTCGCGGACGACACGGCGACACTAGCTACAGATACTTCAGTCGAATTAGCTACTGGAAAGCTACAAACGGCTTTGGATAAAATCTATGAATGGACAAAGATATGGCGAATTGTTCTCAACGAGACCAAATCTACTCATGTTAATTTTACTTACCGGAAAATAAACAACCTTCCCATTTTCATTAACTCGGTACAAATACCATATGCAAATGAAGCAAAGTATCTAGGACTGACACTAGATTTAAAACTGAAATGGAAGCCGCATGTTAAGAAGAAACGTGATGATCTTGAAAATAAATTCAGACAAATGTACTGGCTACTAGGAAGACATTCCAAGTTAAGCATACATCACAAACTGCTCATCTATAAGCAAGTGCTTAAACCCATTTGGACGTACGGTATACAACTTTGGGGTTGTACTAAACCAAGCAACCGAAATATTCTCCAAGGCTATCAAAACAAAGTTCTAAGACAAATCGTGAACGCCCCATGGTATATCAGAAACAGTGATATCCACAGAGACTTAGGAATAGTTACCGTCGAGGACGAAATAATTAACTTTGCTCGCAAACTCCATATTCGTCTTCATGGTCATTGTAATAATAAAATACTCCAAATTCTGGACGAGACAAACTTAGTGCGTCGATTACAAAGAATGAGACCATTCGATCTGGCGCGATAAGGATTATCCGCATATAATAGCGGTACTAACAGGTGCTTTTGCTGGAAAGCTACCTGCCCCACGCGAACGTTATTTGAAACGGAAACTACTTGATAAGGTTACTTAGTGGTAGTCGATAAGAAGGGAGGCGTGTTTTTAGTGAGTAAGAATCTCACACTACTATGAGCAACGGGTTCATAGTGTCTATGAAGATTTTCACACCTACCCACCAAAAAAAAAAAAAAAAAAAACTGTCAGTTCCTACTGCAATTCCAATGAAATCAAGAAATGTGACCTTATTCAATCATTGCTAGAGCGGCACATTCCAAATAAATCAAAGAAAGAAGCCCGCATTTGTATTCAGCTCAAATGCAAATACTTGCATTCAAAAGTGATACAAATATGAAGGCTACGTTTCACAACTCACTATAAGATGTGATAAATCGAAGAAAGACAATGAAATTCTAGCCTCAATGAACGACGTATCTATGGGTGCAGCGACTTGTTGTGAAATACTGTATCACCTAAGTATGATGACTTAACTTCATACACTTCTCCTCCTACATGATATGACAGTGACACTTTTGCGGTAAAATTTTCTCTTCTCTACCAGGAAACATGTTTATGTTGTACGATATGCGAGTAATAATGATGGTAACCAAATAAAAAAGATTTAAAGTGTGAACAGATTGATCACTGTTATATTGTCAATAATGGAACTTGCACTCAGGTCTAAACGATGCGATGAACCTCTGTCGGACAATTACCTTGAAGTCATATTTTAATCACGATTTTAACTCATATACTGAGGTTTTCATTCGAGTACCGCTGTGCAATAAAACATTAAGTCTTTCTAAATGCTGTGATAGCTAGTTGTATACAGATACAGATAGATGAAAGGCATGTGGTAAAGAGAGTTGAATAGGCTCACACTTAGTTAATACGCACTTTCGTATGCTCGAGTATATTGGGACGTGTTTATTAATACTTAAGTGCTTTCAGTAAAAATTTTATAGAAGCAGAAAATTCTTGTTAAATTCCTACAAAGAGGAAGTCGATTTAGAACCATGACTGTGGGAATCAATAACACTTCGTTAAATTGCATTTTAGAAAGGTTTTTGTTGTGAACTTTGTCTTGTATTCACCATGACGGAAAGACGAACAATTTCCGGAAAATGGGCAATTGTTCCCAGGAAAAGCATTAAATTGATTTGGCCGAAATGACTGAACAGTTTCACAATTCTTGTGGCAAACATCCCGGCATTCAGCACGAATGCCAGAGATAACCCAGTAATTTCAATGACTACCCAGTATACATCAGATAAATGGTTCTAGCTGTTGCTAGTAACTAAATGTTTCGCAACTCAATACACACACACACAGTGTGGCAAATAATATCCCGTACATATGGGTCATCTGTTTGCCCGACCAAAAAAAAAAAAAAAAACACTGTGGCGCTGGCAGCCCACACACTCTTTTGTGTTGCTCATGTTGTCATTTTAGTCACATCTGAGCGGGGCCTACGGTTTATCGCCGAATCCGAACGGCACTCCTTAGAAGCTTTGTCGTAGGCAATTTTACTTTCGGGAGTTCGCCATTGCCCGCCGAAGTTTGCCCGAACATGCGTTTTAAAGTCCAGATCTTTCACTACTACTTGTCAAAATTTCATAACATTTGGTTGACACATTTCATCAGAAACATTCTGATTGATGCAGCAAGTGTGGCGTGATGATTGCTTGAGTAAAGCGGTTGTTTTCGAGTGACAGAACCTCTTTTTGGCCGGTAGATTCATTTCGGACGCCTTGTTGTAGAAGACCGCAATGCTTTACTGAGAGATGGAAGAGGCCTTTACGATGATTTGGGCAAAGCAAAAATTTGTACCATTCACGTTGAACGCTGATCAAAAATTGATGAGAATATGGTATTTCGAATACGCTTCTGATACGATGCAGAAACCAGGCGTTGAAATGCAGAATGGAAGTCCACAAAAAAATCACCACAAGCAAAAAAACAACAAAAATTTCCTTCAAAAATGAAGAGAATACACTCGTCACATTCTCCGATAAACAAGAAATTATCGACAAAGAATTCGTCGAAGTTGGTCACTGTTGCAATGCACCGTTTCACACAGCACTCTTCGTTCGTAAATTTTTGGCATGCACCTGATTTGGCACAGTGCGACATCTCTCTGTTTTCCCGAAATTGAATTTGAGGTTGACAGGATGCCTTTTTGATGGCATTCCGACCATTCAAACAACTTCGACAAGGGCACTGGAGGCAGTTACCCAAAACTAGGGGAAATACCTGCTCTATCATTTGAATGACAATTGAATCACTCTAACAAGTGTATTGAATCACGAGGTGAATACTTTGAACAAAAACACCGAAAAATAAACAGGAACCGTGTTTTGATTAGGTCTTGTAGAGGTCTTGCAGGATATTATTTGCCACACTGTACATATATACTACATGCTACGGTGTAGATACAGCGGAAGACACTAGGTGTTATCGTGATTAATTCTAGGATTCCAACAGCGCTGTTCCTTGAACATTAGTAAGGTTTTAGAGTTATTAATGCTTCTTTGCACCGTATGTCAAGATGAGCTTCAAAAGAAAGTCTATGTCAATGCTGTGCCTATTATAGGCTTAGAGATTCTGGTTGGCGACAGCACATCGGTCAATCAGCGTGGTGGTGGCAAACGATCTACTGGTTGCACTAGTGTCTATAGAAATCCCGAATCTGGGACCGATAGTTAAATCGTACAGAGATGTGCCAGGTCAGAAGCTCGCATTGGGCATTCGACTGATAGAGCCACATGTCGGCGATATCTGCGACGTTTTTGTGCCGACGTTTTTACGGAAAGTCTACAGCGTGGACCTTGACTTCGCCTTTTTATTTTTTTTCTTAATCAGATTGACATTTGGAATGTGGACAGTACTTGGACAGCTGTCGACTCCGTTCTCAAACTTGCTGGGTCGTAAGCAAACACTTTAAATTACTGGTATTGATTGTTTCGGATCGAGGGACCTACAATCAACGATACTACGTTGTGAAGATAGTATTGAGTGGTAACTAACGGTAAGACTTCCCATATAACTACCAGTAATTATAGGTTAATCCCTATACTCGTAATACTCTGCTATTTAGACAACATTCTTTTCATTGGCCTCAAATATATTATGCCATCCATCCTAACCCAACGATTTCCACTTCTTGATGTTTGTGGCAGCGATTTTCAACTTTAGCACTTGCTTAAGGTTGATTTATATTATTAGGTTGTCCCTTAGCGGTAGCAGGAGTTGGAGTTGACTTGACTCTTCAAGTATCCCCCTTTCACTTTCGATTATGATCTGCCTTAATACCTTAATGCATTAACGGCTGGTACCTTCTGAACGACCTTGGAAATCATCACTTTGCCTAGACGCGGAGTTCAACATTTCACCTTTGACTTTATTTTCTAGGAAGTTCGAGGGCTAAAATTTAAAATACCTGAGTTCCGCACAGTGAGACTAGTTTTGCCAAGTGATTTTCTTGCCCATACAGTTCTGACTGTTTGTTTCAGAGTTCGGTACATTTTCTCTAACCTTCAGTTGAAACAACATTACCCTTAACGTCGGTACCCGTATCTTGTCATGAGTTCAGCTGCTTGTAATCCAACGCGATCTCTATTGTCGAACACCGAATCAGCAAAGTAACCCAAAGTGAAAGTGTCAGGGGGACTCATTTCACTAAGCAAACGAAACATAACGAACAGGTAAAACTTAGCTGGACTTACTGCCAACATTTTTCAACAAATTCCACAAAGTTCCGCACAAAATTTTTGTACGACAAATCGTATGACTCGCGGGCCTTGTAGCACGGGAGACACCATGTAGATCCGTCAACATACCAATACTAGTAAATGTTTTGGTACACGAAATCAACATATTTATTTTAAGGGCTGAGTTCATCCACTCTAAATTGACATGCAATGTTCCCGCTTAAAAAGTTCTCATTTTCCTTCTTTTTTCTCGTGAGAAGCCGGTGTTCGTCTCTCCTCTTCTGCTCAAAGAGCTAATGTGCAGACTTAGTCCTTCTATGCAGCAGCGCCTTGCCTAGCTGGATGTGCTTGCTGGCATTCGTCATCAAACCAGAGGTTTCATTGTGGCGGTTGAATAAAACTTAGCACATCAGACGCGGCATCTTTGATGGTTTTTTGTCAGTGTTGCCACTTGTCTTTGATGCTTAATGCTGGCAGTGGACCTGTAACGTGATTAAGAAAGACTCGATCGGAGGAAGATTGTAGTTATCTGAAATTCCTCACAGCTTCCCTTTGCGCTGTACTGGTTAACTACAATCGTACCTTGGATACAACAAGATGATGGTGCAAATCGATGTTGGCTCCACGGAATGTTCGGACGTCTTACGTCGATCGCAATGCTAACAATCTGGTTGGCGGTTAATTGACTGGGAGTTCCCTGAGTCCCCTTGTGAATATTGAGATGTGGTAGCCGCGTAAGAGCTTCGACAATGCTTCGTGCCTTTCACAAAATAGATAAGCCTGAGTCCGTTATTGGAGGTGGTGTTGTTCAGGCTATACCTTCCGACAGTACCACCAAAGTTGCCCTCTCTTCCTAGATTTGCATTGTCCTCGCCGAGAATAATTTCAATGTCATAGGTAGGGCAGTGCTCTTAGGTCTTGTTCAAGAGCTCGTACAAGCTGTCTTTGGTGTCGTCATCTTTCTTCTATGTGGGAGTGTGGCAAATGTTGACAAATTTAGCTTTTTTTCTAGAAGCAATCCAAATCAAGCAAAAAAGAACTACAGACCTCCAATGTCCCACATATTTCGTATATTTTCTGTTTCTGTAGGCCTTCACATACAAATTGAGCCTTTATTGCAGGTACCAGTGCAAAAACTTCAGTAACTTCACCAACTCTTTCCACTTTTCCAAAACAACTCACTTATTTTCGGCTAGTGGTTAACACAGTTAACACCGTGTTAGTACGATTATTTTATGCCGAACTAGATACCTTAACCACCTCGAATACAAGACATACTTCTTCGGCAACGAGTTCTTACATCCATAAATTCCACTTCGACTTAAACATGACAAACATTTGTTTTCTCCAAAAATTCTCCACCCACTTCCTACCAAAAAATTTACAGATATTCAATACTTCTCATGCGACATACCGATTCGTGTAAGATACCTTCAGATTGTTTCTGTCAGCAAAGACAACATTTTTCCCAATGCACCCATGTATACATTTTGGCGAAAAAATTTGCATCTCGTGGCACTGCAAATACATTTTTGTCGTTGTGCTATTGAAACAATGCGCCACAATGCACTGTTTGGTTGTTGTTTGTTACTTGTTGCTAATGTTGCAGTTGTCGCTCCCAGATTTTCCACCTGTGGTATTTGATTATTATGTAGCGCACATTAAAGGTGTCAAACAGTTAACAGCAATTCAATCGATCATGTTCAATACAGCAGGTCCATGTACGGCTTAATTTATTTGGAATGTTGGGGGGAAATTCGTAAACAAATTTAACAACAGGAAATTCCTGAAATAAATCAAAATCCACAGGCGAACCCAGAAGTTGTGCAACTTTGTTAATTTTTCAGTGGCCACTGTTTCGCAAATGTTTCGCTTTTTGGCTTTGGCAGATGCTTGACCCGAAGTTGCCTAAAAATACAAAATCGAAGGAGGTAGTGAAGTAAGTGATGTACAAAGACGTTTGTATGTATGAGTAGAGTGAGTTGGAGATTATTGCACCATTTATTCTTCCTCACCGTCCATGCATCAAGCGCAAAACCCTTTAGATCCGGGTCGGCATGTGTTATGATGCTTGCCTAATACAATACGTCGTAGATGAACCAATTGTTGCATGAATAAGATCTATGCTAAAGAAAATGACTCCAGTCGCCTACTTACTCCGGCCAGTATGACTCGGTGGAAGTGGAGGGAGGTTTCATGCGGGACAGGGTCCTGCGTCATTTGTGGTGTATGTTGGTTAACTCACCACTTCATGCTCTCAACAGTTTTAACGTCTATTCTAAGGCAAGTACAGCTAAGGTAGTATGTTGTTGTATAGGCCACAAACAGCTTAGATGTGATCTACGATTATTGTACTGAGATTGAACTACCTGTCAACCTCCTGAATTCTCGTAATAAGGAAGCCTACTAGTCTAACCCATTCCACCGCTACGAAACTAGGTATAGTATATGGATAGCAAACTACTTTCCAGTAAGCATGTAGTCTCGAAAACCTCCAAGATACTCTCGGCCTTCTGGAGATATAAATGAGCTTTAGGGAGTATATGGATAGCAGACTACTTTCCAGTAAGCATGTAGTCTCGAAAACCTGCAAGATACTCTCGGCTTTCTGGAGATATAAAGGAGCTTTCGGGAAGATATCGAAGTGTGACCAGGGAGAGCCAATTTGATCTTCATGACTATGAAGTGCCCCATTATATCTTATGCGGCAATTGGTTGTTGTTGTGGGGTTTTCTAACTCGACTGGTCCTGCTTTGGATGCATTAATGAATCACTCTCCCTGCCTATTCACTCATACCATGGACTGCACTCATAAAGAAGTGATGCTTGGTAGAAAACACTGGATTTTTGTTGACTGTTTGCGTTGGCTGTCTTTTTACTGTTCTTATGGACATGTCGTCTGGAGTAGAGGTAGATAGGAGTGAGTTCTGAAGTTAGGGGTAGGACCTACAGTAGTATAGAATCGAATTTGCGTATTCCCAGGAATGGTTTCGGCCAGAATCAGTGCCATTATGGCTGAGTTTTTATCCTCAAGAACTGCTCCAGAATCCCATTGACTGATCTAGTTTGCACGACATCGTTGGATTTCACTCCTCATTAGTAAAACTGTCAATTCTTTTACCCTAAGTTACTCTAAGTACTGAAATGTGTGCAGAAAAACCCAGAAATAGGAGAAGGGTCAGGCTTTTTGCTCTTGGTCCTTTCGATACATTTAAAAGGAAGGCACCATCAATTTCGAAACGGTTTTTCTCTTTAGCATCAATGTTGATAGGAAGCTCCTGCTTAAACTGTTTGCACATTCCTAAAGGACAACGAGCTTCAGGTATGCATCTGTAACTCTTAGAAACTACAATGAGGTCGATGCTATCTAATATCGGGAATGATACAGACAATCGGCGCATTTATTTGGGTGCCGATTTGCCGAAAAAGACTAAGAGAGCATATCTTAAGCGCATTAAGACTAAACTCACCAATATAAGCCTCATAAGCTCCAATACCCCAACGGACAATAAGTCCGACCTTACCATGGGTCACTGTGGCGCTGGCAGCCCGGTATGGGCCATGGCATAGCTTCTTGACACTCATTTACGCTCATGTTCTCATTTTTACCACATCTGAGCGGGGCCTACGGCTTATCGCCGAGTCCGAACGGCACTTCTTAGAAGTTTTTTCGTAGGCAATTTTACTTTCGGGAGTTTGCCATTGCCCGCGGTAAGGGTGATGGCGATTTGAAAAATTGTTGGTAATCCAGCCAGGAATCGAAACCAGACTCTCGGTTTGATAGTCCAATGAGCTAACTACAGAACCATCGCCATCGCCAGCTCCTTACAGCTCCTTAAAAAAACCTAGGTACAATGCCCTAAGTATGACGTTAAAATCGTTTTTGGCGAATTTAATTCTAAGCTAGGCAAAGAGGTCATGTTTGCCAATGCAGTGGAGAAGGACAGCCCCCACTCCATTGCCTTCGGAAGCTTACACCGTCTTATTGATCTTTGATGGGATGTAATGTAACTGTAGTCAGCACATGGGTTTCGCACTGATATCCACAAAGGGACCTGGCCAAAAATTGTGTCGACACAAGACACTCCTCCAACGTTTCAGATGTCCGAGGAGCTTCGACTACTCGTAATACTAGAAGGTACGGATGCAGATATCGGTAACAGCCCAAAACCATCGAACCGTTGTCGAACGGCTGCAATCACAACAGTCCCTCGATCATTCTAGGAATCCGGTACAGCCATCATCGAACATAGAAAACCAGTGACATCACCACCAAGAGCAATGGGAGAATGCGCCCCTATTATGGTGTATTAAACCAATTCCAACAACGAAACGGTCAAACTTGGTAAATCGCTGGAGACCTTAGAGACATCCAACGGATGTATGAACTTCCGAAGTTTTACCAAATAATAAAATGAACATGCCAGAGCTGTCATGTCTCAACGGTAATTTGCAAGGATAAAGAGGATAGCTAACAATAAACCCTCAGTCGGTGCTGAATTTCTAAAAATATTATATCTGCAAACTTATACTCTAGGATGACGAAAACATTCCCCTCTAAAATAGAATGAACGATTGTACAAAATTTTCTTCGACCCAGGACAGCCATTTCTAAGTTTGAGTCCAACAAAAGTCTGGCTAACTGCGAAATATGCCCGATGAATGGAACTCCAAGATTGTTTCTCCAAGCCTTAAGAAGGTAGATCCTCTCAATAGCGCCAACTACAGAGAAATAACTCTCCTAAAACTCCTCAAAACTATCTGACCGAACCCTATCAGTGTAATACCAGAAATTCCAAATGTATACACGCCATCTAATCATCAATTTGAAAACCGCATACGACAGCTTTTATAGAGACAAGCTTCTAGTTTTGGCATCCCTACCAAGGTCGACCGTTTGTGCCGGTTGACAGTTGAGAACGTTCGCTTCTCCGCCAAGGCCGGTAATGACAAATCTAAGACCTTTAATCTCAGAAAAAGTTGAAGCTAAGAGTGGCGTGAAACGAGTATATGCAGACGACATTGACATAATCCGAAGAATAGAGCGAACTGCCAGAGAATTGTTTGAAGCTTTTCAAGAATAAGCGGCAAAATAATCTAACAAAAAGTGTCTGATGTCAACAAGGATAGACAGATAGAACTTTGAGGTAGAATGAGACTTCATCTATCCTGGTTCCGCTATTAACTTTGACAACAAAACCAGCGCTAAAATAACGGCCTTCTTGCCAACCGCTGTTCATTGCTGCTAAGGACTGCTTCTTTGAGCTACCACGGGAATTGAGAAACAAAGCCGTGTCTCTAGAAACCAAAAAGACATTATCGAAGACCCTGATCCTGCTTTACGGAGCTGAAAAGTGGACAATGAAGAAACTGACCAAAAATTCTTTCTGGCGCTTCATAAGAAAAGTTCTTCGTATTCGTTTTAGCAGTACAACGATGCCAACTTCTTGAGAAAATTAAGTCTAACTAGGCTTGGATGGCTTGGCCACCGTGAGCGCATGGACAGCGGCAAGCAGCAGAGATAAACGTGATAGCTAAGGCCATGGTCCACCTGGAACTATACAGCCATCTATATAGGTAAGTGGGTAAGATCGGTACCAGCTTATGTGTAAATAATGTCAGTTTCCTTCTAAGCGTTTTCTCTGAGCAGGCTGCGCACTTATATATCGTTAAATATTTCCCCAAGCTTCAAAGTTGGCATCGTATTGAATTCCCATCACACGTACTCCCTCTACGGGACACCTAAGAACTTCTTGCTGGTCGTTTGATTTAAAGATGGAAGTTTGCTTTGTATGTGTAGGTATAGTGTTATCGCCGCAGTTTTTAGTTTCCTTATTCAGGGAGTTCCTTTATAGTAATAATACCAATATTACGATTGCAATTCTTCAGACTGCGAACTTAACCTCTGTTTCCAACATTGAGGAGCAGGCATTTTGGTCAGGTGGCCTCGCTTAAAACATGCCAAAAGGTTTTTTTTTTGTAAATTAGTCTTTAGTAGCTAACTTTGTGACGCTCCATAGGCAGCATTCCACATTTCTTTACACTATTTGAATACTTTTTCACTTAGTACACACAACTTCAGCTTCTAACTCGTAATCCTGTTTCAAGCAAAAACCTCGAATGAAGCAATTCACAACGGCCAATTTGTCTTTTTAATAGTCCTTCTTGCTTGCCTGGTTTCACTTTGGTCATCATTGCCTTTGTGTCAAGAAAGCAGACGAAAAACAAAAAACAAACCCCAAACAACTCCTCTCGTGGAGAATCTACTGGAATACACATGCGCAAATGAATGTACGAGTATCTTGATTGCGGCGATTTCTTAGCAAACCAACAGATTCGTGCATTTCTAAAAATCATCAATTACTCGTCTACCCGGACCGAGCCGCCACGCTGCCTAATGGCTCACGATTAGGTGCTATTCGACTTAACGCTCGCGCAGAGAGATAGGGATACAATGAGTACTCGTATGTAGAAAGACCAAAGCACAGATATTGACTTGGTTTGATCCATTGAAGCTACCATGTCCCGGTGAAAGGATGCTGCACGAATCATGCGAACTAAAATGCGCCAACCCGTACTACCCAACCCAATCAACTAACAAACGAAGCACCTCTGATGGCTACCTGCGATGAGGTGTCTATTCAATTAGATGCCATTCTAAGTTCGTAATTATGACTCGATGCACATTCTGCGCTTTTGTGTTCGAAAGCAAATTCAGCGTCCATTGCTGGGCCTACCAGATCCGGAATAATTTGTCAAGATCGTTGCCACCAAGTGCGGTGACTATACGCCGGTGTTGAGTAAAAAATACGCTAATTGCCTACATTTCCTTGGGATGATGCACAAGTTCTACAATTATGGCATCTCTAATGGGAGTGAAGGTGATGAAGATGATGCTGCTGCTGATGCTGATGTCGTCGAATGTAATGACAGAATGCCAGTGGGGGTATTGTGTCGTACCTTCGACAGCGGGATGAGGATGAAAGTAATCTTTGGCATTTTCATCGAGACTTTGATTAATGATTGAAGTGATGCGATTGGCATTCGGTTAATTGTTGGTGATTTCAGGCCTCTCCAAGGAGATTTGTATGCAATGAGCCATGATGGCCTTGTTTATGACTTTTAAATTGTCGTCATTAACTCGAAACTGGTTTTGGTTGCTTCATAATGGCGTTGTTGTTGTGGTTCTTGTTTTTTTTTTTTTTTTTAATTAAGATTGTTTCCAGGGTATTGACTTACAGAGGCTTACATATTTAGAATTCTCTCGGCAAACGACATTGATTGGGCGTTTCTAAACTGAGCTCAGGATATAAAACGGGTCAAGCACAAGCATACTCTTGCTCATGGAGTATGAACTTCACACATCGAATTTAGTTAATCCAAATCGTGAAAACAGTGGTGATGTACAGGCTGGTTCACGTAAAAGTTTTTTTTTAGTTATTTTTTCACTGACAGCTTTTTTTCACTCGAAATCTTGAATGTCAGTTGGTATCCTACCTCCGCAGAATGGCATATGTATGGAAACGAATGTAGCTGAGTGTGTCCGACTCATTAGAGGAACATCGACACGGCATTCTAACAACTTAATAATTCACGCACTAGCCTGACGAGATTTTTCAAAAACATCGCAGATTATTTCTATTGAAAGTTCAATTGACTCAATCCAATTTTATTCAGCTTTATTATCATTTCTCAGTGTGAGCCCTGCAACACCCTGAATTGGAAGTAAAATTTGGCCGAAAAAATCATTTTTTTCTGGCAAGGCGCATTTTCAACTCAGGAACTATGTCATAAAACAAAATTGCCGCATCTGGAGATCGGAAAACCTGCACGGAATTGTCCAAAGGGCAACGCAGAGAGTAGCAGAGAGTAAGATTTTGGAGAGGTGGCATCCTTCCTTTCTTCCTTTAGGTGGCGCTACAGTCCGGGGTGGACCTGGGCCTCAGTCAACAAGCTTCTCCAGCCAGCTCGATCCTTGTCTATCTGCCTCCAGTTTCGTACGCTAAGTTGGCTGAGGTCGCCTTCCACTTGCGTGCACCACCTGAGTCTTGGCCTTCCTCTACTGCGCTGTCCCTCGGGAGCTGATTCGAAGACTTTTCGGACCGGAGCATTGGTGTCCATACGCTCTACATGACTCAGCCATCTCAGTCTTTTGATCTTCACTCTTCTGGCTAGGTCCATGTCGCTATACAGTCCATACAGTTCGTCGTTGTATCTCCTCCTCCACTCACCGTCAATGCAGACGGGACCGAAAATCACTCAAAGAAATTTCCTCTCGAAGCAATCAAGAACACCCTCATCCATTTTTGATAATCTCCATGCCTCTGCGCCATAGAGCAGGATCGGGATTATTAAAGTCTTATAAAGGGTGACTTTTGTTGTACGAGAGAGGGCTTTGCTACTCAATTGCCTTCTTAACCCAAAGAAACAGCGGTTGGCAAGAGTTATTCTTCGCTTGATCTCAGCACTGGTGTCGTTGCCTGTATTTATAGCGGAGCCTAGGTAGACAAAGTCCTTAACTACCTCAAAGTTATATCTGCCAAGGGTGACGTTCTGTCCGAGACGTCGGTGTTGGTTGTCCTTCTTGCTTGACAGCATATACTTGGTCTTGCCCTCATTGACCGCTAAACCCATTTTCGCCGCTTCCGTCTCAATACTCGCGAAAGCGCCACTGACATCACGCTGCTTTCTCCCGATTATGTCAATACCGTCGGCGTATGCGAGTAGTTGGACGGACTTTTGAAAGATAGTACCTCTTATGTTTGCTGGTGAGTTTTGCACTATTCTTTCAAGTACGATGTTGAAAAAATCGCATGACAGCGCATCGCCTTATCTAAATCCTTTCTGGACATTAGAAAGTCTCGGTGAGATCTTTACCGACCTTAATGGAGCAGCGTGTATTCTCCATCGTCATCCTGCACAGACGGACGAGTTTGGCAGGGATGCCAAAACTAGACATTGCTCTATATAGCTCGTCTCTATAGATGCTGTCATACGCGGCCTTAAAATCGATGAATAGGTGGTGGGTATCGATCTGAAGCTCATGGGTCTTCTCCAAGATCTGCCGTAGTGTGAATATCTGGTCGATGGTGGACTTTCCTGGCCTGAAGCCACACTGATATGGACCTATCAGGTTGTTGACGAACGGCTTCAGGCGTTCACACAATACGGCGGATAAGATCTTATATGCGATGTTAAGTAGACTGATGCCTCTGTAGTTGGCGCAGTTCAGAGGGTCTCCTTTCTTGAGAATTGAAGAGCTCGGCAGTCATGCCATCCGCTCCAACAGTTTTGTTGGACTTAAGCTTCGATATGGCTATCTTCACTTCATCCAGGTTGGGTGGACGGAATTGTTGGTCTTCATCGTCCATGTTGAAAGGTTGATTCTGCCTGACAGCGGTATTTGGTCCGTCATCGCCGTTACACAGTCTGCAGAAATGATCTTTCCAAATCCTCAGCATCGAGGTAATAGTCCGAGTTGATGTTGGCTCCTCGGAACGTAGGGACATATGCTTTGGCATATTAAGAGACCTAATATCCCCAGGTGTTGTCAACAGTAAATCCGTCCGTACCTGAGGCTTGTTTATGTTTCGTAATATTAGTCTTTTTTTCATGGTCGGGCAATTACCCTGGCGGCACAACACCCACCCTGGAGGGCCAGTTCCATTTTTGATACCCTAGATACACTCTCTCGTTTATAGTGTTCCTATTTTTGTCTGCTGATCAGCACTCACACTTATATGTTCGGCAGGTCCACCACTAACCGATGGTTACCACCTGGAGGTAAAATGATCAAAATTAATTTGTAGTAAGAGTTATAGCACTGGAGATCACTGCACGGTGATCGTCTGGGATCTTCACCATGCCATAGCGTGCGTAAATGACTTGATCGAGTACAGATCAGGTTCGAAGATCGAGGTACTTATTGTGATCTTGCAACGTGACTTCGTTAAGATTAAACGATACTGCGTTGACTGGAAGTTAAAGAATAATTCTTAGAAGTCGGAAACCATTCTTTTTTCGATCGTGGATGGCTAAAATGACATGCTACGTGCCTCTTATTCAGCATATGCCTGTTTTCGAATGTCCCGCGTGAGGGCAAGTTTATTGAAAAGATAAGGCTGTTTGACAAAGTCTTTTTAAGGTCATCCATTGGCTTGTACAAGACACCAAAGTCGGAGTATATATAACGAGGCCTTTATATAATGGGGCGAATTTAATAAGAGTGAACCATTTCGTTATAAAGTTGTCGTTTCGTAAACCGTGAAGTCGTCAAAGCTTAGAAGTAAAGTCAAAAAAACTGTTTCAGATTTTGAACAGATGAATGGTAATTTTCCAGCTTCTCGGTCCCAAAATGTGGCAGGTTGTAAGATACGATCTTGATATAGTACTGCTACTCCGTTGTTGGCTTTGGAATTTGTTCCAAATCCTCACATCCGGTAGATACGTATGCTTCCATCAAGCCTCAAATTGGTAGGTTCCCAAGTAACTATGTTGCTTTTGCTTGAGGATTAAGTTTTCCACAGATTTCAACTTTAGGTTTATTCTATTTAATTGCAAGGTACAGTGTAACATATTTTCGCAATAACAATTTTAAATAAATTTCACAATCTTGCAACCAGTCAGCATTCATCATAAAACTTTATTACTCGAGAATGAGCCGGCCTAACGGCATGGTAGACACATTTATTAGATCACCTCTTGCACTAAGTAACACCACTGACGTCTTAGTTGGTTCCTTAGTTAGGTACTTACCGTTGCACTTAGTGAATATGATCACATACCACATATCCACAGACCCAGGTCGAGTATTCAAATCTAACGTACACCAACCAACCCAGCGCCGCTGTGCACTATGGTCATCGGGAAGTGTGATGAAAGTTTTCACAGCTCCAGCCACATCTGTGGTCAATTAATTCGCCAGAAACAATCCGAACAAAACCAACCAAGTGTCCGAGATTCGAAATCCCAGAGCTGAGATCCAACATTGCACTGGTAATTGTGGGTTATTGCAGATGAAATAGTGCGCATAAGTGGCAGTATCACTCGACGATGAAGGCAGCCGAATGGTCACATGATACTGTTATTATCACGTTAGTCTAGACTAGCAATACAGCGTGCAATTAACAAATCTATTATCAACGGGAAGCTGTAGCAAAAAAAGATACAAAAACATCAAGCCGAATGGTGCTCGAGTCGCACATAATAAACGCTCTAGATTATTTTTATGACGTGCAAATGGACGCTGTCAGTTGGGGTGCTAGTGGTGTGGATACAGTTCCTAGCTGTCATAATCGAGTGATAAATTGTTTTGGTGGGAACATTACGACGAACGAACATAAATCTTTGCATGCACAGGGTGTGGGCTGGCTTGCTGTATTGTATCTTGTAGAGCCTTGGAAGCATCGGAATGCGCTCAACCTGCATATTGCCTTCGTGGAATTTTTCAAATAAACTTGACATAATTTGCAGTTGTTTTCTTTTCTATTTGGTTCTTAGACTCATTTCTAATAGAAAAAGACTTTTCAATTCCATTCGTATCTGTTTGTTATTGAATGATTGTAAGAGAAAGATTACAGATACAGGGAGAGCCTCTTGTTATTTATGCTGACCCCTCTGCAGCAAGCGCATAACTTTGATGTCGAACTTCTTAGAAAAATATGACATTTAGACCTGTGGTATATAGCTTTGATATTAGGTTGCTCTAGACACTTAACAGTTACTAAATGAGCAAACTGAAACCAAAAATCTTCAAGTTAGCATTACTGAGCATCTTATGTGATTGATGCAGGAAGATTTAGGGGTGATCTTTCCTTCTTGGCATCGACTGTGTTTTCCTGATGTTGTATGATATGATTGAAGATTGTATTAGCCACTGCAGGTTCGTTACGTCATCACCTCCTGTCTCCTGGATAGCTATTTATAGTGAACTAACGATAAGCGAGATTAGTCTTATTGTACATGTATAACTGGACACTCGGATTTACGAGAGCACAACTCTGTGAACTCTAGTGCGCGTGGATTACACCAAACGAGTTCGATTCTGCTGCCCTGAGGGCTGAAATATGCGCCTCAAATTTGGAGCAGAATCTCTCAGAAAGAGGGAGTTTGACCCCCGAGATGAAGTTAACCATGGCGTTAAAAATCGGACGGCGAAACCTTATGTGCACTACTTCAACACATTTGGAGGCCAGATCTATAAGGATTTTCAGAAATCGAGTTCTTTGGCCTCATAGATGGAACATATCCTCAATGTTCCAGCTATGGGATTTTTCTAGGAGACTTGGCAACTAAGCTGGGCAAAGAAACCATTTTTGTTTTGGACTTTGTAATGGGACGCGACCTCATAAAACTCAGCACGCGGTTTCCATACCTCAATATTCATAAAGGGAGTTGGTGGTCTCCGGAGCAATAAACCGTCAACCAGATTGACCACATTGCGATCGACGTGCAAGACACTCCTCCAATATTCTTGATGTCCGAACCTTCCGAGAAGCGAACATATATTCGGATCACAACCTTGTTGCACGCAGGGTACGGATACGGATATTACCAGCACAACAGAGTCGAGTCAGACCACCAATTTTCGAAGTTAAAAAGCTGCAATCGCAAGAGACCAGTAGAGTAGTCTTTGCCGATCACGTTTCCCTCTCAAAATCCGAGATCCCATATACAATCCATAGAACACCAATCGGAATGCCGTCAACGAGCCATCAGAGAAGCAGTTTAGTTCATTCTGCCACTATAAGGAAACCTCTGGTTCGTTGACGAAGACGCATGCAGCAAACAAGAGGCATACAAAGCTTACCGCCCACTTGACATAGACGAAGTTGAGATAGCGATATCAAGGCTGAAGTCAAACAAAGCTGTTGACACAGACGGGGATCCAGCTGAGCTATTTAAAGCAGCTGGAGATAGCTCATCTGCATGATATTGTCAGAAGAAAGCATGCCCGATGAATAGAACCTCAGCATCGTTTTCCTTATCCACAAAAAAGGAAATCCCTTGGACTGCGCCAACTATAGACGAATCACTCTCCTGAACTTCGCCTTCAAAGTCTTCTCTACCGCATTGTGTAATCGCCTAAACCCCATCACGAGCAACCTGATAGGTCTAGATTAGTGTGGTAGAAAAGACCCTGGACTTCCAGATCGACACCCACCATCTATTTGTCGACTTTAAGACCGCATATGACAGCGTCCACAGGTACGAGCTGTATAATGCCATGTTTAGTTTTGGCATAAGACAGTAGCAGAGTAACAGAGCCCTCTCTCCCAAGACCAAACTGGCTTTATATAAAACCTCAATCATCCCCTATAGCGTAGAGGCATGGACATTATAGAAAAAGGATGAAGAAGCCCTTGGCCTACGTATTATTTTTGGTCCCGTCTGTATGGACGGGAAAGGAGAAGAAAATTTAACCCCGAATTGTACAGGCTATACAATGTACATCGACATCGTCTAAGTCATACGGATTCAATACATAAGATAGCTGGACCATCTAGAGCGAATAGACACAAAAGCTTCGGCCTTAGTATCAGAGATTGGCTGAATCTACCGTACCTAGTACGAACAAGTGGAAGGGGTCCTCAACCAACTTGGATTTGGTAAACTGTGATGAATACGTCAAAGTAAACTATGCTCTGTAGGAAGCTCTGTTTATTTGGAGTCTTTGCTAAAAGCCGAAAATCATTTTCCACACACCGTAACCAGCAATTCGCCAAAATACGCGAGCCTTTAGCTCAAGGCTAAATAAGGGTAACGCGTCGGAGTCTTACCGTCAAATTTCTTTCACAATGACTCTGCCGGGATACACTATGTTACCTCTTCCTTCTGTGGACTTCCAGAAAATGCTCCGAAGCAGTTCTGTGTTGCATGTTTTAGGTGTGTAAAGATAATTGCACCCCAATTTCTAGTAATCTTGTTTGCTTGTTCGATAAGTGTCCAACCGATAGGCCATTTATGTGGATACATAAGCCTTCTACGAGTATGTTGCTGGGAGGATATTATGTTTAAGGTCTCTCACTCCAAGAATCGAGATACGTTTTCACGTCAATCAAAACAATTTTAATCCTTACTGTAGGATAGCCACAACTCATCAATGTGTGATTGTTCCTTCTTCGAAAATTTCTGTAACGTAGGTTGCAGATCAAAGCTTATCTATCCTACTTGAAACATTTACCACAAATCGACTCACAACAGCAGAGGAGCGGCAGAATTCGGCAAGCTAAATGTTATAGAACTTATTACAAACGTTGCGGCAGCTTAATGAAAAATCTCAGAAAGAAGCGGAATACACTGATTCATAAACAGGACGAGAAGTAAGAGTCAATCCTCTTTCTTTCACCAACTGGCAACGAATCAAAGATAATAGATCCTCGGAGCAGCATAAGTGCAAAGGTAACAAGTATGCCTTGTCAAACTAATAAGCTCACGTGGTTTGATAGTTAAACTGAGTGCGTAATGCGAACATGGGGATTTGTGATTCAGAGAACAATTTGGCCTAAATTACAGGCACTCACAAGTGACATTTTCTTTTTACTGTTTCAAAGGGGCACGCAAATGCAGTGCTAGTCCATTTAACAACTTGAACGTTCGTTTAACTGCAAATTTTCAGTCCTCTTAGAAAGATAAATAAATGCTTCACTGATGGAGTGCCTGCATTAGCAGCATCAATCACATCGGTGATGGGAATCTGCAGCCAGATTCCATCGTACGCTGAAAAATTACGGAGAAAGTGTTCCACGGTGTCGTCACTTCTCTCACAGCAACTATCACAAAAGTTAAGTCAAAGATTCGTCCTCGAGACAACCAACGTAGAGCCATATTGCCATATTGATTCAAAGAATCCTCCTCGGTGGCAAGTCCCATATCTTGACTAAGCACCTTTACAACCTAGCGCCGTCGAAGCCTCCCACACAACCAGAGTTTGTTATCCAGAAATGACACCTAAATGTCTAACTTCTTTGAAGATGTAGATGGTGATGCCTTACACATTAGAAAAGTGAGACCAGTCAGCTTCGAGCGACATTAAGAGCGACAGGATGCCGCCTTAGGCTTTGATTACTCCATGTTGTCTAACCGAGTCACACGATCTCGATAAAAATGCCTAGCGAGTATCCCTTCGAGTAGAATGTCTAGTGCGTCTTGAAATCTACCTCTCAGATTTTGCATCGCTCTCTACAAAATTGTCCACGTCGGTAGGAACGAGTATGTTGCATCTTAGACAGACTGAGGTTGCACTCAATAACTAGCTTTGCACACGTGAAGCTCAATCATTATCACTATGCACTTCAACATGAACGAATGCAGACTTACTATATAGTGATGAAGCTCGTAGCAAGCGTGTATGCACCTTTTCTGACTATTGGCACAAACAGCTACCTATCGGTAAAATTCCCTACAGAATTTCTAGCAATTTTTGTTCAATAGCTAGATATACGCATGCCATGAGTACCAGACGACTTAAAGCTATCGTCACCACAACCGATGAAAGATATCAACTACGGCTTGTTGTATTTTTAAACTCACTATCTTTGTTGGAGTTGGTTGGCCGCTGATTTTTGAAAAGGTTATTTGGCACGTGAGTCTCAAGCATAAGATGGAGAGTTTCTGCTTTATATTCAATGTAGCCTGAGGAGTCTGAGTAGCTTTCCGGTTCACCAACCATTTCGGTCATTTGGCAGAAGTCTTAACAAAAAGAACTCTTCGGAATCCCACTTAAATTTTTATATAATTTTTGCTTTGATATGTAAGGACTCTAGTCTTCCTCCAAATTGCTCTTAAGTGACTTGTTTAGAAATTGTTTAGTTTCTTTTCGTAGTGGCTGCAGGTCTGCTAAAGAACTGATGATGTGCTCGACTTTTTCCATGCAGTCAGTTCAAAGCACTTTTGATGGGTACTATTTTTAGCCTGAATAGCTGCCTCTAGCATTTGTTTTGGCCCGAGTGTAGGAAATCTTTGTCAGACTTATATAATTCCTTCCCACATCATTTCTAGTTGAACTCGGCCGAAATCTAATGGTGTTAAATTGCATGATCTTGGTGATCAATTGACGTCGTCAAAACGTGAAATTACGCGACCAGGAAACTTCTCACGCAATAAAGCCATAATTGGTCGTGTTGCGTGGCTTGTTGTTCCATCTTGTTGGAACCACATATCATCCAAGTCATGATCTTCAATCGTCGGCCAAAAACAATCGGTTATTATTCGACCATATCGCTCCGAATTGACTGTAACCGTCAGCCCATTGGCATCTTCGAAGTTATACGGACACCAATGACACCTTTCGACCATAGAGCATACCAAACAGTCAATTTGTCTGTATGCAACGGCACTTCTTCGATCACTTGGGGGTTTTCTAAGCCCCATATGCGGCAATTTTATTTGTTTACATACCCACCGAGTGAGAAATGTGTCTCATCACTGAAGAAAATGTTTATTGTCTGTTTTTCCAACACCCAAGACGCGTATCTACGGCATTGTGAATGGTCAGCAGGCTTCTATTGTTACGTAAGTTCAACTTTATAAGGATGCAGATGCAAATCCAAATGCAAAATACGCCATAATGAGATGTACAACACGTTCAATTGCTGCGAACGCCGGGAAATCGATAAATTCGGATCATCAGCAACACTTGCACTTACAGCAGCAATATTTTCGTCTGAGCGTGCATTACAATGATGCATAGTCCTTACGACATCAATAAAGCTTTCTCTCTCCTCAAATTTCTTCACAATTTTACCGATGGCTTGCGTAGTCGGTCGATTATGACGACCATAAACATCGCGTAATGTGCGAAAAGTGGCTACGCTTGCATCACCACCTTTGTAGTAAGTCTTAATAATTTTAGTTCATTGTTCGATTTGTAAGCGGTCCATTATTGTAAATGACAAATATTAAACTAATATTATGACACTTCAAATGACAGCTGAGTTTGGCAGGTGTCAAATGTCAGAGTTACCAACTTGAAACTACTGAATGAATGACCCTGTATTAGCATACGAGAACATACCTGTTGAATAGCGTTAAGTCGATTACTTGCTGTCATGCTGGAAGCCAACATTTTTGGCAACCGGTTCTGGCAATCTTAGGGAATTCGAGAGATAATTACAAGGCTTTGCCTTCGCTCCAAAAGGCATTTTGACCACTAGCATCGCAGCACAGAAAAAGTTCCATCTTCCAGATATCATTATATTCAAAGTGCTGGCCTACTGCCTTTGGTGGTGTAAGTAAACAATGCGAATCTCTGCCCTTCTCCGTTTATTTTGTGGCCTCTTTCAGAAGCAAACTAATCCTAGTTGCAAAACTGTCCATCTAATCTTGGTGAAGATTGATCTGAGTGAATATAAACGTACCTGAAATATTCCGAAGCTCATAACTCACGTCTCAAGGCGTTAAAATCGATGTCTTCACCAGAAAAAAGGGGTTTTCTAATGAAGTGCTCATAAGTTACTTGCACCTTCCATTCCCAACGCCCAGACTGAATAACTGTGTAAATGTCATAACGGAAACCAGATTGAGCTTATGCCGATATGCTAATCTTAACGTGGCAGTTAAATATTTTGTCAGCATTTACAATGCAACTTTGTCCAAAAACAAAAAAAAAAGCGACGATAGCAATTCAAATTGAGTTGTTTTCCGACATGTTTACATACAATTGGAGAAATGGTACAAATTCGTTGGATTGTATATATTATTTAAATTAAATTAAACCTGCCCCATATTCATGAGGTGAATGTGACCCGGAAACCTTTACACAAAGTCGCCCATAATTAATTTATGGGCGCCTTTCGACAAAACGATTTTATGGCCAATTTTCATTTTCTTAATTAATGATCGATTGTGTTGTTTTCCTTTTGATCATTAATTTGAAAAATAGAAATGCAGTTTGGACACTCGGATTTCGACACTGCGAACGTATGTACATACATACATATGTATGTTACCGCAATTTATTTTATTTCTGCATCACGACAGAAGGGGTAACTGAAGATGCTGTGGTGCCTGCCCTATCTTCCAGTGATGGTGCCCGGTAACAATATCAGCTAATCCGTACTACACTTCTTTTGCATTTTTAATTTAAAAACGTTCCGAAGAGCTAACCTTGTTGTAGATACGATATGGATGCGGATATCAATACAGCCCAATGCCAGCGAACCATTGTGAAAATGTTCAACACCGAGCGACTAGAATTACTAGAGATACCGCCTGAGGTTTTCCGGAGCGAGTTCCCCTTAACCACAATTTAATGTATAAGAGGCCGTCGCAGCATTACCAAGATACTGTAAAAAATATAAATTTAGAAAGTGCAGATGTACAGAGCGTCCCTACGAGCTCCATGAAAAGAAATGGGGCTTTTGAAGAGAAAAATAAACGAGCACGAGATGCACTCGAGGAACTCGAGACACTCGATGGAGGCCTTACAGAGGTGCTGTCAGAAGAATTAATTTCGGAAGTTTTACTAAGAACTAAAACTGGCATGCCAAAGTCGTAAAGCCTTAACAGGAATCTACAAAGATGGAGAAGGAAACCTCATAGTAGAACCAAAGTTGATAGTACAAATCTATAAAACTTATTTTTGCAGACTGTTAAACAGTGATGAACAGATGATGATGTCCATTTGATCTACATGTCCTAGCCATCTCAGGTTGTTTTCTGATTTGATTGTTCTCGCCGTATAGCTCCTCCAAAGTCTTAGTCACTAGAAGGGACTGAATATTGTATAAATGTTTTTTCTCCGTGCCTAAGACAAACTCACTGCTAACCCTATTTGGCAGCTTTCGCGAATGAGCCGATCATATCAATGTCATTAGCGTACGATAGTAGTTGCACAGACTTTTGACAGATTGTGAAGGGTGATTCTTTTAGAGGTAGTTTTTTCAAAAATACAAAACAATCAAAAACTTCTACTTCATCAGGTAATCTTTATTATCATTTGAAAGAACTATTCCTTATACTTACTTTCCTTAAATTGTTTCTTCCAAATGTTAGCCGCAATTGTGGCTAACATGGTCCATTCTGAAGTTCTGATTGTCGATGACGCGTGGTGACGAGTGGTGTTTGACCTACCTGTGACTCGAGTAATGTTTGCTTGCAGTGCCCCAATAGTAGACGGCTTCTCCATGGACTTTATGTAACGCCAAAGGTGATGTGTGATGTCACATGATCTAGGCGGCCAGTTCACCAACCCAATCCTTTTTCGCAATAAAGCCATGGTCGAGGCATCGCGCTTCAATTCTTGGCATCACATAGTTCGTTGTTAGGGCGCCATAACGGGCGAATTCACAGATTTGGTCTGACCGGACTCATTTATGAAGAAATACGGACAGATACGGACACACCAAACTGTTGTTTTGGCTGGATGAATGACAGCTATTGAACCTCTTCGTATTGCTCCGCACCCCAAATACGACAAATTTGTTTATTGACGTAGCCCTTGAGGCAGCAACGAGCCTCCTCGCTGGACAAAATTTTGGTTGAAAACGGTTGATCTTCTTGAAGGTTTTAAAGAACCCGAAGACTGAAACGGAGGAGATTCAGAAGATCAGCTGGTTACAGTTCTTGCACGAATTGAATTTCGTATGCTTTTACATCAAGATTGTCTCCTAAATTACGTCAAGGTGTTGCAAACGACAAGCCGAGCTGTAAAGAATGGCGTCGAATCGATTCATCACGGTGATTGCGTAGAATCTCCGCTACCGCCGCTATATTTTCTTTAATACGTTATAGATGCGGTCCTTCTCGCCTTGAATTAACTAATAATAAAAACTGGATTTTAAACTTTTTAATAGTATAGCGAATTGTGCGCTCGGTAGACCGATTAAGTGGCCCACCAATTTCTCTTACCTCACGAAACACATCTGTTTTAGAACGATAATTTTTGTAGCCGCTATACCAAGCTAAGAGATTCAATAAATATGAAATAATACAGACAGAAAAACCATATCAGTGGGATACAGCGCATGCGTAATCTCTTACAAAATCAGCACTGGAAAAGGTACCTCTAAAAGAATCACCCTTTGCCTCTAGTGTTCACTTGTGAATTCCGGACAATTCCTAATGGTAAACAGTTATATGACAGCGCATCACTTGTTGACGATCACACAATATGGGAGCTAAGACCTTGTATGTGATTTTTTAGGCTTCGAATTAGCTGGTTTGGAAGATTTAGTCACATTGAGTGCATACCAGCCTCCCGGCCCGGAAATTTTTTCAACTCCAAATCAGATTTACCACGCAGTAGAGGACGACCTCTTCTTAGATTGTGTTCGGGAATTAAAGGGGACCTCAGCCAACTTCGTGTTGCTGAAACGTACACCCTAGAATCACTTTACGATAGTGAGATACATGGTCAAAACGATTCAACCCATATACATACCTAATCATAGAATTGAACGCAACAAGCAATTTTTGTTCTGAGTGGGAGTCAAGCTCACAGTAAACAGTTATGGAGTAATCAATAATGGGTACAAACAGTGATTTTACAAGTCTTAGTTTCGTGCATGTTGGGGTAAAACTGGAGGATAACCGGAGCTTACGCAGGGCAGCATAGATTCGACCAATGGCATAATTAACGTGGTCATTGGAAGAAAGCAATTGATTCAACTTCAAACCAAGATTTTTTACAACGTTTACGAACTTGAGTTGCCTTTTATTTAAGAACACTGGTGGTAGTTCATCCTTGTCGCATTGTTTTTTATAAATCAGTGTGATTTCAGATTTGTCTGGATTAAAATTTATCCCATTACATAGTGACCAGTTGTATATTTTTGACAGACGTGCATTTATTCTTACTATTAGATCCTCAATCAGACCAATAGGCCGTGATAAATGATTCTAGGCATCATCAGGGTAAAGATGAATTGATACATTAAAACATACTTTAGGAAGGTCATTGATAACCAAAGAAAATAAGATTTGTCTTAGTATCGATTCTTGTGGCACTCCACCAAGTAACGCAGCAAATCTGGAGGACACACCATGTGCAATTCTCTGGCAGCTAACTATTACCTAAGCAATTAATAACATGACTGTGGAGCAACTATAATGAGCTTGGAATCCAGATGATGAACTGGGGATAACAAGCAATGTCGATTGATATGACTCAATATTTGGGTTGCAAGAATTTTCTCCAAGACTTTCGATAGACACGGGAAAAAGCTGATTAAGCGAAAGTCAGTCGATAAGGGTCGAGGCTTTTTCGATACAAGGATGACTTTTGCCAACTTCCAGTTTGTTGTGATACAATAGTTTATAGTGTCTGTGAGACTACACAAAATATGAGGTAAAACCATCTTCACAAATCAAATAGGTATCCCACGTTCACCTATAGCATTTGATTTGATTAAGCGAATGATACGAGGGCGGGTCAATAAGTCCGTGACTTTTGGATTAAAACACAGATTTTTTGATAAAAAAATAATTTTATTTTTCAACGTAGTCTCCCTTGAGCTCTATACACTTTGTCCAACGCTTCTCCAATTTTTTTATCCCTTCCAAAAAAAATGATTTGTCGAGGTCCTCAAAATAGGCCTTTGTTTGCGAGATGACTTCATCATTGGAGTCAAATCTTTTTCCACCAAGCCATTTCTTCAGGTTTGGAAACAAGAAGTAGTCACTCGGAGCCAAATCTGGAGAATAGGGTGGATGAGGGAGCAATTCATAGCCCAATTCATGGATTTTTGCCATGGCAACTGCACATGTGTGCACACTTGCATTGTCTTGGTGGAAAAGAACTTTTTTCTTGGCCAAATGAGGTCGTTTTTTTTTTCAAATCGTCATTGAATCGGTCCAATAAGTTGGCATAATATTCCCCATTGATTGTTCTTCCCTTTTGAAGGTAGTCAATGTGGATTATCCCGAGTGCATCCCAAAAAACAGTTCTTTGGCGCCGATTCACCCTTAGAAACCCACTGTATTGACTGTTGTTTGTTCTCTGGTGTGTTGTGATGGATCCATGTTTCGTCCACGGTTACAAAATGGCGCAAAAACTCCTCCATATTGCGATTAAACAACGCCAAACCTTCCTGTGAAGTTGTTACACGATTGCGTTTGTGGTCGACTGTGAGCAAACGCGGCACCCATCTTGCGGAAAGCTTTCTCATGCCCAAGTGATCATTCAAAATTGAAACCACTAAGCCATGCGAGATCCCTACGGCTTCCACAATCTCTCGCACTTTCAATCTTCGGTCGGCCAACACCATATCGTAAATTTTTTCGATTGTTTCGGGTGTAGAGACCTCAACTGGGCGTCCAGGACGTTCGGCATCTTCAGTGCTTGTACGCCCACAACGAAATTCAGTAAACCACTTTTTTACCATTGAAATCGATGGTGCAGAGTCCCCATAGTACTCGTATTTATCAAGCTTAGCCTTGGTCTCGGTAATGGTTTTTTTTCGCAAGAAATAATGCTTAATAAGCACACGAAATTCACTTTTTTCCATTTTCTCCTCAAATTAGTGAGTAGTCTGATAAAAATAGCTGTCAAACACAAACTAACTGACGCAGCAAGTTTAAATTTTGACAGGAGTCAACTGACAGATGCCTGTTGACAGGAGCAGTGTTGCTGTTTCAGTAAAGAGGTCAGAAATTCGAAGTCAAAATCAAACTCAAACAACTGCTGATTTTCAGGAATAAAATTCGGGTTGTTTGTGGCACCACAATCCCAGTTGACGATAGTTGGTCTTTGTTTCCACCTAGAGTATAGCTTTCTACGGACTTTAAATTTCCTCATTTTAAGGTGATTTCTCATTTCTAAAGGTCAGATTCTAAAGAGTGTAATTGGGTTATTTCCGGCTGGTACGGAAATTGACAGATATTAAAAGGGCTTTGCTAAAGAGCCCTGTTTCTTATGCCCTTGTCTACCATTTTTTGATTGTTTTTGGAAAAAAATAAAGAGATACTCGTACTTACCGATGAATAGGATTTTGGCAGATCAGCAAAAAACGAGCTAATTGCAAAATAAAATGCCTTCATGAAATAGTCAACCGGTCCTCAACCGAACCCTTTCTGGATAGTCTTATGATTCTGGGGAAAGCGGAATATTGGCTAACGGCGGGAAGTTCTTTTAGGCTAAGAGCATTAGTGTCTCAAGAACTTAACAAAAGTTTCACAAATGCTTTGGCAAAAAATTTCGCAGGGTTCTCTTTTAGCTCCTCTATTCTCAATATTGTATCTAGTGAGCCTATCCGTTTATTTATCTCATTCTCCATTTATTTTCGCTTTGTTCAACAGTCTTCTCTTCTTAATTTTTCAACTTCACGTTCTTTTAACCACCAAGGGGTGATTCTACTGGCCGCATTAATTTATTCAGGCGAGATTGATGGACACTTTAAATGACCGTGGATAGGTTCTCACACGCAAGTTCGAAACATCCAAATATCTCTCACTAACTTGTTACAGGTAGTTATATTTTCCATGAGAACTTCCGATGGTTGTTGTCTATAATTTGACAGCCGTCAATGTCAAACAGTGTTGACATTTCTGTTCAGTAAGGTTTGACAATTTATTATGAATCACTTAACGCCAGAATAACGCCTCCAGATTGTAGGAATTTACTTTGAAAAAAATATATCTGTTTGTGAAGGTCATAGAGCACTTCGTCAATTTAATCACCATAATCGGCCTAGTGAGCGAGCAATTCGTGCAGTTATTGGTCGTTTTCGCGAAGACAATCCTCGAGCTATTAACGAATCACCATTACATCCATTTAAATTGACTGATGCGGTTTACACGCTGGCGGCATCATCGGTTTTTATTTCTTTCGAAATGTGGAAGGAGCTGCCGATACGGTGAATGGCGAGCGCTATCGAGCCATGCTGACTGATCTTTTGTTTCCAAAAATTAATCAGCTAAACATCAATGACATTTGGTTCCAACAAGACGGCGCAACTTACCATACAGCGCGTTAAACTATCAATTTATTGCGAAATCAATTCGGTGTCAACTTTATTTCCAGAAGTGGCCCTGTTAACTGGTCCCCTCGTTCGTGCGGCTTAAAGCCTCTCGATTACTTTTTATGCGGCTATGTTAAGTCATTGTTTTATGCCGACAAATCAGTAACTCTTGAAGCATTAGAAGCCAATATTCAAGCCACCATTGACGCCATACGGCCATATTTATTGGAAAAATTAGTGAAAAATTGGACTGATCGAATGGAAGTTTCTGTTAATACATGAAGTTTTTTTATAAAGGGAAAGTTAAGGATCTCTTGCCTGATTTTTTCTTTTATAAAAGTGCAGCTGTTGTCATGAATAAACAAATTCTAGATCCTTAAACTTAATAAACTATAAGAGTGACTCACCTCTAATATATCTGTTGGAGCTCCCTAATATTGAGTGATGATCATTCGAAAGTTTCTTATGTCTCAGTCCAAAATTCCACGTCGGTGAGGTTGTCCGAAAAATGTGCTGAGAGAATGACTATTTCTGTTTTATTTCCTTCAGCGGGAATAAAGTCTTTGTTTAAATTAAGTATTGCTTTTGTTTAAAAAAGCAAGCTCTTGGCCTGCCTGCATTGCAAAAGTCATTGAGTATCTAAGCATGCTAACAATTGTCATAGATACTTACTTCTCATGTCTCTTGACACCACTGCCGATGTTTGTGAAAATCTTTTATGGAGCACCCTACGAAATATACGGTAAGTATTGTGAATAAATTTATGTGACGACACATGCCAACGTGTATAAGTTAAGGTAGCTACCTACATGTCATCATAATTGTCTAACCGTCAACTTCAATCCGCATACTTATCACTTTGCTGTATTTCTTACTGAACTCTCAGTTTTTGCCACATCGTTGATGTCTTCCTTATTCTTAGCTTCACCTAATTGTTTTTACATTTTTACCTTAGCTCCCATGCTTCACTTGAAGCACTTTTCACACGCAATGATTACTCAGGTGAAAAGAAATGACAAAACCAACAGTGCAGTTGTGGCGCCACTGTTATGGAAAAATAATCCGACCGCAATATTTTCTCACCGCATTTGCTTGTTATTTTCAAGGTGTGGTATCCAGATCTTATCGACTTCTGTTTGTATGTGTCCTTATTGAGTCTGAATTAAGTTGTCACAAATGAGAGTATGTAGATACATTCACTCAAGCTTGTCCTTGATACGTTAAAGAGTTCATGTCAGTCACACTAACATTTAGGGATGCTCCAGACCAGTAAATACCTATACATATGTATACAAAACAACTCTTAATCCCATGCCAGCACCTTGCTTGAAACCGCGTCACGACTTTGAAACCAATAAATCAAAAACTGGAACAATTAAACGTCGGTATCCACTTCGCAAAGAGATAATAAAATTGTCCACATAAAATGTCTGCACACAGATATTTATGAGATATTTAGATAGTGCATACCTGCATAAGTGTTAATGAATGTAGATTTCAGCGAAAACCATTAGCGAAGTCATAAAACAATCTTAACTTAGTTTCGAGAGCTGTACCCTGTTAACTATAAAACAGTTGAATGTCTTTATTAATATCTTAAGTATTCCGAGCTACTGAAACGATTGGGACGGCCCAGCTCCAATGGATCGTAATGGCTTGGCTTAAATTGTTTTATCTCATTTATTAGTTTAACCCACAGTTTACTGCGTTGGAGGCTTTTTAACATTTAAACTTAGCTCTGAAGTGTGATTTGAGATGAAGTGGGTTAACGTTTAGAATCGCTGAATAGATGTTGGATATTTGCATGAAGCCTACCTTAAAATGATTTCCAAAAGTTTTGCCTTAACTCTAATTGGGAAACATTTTACCAAATACTCGTATCTTAAGCTTTGTCAGAAGTACTTAAATTTTATAGACAAACTCAAATAAAATAATGGCATACGGCAGCATTTTGACGATCATGTGGATCGGTAAGTAACAGCATATATTTAGAGCTCCATCAATAAACCTATGAAGTATGGTATTTGAGATAGGACTCTACTTGTGCTCGTTAGCTAAGCCGGTGTCTTCCTCTTCTGTGTTGTCTCTCTGGGATGTAATCGAAGACTAGATGAACCGGAGGATTTTTCTTCTTAAGGATGCGTTACAGTCTGGTCTTGGTCGCCATTAACAAACGTCTTTAGCCAGCGAGCTGCCTTCAGTTTCGCATGCAAAGTTGGCTGAGATCTCGTTTCCTTGCGTGCACCACTTCAGTCGTCCTCTACTACGACTTGTCGGATTTGTGCATTTGCGTCCATTCGCTCTACATGACGCCGCCATTTACTGATCTAGCTCTGCAGACAGGACCGAGTATCACCAAACGAAATTTCCTCACAAAGCAGCCAATAACACCCTCATCCATTTCTAATAAAGTTCATGCCTTTCTGACAGCTGTGTTGGTCGAGAGAGGACTTTGCTAGACAATTGCCTTCTTCGCCCAAAGAAGCAGCGATTGACAAGAATTATTCTTCGGTTCAATCTCAGTCCTGCTATCATTGTCTGAATTGAAAGCGGAGCCTAGGTAGACAAAGTCCTTAACAGCTTCAATGTTATATCTGTCGAAGGTGAAGGTCTCTCTCCGAGACGTTGGTGTTGGTTTTCCTATCTGCTTGACAGCATATACTAAGTATTGCCCTCATTGACCGCTAAAACTATATTCGCTGCTTCCGTCGCAATAGTTGAAAAGGCGTCACTGACATCACGCTGCTTTCTTCCGCTTGTGTCAATATCACCGGTATTTTTAGTTATTGAACGGACTTTTCAAAGATTGTGCCTCTTGGGTTGGTTTTTGCGCTCTTCTTTTAAGAGTGTTGTTAAAGAAATCGTATGACACGCATCGTCTTGTCTACATCCTTTTTTGTCATCAAAGGTCTCGAAGAGTTCTTTACTGTCCTTTGTGAGGCAAAGTGCATTCTCCATCATCATTCTGCAAAGGTGTACGAGTGCAGGTATCCCAAGACTAGACATTGCTCTGTAAAGCTGATGGATTTGCGAAGATCTGCCATAGTGTGAATATTTGGTCGCTGGTTGACTTTCCTGGCCTGAAGCCACAATCAGCTTGTGGTGGTCAAAAAATATTGAAGATGATGTTAAGAATACTGATGCCTCTAAAGTTGACGCAGCTTAGAAGGTCTCCTTTCTTGAACATAGGACAAAGAATCCTGAGTTCCCATTCGTCGAGCATATTCTCGTCTAACTATATTTGATTCAAGAGTAGGTGTATGCTCCTTACCAAGCCCCGCCTGCCGTTTTGAAGCGCTCGGCAGTCAGGCCATATTTTCCAGCAGCTTTTTGGGATCTTAACTTATATATTGCCATCTTCACTTCATCCAGGTGGGGTGAACGGAATTGTTAGTGTACATCATCCGAGTGGAAGGTGGAAATGTTTATCCCACCTTACAGAAGTATTTAATTCGTCGTCACAGTTATACAGTCTACAGAAATGCTCTTTCCGAATTGTCAGTATCGACTGCGACTCTACTACGATGTTCCCTTGTTCGTATCTACAGGCGTGTATTTACACTTTTGTTGAAGTTCTCGATTTTCAATTCTGTTGTTGAATCTTTCATGCTCTTTCTTTTTTCTTTTGAGAAACCGGTGTTCGTCTCTCCTGTTCTGTTCGTTATGCTCGTGACCTGCTCCAGTCCTTCTATGCAGCACCCCTTTATATTCATCTTGTTAAGCTTGATTTGCTTGCTGGCACTCGTCGTCAAACCAGGAGTTTTGTTGTGTTTACGGAGTGAAATCCAATATATCAGAGGCGACATCTCTGATGCCATTTTTGCAGTGTTGCCACTGGTATTCCATGCTTGATGTTGGCGGCAGTGGACCTAAGAGGTTAATGGAGATTAATGGGTACCCGATCCGAAAATGATTTGGTGATCTCTTGCTGTTATATCCGTTTGACCTCAAACTTCCTCACTGTAAAAGCTTGTCTTTGCGGTGGCTGGAATATCCGTAACCGCACCTTGGCTACAGCAAGGTTATAGCCAGAATCGACATTGGCTCCTCGGAACGGTCACACATTTATAATATTGAAGAAGACCGCGTTATGGTTTAACTGGTTGACGGAGGTGGTGTCGGGCAAGCTATATCCTTGGACAGTACCACCAAAGATGCCCTCTCTTCTTAGATTTTCATAAGCAGTACTGGCGAAAATTTAATTGAAGTAGCTAGGATAATTCTCGTAAGCCTTGTCCAATAGTTCGTAGAAGCTATCTTTGATGTCATTATTTTTCACCTCGGGGTCTTACGCGCATAAAAAGCTAATATTGGAAATTCTAGCCTTAATTCGCATTGCTGCCAGGGGCTCGTGGACATTCCGAAAATTCAAAACTTCTGGCTCAAGTATTTTTCTAGCGACAGGGCCTAATTATCAACGCTTCTTCAATTAATGACGTTGTCTGATAAAAAGCGGGTGTTGAGCAAAACTGGACTTATTTATAGCATCATCAGACCTTTACGCCACTGATAGTTGCTATGATGTGTCCAGTTACAAGCTGCCTGTCATAGGTCTTGTTGAGTGGCAGGACCACCGTAGTTCGTGGGAGTAGGGAACTTCCGGACTTCGGACTTAGCTTGTTAAGGTGGGCGTCATGGCGGCTGTAGTTTAAACCTTAAACGCAGGGAGGGTGTATTCGATGTAGCGTTTCAACAAGTACTGGGTGGAACTGTGCCGTCAACACATTTATAAATTGGTATTAAAGGAATTGATGAAAAGCGATGACAAGGCGTTGCGGATGGCAACGATTAGTATAAGGCCTCGTAGAAGTAGCATCTTCCGACAGGTACTGGTTCCTTTAATGACGAGAATGAGCCTCTGCAGCCGAACATCTTGCAGTTCTGCTAATAAGTCCTACTTCACGCCTCCCCGTGGCGCCATCTGGGAATCTCACTAGAGGTTGCGAAGTGAAGGGGGCAAATAGCGAGTTTCCTGCGCCATTAACCAGGATTAGTGTCGGAAAAACAAAACAAGACCTTATCCGGGCTACTCCGACATATTTGAAGCTCAGGCCGGAAAGGATTTCCAGGACTTAGTCAGGGTCTTGGAAAAGAGATGGTGGCGTACGAGCCCTATAAGGGCCAACGGCAGCGCTCACATCCCGGAACGGGTTACTGGCTTCGGTGTAACCGACCCCTCGTCCTAGGGGCACTCAAAATGGAACTGGTCCTCCAGGTTGGGGGTTGTGCCGCCGGGGTAACTGCTCGACCATTTAAAAAAATTAAGTTACGAAGCACCAACAAGCCTCGGATATGGACGGATCTACTGTTGACAACCCACGCAAACGATTTAAGGACAATGAGCTTCGGATATGCACGTGGAATGTTAGATCCCTTAATAGACCACGTGCAGCCGAGCAACTAGCGGAGGCCTTAGACTGCTGCAAAGCAGACATAACCGCCATCCAAGAAATGCGATGGGATGGGCCGGACAAAAAGAAGATGGAAAACTGCGACATCTATTACGGCAATTGCTATCGACGGCAAAAGCAGCGCTTATTTGGATGCGGATTTGTTGTCGGAGGCAGACTAAGACAAGAAGTCCTCAGTTTCCGGCATGTGAGCGAGCGCCTCGTAGCAATCCGCATCAAGGCTAAATTCGCCAACATAAGCCACATATGCGCGCATGCCCCCACAGAGGAGAAAGATGACGACACCAAGGTTGCCTTCTACGAGCTCCTCAACAAGACCTACGAGCAATGCCCTAGCTATGACATTAAAATTGTCCTCGGTGATTTTAATGCAAAGCTAGGAAGGAGGGAATCTTTGGTGGAACAATCGGAAAATATAGCCTGCACAACACCACCTCCAAAACGGATTCAGGCTAATCGACTTTGCGGCGGGGCGAAACATTATCGTGGCTAGCACGCGGTTCCCACATCTCGACATACACAAGGGGACTTGGAGAACTCCTGATCAATCAACAGTCAACCAGATTGATCACATTGCGATCGACGCAAGATACTCCTCCAGTATTATGGATGTCCGTACGTTCCGAGGAGCCATCATCGACTCGGACCATTACCTTGTTGTAGCCAAGGTACGGTTGCGGATATCCCAAACTACGCCAAGAAAAACTAATGCTGTGAGGAAATTCGATGTTAGATGGCTACAATCGCAAGAGATCGCCAAGTCCTTTTCCGATCGAGTGTCTCTGCAGCTTCTGATGTGCTGGGTTTCAGTCGTCCACCACAACGAAACCCCTGGTTCGATGATGAATGCCGGCAAGCACATGCAGCTAAGCAAGTTGCATATAACGCGGCGCTGCTTAGAAAGACCAGAGCTGCTCATGAGCTCTATGAGCGGAAGAGGAGAGACGAGCATCGGCTTCTTAGGAGGAAGAAGAAAGAGCATGAGAAGCGCGCGATCGAGGAAATTGAGAGATGTTACTCTAGGAATGAGGTTCGGAAGTTTTACCAAAAGGTAAAAATAACATGCCGCGGAAACAAACCCCGAACCGAAGCCTGTAGAGATGAACAAGAGAACATCGTAGTAGAATCGCAGTCGATGCTGAGAATTTGGAAAGATCATTTCTGCAGACTGTATAACGGCGATGACGGACCAAATACCGCTGTCAGGCAGAATCAACCTTTCAACCTGGACGATGATGACCAACAATTCCGTGCTCCCGACCTGGATGAAGTGAAGATAGCCATATCGAAGCTTAAGTCCAACAAAGCTGCTGGAGTGGATGGCCTGACTGTCGAGCTCTTCAAAGAGGCAGGCGATGACTTGGTTAGGAGCATACTCCAACTCATCTGTAAAATATGGTCGGACGAAAGTATGCCCGATGAATGGAACCTCAGCATTGTCTGTCCAATTCTCAAGAAAGGAGACCCTCTGAACTGCGCCAACTACAGAGGCATCAGTCTACTTAACATCGCATATAAGATCTTATCCGCCGTATTGTGTGAACGCCTGAAGCCGTTCGTCAACAACCTGATAGGTCCATATCAGTGTGGCTTCAGGCCAGGAAAGTCCAGCATCCGACCAGATATTTACACTACGGCAGATCGTGGAGAAGACCCATGAGCTTCAGATCGATACCCATGACAGCATCTATAGAGACGAGCTATATAGAGCAATGTCTAGTTTTGGCGTCCGTCTGTGCAGGGTGACGATGGAGAATGCGCGCTGCTCCATCAAGGTCGGTAAAGATCTCATCGAGACCTTTGATGTCCAGAAAGGATTTAGATAAGGCGATGCGCTGTCATGCGATTTTTTTAACATCGTACTTGAAAGAATAGTGCAAAACTCCCGAGCAAACACAAGAGGCAGTATCTTTCAAAAGTTCGTCCAACTACTCGCATACGCCGACGATATTGACATAATCGGGAGAAAACAGCGTGATGTCAGTGGCGCTTTCGCGAGTATTGAGACGGAAGCGGCGAAAATGGGTTTAGCGGTCAATGAGGGCAAGACCAAGTATATGCTGTCAAGCAAAAAGGACAACCAACACCGACGTCTCGGACAGAACGTCACCCTCGACAGATACATGCAAAAACAAAACATCTAAAAGAAAAGTTGTGGATTAGAATTAGAAATCAAAGTTCACAGATTGAGTATGCATACCCCTTCCTATGATATGAGCTTATCAGAATCTGATAACAACAAATCAGTAGCCACTTGTTTATATTGAATAGAAGTTTCGTTTATTTATTTAATAGAAAAAGTTAAACAAATTGGTTAATCGAAGATTCGTAGTCCTTATCTACCACTCTTCGCCTTGATTGCATGTGCCTTGTTTCAGTATTCTCCAACCTAAGCCACGTAATTAAAAAAATAACGCGCATTCGAGAAACTATGAAATTAATAAAAATATCTCTTCAACTTACTGCTTAGTGACTTGGATTTCCCAAGACAATTGAACAAATTCAATTCACATTCGTTGCTGAAGACCTTCCTGAATGTACCATTAGAGCCGCAGACTGGACTAAAGTTCATTGGACACATTTTCGCACAGTTTGGATCCACATCATCTAAATCCCTTCCAAGATCGATATCTATTTTCTGAACTTCCTTTGTCGTACACCAATCGATATCAGTTTCAACAAACACTACAAAAGTACAACAGTTTCAAATGGAAGCAATCACTACAGGGTCACTCGAATGTAACTTACGTGGTAAACGCAACTCCTCGCGTTTACAATTAAACATCTCAAATTCACATGAGTTGGCAAATTGTGCATATGCATCGGATCCATCTGTTCCACAAGTTGGTTCCAGATTGTCGGGACAAATCTCAGGACAGGCCAAATTATCTCCTTCCTCGGCTACAACTGCACTTATTGCAGCCACAAGTAGCAACATCGCTTTTAGAGTTCTCATGTCCATGGATTTATTTTGTGAAATTTCAAATTGACACTAACTAATTAGATATGATTCGTTTGGCTATATAGGTACTTGCAAACGGTACGATTTTTATCGATACTTTTCGTTCTACAGATAAGGAACCTCCAAACCGTACTAGTACACGTACGGTCTTATCACTATCTGAGGTTTTGTACTTTGTTTTTGTTTTTGTTTTTTTTTTTTTTCACTAGATTTTGACAAACTCAACTACGAGTAGGTGAACTCTGGTGAAATTCGATTGTTATGCTGTTGGAAACGAATCGGTTTTGTTGTTTGTCATATGTTTTGACTATCTATGATAGGTAGGTCATGTTTGATGTAAAAATTTAAGTGTCACTTTGGCGTAGTTTCCTTATGTAGCGATAGTTCCGTGAGTCACTTGCGCATTCCAAAAACTTCTTATCAACATGCCGATGTACTTGGAATTTTTGTTATTGTTGTTTTGCGCAGCGAAATGATATAAAAATTCGAAATAACATTCCGAATGCAGTCAGGAAATATTAGTAAGACCTTTTAACGTGAACTGACTACTGAATTAGTAGTAACCATGGTCACCACGTTCAGTAGACAATTTTTATTTAAAAGGAGGACAGTGTGCCCATTTGTTTTGGAGTTTGTCTTTAACACGGAAAAACCATTTGAAGACTGTTTGTTGGTTTCTTCACACTGGACATGGAGAGTATCCTTTCATCAATCCTCGTGTTCACATACTCTGCAAAAGTCGTTGCTGCTAAAACAGAATTTCTTTGCACTTTCAGCGGATAATATGTAGCTTGAAACTTGTGAGTTATCCGGCGGGTGTCGGTTTTGTTGAAAGATCATCCTGCTAGACTTGAGATTGTGAAATTCTAGCTATAAACGCTTAGATCTTTTACAGATGTAAAGATTGCTCCACGTTTCAAAAGCTTTGGTTTGTATTTTAAACTTAACCGGTGGGCTCACACTCTTGAGTGGATGCTTTGGTCTTCCGGCTCTTATTTAGTATCTGCATGTACCTATGTATAATAAGTCCAAGAACCCAAAATAGCCGAATACTATGCTTGACACAAAGGTGGTCTAGGTTTTCACGAAAGTGTTTCACACGTTTTGACTTTTTTACAACCAAAAAGCCAGTTTGGAAGTTGTGCCTCCGGAGTAACACCTCGACAACGACGGATATACCTAGTCCTGCAGTAAGTACTGTTACATAATTTCCAGCGCTTATTGTTCAAAACTTATTGCGGGAATAGGACCTTTAACTTTTTTTTAAGAATACATGCACTGATTAGTGAAGAATACTAGTCAGCTTGGTTTCAGTGAGGCGTTAAAGAGAATCGAGTCACGCTAATAGCGTTGCATAAGTGCGGAAAGAATGGTGGCCAAATTTTCAAGTTGCTAAAAACCACTCGGAATATCTAGAATATTCGTTTATCTATGCAATAGCTCACTTCGCCAAATTGTCTGGAGTAGAGGCAGGCCAAGATGTGGTCGCCCGCGCGTCGTTTGTACGCATGCGGTAGCAAAGGCGAATTTGGTGAACTCCCTTAGAAGGCTAAAGATTATGTCCAAGGAATTGGATATATCAATCAGATCCATGTCCAGGCTGATTTGGGATTACCTGCATATGAAAGCCTATTCTGTTTACGGATGAAGAAATTTTCAACAAACAAAATGACAGAATTTATGCCACTTCATCTAAGGAAGCGAAAAAAAGTTGTTTCAAGGGTTTAACCTTGACATCATCCCACTTCCGTAATGGTTTGTTGGGGGTCTCTCACCATTGTGATACTCCATTTCTGTGAAAAAGACGTAAAAATTGATGCAATGGTTTACCAAGAAGATGTGCTAGAGGGTGTTGTGAAGCGTTTGACCAATACCCTTTTCAATGGATATAGATGGATCTTCCACCAGGACTCTGTTCCAACGCACAAAGCTAAACCCACGCAGGACTGGCTCAGAGTCAATATTCCCGGCTTTATAGCAGCAGAAGATTGGCCGTCGGGGAGTCCAGATCTGGATCTACTGGATTTTGGTTTGTGGTCAGAATTGGAGAACAAGGCCGGCAAGACTCCTCACCGAAATTTGGAAAGCCTTAAAACAGGATTAACCAGAGCAACGGCGACGATCTCCATGGAAACCGTACGTGCCGCTTTAGCCCAATGGCCACCCCGTTTGGAAGCTTGTGTGCTTAAGCAAAAGCCAGTCATTTCGAGTGAATTCAATTTTTTTTAATAACCAATATTGTGGTCTAATAAATGAAACAATTTTAAAATCAATATATATATTTACTTGTTTTTTTTTATAGCGTTTTATATTTGTAAGAGAACTTATGGCAGGACTAGGTAATGTTGACATCCAATGCAAACGAATTAAGTACAACGCCATCCAAGAAATACGATGGGATGGACCCGACAAAAATAGGAAGGGAAGCAAAATTGTGATATCTATGGCGATTGTTATCGACGCCAAAAACAGCGAATATTCAGATATGACGATTTGTTGTTAGAGACATTACGTCTTGTGTTTTACGTGAACACCTATCTTAAAAACCTAAGTTCACGGGATGCCAATAAATTCATAGGAGCAAGGATACGCCTACTTTAGGTGGCGCTACAGTCCGGGGTGGACCTGGGCCTCAGTCAACAAGCTTCTCCAGCCAGCTCGATCCCTGGCTAGCTGCCTCCAGTTTCGCACGCTAAGTTGGCTGAGGTCCTCTTCCACTTGCGTGCGCCACCTGAGTCTTGGCCTTCCTCTACTGCACTGTCCCTCGGGAGCGGATTCGAAGACTTATCGGACCGGAGCATTGGTGTCCATGCGCTCTACATGACCCAGCCATCTCAGTCTTTGGATCTTCACTCTTCTGGCTAGGCCCATGTCGCTGTACAGTCCATACAGTTCGTCGTTGTATCTCCTCCTCCACTCACCGTCAATGCAGACGGGACCGAAGATCGCCCGAAGAATTTTTCTCTCGAAGCAACCAAGAACACCCGCATCCATTTTTGATAATCTCCATGCCTCTGCGCCATAGAGCAGGACCGGGATTATTAAAGTCTTATAAAGGGTGACATTTTGTTGTACGAGAGAGGGCTTTGCTACTCAATTGCCTTCTTAACCCAAAGAAACAGCGGTTGGCAAGAGTTATTCTTCGCTTGATCTCAGCGCTGGTGTCGTTGCCTGTATTTATAGCGGAGCCTAGGAAGACAAAGTCCTTAACTACCTCAAAGTTATATCTGCCAAGGGTGACGTTCTGTCCGAGACGTCGGTGTTGGTTGTCCTTTTCGCTTGACAGCATATACTTGGTCTTGCCGCCATTGACCGCTAAACCCATTTTCGCCGCTTCCATCTCAATACTCGCGAAAGCGACACTGACATCACGCTGCTTTCTCCCGATTATGTCAATATCGTCGGCGTATGCGAGTAGTTGGACGGAGTGCCTCTTGTGTTTGCTCGTGAGTTTTGCACTATTCTTTCAAGTATGATGTTGAAGAAATCGCATGACAGCGCATCGCCTTGTCTAAATCCTTTCTGGACATCAAAGGCCTCGGTGAGATCTTTACCGACCTTGATGGAGCAGCGTGTATTCTCCATCGTCATCCTGCACAGATGGACGAATTTGGCAGGGATGCCAAAACTAGACATTGCTCTATATAGCTCGTCTCTATAGATGCTGTCATACGCGGCTTTAAAATCGATGAATAGGTGGTGGGTATCGATCTGAAGCTCATGGATCTTCTCCAAGATCTGCCGTAGTGTGAATATCTGGCCGATGGTGGACTTTCCTGGCCTGAAGCCACACTGATATGGACCTATCAGGTTGTTGACGAACGGCTTCAGGCGTTCACACAATACGGCGGATAAGATCTTATATGCGATGTTAAGAAGACTGATGCCTCTGTAGTTGGCGCAGTTCAGAGGGTCTCCTTTCTTGAGAATTGGACAGACAATGCTGAGGTTCCATTCATCGGGCATACTTTCGTCCGACCATATTTTACAGATGAGTTGGAGTATGCTCCTAACCAAGTCATCGCCTGCCTCTTTGAAGAGCTCGGCAGTCAGGCCATCCGCTCCAGCGGCTTTGTTGGACTTAAGCTTCGATATGGCTATCTTCACTTCATCCAGGTCGGGAGCACGGAATTGTTGGTCATCATCGTCCAGGTTGAAAGGTTGATTCTGCCTGACAGCGGTATTTGGTCCGTCATCGCCGTTATACAGTCTGCAGAAATGATCTTTCCAAATTCTCAGCATCGACTGCGATTCTACTACCATGTTCTCTTGTTCATCTCTACAGGCTTCGGTTCGGGGTTTGTTTCCGCGGCATGTTATTTTTACCTTTTTGTAAAACTTCCGAACCTCATTCCTAGAGTAACATCTCTCAATTTCCTCGATCGCGCGCTTCTCATGCTCTTTCTTCTTCCTCCTGAGAAGCCGATGCTCGTCTCTCCTCTTCCGCTCATAGAGCTCATGAGCAGCTCTGGTCTTTCTAAGCAGCGCCGCGTTATATGCAACTTGCTTAGCTGCATGTGCTTGCCGGCATTCATCATCGAACCAGGGGTTTCGTTGTGGTGGACGAGTGAAACCCAGCACATCAGAAGCTGCATCTCTGATGGCGTTTTGGCAGTGTTTCCAATGGTCTTCGATGCTTGGTGCTGGCGGCATTGGACCTCTTAAGAGATTAAGAGACACTCGATCGGAAAAGGACTTGGCGATCTCTTGCGATTGTAGCCATCTAACATCGAATTTCCTCACAGCATTAGTTTTTCTTGGCGTAGTTTGGGATATCCGCAACCGTACCTTGGCTACAACAAGGTAATGGTCCGAGTCGATGATGGCTCCTCGGAACGTACGGACATCCATAATACTGGAGGAGTATCTTGCATCGATCGCAATGTCATCAATCTGGTTGACTGTTGATTGATCAGGAGTTCTCCAAGTCCCCTTGTGTATGTCGAGATGTGGGAACCGCGTGCTAGCTATGACAATGTTTCGCCCCGCCGCAAAGTCGATTAGCCTGAATCCTTTATCGGAGGTGGTGTTGTGCAGGCTATATTTTCCGATTGTTCCACCAAAGATACCCTCTCTTCCTAGCTTTGCACTAAAATCACCGAGGACAATTTTGATGTCATAGCTAGGGCATTGCTCGTAGGTCTTGTTGAGGAGCTCATAGAAGGCATCCTTGGTGTCGTCATCTTTCTCCTCTGTGGGGGCATGCGCGCATATGAGGCTAATGTTGGCGAATTTAGCCTTGATACGGATTGCTACGAGGCGCTCGCTCACATGCCGGAAGCTGAGGACTTCTTGTCTTAGTCTGCCTCCAACAACAAATCCGCATCCAAATAAGCGCTGCTTTTGCCGTCGATAGCAATTGCCGTAGTTGATGTTCCAGTTTTTCACCTTCTTTTTGTCCGGCCCATTAAATCGCATTTCTTGGATGGTGGTTATGTCTGCTTTGCAGCAGTCTAGGGACTCCGCTAATTGCTCGGCTGCACGTGGTCTATTAAGGGATCTAACATTCCACGTGCATATCCGAAGCTCATTGTCCTTAAATCGTTTGCGTGGGTTGTCAACAGTAGATCCGTCCATATCCGAGGCTTGTTGATGCTTCGTAACTTATGCTTTTTTTATATGGCCGGACAGTTACCCCGGCGGCACAACCCCCAACCTGGAGGACCAGTTCCATTTTGAGTTCCCCTAGGACGAGGGGTCGGTTACACCGAAGCCAGTAACCCGTTCCGGGATGTGAGCGCTGCCGCTGGCCCTTATAGGGCTCGTCCGCCACCATCTCTTTTCCAAGACCCTGACTAAGTCCTGGAAATCCTTTCCGGCCTGAGCTCCAAATATGTCGGAGTAGCCCGGATAAGGTCTTGTTTTGTTTTCCCGACACTAATCCTGGTTAATGGCGCAGGAAACTCGCCATTTGCAATCTCTAGTGAGATTCCCAGATGGCGCCACGGGGAGGCGTGTAGTAGGACTTATTAGCAGAGCTGCAAGATGTTCGGCTGCAGAGGCTCATTCTCGTCATTTAAGGAACCAGCACCTGTCGGAGGGTGCTACTTCAACGAGGTCTTATACCAATCGTTGCCATCTTTTGAGGTTTGGGAAGAGATAATAGTCCGGGGGAGCCAAATCGGGCGAATACGGTGGATGCGACAGCAATTGGAGCCGTAAGTCATTGATTTTAGCAGCGGTTGCGATGTTATTATGCGCCGGCGCATTGTCTTGTAAAACAAAATTTTCGCTTCATGTGAGGCCTTTTTGCAGCGATTTCGGCCTTCAATTGCTCCAATAATGCACAGTAATACTAGCTGTTGATGGTTTTTCCTTTTTCGAGGTAGTCTACGAAGAGTATGCCATGACAATCCCAGAAAACCGACGCCATAACCTATCCGACCACTTGAGCCTCCCTCGGCCGCTTAGGAGCACTTGTGCCGGCTTCAGTCCATTGCCGAGCACTCATTCTGTTCTCTGGTGTGTAAAAGTGGATCCAGGTTTCATCAACAGTTACTAATCGACGCCAAAAGTGCGCCCGATTCCGCATCAGCAAGTCCAAACACTCTTTCGAAGTGCTCTCGCGTTCGTGTTTTTTGTCAGTACTAATCTTTGTGGTATCTGCTATCTCGCGCACCTTCACTTTCCAATCAGCCAACACCATTTCATATATTTTTTTTGACATTGTCCTCTGTAACCGCATCGGAGGGCCTGCCGCTGCGGACTTGATCGGTAGTGGAGTTGCGGCCACCACGAAACTCTCAAAAAATAATGTTTTATGAGAGAACGAAAATCGTTTGGCATGTCTGCCTAAATATGAACGGACCTCAAGGCACCGCACAAGCAGCGCATTCTGGCGGTCAAGGAGGTTACTTTTCACCCCACCTAGTATAGGCGGCAAATAAAAGAGCTGATGTTAGTTAAGTGTAAATCCGCTCATCTAGTAGTGGATTTGACAAAATAGCTTTTTTCGGAGAATTTTATTTTATCCGGCTGAAAACAAGCTCAGAACCTATGTGGCGTACTGAGGCCGATAGACAATGGCCCATTAACATAAATCACAGGCCAAATCAGTTAAACTTGGAATTCGACAAACGACTCATAACACAAGTGACGGAGACCCCGTGAAAAAGAAATCTTTTTTCACTATCATTTGAAAATGGTTTAAATTAGACCTTCGTATTATTTCAGCATATATAAGCAAGGCGTGAATCCTGGAGGTGTTTTGTGAGAAAATTACTGAAACCTCTGGGGCATTGCGCCTAAGAAAAATCCTCTCAACAAGTCTTTCGATGCCTGGGTGATAGAAAAAAGACACGGCTCTTGGACGATCTCAAGTGATAAATCACTCAACCTGCTACTGGATGCTCACATTCCAGGTACCTACCCTTTCACAGCTAGCAATAGAACAACATAACTTCATGGAGAAAAGTCAATGTAGGCCTCATCCCTAAAAGCGAAAAATATTCTTATGTAGCCCCAAAGGACCTAAAACCTATTAGTCTATCATCTTTCCTTGTATAGACGATTTATTAATGTCCCTATATGATCTAGTCTTAATCATACACTCCCATCCACGGCACAAAATGCCTACTGTAAAGGAAAGTCGGTCGAAACGGCATAAACTATTTATAAACTAGCCACGTCGAATGATCCCGTCATTATAGAGAATATTCGATGGTAGCTTTCCTAGACATAGAAAGCGCCTTCAATAACGTCAACACATCTGCAATCACGACCTCGCTATCAGCCCTGAAAGTAGATGACGCACTTGGGGACTTGATCAGTCTCATGCTCAAGAGCAGGATTATCAACTCACTCCAAACTGGGTGGGTCCTCTGTCAAAAAAAAGTGTCAACAGAGGTACGCCGCAAGTCGGTGTCCTCTCACCCCTTCTCTGGAAATTAGTGGTTAATGAACTGCTGATATACCTGTAAGAGGGTGGTAGCAGGGTGGTTGCGTATGCGGATGACGTTGCTATAGACGTCTCAGGAAAACATCTTTATACGATTAAAGAGCTGCTGCAGTATAATATTAAGATATTAACTAGCTGTGCGGATCCTTGTGGACTAGGAATATCCCTCCATAAAACCTATCTTGTCCTCTTCTCTAGGAAATACAAAACTCCGACCATAGACCCTCCCTCAATCAATGGAACAAGCTGGGTCTTCTCTGATACAGAAAGATAAGCTGGAAATCTTACATTCAAGAAGGTGTAAAGAAAGCCTCAGTAGTTTATTCTCTTGCAAAAAGCCATCGGGAACAAATGTGGTCTCCAACCTCGTATCACCAATCTCCGTTATAACACCGACACTCACCTAAGGGGTGGGTTTTGGTGGACAGTTTTAGACAAGGCAGTAAACTACATGAAGCTGAGTTAAGTCCAAAGAACAGCATGTCTGGGCATAAGCGGAGCCCTACGCTCTACTCCCTCCTAACACATTAGGAATCCTACCAGAAAACATCGACTACACCATACTCAAACAATGGTTTGACAAGAGCTTCCACGTAAGCATTCCCACCACATCCTTTTGGAAGGAAAATGCATTTTTTGAAGTCAACTCAATCCACTTCTACACCGACGCTTCAAAGACCCTCAGTGGGACTGGTGGTGGTGATTTTGCCGATAAGCTTAGCCATAGTACTGTATCGTGTTTCAGGCGGAAATTCTGGCAATGAAGGAAGCCCTGTTCTGGGTGAAGAAAAATGTAATATCTGCAATGGTTATCCGCATCTTTTCCGATAGTCAGGCCGCTATCAAATCCTAGGGCTCTTAGTTCAAAAACAGTCACGGACTGCCGATCATCTCTAATGGAGATGGCAGAGCAGTTTAACATTGACCTTTTTTGGGTGCCGGGACATAGAAACATACCAGGGAATTGTAGAGCCAAAGAACTTGCCAAAATTGGAACGACTATACCTATCACACCTGAAAAATGTAACATATGTACGTACACCTATCGCAACGTGCAAACTAGAACTAAAGGTGGATGCTAATAGAAGAATAAACCATATAGTAGGTGGACGGTTGGATCGACATGTTTAAGGACCAAACAAATCTGGCCAAAGCTTGATCTAAACAGAAAACAACTTAGCGCCATTATAGGTGTCATCACTGGACAGGTAAACATGCAAACAGGCCTGGTATGCTTACTAACGATTTTTGCAGAAGCTGCATGGACGAGGAAGAGGACATGTACACCTCCTCTGTACATGTCCAGCTCTCTCCCAAAGATAAAATCTTCACCTAGGAGTGACTTAAGCACCGCATACATCAAAAGTCTCCTACGCTTTATCAAAAGCTCCAAGTGGTTTCCGAAGTTGAAGGATCACAGATCCAAGTGGCATAACAATGGGTCAATAGGCCTAAGTGGGTTGATTCTTTTAGTGCTGATTTCAAAGCACAGATCCTGTTTCAACTTCCTTATGAGCTGAAAGATTTTTTTTACTATTTTACGTTTGCAAAAGCCATCAAGATAAAGGAATGCAAAATATGTTCAAAGTCTTCACAGGCAATAGATACATAGATAGCATTCCTTCAGCACCTGTATAATCTAAAGATCATTAACGATGACAAATGTTAGACAACGAAATTTCGACAGGTCTATGACTTCACTTAAGATTCAAAATTAATGATTGACCCATAAAATGCGATTCCTTAGCAGATTTCCAACGCCTTTTCAACATTGACCAAATATTGACTGAAGTATATTTCATCAATAACCGCTAGTCCATTAATTTCGAGCTTGTATAAGCCTCATTCATGGTAAATTCAAGTGTCGCCTGTGGCGCTTTAAAACCCAAATTAGTCAGACCGACAGTGACACACTGGCTACTGCGTCAGAGTTTGTGGAAATCCTCACTTGGAGCAACACATTCGTAACTCATTAAATTTCTGAATTCAACACCATGGTACGAGAGCATAGGCCGGAATTAGCAAATCATCGATTCAATCGGCTTGAAATCGCACGTTATTCGTTTTCGTATACCTAAACATCCATAGGCGGTAAAATTAAAGTTGGAGTTGAAGTTGGAGTTACATAAAAGTACTGCAAGGCACAAGCAAATCCTAGTATCCGTACCTAGTCACGGCGCACGAGCTCTGAATATTCAAATTAAATTATAGCAACTGACTGCGAAAGGTACGACTATTTCGCGATTTGGTTTTACCTGTCTCGTGGCGAATGGTTTGAATGATTGCAGCAGTAACCGCAGATGGTGATTGAGGTATGGGGCTTAGAGTTCGAGAATTACGGACTGGGGGTTGGGGGATTTGGCATCGCACTTCAATTGCGTATAGTATATCTAGTCGAAGATTTGTGCTGCGCAATTATGGATTCAAGCATTCCGACCATTTAGTTGGCAGGTGCTTTTGATTTATTGAGGAGAAATCGTTAACAGGTTCATTGATTTATTCAATTGTTATGTTGCACGGATCTGTCTGGATGATTCGTGACGTGCATCAATAAGGAAGCCAGTGATCTGTCAGCGGGGCAGCCTGAACAAGGACTTTTGAACGCCTTAATTTATTTTCTAAAAAGTAGAGGAGTCTGAAAAATTTGACGAGTGTTTTGGGAGATGTGATGAGTAGTTCCATATGATACCTATATCATAGGTAATGTATAACAAAATTAACACTTCTATAAGCCCTGTGCTTAATAAAGCCGCTATAGCAGTACCAGTTTCTCTTTTCGAAATGATTTGCCCCTTGGATGCGGCTAGTATCGACGTCTAGCCGCTCGACTTGAAGAGTATGGAACGATATTCTGCTAAGAATTTCTCAGCTGTAGTTGAAGATATCACAGAGAACCCCAAAGTATTGACCAGACGACTTGCAACTCAAATGGACATCAATCGGCAGTCTTTATAGAGAATATTGGTGAAAAACTGTAAGATGATCCCTTACAAAGTGCAGACAGTACAACAGCTGTGCATTGTTGACCGCCAAGCGCGTGTAACCTACGCTCAAGCTATCCTAAATCTCAACCACGAAGGAAACAACTTTCCATCGAAAATCAACATGAGCGACGAGGCCCATTTCCATCCCTGTGGTTATGGGAATAGGCAAAATTATCGCATCTGGGCACAACGACTACTGTTGGCGGCAAATGCTACAGAGCCATGCTCAACAGCTTTCCCCTTCCTTCTCCTTCCCCTTTCTTAATTGAATGAATTAGGACTGAAGAACATGTGGTGAATTGGTCCAGAGCATCATAATCGAAGACAGCAGGCTGAAACCCCAGAGCCAACCAACAACAAAGTGCGTCTTGTTTTGAAAGGGAGTCCGGCAGTCTTGTGGGAGGAAACTTATTTCGACCTTTTGCAACATGGAAAGTTTGAGTTTCGTCACCAACGAGTACCAACAAGTAAATGGGGACCAATGGAAAGGCAAAACCTGTTGAACCCATTCCGACGAACTAGAGCCGAATATTATTGAACTGTTGTCACAGTGATGTCTATGCCAGTGGCTTCCAAAATAAAAACAACAACACTGAGACACTGGCAGCTCGGTATGGGTCATGGCCTAGCTTCTTGGCACCTATTTGTGTTGCTCATGTTGTCATTTTTGTCACATTTGAGCGGGACATTCGGTTTATCGCCGAATCCGAACAGCACTCTTTAGAAGCTTTTTTATAGGCAATTTTACTTTCCGGAGTTTGCCATTCCCAAATGAAAGGGTGATGGCGATTCGAAAAATTGTTGGTGATGCCGGGGATCGAACCACGGACCCTCTGCGTGATAGCCAATCAGCTAACCATCGCCACCACCAGGCTTCCGAAATATCTCTCTTTATTTGTGGTACTACCAACAGACCGCTTCTAAAAATATTATGTTCTATAAAAACCAGCAAAGAAGCATGGGCTAGCCATAACCCACTAAACAGCCAATATGGCATAGAGTGCAACACTGGTGGTTCTGAAATGGAGTCGGTGGTGGAAGCTGGTATACACGAATCAAACATAACCTTAGCAATAGGCAAAAGCGTAACGTAAAACCTCCATATATGGAATACACGGATAGTCAAACGTCTATAGATGCCCTTACCTCGCATACCATTAACTTCAAATCACTCATGTACTGCTTTAAAACCGTCTTAAACTAAGGTCTAGGGACAAGGCCAAACTCTGTTGTATTCCTGGGCATTGATGGTTATAAAAAGGATGATAAACTAGCCACAATGGGCCCAGAAACAGCCTTTGAAACTCCAGGTGTAAGACAGGCAAAACTATCCAACCTGAACTTCAACAAAAATTCCACAATATAGAAGGTGGCGCAAAATTAATCATCCAATTTTGTTTTTGAATTCCTTGTTTACTAAATAAAAAAAAATAATTTCGAGTGATGGAGATCTTTATTTGGACCTTTACATCCGCCAAGTGGCTGCCGCCAGTGTTGATACACATTTGTGCCCGTTTTATCGCATTTTCCATGACTTTCTGCAAGATTTCCGGTGATAACTGTTCGCATTCCTGTTGAATATACTCATTAAGGGCTGCGATTGTCTGAGGCTTGTTGGTATAAACCTGCGACTTCAAGTAGCCCCAGAGAAAGAAGTCTGGGATGGTTAAATCAGGCGATCTTGCTGCCCATGCCAAACCGCCAAAATGAGAGATTACGCGACCAGCAAACGCTTCCTTCACAATATCCATTGTGACTCGTGCTGTGTGTGCGCTTGAACCGACTTGTTGAGCCCCGCTCATCCAATTCCGGCAGTGAGAAGTCGTTTATCATGGCCTTGTAGCGTTCGCCAGTAACAGTGACCGTATTGCCCAATGAAAAAAATACGGCCCAATCACTCCTCCCGCGTGAACGCCGCACCACACAGCGACTTTGAGTGGATGTAATGGCTCTTCGTGCATCACACGCGGATTTTCAGTGCCCCAGGAACGAAGATTTTGCTTATTGACGTAACCGCTTAAGTGGAAATGCGCCTTGTCGCTCATAATGATTTTCGACACAAAATTCAACACAAGTGCAGCTGCCTAGTTCACAATGATAGGATGATTAATTTTGCGTCACCTTGCATCTCTAAATCTAAGTCTTTTGAAGCGATCGTCGAATCGATACAATTGTTGACTTGTTCATAAGAGCAAAGGTGTTGGTCGGCCTGATTGACTGTGCCATCGATCGCAACAGGTGATAGACAGATGGAGCAACGTATGGTGAATACGGCTAGTGGGGTAGGACTTCCATGTTCAACGCTTCTAGGTAGATTTCGATCACTTTTGCAATATGGGGCCGATCTGTATTAAGACCCTTTGCCTTTCAATGCTACGCACAAACGCATTAATTGTTGCGATAACGATTTGCTGTGACTGTTTCAGACGATTTTAACAGGCCATAATACACTACACTGATCTGGTCTCACGAAATACAAATTTCCACTGCTTAAGGTTATCATAATAAGCACGATGCAGAAATCCCTTTCGTTTTTGCCTATCAATCAAACCAACAAACGTCGTTTAACATCGCCCGGATTCAACTCATATAGCACTCCATATCCTTTTTTCTGGGTCATTTCTGAGTCCTCTTTAAGCACTGCCTCTAATTCTCCAACTTCGAAGACTTTCGCTCTTCTACCGACGTGAAAATCACAGCTCTTGAAACCACTCACGACAGGTTCTGTCCTCACCATAAGTGTCTGAGGGCATTCGGCGAGCTTCAGGAGCAAATTTCTTCATCGACGACATTAACACCGTCTTTGAGAAAAAAAGTTGGGGGCAAGGTTGTACGAGTATATTGAAAGTTTGATCGCCTATCATAATCGTGCGGTTGACGTCGTTGGACATACACCATACCTTATGCATGCAATAGAACAAAAAGTGGTCGAAAATTAGACCTCTGTAATGCGCTTTTTAGAAAGCAGCCGCAAGGTGCAAATGGTCCAAACAAAAAAAGGGTTAGCTTGTTAAAAAAAAACACTTAAACGTAAAAGGGGTTTCCGGAGTAAGTTAGGAGTTAAGTTGGTGCATCTGTTGTTGATATTCCCTCTAAATCTTAGCGTTATAGCCAATTTGTCAATATCAATTTGCAAATTACGTAGCCAAGAGTACATCTATCTCTGTGTGTGTTGGCGATTTTTTACAATTTTAGAAATGAATTTAAATTTGCAACAACGAACTTGTATCAAATTTTGCGTAAAAAAAGGATTTAATGGTGCGCGAACGTTGGAAATGTTGGAAAAGTGTTTCTCTAAAGAAAACGGTCGTTTACCAGTGGCACGGGCGGTTCAAAAGTGGTCGTGAGTCAATCGAAGATGATAAACGCAGTGGCAAACCATCGACATCGAAAACCGAATCATGCATCATGAAAGGCCATAAGGCCAGACAGTAAACTAAGAGTATTGTCTGGGCGTTATGAAACGTTTGCGTGAAGCAATTCGCCGAAATTGTGGGCAGAAAACTCGTAGATTTCGCACCATGATAACGCACCGTCGCACAGGGCCATCATTATTCGTAATATTTTGACGAAAAATGCAACAAATAAAAAAAAAAAAATTGGTTCCCTGTTACTTCCTTCTGTTCAATGGAGTTAAAAAACCACTACGGGGAACGCGTTTCAGCAGTAATGGAAAAATCGCAGGAAGCATGATGGACACACCGAATATAAAAAATGTTTCGAGGATTGGATCATGCGCTGGCATAAGTGTGTTGCAGTCGATGGGGACAATATAGATTTAGATGAATAAACTTGAGAGAGACGATGAAAATGCTCAGCAATTTCTTGGGAAGTCCGCCCACCTGCCCACCCTCGGAGAAGCCTTAGCGTTAGTAGTCGTGTTGCCTCTTAGATAAAGGATGACGTCGCTGAGCAGTTTCGCGCAATGCACCTCAATTACCATCTCCAAGCTTTTCAACATGAAGGAAGTCAGATTTATAGGTCTGAAGCTCTTGGTAAGCGTCCACTTTTCCGATTTCCGATGCAAGAACTTCTTTCACTGTTCAGTATGAATACCAATGAAGATTCGGTTAAGAGCTACCAGCTGTTGATCTATAGTTATGCCATGCCATCGGTTTTTCCATCAAAAAAAACAAAATTGTAATTCTGGTGCTGATCCGACACGTCAATCGATGACAGCCGCAACTACGGCGGATTGTGATACTCAGCTCAGTCAAAGTGATATAAGAGTCTCAATCACGGAACATATACCCTTTGTTTCCAACTCAGTATGGTTGCTCCGGCAGCAATTCAGATGCCTTAAACTCAAATTAAAGATAAAGACGATGGTATCCAAACTCCTCAGTCCTTACTCAGCTAATCAACTGAACTGAATCTGCCAATAAAAAACAACAAATCACACCAATAAGCGTGTATCCCATTGATTACATCCTTTGACACTGTGGATATTGAGAAAATCTTGAAACAATGTTGTACTATACGTTCTTAAGTCTCGTTTAAGATGCTCATCATGCAGCTTTCCAAGACCAAACCCACTTCATAGATGCCCCAAAGTGTAGTACGCGCACCTATTAATTGAGTGTTCCCGATTACATTGCCACTTGGATAAACTACTACACCATCTCTCGTTATCGTGAATTTTACACAATTTCGTGTTCGACTTTTAATGAACTAATCAGCGTATAGCTGAAGCCTTTAAAGCCTTCATACCCGCCTTGGTTATGAGAATGAAAATTGGGCGTATCCTTTTGCAAATAAATCGCGAATGATTTGTTTCTCTCTGTACGATAAGGTGAATGGAAAAGACGTTACACACAATTGCATCGAACACAGATACTTGGTTACTACCTATATAGTGTCAATACCAGTACCACTATCCACTCTCAACTGAAGCCGTAATACGAGTGTAGTAAAACAAAATAAAAATTATAGAAAAAGATACACCGCCGATGGGGTGCTGAAAGATATGTTTCTCTACTTTTTAGGCGAAGCTGGACCATGGAATGTCTTCTGTTTTCTATCTCTTGAGTAAGGTGTTCGTTGTGCCATTAAGTGCGAGGTAAATTGCTACTTTGGAGCATACTCGTCCATACTTTACCGCTTGAAGCACTCGAGTCAGTTGAGATATTCATTTCGTGAAAGCTATTCAATCGATGATTAGAGGTTTTCAATGGTCTCGGCGGGGTAAAAGACCATGGCAAGGCTTTTTGGTATTTAGTTGCAGCATAATTAAGTTGTCACCAGAGATTCCTTTTTGATAAGGGGGGTGGTGTCATAATCAATTTATTACATTAGTTTTGGGGAGGAAAGCTATCGCAGTGGGTGTTACAGTCAGGAATGCCTTTGAAAAAATTTTCTATACCCGATGGAGCAATTTGGAAGGCGAAATTGATTAGAGTTTGGCATTTGAGATACTGTCTTCTGGAAAACACACGCATGTATGAATAGACATACATATGTATAGGTACTTGCATACAATAAAGAAAAAAAAGTTTGTCAGGTGTGGGGTTCGAACCCACGCTCCCAGAGGGAACCAGAGCTTAAATCTGGCGCCTTAGACCGCTCGGCCAACCTGACTGCTGAATCGGTATTTCCCAAAGTTGAACCCGGTTACAATGCTAATTTACATCATCATCAGCTGAAGCGCATTACTGTTTATGTAATGCAATAGTTGTTGTATCTGATAAATGGCATATCTTCGCGCATTTCCTTACATCCAGACTCACAATCGATTTATCAAATGTATTGTTCCGTAGTTACTTGTTTTTTTGCGTTGCATGTTTGTTGTTGTATATCACCATCTTCCTATTCGACCGATGAACGTTCGTTGTTGTCACACTCTTACGTTTATGGAATTGCACAAATGTCAAAGCAATATTCCTACAGAAGACCAATGAGAGCTCTGGAAATCAAAGACATCAAAGTCAACTTTTAGGCTTCATTCGAGTATATGACGTAGGACCTGTTTTTGCGATGGAAGGAAGGATACTAGTGTGCCGATGGGCACATCACGGCGGCAAATTATACTATGTGGCAGCCAAGCAACTTCACTAGAAGGACTGATTACACGATTATTGAAATTAGTCTGCAATAAATCGATTATTGGACGGCTTGTGTTACCTGTAGCTTCCTTTCGCTGAAGCCATAGCTCGCTCAGCTCCAAATCCTCAGTTTCTGGTCTTAAAAATTTGGTTAACATGCCTCGGTAGCGCTCTCCATTGTCTGTGACATTTCTGCATTGTCTTCTTGAACCAAAAATCGGCCAATAATTACACCACTCCAAAAACCACACCAAACAGTCACACGATCAAGATATATTAGTTTCTCTACTATATAGTATGACTACGTGTAGATTTTCCGAGCCTAAAATAGGGCAATCTTGCTTCTTTACCTAGCCGCCGAGATGGAAATGGGCCTCATTTGAAAAAGATGATTTTTTGACCAACATTTTCGTCAATTCTGAGCTGCTCGAAAGCCCAAACATAGAAGCAATAAAGAAGGACAATTTACTTCAATTAATGAGTAAATTGGACCTTTAAATCGAAAAATTTGAGATCTTTATGAAAAATGCTCCTCAGGCTGGTGCAACTGTTGTTCAGTTGCTGGAATCTGTAACGCACTGAGGCTTTCAAGGTTAGGCGCACATTTGAGGCAACTGCTGCAATCTTCTCTATTGAGCGCAGAGGACGGACCCGGGAATATGTTCGGTTAACGATCAGCAAACCAGTCTCAAGATCTTTCTTCAAAGAAATTTCGTACACCAGCTGCAGGAGATGCATTATTTCTTTTCAAAAATCTCACTGTTTCGGCAACAGAGCATCCACCTTGGAAGTAACTTTGCAATATTTCCCAAAGGTGTTTCAATCAATTTTTTTATTGCACAAGAGCTGTCAGTGTCAAAATAACAGCACATTCTCTATATGGGTAAAGTGGAATTCGATCCTATAGCCCAGCAGTAGCCTTGTTGTTTTCCTATAACTTTGGAAACTATGGCCATATACACTACACTTCATACTACAGAGATTTTAGTATGTAGATGAAGGATGGATACCGAGGAGCAAATTAAATCTTTCAGTCTATATGGCCCCCCTCAACCATCAAGAACAAAAGACGAGTGACAACATTGCTAGGAAGTGATCAGAGGAGCAGGATCTGATGAGCTATTTAGATTTCAGTCTTAATGAAACGAAACCCTTCGTTTAATGAGTTACGCCGTAAAGCGTATGCAGCGAACTAAGAGGCATACAAGGCGGAGCTGCAAAAAATGCAGAAAACTTCTCGTGGACTACAAAGGATGGGTAGACCGGTGACTGAGTGGAGTCACTGAGTGGGCTACTGCCAGTGTAAGGTGGAGTGAAATGAGTGAACGATCTCCAACCAACCAACAAAGTTCAATAGTGCGGGTGACGATATCTGATCTAAAAACCCAATAAGGCTCCTGAGAAAGACAGAGCACTGCCAAATTATTTCAAGCAGCGCTGGCTATGTTAGTAATGAGTAATGCCAGTCGCTGTTTTTTTTTATCTGAAAAGGGGATGCGAGGAATCTCAAAAACAACGAAGGAAGCCCTGTTTTAAATTCTTGTAATACCAGTCTTTCTGTATGACACTGAAAAATTAATTCCTTAAGGTAAAGTGGAAGAGCCTTATTCACTTCAGGAGATCCGGTCTTTGAATGAATTTCGGTCCTAATTTCGGTAAGCTAATTTCAGATATATACCAAGGGTTGTGACAATTCGTGGCTTGCAGGGCCGTGGACATATTCAGCAAATGTACATCACCATTCCGGTTCTAAAAGACCGGAAGGAAGGCCTTTCCTCTTTTACGTTTAAGCTGATCTCAAGTAGCTTAGTGTGAGGAATTATAAGCGATAAGTGTAAGACATAAAAAAAAATGAAGGATGAACCGTAGGTCCACTCTGGAGCCTGGGGTCACCTACATACATATGTAAGTCAAAGAAAGTATATAACAAAAAATCAAAAAGTGTCCCGATGATCTGAGATACCGAAGAGACATACGGTGTTGCACTTTTGCAATAGTGCGATCTCTTGCCATGTGGCTCCAACCAGTCTAGAACCGTGATACAATTATTTCACCTACGAACAGCTCAAAGGAAAGCCAAGTTATCGTTAGTCTAAGAAACACCCACGAAGGACACCGGTCTCTTATCGGTTGGCTCTTACTTAGACCTTTCAAAGCGACTGTTCGTTGAGTAACTTGTTGATTTAAACACCTAAAATAACCCGAAGGTATCAGTCAAGCAGCAATATGCGCAGCTTGTAGATAATTCACGCAAGCCCGGCTTCTGTATGCTCCTCAGTTTTGTTTTCCTTTATTACCGACTGAGCGTAGATACACAAAGCTTTCCATGCATCCTCGCAACTATCCGATCTCCTAACAGCTGTAGTTGCTGGTGCCACCTTGCTCAAATAAAGAACGTCTGGTTGTAGGTATATATCTCCATACGCAGGGTAAAAGTCGCATCTGGGTAATGATTCCACTGGATACGCATTGAAATGCCTGTGTCCGAAGAGAAGTTTGGTATGGTAGTGGTCCACTGCACCATAACTTCACTACAACCTCGCACTGTTTTTTTTTAAAGTGGTCTAATCCACTAATTGTGGGAGCTCTCCGATCTTAAAAAAGTGGCTTTCTCTCTGAAATTGAGAATATCTTTGGTGGGGATTTTGAGAATTTCTCCAGGGATTAGGATTTCTCTGGTGAAGTATTGTCTCTTCTTAGAGCCATGCATTCACATAATTTGTGTTCCACAGTTTTCTCGCCTTTCATCGTGCGAAGATGGCATTCTTACTTTACTTTAGGTGGCGCTATAGTCCGGTGTGGACCTGGGCCTCAGTCAACAAGCTTCTCCAGCAAGCTCGATCCTTGGCTAACTGCCTCCAGTTTCGCACGCTAAGTTGGCTGAGGTCCTCTTCCACTTGCGTGCGCCACCTGAGTCTTGGCCTTCCTCTACTGCACTGTCCCTCGGGAGCGGATTCGAAGACTTTTCGGACCGGAGCATTGGTGTCCATGCGCTCTACATGACCCAGCCATCTTGGTTTCTCAGTCTTTGGATCTTCACTCTTCTGGCTAGGTCGATGTCGCTGTACAGTCCATTCAGTTCGTCGTTGAATCTCCTCCTTCGCTCACCGTCAATGCAGACGGGACCGAAAATCACTCAAAGAAATTTCCTCTCGAAGCAATCAAGAACACCCTCATCCATTTTTGATAATCTCCATGCATCTGCGCCATAGAGCAGGACCGGGATTATTAAAGTCTTATAAAGGGTGACTTTTGTTGTCCGAGAGAGGGCTTTGCTACTCAATTGCCTTCTTAACCCAAAGAAACAGCGGTTGGCAAGAGATATTCTTCGCTTGATCTCAGCGCTGGTGTCGTTGTCTGTAATTATAGCGGAGCCTAGGTAGACAAAGTCCTTAACTACCTCAAAGTTATATCTGTAGAGGGTGACGTTCTGTCCGAGACGTCGGTGTTGGTTGTCCTTTTTGCTTGACAGCATATACTTGGTCTTGCCCTCATTGACCGCTGAACCCATTTTAGCCGCTTCCGTCTCAATACTCGCGAAAGCGCCACTGACATCACGCTGCTTTCTCCCGATTATGTCAATATCGTCGGCGTATGCAAGTAGTTGGACGGACTTTTAAAAGATAGTGCCTCTTGTGTTTGCTCGTGAGTTTTGCACTATTACGATGTTGAAAACATCGCATGACAGCTCATCGCCTTGTCTAAATCCTTTCTGGACATCAAAGGTCTCGCTGAGATCTTTACCGACCTTGATGGAGCAGCGTGCATTCTCCAGCGTCATCCTGCACAGACGGACGAGTTTGGCAGGGATGCCAAAACTAGCAATTGCTCTATATAGCTCGTCTCTATAGATGCTGTCATACGCGGCCTTAAAATCGATGAATAGGTGGTGGGTATCGATCTGAAGCTCATGGATCTTCTCCAAGATCTGCCGTAGTGTGCATATCTGGTCGGATGGTGGACTTTCCTGGCCTGAAGCCACACTGATATGGACCTATCAGGTTGTTGACCAACGGCTTCAGGCGGATAGGATCTTATATGCGGTGTTAAGGAGATTGATGCCTCTGTGGTTGGCGCAGTTTAGAGGGTCTCCATTATTGAGAATCGGGCAAACAATTCTAGGGTTCCATTCATCGGGCATACTTTCGTCCGACCATATTTTACAGATGAGTTGGTGTATGCTCTTTACCAAGTCATCGCCTGCCGCTTTGAAGAGCTCGGCAGTCGGGCCGTCCGCTCCAGCAGCTTTGTTGGACTTAAGCTTCGATATGGCTATCTTCACTTCATCCAGGTCGGGTGGACGGAATTGTTGGTCATCATCATCCAAGTTGAAAGGTTGATTCTACCTGACAACGGTATTTGGTCCGTCATCGCCGTTATACAGTCTGCAGAAATGATCTTTCCAGATTCTCAGCATCGACTGCGACTCTACTACGATGTTCCGTTGTTCATCTCTACAGGCTTCGGTTCGGGGTTTGTTTCCGCGGCATGTTATTTCTACCTTTTGGTAAAACTTCCGAACCTCATTCCTAGAGTAACATCTCTCAATTTCCTCGACCGCGCGCTTCTCATGCTCTTTCTTTTCCTCATGAGAAGCCGGTGTTCACATCTCCTTTTCCGAGCTCATGAGCAGCTCTGGTCCTTCTATGCAGCGCCGATTTATATGCATCTCGCTTAGCTGCATGAACCTGCCGGCATTCATCACCGAACCAGAGGTTTCGTTTTGGTGGACGAGTAAAACCCAGCACATCAGAAGCGGCATCTCTGATGGCGTTTTGGCAGTGTTTCAGATAGTCTTCGATGCTTGATGCTGGCGGCATTGGACCTCTTAAGAGATTAAGAGACACTCGATCGGAAAAGGACTTGGCGATCTCTTGCAATTGTAGCCGTCTGACGTCGAATTTCCTCACAGCATTAGTTTTTCTTGGCGTAGTTTGGGATATCTGCAACCGTACCTTGGCTACAAAAAGGTAATGGTCCGAGTCGATGATGGCTCCTCGGAACGTACGGACATCCATAATATTGGAGGAGTGTCTTGCATCGATCGCAATGTGATCAATCTGGTTGACGTGCTAGCCACGACAATGTTTCGCCCCGCCGCAAAGTCGACTAGCCTGAATCTGTTATCGGAGGTGGTGTTGTGCAGGCTATATTTTCCGATTGTTGCACCAAAGATACACTCTCTTCCTAGCTTTGCATTAAAATCACCGAGGACAATTTTAATGTCATAGCTAGGGCATTGCTCGTAGGTCTTGTTGAGGAGCTCGAAGAAGGCATCCTTGGTGTCGTCATCTTTCTCCTCTGTGGGGGCATGCGCGCATTTAAGGCTTGTGTTGGCGAATTTAGGCTTGATCACATGCCGGAAGCTGAGGACTTCTCGTCTTAGTCTGCCTCCGACAACAAATCCGCATCCAAATAAGCGCTGCTTTTGCCGTCGATAGCAATTGCCGTAGTAGATGTCGCAGTTTTTTATCTTCTTTTTGTCCGGCCCATTAAATCGCATTTCTTGGATGGCGGTTATGTCTGCTTTGCAGCAGTCTAGGGCCTCCGCTAGTTGCTCGGCTGCACGTGGTCTATTAAGGGATCTAACATTCCACGTGCATATCCGAAGCTCATTGTCCTTAAATCTTTTGCGTGGGTTGTCAACAGTAGATCCGTCCATATCCGAGGCTTGTTGATGCTTCGTAACTTAATCTTTTTTAAATGGCCGGGCAGTTACCCCGCGGCACAACCCCCAACCTGGAGGACCAGTTCCATTTTGAGTGCCCCTAGGACGAGGGGTCGGTTACACCGAAGCCAGTAACCCGTTCCGGGATGTGAGCGCTGCCGTTGGCCCTTATGGGGCTCGACCGCCACCATCTCTTTTCCAAGACCCTGACTAAGTCCTGGAAATCCTTTCCGGCCTGAGCTCCAAATATGTCGGAGTAGCCCGGATAAGGTCTTGTTTTGTTTTTCCGACACTAATCCTGATTAATGGCGCAGGAAACTCGCCATTTGCCCCCTTCACTTCGCAATCTCTAGTGAGATTCCTAGATGGCGCCACGGGGAGGCGTGAAGTAGGACTTATTAGCAGAACTGCAAGATGTTCGGCTGCAGAGGCTCATTCTCGTCATTTAAGGAACCAGCACCTATCGGAAGATGCTACTTCTACGAGGCATTATACTAATCGTTGCCATTTAAAGATGGCATTCAGTTTCCTAAATAATTGTGTGTAAGTCATATTAAAACTGGCAGTGCCCGGTCGAAAATCCAACCAGTCTTCTAGTATCATTTCTTTTAAGTCTCTTTTGATTCTTATGATTTATTGCGAAAGGGTTTGATGGCTCTTTTAGCCTGACCAAGCCCTAAATCTTTCCATGGTTCTCAGAAAAAACTATGTTAAACTTTTGAATCGATAGGATTAAGGTAGTCCACTAGTTTTATCTGGTTTGGAAATAAGCCCTTCAGGCTTGCGATTTGTGTTGAAAGAAACTGGGCCAGACCTTTTTGAATTAGTGCTAGGGAGATTCCACCTGGTACAGGTTTTTGTTACAGTTAAAGTAAGCTTATGACCCATTTGACTTTGTTCATGCGGAACATGTTTCCGAATAGGCTGTTAAATCTGTCAATTCTATTGCTGCAGACAAGGCATGTGTCTTCAGAATCGACATACGAGCATTGTGTTGAGTTTGGGAAATGCACCTGATGTAGTAACATTTTTAGAGTTTTTTCTCGACTAGCTATAAATGCAACATCTGCTTTTTTTTGGGAGACCTAAGTTATTTGAAGACACGAGATTTCTGGAAATTACAGAAAGTTCTGTAATTGTCGCAGGAAGTTCCTTCCCCAAACAGTGGAGTATTATTGGCTAAGAACCAGCTTTGATTGTGAGATTTTCTTGATAAATACTTCAGAAGTTTGTGAGTTTCTTCATGTATGTAGTTTGACCATGTCCAATATTGCATTTATATGGTCTAATAGGGATATGCCTCATCTATCAATCCTTGATAAGGGCATGAAGAAATGGGGACTTGATGGTAAGGGTAAGTACCTCCTCTCTTATAGAATTTATAAATGCGGGACTGTCACCCCTGTCACAAAAAATCAAATATTTGCTCAAAATAGAATTTGAAAGTAACTTACCCCTTTTGTTGGTATCGCTGCTACCTCAGATGCTGTTGTGGGCATTGAGATCGCATCCAAGAACGATATGCCAATTGCGCACGTAATATGAGTATAAGTTGGTGTACCCATCAATGATCGAGCTCCTCATATTCCTGCTGCCAGCACGGCTAAAATCTATCCCGTCTGTCGTTATTATGTCCAGCTTCTAGAAACAGAAATGTCTCTCTTCGCGACTCAGGCTGGAACGTAATTGGGACGGTTGTAACATGCCTTCTATCTGTTCTGTAAGATTATCCAGAGCAACCCGACGCATTGTACTGTGGTGAGACTTCGTCGTACAAAGGAACAGCTTCCTGGGCTAAAATTCGTTTTATGGAGATCCTGCATCAGACTTAAGTGATGAGAATTTTAGTGAACCCCAGTAGTTGCAGCATCGAATTCAAGTTCCATCCAACGAATTCGTTTAAAACTTTATTGGTTGAGCCTACCCATACTAAAGTTGGCCCACTGAAATATAGCATGGTTCCAATAACCTGCAATAAAGCCTTCATCACAACGAAATTCAGTTCTTGTTATTTCTGTACGTAATGTCCTGATTTTTGAAAAGATTTACATGTCACCCATTAAGTGATTTTTAATAAGCAAAGCAGCTATGGTAAATGCATATTCATGTTCGCAAATTGTGGTCAATTTCAATAACTCACTGGACACTATTTTAGAGTTCAATATTATCCTGAGGCCTTACAAGACTGGCATGCGATAGTGTATACCTATATATCTAAGGCTCAACAAATTTATAAAACTTTATTTGGATTGACCATTCATAAAATCATTCAATGCGTCATCTTGCATTCAAGCTGCTCTCAATTACTTGAGTCTCCCTACGCCCCTCGGTTGGCAAACATAATTTATATATCTTCAAACTTGCACCTTGTTATACAAAAAAAAAAAAGTTGAAGTACTGGTATCTGAAAATCACCTGCAGCCAGCCAGTCAGCCTACGACAGTTTCTTGAGTCACTGACATTAATTACTTACCACCATACTTGTAGTATAGGTAATAGCGACATTAGACTTTAATTAATGACAATTCATGCCAACGGGCTAAATAATTTAACAGAAAAACAAAGAGTTCCAGTGGATGTCGATTGAGCTGTTGAGATGAGCCATTAAACCCGGAATTAAGATCCCAGACTCACATGGTATGGCAGCTGAATTTTCACTGATGAACTTTGCAGAGGATTTGATGATTTTACGGTGTAGTCCTTGTAATGGACAAAGCATGTTTGGGTTTATAGCTGAGATTTGTTCACTTGATACCCGATTTCGGGAAGAAAACTATAAAGCCATGGGTTTGATTGGCATCAGTACATAAAGTGGACACCAAAAAGGAGAGGTGCATCTGGGGACGTTTAATGGCAGAATTGAAAAGGTTATGATTTCCGCAATATAACAACGGGTCGGCTAGGTAAGTGAAACATCAAAAATTGCCTTTTAAACACCCTGCAATTTAATATATTATTATATCGGATGGAGTTACTTTTAATGCTTGAACCCAGCTTATCACCTGCAAGTAATACTGAAAAACCATCAAATAGGCTTCGTAAACTCTAATTGAATGATGTTTCGTATACTTATAGGAGCGGAACAGAACATTTGCACAGAAAACTATTCCATTAAGCCCCTTGGACATTTCCTTCGTTGAATTTCTCGGTCTTTTGTAGAAGAATGAGCAATCGCTTACGTAATGGTGTGAAAAGTTAACAGCGTTGAGAATAAATACTTACAGAGAAGTCCTCAGCCGTGTTTTCATGACTCTCACAGTAAACGCCACATTCATTTAGTAATGAAGAGTTTTTGGCATCTGCAGGTATGGCCACAAAGATTCAACTGTCAATGGGATCCTTAACCAAGGACGCGGGCAGTCCCAACGCAGGTTCGGTTCCTAGGAGACTCCCCTTTTAAAGTTACATAGAAAATTCACCGGTGATCCCGGGATCTATACTTTGAAGCTCATCAAGGTCTTAAGTAGGGCTTGACTGCCACTACAGAGGCAGATACTTCACCGCATACGCCTGTCCTTCAGAATGTATGTAGATTTGAAGCAAACTTGACTACATTTGCTTATGAGATTCTGATCCAAAACATACCTAAGACTTTGCCAGCAAAGTCGGAACAACAAGATTTCTCGTGTCATTATATCAAAAAATCAGTCCATAATCGGAAAAAGACTCATCAAAAAGGCCACTTTGTACTCAAAATACGAGGGCAAGGTGAAAAGTTATCGGCCTAACGAAGAGATGGCGTTTCAATCAGCAAGAATTTATATTTCCTGACTGGGTGCACATGTTATTAGTTCATATGACAAGATTCAACTTATTCCCTCAAGTAGATAACTTTGAATATCGTCCAGTCATAAAACTCTTCGTTTCGGATGGATTTATCCATAAGGAAATTCATCCAAAGGTCACAACAGTTTACGAGAACTCTGCTCGTTCTATGTCAACTGTTAAAAAGTGGGCAGCTGAATTAAAACGTTGTCGCAAGTCCTTCTAAGATGACCCACGTGAAGGATGGCCAAAAACCGCAACAACATCCGAAACCATTGAAAAAATGTTGGATGATAGGAGAGTGAAGATGAATGTGATAGCTGAGACTGTAAAGATATCAGAAGAAAGGGTGCGAAAGCTCTGCACAAGATGGGGAGTGTCACATTTGTTGAATGCCGATTAAAAGCAAATGCGAAAACGATTTTCGCAGCAATATTTGGACCAATTCAAAAGGGATCCAACAGATTTTGTGCGACAAATTCGCGCTATGGATGAGACATGGGTCCACCAGTACACGCCAGAAATAGCACAGCAGAGCAAGCAGTGAGTGGAAGCCGCCGCTGATTCGGCGCCAAAAGAAATCGAAGTCGAACGCATCTGCCGGAAAGGTCATGGCCTGAGTATTTTGGGATGCGAAGGGTCCCTGCTGATTGATTACCTTGAAAAGGCCGAACAGATGGATGCAATAATTCTCGAGAAGAGACCCAGCTTGAAGTAGAAAAAAATCATCTTTTACCTTAATAATGATGAACTGTACACAAGAGTGCACTAAGGGGAATTAACCAGCAAAGACATAGTTTCAACATAGCTTATTCTACCAGACAAAAGGATACGACTGCCCTTTTGAAACACTCTTCAATAACAAGCGATATGTGTTGCTTTACACTGTCAGAAGGGCGACAGTATCCTGCAGGCTTCCGACATGACATGTTTAGTCTGCTCTACAGAATAGCACTTACAATCAAGCACATGAAGTCAGATCAATCAGCTTCTTTCACCTAGTAAAAGGAACATTTTTAGTTTAGAGATCGAGTGAGTTAGCTTTTTCTTCACCAGTCGTCGACTGCATCATCTCTATATAGCTTACAAAGGACGTTCGAACCATTAAGAGGGTTATTCTTTTACAGCGATAAAGACACGAAGCCACATTGCGGGCAACACTTATGCCCCCAAAATACTTATCGAACTTGTTTTTTCATCGTGCTTTGCAAGATTTAAGACTTTTTCTTTCAGGGATCTACTCTTTTGACTGGAAGATTTCGTACAGGAAGTGCAGTCAAAAGGCGGCCATTGGGCAGATCGCCTTCTCGTCGATATCCTCGCGTTTTCTGCGATGCTGTTTCTCCCAAGAACAATATTTTCAAGCCATTTCGAGGTCTGCCCCGTGCGCTAACGACTTTTAGTTAAACATAGGAGATATCGAAACGATTCGAAACGAAATTACTATTCCTCTAAACTTAGTACGTCTTTGCCCCCAAAGGAACTGTGGAGGAACCGTCGGCAAATTGGTGTTAGCAAAGGAGGGAATAACTGTTCATTAAATCCAAATGAGCTAAATGCACATTTTGTTGACAATGCAATGGCTGGTGGTATGTTTGATTTTCGTCCGAACACTTTTACTGATGTGGCAAAGTGTTTTTGAGGCCACAACTGATTTCAATCATCAAATTGATGGTATACCAGTCAAATCTTTAAAAACAATTTTACCCAGTACTGTAAGCCATATAACCCCCATAATTAATTCGTGTATTATGACATCTACCTTTCCCCCAGCTTGGAAACATGCACGGGTTATTCCGATTGCCAAAATATCCAACGCAATAAGCATTCTCCCATGCCTATCAAAAGTATTTGAGAGAGTTTTATCCCGCCAGATCAAATGCCACTTATCCTTCAACTCTCTATTGACTTCTTCTCAGTCAGGCTTTCGAGAAGGGCATAGTTGTCAGTCGGCAATGGTGAAGATTTTGGATGATGTAAGGCAAGACTATGACAAAGGGCTCGTGACTTTACTTTGCTTTCTCGATTTTTCGAAAGCTTTTGACAAAGTGAATCACGAAATTCTTTTATGGTAGCTTAAACACCTTTCCGGGTTTGGCGAAAGAGCTGTTAAACTTTTACAAAGCTACTTGTCGAATCGATTTCAAAGGGTCGTTGTTGGTGGAAGTATTTCCTCTGTTTTGCCCTTATTACAAGGTCTTCCCCAAGGTTCCATCCTTGGACCGATTTTATTTTCCATATTTGTCAACTATTTGCCATTGGTACTCGTATGTGTGCACACTCGTATGCATATGTACGCGGATGACGTTCAATTGTAGATGTCTATGCCTATGAATCGGCTTGAGGAATTAGTTTTTTGTTTAAACAGGGATTTGTCAGCGATTAATGACTGGGCAGACAAACACGGGCGGCTGTAAAATTCTTTTAAGTGTCACCTATATCAAAAGGAAATTTCGAACTGAGTCTGGTGCCAAATATATGCATATCGGAATCGAAATTGGCGATAATGGAGTCGGCTACTAGCCTTGGGTTCGTAATAAACCGCAATCTGTCCTGCAAAAACCATATAAACTACGTCATTGGTCGCTTTTATGGTTATTTGCGTGGACTGTGGTTGGCTGCAAACTTCTCACCCTTTGAAACTCGACGGAAGCTAATCCAAGCCCTTATACTTCCCATAATAACATATGCCGATGATATTCTAACTAGCATGGATTCGTTGTCACGTAATAAGTTACAGGTAGCCTTCAATGATGCAGTTAGATACATTCATGGACTACGCAGATACGATCGGATTTCGGTCTATGTGAAAGGTTTATTGGGAAATTTTATATTCTTACACAAACTTATAATGACAAAAACGCCAAATTATCTGTTTTGCAAGCTTGAGTTTTTTTCTAGCAGAACACAAAATATAAACTTGCCAAAATTTAAATATCTCAACTCATCAAGATTGTTTTTCATTCACGCCGTGAGGGTATCGAACTCTCTGCCCTTGAATATCAAGTGTATTAGCAATGCCGCAATCTTTAAGACGTCAATATTTAGGCATTTTTCTATTCAGCAACAATAAAGATTAATGTATATTTTATGTACATACCATGTTATCTAATAATAATAATAATATCACCGAGGAACATCTTTAAATCAATGCGGCTACTTAAAGTCCAATTATATCATATGGATTGGTTGTCCGCTGGAAAAAGTTTTCAAAAGATTGTTACAAGGAAAAGAAATCAATTGACCCCCACAACGTCTTGCAACACGACAACGAATAAAAATAACAAAATCTCTGGTTCCCGAGAGGTTAACCTTTTTTTATTTTAAATTTATTAAATGCCATCCAGTCGTCAACGCTTGCTGTTTATTTTCTGTTTTTCTTTTTAAATTATCCGCTTCTTTTGTTTTACTGCCGTTGAAACGCTGAAATTCACTGCAAAGTTGGAACTGTTTTTATTTGGAGAAGTTCTACGTCACAGGAAATGGCAGATTTTTCTTCGTTAAACCTTTCTAGGTGTCTGTGTTCTTTTCTCCCTTCCTCTACTTGATCTTATTGCTGACAAGCTCGTCGGTGCACTGAATGGGTCGTCAAACAGAACTCACCTTTCTCTGCTGTCAAAAAAAATTTAAACAAACAAGCGTGCTGCGTGAATTTCGTGAATTTCAAAAAATTGCAAAACTTTCATTTTATATTTTGGTTTTTTGCAGGTCAGCGGCGCAACAAGATATATTAATACTTCTTCTCACAGATTCCAAAGAAATGTCAGATTGAATTGCATTGGCGCATTCCCTATAACACCTGGCTCTGGCAGTGAAATATGCAATGACTTCCCGAAGACCAGTTTTTTAACTTTCCTTATATGGGCTTTAGATCTGCTGCACCAGGCTCTTTATGATCAGAATTTGTTTCGGTTAGAATCCGAGACAGAATTTCCATCGATGACTCCGAAATCTATCGAGGGCTCCGCATTTGGGTCTTTTTCGAAGGAAACAATATTCAATCGCTTTTAAATTAGTTCGAACAAGAAATGCTCAGTGAAAACAGTTGAAAGGCTGAATTCAGACAGTCTCATTTGGATATGCGACTACAGAAAATTATTTCTACAGGAACTTGCAGCACAAGAGGAAAGTCTTTCACACTCGGCTAGCGCTTTAATTTTTTTCATTTTTTTCGAATTTCTTCTAAGTTCTAAGTACACCTGCCAATGGCAAGACTTTTCAGGGCTCAGAGGGTCTAAATGTAAATACTTCTCGACGCATGCAAAGCATACAGCTTTCCTGCTGCTCCTCTGGGAGCATGAGTGCAGACTGTTCAAACTAGGCACTAGGCTTCCAATGCACCCACATAGTCCTGTTTATCGTCCGGCGAACTTTTTTTTTCCCAAAATGCAAAACCAAGTCGACATGTGGTTCTAGCAAGATGGCGCTACATGCCACATAGCACGCAATAGACCAATTGAGAAATGAGTTTGAAAAGTTATTTTTCTCACGTTTTGGACCGGTGGATTGTCTGGCTAGATCGTGCGATTCGACGCCTTTAGACTATTTTTTTGGGCATACTAACGTATCACTCTTCATTGCCGATAAGCCAGTATCAATTGCAGCCTTTAAAGACAACAATACACGTCTTATCAGGGAGATACCAGTCAATATGCTCGAAAAAGTAATTTAAAATTGGAATCTCCTTACGGACAACTTAAAATGTAGCCGTGATCAACATTTACATGAGTTATTGATAAAATTGCTAATGCAGCGCTACAAAAGAGTACAGTAGCACAATCGGTAAGCATAGCCCAGACGGGCACTGATTACATCTTATTTTGCATCATTGACAAATTTCATTGTATCAGGCACGCTATTTCCGAATCTTGAGGGGACCTGACGGTCTTTTTTCTTCTTCCTCTATAAATGAATCAAAAAGGGACCAAAGCAATGCGCTTCTTTCAACACTCCAAGGGATTACCGTGTCTAGGTACCCTACCTTGGTCGGGTTACAAATCCAGATATTCCTCAGGCCACAAAGGAGGAAGAATGCTGTGTTGAAGTTTGGCTTCAAACGATTCGGTCAATTATCCCTTAGCTTATCTCAACTTCCAAAAAACCATCTGACCACCATCACTGGAAGCTTAGCAATTTTAGGGACAACTATGACAGCGTATGTAGATTGGGAAAGGTTGTATTTCACAGAGCTAGGTCCAGTTCTGACGTCCTTGTTAAAATATTGATAACACGGACTCCCCTGTTAATTTAATCAACGGCACCAACCTGCTGTTCGTTTTTAGGCTGAAGAAGCCTTTGAATAGCAAGGTTCAATCGCACCCAGCCAAAATATCGCTTCGAAAATATTGATCACGCCCTTTGATATTTCAAAAGAAAAACACTTCTACTGATCTCTGGCTCTAGCTATCTAAAATGACGAAGAGTATCGCATTATCGCGGGTAGTCTTTGAGTTCATAACCATTAGTAGATCGCCAAACTTGAGAGGCACCTCACCCAATTTTATTCTTGTAAATGAAAGCAACAAGCTGTTAACAGAGCTGGTACATCGTTTGAGACGCATTAAATTATGAAATTCAATTTTCCTCTCACTATCTTAAATATTCATCTCCGGACATAAAACCAGCATCGACGAGGCTATCAAATATTTATTGAATTTCCATTATCTCATCTGCTTTATTATGCAACGGTTTTTAAGTAGAAGACATTACCATCAGGTGTACTGTCCCCTTTCAAACTGCCTTGACAACGGCCGACAATATCGTAACGACACACCATAAACAGGTCATTTCTTTCATTGCCATCTCCCTCCGAGCGAATAGGTCGTTTTCTTAAAACCTCCTTTTATGAAGTAATTTGGATTGACACGAGCCTAGAACTTAACTTAACTTAACGAGCCCATAATGCTTTCACCCCACCTTCTTGGAAAGCACAAGATACAAATACATCTCAGCAATTAAAACCAAACAACACAAACGAAACCTGCTGAGTACCATATACGAGACCTGCCGATCGTGGAACCTTTACCCTTTTCCACACAACAGTGGTAATTACCAACTTCATGGCAGGGACCACACCTCATCATAGAATCGGCTACTTCAGCTGTTGGAATTTGAAGAATTTTCAGACGCCTTACTGGTACTGCGTTGTCGTAGCTGAGATGCAATTTTGGAATTTACGATCGGTAAATACGAGGATCTCACTTTTGTTTGGCTACCGTACGTTACGCTGCTTATTCACGTTCCTCACGATCCGACAACTTGATTTATTTGCCTCTAAATGGATTCCTGCAACTCCCACCTGGAATCGCTGCGGATCATAAATTTTGTCGAATTCTTTCGTCATTCAGTGTTGACTTGAAGTATGTGTAGTTGGTCGGTGGAAACGAACAACAATTTCATGCGAAACAAATGCAGTCAGTCAACATGGAGTCTCTATTGTTGGGTTTGAGATATTATCATGAGTATCGCACAAAATGGAAAAAAGAAAAAAAAAACATCATAACGTATCGTACGCCAGTGGAAAGAGTAAGATATTCGTATTCCTATTCCTACCTATGCGGGAGGTTCAGTGTAACTCGATTTTATTTTATTTTTCCAGTGCTCGGCGGAGTATCCATCTCGGTTGGAGCAGAGCGTTGATATCTACATATGTGAGCTATGTTGTGCGTCCACTTGAATGTCTTTGGTTGTTCTATCAAAAGATGAGACACTTAGCTTGAGGGTATCTTTAGCAGAAAATAAACCCGTTTGAGGATCCCCATAAACATTGAGATAATAAAAAGTGAAATGACAAAGCACGTGTTAAGGTCATGGCTACCGGCAACTCTTTTGCTTGCTCAGGCAGTGATTTATTTTGAAATTTTTTTTCGGAATCTCTTCTTGTTTTGAAGTGTTTATCACTGCATTCAAATGTTTTATGACGCGTATGAACTTGAAATCCGCCTCTGAATGTGTGTTGTCTGCATGTCCAGTTCTCATCAAGTAGGTGCTGAGAGTACTAATCCCTGCACTTCAAAGGGTAAATAGGGATCTTTCGCGGCTCATCCGAAATGCTTCTACCATACATGCGCAAATTTCTCGAAATGCTTGAGCTCACGTTTAGATGGTGCTACAGTTCGGAGTTTACTACAATAGGCCTCAACTAACATGCCTCTCCAGCAAAAGTCGTCATTTGCCAGCCACTTTCAGTTGCATTCACTAAATTTGTTAAGCTCTCCCTTCACTTGTGTATACCTCCTGAGATGAAATCATCATTTACTGTGTAGCTTTTTGTGTTGACATTGTCCATTCTTTCAAGGCAACCTAGTCATTGAAGGAGGATTTTGCGAGATTTTCTGACGAAGTGGGCATCACTTAACAGATCGCTGTCAAACATCTGCCCCATTTTCAATCAATGGAAATAGGACCGAAAATTATCTGACGAATTTTTTTCAGAAGCTCCCAAGAGTATTTTTATTCGCCTTCGTTAGTGTCCAAGCATCTGCGTAAGTGTCTTCATAGCTCAAAAAAGCAGCGATTAGTTTGTTCGCATGATTTCCGCGCTAGTGTCGTTGTTCTAGATTAAAGCGATGGCGATGCAGCTGAAGTCCTTTACTAACTCGAAATTGTGGCTGCCTACTGTAAGTTTTGTCGTAGGCATCGTGTCTCTTTGTTGACAACATTTACTTTGTTCTTTCAGCGCTGAACGTTAAACCTGTCTTTGCTGCTTCTGCTTCAGTATTCGCAAGCCCTTCCTTGACAGCGCGCTGTATTCTTCCCGTTATGTCAACGTCATATGCTTAATAACTGCAGTAAGAGAACAGACCTTTGGAAAGGTAGTGCCTCTGGAGTCGCAAAGAACGATATTGAAAAAGTCGCATGTTCAAGTTCTTTTTTCAAATAATAGGTCTTGTCTTGGCAATTACCAACCTTGACGAAGCAGCCTGCATTTTTAATCTGCGTAACTGAGTATGCTTGTTAGGAATCTCTTCTCTTTCGCTCGCAGAGCCCGTGATCCGATTTCGTTTCCTTCTGCAGAGCTGCTATGTATATCCGCCGTTTTTGTCAAGGGGCCCCTATAATTGCTCTTTCGAACTGATGCCGTTTGAAAACTCGATTGGCGTAGATAAGCACTCGTATCATGCTTGTAGACGAAGATGCATATGCACTTACTCAGGCTGTTACCGGGGATTACTACTAAGGCTAGCTCAACCCACGCCTTAGAAATATCAGCAGTGTCTCTCTTATGAGGAAATCTTTTTTGAACATGAATCCTTTGTCCAAGATGCCGCATGTCTACTAAAGCGAAAGAATCTGCCTCAAGTTGTGGTGAACAGAATTGGCAGTAAAGATGGAAAGGAGTATAAGCTGGACATTTCTATCCACATTGAGGATACTTGCGCCAAGTTTTGTGGATAGGATCCTGAATGCGGATTCTCATTGCAATCAATATATGACGACGGTTAAACAGGAGTTTCTCATAGGGTGAGACCCACTACTATAGGCCGTAATTGCCGACTTAACGCTTTCAATGACAAATGCATATGATGAAGTTTTACTTTCTGTCATATCATACATGTGACTGCTTACTCTCAAGTCCAGGCAGCCCTAGAAAATAGGTTTCTTTCATTCCTCTTGAAGAAAAATAGGACACTACGTCGTGTAAGTAATGTGGTGCTTTGTCGAAAGTTTCCAAGTCGTTGTTGGCATTCTGCAGTTGCAGAGCAGTCCAAAAATTGCTTGTCAAATTGTATTGCCCCACATTCAATGTTAAACCTCTAGATTACTTTCTTTGTATCTACATGATGTTTCTCATATTTTCCAACGAGTCAGAAAATATATACGACTCAGAAAAAAAACTTGCTGGAACATCGAACGAATTAGTCAACTGAATAACACAAAACCGATTAGCGACTGTCTGCTCCAAAGCGCAGGTAGCCATAGACGTGATGGAACATTGTCATGGCTGTTCTCTCAAAGAAAAGGAGGAAGCAGACAAGTTTGACTCAACTAGGGCTTAAGAGCTTCACCGTCCATATCTCCAAAAAAAAACTAAATATTTGGGCGTCTTCTTATATAGACAAACTTCTATGTACATAACATGTTACGTCGAAGCTACTACGGAATATTCGATCTTCTGGCAGTGCAAAGAGTCCTCTGAATGTGCACGGCCAATTATATCCAACACGTCGGTTGTCTGGTGGAAAAGCTCTCACTTAAAATACATAAGTACGCCTAGCTCCACTCTAGACGCATTGATGAATTCTCCCCTTGATATTTATATCATGGGCTGCACTCTCAAAGTTATCTTCCATTTAGAAATAAATGGATGTCTCTTGTCTCTGACTTTATGGACATGTCATCACCATCAACAATGACCATTGTGCCCACGCTGTTCTCAAAAAAATTGTTTCAATTTCTTTGAGTGAATATTTTGACTTTTCTCAGATTTCAGTGACCGAGAGCCTCATGTTAGTGGAAATGGCCCTTTTCGCTCATGATTATTTATGACGCAAAGTCATACCCTTCGTTGTTGAGATTGTGGAGAGCTTGCGCGTACATTTGACGTTATTCACGGTCAACAGCCAGCAGCCGATGGACTGTCTACACATTGTTAGAACATTTCTCGAAGTCTTTCAGTAAAATGCGCATCAAAGACGTGCGTGGAATGGCCAATTGCGTGGCATGTTGGTTGTCTAGTTGATGTTGACGGAGCCTCTATGACATCTTTAGATACTCTCGTTATATTCTCGCCCAATTGAGAGATACGACTCCTTTCAGGGATTGCTTGGTCCTATGTTATTCCAGTCTCTAAAAGCGGTGTGACTAAACGCCCAGGGAAACAGGCACTAAATGCACGTTGCGGCATAAAAAAATCAAAAACACCGTGAGAAATATTCCGCATTCTTCAGGAGTATAAGTGTATTGCCATTGCCTATTCACACAAATTCAGCAATAAACTCAGTGTGATAGCTACGACAGGTTGCCCCCAGGGAGGAGTACTCACACCCCTGTCCATGATTATTCTTAGTAATAATAGCTGTCAAAGGATATGCAGCTTATATTGCGATCCTAATCACTAAGTGAAAAACGTGAGGAAGACCCCACACTCTTCGGTGAAACAATAGAGTTCTCAACGGAAGTCAAATATCTAGGAATCACGCTGGATGAAAAACTTACGTAGAACACCCACCTATCCAAGACTATAGACAAGGCCAGGATATCACTATGGACCAGCAAAAGTCTTCTCGGAAAATTTTAGGGACTTAATCCCAAAATGACACTGTGGATGTATACGGCACCAACGAGAGCTATCATCAAGAATTCAGTCCCCGTTTGGTGGTATAAAGCAACGCAAAGGTCAACACAGACTTAACGCAACAAAATACAAGGACTAGCTTGTGTCTGTGCAACTGGTGAAATGAAAACCGCATCAACAGGTGCACTAGAGGTTATCTTAAACATCCCACCACCTCATCTAAAACTCATGAACGAAGCAATGGTAAGTGCCTACATACTCAACACAGAAGATGAACTTAATCCCAACCTAGCTCATATTGCAATCCTACAGGTAAAAATGGACTTACCACGATATAACTTTCGGAGCAACTTTAAGGTTACATTTCCAGACCGTCGAAACTGGGAACAGATTAAGCTAACATTTGCCAAGGATTCATGGCGAATACATAGGGTACACAGACGGATCAAAAACAAATTAAGCAGTTGGAGCTGGATAGAATCTAAAACATTTATATTCTCTCCAAAGGCAGGGCAGCTCCTCAAAATTGGCCTGGGACTGCCTTCAGCTCCTACAACCACTGGCCACTACATACAAACAAAGTCCATTTGATTTGGGTGCCACGACATAGAGGATATGAAAGCATTTCTGGAGGGAAACGGAAGGAAACAGGCAAGCCAGGATTCGACTGATTCACAGGTTTTCTCACATGGCACTGCCTTGTCAAAAAAACACCTAATGACCATGGGCATAGCACAAGACAATACCTTCAGATTGTGCAACGAGGACGTAGAAACAGCAGGTTTGATCAAAACATAACATCAATGTCACCTTGGTTAATTCTATCTCGAAGCAGCGAACATAACTGCCAGCCCACCTTAAGTGTTAGCAGCCTTTCTCACAAATTGCGGCATCATAGACCAGTGCAGCACCTCCGCCTACAATAGTATCTAATCTAGATCTCAATGTCAGCTCAAAAATTTCATCATAATGAGTTCGTTCTTCAGATACTTTCAATGGCTTTCTTGACCTTGACAATGTCTTTAAATTTTAATCAATTTACACATTCGGTTTCCAAAATAAACACAAACAGAGAAAAGATATTTCGAGGCAATCTCACTGCAGCAACCCACCGCACACCTCAGTTTGCCTAACCACAGGTACGAGTATCTATACTTACTTTTCCATCTAATTAAACTCAGAAAACAAAAGGAAAGTCAAATCTAGATCATCACTGCTGTTTGCCTACCCAGTTCCACTTATAATGAGCAAAAGTACTCATACATCAGTGTGAGCATAAAACCATTAAACGAACTTCCACTCCCAAGACTACCTCAATACAAATCAACGAAACTTTCTCTCATAGCTTTTGTGCAAGGTTCCCAGGGCTTCCATGGTTCGTACTTGAAGAGCAGAATGGAGTGATGTGAACTTGTTCCATTTGAATTCCATAATTAAGGTTTTATCTTTTCCAACACTTAAGCCCTATGTTTCCTTTAGATGCTTAGTTCTGCTCCAAGAACACAGTCTGAAACCTTGAATCCGACTACCATACCAACCTCCACTAATTACCATCTTCAATTTCCACTTCCTCTTATAAATCTCTGCCAAAACACCACCCCTTTGGATTTCTGTCTAATAGCCCTCGCAAAGGATGCACAAATGATGCTTAATTCAAAATTCGATTAGAGACACGAAGCCTACACGCAGTTCAAGACTTTGAAATAATTTCCATGTACAGAGAGAACAGAGTTAGCCACTTCCTGGCCAAGGATAATTGCAGTCCAGTGTAATCCCGTCCTAATTCCATATGACAAGTGTTAATTAAAGCACCGACACCTGCTGTAACACCTTTTAGCATCTTGCAAATTGAAATTGGATAGATAAGGTATGTATAGGTATTCGAACCATGTACATATATATATATATATGCATCCCAATCTAAGTTAAGGAATCAAAGAATGGCCACAGAGTGTGTTGATTTATATGGCGTGGCACAGAAGCTAGAGCAACCGAGAATAGAATTCTAGGAATACACACAATCGGATCGCACAAAACCAAACGTAAATATATTTTGCCGACATGCTGGGAACAGAACTTTGGATTGCTGTAGCTCGTTAAAATTTCCCAGAATCTCTGGAGTAGGGTATCGGGGATGTATTTCCTCTAGAATTGGCGTTGTGGTGGTGGCAGTGGAATAGAATGGATGGGTCTTCTTCTTCATTTCATTAAATTTTTGGAAAAAAAAAAACACAAAAATTGATGAAGCAGGAGGTTTAGCCACTTCACCTGACCATGTCTGGAGAGTAGCTCCTTAGCGGTCGTCCAAGTCCATTAAGTAATTTTAATTGCCTTTGCGTGTATGGATTGAATGGTCATGTGGTGGCTGGGAGTATCACCTGGGCTGGTGTTTTGAGTGAAAAGTCTTGTTGCAAAGTTATGAGGGATTTGATTGTGAGGTGTCATTGCAGCGGCACAGTGTGGATTTCTTCTGTGCTGCGGAGGATGGCAGGTGTTGTTGCTAATGATCGAGTGAAAAATGCAGGGGAATTCGAAAATTTGTTTGTTTAGTTGATAGGCGCTGGCAAATGGAAGACATGCACATGAAATGTTGTTGGAGTGTTGAAAATGTTGCTATTTAGGAATGTGCACGAGGATGCAGCCGATTGATTGCTTAAACTTTATGTTAAGAGTGTTGGATCTCAGAGTGGTCACTTCTGCGCTTCCTTCTACACATCTGTGTAGATTTATTTTTTGTAATTCAATTTGATAGGTTTTGACCTCTAACAGGGTAAATTTATAGTTCCGAGAATGTGTACGCGACCACCATGAAAAGAGCTATGCGGCGAGAAGGCAAAGTGTACAAAAACAGACATGTCGGCCTTTTTGAACAGAGTTTATGGAAGGACCATGTTCTTGAGGTGGGGAGCTATTTCAGTTTCAGCAGAAGGCAAAGAAAATGACCTTTAGTTGTATTGCCACAGTTTTGGGTGAAACTGTGTCTTAAATTAGGAACCTTTCTTGTTGGCTTAATCCATAACTAATTGCTCAGTTACACAAAGTGTCCATTCGCCCCAAATGTCTTAGCTAACTCTACACAGCATTCTGACTAGATCGACGTCACCGTATAGCTATTATAGTTCGTCGTTAAAGATTCCCCTCCAAAGCTCGTCATTGCAAATGGGACAGAATGTTTTGCAGAAAATATTTCTCCTGAAACGATTGAGGATTGGGGATTGAGGATATTGGTAGAATCCACTCTTCCGCGCCATAAAGTAGGACTAGGATGATCAAGGGCTTATACAGAGTCTCCTTTGCTTTTTGGGATAGGGCTATGACCAATCACCTTCTAGACGCAGACAGACAGTAATTGGCAAGAGCGATACTTCGTTTTATTTCTGCTGAGGTTTTGTTGGGTGAAATAATAGGGAATGCAAGGTAAACAAAGTCCTTTACGACAACATAGTCATAATTGCCCATAATGTTACGTCCAATTCTCCCACTCTGTGTGTCCTCTAAACCCATCTTTCAATTATGTCGGTATTATAAGAGTATGTTGCACAGACTTTTAAAAGATTGTTTCTCCTGTGATTTCATTTGAGTTGCAAACAAATCTTTAAGAATGATGCTAAAGAAGTCATATGACAGCGCCGCGTCATCTTGTCTAAAACCTTTGTTGGGATCAAAACTATAGGCTTCATCACTATCGCCCTTAATGAAGCAAACGAGAGTTTTCAGTCGTCATCACAGACGAACGAGCTGGACATGGCTCTATAAGAGTATAGCTCGTCTGTACGCATTGTGGGTGTTGATTTGGACTTCTTTCAAGACTTCAGTCTTTCCAGGATCTGCTGAAGTGTGAAGATTTAGTTAATTGTGATCTTTTCTGGCCTAAGACCTCACTGATATGAGATAACTAGGTTGTTGATGAAGGGTTTCAGACATTTATGTAATACAGCTCTACAGTTGGTGCAGTTGAGGAGCAGGCAAAAGACACTGAGATTTGATTAATCAGGCTGGGCAGTTTGCAGAAATGGGTTTGTTTAGCTTGATGTGCTCGAGTTCATGATTCATCAAACCCGAAATTTCTTAGTGCACGTTGGCAAATTGGCAGCTGACTTTCGTTGTTTAATGCTGACGACATTAAGGTTCCTTAGAGAGTTCGGGATACCTGCTCTATACTACTATTTCATTCGTCCACAATGTCGATAAGCCAGACTTTCTGGGAACTTACTTACTTACTTTAAGTGGCGCTACAGTCCGGGGTGGACTTGGGACTCAGTCAAAAAGCGTGTCCACCCACCTGCCTCCAGTTTGGCACACTAAGTTGGCTGAGGTCCCCTTCCACTTGCGTGCGCCACCTGAGTCTTGGCCTTCCCCTACTGCACTGTCCCTCGGGAGCGGATTCGAAGACTTTTCGGACCGGAGCATTGGCGTCCATGCGCTCTACATGACCAAGCCATCTTAGTCTTTGGATCTTCACTCTTCTGGTTAGGTCGATGTCCGTAGAGTTCATGGTTGTATCTCCTCCTTCATTCATTGTCAATGCAGAAGGGACCGAAGATTACTCGAAGAATTTTCCTCGTGAAGCAGCCAAGAGCACCATCATCCATTTTTGATAATGTCCATGCCTCTGCGCCATAGAGCAGTACCGGGATTATTAAGGTCTCATAAGGGGTGACTTTTGTTGTCCGAGAGAGGACTTTGCTACACAATCGCCTTCTTAGCCCAAAGAAACAGCGGTTGGCTAGAGATATTCTTCGCTTGATCTCAGCACTGGTGTCGTTGTCTGAATTTATAGCAGACCCTAGGTAAACAAAGCCCTAACTACCTCAAAGTTATATCTGCCAAGGGTGACGTTCTGTCCGAGACTTCGGTGTTCAGTGTCCTCTTTGCTTGACAGCATATACTTGGTCTTGCCATCATTGACCGCTTAACCCATTTCAGCTGCTTCCGTCTCAATACTCGCGAAAGCGCCACTGACATCACGCTGCTTTTTCCCGATTATGTCAATATCGTCGGCTTATGCAAGTAATTCGAAGAACTTTTGAGAGATTGTGCCTCTTGGGTTGGCTTTGCACTCTTCTTTCAAGGATGATGTTGAAAAAATCGTATGACAGCGCATCGCCTTGTCTGCATCCTTTTTTGTCATCAAAAGTCTCGAAGAGTTCTTTACTGTCCTTGGTAAAGCAAAGTGCATTCGCCATCGTCATTCTGCAAAGGTGGACAAGTTTGGCTGGTATCCCAAGACTAGAGATTGCTCTGTAAAGCTCATGGATTTACGAAGGTCTGCCATAGTGTGAATATTTGGTCGCTAGTTGACTTTCCTGCGCTGTGGTGGTCACTCAATATGTCAAATAAGATTGTAGGTGATGCTAATAAGACTAATGCCTCCGATGTTGAGGCAATTTAGAAGGTCTTCGTCCTTGACCATAGGACAAAGAATGCATATTTGATAGAGGAGTAGGTGTATGCTCCTTACCAAGTCATCGCCTGCCGTCAGGCATTCAGGCAGTCCGCTCCAGCATCTTTGTTGGATCTTAGCTTAGGTATTGCCATCTTCACTTCATCCAGGTCGGGTGGACGGAATTGTTGGTCTTCATCGTCCAGGTTGAAAGGATCATTCTGCCTTAAAGTGGTATTTGTTTCGTCGTCGCCGTTATAGAGTCTACAGAAGTAATCTTTCCAGATTCTCAGCATCGACAGCGACTCAACTACGATGATCCGTTGTCCGTGGCATGTCTTTTTACCTTTTGGTAAAACTTCCGATCTCATTCCTGGAGTAGCATCTCTCGGTTTCCTCGACCGCGCGCTTCTAATGCTCTTTCTTATTCCTACTGAGAAGCCGGTGTTCTTCTCTCTCCTTCTGCTTATAGAGCTCGTCTTTTTTGCAGTGCCGCATTCCGTGCTTTTTGCTTAGCTGCATGTACTAGCCTTATCAAATCAGGGGTTTCAAAATCGCCGAGGACAGTTTTAATGTCATAGCTAGGCATTGCTGGTAGGTCCTGTTCAAGAGCTAATAAGAGGTATTTTTGGTGTCGTCATCTTTCTCCTCACTGGGGGATGGGCGCATCCCTGGCTAATGTTGGCAAATTTAGCCTTGATGAGTTTTGCTACTCGTACGTTCACATGCCGGAAACTCAAGACTTCTTGCCTGAGTCTGCCTCCAACAACAAAACCGCATCCAAATAGGTTTTGCCGTCGATAACAGTCGCCGTAGTAGATGTCGCAGTTTTTCATACTCTTTTTGCCCGGCCCATTCCATCTCATTTCTTGAATGGCAGTTAGGTCTGCTTTGCGACAGTCTATTGCCTCCGCTAGTTGTTCGCCTGCTCGAGGCCTGTTAAGGGACCTTACATTCTACGTTCATATCCGAACTACGTTGACCTTAGTTCGTTTGCATGGGTTGTCAACAGTAGATCCATCCGTATCCGAGGCTTGATGTTGCCTCCTATCTGTTTTTTGATTTTTTCCAGTGCCGGACAGTTATCCCATTTTTTTAAACCCCTAGAACGAGGGGTCGGTTGGACCGAAAGCCAGTAACCCGATTTGGGATGCAAGTGCTGGCGTTGTCCATTGAGGGCTCTTCCGCCACCATCTCTTTTCCAAGACCCTGACTTAGTCTCGGAAATCCTTACCGGCCTGAGTTCCAAATATGTCGGAGTATCCCGAATTAGGTCTCATTTGTTTCGGGATTGTCCTGTTTATAGTGCTGCTATTTTTGTCTGCTGGTCAGCACTCGCACTTATAAATTTATCAGGTCCAGTCCGGATGGACATTGACCAGTACCCGGCGGTTACCACGTGGAGGTAGTATAAGCACAATTGATGTGTAGAAGATAGCTGCAACACTGGATATCGCCAGGTTGACATCTCTCAGTGCCTACCCTATTTCTACAACACCCAACCACCAAATGAAATAGGAATTTCAAGGATTAGCTTTTGACCCAACCATCGTTGGACTGCGGTATCGGGTTGGACCGACATCAGAGATTATCCGAACGAACTTCTTATCATTTAATGAATAAATATGATATATCTCAAGATTGATCCTTACCTTATGTACATAAGATCTTCAAAAGATTTTTTGAATTAGACCAATGTGGACTGTGAAATATTTAGGCACGCATCCGTAGAACATGAATTCGCTGTCAGTGGATAAGGCTGTGGTGATTCAACTTTCTTAAAAACGAAACCCTGTTACTAGTTGATGGATTTTTTCCTGACTTATCACTTAGTAATATCTGACCGCCTCAACATATCTCATTACATCACTTCAAACTTCACATAGAGAAAACTGGAAAACATGTGCACACTGATCACGACAGTGGTGATCATACACAGTGCCATCCAGGTAAACTTCACACCCTGACTTGCCAGTCTAACATCTCATCTTAATTGCTGTCAGCTGGCATAGACAAACTGACGGCATTTGTGCACAATTGTGGTACTTCCACTGAAATTCACTTCAACTCACTCATCTAGCCGACATGCTGTGCCAATGTGCCGTCTGAACCGTCCCTATACGTGGCGTCTGTTGGCACACCAATTATACACACTAACGCTTCAATGCAGTCGCGGCAAGAGAATTTAATTAATTTAATCATTAGCGGGAAAAATACGATGGCCAAGCAGCCAGTCCGCACCAAACAAATGGTTTTGACGTTTATTACCTCAGCATCAAGATGCCGTTGATTTTGCTGTTGCTGTTGCTTTTCCCGTTCCTGTTGCTGTTGCAGTTGTGGTAAGTTCACCTCTTGGCCTATCACCGTCAACATGATGATCAGGTTCCTTAACATGCAGCCTAGGACAAAAAAAAAAAAAAAAACAAAAATGCGGAAGTGCCAATGCTGACGGTTTTCTTAGTTTTTATCATTGACCAACGGAATCACTTGAGACAAACGCCTAACAATTTCTATCACATCAACGCAGCTTGATACTGTCAGTGGATTTCGAATTGTGTCAGTCGAATAGGACAACAAGATGTCAAAAGACCGTTTACACTCTGGGGATCTAATTAAAACGTCTTAAACCCAACTTGGATGCTGGTAATTATTTTAGAAATGCGTCTTAATGCTGCTTTCGGTTAGCTGCAATTTGTTAGACTACAATCTTGTGATTTCACAGTACTTAAGTGATTTAGATTTTTCTTTACTATCCATAGAGAAAGACAGACTTTATGATAATGTCACCCTAATATGGTACAATTAGGTAAGACTTCATACCACCATGACCACCTGACTTAATATCATCTGTCACAAAGAGCGTTGGTTGAACAGATGTAAGCTCTAAAATCGAGAGCACGACATCCGCCTAACTTTCAATATTAGCTGACAGAGTCTTACGACAGGTGTGGACTGCTTACTGTAGTAAAAAGTGAGCAGATAGCTATGATAGTTTTTTAAATTTCTATGTCTTACAAGTTGTCAAAGTAACCATTGTCATCCAGCTGTCAAAATATTCAGTAAGGTTTGCCATTTCATTACGCATCGTTCTACGCTTGCTGAACTTGTGGAAATTATCACAAAATATTATCGGAATTCCGGCTCAGTTGTGAATACGCAAAGTGGCGTTCGTCACGAGGTCGGTCGTCATCATGGCTTCAGTGTGCAGGCAATGCGTCGCACCGTGAAAAAGTTTGAGCGTGAGTACACTCTTTTGAATCTTTAGCCATCAAGCAGACAGAGCAGTTGGAGCCAGCCAGAAATGTCGATTGGGTGCAGATCAAATGAATTTGCCATCGCAAGAAAGGCAATCCGGCTTATTTTGCGATTGGGTTTGGGCCTACATCCATATAAGATTCTGCCGACCCAAAAACTGAAACTGGACGACCATAAACAATGCCATGAGTTCGCTAATTGGGGGCTTCAACTATTGGCCGAAGATCCAGATTTAGGCCAAAAAATCATCTTCTTGAACGAGGGGCCATTTTTGACTCAGTGGCTATGTCTACAAGCAAAATTGCCATTATTGGAGCGAACAAAACCCACAAGGGTTCGGCTAAGCATCAATGCATCCACAAAGATTGACTGTTTGGTGCGGTTTATGGCATGGCGGCGTAATCGAACTTTATTTGTTTCGATGTGAGGAAGGAGATACTGTTACTCAGGTATAGAGCGATACTAACCGACTTTCTGTGATCAGAGCTAGACAACAACAAGATGGCGCTCCGTCCAATACAAGCGAGCAACGCTCGAAGATCTGACTTGGTCATCTCAATTGGCCGCCGCAATCACGCGGTTTGACTCCACCTGATTAGTTTCCAGAGCTACGTCAAGTCCTTAGTCTACCCTAACAAGCTAATCATATTAAATGAGCTCGAGGCCAACATTCGACACGTTACTGTCAGAAATTGGACCGACCGCTTGAAGCACTGCCAGCGAAGCCGAGGGGGCCACTGGAATGATATGCTATTTCACACAAAACGCCCTGAACGTAACTTCAAAATAAAGCCATAATCAATCTTATATCTCACACCGTTGTTGTTCTATTTAAAGTCATTTTCCTATCATTCTCATCTAGTCAACCATTAGTTGAGGTTTATATGATGTACGCGGTAACGAAGGACTGCAGCAAGCTATGCCGAAAGATGAACGATTAGCAGGGGGTCTTTCAAGGGCTCTAGAAAGTACAGCCAAGAGTAGAATGTGACAATCGTTATTACGTAATAATGCACTGGCTGCAGAAGCAGAAGACAATGCAGCTTTACTTGATTAGCCATAGGCGTTTCTTTGTTAATTTCAGACTATGTTCAGATCAAGAAATGAAAAAAACATTTCCTCATGGTCTTAAGTCGTAGCCTCCAGTATATTTACGCATCACAATCCTTGGCAAGGGTAGAGTTAAAAGGGCGATCGCATTACGTTAAAACAACACAACGGTAGGACTTGAAAGCAATCCTACAAAACCACTCGGAAAAAAACAAATAGCTTTTCTGATAAAGGAAGAAGGAAGTTATCTTCAAGCTCCTAAGGATTCAAAACCTAAAGTCATTCAAATAGACGCAAAGCGAATTGAAGAAAAGGCTCCTAGACGAGATCTGAATCTACTACTTATCTTCTTGTTTAATTGTGCCCACACCTGGCGGAACTTCACAAAACAGTATCGTCAATACCTGTCGGAACATCTCCTATTTTTCTTGCCAAGTTTGGCTTGGCTTGACTCCAACATCGGCTTCGGCATATCACATATGTGAAACACTTAATGAGTGAACACAAACATAATAAATTATCTGCAAATGCCTTCTATTAAAGAATCTTTTATCTTCTTCTCTATAAAATACCTCAATTGATTGCCTAAGTGTTTGTCGGTGGCCTAGGAACATTGATAATCTATATCATCGCGGGCATGCTCTAGATAGCAAAGGGGTCTTTTTGGTTGGCTGTCTGCTAATTTGGTTTATTGTACTCGTAGAAGGATGACTTTAAGCACCAGTGATGTAGAGCCTAAGGTACTATTTCCAAATAGGAAGAATTCGCGGTATGTTATCACTCACACAGCTAGCATTGCTGGGATAAATTTGTTCCTGAAAGCTGTGAGGCTGCATGAAATCTCCAACGGAAGGCTAAGCCCCGAACGTTGGCAGTGTTAACCCGGTTTCAAGTCATTTGAACTTGTCCTCTAAGCCTTTATAAACAATTTTAGTTCCCTGTGGTTGTATTACATTACAGGGGACAAGACACGGTGAATTCCCCCTTCCGACTGCGTTGAAAGGAGGCTGGAGTATTCTCGAATTGAGTGTATGTATGTGTAGGCCTAAAGTTTACTTTAGATCTTGCAATAGAAGCAGAAACTTTCTGCTCTCCACCTATTTTTTACAATGTAGTTTATTGCCAGGGAACTTGCCCAGCGACTGATCCGAGAACTGTTGACTATCCTATAACTTGGATGCGACCAGCAGCCCAACAGTAAGGTTTATACCGAAGAGCTTGCCTTACTTTCCCGTTGTGATCGCGGCTAACTGCAAAAGTAAAGCTTTACTCATGCAGACTAAAATGGCAAGGACGTTCTTGACCATTAGCAATATAATAGCTACGTCATCATAGGGTCTAAAACTCTATACGGAAGGGGCTACCAATGTGACGAACTGGATTTAATTTTAATGACAACGGCTTGTGAGATCTGCACGTAAAATGTTTGGACTCTTCACATGCCACGTAAAGCCGAGCAATTAGCAGATGCCCCTGACTACTATCACTGCTATCCAGGAAGTGCATAAGGACGATGAAAAATTGTGATATACATACTTGTATACTATGGTAATTGTTATAAGGAAAAACAACAGCACTTCCGACACGTCTTCGCTTACCTAAGTCCAATATGCTCCATGCATCTATAAATGCATGCCCCTGGGCGGCCAATATTGACTCGGATCACCACCTTCTTGCAGCATAGATGTGAATGGGGATTTCCCAGACACCACACAAAGAAGAACTATTGTGAGTAGGCACAACATTGAAAGCCTCAAGAGAACGGCAGAATTTTCGCCCATTGCGTATCCCGAAATATCTCAACAACTCCTATAGACTATACCGCCAGCATCAAGTACTGAAGACCAGGAGCATCGCTGCCAACGTGCCATCAAAGATGTGATGCATTTCACCTAACCTGCATGTGCATGTGTAAATGCTTAGCTACAAAAAGCGAATAAATCGCCTTTGTAGGAAAGAACTAGAGGAGATCGTGAGGTCTACGGACAGGAAAAAGATCCTAAGAAACGTGCGGTCGAAAACATTGAAAATTTGTACTGCAGGAATAACATACCAAAAGGTAAAAGAACGTATCAAAGAAGGAAACACGTACATAAGCCTGCGGAGATAAAGATGGTGCTGACGAAGACAGCCAAAACTTCCGTCCAATTGGCCAAAATGAAGTAAAGATAGCAATATCTAAGATGAAATCAAATAAAGCAGCTGGACCTGATGGTTTTTCGCTCGAGGTATTCAAATCTGTTGAAAGTGACTTTGACAGTATGCACCAACTTGTTTCTCAAATCTGGTCAGAGGAGTCCACATCTATTGAATGGAATCTCAGTATCATTTGCCCGGTCCATAAATTCTTCCAACAACACCTCGGTAGAAATAAAACGAAGAAGACCTCTTCGCAATCGCTGTTTTTTTGGGGCTAAGAAGGCAATTGAATAGTACTGCCTTACACCGAAAAAGCTAAGAAGACTCTATATAGGACCTTGATCATACTAATCCTGTCTTATGGCGCTGAAATATGGACTCTATCCAAAATGGATGAGGATATCCTCTGCCATTTCGAGACAAAAACCCTTAGAACCTAACCCGGAGAGACAAAGCAAGAGAGCAAGACGTCAGATTATGTGCCGCTTACAAGTAGAAGGGAACCTTAACCTACTTGAAGTCCGCAACTGGAGGCAGTTAGCTTAAGTCCTGTGTTTTATGGTTTTGTGCTCCAAACTTATAGAGAAGTTGAACCATATAACATAATCAGCCATATAAGACCGCTTTTGACCTATTGTTAACCGTTTTTGTACCGAGACTCATAAGAAAAGTGAGTATTTAAAACAATATTGCTTCCGTTCAGGAGAAAAATAACACTGTGGCGCTGGCAGCCTAGCCTAGCTTTTTGACACTCATTTGCGTTGCTCATGTTGTCATTTTTGTCACAACTGAGCGGGGCCTACGGCTTCTCGCCGAATCCGAACGGCACTCCTTAGAAGCGTTTTCATAGGCAATTTTACTTTCGTGAGTTTGCCATTGCCGAAAGATGATGACTATTCGAAAAATTGTTGGCGATGCCGGGGATCCAACAACGGACCCTCTTGCGTGATAGTCCAATGAGCTAACCATCACGCCATCGCCGCCACCGTTCAGGAGAGTTTTGAATAAAATCCAAATTTATCAATTTTACGTCGCTCACAAAAGCTTGATCCTTTCCGTCCACTCTATGGAAAATTATGCGCAAAGATCTTGGTTTGAAGGCTTACAAGATCCAGCTCGTGCAACAATTGAAGCCGAATGATCATCGTTTGCATCGAAATTTCGGTGAATGGGCCCAAAATTAACTGGCATTGGTTTTATGGAAAAATTGTGTTCAGCGATTAGGCTCGTTTTGGCTCGATTGGTATGTCAATAGGCAAAATTTTTGCATTTGGAGCTAAGATAATCCACATGAGGTTACGGAAACGTCGCCGCTATATTGCGAAGAGTACACAATTTTGTGGGGTCTGTGTGCTGGTAGAGATGAACGCATAACTTCTTGCTTCTTTTCTTTGGGGATACGCAAAGTCGCTTGCCTTCACAGACAAACCAACAACAATCGACATTATTTGTGTTATGCCACAAAAGAAGGGCTAGTGTCTAACCCCTCTTCGTGTATCAGTCATTAATAATTCTCCTTCTCCACCTTCGGCACACACAGACATCTGATCTGGGTAAGGCAATTATCCTTATGGTGCACCTAACTTTCTGCATAGTAGACCTGGTTAACACTGGATTATTTTTTCATAATTTTCCCGATATGCACTGATGCCTCTAGATGACGTAAGGTGGTGGAGTTGACTTTCTTTAGAATCGGGATTGGATACTTAAAGGCTTCCCTTACCTATATAATTGGCAAACTCTTTTTCCCTTCCTTACCTCATTTTCCGAGATTCGCAAGTCAATCTAGCCTCTCTTTGCAGGACTTCTATAGTCGGATGAAATCTAGCACAATAGTAGAGCCTTCGTAAATAACTTGGAGCGTTCATCATCACATTCTTCCTTTTTCCAAGTGGCGTTAGGGATATTTGCACACGTATCTTGGCCATAACATGTTAGTGGTTCAAATCATCCTTAGCCCCTCAGATCATTCGAATACCGAGAATACTTGAGGAGAGTCTCAGTTCATCCCACTTATAAGCGCTTCATTCCATTATTCTCTGCAAGTTGTTTCCGGAAAAATACTCTCGAACCTCTGCAGATTACCAAACATAGGTCCAGCATGATCTGCATTGAAAGCAATCACGATGCTTGTCCATGTCGACAATATTTTCGGATGTCTCACTTTAATAAGCGATTCATAAAGTTCTTTTGAAATGACCTTCGTGAATAAATTGAGTTACAGTACTCTATAAATGTAATACGAAAGAATGTCATTCCTTTCAATTGCCACTTCCGTTTGAGATTGTCTCTCACCTTACAATTCCCATTTGAACACAATGACTCAATTGAAATGTTCCACCACTGCTCGAAGGAAAGTCAATTACTCCCTTTAGTGCTCCAATTGTTCGATCTTTATCCACATTCCCATCACTTAAGCACACAATTTGTTAAAATATCCCAAGAAGTACATTTAGATTTGTATTCGCATCTGTACGTGATTTCTCCCTCAACTGACATCTTTCAGAATGTCATTCATCAAGTTCCTATCTTAACTGCTCACCCATGAGAAAGGCTTAAACTCTTCCCATTGCCCCAACTACGAATATCTTTCTCATATCCAACTCTGCTCCAATCACGTCCACTGTCATGTCAAAAAGAAAAACAAAAACACCAAACGAACTTCTTTAGACCTAAAAGGAATCTACTCAACGGTATTGTGCGTGTTCGTCTTCCGTACCGCTATCGTCTATGGATCCTAATCGTGGTGCATTAGTCAAGGAACTGATTTAGATAACTCTACTGTTGGAATAGCCACACAGTTGGATAGAATAAGTACAGTTGCAGCTGGAATCAAAGTCTGGAGTTCTTCTGGTTAAATGGCTGGCAATCTGAGCTTATCAATTGGCTCAGCAAGAACAGCACAGTCAGCATCGTTAACCGAACATTAGAAAGGTTCTACTGGATACCTTAAAAGGATTTAAGTGCAAAGCGAGTTTTTGGAGTATCCAATCGAATTAGCATTTGGGCTGGTTAACGCTTTGCGTAGGTTGTGCTGCTTTAACGCAATAGGAAGTGATCTGGCATTTTGGTTTCCAGCTGAGTGAGTGGCGGTTAGACGGTTTAGTTTATTCAGGCGATGAGATTGAAGGGATCCCATCTAATGACGCATACGTACGGGTAGAGTAGTTGTTAAATTGCTGCTTTATAGCTGACTTGCAAAATGCAATCAAGTGGTTTGACCTGATCGAATTCCTGAATTGAATCTTCCTAATACGAAGGATTTGGAATTGAATTTGTGAAGTGTAAGTACTCGTAGTTGGACATGGCATGATGGTATTTAAATAAAAATCTGATTATATGCCAGTTAGTGTAACCGTTCATGGTTAACAGAAATAGTACGTTGCAACAGGAACGTTGTCTAAAACTATCAGCATGATTAGAGAACCTCTATGCAGTTACGCAACTTAGAAAGTATCTCAGATCTTAGAAGAACGACTTCCGAATGAATTGTATCATAATGGAGCGATTCTTATGTACGTTAAGCTTTTTTAGTTTCGGCTAACACGGTAGACATCCGCTTAAGTGAGAACATCCTCCTCTTTGGCTAATTTCCGCAATTGATTGAGGTCAAATGGGAAATACCATCACTTTCGTATCTCTATCTGTTGTCTGTTTTATGATTTTCTTAAAGATTTCTTACCGCAGCGTATGAAAGTTACAGCCCCAATATCAATTTTACTGACAATGACACATTTCATGAGAACATAGCCATCATGAAGTGTTTCGCCGATTCTATTTTCATCTGTCTACAAGAATTTTGATTGTTGTTGCGCTTAAAGCGCCAAAATTACTAACCCTTCCTGAACGTTGTATTTGCCACTTGATCTTAATTTTTCAGCAATCTTGAACGCTTCGACTGATTTCCGTTCACTAAACATTAAGCATTTGGTTTTTGCAGAATGAATATGAGTATACGAGTATGAGTCTAAAAGGTGATTCTTTTAGAGGTATTTTTTCCAATAGGGGTTTTCTGATCTCGCATACTTTATATCATATTGATATAGTATTTTTGTTAAGTATTGCTTGATATTTCATCATAGAAAGACTTACCTTGGCACAGCTTCTAAAAATTATTTAGCTGCATTACGAAAGTCAGCGTTCTGCGAGAAAAGTGCTTCGTGCGCTTAAAGGAACTTATGTTCCACATATGGTTGATCAGCCTAGCAGACGCAAAATTCGCTATAGTATCGAAAAGTTTGAAACTCAATTTCCATTTTTGAATAATACGCGACCAAATAGACCACATCTAACACGTAGTGAAGAAAGTATAAAGCAATAGCGGAGATTGTATGCAATGACCTCGATGAATCGCCTTGGTGTCGTTCTCAACCACTTGGCGTATTTTACCTGATGATCTTGGTTTCTTACTTACTTACTTAAGGTGGCGCTACAGTGCGGGATGGACCTGGGCCTCAGTCAAGAAGTTTCTCCAGCCAGCTCGATCCCTAGTTAGCTGCCTCCAGTTTCGCACGCTAAGTTGGCTGAGGTCCTCTTCCACTTGCGTGCGCCACCTGAGTTTTGGCCTTGCTCTACTGCGCTGTCCCTCAGGAGCGGATTCGAAGACTTTTCGGACCGGAGCCATGGTGTCCATGCGCTCTACATGACCAAGCCATCTTAGTCTTTGGATCTTCACTCTTATGGTTAGGTCGATGTCCGTAGAGTTCATGGTTGTTTCTCCTTCTTCACTCATTGTCAATGCAGAAGGGACCGAAAATTACTCGAAGAATTTTTCTCTCGAAGCACCCTCATCCATTTTTGATAATGTCCATGCATCTGCCCCATAGAGCAAGACGGGCACTATTAAGGTCTTATAAAGGGTAACTTATGTTGTCCGAGGAGGGCTTTGCTACTTAGCCCAAAGACACAGTGGTTGGCAAGATTTATTCTTCGCTTGATCTCAGCGCTGGTGTCGTTGTCTGAATTCATAACGGAGCCCAGGTTGACAAAGTCCTTAACCACCTCAAAGTTATATCTGTCGAGGGTGACGTTCTGCCCGAGACGTCGTTGTTGGTTGCCCTTTTTGCTTGACAGCATATACTTGGTCTTGCCGTCATTGACCGCTAAACCCATTTTCGCCGCTTCCATCTCAATACTCGCGAAAGCGCCACTGACATCACGCTGCCTTCTCCCGATTATGTCAATACCGTCGGCGTATGCGAGTGGTTGGACGGACTTTTGAAAGATGGTGCCTCTTGTGTTTGCACGTGAGTTTTGCACTATTATTTCAAGTACGATGTTGAAAATATCGCATGACAGCGCATCGCCTTGTCTAAATCCTTTCTGGACATCTCGGTGAGATCTTTACCGACCTTGATGGAGCAGCGTGTATTCTCCATCGTCATCCTGCACAGACGGACGAGTTTGGCAGGGATGCCGAAACTAGACATTGCGCTGTATAGCTCGTCTTTGTAGATGCTGTCATACGCGACCTTAAAATCGATGAATAGGTGGTGTGTATCGTTCTGAGGCTCTTCTCCAAGATCTGCCATAGTGTGAATATTTAGTCGATGGTGGACTTTCCTGGCCTGAAGCCACACTGATATGGGACTATCAGGTTGTTGACAAAGGGCTTCAGACGTTCACACAATATGGTAGAGGGTTTCCTTTCTTGAGGATCGGGTAAACAATGCTGAGGTTCCATTTATCGGGCATACTTTCGCCCGACCATATTTTATAGATGAGTTGGTGTATGCTCCTTCCCAAGTCAACACCTGCCGCTTTGAAGAGCTCGGCAGTCGGGCCATCCGCTCCAGCAGCTTTGTTGGGCTTAAGCTTCGGTATAACTATCTTCACTTGATCCAGGTCGGGTGGACGGAATTGTTGGTCATAACCGTCCAGGTTGAAAGGTTGATTCGGTTGATTCTGCCTGACAGCGGTATTTGGGTCGTCATCGCCGTTATACAGTCTGCAGAAATGGTCTTTCCAAATCCTCAGCATCGACTGCGATTCTACTACGATGTTCCCTTGCTCAGGTTTCGGTTCGGGATTTGTTTCCGTGGCATGTTATTTTTACCTTTTGGTAAAACTTCCGAACCTCATTCCTAGAGTAACATCTCTCAATTTCCTCGACCGCGCGCTTCTCATGCTCTTTCTTTTTCCTCCTGAGAAGCCGGTGCTCATCTCCCCTCTTCCGCTCATAGAGCTCATGAGCAGCTCTGGTCTTTCTAAGTAGCGCCACTTTATATGCATCTTGCTTAGCTGCATGTGCTTGCCGGCATTCATCACCGAACCAGGGGTTTCGTTTTGGTGGACGAGTAAAACCCAGCACATCGCAAGCCGCATCTCTGATGGCATTTTGGCAGTGTTTCCAATAGTCATCGATGCTTGATGCTGGCGGTATTGGACCTCTTAACAGATTAAGAGACAATCGATCGGAAATGGACTTGGCGATCTCTTACAGTTGTAGCCGTCTGACGTCAAATTTCCTCACAGCATTAGCTTGTCTTGGCGTAGTTTGTGATATCCGCAACCGTACCTTGGCTACAACAAGGTGATGGTCCGAGTCGATGTTGGATCCTCGGAACGTTCGGACATCCATAATACTGGAGGAGTATCTTGCCTCGATCGCACTGAGATCAATCTGATTGACTGTATATTGATCAGGAGTTCTCCAAGTCCCCTTGTATATGTCGAGATGTGGGAACCGCGTGCTAGCTAAGAAAATGTTTCGCCTCGCCGCAAAGTCGATTAGCCTGAATCCGTTATCGGAGGTGGTGTCGTGTAGGCTATATTTTCCAATCTTTCCACCAAAGATACCCTATCTTCCTAGCTTTGCATCACATTGCTCGTAGGTCTGGCTCAAGAGCTCATTAGAGGCATCTTTACGGTCTTCATCTTCCCCCTCCGAGGGGGCGTACGCCCATATAAGGCTAATCTTGGCGAATTTAGCCTTGATGCGGATTGCTACGAGGCGCTCGCTCACATGCCGGAAGCTCAGGACTTCTTGTCTTAGTGTGCCTCCGACGACAAATCCGCATGCAAATAAGTGCTGCTTTTGCCGTAGTTGATGTCGCAGTTTTTCATTTTCTTTTTGTCCGGCCCATCCCATCGCATTTCTTGTCTGCTTTGCAGCAGTCTAGGGCCCCCGCTAGTTGCTCGGCTGCACGTGGTCTATTAAGGGATCTAACATTCCACGTGCATATCCGAAGCTCATTGTCCTTAAATCGTTTGCGTGGGTTGTTAGCAGTATATCCGTCCATATCCGAGGCTTGTTGATACTTCGTAACTTTTTGTTTTTTTTTAAATGGCCGGGCAGTTACACCGGCGGCACAACCCCCAACCTGCAGGACCAGTTCCATATGTCCCTAGGACGAGGGGTCGGTTACACCGAAACCAGTAACCCGTTCGGGGATATGAGTGCTGCCGTTGGCCCATCTAGGGCTCGTCCGCCACCATCTCTTTTCCAAGACCCTGACTAAGTCCTGAAAATCCTTACCGGCCTGAGCTCCAAATATGTCGGATTAGCCCGGATTGTTTTTTTTTTTCCGAAACTAATCCTGGTTTATGGCGCAGGAAACTCGTCATTTGTCCCCTTCACTTCGCATTCTCTAGTGAGATTCCCAGATGGCGCCACGGGGAGGCGTGAAATAGGGCTTATTAGCAGAGCCGCAAGATGTTCGGCTGCAGAGGCTCATTCTCGTTATTTAAAGAGCCAGCACCTGTCGGAAGATGCTACTTCTATGAGGCCTTATACTAATCGTTGCCACTAAACCTGCCCAAATTTAGATCATGAAAGTCCTCGGCCTTTTCGATTGCTCGTCAGTGGTGTTACACCGCTTATACACCCTAAGCCGCAGTTGCATTTATTTTACACCCCTGGCTCCTATATAGATATCACATAAGAAGTCTTGGAAGGTTGAAGGTTATTTTGAGTAAATCTTTAAGATTAGTGCCGTTGTGGTCGTCTCTTGTTCACAAAGAGAGAAGGACCTTTTTCCCCGATTCCTGCTTCGTTTGTGACTTTTTAATTTTCGGTGTCGAGCTCAGGGTTGTGGGTATGAAATCACATCAACACATTTTCCTTTTCCCTGGTTTTTACTCCAGAATCCAGAAGAGCACTGCACTCACAAAGACCTGTCTTCCATATCGCATCTGAATACAACATACCGCAGAGTTGATTAAGGGAGAATGTTGCCAATCAGCGTCATTCAGACTGATGTCAGGGCTAGCTTTCCCAATTCAAAGCGCCAGTGAGGTGATATTACTTTGCCTTTAAGTACATCGGTCTTGTAGACCTTTCTCGAAGACTGATATTCTCAGCAATATTCTAGTCCGTTCACAAGTGTTGCGCCTTTGCCTGCCAAAATTAGCTGGCAACTGTCGAGGAATGATGCATCATTCAAAGTCAAAAGAAAGTAGTGTAGAAGCAAGTAAATTTCGCCCAGTGCCTCCTTATTATTCAATCAATCTGTTGATCCTCAGTCAAACCTGCAACTGAGATCGATTGTCACTTCACCTACATGGAAAGGTGGTGTACTAAAAGCAAGGATGTTGCTATTACATACTCGTATTCTGCATTGAAGAGGGCTGTATCATCATGAGTTTTCACACTTTCCCTGAAAACACTAGAAAACAACTATCGCTTACATCTTAAAAATCATTACCCATCTCTCTTGCCTTATATTCTTTTGGAGTAAAAACAGAGTTTTTTCCTTAAACAACCTTCAGAGGCCGCACAATGAGGCTACTTCTTCTCACCTTATTTGGCAGAATTCTTTGAACTTTTCTCTCCACCGTCTTGGGGACGTGGACTAGCAAAAATTACCCGTCACTCCATTTCTGTTACTTCTTATTAACTTGCAATAAATAAATAAAAATAAAAAACCACTCATTGTACCAGCCATCCGAATGGAAACAGCACGAGTAAAGGCAATGCGGCAGAAAGCCATTGCCGCCACCAGGCCCTTTTTCATCTCTAGACAGAAATCCCAATGAATAATTTATAATTCACTCGATTTGTTGCTGCTGTTGTTATTATTGTTGAGGCTGTTGGAGTCCACTCCAGCCAGCTAGCAGTCTGAAAACAAAACAAAAAACCTTTTGCCATTGAAATGTCAGACATGACATGCAGTACAACCGTCTGACTGAAAGTAAAAGTAACGAGTAAACTCCACACTGCCAGTTCGACTCCATGCCATGAAAGTCGATGAAGACAGTCTTGGTTGCCACTTGCCACTTGCCACTAACCAAAGCCCCCAACAAAACAAAACAAAAAATTGGAAAATCGAGTGTAACGCGAACTGTCAGATGGTCATCATGAACAGGCCGGTAGGACGATTTTTTCATTTTGAGTATTTGCATTCGTTAAGGTCAAAGTTATGCCGGGAGTCAGAAAAACCGACATCACCAGCGTCTTACTCGTACTGGTATCTTTTTTACTCCGAAAGTAAATGGAGCAATTAAATCGAAGTTGATCATGGGAGTTGCCCCATCCGCCATCGGCTGAACTGGGAAGTTGGTTTTTCTAAGAAATCCGACTTTAATTTACCGCCTGTCCAGAAGGAATTCTGTATTGCTGGTGATGATGTAGAGAGACTCCAAGTCCGACAATAAATTTGCAATTAAGGCTCAACAATAGAGATTTGCGGATTAAACATTGAGTATTGCAAATATCTTTGACTGGACGATCGAAGCTTACTGTGTTTGCTTATTGTGTTTGCGTGGATGAGAGGAATTTGAGTTCTTTTGTCCGAGGGAAGAATAAGAATTTAATGGTGATTTTATGAGGGCATGCGGTTTATTGTGCCTCTAATTTGGGCTTGGTAGCGACGGGATTATTGTGAAGGTTGGAGAAAAAATGAGGATGAGTCAGCTATTCTTTAGAAACTTGAAGTGATTTTAAAGACCTGTACGATCTACGGACTGATTGGACTTTGTACTTTCGCACCGGTAATTACTTGCCAATAGTCACAATGGATGTGGAGAATTGTAAACAAACTTAATGGATGCTTGTTTTCATCAATCTTCTTAAAGATACACTACATTTGTGCGGTTCAAACTGATTATTTTGTCGAGGACCCTAAAGTTCCGAAAATAGTATAATTGCAGGGGATCTATGGGACTGTAATCTAAGTGATTCTCTCAACAACGATTATCCACTTTCGGTCTTTTGTACGGTGGATCTTCCGCGGACTCTAAAAGTTTCAACAAATATTCCAAAAAAATCAACCACGCTGATTTATGTAGACACACACTTAAGACTTTCTGGAAACGATAGAAAGAATACCGAAGACCTCTCCACATGCTTGGTGAAAATGTTGCATGATTGCTTTTGACGGCATGTCCCACACAACTGAAAAACTGGAATCGGCTCCGAAGTTACCAACGCATGCACTGACGGACTACCGCAAAAGAAGGAGCTGAAAAGACGCAAGCAAAATGGACAGAGTAAAATAGCCCAAATTTCAAAAACCACACTTCTTCGATCAAAATCTCGGAAGACATCACGAACAGCACCAAGACGAAGAAAGCTTCTGGCACTATCTCTCTTACGATGGGTTTTCCCGAATTTCATGCCTGAAAGAACCCGGAACAGCTGCCAGCAGAGCACACTGTTGCATTTGGACAAATTGACAGCAACAAAACAAAGGTGGCTTTGCTCGGACAGGTGAAAACTTTCCAGCAAACAGCTGAAGTGTTCATCTCAAATGGGTGAGATCTAGATATCCAGTTCCAAAAAAAACAGGATATGTCGAAGGGGTCAAAGACCAGCAAGTGGGCCATAATTTATAGCCCTATTTTGCTAGGCTATATTCTTGGATAGCGTTCTTTAAAATGTTTATTTGCCTTGATGACATTTTCCATGGTTTTCTTCAGAACTTCAGGCGAAAGGTGATCCAATTCTTGGTGGATGTATTCCTTGAGGGCTGCCAGAACTTATGGCTTGTTCGCATAAGTAACCCTATTGAAAGAAAGCTAGGGCTGCTGAATCGGGCCAGTGGACATTCCCAAACGGTGATATATCGAAGACCGGCTCGTGCAATATGGGCCGTTACCTCATCCTGCTGGAACCACATCTCCTTCAGTGCCAATATGTACTCGTACTTCCAATTGAGGAATGAAAAATTTACTAAGCATGACCCTATAGCACTCATAATCCATAGGAACCATTTGGCCTACTCTCTTCGAAATAAATGGGCCAGTGACTCCAACAGCACACCATGCAATGACTTTGAGTAGATGAAATAGCTCTTCCACCATCAATCGTGGAATTTTTGCTCATCAGAGCCCCAAATCTCTAAGAGTCGTGCGCCTAAGCGAACGACCAGTGGAAGCCGGACGGCCAGGTAAATGGGCACGAAACTCACATTCTTTATGCAATTATGGTGCATGTTCGTCCAGTTACTTCTTAATGCCACCATTGCTGTACCATATATTGTATCATGTTCGGCGAATGTTAGCTAAAAATCGCAGGTAAACCTAGACGTGATCGACGATTGGTGCACTAGATTTGGGCTTTCAGTGAATCCTCTCAAAACTGAGGTTGACCTCATGCTGTGCTGAAAGTCACCACGTTTCTGCAACGAGGCTAACTATTTGTTGTACCAAAGCCTCTAAGGCGCTGTAGGCCTTTTGACGGTGTAAAAATGCTTTCGACAAGATTTGGAGTTTATCATTGAGAAGGGTTCTTGTCTTTGTGTGGACTTTTAAGTACGGTCTTCCTTGCTTTTGTAGAGAGACACTGCCTGAGCCGAATGTATTTTGAGTCTGGTCTTATGGACATGCAATTTGATGCAATGCCAGCAGAACTCATTCCAAATTTTCAACTATCTCTGTGCCCAGAACTGATTTCGGCTGGAATCCGAAGCAGAAGAAGAAGGACTGCATAACTGATCGGGAATACGGCGCTAGTGCCCTATAACCTAATACACTACTCGTTGGGAAGCATTAACTTCTTCCGATTCTGATGGCTATAGAGTGGAGTGGAAGAAGTATCTGCATCTGCAGCAATAGTCAAGCCTTGGTGAATCTTCTCACGACTTCAGAGCTAGTTCGTGAGTGCAAGACTTTACTTAACGCAGTCGGAAAATTCAAACAAATGGATCTTGTCTGCGTCCCAATAGGGTCACGGGAAGTGAAATCGCCAATGAACTTGTCAAACAAGGCTTAGATGGAAGTTTTTATAAGACTGTAACGTGCGTTGAGCCTACGTGCGTTGAGCCTACGTGCGTTGAGCCTACGTGCGTCATTGGTTAAGGTTCAATTAACAGTAGGATTTCGAATCATTACAGATGACATGACTCTCTTAGATGCCAGAATGCCACGCAACTGTTTCCCGACGGCTCTAAGAGGTCAGCTTATTTCTTGCTGTCTTGGTAGGACAGACTGCAGGCTGCCTAGTTACAATCTGACGGCCGAATACGCTTTGGTGAGCACCTACGTCCGAGCTGTCACGGGTTCTTTTGCGGGAATAGAAACGGAAGCGGCCGAAATAGGTCTGACGATATTCGAAGGCAAAGGCAAGTTGTAGTAAAGCCCACTTCCGAACGTCTAAAGAGATACTCTATAATACACTTATCATCTCAGTCTTGCTGTATGGAGCGGAAGCGTGGACCTTATCAAAATCGGACGAAAACATCCTTGGTCGATTCGAGAGAAAAGTTCTTCGCAAGATTTTCGGTCTTGTTTGCGATGACGGACTTTGAAGGAGAAGATTCACCGATGAATTATACGAGTCGTACAGCGACATAGATCTAGTCAGGAGGCTTCGCATTGGACATCTAAGGTGGCTAGGACATGTAGAGGGAATGGACACCGACGCTCTGGCCCGCAGAGTCCTTGCATCCAATCTGATGGGACAACGGAGTACAGGAAGACCTAGCCTTGGGTGGCGCACACAGCTGGAAGATGACTTCAAAAACTTGGCGTACGAAACTGGAGGCAGTTAGCTAAAGACCGGGCGAACTGGAGAGGCATATTGTTTGAGGCCCAGGTCCACCCCGGACTGTTGCGCTATTTAAGAAGACCAAGCACTTACGTGGGATGGGCCAAAGTATTTCAAAATCCTGCGACGCTTTTTGTGACACCGCGTAGCAATAGCTCTTTGAGTGTCCGGCTCGCTTCTATTAGGTTGAAGGTATTCGGCGCTGATGTCGTGATGATACTGTATGAAGCTGACTGCTTTGACTGACAACTTCAAGTAGCTTTCGGATTTCTGTCAGCATTTGGTTGAATTGGCTTGCACGAGAATACACCTCTGCAACTTTCAACTAACTCCAACGAACGCTTTGCCTTGGCTAATATAGACGCACTGAAGGATCTTCCTCAATGTTGAAACGATTTTAGATAGACACCAATCCAGGAAAGGATGAAGTCAGATATTCACTGATTACTCTAGACCCGAACTAGGATGTGTAAAGAAAGGGACTCTTCATTAATCGTTAGATGAACTTGTTTCTGTCTTCGAACGGAGATATATTGATGGCCATCAACTATTATATATCGTCAAGAATAGATGAAGGAGACGAAGTCATAAGACCGTCAGCAAAGCTGCTCCAATTTTGTTTACACCTGCTGCAGTTATTTTTTTTTATTGATTTGGAAAAACTAAATTATTTCAAAATTTAAGCCATATTCGATACTCAATTGAAACAACTTTCGAAAAGCCCACACGTAATCAATGAAGCTTGCGCCATCACTGGTTCTTAAGTCGAACCTGAAATCAGATCTGTCTAATCCAGGAAACTGCTTTGGCACTAGTTTCGTGGCTTCAGAAATTTTCATGAAAAATGTTTCTCCTTACAGGCTTTATTGGTGACACAGATAAACTTGTCTCATTTACTAATTGTCAAATTGTCTCATGCACCATAGGAGGTAAACAGACTTAAGCACCTTGCACCTTGCATGACGTTATGCCAGAAACTCTATGTGGTACACGAAAAACTGCTGGGGTGGCAGTCTGGCCAAAAATTTATGCCAAACATAAACATACACATACAAATATATTGCGGTGAGAAAAATCGATTCGAATCAGATTGCAATTAATTTGCTTTATTGGCAAATAAAATAATTTACTGCCGCAGTCAAGATACGAATTGGGCAGGAGCGAATGTTGAAATTGTCGACTTTGCCTCGATGTCCGGTTTCTGCGTAAGGCTGCTCACGTAATAGATACCAGCACTTTCTTTCACATTTATTCTGTTGGCTTATGTTCACACTGTGCGCATGTTACACGTAAGCGAAATTTTGCATAGTTTCTGTTTTTTTTTTAAGCCGACGCTACTGGATGAGCAGGTCGGCTTATGTCAGAGTCTATGGGAATACCTGTAGCATGGAAGCCATCGGTTGATGGCAGCTTTGGGTAATTACTTTTCTTGGGATTATTTTGAAGTGCTAATACAACCAAATGATGTTGCTACTCCCAGTTGGACATTTTGTGTATAACATTTCGAGAAAACTTATTCTTTTCGTAGTACCTGCTGCGAAGAGTGGCAAACTGCATGGAAAATCTCGTACATGTGCGGGTTTTTTTGAAGGAAGATGGCAATACAATAAAGTTTCAGTAACTCAAGCAAGTCTACAAAGTACAAATTAATATAGATGTTCGGACACGGGTGTACTATATTATATATTTTTTCTACTACGCATGAAAGCCCCATTCAACACATACTCGTATCTATCTATGTGACTAAAAGTAAAGAGTATACTGGCTAACAATTCAGTAAGCTTAATCCCTCACTGAAAGAGCCATCAACGTTGTAACAGAAAATTATCAGTTTGAACTCAACCACCTAACAGACTTTGGTACCACTTTCTTTTTACGATGGTGCTACACTCCAAATGAAACCTGGGTCTCAACCAAGAAGTTCATCCCACCAGCTCGATCTTTGGCTGGCTGCCTCATGTTTCGTATACTGAGGTGGCTGAGGTTACCTTCAACTTGCCTGCCTCACCCAAATCTCGATCTTCTTCTACTGTACAGTCTTCAGTGGGCGGCTTCAAAGATTCCTCTGTGTCCATTCGTTCTATATGACCAAGCCTTCAATCTCTGGGCTAAGTTGATGTTGCTGTACAGCTCGTAGAGTTCGTCGTTGTATCCACGGGACCGAAAATCACGTGAAGAATTTTCCTCTCGAAGCAGCCAATAGCACACTTATCCATTTTTGATAATGTCAATGCTTCTGCGCCATAGAGCAGGACTAGGATTATTAAGGCTCTTATAAAGGGCGACTTTGTTGTCCGAGAGATGGCTTTGCTACCCAATGGCCTTTTTAGCCCAAAGAAACAGCGGTTGACAAGTGTCATTCTTCGCTTGATCTCAGCGCTGGTGTCGTAGTCTGTATTTATAACAGAGCCTATGTAGACAAAGTCCTTAACTACCTCAAAATAATATCTGTCAAGGGTAACGTTCTGACGTCGTGTTGGTTGTCCTTTTTTCTTGACAGCATATACTTAGTCTTGCCCTAATTGACCGCTAAGCCCATTTTCGCCGCTTCCGTCTCAATACTCCCGAAAGCGCCACTAACTTCACGCTGCGTTCTTCCGATTATGTCAATGTCATCGGCGTATGCAAGTGATTGGACGGACTTTTAAAAGATTGTGAGTTTTGCACTATTCTTTCAAGTACGATGTTGAAAAAATCGCATGACAGCGCATCGTCCTGTATAAATTCTTTCTGGACATCAAAGGTCTCGGTTAGATCCTACACAGACGAACGAATTTGGCGGGGATCCCAAAGTTCACGATAGCTCATCTCCATAGATGCTGTCATATGCGGCCTTCAAATCGATGAATAGGTGGTGTGTATCGAACTGAAGCTCATGGGTTATCTCCAAGATCTGCCGTAGTTTGAATATTTGGTCGATGGTGGACTTTCCTGGCCTGAAGCCAGGAATCTATCAGGCGTTCACACAATACGGCAGATAAGATCTAGTATGCGGTGTTATGAAGACTCAAGCCTGTGTAGTTGGCGCAGTTCAGAGAGTCTCCTTTCTTGAGGATCGGACAAGCAGTGCTTGGGTTCCATTCGTCGGGCATTCTTTCGTCCGACCATTATTTAGAGATGAGTTGGTATACCAAGTAGAGCTCGGCAGTCAAATCGTCCGTTCCAGCAGCTTTTTTGGACTTCAGCTTAGGTCTACACTTCATCCAGGTCGTGCGAACGAAATTGTGGGTCTACAGCGTCCAAGCTGCAAGGTTCATTCTCAACATCGACTGCGATTCTTATATGATGTTATCTTGTCCCTCTCTTCAGCCTTCGGCTCGGTGTTGGGGTCCGTGGCATCTTTTTTAACCTTAAAGTAAAACTCCCGAATCTCATTCCGGGAGTGGCATCTCTTAACAACCTCGGCCGCGCACTTCTCATGTGCCTTCTTTTCCTCCTGAAAATCCGATGTTCATCTCTTCTTTATGCTCGTAGAGCTCGTACGCTCGCTCTCTTTTTCGCTTGTATGCAACTTGCCTAGCTCAATGAACTTGCCGGCACTCGTCATCAAACCGAGTTTCGTTGTGGATGACAAGTAAAACCCAGCACATCAAAGGTGGCATCTGTGTTGGCTTTTGGCAGTGTTGCCATTGGCCTTCGATGTTTGATGCTGGCGAGATAAGGCCTCCTAAAAGATTAAGGGAGACTGGATACAACAGAAATTGACGACTTGAAATGTTGGACCAGCATAAGCTTCCCTTTGTGATGTAAGGAATATCCCTATCTTGGAGAAGTCCCATGCGTCGATCGCAATATGTCCAATCTAGCTGATTGATAGCTGCGGCTATGTTTCGCCACCTCTCAAAGTCGATTAGCCTGAATCTGTTATCGGAGGTGATGTCGTGCATGCTATACCTTCCAACTGTAGCAGCAGATGCGCTCCCCTTTATGGTTTGGGCGAAGATAATTTCCACGTTTTAGCTGGAGCATAACTCGTAAGTCTGTGATATCTTTGGTGTTGTCATCTTTCTCCTCTGGGGAGACATAAGTCCATAAAAGGCTTAAGTTAACAAATTTAGCCTTGTTATAGACTGCTACGAGGAGCTTGTTTACATGTCATAAACTCAACACTGCTTGGCTTTGTCTGTTTCTTACAACAAATCCACATTTATATAGTAGCTGCTATTCCATCGACAACAACCGCCACAGTAGATGTCGCAGTTTTTCATCCTCCTCTCATCCATCGCTTTTCTTGAATGGCGGTAATTCAATACTCGTAACTGCTTGGCAGTAGTCCAGGGCCTCCGCTAGTTGTTCGACTGCACTTGGACTATAAAGGGACCTAACACTCTACATTCAAATCCGAAGTTCGTTCTGGGTATTTGATTTGCAGGGATCTTTAAACAGTAGATCCGTCTAAATTCAAAACTTTCGTAACTATCGGTTTTTTTTTCAGGGACCAAGCGGTTACCCCGGTGGTGCAATCATTGATCTGAAGTGCCACTTCCATTTTAGATCCCCTAGGACGAGGAGATCGTTTAGACCAAAACCATTAACCTGCTCGGGGATGTGAGCAGTGCCGTTGTTATACTAAGGGCTCATCCAGCAACATCTATTGTCTCAGAAATCATCTACATATGTATGTCGGATTAGCCCACATAAGTTCATATGGACTTTAGCCACTATCCGATAGTCTAAGAACTCAGCTTCCCCAGGACCTTTCATTTTTACCGCTTTGAAGCTAAATATTTATAACGAACTTACTTGCTTGAAAATAATCTGTTTAAACGCAGGACTATGCGGGACAAATACTAGATCTATTCTGTCCACGTGTGATAACTGGGAGTGATTATCATATTTCAGATGGAGAAGTCTGTAAGCTTATGTATCCCAAGCAAAATGTCTACTATAGATACAACTGGGGAATTGGGCTTATCACTGGTGTTACCTTAAACTAGAGACACCAACAGCAAAAGCCAAAGTATATGTGAATAGATAGGCTGCCTATCGAAGAACCAACTTGAAATGCCTAGTACCCGGAATCAAGGCCAAGTTTATTAAGTCCACGTTGACTGAGTTCGCATATTCGTAACTGACAGATGCATCTGACTTCTTCTTCTTATCCTTTTATTAACCCTTTCCTCGTTATACGAACTTATGCGTAACGAGTTTCCCATTTTTACTGCATCGCTGCTGCTCCGCTTATGGGGTTGGCTAATGTCGCAGACCGCAGAACGCGTCTACATAATGCTCGGTCCTAGATCGCTTCAGTGGTTAGCCCCAGGCGTTGTTGCGCATTTGCCATCTGAGAAATCCAGGAATTCTTTTTCCGACCTCGTTTCCTTACAGTTGGAGTAACCGCAGTTGATAGTGCCTTTTTAACCGGATTTTTCGCAGATATTCTTTGAACGTGGCAATACCAGCTTATTCTATTCGCCTCAAGCTGTTCGGTTACCGAATTCTTTATATGTAGACTTCCTCTTATACGCGTAGATCTAATGCAATCGCGTTTAGTGACTCCACTAGACATCCTTAACATTTTCATTTCCGCTGCCGTCATTTAAACGCTTCGTACATTGTCCAGCACTGTGAACCGTATATAAGAGCTGGTCTAACAACCGTGGTGTAGAGTTTCCCCTTCAATTTAAGTGGAAATTTTCGGTCGCAAAAGATTCCCGAATTTTCGGGCCATTTCATCCATCCCACGCTCACTGTGTGGTTTACGTCGTTGTCACATTTCGCTTCCATGTTACCGATTGATCCTAAGTACTTAAAGATAGTGCTTTTCGGAAGAACTATTCCGTCTAACATTATATCCGGAACAGGTCGCAACGGATGCGCAAATGGGCACGTCAAATGCTCCGTCTTTGAACGACTTATTTTAAACGCGTTTCTCTCCATCGCATTTCGCCATGAATCTAAGGCGTTCTGTAAGTCTTCGACGTTATCGCTAAGTATAAATGCGTCGTCAGCGAAGAGAATTGGCGTTACATTTGCTTCGCGCATGCAGTCTTTTAAAATATAGTCGAATAGTACGTTAAAGAGGAAAGGGCTAAGTACGCTTCCTTGATGCACTCCGACATTAACTGGAAATTCTCTCGTTAGTCCAGCAGAGCTTTTAACCGCAGTTTTCACGTTTCCGCACATGTCTTGTATCATTCTAACATACGTTTCCGGTACGTTTTGAGACCGCAGCGCGGCCCATATGAGATCCCTGGGCACTCGATCGAATGCTTTCTCGAGGTCGATAAATACCATGTGTAAGTCCTTAGACGAATCTCGGTGCTTTTCCATTATTATTCGTAGGCTTTGGATAGCGTCCACCGTCGATCTTCCTTCAACAAATCCACACTGACTATTATCGAACTTTAATATTTGCCGAAGACGTTCGTTTAAGACTCTTTCGACGATTTTCATTGTGTGTGACATAAGCTTGATTGAACGGTAGTTGTTGCATTCTCGAGTGTCGCCTTTTCCTTTGTATAATGGAACCAAGAAGCTACTTCTCCATTGATTCGGCATAGGTTGTCCACATTTTAATTTATTTAAAAGTTTCGATAGCCAAACGCTGCCGATCCCCTCCATCTTCAACCAAAACTCTGATGGAATGCTGTCTGGTCCCGCCGCTTTCCCCCGCTTCATTTTTCCAATTGCTATACTTATTTCTTCGATTGAAAAGTCCGAAACTTCCTCCTCGAATAGACCAGCTGTCGGCACGATATCACGTGGAAACTGTTTGTTAAGCAACTCTTTGTAGTATTCAAGCCACCGGTCACAAATTTCCTTTTCATTTGTTAGTAAGCGACCGTCTGCGTTTTTGATGTATTTCGGCGAGGTTATTTCCATTGAATTTTTTCTCCTCTGTGCAGCGAGCTTAAAAATATTTGGCATTTTAGTACTGTACGACGTTTGAACTTCTGTCGGAAGCACGATTTTATATAAAGCTGAAAAGTAAAAGGGTGCAATAAATACAACAACCTATCTTATGCATATCGAAGTCTTTAAATTACCTGCATCCCAATAAAAATTCGTACTCATTAGCATAAGTTGAACCCTTTAACCGATTGTCTAACCTCTAATCTGTGCTCAATTCCAAACTATTATAGTTAATGTCTTCTTGTTTTGATTTTGTTACTTCCTTCATTGTAAAATTGATTTATATACACCGACGCTATAACTAACACCGCAGGAAGCAACTTCGAACAGGTGTTGCAAGGTGATTTCACTCGTTCACGCCATGTGAAAGGAATCCTTAGTAAAGCAATTAATCCGTTGTAGAGGCTATTAAAAATGTATCTGCAGCAATTGAACACAATTGAAGGATTGGATGGTCTGATCTAAGCCTGAACCAGTTAACCGCAGTGTATAGACTGCGGATGGGCTCACCAGGAAGTTGAAAATGTTCATTAGAATTCTACTCACATGCGAGAGGAGGTGCACTTTCTGAATCTCATTACGTGAAAATCGTGCTTATACATAGCCGCTTTATATAGATCATCAGTAAATTAATTCCAATTATAGTAGGAAGGATTAAAAAAATAAAAATTAAAGGCTCTAAACAATAGCGCCGGAAAGAATTCATTAGATGCGGAAAGCCAACCGGTTGAAGTATTTAGTTTTCACCACCTTTCGTTGAACTGTCAATTTGTAAGGACAATTCGTGGAGACCATGTTCAATCAAAACATTGAAACCAACAATTATATGTTGTTGATTTATGGCACTACTTAAATAGTAATAAATATGCAATTAACTGTGAGTGCGCAGACAGTGGTTTCATTGATTAAATTCATGTAAGCAAATGTATGGCTATGTGAGAGAGGAAAGGTCCAAGAATAGGAGTTAGACAACTTTCCTGCATAATTAGTTCGTTGGCAATGGGTTGCCTTGAATCTATCTATTAGAACCCAGTCAGTGAAATGTAGATAAACATAGTAATCGTAAGTATTTGCAACCAAATTGAATAAGCAAAAACAATGATATTGCGGATTCGTCAGATGGTAGGAGCTGTCTTGAATGGTCACAAAATCGTCTGGGACCAGTTGTCAACTGTTGGATTTATTGATGGCGATAAGTTCTTGCATTGTTAAGGTATTAATGAAGATATTTCTTTTTTAAAAAGAGAGCCTAGAATAAATCTTACTTACTAACTTTAGGTGGCGCTACAGTCCGGGGTGGACCTGGGCCTCAGTGAACAAGCTTCTCCAGCTAGCTCGATCCCTGGCTAGCTGCCTCCAGTTTCGCACTTCGGTGTTGGTTGTTCTTTTTGCTTGACAGCATATACTTGGTCTTGCCCTCATTGACCGCTAAACCCATTTTCGCCGCTTCCGTCTCAATACTCGCGAAAGCGCCACTGACATCACGCTGCTTTCTCCCGATTATGTCAATATCGTCGGCGTATGCGAGTAGTTGGACGGACTTTTGAAAGATAGTGCCTCTTGTGTTTGCTCGTGAGTTTTGCACTATTCTTTGAAGTACGATGTTAAAAAAATCGCATGACAGCGCATCGCCTTGTTTAAATCCTTTCTGGACATCAAAGGTCTCGGTGAGATCTTTACCGACCTTGATGGAGCAGCGTGCATTCTCCATCGTCATCCTGCACAGACGGACGAGTTAGGCAGGGATGCCAAAACTAGACATTGCTCTGAATAGCTCGTCTCTATAGATGCTGTCATACGCGGCCTTAAAATCGATGAATAGGTGGTGGGTATCGATCTGAAGCTCATGGGTCTTCTCCAAGATCTGCTATAGTGTGAATATCTGGTCGGATGCTGGACTTTCCTGGCCTGAAGCCACACTGATATGGACCTATCAAGTTGTTGACGGCGGATAAGATCTTATATGCGATGTTAAGGAGACTGATGCCTCTGTAGTTGGCGCAGTTCAGAGGGTCTCCTTTCTTGAGAATTAGACAAACAATGCTGAGGTTCCATTCATCGGGCATACTTTCGTCCGACCATATTTTACTGATGAGTTGGTGTATGCTCCTTACCAAGTCATCGCCTGCCGCTTTGAAGAGGTCGACAGTCAGGCCATCCGATCCAGCAACTTTGTTGGACTTAAGCTTCGATATGGCTATCTTCACTTCATCCAGGTCGGGTGGACGGAATTGTTGGTCATCATCGTCCAGGCTGAAAGGTTGATTCTGCCTGACAGCGGTATTTGGTCCGTCATCGCCGTTATACAGTCTGCAGAAATGATCTTTCCAAATCCTCAGCATCGACTGCGATTCTACTACGATGTTCCCTTGTTCATCTCTACAGGCTTCGGTTCGGGGTTTGTTTCCGCGGCATGTTATTTTTAGCTTTTGGTAAAACTTCCGAACCTCATTCCTGGAGTAGCATCTCTCAATTTCCTCGATCGTGCGCTTCTCATGCTCTTTCTTCCTCCTCCTGAGAAGCCGGTGCTCGTCCTCCTCTTCCGCTCATAGAGCTCATGAGCAGCTCTGGTCTTTCTAAGCAGCGCCGCGTTATATGCATCTTGCTTAGCTGCATGTGCTTGCCGGCATTCATCATCGAACCAGGGGTTTCGTTGTGGTGGACGAGTGAAACCCAGCACATCAGGAGCGGCATCTCTGATGGCGTTTTGGCAGTGTTTCCAATGGTCTTCGATGCTTGATGCTGGCATTGGACCTCTTAAGAGATTAAGAGACACTCGATCGGAAAAGGACTTGGCGATCTCTTGCGATTGTAGCCGTCTGACGTCGAATTTTCTCACAGCATTAGTTTTTCTTGGCGTAGTTTGGGATATCCGAAACCGTACCTTGGCTACAACAAGGTAATGGTCCGAGTCGATGTTAGCTCCTCGGAACGTACGGACATCCATAATGCTGGAGGAGTGTCTTGCGTCGATCGCAATGTGATCAATCTGGTTGACTGTTGATTGATCAGGAGTTCTCCAAGTCCCCTTGTGTATGTCGAGATGTGGGAACCGCGTGCTAGCCACGACAATATTTCGCCCCGCCACAAAGTCGATTAGCCTGAATCCGTTATCGGAGGTGTTGCTGTGCAGGCTATATTTTCCCATTGTTCCACCAAAGATACCCTCTCTTCCTAGCTTTGCATTAAAATCACCGAGGACAATTTTAATGTCATAGCTAGGGCATTGCTCGTAGGTCTTGTTGAGGAGCTCGTAGAAGGCATCCTTGGTGTCGTCATCTTTCTCCTCTGTGGGGGCATGCGCGCATATAAGGCTTATGTTGGCGAATTTAGCCTTGATGCGGATTGCTACGAGGCGCTCGCTCACATTCCGGAAGCTCAGGACTTCTTGCCGTAGTAGATGTCGCAGTTTTTTATCCTCTTTTTGTCCGGCCCATCCCATTGCATTTCTTGGATGGCGGTTATGTCTGCTTTGCAGCAGTCTAGGGCCTCCGCTAGTTGCTCGGCTGCACGTGGTCTATTAAGGGATCTAATATTCCACGTGCATATCCGAAGCTCATTGTCCTTAAACCGTTTGCGTGGGTTGTCAACAGTAGATCCGTCCATATCCGAGGCTTGTTGATGCTTCGTAACTTAGTTTTTTTTTTAAATGGCCGGGCAGTTACCCCGGCGGCACAACCCCCAACCTGCAGGACCAGTTCCATTTTGAGTGCCCCTAGGATGAGGGGTCGGTTGCACCGAAGCCAGTAACCCGTTCCGGGATGTGAGCGCTGCCGTTGGCCCTTATAGGGCTCGTCCGCCACCATCTCTTTTCCAAGACCCTGACTAAGTCCTGGAAATCCTTTCCGGCCTGATCTCCAAATATGTCGGAGTAGTCCGGATAAGGTCTTGTTTTGTTTTTCCGACACTAATCCTGGTTAATGGCGCAGGAAACTCTCCATTTGCTTTCTTCACTTCGCAACCTCTAGTGAGATTCCCAGATGGCGCCACGGGGAGGCGTGAAGTAGGACTTATTAGCAGAGCTGCAAGATGTTCGGCTGCAGAGGCTCATTCTCGTCTTTTTAGGAACCAGCACCTGTCGGAAGATGCTACTACTACAAGGCCTTATACTAATCGTTGCCATTGCAATAAATCACACTTACCAATAACAGACTTTTACGCCACTGAGGGAGGGTTGCTATGATTTGTCCAGTTAAAATCGACCGGCCGTAGGTCCTGTTGAGTGGTGAAACCACCGGTAGTTTATACAGGTACCGTCGGAGTTAACAGGCCTCCGACAGGTTACAGTCCAGGCCTGACTTGTTGAGGAAGACCTCCTCGTAGGAGCGTCACAGTGGCTGTACTTTAAACCTAAAACCCAGGTAGGATGCACCAGCTAGTCTCACTCGATGTAGAGTTGCAACAAGTACTGAATGCTAAGAGCTAAGGTGGGCCTCGACTCATACCGAGGGAGGAACCTGTGCCCTAAGCATAGGTTCCGAGTTGACGGAGAATGATGGCAAGAGGTATCCTTGCTTCCATGGGCATCACGTGAATTTAAGCCTACATGGACAGGTTTTCACGTAAACCATGAGAAATGCAGTTCCTTCAATTATTTACCCCTACCTATAAGATTTATACATTCTACCGGCCGTAGCATCAGTGTCTTTTCACTCTACATGGCCTAGCCATCCCAGCCGTCTGATGCACATCTTTCTAAATAGGTCGATGTCTGTGAACAGCTCATATACGAGTATGTAGTTCCTCACTTATTCTTCTCGCTTTTATCCAATTGCTTGCTTTCTGTTGTCTCTGTGACCACATTTCTTTCCTCGAACTGATTGTGTCGAACATCAGACTTGGGTGCAGGGATAATCGATTTCGCATTTTAACCGCAGTTGAAGTTCTGGTGTCATTGCATCAGCATGTCCATAAGACCAGTCAAAGGACAGCCGGGCGCCGGGTCACCAAAGCTCCAGTGCATATTGTATAAAAGTTCACTTTATGAATAATGAATATCAGGGAGAGAGAGATTGATCAGTTCCTCTAGAGTGAAGATAGGCTTGCTAGGGAAAGTCCCATGCTGGCAAGTCTGGAGTCTCTGATAAAAGCAGCAAAAATGTTTTTTTCATTAGACAACCGACGTAAAGGATATTGTTGGCCTTCTAACAGGCATGTAGGTCCAAAAGACCCTTCTCCGTGGTAAGCCCCGTGTCTTGCCAAAAGCTTTTATACTGCCGGAAGGGCAACAACGCCTTGGGGGCTTTAGAGATAACATTTATAGTGCGTAGACGGGTGTCATCCTGTCAAATACGTAGCTTTTTTGGAATATTGGATGCTAATGTCTTTGAGCACTAAATAAGTCAGATCAGTCAGTTTCTTCTTTCTCGGCGATCACATCTGACTGCCTGCGCTTAAGACGTGAAAGTCAGTAGATCCGAGCCAACAGAAAATACAGCTACACCATCCATGTATGCTTGTGCATGGACGTCAAAACTATGTGCGCGTTGAGTAGTAATTCGACGGTCCCTTGCAGGCATTCCATATACTTAGGCAAGGCTTTAAATTTTGCGTTCTCTTTGCGTATTCTTTCTTGTCAACTAGATTTTGAATCACATCTTCGCTAGCTCTTCTTCATCATTAATCACGTAGCATCTTACATAGAAGATGCACTCGCAAGTCGGTTTCGCGTACATGAACATGGATCTCGACCATTCTCCCCATACTCTTCAATATTAAGGAACTCAGACTCATCGATCTTAAGGTCTTGACAAGCGTGTAGTCAGTTTGCTTTTCCGATCTTCGGTATAAAAACTACTCTTACTGCTCGTCAGAGTTGCGGTATGTAATGGATTTTCCAATAAGGACTTGACAAATTGGCTTGAAGTACAATCAAAACATTTATGAATGGAACTCGACTTCGTTCATATGGCCACCGCGGGTCCGTTTGCACCGGTCGATTTGTTGGACCCAATTTTCAACGACTCGGCCACACATTTCGGCCGAAACGGCCGCTATTTCGCGTTCAATGTAGGCTCCGAGCTCTTCCAACGCTCACCATATTTACTCTTCAATAAATCGATTGTAACGTGTGCTGTGTGGCTTATGGCACCATCCTATTGAAACCACATGTCGTCCAAGTCCATGTCTTCCAATTCGAACCAAAAACATGACGAGATAACGCTGACCATTCACAGTAACGTGGCGATTGTTATCGTCGACGAAAAAATATTGCCCAATAACGCCGCCGGCATGCAAACCGCACCAAGCAGTTATTTTTTGTGGATGAAGTGGTGATTCATGAAGTACATGTGGAGATTTACCCGACCAATAACGCATATTTTGCTTATTGACCAATCCATTGAGCCAAAAATGAGCTTCGTCACTGAAGTTGATTTTACGATGAAATTCACCATCTCGGAGAACGTACGTCTCTTCAAACGGTCCATCGGCTTCAATTCTTGAGTCAGCTTGATCTTGTATGGGTGTAAACCAAGATCCTTCCGCAAAATACGCCATAATGTGGTCTGAGCGATGCCCAATTCTTGAGAACGCCGTGGAATTGACTGATTTGGATCGTTTGCTACGAACGCCTGAAAGGCAGTGATATTTTCGACACTTCGACCAACCCGTTGTCTCACTGACACGGCAACATCACACAACGAATATGTAGAATCAATTGTTTGCACTAAACTTGTTATTGCCTGTCTACTAGGGCGAGAATGACGACCGAAAATTGGAATAAACGCTCTTAAAGTTGCAGTCACCGACTCCGAATTTCGGTAGAAAATTTTTATAATTTGCAGACATTACTCGTTCGTGTACTTTACCATGATGAAAATGTTGAGTTTACTGAATAAATTGAAAACTGAATATTGAAAACCCGATATGTCAGTGTGTTCACCAGTGCCTTTCTCCTTAGAGTTACCAATAGCTGTCATCATTTTGTAGCATATCTCAGTACGAGTATGTGCTATCGGTGCCAGGCACCTTGAAGTCGCCAAAGGAAGCAATAACAGCAGCCTCATTCGTCTCCAAGATATTCAGCCAAGGGATGTGGTTTTGCTCGGCTTTTGTTGATAGGAGCGAGTTGTAGGCTGGTTCTGATTGGTAATCTGAGAATTGACCCAAACGCATTAGACGGAGGATCTCTCTCAGTGACTCCAGCCTGGCGAATCTTCCCTTTTTGAGGACTTTCACCAGTCTTTTAGGAAGAACTCTACAAAATAAAGCAGATTTCCTACTGAGCTATTTGAAACAGCAATAGATCAACAAACGTATCAATGCATATATATGATATGTCTAGAGATCTGACACGATGCATGAATTCTCATTGTATGTCCGATTCAAAAGAAGGAAGGAACAGCATTTTGATTGTTCGAAAATCAGAGGAATAAGTCTCCAAAGCATCGCCTGTAAGATCTTTCTCCCATGTTATGCAAGCGTCTAAGATTATTAATGAACAATCAGGTTCGACCATACTAGAGTGGCCGAAATGGGTCTGAAGGTAAAGGCGGATAATCAAACTATATATACTCGTATGCTGTTATCAAAAAACGAAAAACACCACTGGCAGCTTGATAAAACGTCATCATCGACTTTCGCCTAGTCAGGGATCTAGGGATCCAACGTCTGAGCAGCCATATCAGGCGTCACTGCACCGACCCAATGAGTACAACCTTTACATATTGCACAGATGAGGAGGTCTCAACCAACTTGTTGTGCAAATTGAGGCAACTGACAAAAATTGAACTAACTGAACTAAGAAGCTCGTTGACTATATTGTAGCGCCACTTCAGCAAGCAACTAAGTAACTAAAAAAGTATGTGCAAATCTAACAATCAGCAGTGATGTATTAAAGCGTCTCTTCAGTAACAGTTACCTCTTGTATTAAATGCAAAAAGGCGCGTTTAATTTCTAGACGTCTTTACCAATTCAAGGTGTCTATTAAAGAGACTTGCATTCGATTTATAAAAATCAAGTTGACTACCAACGGCTTAGTGTTGAAGGATCTACATACGAGTACCTGTGACGAATTGTATAGGTAGCATAGATACATGTTTCAGAGGAGAAGTCGTTTAAGTTGGAAACACGATAGAAACAGATCGAAGACTAGTTCTACAACTACAGTGCTGTTTATAAACACTGGTTTGAACCACGGAACTATTGGTTCGTCAATGTCGTACTTTTTGGTGTAATTGCACATACATACCTTAAACCTTAAGAACGAAAGCCTCACACAGCCTAAAACAAGGAATTTGTTAAGTTTTTTTCTACCAGATTATGTGGCGTAGTCTTGGAAAACAATTTGAGCCTTAAAGCATCTTGCCTTTGACACAGAAAATGAGTCTTTAAAGACCTGCATACATGGCTAGCATTCTCAGTGTTATCACTGGCACTTGCACTTCATACATCCTACGATGTAATCACTTTAAGATACTCGTTATTTTCAAGTGATTCGCACCAGTTTTCATTAACATACATCTTCCTACTTACACTTACGAATGCCCCCATGATGATCATTTGCCACAAAACTTTCATCTACATAGATTTTTGCATTAGCCGTGTTCTAAGGTCACTCAACTTTCCATCACTTACCAGAAGATACGTATTGTTGGAGTAAAACTTCAATTATTTCCCCTACAGGGCCACATGTAAGATAAGAAACCCCTTAAGATTCATCTGCGGACAGGAAGCAATCTAAGCTGGACCTTTTACTATAGGAGTAAGAGAGTAGTTTGCATATTTTTAGTTTATTGACGGTCTAATGTAATTCCGACATAAGAACCTTCGCCTTCTGCTATTGGCATTCGCTTATGCAATCCGTTGATTCATGGCCAATATGTTGGCATTAAGATCGCCCGCTGTGATATTATGAGAACCATTTCTAAATGGGTTTTGCAGGTTTCTACTCCTATTTGTTGTAGATAGATACACGTGGTGACTCGTAGGGGACTCGGGGGACTCGTTGAGATTCTATGTAGCCGTGTGTATTTCTAATGGGATTTCGAAGAAGGATATGCTTCTGATGTTCAATGGACAGATAATGATATCAATTGCACTTAGAAACTGGGTATGGAGGACCACATGCTGTGAGGTATGTGCAATAGTACTCGTACCTTCATGTGTGGTATGCAATGTGCTCGTAGTTCTAGAGAAATTGTATTTGAATATCAATTCCCGCCTTTATCTGACTGGAAGACCATTAAGCATAATGCTTCGCATTCGATTACTTTTCTTAGATTTCCCTCTGTATCACCAGTCAATATTTTACATGAATTAAAACGAATTGGTCTTTGAGCATAGAAATGGATGCCGTAGATACACGCTAATTTATCTGCAACCAACCGTCAGAGAAACGATAACAGACACTGAACATAAACCGGTTCGGTCCGTCTAATTATTGATATACAGAGGAAGATAAAAGCGACAGTGACAAGTAGTTTCATTCCAAAACATTCCTAAATCACATTTGTATCTGAAAGTTTTGCTTGCATACTTTCGGGGATGCATAACATTTTGCTTTTTGAAAATATTTTCGCAATGAGCGTATTATTATCTTTTCAGCATGACGCACTACACGAACTGATTTTCTGAAAAAAATTGCGTCATTTGTAAATGATAAATAAAACAACGAGTTGTAGAGTATCTTGCCTCAATGAGTCGCCTTGGAATGTACTTAATGCCAGTCGATAGCAATTAAAAAATTACCTTAACCTTGGAGAACAATGAAAACTAACTATTCTGGCTCTGTTTTTGAAAAGCCTCTGCCTAAAGGGAAGCCCCGCATGGACTTTCCTACGAAAAAAATAGAGTTGTGGCGTTCCTTGCTACACGTTTTCAAACATCAACTCTATTCAAAAATTCAATCGGCTACCTCCCAAATAAGACGACTCGACGCAGGACATGGTGTTTAAGCTTTCTCAGGCGGCTCTTTTTATATCCAGGAAATGCCCACAGCAACCTTCTACGATATTTCAGTAGGTACAACGCATGCATACTCTACTCTTACACATTTGGCTATGGCCGAAGCATAAAACCGGTCAAAACGGGGCTGATCCACTTTGCAAAAAAAATCAAGATACTCAGCATATTTCCATTCAAACAAGTAACAGTCTCGGATAATGACTAATTCGATGTTGACGACCTAGACAAACGATTAAGGGACAACGATTTTAAGATCGTACGTGAAATATTCTGATCCTTAACAGACCATGTGCAGTCGAACAACTACCGGAGACCCTCGAGTTCTAAAAAGTAGAACCGCGTAGCCAATGAGCTGGCCTGCCTCGGATCCTTAGGAATAAATAAAGACAACTTGACAATGTCTTACGCAAAAGCGCTCTCTACCAGCAATGAGCAATGAGCTCACGAGGAAACTGTGGGTCATTTAGATTAATAAAGCCCATTCTTGGTTCCAAGCGATCAAAGTAGCAACCTGAGGAAGAACAAATGTCTTAACACTAACAAACATAATAACGGCACAGTGTATCATTGATCGGACAACGAAAAGTCTATATAAAGTCTATATAGGGTCAAAGTTCTATAGAGCAATTAACAAAAAACAAGAAAAACACTGTGGCGGTGGCAGCCCGGTATGGGCCATGGCCTAGCTTCTTGACACTCATTTGTGTTGCTCATGTTTTCATTTTAGTCACATCTGAGCGGGGCCTAACGGTTTATCGCCGAGTCCGAACGGCACTCCTTAGAAGCTTTTTCGTAGGCAATTTGACTTTCGGGAGTTTGCCATTGCCCGCCGAAAGGGTGATGGCGATTTGAAAAATTGTTGGTGACCCAGCCAGGAATCGAACCCAGACTGTCTGCGTGATAGTCCAATGAGCTAACTATCGCGCCATCGCCATCAACGTTTCTTTAAATAAGGAATAACGAAAACAGTGGTGTCCGAGTGAAGACAGCGCTAAAACTACCAAAAGTTGGAGCAACTAAACTCAAAAATGCGAAAAAGAAACTAGGCAAACTTACCAATAAGGATACCGCTTTCACCTCTTTGACTCTTTCAGTCGGGAAGACTGGATATGACAACAATCTGAATGATGTTAATGGCAAACTGAGTCTTCATCAACTGTATGAGCTGACAAATTTATTTACGAGTACTGATCTCTGTTTAGGAGGTTATCTCTGATTAATACAAAACCGCAGCAGGTAATAGATGAAAATCGGAATAACTACACGCTCGCAGCGAGCTTAAGACCTCTATGTCTGACTTCCTTTATATTAAACGCGATGGGGAGAAAAGCTCAGCTGCATGTGCAGTAGAGGTAGCATCTTCCGACAGGTGCTGGTTCTTTAAATAAAGAGAATGAGCGTTTGCAGCTCTGCTAATAAGCCCTACTTCACACCTCCCCGTGGCGCCATCTGGGAATCTCACTGGAGATTGCAAAGTGAAGGGGAAAAATGGAGAGTTTCCTGCGCCATCAATCAGGAGTATATGGACCAATGGCAGCACTCACATCCCGGAACGGGTTACTGACTTCGGTGTAGTCAACCCCTCGTCCTAGGGGCATTAAAAATGGAACTGGTCCTCCAGGTTGGGGGTTGTTCCGCCGGTGTAACTGCCCGTCCATTTAAAAAAAAACAACAAGTTACGAAGCATCAACAAGCCTCGGATGTGGATGGATCTACTGTTGACAACCCGCGCAAACTATTTAAGGACAATGAGCTTCGGATATGCACATGGAATGTTTGATCCCTTAATAGACCACGTGCAGCCGAACAACTAACGGAGGCCCTAGACTGCTGCACAGCAGAAATAACCGCCATCCAAGAAATGCTATGGGATGGGCCGGACAAAAGAGAATCATCACATTGCGATCGACGCAAGACACTCCTCCAGTATTATGGTCGTCCTTACGTTGCAAGGAGCCGATATCGACCCGGACCATTACCTATCGTAGCCAAGGTGCTATTGCGGATATCCCAAATTACGCCAAGACAAACTAATGCTGTGACGAAATTCGCATCAGACGGCTACAATCGAAAGAGATCGCCAAGTCCTTTTCCGATCGAATGTCTATTAATCCCTTAAGAGGTCCAATATCGCCAGCATCAACCATCAAGGACCATTAGAAACACTGCCAATCAGAGATGCCGCTTCTGATGTGCTGGGTTTCACTCGTCTGTCACAACGAAACCCCTGGTTCGATTAGCTTAGGACGGCCTGACTGCCGAGCTCTTCAAAGCGGCAGGTGTTGACTTGGGAAGGAGCATACACCAATTCATCTGTAAATTATGGACGGACAAAAATATGCCCGTTGAATAGAACCTCAGCATTGTTTGTCCGATACTTAAGAAAGGAGACCCTCTGCCATATTGTATGAACGTCTGAAGCCCATTGTCAACATCCTGATAAGCCCATATCAATGTGGCTTTTGGCCAGGAAAGTCCACCATCGATCAAATATTCACACTACGGCAGATCTTTGAGAAAACTCACACCGATACACACCACATATCCATCTATCTTAAGGCCGCGTATGACAGTATCTATAGAAACGAGCTATATAGAGCAATGTCTAGTTTTGGCATCCTTGCCAAACTCGTCCGTCTGTGCAGGATGACGATGGAGAATGCACGCTGCTCCATCAAGGTCGGTAAAGATCTCACCGAGACCTTTGATGTCCAGAAAGGATTTAGACAAGGCGATGCGCTGTCATGCGATTTTTTCAACATCGTACTTGAAAGAAAAGTGCTAAACTAACGAGCAAGCACAAGAGGCACTATCTTTCAAAAGTCCGTCCAACTACTCGCATACGCCGACGATATTGACATAATCAGGAGAAAGCAGCGTGATGTCAGTGGCGCTTTTGCGAGTATTGAGACGGAAGCGGCGAAAATGGGTTTAGTGGTCAACGAGGTCCAAGTATATGCTGTCAAGCAAAAAGGACAACCAACACCGACGTCTCGGGCAGAACGTCACCTTCAACAGATATAACTTTGGCGTAATTAAGGACTTTCTCTACCTAAGCTCCGCTATAAATACAGACAACGACACCAGCGCTGAGATCAAGCGAAAAATAAGTCTTGCCGCTGTTTCTTTGGCCAAAGAAGGCACACAAGTAGCAAAGCCATCTCTCAGACAACAAAAGTTACCCTTTATAAGACCTTAATAATGCCGGTCCTGCTCTATGGCGCAGAGGCATGAACATTATCAAAAATGGATGATGGTGCTCTTGGTTGCTTCGGGAGAAAAATTCTTCGGGCGATCTTCGTTCCCATCTGCATTGAAGGAGAATGGAGGAGGACCAGAAGAAGAGTGAAGATCCAAAAACTGAGATGGCTGGGTCATGTAGAACGAATGAACACCAATGCTCCGGTCCAAAAAGTCTTCAAATCCGCCCGCGAGGGACAGCGCAGTGGAGGAAGACCGCGACTCAGGTGGCGCACGCAAGTGGAAGGGGACCTCGGCCAACTTAGCGTGCGAAACTGGAGGCAGCTAGCCAGGGATCGAGCTAGCTGGAGAAGCTTGTTCACTGAGGCCCAGGTCCACCCCGGACTGTAGGGCCACTTTAAGTAAGAAAGTAACCTCTTACACCTCTCTTACTGCTTTTCACTTTCCACTTTTCATTTGCAAAGGAATCTTTCTCATGATTGTGATGAATTCTTACATATGTAACTCCTCTTTACAGGGACGCTTCAAGGACGAAATCGATAACTATCGATGCATCACTTAAATCTCCTGCATTGCTAAGCTGCTGTGTCAAATACTTTGTGCGCTTTTGAACGCGGGTAGGAGTTGATGTGATCGCTATGATCTCAACAAAGCCTTTGATAAAATCTCTCTGTCAAACTGGAGGCTCTACGCTTCCAATCAACTTTTGCAAGTAGGATTAAGTGCTACCACGAACTTATGTCAATAAAGACTCTCGTGGAGTACCTCAAGGTAGCCATCTTGGGCCCTTATTATTAATTCTTACATTTAATTATGTAGCCTCTGTAATCAAATTTGTAGATATACAAATCTATGCTGAGGACATAAAGACAGACATATCTCATCTCACGCTGATTGTTTCCACTTCAGGCATTTCCTCAAGCTCAAGTGCCACTCTTAAGCGTGTTAACTTTTCCTCACACCTATTCAATTTTAAATCAACCTGTCCGCTTGATAACTAAATTACGTTATACCATAAAAAAGGGAATTTCACTCCTGATCTTACCAAGTTCTGGTCTAAGGAAACCCTTATATCACTAAATTCTTTAAGATAACATTTGTCCACCCTTTTCTTGAACAGGCTAGCTAAGTTTGGTCACCCTTTTACACAACATACAATTTTACGTGTAGAAGCTGTTAACTGTTACTGATTAACCTTACGAGGACTTCCCTGGAGTTGTAACATGAACTTACCCCCTCACATTCATTGAACATGGATGGTATTGCAAATGCTCGTAGTATGAAGAGAAGTGGCTACGTTCCGCTTGGTAAATATATAAAAAAAAAATCTGCCTTAACACACGTTTCTTTGCCTCTGTTGAGGAATGTTTTGTAGATTTTCTATAGCCCATCTAATGTTACATCTTGAAAGTGCACTTTTAAACAAATGTGTACACGCCTACATTTCTGCTTAAAACTCCCATCTTAGCATTCCTCTGATTATCTTTGCAAATGACCCATCCCATTGAACTAAAATCGCCTCCAAACAAATAACATTATTTGGTTTTGCTTATGGTCTCGCACCGATCTCTCCCACCCGCATTCCATGAAGGATCCCAATTCAAATGCGCGCACCAATTCTATTCCAAAACAATGATGATGATCCCATTTCGATAGTGAGTCTTTAGCTTTGCCTTAGTCCTCTTGGGTGTTCCATTACCTTACTAGAGGCGTGCACCTTCCCTCTGGCGTGGCAGCCAGCAGTGGCGATAATCGATGCTAAATTCACTTCAATTAGCTATTTGCATTCATACATTTGGTTTGGAGTATGAGGAAGGTGCATCAGAGCGGAAATGTTTCGAATCTTTTCTACCTTCCATGGGATAATACTGATAAAACTGTTTAGAATGGTACACATCTGGACGGCGCTGCTTTGTGTCTCCAATAGAAAATTGGATTCTATCCAAATAGGATACTCATATCGATGCATGAACAAACAAATACGAATACGAATACGAATACGAGGTCTAAACTAGAAACAGGAAACAATCAGAGCATAGATTCCAATCTTATTTGGTACTCGGAACGATGTTCGCTGCAATGAACGCTGCGACCAATGCGACGTGGCCACTAAGCAATCTTGAAATATCTTCCCGCAGGAGAAACAAATTGAAATCATGTTAAGCGAAAGGTTGGGCTGGATGGCTTGGCTTCGATTTGGGATTCACCAGATCCAATAGATTTAAGAGATTCACCAGAGTTGGCTATGCGATTCTCTTTCAAATATGGTTCTGTGAAATTTGTCGACACTGACTGGGGTTTGGCCAGAATGTGATGATTGTCGGTTTGTTGCAGAAACTCAAGCATTATTATGTGAGAACCTGTGCACTTTGCAATTGGAATTGACTCTACAGATACTATGAGATACGAGTATCGATGCAATGCAACAATGTTTCTAACTTGACATAAATGGGTTGGCAACACTTTGAGAGTAACCATATCGTATGGATATGTGAATAATTTATCCAGTCGGAATGATAATACTGCCTTTTGGAGGTTTTCTAGCGGATCGGTCTCATGCTGAACGAAGTTGACAAAGTATTTGCTCTTTGAACTGATGGATTAGACGTTTGTTTGTTCAGATTTTGGTTATATCTCCATTTGGGAACTGAGATGATGCCTATAGAATGGACCATGAATGCAATCTATTCCCAAATATGCATTTTTCAAGTTTCCTTCTTGAGCAGATTATTAGAAAGGTTGTACCACTTCTTTCATTTCTAAGTGAGGTATATCCCAGTATTCAACCACTGCCAAGGTATTTTGAAGTCGGCAGATACTCCCCTGTTCATTTCATGTTTTGTTTTTGACCATAATGGGTGTAATATTCAAAGATAGTAATAGCCGGGGCTACCAACATGCATGTTTCCCAAGTCTTATTGATCGATTCTGGGAAGTCGCCTACGTGCTAAACTACACCTTTCAAGCTTCAACCACTCTCCCCGCAGGACTGAAAGGTGATCTTTAGTGTCCAAAGCAGTGTATAGTAGAAAATTTCGCTACTAAATGTCCAAGCGTCTATGGAAGAGATCAATCCATGGTTCTAATTGCCCTTCGTAGTGCTGTCCACCAAGCTTGCGACCTGGTCATTGCAATCATTATTCTTCTTTGATTTCAATGACTGTCGCCTCTTCGTTACTAGAAGATCTCCTATAATTGACTCTCTGCATCTCGTCCACAGAAAATATTTTTTGCAACAGTTACAATAGGGCAGTTACATTGCAGAACTCCATTATACGTGATAGAGAGCCCAATACGGCAGTGTGGCCCAAGTCAAGACATTTGAAACATGTGATTAGAACGAAGAACTGTTACCGGATGCGGCAGTTCACCCATCTAATTTTGATTCTGCCTGACATTAACATTATGTGAGTTCTACTAACCGACAAGCTTATTGTCGCAATTTGGATACATCCATTGGCGTTTCTCAGGCTAATTGTGTCTCCATTGGTTATGGTATTGAGCTTGTATTACTATATGGCTGATTCTCAGATCTCCTTATATCTACATCGGGCATTCGATGTCCTTTACTCCCATGCGTATGAACCCGAACCTACTCACCGATGCCAATGCCAGCACAATTTTCTTGCTCAGAGTTTTTCTTTGGTGGGCCTTTGTTGTTTATGTAGTCACTTGTGGTTGGCTTGAGTCACAAGGTTTGGATACTGGGAAGTTTGGAGGCTTCCACGACTTTTTGCTCTGTGTTCCCGCTATAGAGCAGAGCTTTTGATTCCCATCACCTGAACTTGGTTTTTGCCTCCATTGCGAGTCTGGGATCTCTTCGTCCAGTTTTTGCCACGACGATGTTTGTAATGCACTAGTTTGTCAAATTACTTTTTTGGCCTTGTCCTTGGCCTTTATGGAAGACTTATAACACAGACAAGGCCTGCAAGGATTTCGACGGGAAGAGGTCGTTTGCATGACTCAAAAGCCTATAATGCCATTGATTTATACCGAGAACAGAATACTTTAAACGTCATCCCTCAAATACCATATTAACAGTCTTATTGATGGTAATACTCGATGGTAATACCCAGACGACGATGTCCTTCTAAGGTCCTTTATCCATTCGGTGGAAATGAATTCCTGAATTCGACTCTTTTGTTTTTCAACACTTTCCCAGGAAACGCTTCATATAAGGGGACATTTCGCACTTCCCGGACAAATTCTCAGATTCCGCCACATGATGTGGTTCATATCAGCAGAGTTGCAAGCTATTCGACTGCATTGGCTTTTCTCGTTATTTCTATATACCAACATCTGCCGGAAGATGCTACTAGTACTTTTCACACTCTACTTACGCTTAGATCTTAAGACTCAGTTGTTATCGTAGCTTAAGCTGTGCATTGTATAGTTACTGGAGGTTATTCAGTTCATGGAGAAAGATGTCGACTTCATGTGGGGTACCAGTATGTGCAATGTTGTAGTCCTTCCCAGCTTATGTTGTTAACTGAGAAGTTTAAAAGAGGCACAAGGCAATTAACTATTATTCTTCAAAGCCTTTACTACATTGCAATACAGGTTAAAATTACAAGCACGTGCTCGGCCAGTAGCAATGTACTAGCCTACGCCGCCATAAGGCTCACAATTAGCAGAGGTCCTCGACTGCTATCATGCAAACATCACTGCCATCCAGGCAGTGCAAAGTAAGTACCGGAGATAAAGAGGATGAAACCCCGTTTTCCAATAAGGACTTGACAACTTTTTTTTTAAATAAAACGCAAACGATTTGAGATATTTCAAAAACGTTATTATCGGCTTAAAGTACAATCAAAACATTTATGAATGGAAATCGACTTCGTTCATATGGCCACCGCGGGCACGTTTGCAGCGGTCGATTCGTTGGACCCAATTTTCAACGACTCGGCCACACATTTCGGCCGAAACGGCCGCTATTTCGCGTTCAATGTTAGCTCCGAGCTCTTCCAACGTCGTCGGCTTGTTGGCAAAAACCAATGACTTAATGTAGCCCCACAAAAAATAGTCAAGCGGCGTTAAATCGCACGAACAAGGCGGCAAATCGACTGGCCCATTTCTTGAGATAACACACTCACCATACTTACTCTTCAATAAATCGACTGTGACGTGTGCTGTGTGGCTTGTGGCACCATTCTTGAGTCAGCTTGATCTTGTATGGGTGTAAACTAAGATCCTTCCGCAAAATAAGCCATAATGTGGTCTAAGCGATGCCCAATTCTTGAGATCGCCGTGGAATTGACTGATTTGGATTGTTTGCTACGGACGCCTGAAAGGCAGCGATATTTTCGACACTTCGACCAACCCGTTGTCTCACTGACACGGCAACATCACACAACGAATATGTAGACTCAAATTTTTGCACTAAACTTGTTATTGCCTGTCTACTAGGGCGAGAATTACAACCGAAAATTGGAATTAACGCTCTTAAAGTTGCAGTCATCGACTCCGGATTTCGGTAGAAAATTTTTATAATTTGCAGACATTGCTCTTTCGTGTAAAACATGATGAAAATGTTGAGTTTACTCAATAAATTGACAGTGACAGTTTGATGATTAGTGAAAGAGTGCGTTCACAAATTAAATTGTCAATTTGACAAAGTTGTCAAGTCCCTATTGGGAATCCCGATACTACGAGTATGATATGATAGTTTCTTTAGGGGAATAACGGCGCTTAATCGGATGCAAATTTGCTATATCCAGCAGACTTAGGCAAGATGTCTGGAGCTTCCGACACGTGAGCGAGCGTCTTACGATAATAATATGCAATATAGAAAAATTTGTCAACATAAGCCTTATATGCGCTCATGCGCCTACGAAAGACAAGGACGACGCTACTTAAACAAGACATATGAGCAATGCCGCAAATACGACGTTAAAATCATACCTGTCCACAAAAACGCGATCTCCTTAGCTGAGTCAACAATAGAGCTGCACTCGTTAATTTCCTCAAAACCGATTACAAGATCTTTCCATCTGCCAACAACACCTTTGAAGAAATAAGACGAATAGTCACTTCTGCCAATCTCTGTTTCTTTGGATTAAGAAGATGATCAAAAAGCAAGGCCCTTTACCGAAAAGCTAAAGAACCTTGATGATCGCAATTCTTCTTTCCTACTTTAGGCCGCTGAAGCATGGACTCCATTAAAAGCAGATTAATACATCTTCAGTCGTTTCCTTTTTCCAACGACGAACTATACGAGTTGTACCGCGACATTCTCTAGACAGGAAACTATGCATAAGTCTCTTCAGATGGCTAGGACAACTAGAGTGGAAACCAATGGTCCTGCCCGCAGAATCTTCGAATCCAACTCAGAGGAGGAAGACCTCACGTATAAAGAGATCCAAACACCTAAACAGATTTAGAATACGTAACTGGAGGCTTAAGACCGGGCTAACAGGAGAGACTTGTTACTTAGGGCCCAGGTTAACCCTGAACTGTACTATAATAAAGAATTCAAAAGGTTAGGGCGAAGTCTGTGGATAGAGTGGAGAGCCAAGACCTTGATTCACACAGGACAGGACTGAGAGGCAACTCATTAGCATTCTCCAATTAAAGGTTCTAACGTTCTTAACCCTCTCAAAGTATTTCCGTTCTTCACAAAGCCATTCGATCACTGTTGAAGTTACTCCTGTGAATAAGTGATTACGGGTTTCGCCTGTCCTATCCTATCATCAGACGAATCTTTTCAACAAGAGCATAACTCTACCTCACTCCCGACATTGTTAAATTTAACAAGTGGAACTGTTGCAGACCTCCTTCATCACCACATCTTTTACCTACGATAACCTCAAATATCAACTAAAAAGCTCACTACCCTTAAATTGTATTAACACCTAACTCGGTGACATTAAGGATATGCTGCTTGTATCTAACATGCAAAACACCGTGCCATGTACAACGTGCGAATGAATTCTTAAACAATAGAACCTTTTGCTTCATTACCACGTAAGGTCTATGATATGTAACCCTAGGTACCACTGCCAGTTACGACGATGAGCCATCCCATCAAGGAATCAGATATTAAATGAAGCGTTAAGTAGAATCCATGTTGCATAGCTTGTTCAGCACCTTATTCGATTGTGATCATCACGAGGAGCGATGTTCCCATTTTTTGCACTCTCCTCTTCGGAACTGATCTACGACGAGTGGTGTGCACAAAGTCAAGATGCCACCATTTCATGGCCATTTACCACTAAACCAATTAAGTGTAATCTCAATTAAAAATCTCAAGTCATTATACGAGTACCGGCTGCTCACAGTACTAAAACAAAAACAACAGGAGATATCTAGTATCCATACCTAGTTACACCTCTCCTAGCCCTTGTCTAGCATTTGATGAAGAAGATTCCTTCGTGGCCGGGACCAATCAGAACATTAATTATTTAGTATATCGTCTCAAGCTATGTGAGTCTTGGTCTTTCTGTACTCTAGTGATGATCATGGAACAAGCATTGTTACACTACACGAGTAGTACATGGAATTGGACGAGAGAAAGAGGTCTCATTAAGGGAACACGCTTTTACTGGAGCACTTTTTATGGCAGCTTCCTTCCCATTATGTTGTCGTCCAGAGACGATTCGATGGCGAAAAGTATGCCATTGCTTGTTGGATTGCACACAAGTGCTCTAGTCCAACATAACTGAAGAATTTTAAGCATTCGCATTGAATTGCCAATCGATGTAGTTCTTGATCTGGATGTGGATGTGGATTTGGATTTGGATTTAAAGCGGAAAATGTTTATCTAAGTGAAGGTGCGCACAAAAAGTGCCCATCGCAATTGTTGTTTCGGTTTGAGTTGGGAATTTCCAGCTGGACGTGGGGAATTGGATTTGCTGAAGAGGCCAATCTGATCTGGGGAGACCAGGAAGTATCTAAATGCCAAGTATTCGGGTCAGACTTGAGGTTGGCAATGGCATTAGTTGGATTTTTTTTCTTTTCTCATATTGGGTCTTTGATTGATTCTTTGTTGAGGAATCGACGTTACTACCGATGCGGGATCTAATGGTTGCTTGTCAGTTTTTTTCCATTAGAAGTCACGTAAATTGGTATTGATGTGAGGATAGGTACTCTCGTTACAAAGCAACGTATATAGGTCTAAAATAGTAGAATGTAACTGTACTCTTAATGTGTTTAATTGTTTATTGTTTTATAATAGCTTGACTCACGTAAAATCTCAAGCACACACATCCCGATAAGCACATAGCCGAGTTTGATGGAAGGCGAAGTAAGTGGAGCAACATAAAGATGAAAGGGAGCGCTAGGAGCTTTGATAAATACGGAACATATCGTTTTTGTATAGTTCGCAGTATTATTTCATAAAATGTTAGTACGTGGTCCTTTGTCCATGGTATAAAGGCGAAAGTATCACGAAAATTTGTAACAACTTTCGATTGGAGGAGCTAATGAAACTTAACAGTGACCTATAGGCAGCCAGCAACATACGTCACTGTGAAGGTCCTCTTTTTTGACCAAGATATTATATAAAGACAACGCGTCTATCAGCGTGTAAGTAGGAGTGATAGGCGTTATGTACAGTAGCATCAGAACAAAAGTTTAATGCACAACGGAAATAATCGGAAAATTCCAATTTAAAGTTGAAGTGCATACTTTAGATCATTATTTGTTGGTAACATGTAAGGTTTTCTATTGAAGTGCTAATGGATAAGTTGACTGTTGCTAAAGGGTCTTGCAATAAGGACACTCGGTTTTGTTGTTGAGTTCGAGTTAGTATGGAATGCAATGTTGTTTAAATACACGCTGCAGCTTTGTTTGGTGGCACATATTTGGAAAGTCCAAATTTCGTCAACAAAAGTCGTCTTTAGCAATGAAGCCAATTTTTAGATGAATGGATGTGGAAAGAAGCAAAATTGTTGCATTTGGGTTGATAGTACAGTACACGAAAATTAAGTGCATTTCGAGAAAGTCAATGTTTAGTACAAATTTTGAATTGGCGATGTCATCGGTACGTACTTTTTCCAAACAAAACTGGCATTACCATTACCGTCAACGGTGAGCGCAACATATCGATGATAAGCATCTTCTTATGGCTTAAACTAGATAATATGAACACCGACAACATGTGGTTCCAACAAGACAACGCCACGTAACATACTGTTCATCCCACGATGGACATTCTACACGAGCGATTTGAGGGAATAGTTATCTCAGGCGGAGATGACGTAAACTGACCACTAAGATCATCCGATTTAACGCGTTTAGGGGACGTCTTAAATTGCAAGCTTAAGCGAATATACTGCAAATAAACAGAGAACTCAAAGTCAAGATAACGAACGCCATCCAGCAAATTCCCAAGTACTTTCAAACAATTTAATTGGATCGGGTATTCTTTATTATACTACAAAAGAACATTTGCTGACGACAGTACTCTATGCTATTCATATTTGTTACCGGAGGCACGTCCCTGCTCTTCGGCTGTCTGCTATCGCTCAAGCGAAATTTAAATACCCAGCCATTATCCATGAATGGCACTTGCATCGTCGAAACCGAAAAGCTTTCTATTTTCGGTTTGTGTGTTAACGCGTTTAGGGGACGTCTTAAATTGCAAGCTTAAGCGAATATACTGCAAATAAACAGAGAACTCAAAGTCAAGATAACGAACGCCATCCAGCAAATTCCCAAGTACTTTCAAACAATTTAATTGGATCGGGTATTCTTTATTATACTACAAAAGAACATTTGCTGACGACAGTACTCTATGCTATTCATATTTGTTACCGGAGGCACGTCCCTGCTCTTCGGCTGTCTGCTATCTCTCAAGCGAAATTTAAATACCCAGCCTTTATCCATGAATGGCACTTGCATCGTCGAAACCAAAAAGCTTTCTATTTTCGGTTTGTGTGTCAATGAGAACTTACGTTAGAATGACCACATATTCGAAGTAGCCAAAAATGCTGCAAAATGTCTAGGGCTTCTTAAGCACTGTAAGAAATATTTCACCCCCTCTGATCTGGCTTCAATATATAAAGCTTTCATCTGGCCAAAACTGGAGTACACTGCTCACATCTCGTCAGGTGCTACCAAGACTTCATGCGCCTACTAGATAGGATTCAAAACCATGCGATAAAACTTATACGTGATTCGAATATTATCCAGTTAATTGACATCCTCGACCACTGACGTAATGTCTCCTGCCTCACCTTGTTCTATCGCTATTTTACCACCAGTGCTCCTCAGAAATTTCCAGTAGCATTCCGCCCCTTCAAACCTCCAACCGTAACACCCGTCTCGCTATGAATGCTCATCAGTACAGCATTAAGCCCACTTTCGGATGTACCCTAAAATATCGTGATTCTTTCCTAAGCCGAACAACTCGCTTATGGAATGCCCTGCCAAGCTCTTCATTTCCTAGCTATTACAACCTTCAAACATTTAAAATCAACGTACATCGGTAGGTGTAAATTTCCTTCGCCCGCGCTATGTGCAAACATTTATTTACATTCTTAGGGTACATAATGCGTTGTGCGCGCCCAAATTGTAAAAAGAAAAAAAAAACACTATAAACCACACCAAACTGTTGTTTTACCTGGATGAAATGGCAGCTGTTGAACCCCTTCAGGTTTCCCCAAATCCCAAATATGGCTATTTTGCTTATTGACATACCCATTAAGCCAGATATGGACCTCATCGCTAAACAAAAATGTTGGTCGAAGACAGGGGATCTTATTGGAGCTTTCCAAGGGCCTGGAAGGTCAGCCACCTTCAGTTCTTCAACAAATTGAATTTTGTATGCCTTAAAACCGATTCTCACGTAGAATACACCACGTTGTTGCATACAACAACCCAAGCTGTTTTGAATGGCGCCTAATCGATTCATCATGGTCTTCGCGTACTCTATTCGCTACTGCCGCTATATTTTCTTCACTACGTGGTATTTTTGGTCGAGTATTATACAACAATGAAATCTGGGCTTCAAACTTTTCGATCTTATAGGGAATTATGCATACATTCCCTCTAAAAAGATGATTTTCGCAATACAACTGATTAATTTGAAGACTCTGTGCCGCATTAAGTTTTTCTTTGATAAATTACCAAACAATAGTAAACAAAATTAAAATATTAGTCTGACATGAAACTGGTCTGATCTCTTATGAATTCTCCACTAGAAAAAGTACCTCTAACAGAACCACCCGTAATATACATATTAAACAGAAGATCAGTCTCTAGAATCAGGTTGCACGTTGAGTTAACTACCTGACAAGGTACGAGTAAAACCTGACTTTAACTTAAGCAGACATAGGCTTATTCATATTACTGTAGGGCGGAATACCTATTTTTACTCAGATGTTTTACAAAAAGGAAAAAAAACTGTTAAACTAACAAGGTTTAGTACTGTGATAGGATATTGAAAAACTAGTTTCCTAGACTGAAAATTTGGGTGATGAATATCCAGATGGCCAAAATTTTAACATGTACTTTCTAATCTAGAGTGAACCCACTCGCTGGGTTATTTAAGGATCCCAAGGATGGCTTTGTAGAATTCATACTCATAGACTAACTTATGCCTGAAGCATCAGATCTCACCAATATTTACCAGATTCACAAAAAGGAGACTCTCTTCATCATTGGCTCTGCTAATTCAAATTAATTTGCACTTAGCTGTCACTGCCTCTTTGTCCTAAGAAACCAATTGAGTAGCACTACCATGTCATTAAGATCTTCGCTTACCTACTCCTACTCTATGACACGAAAGTATCAAAGGAAGTAAAGCCGGTCGCCTTCTGTTCTCTCAGCGAATTGACTTGAGACGGTGCCTGCTCCATCATATTGGTAGCGTTATTCGTCAAAAACACGCATACGAGGATATATTTGTGAGCTGCTTATCAAGATATGAAATCTATGAGATGTTCTGCCACAATTCCGGTCTTTTTCAGAAAATGCTCTCCCTAAAACATTCATAACGAATAATTAATATTGCTTATTCACTGCTTGACTCACCGGAAGAAATTCCGAGTAAACAATACCACAAATATCTACAAAAAGCAAGCAATATCTCTGAAGGTTTTGCACCACTCTTGACATGAGATGGTTCCTGTAGGCCTCCTCTAACATTTTCAGTGCGTTCGAACTTGAAATTCCTAAAGTTCTTATACGAGGGCGGGTCAATAAGTCCGTGACTTTTGGATTAAAACACAGATTTTTTGATAAAAAAATAATTTTATTTTTCAACGTAGTCTCCCTTGAGCTCTATACACTTTGTCCAACGCTTCTCCAATTTTTTTATCCCTTCCAAAAAAAATGATTTGTCGAGGTCCTCAAAATAGGCCTTTGTTTGCGAGATGACTTCATCATTGGAGTCAAATCTTTTTCCACCAAGCCATTTCTTCAGGTTTGGGAACAAGAAGTAGTCGCTCGGAGCCAAATCTGGAGAATAGGGTGGATGAGGGAGCAATTCATAGCCCAATTCATGGATTTTTGCCATGGCAACTGCACATGTGTTTGTGGTCGACTGTGAGCAAACGCGGCACCCATCTTGCGGAAAGCTTTCTCATGCCCAAGTGATCATTCAAAATTGAAACCACTGAGCCATGCGAGATCCCTACGGCTTCCACAATCTCTCGCACTTTCAATCTTCGGTCGGCCAACACCATATCGTGAATTTTTTCGATTGTTTCGGGTGTAGAGACCTCAACTGGGCGTCCAGGACGTTCGGCATCTTCAGTGCTTGTACGGCCACAACGAAATTCAGTAAACCACTTTTTTACCATTGAAATCGATGGTGCAGAGTCCCCATAGTATTTATCAAGCTTAGCCTTGGTCTCGGTAATGGTTTTTTTTCGCAAGAAATAATGCTTAATAAGCACACGAAATTCACTTTTTTCCATTTTCTCCTCAAATTAGTGAGTAGTATGATAAAAATAGCTGTCAAACACAAACTAACTGACGCAGCAAGTTTAAATTTTGACAGGAGTCAACTGACAGATGCCTGTTGACAGGAGCAGTGTTGCTGTTTCAGTAAAGAGGTCAGAAATTCAAAAAGTCACGGACTTATTGACCCGCCCTCGTATTAACTTATATTTAAACGCGACTGTTTAAATAATTTAGTCCCGGTTATATTTTGACAGAACGTACATATACGTGCAGAGATGCCAAATTAAACGGCAACCAATTTCTGTAGATTGTCGCTTCCAGAAGCAGTTGGTAAGGCTAGTTCAATGTTTCACCTAATTACACGTGGTTCGCAAGCGTGCAGAAGCATTTGCGTCTCAGATTCGTGGAATTTTTTTCATCCGTAAGGGAATTCAAACTCTATAGTGTGTCTCTAATCAGAGCATGTTACAACAATACTAGCAGTGTTGCAAACGACATTATGGCGATTGAAAAAAATTGCATCATCTCCAAAAATTGTTTGATTAGTGAAGGCTCGAATTGATCGAAATCCTCGACGAAGTGGCAGGGCAGGGGAACGGGTATTAAAAGACGAATTCAAACTAAAGCCTTTTAAGTTCCAAAAGGACAAAATCGCACCGATGCTGAAAAAAAAAGGTGTTTGATAGAGCAATGTGCTTACACAAACGTGGCCAGTTCTTAGAGTGGTGGCTGTTGCGACCGATAGACGTTCGCATTTGTGTTTTTGGACCATGGTGGCAAGGTGAATGCGAATTTTTGCAGCGGAAGTATTTTGGGAGGTACTTTGAAGCCTTTCATTCTGCCCCTCGCTCCATTTCGTCGACACAATAGCCTCCACAAACACCAGATGTAAATCCACTTAACTTTTCCATACGGAGGATTTCATAGGCCCTAGAACTAAGATATATTAAGTCGATGATGGCATTTAAGTAATTGTAGCATAGTTATTAATCTATCTGGGTTTGACTGCCATTGCTGCAAATTATTATAAAAAAACAACTTTTCCTATAAATCAATTATTAAGCCCTTAAACCTGCATTTCAAGACAAACAACGCGACTTAATCTCACTGAGAAACTACAATATACTTTAGCTAGGAAAAGAAAACATTCGTTTCGCCAGCTTTCGTTGACATCATTCTTTAAAAAATAATAAACTTCAACAAAACGTGTTAAAAATTTCTATTAAAAAAAAGGTCCGTTGCACCTTACTTTAACTATAAACTAAATATTTTAATAGTTTTCGAAATAGGGGCACAGAAGAAGACTGCTTGCCTATAAACTATTTTGCTTGTAACCTGTGACTTAACCTTCAACCCTTTTAAATATAAAACTCTTTGCAAATCTGTTGGAAACTCCATGAGTAATCGTTTCAACAGAACTCTTCCATCAGGTAGCAAGAGTCTTATAAAAGCCGATGTCAAGTTGAACCAGCATCATTCAAATCATAAGCGTGTGTCTTGCAAATTGTTGTCTCTTCTCCTCGTTTCTCAATTCTAATCAAAATGCCCTGTGGTAATTGTAAAGATGGTAAGAAAATGTTTCATTTCCCAAATAAATACAAAATAAAATTAATTTTGAATTTTTTTCTTACTATTTTTAAGATTGCAAATGTGGTAGCCAATGCTGTGGAAGCTCTTGCAAATGCCAAGGCTGCAAATGCACCAAACTTAGGATTGTCGTCTTGGAGGAGTTTGATGGGAAAACATTCCAATAATGCTGACACAAACCCTCTAGATACATGTCATGATGACTACATCAAACTTTAATAGATTGTTCGATTCTAGGTTTAAATAAATCCATAAATGCTGACTATTTTTGTGTATATTCCTTTAATAAAATATCGGCTTAGTCTAAAGCTTATATGAAAGTTCCTATGAAAAAGATCACATATTACAAGTCCTCCTTGGCATCAAAGGAACATTCAACAATGTCAACACTCCTTGTAAGTTGAAACTTAAGAAACGCTGGAGTTCATCCAGCTCCGCTCAGGCACATCAATACAACACAAGGTAACATGGAGTTGAGAAACATGACCCAAAGGAGCATGGCTCAAACAGAACTGCTATCACCTTCTCTGTGGACCCTAGTTGTTAATGAATTAACTGTTAATCTAAGAAGAGAAGGAATAAAGGACTGCTTGCAGACTATGTGGTCCTTATAACCACCGACAAGTTCCCCCTACCATCAACGAAATTCTAAACTATGTTCTACGAATCCTGGGAGTGGGTCCATGTCTGTGATCTACCTGCAGCGTTCTTTGACCTTCTTTGACCTCTTCTCCGCCTTCTGGGGACTATAAAATGCATATGCACCAAAAAGCGCTTTAATATTAAGTCAAGATAGGTGGAAATAAACCCGAAGGATCATACCTCGATGAGCCAAATGAACTGTGGTAAATCCCCAAAAAGAACTACCAAACACCATTTGTCTGCATTATTCAAAGGAGAGGGACTGGAATAGGAACCAAATAGTACAAGACTCGATATCCATTTTCATAGACTGATCAGAGATGGAGGTAGGCAGCAGCGCCGGAATCTTCTCGGATCGATTGAACTTACCATGCTCACGACGCCTGCCTAAGATATTGGCCGTGGCAGAAGCAGCCAAATATACAGCAATAAGGGCAGGATTCCACAAAGATTCGAGAAGTACTATATTTATTGACAGCCAGGCTGCCATTAAGGTCATCGCGGCAGTCAAAATCAAACCGAAGCTTATGAAGCGCTGTCGCTGAGAGCGATGGCCACAAGGGTGTGCCAGACAATAAGCATGCTAACTAACAAGCCCAAAAAGAATTCTGTGCACTCTAAGAATATAAGCGGAGCGAACCGGCGAGACCTGAAGCTGAGCTGGATTACTCAAAAGCAATCATTTTCTGGGGGCGCACGCAATAGGTTAGGTTAGGTTTAAGTGGCTGTTGAAACCACCACACTTAGGCCTATCGGCCCATTGTGATGCCACGTGGATCTGTAATCCTCCTACTCCAGAAACCATTTGGAGCTCTTAATAAAGCGTAGGAAACTTTTAATGTCTATGTTGCTTAAGTCACTTAAGTCGTTGTGGAAGAGTTTTCTTCTTTGGGAGAGAGCTGGACATGTACAGAGGAGGTGAGGGATTGACTCCTCTTCCTCCTCACTATGCAGTTTCTGCAAAAGTCGTTAGTAAACATGCCATGCCTTTTTGCATCTAACCTATAAGGCAATGTCCGGTGATGACACCTATAATGGCTATAAGATGTTCTCTTTTTAGAAGAATTAAACTCATAGAGCGATTCAGATCTAGCTTTGGTCAGATTTGTTTGGTCACTAAGCATGTCTATCCAACCTCCCATCTATGGTTTGTTCTTCTACTAGCATCCAGCTTTATTTCTTGTTTGCACATAGCGATAGGTATACCTATGTCACACTTTAGGCAAGTTCGTCGGCCCAACAATTCCCTGGAATGTTCCTTCGTCCCGGAACCCAACAAAACTGAATGTTGAACTGCTCCGCCATCTCTTTGAAGATGATCGGCAGTCCATGACTGTTTTTAAATTAAGAGAGCATGAGTCTAGCGGCCTGACTAACGGAAAAGGTGCGAATATCCATTGCAGATGTTACATTTTTCTTCACCTAGGACAGGGCTTCCTTAATTGAAGGATTGAATTGTCATCCAGCAAGGCATTTTCCTATAACGAGGATCTGGAGGGAATGCTTACATGGAAACCCTTGTCAAACCATTGTTTGGGTATGGTGTAGTCGATGTTTTCTGGTAGGATTCCTAATGTGTTAAGAATATTTGCGTTGCCAAAATATTTATATGCCCACTGAGAGCTTTCTTAGAGTTATCTTCTACTTCATTTACATATCTTTTCAGAGTCAACAATGCAACAACATGGCTCAAAACCACTCTGCAACCAAACGACAAACAACGCTGGATGAAAAACGGAAACTAAAAGTAGAAACCGTAATTAAACCCCCCATCTTCATTCAATCGCCCTACGCTTCCATCTCAGTTCCAAATACCTTATCAACCTGCCAACGTAATCTAACCTATGAATGTTTAAAAATATGCGCGGCTAGCCTTCTATCTAGATTCCCATCTAAATAAAATGCATTCGTTAAGTTAGGCTCCATCAGACAAACCTTCATACAAAGGAAGACCTTTTCCTATCTTTACAGCGATACATCTACCCATCGCCTTACAATCAAGGGGCGGCACCCGGATCAATACTTGCATAGCCTCCGTGAAGACAGTGGGGCATACAGGGAAACAGCCAAGTAAAAGCACAGGGAAACAGCCAAGTAAAAGCACTCTTTGGAATCCCAAGAATAAATAACGACTTAACCATGTGGTATCATGCCGTAACCTAAAAGATTCACAAGTTACAATTAGGTAATAGGACAGCAGGTATCATACTGCTTAGTGCCTGATAAGATCGTAGAATGTATCTTTCTTGATCCACCAGCTGCTCTCGCAAACGTTTTAAATGAGGTATGAAGTACTTATGCCTACCTACACTAAATACCTTACCTCAATCGCTTTGTTTTCAGCAACCTTGACACAGTGTTATTCTTTAACACATTTGCATCACAATTTCACTTAATTTTGCGGACAATTGGCAGAAATGCTTTTCCTATCCCTTCGAGTTCAGCAAGGGACTAATCTTCTAGAAGGAGAACCAGTTGGTCCACAACAACTGCAGTGCACTTGCAGTTGCCGCAAAATGGGTCTATTATCAAGTTCCAAGTAAAAATATCGCATAGGGACCCTGGGGAAACCTGTGCTCAACATTCATATTGAGACTCGCATTTGCACTATATACGTACGCTCTTCTTTTAGAGAAATAGCTTTCCATCTCACAATCTCATAGCAGCCCGTTTGACCGAAGGCACTCTTGAAATCAATAAAGCTAGCTGATACATCGCACTGCTGATTGGATTGCAGTCTTTAAGACACCTTTGCTCTTTTTGACGGAAAATTGCGCAAAAGACACTGGCTCGTTCATGTTCTCTCTTTCCACATTGTACTTTTTCCTGTACTTACTGGAAGTAAGCTAATGCGTCGAAAAGATCTAGAATGAGGTCTGATCTTACCTCAAGACTTTAGGAGGACACTTACCCTTGCCTCCCTTTAATCCGAATAGAAATAGCTTTAGGCAACACATGTGCTGTATAAATTAAGAAGACATTCAGGTATGGCCTTACAGATGGCTTTTACCGTCTCTCCGGTTATCCTGTCTTTTTGTTTTTTTTTTTTATAACTGGCGCCCGCTCTAGGGATTATAAGAACCCTTAAAATGATTGCACACAGTGCGGGCGATAGAAAATTAGGGAGGATAGAAAGAGAGGTACCGATATACGTTGGTCTTGAATGTTTGGAGGTTATAATGATTAAGGAACAAAGAGCTCGACAGGGCATTCCATAAGCGAGTTGTTCGGCTTAAGAAAGAATGACGATATTTCACGGTACGTCCGAAAGTGGGCTTGAGGCTGTGCTGATGAGCATTCATATTGAGACGGGTGTTACGGTAAGAGGTTGGAAGGAAGAGAGTGCTACTGGCAATTTCAGCGGAGTACTGGTGGGGAAAATAGTGATAGAACAAGGTGAGGCAGGAGACATTACGTCGGTGGTCGAGAGTGTCAATCGACTGGGTAATATTAGCATCACCTATAAGCCTTATCGCACGGTTTTGAATCCTATCTTGTAGGCGCAAAGATGTTTTAGGGGCACCTGACCAGATATGAGCATTGTACATCAGTTTTAGTCGGATGAAAGCCTTGTATATTGAAGCCTGATCAGTGGGGGTGAAATATTTCTTACGTCGCTTGAGGAAACCTAGAAATTTTGCAGCATTTTTGGCGTCTTCGAATATGTGGTCATTCCAACGTAAGTTGTCATTGACACACATACCGAGAATGGAAAGTTTTTCGGTTTCAACGATGCAAGTGCCATTCATGGATAATAGCTGGGTATATGAATTTCGCTTTAGCGACAGCAGACAGCATTGAGTTTGGAAGCATTAAATTCCACTCTATTGGTAATTCCCCAATTGGTTATGCTGTTTATATCGGAACTTAATGAGCTTAACATACGCTGCCGTTCCCGCTCTACAGCCGAAGAGAAGGAAATGAGTCCGGGAACGAATATGAAAAGCAGAGAGTACTGTCGTAAGCAAAGGAGTAAATTGGATTTGAAGTAGCAGACAATAGATCATTGATGAAAATTAAAAAGAGTTTCGGAGACAGAACGGATCTCTAGAGCACACCAGCATTTTTTTTGTGAATATCAGACTTGAAACAATCCACCTGTTTCCGAAGATCTTCAATAACGAAGAAGAGAAACTCCGTACTTGTCTTCGTAAGTTCTTAGTTTAGAAGGGACAGGAGGCCCCTCAAATGAAAGAACCTTTGTCATCTCAAGGATAAAACTTATAGAGTAAGGCACTCACGTAGTATATCTCTGTAGATAATAGAATATTGCATTTGCCAATAGTCGAAGCCTAGCAGAGTCAAGTTGTCGGAAATCGCCACCCGACACCTTTTGCTTCTCAGTCAAATCACGGATTCACCATTTCACTTTGATTGACATAAGTTATATACACCTTGTCTTAAAGTTACGAGCTCCACCCTTAGTGTAAGTTGAGGCCGAAATAAATAGTCTTGCCAAAATTGGTGTCACAACGGGTTAACCACAAGTGCGGCTTAGGGTTTAGCCACCATGACGTTCCCAATGGGAGTCTAATTCTTTCAAGTCAGGCGCCAACCTAAATCCTGGGGACGTATCAGTGGCTTTTGAATCTGAAAACCCTTACGACCAGTAGGTATTGCACTACCACTGTTTATTATTAGACTACGCCATTGATGGACGTATCACTGATAATTGAGCGGGGCCGCATGATGAAAGAAGCCCAGTGAATCTTCGCAAACGTCGTCTGTCAGGAGCATCATAGCTCTAGTTATACTCACAAGAAGTCTAGCTGTCAATTGATTTTGAGTTGGAGTCGGTACTTCAAATGTAGATCAGACACCTGCTCCAAGTTCAGCAAACAAGCCTATAGCCAAGACTATATTAACTCAGCTTCCCGGTTGCATTCACTAAAACTTTGTATTCTCAAACTATTTTTAAAGCAGTAAGAGGCCTTTGGGCCTTCATTTAACACCCAAAGGACGGTGTGTCGAGATCTTCGCTACAACTTGCCTCAGCTTGTAAATGAGCCTACGTGAATTGTTAGTCATACCGCCAACGCCCAGGACTTGTTTCCAACATCTCATCCTGAAAAGTACAGTGTTGATGAGCTCTCACCTATAGGTCGTCGGACCATTGTATCATATCAGCTAAATTCTCGTACATTTACCACACAGTTAGAGAAAAAAATCCTAAAAGAACGGTATGGCACGAGAATATATATATACGAGAAAGCCAATTGGAGCGGACTTAACACCTTCTTTAGGAATTTCAACTGGTCGTTATGTTTCCTCGATAACGACGTGGATGTCGCTCCTGATATGATCACAGACACTATGTTCTTTGGAATGAGATCCTTTATCATTCACCGGATAAAGAGTATCAGACCAAAGGAAAAGGCGTGGTACGACTCTAGCTATAAGGAGGCTGTCACGTTGAAAGAAATGTTTTTTTCGGTCCTATAAGACTAACCCCACAGAGGAAAACCGGAAAAAAAATCAAACGAGTCAGGAATGATTGCAACGCCTTTCTTAAGCGTGTCAAATACGACCAAAAACTGAGGCAAAAAATACTACAATGTCCCAAAGCTTGTAAAAATTTTTGGTCGTTCGTTAAAAACATTAGAAATTCTGCCTGATGCTCCATCCCAACGCTCATTTACAATGACATTCCAGCTGTCAGCTCTTTGGACAAAGCCAATCTACTTGCTGCACACTTTGCGGTCAGCTCAACGCTTGGTGTGAACGCAACAACAATGTCCGTGAATCTTCCATCGCTCTTGAAAAAAAAAAAAATTGTTGCATCAATTTTTCAAGTTCAGTCAAAATAAGAGGTCAACAAAGTATTTACTATTTAAATCATAAACAAACACATTCATGACCTCTAGATACACATTAACACTGCTACCACTCAGACGGATCCCCTTCAAAACATCACGATCACTCTCAACGACCATCACATTACAAGCGATCGCACGCCTCATGTAATGTGTTTTCCTGGTGATCGTCACCTCCATCGTCATCGTCACACTCCCAAAATGGAGCAAATAATTAATTGTTATGGTTCTAGATTAAAGAACAATTTATCCACTTCCCAGGTGTGAACAGTGCTCCAACATGATCATCTACGACATTCTATCTGACTCATATGCCCCACTGTGTCAATCATTTTACGCGCAACCGTCTGTCAAATATGGTAAACTACTTTAACCATAGACCGAATGTTAAAAATCGCTTCGTGGGCGGATAGCTTTACCTGAGTCTGTGGAACGATTTCAGGTTTCCTCAAGTGTATCCCAATAAATATTGCCAGTTAACGCTCGTATCTCAACGGTGTCAGTTGCCTAACAAAACTTACGAATAAAATATTTACTAAAAACGAAAACAACAACAACAGAGAAACAAAAAAAAAAAACAAAAAATGCCGCGCAGTAAGAAGGACGATTATATCCCGATCAAGTGTGAAGGATGGAACGGCAAATTCGTGTATGGTTCTGGAACAGCCAACAATGTCTCCAAAGTCCGCAAACACAACGAGTCCGTAACGAACACGAATAATTTCTATGGATACTATCGGGAACCAATTATCCTGCCACCAGTGTGGGACGGTACCTTCGCTAAAAGCGGTGAATTCCGCATACAACCCGAACGAAATCGCTCCGATGATCAGGACTACTATCAATACAATACAGAGCCGACAATTTTACCCGTCGAATGGAATGGCCATTTCGAGTTGGATCCAGACGATGTGCGCATTAAGGCCGAAAGGAATTATTCAGATGTCAGAGACTACGCAGAGGCACACAGATTCCGACAAGTGAATTGAACGCGGAGGACAATGCCCAATACCCATAGCAATGGTAAAAACGTGGAACTTTTCTCATTCAACGAACGAGTTTAGGATGGCAGATGAAGAACTCGCAAGAGCAAACACAGACTAACAATGAATAAAAAATAAACCAACTAAAACCCCCCCTCCCCCCCATAGTTCAAGTTTAACTAACATTGTTGTAATCTTACAAGTTTTTCTTGTTGTATTGTACAATTCTAGATTTTTTTTCCCAATCCAATGGAATCGAATAAAAATGGCGTTTTCCTGATTTACATAAACTCCGCAGTGTTGTTATTGTTTTGTCTTTTCGTTTTGTACTGAAAAAATCACGTAAAAGATACTCGTACCCTTAAATGGTGATGGAAGGCAATGTTGTTGTGAATTGTGTTGGGCGTTCAAGTAGGCAGCCCACCTAAGTGTGTTCAAGTTGCGATAGAAAGTATGTTACACCAACTTTCTAAGATAATGCCAAAAAGTCCAGCTAATTGCTGCCATATGTAGCTAGATCCAGATGCTACCAGCCATTGGTATCCAAATACGCGGGAAAATTATAATAATTTTGATTGTCGCCCTGAACTTTTGCGAGACTATCTAAACAAACCCACACTAGACTTGATGTCGTATGAGCTAAAAATAGACACAAATTCGTCAGATATTTCATTGCTTTATGGCAATTGTATGATAATATGCCTGCCGCCCATTTGCTTCATAACAGTTTGTTGTGGTGATTTGCCTTTAAGGTGATTTTCAGTTAATTAAATACGAATACTTAGTCATTGTGTTGGTTGCTGTGTGTGTATCTACACATTTTTCAGATGAGGTTGTACTATTTGTCAGAGCTAATTTAAGAAGGTAGACTTAACAAGACTGGAGGCTTTGGCTTGTTTGGTTTTCGCACCAAAGAGCACAAAAGCTATATCGGCGTTTATTTGTACGAGTATTTGATTACAAAAATAAATGTTGAGATTGTTTATTTGTCTATCCACGAGAATGTATTCAGATACTTTATAGCGCGCTGCTGTTGGCAGCAACACTTTAATTCCTCCTGGAGCGTAGGGCCACAAACAGGTCCTTCCATCTCTTACTGTTTGCAGCTCGATACCTCTGCTGTGTCGACTATCGCAAATGTTGAGACTGAGCTTCCTTCAGAACAGTTGACCTCCATGTTGCTCTTGGCCTACCAACTCGTTTTGCACCCTGGGGGTTCCATTGTAAGCACTGCTTGGCTATGTTGTACATCTGGTTTCCTCAGTGTATGACCAAACCAGCGCCATTTCCTTTGTTTAATGTCAGCATTCACTTTTGTTTGTCCAATCGTAAGCCACAACTCATTGTTGGAAATTGTTTGTGGCCACCGGATTTTTAGGATGTAAGACAGGCAACAATTAACAAAAGCTTTTAACCTGCTCGAGATGTTGGCGTAGCATATCACACGCATATAGCAGTAAAGATGTTACGTTGGATTCAAACAGTCCGAAGGGATATTTTTCTAGAGTTTCAGACTAGAGAAGGGATTCCAAATGCACTACGAGCTTTATTTAGTCTATTTTTGATATCCAAGTCTGTTCAACCATTGAGTGACAGATAACTACCCAGATAGTTGAACTGCGTGACCTCCTCTATGGCATACCGTCTCAAGATAACCTGCTGTTGTTAGACTCGAATAGTGTGCATAATTTTTGTCTTGTTGGCGTTTATCCTTAAGCCAGCCACCTCCCCATTCTGTTGTAGTAAATGACACATTTGGTTAATGGCATCAATGTTGTTTGTCAGGAAATGTTCAAATAGCTTAGCTTTTCAAACGAGTTCCAGTAGATACCAAGCCTCTCGTTTGTACCCACCGTGGCAGTCATTGCATCATCGATTGCAAGTAAGAACAAAATCGGTGACAGTACATCTGCTTGTCTCACTTCAAATGCATCGGAAAGCTGTCTACAGTGCAAAACGAAACACCTTGCGTTTTTGTACGGCTCTTTAATAAGTGCAACAATTTCTTCAGGGATGCTTGTCATACAAGCCATCTACAGATGTAATCACGATTAACGCGATCAAAGGCCTTTTTGAAGTCGAAGAACATGAGGAAGAGCAGTGATTTGTACTCCGACGATTGTTCAAGGACGATTTGCAAGGTGTTAACATGATCGACGCAGGATCGACCACTGCGAAATCCCGCTTGATGCCTCTTGAGCATCTATTGAATCCTCTCGAGAATGATATTTTTTGGGCATACGGACAAAACGGTGATACCGCGCCAGTTATTGCATTTCTTAAGATCGCCTTTTTTCGGTATCTTGACAATATCTACTTTTGTACTTTTATTCCTTGGAAGACCAAGCAACCTGAACAAGTGGAAACAAAATACAGGCCGCTGAATCTGGATCCACTTTCAGGAATTCGCCAGGTATGCCTCCAGTTCAGCCGCCTTGTTATTTTTTAGAAGCAGGATCGCGGTTATTTTTTCTGCACTTGTTGGGAGGTTCGTGTCAGTTCCTCTGAAAGACCTACGAATGCCCGACAGTTTCACTTCTTGCAGCTTCTTCTCGTCCAATCGCGTCTCGCATGGTCCTGCACTATCTTATGAGCTGTTCATACTCGTTCTGTAGAACCAACTTTCGATGAGCACCTTTTTCATTGTTGATTCTTATTTTGAGTGCCCTGCGGTGTGTAATTTTATCCCAGAAGTCTTAGGATATCCAGGAATCTCTATATCTATCGGATCCAACTTTATGCCACATCGCTCCAAGGGGAACATTGACGTTTATATCCACAGTTGAGGCTTTGTCACTAAGAGCGTTCGTATTAAATTTTGTTCTGCTAGCTCTACTCTGTGAACGACGCCAAACAGCAGCTGTTCTTAGCTGTGGCGTTGCTGGGAGCAGGTTGTGATTACTTCTGGCACCCACACATCTCTCGTTCCTTACATAGCAAAGCGATTTCCTCCATCGTTGTTGTATGTGTAATGAAGTGGTCGGTTTTGTGTTTGACTATCAGGGGAGAACCACGGTACTTTATAATAGGTCTAGTGTAAAGCTGACGAGCGCTACAAAATCAACAAGCATATCGCCACTTGTTATTTCGCAGGCCCAAGCCAAGTTCACTATATCACTCTCGAGGCCTACGCTGTCCGAGCCAACCTTGGCATTGAGGTCCCCCATGACGATAACGATGTCGCCTTTCGGAACGTTGCTAAACACCGAGTTTAGATGAGCATAGACAGTGGTTTTGTCTTCCTTCTCTACATCGTTCATCGGAGCTTAACCTGGCCGTCATTGTTCTCACCAATACTGGTTTCCAGGAAATCTAGCCTCTTTAGTCAGTATAATGTTAACACCGTTTAGTCTAAGACCACTGCCTGTCTCCTCCTCCAGAGAGTACAACATCCTAGTCAATCTTGAGCTTACTTTTCATCTCTACTTAGTTTTACTCAGTCCGAGAATATTTACGTTAAGCTGGATCATTTCACGCTCTGCCTGTTGTTATACTCCATGTCCCTACAGAGAACCAACGTTTGATCATCCAATTTTTGTGCGTATGCGATAGCTAAAAGAACTATCTGCAGTGTAAGAAAGATGTCCAAAGTTTCTGGATCATTTCATTATTTGCGAATCCGATGTGGGGTTAACTACAGCCGTTGGGACTGTAGGAGGATTCACCAAAGATTGCCCACCTCTTGTGGACGCATTTCCGTTTGTTGTCATTAGTTGCCCGTACAGAAGTTGAAACCATTTCTTGCTCACACAGAATACGAGAACACCTGTGCCAAGATAAAATTATGCGATCGTCGAGGTAGCTTCACCTTATGGATATTTTCTCACTACAACTCTGCTAAGAATATCTACTTCCATTTCTGAGGAAGAACTGTTTTGCATAGTTCTCAAAACGACAGGATTCTCGAGGTTCTCTGGATGCTGGGATCGTCATAGTGATCTTATATTGACGGGTTAGTTTCAGATATCGACAAGATACCTAGCAGACTCAACTGAAAGAGGAGGAGCGACGGATGGTTGCTTTCGTCAATAAGTTGCCCCACTTTGCCTCAACACAGTTATGGAAATAGCATGACCAAGGGTGTTCGCAATGTAAGGCCAATATACCTATAAGTAGCGCCCTCAGTAGCAGCTATTAAATAGTGACACATTAAATTTGCTGAAGGCTGATTTTGAAGGCTGATCGAAGAGTGTAAAGCGTTTAAACCATAACTAAGGAATTCTTTCGCCTTTCAAAACCATAGACTTTGAGCCTTCAAAACATAAACTTATCTGTAAAAAATATGACGAAAAGTGGAATCAGAACGCACGCCATGTGACGGATAAGTAATGGGTGATCAGATAAGAATGATAGCACATCATTTTAATAGCCGCCTCGGCATTGCTGGCAGTGCTTCAAGCGGTCGGTCCAATATGTGCAGCGTTATTCCGGCAATAGCGTGTCAAATGTTGGCCTTGAGCTCATCCAAAGTGTTTGACTTGTTAGCGTAGACCAAAGACCTGACATAGCTCCAGAGAAAATAATCGACTGGTGCCAAATCGCACGATCGCGGCGGCCAATTGATAATCGCTTACCGTGAAATGACCCAATCGCCAAAATTCTCCTTCACAACCTCGAGCGTTGCTTCGCTTGTATGGCATGTAGCACCGTCCTGTTGGAACTACAGCTCGGATATATCGATGTTGTCGAGCTCTGACTACAGAAAGTCGGTTAACATCACTCTATACATAAGACCATTGACGGTAACGATGTCTCCCTCCTCATTTCGAATGAAATAAGATCTGATAATGCCGCCATGCCATATACCACACCAAACAGTCAATCTGTGTGAATGCATTGATGCTTTGCTGAACACTTGTGAATTGCATTCGCTGCGATATTGGAAATTTTGCTTATTGACATAGCCGCTGAGCCAAAAATGGGCCTCATTCAAAGAATGATTTTTTGGCCAAAATCCGGATCTCTGGCCAAAATTTCTAACGCCCAAGAAGCGAACATACGGCATTGTCTATGTTCATCCGACTTCAAGTTTTGCATAAACACAATTCATACGTATGTAGCCCCAAATCCAACCGCAAAATAAGCCATGTTGTCTCCCTGGCGATGTCGAATTCACCTGATCGGCGCTGAATCGACATTTTTGAGTCTTCTTCGATACTGGCCGATATGGCGGCTTGGTTTTCTTCATTTTGCACCAATCTCTGTCTGGTTGGTGGCTTAGGATCCAAAAGAATGTAAAAAATTAGTGATATGAGGCCAAGAGAGGCTTAACTCTTTTGATGCAATGCAAAATCTCTAGTAAAGATCTTAAAAAATGTCCACCCTCCTAAAGGCACTTAAGCTATGTATTCGCATAAGATTATCGGGTTTCCCAGTTTCGGGGTCTTCCCAGCAAAGACGACATTCAGTTTTATAAATAAGATTAAGATGTAGATGATAGCGAAGGTGGTGGTGCCCATTTAGAAGTTCAACCATATCATCCCTTTTGAATTATGTGGATTCGTTAGATTTGTTGTGGAAGGTTTTGATGGCTCTTTTAGGCTGACGAATGCCTGAGACGTTTTCCCAAAGTGATGTACACGTTTTCGAATTGATAAATTCGAAAAATTACAGAACGTCTCAGGGCCGCAGAAAGAATCAGCCGAACTGTTTATAGTCAATTTTTTGTCTATTTCGGATTAGGATGAGATGAGATTTGCGCCACCTGAATGGCATGTATTTCCATTTCAATACGCTCTGTGTTTGGACCACCATCCCTGTGTACAACAAGGTTTGGTGTTTGATTTCTGTAAGGAGGCTTGGGATCACCTTTTGCCGAAGCACAGAGTCTTAGGTAGGCCGTCATTTACCGTCAGGATCATGTTAAGTTCGGGAATTTCAGAGATAAGGCTCAGTTATATGATCTACGTGATTTATCTCTCCTTTTTGCAGTAGCCTGATCGTGCTGCTCTCCTTTTTATGAAGAAATGGGGTGGCGTTAAACAATGAAGGCTTCTGTAGCAACTATGAGGTGCTATGCCGAGGCATGCAAGTCTTTTAAGTCACTGCAGCTCTTTGGTATTGTTGTTTTCTCGTTTGTTTTGTTCCACCTTACTACTGATGAGTGGGTGATGATGGGTCTTATAATGATTTTAACTATCTCATAGGTAACTTTTGGGGTTATTCTCCAGGTCTTACTTACGACGCTAGTCCCGCATGTGAGTTACTTAGTTAGATTTGATCAAGGCTCAGGTACAGTTCAGATTCAAATTGTTCAGTGAAGGGAACAAGTATAGTTTTACTGGGGTTGACTGAGGGATCTTCTCAAACAGACCAATCGCTTACTATCATAGGATCAGTCTGTATCGTGTAGCGAATAAAGCAGACAGTATATTCGATGTCGCCAAAAATGCTGTGAAACGTCTTGAAGTCTTCAATCGATGTAGGGATTACTTCTTCACTGTTTCCAGGCTTCAAAATATGTATAAGGCATTAACCTGCCGAAATCTAGCAAGGCCTCTCTTATTATCAGCTTAAGCCCATCAAAGCTGCTGGAGCGGACGACCTGACTACCGAATTCTCCACAGTAGCAGACGATGACTTCGTTAAGAGTATTACCAATTCATCTCTAAAAAATTGTCAGACGAAAGTGTGCTTGATGAATGAAACCTCAATTGGTCCGATCCTTAAGAAAGCAGACCCCCCTGAACTGAGTCAACTTCAGAGGCGTCAGTCTTCTTAACATCGCCTCTTATCTGCCATATTGTGTGAACGCATGAAGCCTTTCATCATCATGAGCTTCAGATCAATACACTCCATATGTTCATCGACCTCAATGTCCACGTATGCCAACATCTGTTGAGACGAGCTATACAGAGCAATGTCAAGTTTTGGCATGCCTGCCAAACTCGACCGTCTCTGCAGGATGACCATGGAGAATGCACGCTGCTGCATCAAGGTTAGCAAAGATCACACCGAGACTTTTGATATCAAGAAACGAATTGGGCAAGGCGATGGCTGTCATGCGAGATCCTTAACATAATTCTTCAAAAATCCATCCAATTACTTGCAAAAGCCGAAGAAATCAACTTGATATCAGACTACAGCCATTTCGCGAGTATTGGGATAGAAGCGGCGAAAATGGGTTCAACTGTCAACATAGCAAGACCAGGAAGGAAACCCAACACCGACTTCTCGACCAGAACGTCATCTTTAACAGACATACGAGTAACTTCGAGGTAGTGAAGAACTTCGTTTTCTAAGGCTCCGCTATTTATTCGGCAAACGACACCAGCTTTGAGATTAAACGAACAATAACTCTTGCCAATCGCTGCTTCTTTGAGATAAGAAGGCAATTGACTAGCACACAAACTCTCCGATCTTAAAAGTCTTCGAATCCGCCCTCGAGGGCAGCGCCCATTGAAGGCGACCTCAGCCAACTTAGCGTACGAAACTTGAGTTACCATGAACAACAAATCTATACTAAGTCAAAGGTTCAAAACTTCTGCAAGCTGTTTAGCGGCGAAGATAACCAGAATGAGCATTCTAGAGCGAACGATGGTCAACAGCATTTCTATCCGCCTGACTAAAAGATAGCGACCGGGAAAGGTTGAGTTACAAATATATCCAAATTTTCTGTAAGGTCTTGACTCAAAAAGGAAACTTAAACTTGGTAGCAGAAATCCACATTGTCTACCTGTTAATTCAAGCAATAATGCAGCCTCTGACATCATGAATCCGGGATGAACTGTCTATAATTTGGTTGCTAAACTCGTACATTTAACAGTCAAGAGTATAAATGTTTTAAACATCCAACGTTTGACACAAATGTCTACATCAATGCCTAACAAGTTCATACTCATATAAAATGCAACCAAGTTAAGTAAACGCTCCTTCAGTTTTGGAAAATCATTCAGCCTGCTGTGTCTACCCAATTACATAAATCCAACTCTTAAGCAACCTTTTCCCACATGAATCCACAACATTCTTATATCCGCACAAATTGGCAATGCTTTCATATTTTATTCATAAATCTTCAAGATCCCATCAGAATCTTCAAAGTATCTGCAAAATTTCCCATCATCCATCTAACTAAACTCTAAACAGATCCACTCCTTCCCATTTCATGCCTACGAGTTTCTGGAAACTGCAAACTCCCCAAATGGCCATCAGAATGGAACCCAAGCTCAAAACGACGAGCCTTGTGATATATATGTTGCTGGGTCATGATGTCACACACTCGTATTCGTGCTCGTATCTTCTTTCCAGTTGTCCTGTTTGAATCAAAGATAAATAACGGCTCATGCAAATCTTCCATACCTACCGGACACCAGAAGTAGATATTATAAGATGCCAAATCCAGATACGAATGCGAATACCTACCACCGACCAAAAGAATTCATAACTTTTCCATTTAATCCAAGAATCTTCCACCAACCAGCCACCTGTTCATGCCATCCCATCATGGCTTATGGACAATAGATAGTCACATTGCGGCTGCTTAGACATTTGTCAAAACCGCACAATGAATTGACAATTTATTATCCAATTAGCAGCATATGCATGGACAACAGGCCAGTCTTACACCTTCCGACGAGAATTGAGAAAATTGCCAAAAGAATTTCCTTGAACCATTGCGCCGAAATGCCAGTGGAAATTCCGTGCGCGTTGTATCCTTTTTTTTTTTTTACAGAAAAAGAAGAAAAAACTCAACAATTTATTGCTCAATTATTGCGCACTTACTTAGGAACGGTGTTGTCGTTGCTAATGGAGCTGTTGCGCGAAAACACTTCTCACCGATGCAGTTAATTGGGATTGGGATCTCTGAGAGGTTCAAACTAAATTTTCATTTTATCAAGTGAACGGCGTATTGACAGTACCTGTTGCCAATTCAAGCCCAATACTCGTACATAGGTGTTTTCGTGTTAACGAGAGTTAATGTAGGAATACCTGGGTAACAAGTATGTATCTAGAGCTTATTTATGACGTCGCAGATACATTATCGGATGGCTTATCTTTGGTGATTTTGTTGAGAAAATTTACAACTCAGAGGCCAGGATTGTTGGGTGATAATAGCTAACTGGCGTTCTGTGGGAGGGTAATTAACAGGAAGCTGGAATGGATCTACCATCTTAGAGCACTCTAGGAACACGATGATTTTGTAAAAGGAATTTATTTTATGTCTTCTGGAATGACACTGCATAGATTGTTGATTGGGAATTTACATTTTACAGCCCTAATCATAAATTCTGGACATCTGGTAGTAGGAAGTGTGTCTCTTCTGGAAAGAATACGCATTGAGGATGATTATGGATGGTATTTGCTCACGCGATTGAAGTAACCATTGAAGTGGTACTAAGGAAATCGTGAATTCAAAATTGATGGGGAAAACATGTTATGTTGGACATTTATGGATCTGATGAGAAAAGTTGCGATTTGTTAATAGCCATAGGTCGACTTCAAGCTTACCTAGAGAAGAAGAAGGAAAATCACAAACGCAGTTGATAAGTACAGAGCCTAGGGCCTAAACAGCCACAATAATCTAAGGCTATACATATACGAGTACCTACGGAAAAGGCAAAGTAGTACGAGTATCATCTCCCGGATGCCCCATTGTAATCATTTTTGTTGAAACAACGTGTAAAACCAAAAGTTCATACTAAGGGCTGTCCTAAGGCCAAACCAATGTATACGTTTTGAATAACTTTGTAGACGTCCTAGAAGAACGTTGTCCTGTTGCGACCTTGACATTAACTTAATGGATAAGTCAAAATCTGACTGGCTTAACCCAACTTCCATCAACACTTGCACATCCTGCGCAGTGTTTAGAGGACTTGTGATGACAATAGTAGAAGAGAGTAGTGCACTATCAGAATATCAGTTTGGATGCTGAAAATCCCGCTCCACAGTGGGGGAAATAGCAAGCGCTGCGATCGCAAGACATCGATGGCGAAACGGTACAAAGCAGTATTGTGCAGTGGTCACATTAGACATCAGAAATGCTTTCAATTAGGCGAACTGGACATTTATAATGAATACTCTCGGTAGAACGGACGTACCAAGCCTCAGGATTATTTCTAGCTACTTAAGCAACAGAAATCTAAGATACGACACAGACGAGGGTACTACGTTCTACAACGTTACAGCAGGTGTGCCACAAGGCTCCCAAACGTGAGACTTTGCGGTTGATAGAGTCATCGTTAACGTGGCTAAGCACATCCACGAAGTAGAATAATAATAGAAGCAGTTTTTATCATCAGCCGCAAGACCGTTGAATACATGCATGTACGCGTAGGAGATAAGGTAATAAAATCAAAGCCGGTACTAAAATATCTTGGCGTTATGATTGATAATAGGCTCAGCTTTGAGATCACTGAATCCTAACTGACGTGACTAATACCACCAGGTTATTACTATCAAAAGTAGCTAACTCAGTCATACTATACGCGTCTCCAGTATGATTGGATGCATCTGCAATAAAACAATCTAGAAGAAAGATTTCTCCAATCTATAGACTAATCGCTTTGAGAACAATCTACGCTTTTCGAACCGTCTCAGAGGAAGCAGCGGGCGTCTAAGCTAGTATGATGCCCATTGATATATTGGCAGAGGAAATGAGATGCGTATGTACGAGGATACACTCTATTCCACCGAACGGATCAATTGGCGAGATCCATAAAGAGGAATGAAATATTTCAGTACTAGAATGGCAGAATCGATAGGACAGTCCCACCAAACGAAGAAAGACATACTAACGTAACATATCCCCAGCATAGAAAACACCCGGACACCTAAATTTGTATATCACGCGCTTTCTAAACGGCCATTGGGTCTTCAGAAAATTTCTGCACAGATTTGTTCATGAGCTCTCCCCAATTTGGCAATCCTGTCCAAACCAGCAAGAGGATGCAGACCACGCAATTTACCATTGCTTACGCTTCAGAAGAACAGCTTTTTACATGCGAGCGTTATTGTCAGCGAAATGACCTCTCAGAGGAAAAATGGTGTGAAATAAGCCAGTTAGTGACGGCCATACTGATCGAACTGAGAAGACTCGAACTTCAAAGAAGGCAAAATGACGAGAAAAATAATATTTCCTGGGACAGAAGACTCGCCTTCGTCTTAAAACTGCTAACTAGCCTCGCGAAATAAAGAAGGTTTGCGGGAGAATGGCAACAAACAAAATTTTCCCATCAACTTGATCACACGCAAATACTGACAGACACAAACCTAACAAGCCAACAACGTGACAAAATACGAGAACTCGACTAACTTGCCAATGATTTCTAGGCAAAGGCTACCCCCCTGCGAGGAAGACTCGTATCCCTTTTAGACGATACTTTCGTAGGTGATACCTCAAATATTCTTTTCTATGATCACCTTTCCACTCCTGGCTTTTCTAAGCAGGACTTAATCTCTACACCATTCAGGTGCGTTCCGAAACAATTCTGTAGGGACTTTCGTAATATAGATTACAAGAAACTGTATTGTAACTGTGAGAGAATCCCAATCTTCTGAAATAAATAACACGTTTCCTAGAGACCACTGTCTCTTTACCTATAGAATGCGGAAATGGCTTACAATTCCTAACGAATACGAGTATCACCTCTTAAGCCTCTATGCCCAATCAACGCCAAAGTGCCTTTTTCTACAACAACAACTGGAGGATCTTCAGTGCTAGCAAATATCTGGTTTCTGAACTAAAACTCCAATACTGCGCTACTACTCGTATTAGTAAAAGAAGAAATCCGTATCTCTTTAGATAAGAACCATCCGGCATTTCTAACTCTGCTCTAACTCTAATATTTTTCAAATATTTAAACCCCTTCGACAGTGTAAATCATGATATTCTTAGCAGTTAACTCGAAAGCTGTTTCCCTTTTTTGCACTTCATCTTTGAATTTGATTCTACCATATCTAAAGCAAAGGAAGCTTCTCGTTTATGACGTGCCACAAGGATCTGTCTTCGGATCTACTGTTTTCTTCCTCTTGAACCATACAATTGAACTCTTAAACAAAACCCGTACAGTTCGTCATTATATCTCCTCCTTCACTCAATCATCAGCTATGCACGCGGGTATGAATTCATCCAAAAATTTTGCTATAAAGCAGCTAAATCCACTCTTATGCATCCAGTTTTGTACTATTTTTTTCAAGAATGATGTCAAAGGAATCGCATGACCTGCCGACCGCATGACGAACGATGCAGAGATGCCAAACTTAGGCATTGCTCTATATAGCTCGTCTCTATAGATGCTGTCATACACGGCCTTAAAATCGATGAATAGGTGGTGTGTATCGATCTGAAGCTCATGAGTCTTCTCCAACAGCAGAATCTCTACTGCAGATCTAGTGCGAATATTTGGTCGATGATGGGCTTTCCTGGCCTGAAGCCACACTGATGTGGACCTATTAGGTTGTCGATGATGAACTAAGGTTCCATTCATCGTCCGACCATATTTTACAGATGAGTTGGTGTATGTTCTTTACCAGACCATCCGCTCCAGGACCTTTTTTGGATTAAAGCTTAGATATTGCTATTTTCACTTATCCAGGTCAGGTGGACGGAATTGTTGGTCTTCATAGTCCATCTGCTTGACAGTGGTATTTGATTCGCCATCCCGTTAAGCAGTCTACAAAAAAGCTCCTTCCAAGTCCTCAGCATAGACTGTGGCTCTATTACTCAGTTCCCTTGTTCATCTCTACAAACTTCAGTCCGTGGTTTGTCTTTTTTTAGAGTAGCATCTGAGAGAATTTGAAAATTTCCTTTCCATGTTTTTTCTCCTGAGAAGCCCATGCCCGTCTCTCGTCTTCGGCTTGTAGAGCTCGTGAGCAATTCTAGTCCTTTCGTGCAGCAACGCTTTGTATCCCTTTTGCTTAGCTGCATGTCCTTGCCGGCATACGTCATCAAACCAGGGGTTTCGTTATGCACATCAGAGGCGACATTTCTGATGCATTTTTGGTAGTCTTGCCACTGATCTTCGCCACTGAACGCTTGATGCTGGCGGCATAGGATCTTTGAAGAGATTAAGGTAAACGCGATAACAATATAAGCTTGCCTTTGCGATGTTCGGGATATCCGCAACCCTACCTTAGCTACAACAAGATAATAGTTTTAACTGATGTTGGAACCTGGCAAGGTTCGGAAATCCATAATACTGTAGAAGTGCCCCTGTGTCAATCTGGATTCAACAGGAGATCTCCCAATCCCCTTATAAAAATCGATATGCGTGATCCCCCTGCCAGCTACGACAATGTTGCAAAGTCGGTTAGCCTAAATCTGTTATCGGAGGTGGTGTTTCGTTTGCATTAAAATCGCCGAAGCCAGTTTTAATGTCATATCTGGGACATTGCTCGTAGGTCTTGTCTTGGTGTAGTCATCTTTCTCTTCTGTGGGGGCGTGTGCGCATATTAGGCTAATGTTAGCAAATTTAGATTTGATATGGATTGCTACCAGGCCTTCCTTCACATGCCGGAAACTCAAGATTTTTTTGCCCAGACCAGCTCCGTTATAAATATTTCTAGCTCGGGAGGTCGCCTTTATCGAAGCTTCTGTTCCATAAGAAGCATTAGGAGCTCATCCGTCACCATCTCTTTTTTCAATATTCTGACTAAGTCTCGGAAATCCTCACCAGCCTGTGTTCCAAATATGTCGGAGAGGCCCGGCAGAGGTCTGGACATCAACCAGTTTCCAATGGTTACCACTTGGTAACAGATAAGCACAATTGATGTATAGAAACAATTGCAACCCTCGGCATCGTCAAGTTGACAAGTTAACAACTCTCAGCCCCTACCGGACCATATACAGTCCAAATGAATGCAGGTATCTACAAGTATTTGCTAAGGCCACCGAGTATCACTGGCAAGCTTACCCTATATTCACCACATCCGTAACCATGATTGAGCTCTAACTTGGAGGTAAAAGAATAAGCGCCCACCCCAACCAATCAATCTGCAATCTATTATCCAAGGCCAATCTGACCATGTCATGCGATCGGTAACATTTATTAAAACATATCCATTCAAAGCATTCCATCGTGGCGACATCTTTCAACTAAGATAACAACCAACAGAACGTTGTTGGCGAATTGATACGCGACACAAATTACCATAAGCCGTTGGACATGTTACAATTTCTAAATCATGATTCCGTCGAAAGATAAATGTAATTATCCAATTCCATAGCTTATCTGGATTTATCTTAATCTTCCAAGCTTAACTAGATTGCTATACGCCTACCTCGGAATATTGTTAATTACCGACACTCAAAGCCATATTCTGCGAGTTTGAGAGTTGTACGGGCTGTACTCGCATGTTTGTTCACATTGTGAGCCTAAAGCCTGGTGAATATTTCGCCATAAACCTGCAAAAATGTGCGCTAGGGGTACTGAAACCAAATCTACAACTGCAAGCGAACATTAATTCAGAATTTATCGGATCACCATCCAATTAGTAGTGCGAGTGTCTATGCAAATGCATTTCCTATGTTGTTGTGGGAGAAGTTCTGTTTCTTCTTTTCCTTTCAGTCTTTCCGATCCAATATACTCGTTTGTACGAGTACCTACGATTACTCCATATGATGTCATTTTGTATGTCGAATCGAACATACTTGTTCTCGTAGTCGTATTTGTAAGACACCAGCAACTGGGTTAGTGCATTTCAATTTTAATTGCTCGAGCGTCAGGTATTCGTATTCGAATTGCCAACGGCCGGCGGCAGCGGCGGCGGGTGCTGTAGTTTCGTTGTACCTGTTTGTAGCTCGGATTACAATGTTTTACTAGAAAATAATTGTCATGACTTTGCTTTACCGTAAACGTAAACACGTTACTTATTGAGGTCAGGTAAGGGGAAATAGTCGGCTCCGAATCGGGAGATTGGTCTATTGATCTATCGTGACCCGGTTAAGTGGTCTTGTGTCACAGGTTACCAGCACGAAATTCTCAAGGAACAAGGAGTGGAAGAGAGTTGATGTCCTTTAATTGTATTGACTGATTGAGATAGTCGCAGAGAGTGGGGTTAGTAGTTGTTGGAATCACAAAGGATTATTAAAACGCCACAGTCCAAACATCGTGGCTAATATATAGAAGGAGAGGGGAGAAACACTTCAGCAGTTGCAGGCCGATATCGAACGGTTAGCGCATCTATCTTATCCTAATGCCGGAGAAGACCTTATCAACGAAATGGCTGTAGAGGCGTTTACCCAAGCGATTGAAGATAGGCAGTTGCAAATGGCTGGAAAACGAACCCTGAGGCTCTAGCATTTGCCCTGACGATGAAAGCTGCCGACGAAGCATCTCAAGGAATCCACCGCTTGGGAGATGTGACAGCCGTGGAATGCTCATGCCAACGAACAGATGTCGTGGAGCGGAAAAGTGCGCGTGTAGGACAAGTCCGTTGCTGCGTCAGTGCTGGGCTCCACTTAAAGAACGCAGTTGTCCACAATGCGCTTCTGGGAGGCGTAACACAGAAGCATCTAGCAGTGAAAACATCTGTACTGCAAGCAGCGCATGATCCAGTCAACAGGCGGGAATACGTGTAAGGACCAACTTCGAGGGTCAGAAGTCAGCTTCTGGAATTGACGCCCCCAGGATCAAAATCCAAGTCTCCCAAACAAAACGAAGTAACAAGAGTCTTACAGTGGAAGCCAACATTGGTCAGAATAAGTGTGTGGCTACCATTGACACCGGTGCCACTGCCTCCATTATAAGAAGGGATATAGCTCATGATTCATGACTCCACAATACCAGTAGCTACTGTCTGAAAACAGCAACAGGAGCGACGGCGAAGGTGTATGGAGAGGTTGTTCTTACGATCAATCTGGCAGGACTAACATTCACCCACGTATTCCTAGTGGCCGATATTCTATATGCGATGATTGCATCATTGGAGTTGACTTTATGAAGGCGCATAATGTAGTGCTCGACATCGGAACTCAAGTACTTAAGTACAGGAACGTTGAGATTCCGATGGTGTACGGGAATGAGAATGCCGCATGCCTTAGGACAGTAGTCAGCAAGGACGAGATCTCACACCTTCCGCAGAGACACTTATTTGGGCGAAGCTGGAAGGTGATCTTGGGAGCCATCGATTCAATTTGACTGAGCTGGACTCTAAAAATCATTAACAGAACTACGTCGTGGGAAAGATTTCCAGTAAGAATGTTGAATGTGGGAAATAAGAGCATCAAACTAAAGAAGGGACAATCGATAGGAGCATGCGTACCGATAACTGCTGTCACCAAGTTGACACAGGAGAATACTGCTATATCTTTGCCATCAAGTAGCACAGCCGAGTTGAAAAGAACTATAGTCAGGCAAACCGAGCTGAATCAGGAGCAACGAGCGATGGCAGAGGAACTAATCAACGAATTTGCAGATGTATTTGCCTCGCAGGACGGCGAATATGGCAGCACACATTTGGTACAACACCGAATAGACACTAGAGATGCAAGACCAATACGTCAACCTCGTAGGCGTGTACCATTAGCTAAGCAGACGGAGGTTGCAGAGATGGTTTTCACTATGGAAAGGGAAAGGTTGATCGAAAGCTCTAAGAGTCCGTGGGCATCACCGGTTGTACTGGTCAAAAAGAAAGACGGCACCAATAGATTCTGCGTGGATTATCGCCAGCTAAATAATGTCACCAAGAAGGATAGCTACCCCTTGCCAAGGATTGACGACACACTGGACACACTGTCAGGAGCGCAATGGTTCTCCACACTTGATTTGAAGAGTGGCTACTGGCAAGTACAGATCCATCCGGAGGACCGTGAGAAGACAGCCTTTACCGCAGGAATTCACAGTAATGCCATTCGGATTGTGCAATGCTCCGGCAACCTTTGAGAGCCTAATGGAACGCATTTTGCTAGGACTAACATGGAAAACCTGTTTGGTCTACCTGGATGATGTCATCGTGGTCGGCGAAACTTTTCAAGAACATCGAGATAACTTAAAGGAGGTGTTCCAAAGACTACGAAGTGCACAGCTAAAGCTAAACCCGAAGGAATGTCATCTCTTCCTTCATCTCATCCGAAGTGGTAAGGACAGATCCAGAAAATATCGAAGCGGTGAAAAATTGGCCAGTCCCAAGAGAAAAACACCAACTGAGAAGCTTTCTGGGACTTGCTACCTACTACAGGCGGTTTGTGAAGGATTTTGCTGGGATCGTTAAGAGTTTGCATCAACTAACAGAAAAGGGAAAACAATTCAAATGGTCAAGTGAATGCGAAAGAAGCTTCAAACTCTCAAACAACAACTATGTGAGGCATGGATGCAGATGCCAATAACGTCGGAATTGGAGCTGTCCTTTCGCAGATACACGACGGGCAAGAGAAAGTAGTTTCCTACTTTAGTAAGGTGCTCTCTAGGCCAGAAAGCAACTACTGTGTTACCAGGCGGGAACCTCTTGCTTTGGTCTTGGTAACAAAGCATTTCCATAAGTACCTGTACGGACGAAAATTCATTCTTCGCACAGACCATGCGTCTCTGAAGTGGTTGCTGCAATTTAAAAATCCTGAAGGACAAGTCGCAAGGTGGATTGAACGACTCCAGATGTACGACTACGAGATACAGCATCGAAAGGGAAGCCTTCACTCTAATGCGGATGCTCTGTCCCGGCGACCTTGCAAATCTGATTGCAAACATTGCGCACGACAAGAAGAAAAAGATGCTGTATCCACCCAACGGCTAAGAGCTGAGCCCACTGACTGTTGGAATGAAAGTGAAATGCGAAACGCCCAAAAAGAGGATCCGGATATCGACCCAATACTCGCTTGGAAAGAACATGAAGAAAAACTAGATTGGCAGGAAATATCCAATAAAAGTCCCAAACTAAAGGCATACTGGGCACAGTGGGACTCGCTTCATGTTCAAGATGGTGTTTTGAGGCGAAGGTGGGAAAGCTCGGATGGAAAGTCGTTTGTGATCGAGAGTCAGTGATGTGCTAAGGGAACTGCACGATGGAGTATCCGGAGGCCACCTGGGAGTGAATAAGACGTAAGAAAAGGTGCGAGAGTGTTTTTATTGGGTGCACGCCAAGGACGATGTCGAGAATTGGTGCAGAACGTGTGTCACCTGCGCCGCCAGTAAATGCTCGAGAGTAAAATCTCACGGCAGAATGTAGCAATACAACGTTGGAGCACCCTTCGAGAGAATCGCAGTTGACATCGCAGGACCCTTTCCTGAAACCAAAAATGGAAATCGCTACATTCTTGTTGTTATGGACTACTTCGGTAAGTGGCCTGAGGCTTTCGCTATCCCTAATCAGCAAGCCAAAACCGTGATTGAGCAGATCGTTTACAACTGGGTGAGCAGATTCGGCGTACCAATGGAATTGCACTCGGATCAAGGGCGCAACATCGAGTCCAAGATTTTCCAATGGATGTGCGAGCTACTAGGAATTAAAAAGACGAGAGCAACACCGCTCCACCCACAATCGGACGGGATGGTAGAACTTTTCAACAGGACCTTGAATGAACACCTATCAAAGGTCGTTGGCGACAAGCAATGCGATTGGGATAGGCAGATTCCAATGTTTCTATTAGCCTATCGGAGTGCAGTACACAACACCACAGGTCACACTCCATCGGAAATCCTTTTCGGTCGAATAGTCCGGTTACCTAGTGAATTGATGGTTGGATCACCGCCGTCTGAAGAGAACAGAAATGAAAATGACTATGTCGCAGACCTCAGACAGATTATTACAGCAGACTGAAAAGGACCCTATAAAGTGGTAAAACGCATCAACGATGTTGTCTATCGCATTCAACGAGAAAGAGGCATGTGGTTCATGTGGATCGCTATATTGGGCAGAATGTCGAAGAGTTTGTTCGAAACGATTAAGTTTAAGAGGGGTGGGGGGGGGGGAAATCCGTAATAAACTCTCCACTTCTGAGAGTTATTACCCCCTATTGTATGCAACAGATTTTCAACGTGGAAATTTTTTTCTGCGATTTTCGGCAAAATCGGTCAAAAATCAGAAATCCAATGTTGCATAACTTTAGGATCATACAAAATCTCCACGTTGGGGAATTCAGTTATTACTCCAGTTTCAAACCAGAGAGAAAGAGAACTAGAACCCGACAAATGTGGTATAAAATACAGGGATGAGAAACAGAAGAAGTTCAGTCATTGTCGTCATTAACCGACCTTTTAACCGAACGGACGTGTTAATTTCAAGTTGAATAGTCATTTATTAATTACTACCTGCTAACCATTTACAAAGTTTTATTATCTTTTATTTTAGGACACCTGAAGAATAACTTAATTAGTTTTATTTCTCTAATTACAGGCCCAACGGAAAACCCATCCCAAAATGGGAAAGAAAGAAAAACGGAAGCCGTATACCTGGCGTACGAGGGCATAAAAACCCAAATCAAGGCAGGTATGAAAGCTCACGGACAAGAATTCCTTGTATCCTTACATGGACTTCTGAGTAATATGGACCATTTCTATGAAGTTGCTGACAATGAGGAGCAACCAAAAGATATGGTGGCTACCATTGATGAAGCAGAGGAAGAGGTAGAAGAGCCCTTTCTAGAAGAAGAAGAACAGGATGGACTGCCAGAAGTCCAGTCTTTATGCGAGGAGGAGTTTCCGGCCATCCAGGCGAAGAAGCGAAAAACTTCAAGATCCCCATCACCGATACAAAAACAACAAGAAAATGCAGCACCGGTACCTAGCCCAACCCCGAAACTACCACCAATCCAAACGACTCCACCACTAGCCTTAACGTCCAAGGCAGCCATGAACAACGTTTCACCACCACAGGCTCCTGCTGCTCAAAGACGCACTATAATTCCGCCCATCGTTTGTTATTCGTTGAATGCAGCAGACCTAGGTGGCTATGCAAAGCCACAAGGACTTATGTACAAAATATATAACATAAGCAGCTTCAAATCCGTGATAACTACGTCAAAGAAAGAGGACCACACACAGATAAGGGAGTACCTTCGTCGCCAAAAAACAGAATTCAACACATACACGGCAAACGAAGACAAAAAAACCTTGTTGGTCCTAAAGGGGGTACACCACTCTTACCAGGCAAGTGAGATCAAGGACGAACTTATTAAGGAAGGAGTACAGGTGATTAATGTAACGCCTTATAAATCCACTAGGCCAAACAAAATTTTCAACAACTTCGTGGTTGAAGTTACCAAAGGATCTGAGCTACCCCTGATCTACACAAAAACGCTCTTATTAAACCAGAAGATTTCTTGGGAAAAATTCAAGTCAAGTAGCATTACTCAATGCCGGAACTGCCAAAAATTTGGACACATCTCAAGCAACTGTGGGATGAAATACAGGTGCGTTAAGTGCAAGGAAGATCATCTACCTGGAAACTGCCCAAGAACATTGAGTAACGCCAAGGACGCCGCAGTTTATTGCACGAACTGCAAAGATGTGGGACATCCCGCCAACTATAGGGGCTCCCCAAATACAAGGAAAGACTTGTGGAGAAGAGCAAACAGGCTCAAAAACAAAAAGATCGACGGCAATTTGCGATCTCGTCGCCAGAAAAAAAGATCACGTCCGGATTAAGTTTTGCTGAAGCAGCTGCCTTGGCGAATAACACAAAAAAGCCAGTTGCTAAAAGCCCTGCGCAAGTACAACAACCACAGGCAAAGCCACAACCAAAGCCAACACATCAGTCAGCCAAAAAACCGACACGGCAACCAGCCACAAGAACCGAAGGACACCATCGCTTTAACATCTTTGAGGATACTGAGAGATTATTCGGTACCGACCTTCTCAACCTTCTTCAGACGGCAAAAAAAGTGGTACCGTCTAACTACGGTACACTTAACGATAAGCAAAGGACAGTGGTGTTAGCTAACCTTATTTGTGAACTATGTTCTCAATAAAATAGGCTGAGCATATTCTCCTACAATGTGAATTCCATTTTTTCTATAACCAGGAGAAGCGCGCTAAGTTTATTTATTAAGAAACATAAACCAGTTATTCTCTTCTTACAGGAAACCATGTTGAAGAAACGCAACCGCTACAAGCCAGATGGATATGAAGTCTTCCATGATCCTGCAGACCAAGGAAAAAGAGGAACAGCCGTTATTCTAAGAACTTCCTTCAAGTGTGAACCCCTACAAATACCTGGACTTCAAACGATGGAAACCACAGCCGTGATGATAACGATGACGAATTTGGAGACTTTGATTGTGGTATCCCTATATAACCACCATGGTAATACGAAAAGGAACATCTACCATGATTTGGCAATCATAAACGATGTATGTTGCCTCCACACATACTGCATCATTGGAGGAGACTTTAACGCCAGGCACACGCTTTGGCAGGACGATATCACAACATCGGAAGGACAGTTTATTGCGAGCTGGCTAAGCGACAACTACAATCAGCATTCTCTAGTGGTTGTATCACAACCACGGAATACATTTCCTCGGACACCATCTACGCTGGACTTCTTCCTGATATCATCGAATCTTGTGAATATCTCGCCAGATTTTCAGAATTTTACTTGTGTGTCCCACGTTAGTGATTCTGATCATTTGGCGGTGGAAGTCAAAATTCGATTGAACCAGCGTATTCTGACTCAGAGGACATTCCAAGAGACGCATATTAACTTCCAGAAAATGAATTGGCCACGTTTCAAAGCTGAAATTGAAGCAGAGCTCCAGATTCCAGCCCGGGAAAGGAACCTCACCAATGATGACATTGATGCCAACATCCAACATCTACAATCAGTAGTTAACGAAGCCATCGACCGTCAGAAGAAGCCAATTACCAGTAAGGATAAATATGGACACCTTCCGCCGCACATCCAAGCCATATACTCACACAGGCAGTGGCTACGAAAACGACTTCAGAGGATCTTCCACCGAACTTGGAACCGAAACAATGACGAGTACAGAGCTTTTAATTCCCAGCTCGAATGTACGAATATAATGTTTCAACGAGCGGTAAGATACTATCGTGAAGAGGACTTCAGAAGAAGGCTTGAGGACATCAAACCCGGACCAGATGCATTCAAGAAGATCAATCGGCTGGTTGGGAAAACCAGCAGTCTTCCAGATGACATAATTTATGGACAGCAGACACTCAACACACCAGAGGAGAAAGCAGACGCCTTTGCAACACACTTTAAAATTAATTTTACTGACCACCCTCCGGAGCACTTGCCAGACTTTATTACAGAAGTCGAAACGCAGGTAACTGAAACCTTAAACCGTACCGACAACATCACAGCATTTGATGGAAGCAATCCCTCGGATGAGCCCTCTGATAGTGAAATGTTCAGCACAGTTCAGGAAATCACCGACATCATTCACAGCGGAAATTCAAAGAAATCGTCTGGTAACGATCAGATTTCAAACCTTTTGTTAAAAAGGCTACCGAACCTGGCACTACTGCTAATGACGATTATCTTCAACAACTGTCTAAACAACAGCTACTTTCCGTCATCATGGAAAGTAGCCAAAGTTGTGCCAGTCCCGAAGAAAATGAATCGCTCGTGCGTTGAAGGATACAGGCCCATAGCTTTGCTGTGCTGCATAAGTAAGCTTTTGGAATCAATTATGGTGAAAAAAATTAACTTTGTAAGTGAAGAAAAAGGACTTCTGCCGAATAATCAATATGGTTTCAGGAGAAAACATTCAACCATACACCCTCTGCTGCAGTTCCACAACGATGTCACTCGTGGTCTTAATAAGAAGGAGGTAACAGTGGCATGTCTTCTGGACATAGAAAAGGCTTTTGACAGCGTCTGGATCAAGGGTTTGATCTTCAAACTTATTCAATTTGGTTTCCCACAATATTTGGTAAGAATTTTAAACAGTTTTTTAACTAATAGATATTTTTTTGTACAGGTTTCACAAGCAAAATCTGTTATCAAAAGAATCAATTCTGGAGTACCACAGGGATCAAGGTTGGGCCCAATCCTCTTCAGCCTGTATACCGCAGACCAGCCTACTAGTGCTTATTGTTGCAAAACTCTACTATTTGCTGACGACTCCATCACATATGCGAGCTCTCTTGCCCCGGATATAGCGACAAAAAGAGTTGAGAATCACACAAGACGTCTTTGGGACTATTACTTAAAGTGGGGGCTAAAAATTAACAGCAGCAAGACGGAACTCATCTGCTTCAGGACCACAGTTACAGTCCTTCATGGAAGAAGGCGGGCAACACTCGTAGGGAGATGCAACAATATCCGGATGTTCCTCCCAGATGGTATAACAATCTCTCCGAAGCGAACAACAAAATATCTTGGAGTCAGCTTCAACGAAAAATTTAAGTTCAACCACCATGCCAGGACCATCCTCAAACGAGCAAATTTTGCACTGCACTTAGTGCATCCACTGCTGAGGAAGAGAAGTGGCCTCAGGCAGAGAACAAAGTTGCTGATTTACAAGCAACTCATCAGGCCCATCATTACCTATGCCTGTCCCATCTGGTATACCATTTCACCATCCGTCATGCGAGAGATTGGAGTATTCGAGAGGAAGATCTTGCGTTCCTGCACTGGACTTCACCGCAATCCTTCAACGCTGAAATACTTCAGAAACGAAAAACTTTACGATACAGCTAATTGTCTGCCCATCGACCAATATATGATGCAGTTATCCCGGAAACTCTTGCAGAATCTCAACGGTCACCCCAACCAGGAAATTCAGGCATTACTCTAACAGCCTCTGGAGCCAACCCACAGATACCTTAGTGTGAGAGCAATCAACGCCCCGGAATTTGAGCAACTTTTCAACAGTGAGGTCAATCCCTTCTATGAAATTAGCATCAGTGGCCACAACAGAGGCTAGCCGTCTCCGGCTATATATTTTCTTTTCCTTTCTTTTCTCTCTTATCTACAGGTTCAATATATTTCAAACATTTAAAATAAAACTATAAATTACGAGTAACATAGAATAGATTAAGCAAAACAAAAATATTGTGGTAACAATGTAAAAACCACCATTTTATGTAAGTCGGGCCCTTATTGTTGAGCCGACATATTAATTTTAGTTGTAAGTCTAGTTGTAAGTCATATTGTATATATTGTAATATTTCGGCTAGGGTTCGAAATGATAAAACGTTATTCTGTTTCAAAACACTCTATTTATTATTATTTAAATACAACTTTCAATCAATTCACAAACAATTTCACTTCTATTTTCCAATTCAAATCTCTTATCTTTCACTTAGTACGACTTAGGTCCTTTTCCATCGCTTTCCAAAAATCAACTTATCGTCCGCAGTTTCTCATCCTGTATTTATACTACATTTGTCGGGTTCTAGTTCTTTCTGGTAACTTCTGGTTTGAAACTGGGGTAATAACTGAACTCTCCAACGTGGAGAGTTTGTATGATCCTAAAACTATGCTACACTGGATAATTGATTTAATCACATATATACCACAATATATTTCCATTGGTCTAAGCTCAGTTTAAGTTTTTAGCTCAACTTTCGCCTTAACAAAATTGCATTCCAATACGTGCTTATGGAACTGTAGCATTCGCTCGGCCAAAGAAAAAGACAAGACTCACTTTCCACCAAAGAAAAGTTGGCTGCCTGTTTACGCGGAAGGCAGTTATCAGTACGGCGTTGGAAAAGACTTTAACGTCAACATTGCGCAATCCACATTTTCGCTAGTGCTGTCCGAGGTGTTAGGAACATTAGAAAATATTCTTTGCACCAAATCGATATCCCTTAAAATGAATGTGGACGAAGAGAGAAGAAGCTTAAGCAAACTTTTTCCAAAAGTGTGATATTCCAGGTGTAGTAGTGGTGGTTGATGGAAGTCATGTGCGCATACAAGCGCCTTGTGATGACAAACACCAATTCTACGAGTATAATAGAATGGGATACTACAGTTTCAATGTAATACTCGTAAGTAGCTCTTCTTTGCTGTTATGTTCTTTGCAAGTATGTTTCGGCGCAGTACCATGGAAGTTCTCATGACTCTCATATATGGGAAATGAATGGAGCCAAAACTTTTTTTGCGTCAAGCTTTAGGAAAGGCAGGAATATGTGTATATTAGGAGAGTGAAATGACATTTTAAGAATTACCTGTAAAACAGTTATTCTTTCGATAATTATTTCAGGTGACAAGGGTTATCCATTGCAGCCATGGCTGTTAACGCCATTCAGAGAGCCTCTTAATTCCGAAAGAAAGCGACGGTTTAACACTGCTCACTCAAAAGGTAGAACCCTCATTGAAAGGACGATTCGGATATTGAAAGCAGTGCTTAGATGTTTAAATAATGAGAGAGGCCTACATCACAAGCTGTTGTGCTTTCGACTGTTTGTATTTCCGTTGTAAGGGTTGGAGGGCTGCGTTCTGTGGAAACGAACGTGGTGGTGGTGTGTGCCATTAAAGTAGCGGCGGAGTTTGCTGTGGATGAGGAGGCCGCATATCCGAAGCAAGCGACTTTTGGTATACCGTCGACCACTTGCTTCAAATTGAGCATCTCACTTACGATCTCTTCTATATCGTTTAAGGGTATTTCCGCACCGAAATTATCACGGGAACAAAGTAAACAAAAATATCGATAATGCGGAATCAACAATACAGAGATACATATGTGCGGAAAAATGAGTAGGTAAGTTAATGGAAAAAATTTTTTTCGCGCGGAAAGAGTGCGGAACGGAATCAACAATACGACCCAGCGTGTTTTGGAACAGAATAACGTTTTATCATTTCGAACCCTAGCCGAAATACTCGTATAGTATTACATAATTGTCTTTGAAATTTTTTTTAAAAGTGAACTTTTCTCCCAATAAGAACGTTTTGTGTCTCGTGTCACAAGGATTTGCGTATTTGAACTTGGTCATAAGGATATGCGACCACAGGAGATCAGGCAGTAAACTCCAGCCTGAAAAGAAAAGAAATAATCGAATGATAAACTCCGTAAGAATATGACTGAGGAGAGTCATGAGCTCAGCCTCAGACTCCTTTGAAGAGTAGAATCCATCATTGTGTCCGAAGGAGAACGACATTGATGCGGGTTATCACTTTGTATGGACCTTTCCAATCCTGTTGCAATTTTGGTGATTTACCTTTGTAACGCAGAGGATTATACAGTCACATCAGGTCTTCTTCGTTGAAGCTAGAAGATTTTGCTTTGATCTTCATGCTTTCGTGCAATTTACGAATCTTACTACGCAGGTCATCCACATGATCGCTCAGCTCGTTAGGCGGCGTAGATGGGGTTCCGAATTACGTTTTACTTGGCAACTAAACTGCTTGACCAAATTGAATCTCGGATGGTGTATGTCCTGTTGTTGACCGCGTTTCGGTGAGGGTATGTTATTATCCCAGTCCCCCTTCAGCAGCCGATGACCTTAGATTATTGCTTATTTAAGGACTTATTGAATGACATGACCATTTCATCGGCTTGAGGGTGTAATGGGGCTGTTCTTATCTTCCTTATTCCAAGATATTACACACATCCTGAAACACTGTTGTTTCAAAGTTTTGTCCTTGATCAAATTGCAGCTTCGTTGGGTACACGAATTTGCTCTCCCAGTTGTGGACTATTTGTGCTGCTACTGTCTTAACCTCATGTTTTGGGATTGTGAACATTTCTGGCCACCTACCTAAGTAACCCGTGATCACAATGTATCGGTTGCCATTAAAGATGTCATTGGCTATTCGTTTGGATAGTGCTGCGATATTTAATGTTTGCATACTTCACTTTTGGGCCCGTGAGACATCTTGTTTTGCACTAAGCTTTTAGAAACGTTCCCTTAGCTTCTCCAACGTCTTGTAAACACTTAAATAACCTCCCGTGGTATCGTTCCATGCAGCACTTCGCTGATTCTAAACCGTGCCACATGACAAACCCTCTTTTACAGCAGTGCTCCACCATTAGCACTCCGCTGCTCCAAATCTTCATTAGTGTTACCTGTCTCGCTATGAATGCTGATCAGTTTATCCTCAAGTTTGTTTTCGGACGTACTCTAAAATATCGCGACTTTTTCCTGACCCGAACAACTCGCTTATGGAAGGCTCTGGCGAGCTCTTTATTTCTTTGTCATTATAACCTGCAAACATTCAAAACCAAAGTAAATCGGTATCTCTTTTCCTTTACTCTCTAACTTTCCATTGCACAAGTTGTTGTATTCGTTTTAACAGCTAGAGGGGACGTTAAAAAAAGTCGCATTGTGTCCAACACGCCTTTAGAGTTTGGCTCAGGTGTGACAATTCGCCTCGTGTTGTTTGGCTGTTACCAGGATTTCGTCTCTACTCCAACGATCTACTGACTCAGCCCTGATCATTCGGATAAAGGCCTGTTCTTTCGCCTCCTCGTGGTTACAGTGTTCACATTTGACATCGGGCAGTCGCCGAGAGTGAGTGGAGTTTTGCATTGCAGTGTTGCTTTTTAAAGTCATAGCCCTGCTCTGCCAATCTCGCTTTAAGGGTTTTCAAATTTCAGTAGTTGCTTCAGGGGTGCTTTAGTCCATGGAAATGCTTTGGTTCCGAAATTAAAGCCACAAGCTCACTTTGATTATTGCAGGAGTTCGGTTCAGGCCTGGAAAGTACCTTGCCATAAAATCTGTAAGCTTATGGAGGCTCCTGGCTCTAATACCAGAAAAAAAAATGTACGCCTGGCTCTATTATATAGAATATGAGACTACAAGGACCACCTTCCACCTTGCTGATTTCTGCAGATAACGAATTTTCAGAGGGAAATATTGGCGTTTCCGTATAACATTGATGTGTCCATATTTTCGTATTTCAGGGTGTGTACGCAAAAGTCAACTGCTAGTTCAACTTCTGCCATGAAATCTGCACCAAAGATGCACTCGTCAAATATGTCAGCTACCAGAGAAGCGCTAGAGAACGCTAGTTGGATTTGTATGTGGGCTCGAACAGGGTACGTGCCGTTTCTCCCATAGCTATGCGCAAGCTGTACCTACTGGTGTAACTACGATTAGCCACACCGAACGCTGAGGTTCAACAAAAGATGTTTTCCCTGCCATCATTACTGCTGATTTTTTGTTCCTTAGATTCTTGGTTTGCGGCCGCTGCACTGCAAGATGCAAGTTCCATTCAAGGATAATGTTTAAATTTCGCTTCAACGACACCAGATAGCATTTTGTTTCGGAAGCATTAACGCCACTCTGTTGAAAGTTCCCGAATTGGTTATGGTGAAAATACTGGACCTAAAGGGCTAAAAATAAACTGCTGTTCCCTTTCCACAGCCGAGGAGGGACGTGAGTCAGGTTACGAATAATGAGAGTAGGAAGAACTGTCATCAGCAAAGGAATATATTGAATTTATAGTGGCAGACAAGAGATCATTTATGAAGATTGAGAGGAGTGTCGGGGACAGAACGGAGCCCTGGGGAACACCAGCATTTATTTTGTTATTTTCAGACTGGGAAACGTCAGTCAACTTGAATTGAACGTTCCGAAAGGTATTTTCTAATCAACTGAAGAAGAGAATCGTTCATCCCAAATGCGAGCTTTTCGACTAAAAAGCCTGATGCCCGACTCTGTCAAATCAGTTGAAACTTGCTTGCGCCAGATTGTCATGCGCTTTGATTACATCTTTTCGGTGAGGCATGGCATCAAATCACCAATCGATCAATGCGAGCTCGACAAATGCTGCTTTTTTTTGATCGGAAAGTGTCCTTTATGCTAGGATTGATAAAAAAGCTTACTCAGTGGTTATGCTAGCTTAAAAGGACCCTTCTTCGAATGAAGCCCCTTCTTCTGAACGATTGGGTTTGTTAATGTTTAGATCTTTAAGTATTCTTGCTACTTGTGAAAGTAGATTCACATCATTGGACTCGCAGACAAAGTACAATCTTAAAGTTAAAATGAGTTGGCTGCAAGTATGCTACAAGCAGATTGGCTTTGTTCAAAGAACTGACAGCTGTCATTCCAAATGAACATTGGGATGGAGAATGCGGCAGAATACTAAATTTCGAACTGTTTCAAACTTTCTAGTCAGTTCTTCAACTTTGTTGTCCATTTGTTTGAAGTTTTCGTCGATGTCTTTGAATCTTCCCTGCAGAATGTTCTTTTGTTCTTCCTGACTCGACTAGATAAGTTCCCTTGAGTGCTTGTTCGAGGCTCTTCATCCATTTGTCCATCTTTTCCTGTTCTTTCGTCTAGACCATTCTTTGTTCGTTCATTTACAATAAGCGGATATGCATCATCGCAACCATGTTACTGTCGGTTCTTATTTGTTCTTCCTTGTTAATGGTTAAGGAGAATATATCAGACCCTCGTGGCCGAAAGCGTCCTGAAGTCAGAGCATCAAGACGCTTTTTCCTCAACTGGCGTTGAGATTTCTCCTGTTCAATTCTGATTTAAGTTGAATCACCTTTCAGTCCACTTGCAGAATGGAAAACTTTCTCTTTTTTGAGTAGTATGTCTGGTCAAATATGGAATTGGTAGTTTGGCCAATGAGTATCACCAATCCTGGAACTCTGGTCAGTTTCTTTGAGGCGTCACATGGAAAGTTCTGGTGACATCGGTGTCAATGAGTTATGCCGTCGACCTGATTTGAAATCTTTCGCTCAAATCTCCTCTAAAGAAATTCTGACAGCTGGTTCTAAAGCCACTTTCAAGCCTGAACTTTGAATACGTCAAAGAAGAAATTGCAAGCAGCATTCCGTCTGAGAAAATCTTTCATTGCTCCATAGCGCGTCCTTTTTAAGCCTGCATTAAACGCATGCAGTTCCCTGGGCTACGACGAGGTTTTGATCACGCAGACTTACAGCGTGCCTCAGCTCGGCTAACCCATGTTCTAGGCAGTAAGTAAGTATCTGTTCCGTTGCCGGCTGGTTCGTCGATGAGAAACGTACACATATGCTTGTGTAGTAACGAATTTATGCTTCTAAACTTTAGGGATTATGGTAATTTGCAGTTTTGAATAGAAGCGAAATTATAATATTTCGCCCACTTTATAGGACAAATTAAAACGATTTATCAAATACACAAACCATTCTATCTCTTCTTCTCTGAATGCAACCATATAAATACGAATCACAATCCACTCGCACTCCACATAAATATTGACATTCGCATTGAAATGTCAACCCGAAACAGGGTATCTGTCATCCCACTAACTAAATTCAACTTGTTCTCTCAAAACAAAACGACGTTTCTTTTTCGTTTTGTGTTTTTTTTTTGTGTTGAGTGGACGGACAACTGTCAATCGCGTGTGTTTTTTTTTTTGTATTTTCCTGTGCGACTTTGACTGGTCTCTCTGTGCAGAGTCAATAAATCCGTACATCTGGGAGTGTATTTCGACATACCCCACAGTCGAAACAGCCAAATTGAAGAGTCTGTCGCCCAGCAAAGTGATTGGATACTCTAGAAGATGTCTACAGAAGCGCCCAACTGGCGCCAATCTATCATAACACGGATAATTGATCGCAATAAACGGGAATCCGCATACCACAAGGAGCTCATCCAGCAAAGTAAGTTTCACTTCTTCATTTCCCACCACACCACCAAAGGGAATACGCACGTATCATTGAGTAGTCGTATATTTCTCTTCCGTTGTGCCCCTTGCGCCTTAATTAACTTTGATTAGATGTTAATTAGATTCATTAAAAGTCTTGTCTCTGAATTATGAAATTGGAGGCTTTCCAATCGCACATTGGTGCCTCCAAAATCGAACGCTAAAACCAAAACTAAAACTTCGTTTGATTTTGTGTTTCTTTTCTTCTAGATAATCGCTTCTTTGATACGGTTGTGCAGCTGGAAGCAGAGAATTTGAGGATAAATGTGGAAAATGAGAAGCTCAGGACAGCTGTGGCAACAGGTGGAAAGGATGCTGGAGGTTCCTTTGCAGTGCTGGAGCGTCTTTTAGCCGAACAGAAGCAATTGACAGAGTTGCACAAGCGCAAGGGTGATAATTCACAAATGATTGTCGATTTGAGTATGAAAGTCGAAGAGCAAAGGAAAATCATCGCCGAAAAGGAACAGGGGTAAGCGGGCGACATCCTAAGAGTTTCATATTTCACTGTTGTACTCTCAATTCTATTTTAGCTGTGCTGAGCATGTGAAGATGATTCAAATTTTACGAGCCGAATCGGCAATGTTAAAGTCTAGCTTGGAAGAGTTGAAGAAACTGGACACAACCCTACGGGATGAGCACACTGCCCTTCAATTGGCATTCAGTGCGCTCGAGGAGAAAATGCGAAGCATTCAGGTGAGTCAAATAGTCGCAGTCAGTCGTAGTTGCCTTTGACTTTTTTGTCTAACAACAAACAAAAAAAAAAGTTCTTTCTCCTGCAATCAAGTCTCAAAATTTTCGTTCGAAATTTTAAGAAAAACCCCTCGGCTCGTCTGGATTAGCAAGTAAGCCCATAACATTCCAATCAATTCCATCAAATTCGATCGCATTTCGATGTAATATGAACGATTTACCCCGTTTACCTAGTTATTCGGGCTCATTTATCAAATCAACGTGGTCGAGGCACGTTATCGCCTCGATTGCTGGTTATAAATAAATGATATGCGCGCCGAGAGCTCTGCAGTGACAAATTTAAAGCATTATTAGGCTCTGCTGGGCAATAACATGTTTGAGGGTGTTGTGTTCTGTGTTACTTATTTGAGTTTCAATCAATTTGCCGAGTTCTTGGAAGAGAGGAAGAAGGCGGTGTAGATGTGGAACTTTGTTGGCGATTAGCTTGATAGTTGATAGGCAAAATAGATAATTATGCTGCTTTCTAGGAAAGTGATGAGAACTGAAGCTGCTGTTGCCACTACAAGTGTGTGTGATGATGAATCACGAAGGGGGTTCCTCCTTTGACTTGTTTGTTATCTCTGTAATGTGATAAATATTTTTTCTGCTAATTGGGCTATGTTGTCAATGTTATTGACAAAATTGAGGCAACCTCCGCCTCTATGACTTTTGGGGCAAACACTTACGTTTGGCATGTGGTTTGGATCTCACGAATGCTGTAGTTAGCAAACGTTATCTTTGTCTTTGTTAGATTCTCATTGCAATCTCTTGTTTTGGAGTGAGTGATTTGGTTTCAGTGGATTTGAAACGCTGAATCGTGGGTAGAATTTGTGCAATTTTCCAATGGGTCTCGTTGGGGTGTTTGTTGTTTCGGAATCGTACACGAGGATTAAGTGCTGTAAATCGACAGCGGCCCATTTAAACGAGGCGCGTGTGAAAGTGTTACTTGATTGATTGAGGTTTGTTGGTGAACTACTATTTAGTTTGAAAAATTGTACAACTGCCCATAGATTTGCAGTCCTCATTGGGCCTTTTTCGAGCACGTCGTTCGTTCTATCGTGGTTTCCTATTGGGCCTATTGGCCTAGACTATTTTCTACGCCCAGGTACTTCCTATTGCTAATGGTTTTCCTTGATTCAGATGTAGAAAGCTACTGTTGTGAAGAGCGAATTGCTGGAATCCGCCATATTACTCATCGAATCTGCTTAATTCCAGTTCTTTCGCGCTGCTTAGGAGCATATGGGCGAGTTCATAATTTTAAGGCGTCTCCATCTCTACAACTCGTTGAGAAGCGATTGTTCTTAGTTCTTCCACCATCTATTCAATGTGTCATACCAAAAAGTGATGCATGAGGAGTAATAGGCAAGGGGCAGTGACGCAATCTCTGGCATGATATCATCGTTCATCTGTTTACATTGAATTTTTACAACATTTTAAGGTGCACTTGTAGGAGATACTTTCACTTATCAACCCTGTTACTGAGACATGAAAATCAACAAAACTTGCTAACAAAAGTCAACACACTACGAAATTGAAGGCTATCAGACGTTTTAAGATCTAGATTGGAGCCTTTGAAGTTTTTGTGAATTAGAATTGAGTTATTTGAGTTCATTGTGGGATAAGTTGATGTAATTCTCTGATGTGTAGCTCTTCCGATAGTACAAACACATCATCGGAGCACCGCTTTAAGGTTTGCTTTTAATTTTAACAGGTCCCGGTTAACTATTAAACTTGAACCAAAGGACAGGGAAGTTCAGGGTCGGGAGAGGTGATAATTGAGAGTGTTTTTAAGGGTTCTTGTGTCACAATGTTTTACATAGCTAGAGAGACAGTGGCTCGTTGAAAATATATGCCGTTCGGTGGCTATTTGGACGAAAATGGACGAAAATTGCGGGAGTCGGTATTACAATAAATAAAAACCACATCGAACAGAAAGGACAGACTATGGTGCGGTTTAAGGGTTGGTGTATAAAGAAAATATCAGCGGATTTGCGACGTTTCTTCAGAGATGATAGATTCATACCAGAGGATATGGATAGGTCATCATATGGCGAAGTTTGTAGCGATCAAGTCATGAGAATGTGCGCAGAGCAATTCGTAAGAACCTGCGTTGGACTGCCTTAACACGTTAGAATACGATTTTCATAGTTAGACGACCATTCCTGGAAGGCATATTCAAAAATTGATGTAAGAAAGTGGTGTACAGAGATTTTGTGACGTACGTGTCGGAGAAATCTTTGAACCGGGCCCGAAGTTAGCTCCGCTAATTATGAAATCAATTTGGGTGCGAAAATTGAGTTTACTATCACTATCACTATCAGATACCGCTTTAGTTCCGCATTGAAGTGATTGAAGTTACAACTACGGGTATAGTAAATTCGGTCAGGAAGTGTTGAACCCTTCTGGGAGTATAAGATTCCTTTATGTTGAGCTCAGGAAAATTGTTGTTGGACCATATTGAGGACCTACTGAGATCGTCTTGTGAACCTTTCTTCAGACAGTAGTAATTACATCCATTTATTTCCCTTGCTCTAGGGGAAGGGTCGTGGTGTTTGTAGGCCTTTAAAAAATCCATAGTGATTTGGCGCAAAGATAGATGTGCAATCAATGAGCACGGCATCTTAAATGGTACTATCGACGAGCTTGGGAATGCAGGACAACTTAGAAATGGGTCAGCAGTTGGTGATATCCTGTTTTGTACTATTTTATTAATAGGGACTACATAGGTGCTTTTCGAGAATCGGGGAATACATCTCACGCTCAGACACATCAAGGTAAAACACCAACCGCTCTCCCAAGTTCAAGCTATCAAGTGAATCAACATCAACAATATAAGTGAGCTAGCAAATAACAACATGTGGTACCTGAAGCCGCCTCCTTTGGGCAACAACTTCTTCAAAAAAGTGCGCGTTGCCATGTATTTTCTAGAAGAAAGACCCTTGCTGGTAAACAACATAGAAATGTGCAGATCCTGTGTCAAATTTGTCTTACTCCACTGATGTGAAACATAGGACCTGTCTAACGTAGACCAATATCCTATTCGAACTGATATCCGACGAAGATCCAGAAATAAAATTTCCAATACAAAGTGCAATCGTAGTTACGGACGCCCCCAAAAGTCACAATCATCAGCCAACCCTTATTTCGGGATTTCGTGAAGCGACTTAGTTTGGAATCGATTAAGATTGAAGATACCTAACTGAGCCCGATCGAGACCTTTTGTTGAGATTTGTGCAACATCATGATCCCAATGTTTATCTCATGTGAGAGAAATGGTTTCGTGCAGTCTTCCTCACACACTGATCTGTAAACTGTAGAATCGATGCCAAGGTATCGAAATTAGCACCAAATTTGTAGTCGAAGGTTACCTTCCAAGCTGAGAATTTAGTACCTTTGGGTTTGATTTTGTTCCCCTTCCTAAGTTCACCCTGTCTCTCAAACACTGATTGATATGAAATGAAATTGTACAGTGATTTTGTTGCCCTAGTCCCAGGCTTGGGAACTTCTTGCCGTAAAAAGATAAGAAATTTGGTAGCAATGGCAGTTTGGAGTTATGTTATATTGTTCATAAGATGACAGGCTTTCCCTCCTTTCTTGCCAGCTAATGATTTTAAAGTGTTTCAGTCATTCTATTGTTTGAATTGTTTTTGTTGATGTGACCTAATGCTCTCTACTTTCAATTGTTTGATTTTTTGTTTGTAGATCATATTTTCGAATCAGAGAAGAGTTCATATTTAGTTGAAGTTATGGATCTCAAGTAGAAGCTCAAAGTTGATATATTATCATTGCATATTGCACTTCAGTTTAGTTATTGACTTTGTTGGATGTTTGGGTTTAACCTAGATTTTCTGTGCTACTGAATGATTCATTGCCTATTCCTCCAAATTTTTTTCTTCTAACTTGACGTAGGTCTACCTAATTCTCACTATTTAATGAGCTTTCGAAGCGAGACACGATAGTACTGTATCCGTTTTGATTTTCGTTTTTTTTCTTTGGGAATGTTTCGGTGTTTGTTCTTTGTCGTCTCAATTTGGGAGCTGGGGCTAGATGAACCTTTTTACTGGAAGCTATGTGTCCGAGTTGTATTCTCCCTGTTCGCACTTTTAGCAGACGATAATACATACTTACTTACTTGCTTACTTAGGTGGCGTTACAGTTTGGAGTGAAACTGGGCTTCAACTAGAAAGCAGCCCGTTAGCTGCACACGGGACCAGAAATCACAAGAAGAATTTTCCTCTCAAACCAGCCAAGTGCCCCTTAATCTAATCCATGTCCATCATGTCCATGTCTCTGTCCCACAGAGCAGGACTTTGACTATTAAGGTCACTTTTGTTATTCGAGAGAAGGCTTTGCTTGTCAATTGCCTAGTCATGGAGCATCATGTTTACTCAAAAGTAGGTAGATTTTGACAGCATGTGCTTGGTTTTTTTTTCTCATATACTCAACTCATTTTGGCGGTTCTTCCAATATCGTAAAAGCGTCCATGACAGTACAAAGGAAGCAATATATGGTATGGATGTGTCTTACATACCATCGGTTCTATCATTAATGGAGACCGTTTGAGTCGGACAAATTATAATAAATATTTCTATAAAATGTGAAATTTGGCATTGTTCAGTAGAGCCCAAGACAGTGAATATAATTGTTATATGCGACTTGGAACTTGATGAATAGGTGGAACTTCCGACTTAAAATTCGTTCGCCTCTTCCATGATTGATCTCAGTGCTGTAGAAATTTGTGTTATTTTTGATCAGCCGGACCGAACTTACATCTGTATTTGTGATAGTGTCATTTAGCAGGGATATGGCTCTCTAGTTCTTATAGTTCAGGATATGGAGTTAATTATGTAGTCACCGGGCATACTTTTGACCACTTATATTTTATTAACGATTTGATGTACTCACTCTACCATGAGCTTCGCATTTGTAGAAGCTGCGTCAACCTTTTCCTTATTGCTTTAAGCTGCAACCTATTCTTTCAGAGGTGGTATTACTATTCCAACCTCGATGTCTTTTGTAAACTCTGATAATATTTTTTGAAGCCATTCAAAGTTGATTTAATTTCAAATAAATATCTGCGGCGAAGTACTCTTCTTTAGGAAAGGGGTCGGTGCGATTAGATTTCACTGAGAAGCTCTAGTGTTTGTTGAGGGTTTCAAAGCGCCTTACTCGTATGACCCTTTGGAAATCTTGAAGTCATCGCTGCGAATTTATGAGTGTTCTTCTTGTTTCTTATGGCCAAGTTCTTCATTTTCAATTTGTTGAAGATGTTTTTATAGCATATCTGGTCTAACCGGGTTCTTGTTGTGTGTAGAATTGGGATTAACTTCTAAAAGAAGACAATCCAAAGCATCGTTGACGACGTCAATGTGTTGGATTGACCATCTTAGTCTTCAAGTGGCAATTCAATTCAAAATGTCTAAGAAAAACGGGATAGACTGCCCTTCAAAGTAATAGATACAGAAAAGACAGAACGGTGATGCGCAAAACAGTGCAGTCAGGCAGAATGGAGCATTTTTCTTAAATAAGGGACAGAGAATTTCTTCCCGTAAGCTAAACCAAGTTAAGGTGGCAATATCGAAGCTAAAGTCTAATAAAGCTACTTTCACAGATGGGCTGCTCAATGAGCTGAATGTATTCTGGTTGGTTGATATGGTCAGAGTTAAGAATGCCAGAAGCATGGAATATCAGCTTCTGAGACGCCTGTCCGTTTATTTTTTCTTTCGTATTACTTGAGCGCATATTCGTAAAACCATTCTGAAAGAACTTGGTTGCTACACATTAGTGCAATCAGGTGAGTCTAAGACTGCCAAACTCATTGTGTTGTGCAGGATAACTATGGAGAATTCTTGTTACTCCAGCAAGACCTTTCGTGTCAAGAAGCGACAAGTTGTCATGTGGTTTTATGTTAACACCGCCTTAGAAAGAATCGTGCAACACCCGCTGGGTAGTCTTCAAAATCACTTACGTCCGTGGAGGACATTGGTTTGTTGGGCAAAAGAAGTACATGCTGCCATTAGAAAAAAAGGACACACCACGCTGACGGTTATTCCAGAAAGTCACCATAGCAGTTACAATTTCGCGTAGGTTAAGGATTTCTTCTACCTTGCATTCGGAGATCAGCTCATATAAAAGCTCCTATATGCTACCCAGAGTAAATGATGGCAATCGATGTTTCTTTGGGCTTAGGAGGCAATTGAGTAACTGAGCCCCCCTCTCGTAAAACCCAACCGCCTATTTACAAGATTCTTACTATCCCGGTACTGGTCTATGCCTCGTAGGCTTGTCGAAAGTGGATGAATTGCTGTCATAGATTGCAGCTCTGTTTTAAACGTTGGTTAATTGTGCGTTGTCCTCGTAATAAAACATTTTTCGCTTTCGTGTTTCTCTAATCTCTGGTGGCTTCTACGCCCACCTGTGTACTAACGAGACCTAAGCTAATCTACTTTCCGAAAACAACAGGTGATTATTGAAAACTCATGCGATAGGAGGGGGTGCTTACGAGTATGTACTTCGTATGAAAATAAATGAATTCTCGTTTCCGGTCGCTTGTGGTGAGTTCAGTTTAAATTTCATGCCAATGCAATTGGACACAAAAGTTGTATTAGTTACATGGCATGCTTCGTTGAATTGGGAAGCACAACACATATATGCTGACCTTGAGGTGTTTCTGATTTAGTGACACCATAATAGAAACCACGGAAAAAGCCTACGTGTGCCTGTGACTGACTGTGCTAGATACGATTACTGATTATGTCATTTGTTATTTTATAGTTACATACGAGTACGATAATGTCATTGCCTTCTGTTCGCATTTAACTACTTTATGACAATAAAAATGAAAAGAGATATGAGTCTGCTGTGTTTTGTGCTTTGTTACATTTTTTAAAAATCTAATCAATGATGTAGGCAGCAACTACAATGCCATATGAGTGCGCAGGCCAGCTCAGCAGAATAGTCCTAGTGAATACGTGGTCGATTATTGTCTTACCACACTTGTTGATATAGGGTTTCACACGTTTTCATAGTACTAAAGGTGGAATCTTGTACTGATTGCTCTCTATATATATTTATTTTGACCAGTTTAGAGTTGGTATTTTCTCTACTTATCCAATTGCGGTTACTGGTAGTCTGGAGCCTCACTGATCTTTAGTTTTGGTATCCATATCCAGTTCTCGTCTGAATTAAATTGATGAAGTTGTGACTGCTTGAGCATGGTTTCTATTCCTTTATCAATGAAATATCTAGGATATCTCTGACGGGTATTTTGTTTAAAGGTCTAAGCGGAATCCAACGCTCTGGGACCTTCTCTTCACAGACTATTACCAAAATAAGGTACGACTTACAGGCAGGAAGTCAATGCCAAAGACAACGCTTCTGAAGGTTATGAAGTATTTAGGAATATTCTCCAAAACTATATCAGTTCTTCTACACAAACTTTTGTCAAACATAGAGCTCAAACTAGATGAAAGCCATGAAAAGAATTCTAATTCTAAAAAAACAAATTGCGTAAACTGTGTACTATATTACACATCCAATTAATTCTAATCTGAGGAAATGGGTTAAAAAAATGAGCAAAAACATAAACAAGGAAATTTTGAACTGTCGCGACAGCTACTACTACTCCAAATTGCACGATGCACAAAGCAACCCAAAGAAGGAATGGAGAGTTGTTATACGAGTAGTATAATCAACACCAATACTTCATGCAATCCCAAAAATATTGTGCTGTGTAGTGAAGGTGTTGAAATAGTGGAACCCTTAGTAGTTGCAAATGGTTCTATGTCCTCTCAATCTTACTGTGTTTGGTCTCAGTTAGTGGAAAGAACTCCTGACATGAATAGTTTCGTTTTTCAAGAAATTACTGGTTTAGAAATTTTGCGAATCATTTACTCACTCAAAAACTCCTGATCGTGAGGGAATGATGTCGTACTCAAGAATATTGCGCCGAATTTAGTGTACATCTAAGCATGTGGAGTTTTTCCTGACTATCTCAAATCTGCTGACGTATTACCACTTTTTAAAAAGGGAAGTCCAAAAGATAAGAAAAATTACAGGCCGATTTCTTTGCTATCAATTCAATTTCGAAAGTTTTTAAAAAATCTGTCAAAAGGCGAATGTGTGCACATTAACAAAGAACTCAATTTCTAGTCCGGTGCAGTTTGGGTTTAGGGGGTTAAGGACGTTCCACGGAAGATACCTTACTATTTTTCTGCAATTTTATAAACAAAGCCTTGGATGATGAAAAGTTTTGCGCCGGCCTCTTTGTCGATATTACCAAAGCGTTTGACATGGTTTGCATTGACATTCTTTTGGAAAAGTTGTATGGATCAGGATTTCGTGGACTTTTCCATAATTGGTTAGCGACATACTAGATGGGGTGAAAAGTCACCTTCTTGGGAATGAAAAAACAAATTTTTTTAAAGGTTTTTTATTTTATTCAATAAAGTCCCCTTTTAGCTTGATACACTTATTCCAGCGATTTTCCAACTTCTTAATCCCGTCCGAAAAGTAATTTTCCGGAAGGTCTGCAAAATCCTCCTCCGTGGCGTCGATGATTTCCTCGCCTGAGCTGATTTTTTTATTGATGAGCCATCTTTTGAGGTCTGGGAAGAGATAATAGTCCGAGGGAGCCAAATCAGGCGAATGCGGTGGATGCGACAGCAATTGGAGCCGTAAGTCATTGATTTTAGCCGCGGTCGCGATGCTCTTATGCGCCGGCGCATTATCTTGCAAAAAGAAAATTTTTTTTTTCGCTCCATGTGAGGCCGTTTTGCATTGCCTTCAATCGCTCCAATAATACACAGTAATACTCGCTGTTGATAGTTTTTCCTTTTTCGAGGTAGTCCACGAAGAGTATGCCGTGACAATCCAAGAAAACCGACGCCATAATCTTTCCGACCCATTGAGCCTCCCTCGGCCGCTTCGGAGCACTCGTGCCGGCTTCAGTCCATTACCGGACACTCATTCTGTTCTCTGGTGTGTAATAGTGGATCCAGGTTTCATCAACAGTTACCAATCGACGCCAAAAGTCCGCCCAATTCCGCATCAGCAAGTCCAAACACTCTTTCGAAGTGCTCTCGCGCTCGTGTTTTTAGTCAGGAGTGAGCATGCGCGGCACCCAGCGGCAGGATATATATGCAAAATATTGCCCAAAATATGGCGTGTGCGCTCAGTACTAATGTTTGTGGTATCTGCTAGCTCGCGCACCATCACTTTCCGGTCAGCCAACACCATTTCATGAATTTTTTTGACATTGTCTTCTGTAATCGCATTGGACTGCCTGCCGCTACGGATTTGATCGGTAGTGGAGTTGGGGCCACGAAACTCTCGAAACCAATATTTGACGGTGTAATCTGACGGAGCATAAGCCCGAAAATATTTATCCAACTTTTCTTTTGTTTTCTTCGCCGTTTTGCCTCTCAAAAAGTAATGTTTCATGAGAAAACGTCCATACTCAACATGATGTCAAACACGTTAACAACAATCAGCTGTCAAAGGAGGTTACTTTTAACCCCACCTAGTATTTGAAGGACCACAGACAAAGGGTTAGAATAGGACACTTCCTTAATGATTATGAGGTAATTAACGTACGGGTACCATAAGGGTATGTTTTGGGCCCTATTTTGTTTCTTATATTTTCTCTTTTCCCTACCTTTGGCAGACAAAGTTGCAGCTTTTGCTGATTATCTTGGCATCGCTTATGGTTCAACGAGCCCTCTTAATTTAATAGCAGATAATAGTAATGATATCCATTTGCTAAGGGCATGGTTTGCTGCTCACAAGCTAGTGGCAAGTCCAAATTCCATTTCTACGATTGCCCGCGCCTTACCCTTGTTACTTGTGCTTGTGCCACTGAGTCGTCCGATCCTACTTTCCATGCAAATTCCTTATGCAGCTCGAAGTGTTTTCAGGTTGAACTTGTTAGGAACTTTAAGTACCTTGGCACAACAATCGACCAAAACATGAGTTGGGCCGAGCATATTTTAGCACTTGTTTTATTTTAGAGTCTCTAAGGTTTTTTTTTTATGAGAGGTGGCTATTTAGAGTGTCCTACATCTGATACAGGCAACTTACGTCGAACTAACCGTCATATTGTGCAAGTACTAGCTTACCGCACAATGCACTAAGAAACTCCTACCCAGTGGTATCTTCTAAAGTTGTTAACCGTCTTCCAGCTGATATAAGAGTCATGTCAACTTCTCGTAAATTTTCAAACAAAATCAAAGCATGGCTTCTTGGTTTCGATCGATAAACGTGCTTAGAGAAAGTCGTTTTTTTCCTACTTGAGGCGTACGGCCATATTAGGCTTATGTTGATGCGGATTCTTATCACGGGTCCCCTAAGATGACAGATCCACGTCGAAATAAGCGTTGCTTTTGATCTCAATAGCAAGTCCATCCGTTTCTTGCTTCACAACATACGAATATAGCGGTTGAGCATTTAATCCGATTGGCAAAACCTCTAAATTGGAGAGCCAGGCCTTTTAGGTTATAGAGCCACTGTGAGGATTTGAGTGCTTTCCTACGTTATATATATTTTGACAACCTGGTTAGGCCTCTAAAAAAAAACTTCATCGAAAGAGCTCAAACTGAAGATGAATATGTCTTAGGGAAGGGTTTTCGTGTTTTTAGCGTAAGCAGGAGCAGCTCAATTATAGAGGTGATGCCATCTTTCGCCTTATCAAAGCAGTTGCGACAGAAGTCGTTACTTGGCAAACATAGCTGGTGATATTGCAGTGCCTTTTGAGATTCTTAAATGAAATCTTGCAGCAGCCCAATCTAGACCATCTGTCATTGGTTTTGATCAATTCTTATCTTGTGTCCACTACACGGATGCCGAATTTAATATTTCTACCTACAATCCTGGAATGTTTATTCGATTTGAAATTCCTGTGTCCGTTTGCTCTTTTTGTGACTTCTGTGTGTGACATTTATACATTCTGCACTTCTCTATGTATTTAAGAAGGATACACGTTCGACAAAAAATCCTCCCCTTTTATGCCATTATGAAAGCTTTCTTTTTGTAAAAACTATCTAAGCTTTCGTGGTGGCGATGGCGCGATGGACAGCTCATTGGACTATCACGCAGTGGTCCGTGGTTCGATCCCCGGCATCACCAACAATTTTTCGAATCGTCATCCCCGAAAGTGAAATTTCCTATGAAAAAGCTTCTAAGGAGTGCCGTTCGGATTTGGCGATAAACCGTAGACGGGTGGCTCAGATGTGACAAAAATGGCAACATAAGCAACACAAATGAGTTTCAAGAAGCTAGGCCATGGCTCATACCGGGCTGCTAACAACACAGTGTTTTTGTTTTTTGTTGTCTACAGTTGCGCACAAACTGCGAGCATTTTCCTAGATCTCCTTCGTCTACTAGATTGTCTTATCGGAGTGTATTCGAAGAACTTAATCTAAAAAAAAAAAAAAAAAAATGTAGCGATTCAGGCGAGTTTTGTGCTTGCAATTGTTTTATTGTAAAACTTCATCGTAAAACACCAGTGCCCGAAATGATTCGTCCCATCCCATTGTGGTGTTTAGTTGTCCCTTTAAAGGCTCTCAACGCTTCGGTAGGCCTTCTGAGACTGATGACTCTCTAAAGGGGTCTATTTGAAGCATTCATGGCCATTTGGAATTATTTGACTTCGTAGAGGAGAACAATATTTGAATAACGCATAAGTTGAAAGAAATTCATTTGAGCATAAAATCTGTGATCAATACACCAAACGCAAAGAAAATGATCCGTTCATGAGGCGTATGGGCGACGAAACAATGTCAGCCAAAGCAAAACTGGGAAAGGGAGATAAGGTATCAAAAAGGCAAGCAAAGTCGGACATCCTGCAAAATGAGGTTTAGCTTTCGAGTTGATGGGATAGGAAGGGCCACTCTTCTATGAGTTTGCTTCGAAAGAATGAAACGATTAATGCCGATGTCTGCTGTTGGCAGTTACAAAAGTTAAGTGATGCGTCCTGGTCTGACCAATCGCTAGGCTGTGGTGTTACACCACCAGCTTAATTATGATGTATTGTCACATTCACCGTATAGCCTAGACCTTGCGCCATCAGACTTATACCTATTTCGCTTCTTGCAAAACGTTTTGAGTGACGGATCGCTTAAATATGAAGACCTCATCAGAGGTAGATATAAAAATGTATGAACGCGGTAATTTGCAGTTGCCCGAGAGATGGCAGGTCATCGAACAAAACGTCCAATAACGTAATTGGTTGAAGGCCATTACGTATAGTAAATAATCGGAGCTGACATTCGAATTAAACAAACGCCAGCACTTTGTTGAAGAAGTGGCTTGTCTAAGATTCGGTCATGCTTCTTCTGACTTTGACATAAGTGCAAAAACCAGATTCTTTTTTACAGACGCTCGCATTTGGTATTGCATTTGGTCTTCATCAAATCTTTTGCAGAGTAAATGTGTAGTCGATGGTAGACCTATCAGATCTCAAACTGCGCTGATGTGAACCTACTAATTTTTCGCGATCAGGCTAAAAATTTTATGCAGTTAAAATATGGCGATTGCGATTATGATGGAATCCCGTCATCAGGACAGGAGAGATGATGTACTCGTATGCTGGTCATTTTCTTTAACTAGCCAGGCGGCAAAACCATCAGCTCGTTTAAATAATGCTGCGTTCGTCGTCGTCGGTTAGCAGCTTAAGAGAGCGGTTCATGTAAGCTCCTAGCATTTACCGCGATTCTATTGCCCTAACACGTCATTTCTCATTAGGATTGCCAGATGTCTTCCGATCCCCTTAGTCTCTTGTGTTTTTCGAACAGTTCCTGTCCGTGTCCTCGGGGAAGATCGTGTTCGGCTCTTTTCTTTTCTGGTAACATAAGTAGCTCTCATATCAACCTTTGCCTCTATATGCTAGGTTGCATGGTACGCCCTCCTGCAACTGCGTGTATAATTCTTGTTCTCACTCTGAATGCCCCAAAAAGGATTCGATGAGGCATTACAAAATCAGTAAATATCGGAACGCTGTAGTTAGAATGGATTGCCAATACCTAAATAGTTCGCAAGGATTATAAAGCCGAAGACGAGGTATTTACGGACCAACATTTCGGAATTTTACACGCTTTGGACAATGATGGGTTGACATTAATACCTTAACCAATTTGCCATCTAAACATTGAAGTTGAGCAGGAGAAGTTCTGAGCCAGGGTGGGTACACGCTGGTCGATAGTTTACTAGAACTTCCGTCAGGGAACGCAAGAAGGTGATCGATCCTGCCCACGCTACTGCTGGTGTATTTGACCTGCTGGTCGTCAACGATATTTAAAACGATATTGATTTGTACTTAGTTGCTTAAATCATCTCCGTTACACTATAATCGGATTCCTAGTCGATGTCATCAGACTAAAAATAGTTGAGAACATCAACTGAATCCGCTTCCCATCAGCTTGACCTCGTTTAGGAAACAAAAACACTGTTAAGCATTAAATTGCTCCAACGAACCCTTGTCTTCTTAGGATGGTCCATTAAAGTTCTCCTCTTTCAAAAATTTAAAATTTTTCCTATTCGCAACAATGAGCTCCTGTTTCACTTGGAATTGAATGATTGATGGCGTACTGATGTACTGACATCTCAATAATAGCGAACGGCTCAGAGCTCAGCGTGTCTTTTTGCCCAGCAAGCTATAAACTAGATATTTCTCAGTGACCCTCAAATGGTTTCGTTTTTTTCTCCTCAAAAAAAAAAAAAACAAAAAAAAAATTGTTTTTTCGGCGAGAAATTTTAATTTGGAAGCAACCAGCTCGTGCGCCGACCGACTAGAATTGTCTGTAATTGTGGCGTTAGGCCAACAACTTTTGATCAAGTGACCCACTCACGCACGCGATACCCGATGATACGCATTAATTTCGTCGTGAGTTCATTAAATAGGCCATTTGCCTCTTATTTAGCGGATGCTCTCAGCCAGACCCCTCTGGGTGTTTTTCGTCACCATTAGAATGTTTGCGAACCGATTCAACTTGGCTCGACTAGGTGGTATGTACATTTTGTGCATTATTCTTCCAAAAATAATGCGAAAGCTGGACATAAGCCAAGTGTCAAAGCAGCGGAGGAAGTGCGGCGTCATAAATTGACAAAATTGACAAATCATGACGTACGGATACGAATACGAATACGAGTACTCGTAGTCTAGCGACGATCTTGTGGAGAACATTCTTAATTTCGTCGATTTTATTTTTGTGATTTGATTTATGTTTCTTTTAACCGCTGCATCCTTTGCCAACTGAAAAATAAATTTCTTTAAATTAGTCAGTTGCATTGCAGATGCTTCTTAATAAGCTGCCAATTGGCTGTTTTTTTTTTTTTTTTTTTTTGATAAAGTTGTTAAATTTTGAAAATTTTCCAGGACGAAAATCGCAGCCTATTGGAACGTCTGATGAGATATAAATCAAAGGATGCAGATAAACTGAACGAAGAGAACGAGAGCTTCCTAAAGTAAGTGTTTTTTGGTTTCAATTTCCAATTTGGATTTTTTATTAGATGTAGTATCTAATACTCGATTAGCATCCTCATGTTTGCTGGATATGGTTTTGTGTGCTTTAATCGACATTTTGTGTTACACCATTATTCATTTTTATTATTTTTGTTTTTTGAAAATGTCAATCTAAGCGTGTTGGCATTGAAATTGGAAAAAAAAGCGTTTTAAGGTGGCACGCAAGTCAAAGAGAAATTATGTTTTATGTGTAACTCAAAAGGTTTGTGTTATAAACTTGTGTAGTGTTGCTGTTTTACTGTTGTTGTGTCGTCTGTCTGGCTGTCGTTGTCTTAACAAGCTGTGTGTGAAAATTTTTTGTTTGTTTTGTTTTTTCTAACCAGAGGCGATAATTGTTTCTTTTTTAATCAAAATAATTTTTTATCTGTTTGCACGTTTTTGTTTTTTATTTTTTTGTTGTTAAATTTATTCGTAAAATTATTAAAAAAAATTTACAAAAATTGATAAATAAATTTATTACTAGCGTTGGTGGTCAGATAAATGTGGCTCATACTGTGTTAATTTTCATTCATCCATGCAAAGTTACGGATTGATGAAAATCGCGTTCGTTTTGTTCTTTATTTGTAATGTTTCCAGAGATTTGGTTGGTTACAACAATTTAAATAGAAGTAAGCTCATTCGCTTAGCACCCTATTTTGTTATTATTCTTAACACATCGTCTTATAGATACAAGAGAAGCAGGTGTTGGTTCCATCGAGTAGGCGAACGATGAAGCTTAGAGCCTCTTTGTTCTGAAACTCCAAAAATCATAATTGATTAAGAGTTTTTTCTGTTATAAAAGGTGTCCCATTAAGACCACCTATTTTGAAATTCTGGTTCTGGTGTTTTTATTTAATAAAAAGAGTAAACATGAAGGTTGTGTATGGAACACAATATCCGATAAATGGCCGCATTCTGACTGATAGCACGTTGGTCCTTTTGGCGATGGGAGAGAACTGGACATGTACAAAGAAGGTGGGGGATTGTCTCCTTCTCCTCGTCCATTCAACTTCTGCAGAAGTCATTTGTAAACATGCTAAGCCTTCTTGCATTTTTACCTAATAGACAGTGTCCATTGAGATGTTTTCTGTTTTTTTTCTCAAACTCTTAGCGAGATTCAGATCCAGTTTTGATCAGATTTGTTTGGTCGCTAGACATGTTGAACCTAAGGGTTTGTTCTTTTATTAGCATTCAGCTTTAGTTCTTGTTTGCACGTGGCGATAGATATACTGATGTTGCCTTGAATCTCGTCTTTTTTTGGTATACATCATTTCTTTTAAAAAAATTCTTAAGAAAAATTCCAATGGTGTCAAATCGCATGATCTTTCATTTCGTCTTCATTTTTTCGATCGCTGTGCTGTGGGTTGGGCTGTCCTGTCAAAATGACATATTGATTAAACCGCTCCAATCACGGATCGTGGTGGATGCATGGGACGTCATGGATTACCCTTGAAATCTTGACATAGCCATCAAGTTCGAAATGTGCCTTATTAAAGAAGAGGATTTTCTTTGAATATCACTATCCACTTGCTGTTGCTGTAAGATTTATTCTGCAAACGTTCGTGCTGGGTATTGTAAACGGGCTACAAATACTGTGTAAAATTCGCTGTAAACTGTTTCATGGAATCTTCAGTTCCTGAGAACGATGGCAAATCGAGATGGAAGAATTCTGATCAGCACTCTCAGTACCTGCTGCAATGTTTTCATTACACCAAACTGATTGAAGATAGATTTGGCTCTTCTGGATTTAAACTGACCCAATCGCCTGAAATTTTTCAATTAATTGGACCAATTAATTCTCCGGTGACGCAGAATTCCGGTCCTAATGGGACACCCTTAAGGTGGGCTGTGAGTCTTAGATTTACGAAATCCGTGACCGATATCAGGTGCCAATTAGGTTTACGATCAGCATAGGCTTATATACTAGGTGGGATGAAAAGTAACCTCCTTGGGAATAAATGTTTTTTTTTATTTTATTCAATATAGTCCCCTTTTAGCTTGATACACTTGTTCCAGCGATTTTCCAACTTCTTGATCGCGTCCGAAAAGTAATTTTCCGGAAGGTCTGCAAAATACTCCTCCGTGGCGTCGATGATTTCCCCGCGCGAGCTTAATTTTTTATTGATGAGCCTTCTTTTGAGGACTGGGAAGAGATAATAGTCCGAGGGAGCCAAATCAGGCGAATGCGGTGGATGCGAAGCAATTGGAGCCGTAAGTCATTGATTTTAGCCGTGGTTGCGATGCTTTAATGCGCCGGCGCTTTGTTTTGCAAAAACAAAATTTTTTTTCGCTTCATGTGAGGCCTTTTTGCAGCGATTTCGGCCTTCAATCGCTCCAATAATACACAGTTATACTCGCTGTTGATAGTTTTTGTTTTTCGAGGTAGTCCACGAAGAGTATGCCATGACAATCCAAGAAAACCGACGCCATAATCTTTCCGACCCATTGAGCCTCCCTCGGCCGCTTCGGAGCACTCGTGCCGGCTTCAGTCCATTGCCGGACACTCATTCTGTTCTCTGGTGTGTAATAGTGGATCCAGGTTTCATCAACAGTTACCAATTGACGCCAAAAGTCCGCCCGATTCCGCATCAGCAAATCCAAACACTCTTTCGAAGTGCTCTCGCGTTCGTGTTTTTGGTCAGGAGTGAGCATGCGCAGCACCCAGCGGCAGGACAACTTTTTCATATGCAGAATATTGCCCAAAATATGTCGTGTGTGCTCAGTACTAATGTTGGTGTACAGTACTAATGTTTGTGCTAGCTCGCGCACCTTCACTTTCCGGTCGGCCGGAACACCATTTCATGTATTTTTTTGACATTGTCCTCTGTAACCGCATCGGAGGGCCTGCCGCTACGGATCGGATCGGTAGTGGAGTTGCGGCCACCACGAAACTCTCGAAACCAATATTTGACGGTGTAATCTGACGAGCAGATTCGCCGTTTTGCCTCTCAAAAAATAATGTTTTATGAGAGATCGAAAATCGTTTTTGTCCATACTCAATATAATGCCAAACACGTCAACAACAATCAGCTGTCAAAACAAAACTAAAGACAGTATCGCACTGAAATTTGGCATGTCCCCCTAAACATGAACAGACTTCAAGGCACCATTACCTTTTTTGCAGTAGCAGCTCATTCTGGCGGTCAAGGAGGTTACTTTTCACCCCACCTAGTACATGTGTTACATAATGTTTCTATCCCTACAGAGTTGATTTAGTTCTCCGCCTACAATTGTTCATATGTCGTTTTGATTTTGCGGGCTTGAGCTTTAAGCTGATATATTTTAGCCAGACATGTAACTTCGTAAACACTTTTTAAATACGTGATCCAGCTTACTTTGTTAAATTGTTGCCTAGTCTTTTTCCATACTGAAGCTGTGCTAGTTTATGTTTTCTACAGTCAAAGTCAGTGTTTTAATTGGCTTTTTTGTAGTTTCTTCGAGTCTCTTGAGAAAACGGAGTACTAACACGTTCGTGGTTAATCGATAATAACTTTTTCACCATTTCGAATTGTTATCTATCTGCGTTTCGTGCAAGCCTTTACAGTAGGCGATTAGATGAAGGTTTTACTCAATAAACAAGTAAATAAGACTGTGCGATTTGCACGAGCTTCAGGTAGTAGCAAAAATAGAGCAATGTTTCAACATATTTGTATTCTATTTCCAAGAATCGGAATTATATCTGCCATCTGTCCAAACTTATCACAGCTTATACGATCTAAAAACCGCCTTAACTCCTTACATGTCTGATGGTCTTCGTACTTTCAAAACTACAACCCGATTACCTATAATCATATATGCCATATGCACAAAATATGTCAAAACGTGCTTTTATATACGATAACTGTTATAGGTGTGTCAAATCAATAAAAGTTAAATAAATTATATTTTCAAACGGCGGCGTATCTTATCAGATCATAAATCAATTTTAGCGAGCACAACGTTACGGTATCAACAAATTTTATCTTAAAACTTGCGTATCTTACAAAGATCAAAATTTAAAAAGTTTAAAATTTATATATTAGTAAGTATACCACGCACCGTACGTATCTATCGATCTCACCAGATATTTGTTCGTTAGTGAGGGAAATTTGGCATAACATCGTAAAAACTACTAGCGGATGTCAAGTGAGAATCTTCTACATCAATAGATCTACATCACGTGTCACTGCTTCTGGCCGATTCAAGTCATTGAACACGAACATACTTGTCGTGTATTGTCATAGAACTTTTTAAGTGCTCATGCCCATGATTTTCCTCGTTCAGTTTAGCCCGAGGTGACGTAAATAACCATCATATTGGGTTCACTGACACCTTACAATTGTGTAGCACTTCTTTTTATTTTAGAAACACCTAATCGCGGCATCTGATTGCCTTGTCATATTGTTGACAACAAACGCAATCTCTATCTCAGCTGTCTATATCATGGTCAGTTCCAAGTTCTCCTCGGACAGCTGTTTCAATATATTCCGAACCTTTCTGTCTATCAGTTAAAAAAAAAATACAGCTACGAGTATGTTTCCAGCAGAGACGATTAGGCTTTGATCCGTATTCGGGAATTTGATTGATAGAGTTCCAGGGTTTCACTCAACCGCTTTTTAAGTAGTACTTATAACACTTGCTACAGATTGGGTTGATCCTTTCCAGCTTCCTTAATCTTTGGTAAATTGCCTCATTACTCATCCCAAAGTGGTTGACGTTCCCTTTCATTCGTGCTCACCACCTAAGGTGTAGTCTTCGTCTACTGCGTCGATCCTCCGTGTGGGGTTTGAACACTTCCTCGACCGGGGTAACATCGTCCAGTTCGTAGAGCTAGTTGTTGTATTTTCTAACTCCAAAGCATATCACCACAAACTGTACTATGATTCAAAACAGCGAAGGATGTCGTCAAAGTCCATGCTTCTTCGCAATAAGGAAGGACTGGGATGTTGAGGGCTTATAAAATATAATCTTGTAGTGTTTCTTGACAAGACCTTATTGCTCAGTTCCGCTTTAGGCCCATCGAAGCAGAGCAATTGGCAAATTTAACTCCCTGTTTTCGAGTATCATTATCGGAGTTAAAAGTGCAGGCAAAATAATTACTAAAGTCAAAGTTATAGCTGATAATAGGCAACTGTTCTGTTCGATTTGTCGATATTGTGAGTGATTTTGTCAACCCGATTTTGTTGCCTCTTTCCGATTGCTTGGAAGCGCAGTTCGCCGTGTTTAAACAATGATATCAAAGTCATCAAAGTATGGAACTAGTTTCACAGGCTTTTAGCAAATTGTGCCTCTGGCGTTCTTACAATTTTCATAAGTATACCTCATGACATCGAATGACCTTTTTAAAAGCTCTTTTTGACATCAAAAGTTTTAGTGAGATTGCTTCCTACCTTTACAGAGCAGCAAACCTTCCCCATCATCATTCGACGCAATCTGACGAGATTGGTAGTGATGCCATAACTAGAAACGGCTGTGAAAAGCTCATCTTTACATGTACTGTAATATGCAGTGTTGAGATTGATAAAGAGGATTTAAATTCTGCCGTAATGTGAATATTTTTTTAATTGTAAATTTATCAGGCCTAAAACTGCACTGATAGGAGCGAATTAGATCATTTCATTGGCCACAGGATTGGTTTTTTTCATATTTTTTGCGCTCACAGTCACCTTATTATTTAAGTTCCTTCCACATCTCAAGTTAATGTATTCTTTTGGTGACACGTTCGTTTTGTCTTTGGAGAAATTGGAGGAAAACCCTTCTATTTCCTGAATCATTCTTTTTTTTTTGCAGAGAAGCTTATATTCTTCTCTTCCCCTTTGTTCGTAGATTTGACAAGCCGCTCTAGTTTATCTTTACAGTGTCATTTCATTGACGATTTGTCTATTTCATGTGGTTGCCAAGATACATTATCAAACCAGAGCCTTGGACGGGTGAAACCTAGGACATTACTGTTCGGAGGTCGATGTTGGTTTATGATTCAATAACCTCCGTTTTTTCCCTCTGCGAACATTGAGGAGAGGAAACATTGTGCGTTGCACAGTAAATTATTAGAAGTTCATTCAGATTATGTTCACAGAAACTAAAAGAAAGAAGAAGATTCTAACAGCAAAGTAACATAGGGTCGCGAGCTCCTGCCAGGCTGATATTCGCAGATCTTTCAAAGCTGAATACGAATTGTTTCAACGTGATTGCTCTCGTACCGAAAACGCAGGGCTTAATGTCTCAGCCTTTCGCTTATAACAAATTCGTATCCAAATGGGTTATGTATTTATTCTTTGTTGCAGTCACCATAGCTTAAATCACTGTTTTTCATGCTCCTTTTGTTCAGTTTTATTAGCAATAGGTATACCTTGAATCTGTGTGTTTCATCGACGTCGTTAGTTTTTATATGTTCTTCATCATTTTTGTATTGTTCGTCCCTAATCGTTTAATTCTGTGAGATATAAGGGTTAAAAACCTGCAATCTGTATTCTTGTTTAGATTTTCTTTTTGTCCTATGTATAAATGTAGGTAGCAGAATACTCGTATGTCGACGTTTATCAGGGTTATTTCAGCTGACAGACGGTCGATCTAGGTTTTGTTAAAAATTGTCGGCTTACCCGCTTCTTTGTAGCTTTTTTCTGGAGTGGTCCTTATTGCCATATTGTCCCAAGACAACCCCCAAATTACCCAGACATCGAACTTACATTGACCGAACCGAATTTGGCGAGTAGATTTTAGCATAACCAGACCTCAAAATTCAAACAGAAAACCGATTTATTTGGGAATGGACCGAAACTTTTTCATTATTCTAAATTATACACGCACAGTTAAAAACAAAAACTATATGAAAACACAAACACAAAACACAAAACACACACAATATACACAACATACACAAACGACGAAAAATCCACAAAAGAAGATTCAAATCCCAACACATTGCATAACCACCACATCTCGTAGTCATTCCCACATTGCATTTTGTTATTGAAAACTCCTTCCTCATTGCATGCAATAGCTTTCCAATTAGATTTTTTTTTTCGGAATTAGAAAGTAAAAGCTAATTTTTTCGGAATTACGGTGCAAAGCAAATTGGGTACCAATTGGCCCAAGAACATATCAAAAGAAGCCTTTCACCAATTCACCAATTCACCCAGTATTCACTCTCCTCTCTCTCTCTCTTTCGATAACACAAATACAAAACAAAAAAAATTCTGAAACAAAAAATCTCGCCACATTGTGATTCTACTAACGGCCTGACCAATGACGCTAAGCTCAACTAAATCCATCCATTTAAAATCTAGAAAAAGACTGCCGTCAATTTTCAGAAAACGGTCCGACAAGCTACGCCGCGACTTAGAAGACGCCGTCCGTGAGACTCACAATTCGAATAGTCCAAACGATTTAACACCTGAAAGTGGCGGTGGTGGTGGCGGCGGCGGCGGTGGCGGTGGCGGTGACCAAGGTGAATTTTTATATGACGAGATGATAAGGCTTATTCCCGATGAAAATGCCCTGGGACCGGGCGGTTTTGAACAACGTTATCAGGCCGAACCTGAGTTAATAATGAAATTTGAAGCTCACGAGACCGAAGCAAGTGCAGTACGCTGGAATCCTGTTGAGAAAATGGTTGCCACAGGCGGTGCTGATCGCAGAGTTAAACTTTGGGATGTCAACAAACGTGAGTTATTTAAATATTGTCAATATCAAATATAAATATTGTTTCTTGTGTTTTGTAGAATTTTCTGGAGGTAACGCAGAGCCTAGAGCAATACTAGGTGGCAGCAGTGCTGGCATTAATTCCGTCGAGTTCGATTCAACGGGCTCATACATAATTGGCACATCGAATGACTATGGAGCAAGATTGTGGACGGTGGCGGATCATCGTTTAAGGGTGAGTGAGGATCATTATTGACAATCAGAAAATGCTTAGAGTTGTTTAGTCGGCTACCAGTGGTTGTTTAATTTTAAATTCAATCGAAAAATAAAGAACAGAACACTTTGTGAGGTTCTAAAATGTTTTACACATACTTTTTACCGATTTTTTCTTTCATTTGTTTCAAATTCTAAATTCTTTTGTTTGACTGTACGTTCATTAATAGTAAAACATCAAGCTTGTAGTGTCCTTAAAAAATAACTTATGTTAGAACTTTGTACCGTATTCGAAGAAAGCTTTTAGTTCTGCCTTTTAAGAATTCGTATTGATACCCTAAAGCTGTTTCTTGTTTTGTGAATACATCAAATGAGTTAAAAAACAAGCCCTTTGCTCCATGTCTCCACATTTTTCATAACGAGACTCGTTCTTTTACATGCAATTACTTTTTTGAATCTCGTGTGTCTGTGGTTACTGGCCTTTCGAATAGCATTTAGCTTCAGCGTCATGATCTTCTGTTGTACTAGAAAGTTTTCGATTAGGCCCCAAATTGTGGTTTTCGAAAAAGAGTTTCAAGGTATTAAATCGCATGAGCAGGGAGTCCAATTGACAGGGGAATTTCTTGTAATAAGACGGTCAATAAACTTCGTCTTTAATAAGTTGATTGCTGCTATGTTCTGTTGAAATCACATATCCTCTAAGCCTTCCAGTTCCAATTTATGCCAAAAGAAATAAGATAGCATGAAGCAATAACAGCTCCTTTGATTGTAACTTACCGACTCTTGGACAGCCGCAGTATTCTCTTCGCTGGCAATATTATGAACCAATTAAGCCAATTCAAATTGATGCAATAAACGATCGCTTATCGGGGGGACGATTGTAAATGCCAACATTGGAGTTAGGGCATGTTACGTAGTTCTAACTGGCAGTAAATCTTGATAACCAATTTGGATGATTTGTAAACGTTATAAAAGCGTCTACCTATCTATAAAAAAAAGTGATTAACATTCTGGAACACATATATGACATTTGTTAAGCGATATTTCCCTATTCGAAAAATTAAGTCCATGTCATTATAATTCGTATTTCTCACGAAAGGAGTATTTTTTCCAAATAAGGTGAGTCCTTGTGTTTTGCTTTTATGTTAATTTACCAGCAAAAGCCAAGTTATACTACCAGATCCCGATTGCTAGTCATTCACTGTCATTAGTGACTTAAAAAAGAGGTAAGAGTCTTAAACTCAATTTTGTTGCCAAGTTGAGTGTCAACATTTGCTTCCATTTGGCAATTATAATCCTTTCCACTGATAGCGAGCTTTTGAGACTAGATCCATATAGAGAACTTTTCATTTCGTTCATTTAAATCCAGCAAAGATGAAAAACTGCGTTGAAACTCAGATAGGAAATGTTTGAATCAAGTTTGTCTGTATTCTTGAGATTTGTTCTGCTGTTTGAAATGATAAATGCATTGAGAAACTGTAAATCTCAGGTTTAATTTGTATACAACTCCAGTATGTGTCATATTAAACGTATTTTACTTAATTTTATTATTGATTTGGATTTTAAATAATTCGGCAGAAGAATCGTGCTTCAAAACAGAAGGGAGTTTATCCATCTGGAATCGATTTTGTAAACCAGACTTCTGCTCCTTGGTAAGGTGCATAAGTATTTAATCTTGATTTCTATAAGACAGCGGCATTTCCATTTCTATTAATATTGCTGCTGCCTTACGCGTTTTTGCATAGGAGATCCTGGGAGGTTTTGGGAAATGCTATTCAAAAAGGTTTTAAAAGTTTACTGCGGCTGCATGTCGCATATTTGTTAAGTGTTTTTGTGTACATATTTCTATCATGATTACAACAAAGAAGCGCTTCGTGCCGCTGTTGGTTCCTGTGAATGCTCAGAGCTTGGTGGAGGAAGAGACTCACGAAAAAATTGCCAGCTGTGATATTTCGTTTTGCCGTTAAGTCAATTATCTTGACTCAGTATTTGATGCTTCTTTTTTAACTTGTCTTATAATCACCGTTCTTGGTGCTTATAACGTCATCCGTGGGTATGTCGTATTTTTCGAAAATTACTGAAATTTATTCAGGTTGCCGTAATTTAGATATACAGTTGAGTTTCGAACCCTCTAAGTACGATATACGCCTGTTCGCATTATACGAGACGACCGCTTAGCAAATGCGCCTCTGAGAACATGTTTTCATTCTTATGGATATTTAAACTCACACCACTATGACTCGTCATCTCGTATAGTTCTCGGAGTTGGGTTTAGCTTCGTTACAGTTGCCGTGGTCGATATTATGAAGGTCGATAATCCAAACACTTCAATTATGTTGCAAACAGATGCAAAGTACCGGACAATGCTTCTACTAAGAGCTCTAACCACCACTTCAGCTTTTAGTTGATTATGCAGAAAATGTTAACCAACATATTCGGCTTCAGAACTTGAAACAATCAGTATTGTTTGTAAGGGTTGCGTAAGATTTGCTTTGTTGTTGGTACTTGGAAGGCATCATTAGTCTGTCGACTTTGTATACTTATAATGTTCAAGAGAATTGTTATTGAAGTACAATAGTTCACAGTCTCTGCCTCTCGTTAGCTCAAAAAAAAATGGTAATCCATCTGGGTTTGATGTCTATCGCAGCAGTATATAATCAAGCGCCGCTCTTGCTTAATAAATAGTATATTTGGTGGAGTAGAACTGTGTGATTTGCACGAGTTTAGTACGAGCGTGGAACAATAGTTTCTCCTTGGCATAGAGTACACTCATCTTTGAAAGAACGCCATATTCAGACTGATTAGTTGTGATCTGACAACCATTTGGTACACGGGTTCTGGCTAATAAAGTGAAAACAAATATATATATATAAGTGTTTTTATATGCTGGGTCAATCAATGGCTACAAATCGTAGAACAACTTATTTGAAATAGCCCCCATTTGCCCATCGGTTACAGTATGCAGTTCATGCATTTGCAAAATGCCACTTCTCCGACATAGGCTAGCTTCAAAGACTCAATATGGTGTCCAGGTGGCCAATCATCCGTGGACATAAATTTTGGACGGTGTTTTTGAGCCATGTGTGAGTCGTTTTTGCCTTATGAGCTGGAGCAGAGTCTTGATGAAAGGTCTAAGATTTATTTACGAATAATTTTTGTAAAATGGCTCCACAAAGTTTTTTAAAACGTCCATTTGATACACTTTTGTTGAGGTTTTGACATCTTTCTTGTAGAAATGGAGTTCGATAGGCGACTCCCCAAACATCATAAACCTTCATAGAAGTTGTGTTGTGCCTTGTTGAACTCTCATATCGAATTCAGACGCATCAATTCTGGTCAGTAAAAAGAATTTGTCTCTGACCCTGTCTCGCCAAGCTAGGCTATCGATTTTGACTTTAGTTTTTGTTTCAATGCCTCTGTGAGGATGTGGTAGTTGTGTCTCTTGCATGCGCTCATTCCAGAATTATGTTCTTAGATGCGCGCGTTCTGTTCTTGCTGATATCCATCTCCCGAGACATAATTTTCTGCGGATTTCGACGAACGCAAACGGCTGAACTTTGCACGGCCGACTATTCCACTTATATCCTCAAATAGCTTCAATGTATGATACCCAAAGTTTCGTGTGATTTTCAGTGGTCAAAAAATCTGAAAAAATCGCCTTTTTGTAGTCGCATTTTTGCAGTCTAATTACGGCAACACGATTTTCGAGATTTTCATTCCATGCTTGCAAACAACTGATGTCAACAACTTTTTTCGCCGGAGCTTTGCATGCATGCTACCTGCTAAAGTGGAGAAGTGGATACGCTGTTATGTTCTTAAGAATAAATGTGTTCATTTCGACAATTTGTGGATCCGTAATTCGATTTGTATTTTGTTTGGCTCTGTCTACGGGGACCCCTAACTATCAACGGCAAACATTATATATGTATTGGTTCAACGTATTTAAACGGGGTTGTACAATATTATTTATTCGATGAGGAGCAATAGACGTCATTATTGAGAAATTGGTTTAATAACCCCATGGTTCTAGCTAATCACCGAAAGAAAGTGCGCCAATTAGCAGAGGCCATTAACTTCGAAGCGGTGTTTCAAGGCCATTAGGTGAGAACATCGTCAACAATTACTAGATGCCAAAGACGAAGGAACCAGGCGAATTTGTTCTGAAGAGTGCAAGAAGGGTTCCATCGGCTTAAAAGATTATAGTTACAATTTTATGGGATTCGAATAGAATTATCCTCATGGAATTTTTAAAGAAAGACCATACGATCACAGAATGGTACTACAGTCATTTTTTTCGATTTGATAAGAAATTGACACACACGGCATAATTTGAAAAAGTATTCTTCCATCATGATAATGGACCAGCTAACTCGTTTGGAACTACAGAACGTCTCTTGCGTTTAAAGTGAACTGCTGCCGTGTATACTTAATTTCACTGAACGTCCATATATTCATGTATGCAAAGATACGTTTTGCCATGCCTTGCATGTATTAAAGAATAGTAAAGCGGGTCTGTGTAAGAGCACAAGCTCCACACTTTTTATGAGTTGAGGCCGAGCTAAAACCTCCTCCTGATCACAGGGTCACAGCAGCGAGTAGTTTTTGCAACTCTACATCAAGTTGAAACAAACTGGAAAGTCATTCCTACGTTTTTGGGTTCAAACCCCAGCCACCGTGAACTTTCATTTGGGGGCCTTGACTCCGATGATACCGTACTTAATGTCCTGGTGTGGACAACCTATGGTCCTGACACTCAAAACGATTTATGACTGGCAGCTTGTTTATGGCCAAATCCTAGCAACCCGGAGCTTTATTTGGTTTTAATTTCAGTGCTTAGTTCCGTTAGCGTTGCATTTCATCGTGTTATTGTCTGACGCTCTTCTCGGTATACTGATGTTGTGGATATGTGCTTGACCGCCGAAGAGGATAAATGTCTCTTCAAGATGAGAAGCGAAGATTTGTGCTTTCTCCTTTTTCTAATTGATGCTGTGGAGGATTAAGGTTTTTTAGTATCTTTTAATGCTTTTGAAACCGAATAATTCGATTCAGGCTTTCTAGATACTCGTACGTTTGAACAAGGTAACAAGACCAGGATTAATGTCAAGAAAGGTGATGCTCTGTGTCTGGTGAAGCTCAAAAGGCATCACTTATCATGAGCTACTATTGCCTTGTCAATTGATTGATTCTATTATCTACTGCTAGCAATTGAAACAAAAAAGCCAGAAAGGTCGCACGAATTGTTAGCGATTCGACAAAATGCAATAGACCTTGGTTGGGGAGTTTCGATCCATTCTGACAATGTTCCTTTTGATTATTATTTGTTCCGATCTCTGCAAGACTCTCTTCCCGGCGTCAAATTGACTTTACAGGAAAAATCCAAAAATTATACACTGACAGAAAAATCTTTCTAACCGGCAGACGGTTTTCGAAAATCAAAGCAAAATAATCTGAATTTTTACTGCAAAAAGTCGGACGCTTTTTCCCCAACCGAAATTATGGTAGATTGTTAAAAAAGTGAAACCCTCTCAACTCGTTTCAAAAGATTTAAATAAAACCAGTGGCAATTAATTTTTTTTAATTATTTTATTATAATTGATTTTATTTTTCGTACAAAAGTCATTTCGTTTCGTTACGATCATACTAATTTGCTTCTATGCTTAGAATTGCTACAAAGAAGATTTGATTCTTTTTTTAATTTTATAAGGGAGGGCTCATACTAATTGTTAACATCCTAACTAGATTAATGCTTATTTCTCTTTCTCTTTTACTATATTTGATTTAATTTAAATAAATAAGATTTATTATTTTTCCGAACAAACACAAAAAAAATATATATATTCGAAATAAAAAAAAAATTATAATAAAAATTCTCCTCCTCATGTTTTTATTGATTGGAAAAAGGGACAAGTGAGCTTTCATTTCTCATATTTTTTTTCTTTTATTTTTAAGTTTTAACTTAAGTTTAGCACTATTTTTATTTATTTAAAAAAAAAAAGAGTATATTTTGTGACATTGAAAATATAAGTGTGTGTAAAAAAAAAAATGTGCTGCTATTTATTCTCGTTCTTTTCAATTAATTTTTGAATAAGTTTTGTTTAATGATAGACTACTAACTATACAATTCTATTTAGAAATATTAAAAAAAAAAAAAAAATAATAAATCTTTACCTCCTTGGATTTGGGAAAGATTTAGTATTTTTAATTTTCCTTTTAAACTTTGCATCAGTCATCCTTTTTTCCAATGTTGCTTGGCAATTTCCTTCTAATTTTTTATTTTTGATTCGTTTTATAATAAATTTTGCGATTTTTGTTTTTGTTTAATAAATTATTAGAAATTTTGTTGGTTTTTTTTTTTTTTTGACTTATCAGTAAGGCATTACACAGTTAGACTTATAAATTACTTTTCGTATCTCATTTTTTTTGTTTACTATTTTTCTGTTTGTTTTTTTTTGTTTAATTATTCGTGGCTTAATATTGATTTTAAAAAATATATATCTCTAACTGTTTAGGTTAATTATTATAATATATATTGTTTTAAAATTAATATTGCCCTTGCTAAGATTCCGGCACCATGATTTTCAATACTAAATCGATTGATTTGATATTACACACTTGTTGTTGTTGGCAATTTTTCGAGCAAAGTTTCGTATTTCTTTTTTTTTTTTTTTTTAATTTCTTTACATGTTAATTGAAAATAAAAAAAAAAATATTAAGAAAAATTGCAAATGATTTAAAATATTTAAATTAATTGCATAAAGTGGCGGGAAAGGGGGTTATTAATGGCTCACGTGGTAGAGATTTTTTTTTTTTGTGTGCAGTTGTGGTCACAGTGAATTATTTTAAGAAATGGTTTTAACAAATGGAATAGATTGTTGAATAGAATTCTCAATCCATTTCTTGTCATCATCACTGATGGTCTTTGTGTTCTCTTTAGAATTGACGGCCATGTCGTCCGGCAAAGCCACTGTCGTACAATTTACATAGCGATTCGGATCGACTTCCATTGAGTGCGGCATTCGGTACTGTTGTGACAATTGTTGAGGGTGATGAGCCATATGATGATGTTGAGTTGCTAACACCTTCGTTGGCATAGCTACGTTGTTTTCTACGTCTCTGGTAGAGGTAGGTCCAGATGGAAATGACTGCCAATTGGGCGAGCAGAAAGACTGTACCGGCAACAATGAGTCCTGAAAAATATTTGAATGGTTACAAATTTTTACACACAATATATATTATATATATATATTTTATTTGGAAGGCTGTTTAATGGGGGCCTTCTGTCAATACTATATTTCAACAATATTTCAATTCTTTCTTCGAAAAACTAAACTCCTGTGAGGCTATTCATATTCAAACTTATGCTTGTTTTTGTAGATAGCAAATGCGTACTTCGTGGACTGGTAGACCCAATCTGATACATTCACAAACGGGTTACTGACATCATGTGGTATTCTTACGGCTTTGCTTATATGGTCTGCTTATGGTAGTTATTGAACGGACTTGCGAAAGATTATGACACAGGGGTTGTCTTGTGAGTTTTGCTAAAAACAAATGTTAAGCCCAGTGACTGCACGTCACATTTTTGCTTAGTGAGGCCTTTTATGATTTAATAAATAACGTAAATGCACTGTGTATGCATCTGTAATAGAGCAAAGCTTAACACACCAATGTGAAACTGTGCGGCACTATTTAGTGAGAAAAGTAAGAGGGCTATTTGAAAAGTTATTGGCCTAACCTAGATTGGGTGATAATATGTTAATAAATCCATATTTGTTCAATTACTTAATATTTAAGATAGTTGTGTGTCAGGTTTCAGTGAATTTGGTCGCATATTTATTTTTCTAAAATTTTTTCTTTGAATGAATCTGCATCTATCCAAAAAAAATGAAGAAAACTGAAAACAGAGCTGTGATTAAATAATTTGTCCAAACGAATGTGACGCCAATTCAAATGAAGAAAGACTTTGATAATACATTGAGGGAATCTGCCCCTTCATATTTCATGGTAAAAAAGTGGGCAGCTTTATTTTTACATGGCAGAAACAGCGTCGAAGATGAAAAAATCTATAAAATGGCTTGAGAAGACCAAAGATTAAAAGTGTGGGCTATAAGTGATACTTTAGGGACCTCAATTGAGCGGTATTTTAACTGACACTATATTTCAGCAAAATGGTTGCCACGTTTGTTAACCGAAGAACAAAAATTCAATCTGGTTAGAATTTCTAGAGAGAATCTGGCATTATTTCGAAGGAATATCAGCGCTTTTTCAGAAGATTTATATCAGCTTATGAAACCTAGATTCACCACTATATTCGTGAAACAAATGAACAATCGAAACAATGAAAACATAGCGGTTCTCCTGCGTTGAAGAAAGCCAAGACAAGTGCATCGGATTACAAGAGAATTATTTTTATTCATTGCCTCCCCAAAGGGCAAACTGTTACAGGTAAATACTATTCCAATCTGTTAGATAAATTAGCTGAAAAAATTTACGAAAAAAAACCGGGTTTGGCCAAAACGAAAATTTTTGTTCACCAGGATAATGCGCCGTCGCACAAGTCAGTTGATGCCATAGTAAAGCTCCATGAATTTAGATTTGGAGTACTGAACCACCCACCTTATTTGCATGATTTGGAACCAACAGACTATTACCTGTTCCCTGATTTAAAAAGGGTTTGCCTGGACGAACATTTTCAACCAATGAAGAGGTGATAACTGAGGTGGAGCTATTTTTTGAAAAGTTAGGGGAATCGGCTTATAAAACAGGTGTACAAGCCCCGGAAAATACATAGATGGAAAGAGGAGTATATGTAGAAAAAGTATCAAGAAAAGTTATTAAATCTTCAATGTTGTATTGGTCAGGCCGAGAACTCTCCAAGCAGTCTTCGTAAGAGACTTTCTGAACATCGATCATTAACATCTTTGTGCCTTGTAACCAGGAAAACGATCGAAAGCGATAAACACCTTTAAATATTGTGAGCAAATCGATATATGAAGTTTATCTAAAATTGTAGGGAAAAACATATCTCATATGTGACTGTTTAGTTTGGGTTGTAAGATCCTATCACTATTTTCAGAGTCTTAAGTTAAAAGTCATAAAATTTCATAGAACCAAAATGCAAGAACCTAAAGTCTTAGATGCTAACGCATTTAAAGGGATCTGAAAATGAAACAAATGAAACTTAAACGTTGAGGAAATCAATTTTTCTAGATCCTAAATACTGTGAATGCCTGTCGCATTCAAGAAATCTAGTAAAACTTCAAATAAGAAGGCTCGCAATAAGTGTCCTTGTGCTCTTAACATACTAAAGAAATATAGTCAATCGAAGGATACAACAAGTAAAAGTCTAATTGTATGTTAATCATACAAAAAAAAAAAACTGATTCAACAAGCCCTTCAGTGAAGCAGGTTGAATTCTCTTCTCATTGTTCTCAGCCATGTATCCACAGTTCGTTGCCTTAGAAGTCATCCGGAAAAAATGAAAATGATCTGCTCAGGTATCTTTGTGAGAAATGGTGAATCTTGATCGATTTGAAATCAAAGAAAATTGTCGAATGATTGGCACTCACTCCAGGCCAGACTTGTACGAATTTGGTAACAAATAACGAAGAAATATAAGCACCACCTTGCGTCATCGAAATATTTTACAATATATGTATACCTGCAGTCATTTTTTCTGTTTTTCAGTGTATGCCCTGGGAATTGAACCCAGATGATTTGGCGTAAAAATCGACAAACTAAACAAGTACGATACGCTAGCACCTTGAATGTGTATAGATACGACCCACACAAATATACCTGTTGGGAGCTTGTGAAAATAAGAATTGAAAGGTATACGAGATGATCTTCGTAGATTCTGCATTAAGGGAGGGATTGGCGTCTACTTAAGATTTATGCAAGTCAAAAATCCATAAATGAACAATTATTCAACTAGAACTTCCTTAATCTTCTAAGAAGACGACCTCAGCATTAATAAATCCTACAAAGACTAGAAAAGATTATAGTTTTCCCAAACAAAGGTAAAATGGTTATTGATTTCAACATCTATGTAGATGGGTTAAGCTTACATATGTTGGATGAAAACTGAAATATATAAGAGAGTTCTAATACAAAATAATTGGACTAATATGGATACACTTGGGAAGGCATCTCTGCATCTAGTCGTTAACGGAATTATTACTCAGTCGTCGAGTGTTGGCACAAAAGGATGATGACAAAAATATGATAGTCCTAGGAGTTCTGAAAAAGTTGTTTCAAGTTAACAAATTGAGCACCTGAACTCATAATCGTCTTTCAGCCTTCTAGATTGTGAACATGGAGCTTCTTTAACAATTTTTAGACCCAAGGTTCGGTTTATCTTTGCATCTAGGACCTGAGAGCTTTCTTAAAGCGTTTTCTTTTATCCGCATGTTCTGGCTATGCCGACATGTACGCCTTCGCAATTAAACTTTTTACTCTATATGGACGAATTGGTAAAGCTTGTAGTGATCAAGGTTGTACGTGAGCATTTTACTTATTTCCAGCACTTCGTACCCTAGAATCGATTTGATTCCCTGAAGGGGATCTTCTAGGACCTTGGAAAAGTGTTTTCTAACGACGAGTTAGTCTTCGTCACGTCTCATCTAAAGTTCAGTTTCTGAGATTAAGAAATTCTTATTCAACCAAACAGTGTTGGTGAACATTCCGTCATCCTGTCCTGTCTATCGTTGGTTCCTTATATGTATTTCCTTTAGAACAACAAGCTTAAGAGGTAACTTTCAAAAAATGGCAAAACTATGACATCGAATAGTCACCGAGAATAGTGTATTTATGAGTACATCCCCTGCACTTATGTATGCAACGATGCAGGAAAAGTGCATGTAAAACTAGTCGTCATTCTTGCAATTAAATAACTCAAATGATCCGAAACCACTACTCACTACTTTCATGGTAGAAGTTCTCACAGACCACATTTTCTCAAGCATAACAAACTTTTATTGCGATTCCCTTGCAACATTGTTGCCACCGATTGGTTGCGTGCAGTAACAAACAATCACGTTTCAGAAAATATGCTACCTCTACAAAATTCATATAATTCTATTCAACCTGTCTTTTATTGTTTAACCAAGCTAACTTAATTATACATCTGTCCATACGACTATCTTATCTTCCCAACAGTTCTTGTAGTACAGTCAAGTGTTTAAAGGTTCCCCCCAACTGCCAACTGTATTCGTATACAACATCAGCACTGTTCCTACGTCAACACGATCATTTTTCATCCTTTGTTCATTTGGATTCGTGGCTCTTCACTTCGTATTTATCAATTTTTCACGCTATCAGTACAATGTTGCATCACATTGCTATCTGATCGATTTCAATTACTAAAATTCCAACTTAAAGATCCATATAGCATTGAATCTAGGTTTCACCCTTCATATATCTCCACTAGATTCAAGTGTGTCTACATTTCTGCTGGCCAATGATCTAAGACAAATTACTTTGGCTTTCCCTTCTGTCTGATCACCACTCAGAGATGAGACAACCCAACAACTTAATCCTACAAAACGATGTTTTGTTTCAACTGACTGCACTTGAAAAACATCCAAAAAAAAGTGAAGAAAAAAAAGCCTTACAGATACTTTAGTACTCACCGATAGCATTAACACAGAATCCTTGTGCGCCATCACTGGAAACGAAGACTGTTTCGCTGCCGTCGTAACCGGTCGATTTTGTCTGTTGTTGCTTATCGAAACCGAATTTGTCAGTAATCTGGATTGATTGCACCAACAGCATATCCTCCTGGCTGGGTTGTTTGGTAGTGACCGCCTCGCGACGTGACCTTCTCTCGCTGTAAACAACTGCAACACAAAGTCAAAACAAAACAAAACAAATACATTACAAAACTAACAAAACGAACAAGAACATTAAACACAATCAAAACAAGATCAATAACATCGGTCTCTGTCTAAGTTTCAGTTTCCAGAGACAGTGTTAGAGTTGTAGGTTAAAAATTAGTTAACCATGACTGGTAAATAATTTATCACTTTACACACATGCATATGAATTCACTTGTATTATAGTTGCGGCATACAGCACTTACCTGTTGAATTAAGTGATCGTCGTCTACGGCCCAGAGACAACAGCGATTTGAATTCTCCACCGGCATCTTCTTGATCGCATTGAACTGGCTCACAAGATGGCATACATGGAGTGACCAATGCACGGAATTGCACTACCTCAGACGATGGGAATTTGAATGCATCGAAGTGTGACAAAAGAATCTTGCCCGTCAACGAACTCTTGTAGATGGGTCCCATAATAAAGTGATCAGTTGGGCAGCCATTCGAATCGATCAATGTTATCTCAGCATTATCACTGCCATCCATGGCAACCAATTCACGTACGAAGATCTCATAAGGACTTTGTTCATCGAGAATTTCGAATTTCAATGCCAGAGGATCACCGACTTCGGCTGATCGCATAACATCGCTGCCATCGCGTGATGTGATCTTCATGATTACATTTGGTGAGTCGACAATTACCTCCTCGGACAGTGCAGGTTCAATGTCACCCTTAACGCCAAGATCAACTTCATTCGATACAGACTTATTGGTTAGATCATATTGACAGGTCACAGCCAAACCCAGATCAGATGATGTTACAATAGTGTCGTGGTGTTGAATCACAACATCGTTCATGTAACGTCCCGAACCACTTTGACGGACATTGCACTCAAGATCATTATATCCCATGCGAAGTTCAAAGTCGAGTGAATTCTTAACATCAACGGAGCATGACTTGGGGGAGCCCTTAGCGTAGACTTTACCGTCGAATAGTTTCGATGTACGGATGCGGGCAATCATATCACCGGCACCGCATTCAATCGTAACATTGTAGCATGATGAGAGTTCATAGGTAGCAGCTTCGGGTACTTCCAAATAGGGGTCCTGTACATCAGACAAAGTAGCACGCGAATGATGACTAAGACGGCACACCATGTCACCGGTGTCACCAAAGTCGTAGGAGTGGCATCTGTTGGAAAAGACAAAAGTAAATGTCAGAAAATTAGAAAGGAAAAGTTGACTTATGGGTGGGAGATAGATTTTTATCGAATCATGATACTTGGAATGATCTACTGATTGTGGTCAGGAATAATGTCAGACTGGTTGCGTGTGGGTGGTTGCACCTGAGACTGTCAAGTGGTGAGTGGGTATATGGGTAGCAGAGTGAACAATTTTTTTTACTCCTACTAAAAACGTGTCGGTTGTCCTTATTCTGCGGGTAAGTGCATATGTACTCGCATCTAGGTGGTAGGAGAGTGGTTGATAAAGGCCATGATGTTTGAAATGAAATTCGGTGTTCGGATTGGGGGTTTCAATGAAACTGCAACGCAACAAATGGATGATTGTTGTTTCGTTTTCTTGTGAATAGGTCGTATCTTTCTGACTAAAAAGACTGCTTGAAGACACGATAACGATTTAACTAGCGATCAACTGAATGACGCAAACCGTTCAGGACTTGATCTCTCCATCAACATTGTGTCATTGGTTCTTCTGAATGTAAATTTGTTGTCTTGATTCAAATTTTACATTAGAATTGCCTTGTCATGGTTACATTAAGCGATCTTGCCACAAGGTCATGCAATCTGAAGTGGAATGAAGTCTTCATTTGGTTAAAGCGTATCTTCTTCATATTAACTGATGTGTCAGAGCTCTGGTTCAAAGATTCTTAAATCTTATTACTCTAGTGTGAATGCGAATCTTTGCATTCCAATCAACTTTTGAACTCATCTTGACCACTTCATTTGTCGCTGTCAGTGAACATGAGTGCCTCCTATAAACTTTTGCGTGCAGTTTCTTTTGGATCCCCGATCTTGCACTGATTCTTTATATGAAAAAGTGATCGTATGACAAATTGTCGGGCTACTGTATGTAGGTTGACGATCTTCACGTTACTGCAATGTTTAACTGATCTTTGCGTGTTATGAATGGCCTCGGCTGATCTTTATATCACTGATTCTACTTGAAATAGGTTGATGATCACCTCGTAACCGATCTTAGTCATAGTGAAACTTAGTCGTGATACCAAGCAACACACTTTTGATCTTTGCTTCGCCGGTCTCTTGTTAATCAATAAACCATGAATAAATTAGTGGTTTGCACGTCACGAAACATGCCCTTATTCTCTTTTATCAAAGTGATCCTGCATTTGCATCGAGTATCGAATAATTTGATGTTCTCCTCATGGTACTCCTACACTGTTTCAACATGTGTTGAACTGATCGTGTCCTTGATACTCGAATATGAACACAAATTTGAGTGGTCGTAAAACTTGAATTGAGTTCGTGGCGTAAACAGAAGAATGGTGATCTTCACAAAGCTGATCTTTGATATTTTAAGTTCGATATGAAGTCAAATGATGCTCATTTGATCGAATGACTGATCGCTTACCCCAAAGTGGACAAATGCGAGCCCTATTTGGTTTGAACTTGTCTTTACGATAGCTGATCTCGTTTGTCTCTTGTGGCCATACCATTGGCATCTTTCCGCTTTATTTGGATGTCAGATTCAAGTTATTTTAATGAGGAGTTCGTCGGTACTTTTGGCGGCGGATAGGATGCCTCTGTCAAAAATCCTAACAAAAGTAACTTGGAGTTACGGCAGATCCTTGAGTTTATTTCTTTTTCTATGCAATGACAAGTTAAATCATTTTACATAATTAGACCGATTGACCTTATAACAAACTGAACTGGCATTCAATCTCGTTTCTTCTCTAGCGACAGCTGCAACTTTGTCTCAAATCATCCCGTAGTCCAATGACAAGACTCAATTAAAAAACAGCATTGCAACTCCAAACTACTCGTATTTACAGACCGGAAATCTTGTCGAACAACTAATTTGTCAGTGCAACGGTTTAGCTTTCATCTCAATTCCAAAGAGTGATTATCTCCATTCCAAAGACCAAACATTTCAATCTTACACTTCTTAAATGTTTCCACTTGCACAGCGTCTATCCATCAGAACAATCTGTATTGTGACAGCTCGTTAGAATGTTAGATTTCTCCCATCAGCCACATAACGAAGATATATTATCCTTATGTTATGATACCTTCTCAGTTCCTTATTAGCGCCTGATTAAAACCTCCTAAACCTGTCACTTGTCGTTGTTGCCCTCGCACTTTACCATTGAAAACTTGCCTAGCGGTATAAATGTACATTACCATCATCGACCATAGTGCGAAGGCAACCTGTTTTGGTACAATATCATCTTCAATCTCGTCCTCAATGCATGACCATTGGCCATTCCTCATTCGGTTATCACTCAAAACATTGCATCCGTGTAATCTCTTCAAAGATGTGTTTCATTGAGCCTACACGAAAAAGCCCCTTGTTCACACGAACGTACATTAAATCCTCATCTCTAAGCACTACCATTTCCGGACACAATATGCATATGAATTTATGCAACAACAACTGCACAAACAACAACGAAAACCCATTCCAGCGTTAGATTAATCTTTGCATTCAACCCACTTTTTGTGCTCGCGGTACCTACCACACACATATGGTATGTTTTCGTTGGTCAAGTTGGTCTCCAGCTTCAGTGCTCCACTGACAACCGATAGAAGGCCAAAGATACCTCCATGTCAGACCTCAACAACAACAAGGATCTCTAATTAGCGAACCAGTCCCGCTGACCACTAAGTAATTATCGAAACCAACCAAAAGTCATCATGGCAATAGATACGAATAGGAGAGTACTCATAGCCATAGCCATAGTCATGACCATGGTCAGTAACTACTATCATAATCATGGACGGACGGACGGTCTTCCATGAAATCACACAACACATAAACAAAAATAAACACACACTTACCTGTACGGTGAGTTAAGGCACAAATCACGGCATTCATCAATGCTGCCAACATCCTGATATACTGAATCGACGGTCTTGAGAATTCTACCCGACAAACGTTTGAACTCGCACAGTCTATTTGGCTCTTCGGCGCAGTTGTTCTCCAAGTAATCGATACCATCGTACGCCTGGAATGCGCTAGATCCAGCCAAAGTGATTCGATCCATTTCAGAGAGCTCACAGACATTTGTCGACCGATAGTAGTTAGCCGATCTGCAACAGAAATAAAAGTAAAATAAAAAAAAAAAACGTAAACAAACAAAACGATCATCATCTGCGGCATTCAAACATAAATTTTAATTTGGCGAATAAAATGCAAAAAATCACAACACAAACATGGCAAGAAGAGAAATGTATTCGTATCTAATGGAACAAGGACACATGGACGTAGGTTGATCGTTTGCATTTGAGCTAGAGCTACCTCCCTTAGACCCCGTGGTCTAACAAAATTATTATGAAATATTGTAAATCGATATCTTAGAAATTGTGGCGGCCTTCATTTGGCTCATCTCTTGGCTTTTCATGATATCACATGGATTCCAATGAGATGAACTCCCATGCATACGCATGTATAGGTACTCTTACCAAAAAGGAGTTCTAGTCCAAGTCAATTCCGACTCAAATTCGAAAACCAAAAGTCCAAGTCGTTAGCATGGTGTGTGTTTCGTTCGACAACCACCTTCAGCTTTCAGCCATCAACCATCGGGCAGTAGTTAAAGTCCGACAGAGGTCGGAAGATTTCTACAAATCTGACTAAAAATCTACCTCCAAAGCCACAGAAAGAGAGTCAAGTTAGTTGCTTCCTCTCTAACTATAGTTGCGCGTAAAAAATACGACTAGTGTCGGCCGGCAAACAACACTTTTATTGCTAAAATATGACAGGGGGCAGCAGGAAGCAACCATTCGGAGCATGAAAGGCTCGTAAAGTATCTGCATGGCAGTTTCATGGCTTGTTGGACATATGCTGTTTTTGTTGGCTGTTAGTTGTGTTAGGGGTTTCTTGTGAAGCTGAAGAGATATCCTTTTAACTGCCTTTCTTGTTGTGTTTCTGTTGTTGTTGTCGTCGTCGTTTCCTTCTTTGCCTTCTTAAGCGAATGTCAATTATTTTTGCCTTCGAAAATAAACGTAACACACACAGAGAGAGAACAGAAAGAGATGATGACAGCGCGATAAAATACAGTAATTGTGTTACGCAAGATGAAACAATGGTCTTTCGAAAAGATTTTGATGGGTTACGGCCTTGAAATTTATTCCTAAGTGGCTGTAGATTGGTTGTAAGTACTTAAGAAAACAAAAGGAACACATAATAAAAAGATGCAGTGTTGCGGTTTGATATACGAGTATTGTGTAATACAAACAGAGAATAAATGCAGAGATTTTGCTGCACTTACGAGTTGGCAATTTGAATATTCCTACTGATGGGATACATATTTTTAAGTCTTATCTGACAGGCTTTTGTTTTTAAACGATTTTCATGGACTTTGTTGCAAGGATAAGTGATTATCGGAGTCTTATTCATTCACTAAGATGATCGTTCTCGGTAATCTTGGAAAGCAAGTCAATTTACAGTCATCTAGTTCTAGCTTTTGCAATCGTGTTCTTCATCTGACTCGAATTTCGGGTTTTCCAATAGGGACTTGACAACTTTGAATTTAATTTGTGAACTCACTCTTTCACTAATCATCGAACTGTCACTGTCAATTTATTCAGTAGATTCAACATTTTCATCATGTTTTACACGAACGAGGAACGTCTGCAAATTATAAAAATTTTCTACCGAAATTCGGAGTCGGTGACTGCAACTTTAAGAGCGTTAATTCCAATTTTCGGTCGTAATTCTCGCCCTAGTAGATAGGCAATTACAAGCTTAGTGCACAAATTTGAGTCTACATATTTGTTGTGTGATGTTGCCGTGTCAGCGAGACAACGGGTTGGTCGAAGTGTCGAAAATATCGCTGCCGTTCGGGCATCCGTACCAAACGATCCCAATCAGTCAATTCCACGGCGTTTTCAAGAATTGGGCATCGCTCGCCATGATCACCGATTATTTTTGGCCCGAATTGGAAGATATGCACTTGGACGACATGTGGTTTCAACAGGATGGCGCCACAAGCCACACAGCACACAGCACACGTTACATGGTATGGTGAGAGTGTTATATCAAGATATGGGCAAGTCGATTGGCCGCCTCGTTCTTGCAATTTTACGCCGCTTGACTATTTTCTGTAGGGCTACGTTAAGTCATTGGTTTTTGCCAACATGCCGACGACGTTGGAAGAGCTCAGAGCTAATATTGAACGCGAAATAGCGGCCGTTTCGGGCTAAATGTGTGGCCGAGTCGTTGAAAATTGGGTCCAACGAATCGACCGAACCAAGTCGAGTTCCATTCATAAATGTTTTGATTGTACTTCAAGCCGATAATAAAGTTTTTGAAATACCTCAAATGGTTTGCGTTTTATTTAAATAAAAGTTGTCAAGTCCTTATTGGAAACCCCTTTATCTTTGAGCCATCCGATGAAATATACGAGTATGCAGTTGCAATAAGACGCACGAGGCGACTGCTGTCGCTTTTTCTTGTATAGGATTCACCTAGCATACGGGTAAATTCATAAGATATAGACTGGCAAGGAAAACTACCTAAACTCCCTTCAGTTGGTTTTGTTTCCGTCGTTTTTGGTATCTAAACCCAAGGTACTACAGACGCTGTCGTGCTTTTTGGCGGGTTATACCAAATGTCTCTTGATTCATGGTGCAAACAGCCATACACCTGGTCAAAGATGAGTGACATGTACAAAGAACAGGGTTTCAGTTCAACTTTCCATTCTCATAGGACGAAGCTTATTGTACGCACTGAGTTAGTCCGAAAGGGCGATCGCATTTTCCATTGAAACGAAGTATTTGGGAATCCACCTATCCGATCGAAACCCGTCTAGTCAAAGGGCTGGCTCCCATAAGTGCGATGTGGTGGAATAAGTTTTTTGTTTAACGCGTTGCTGGTTCTTAGCTTAACTCGATATAAAAGGTTGAGGAAGCTGCATACAGGGTTTTGCTAGTACATCTAGATCTGCAGTAGATGAATGTCTTTTTGATATTTAGGTCCAACTCCTGGTTTACATTTCACTGGGTACCATTCCCATTTAAGGGAACTTGATGGAAACGAATTTTATGTCACTTGTGTTGTTTTGACTCAATTATACTATTTGTGATACTTGTGGCGCCTACGCTCTTGTGGAAAGTCTAACTAACGACATAACTATTCGTATATTCTCGTAATGTTGGGAAGTAAGAGGTTCTGCTCTGTTTTTTGTTGCCAATGTCTCGGGATTGGAATAATTGTGGGGAAATCAACCAACACGTAAATATGTCTACAACAAGTTCGGGCTTAGAGCCGAGGTTCATTTGTTTCGGACTTACTTGCGATTCACTTGACAAACCCTTTAAATTAGACAGTAGAACGATGTTTCTTTGTTTGACGCAACGTTAAATTCCCAATTGCCGTGAAAGCCTTTATGATTCCTTCAACCTCAAGTTTTCCAGCGATTGTCCAGATAATGAATGGTATGGAACGGCGTTTTCGTTTAGTTCGGCCATCAAGTCAATTATGAGTCGGCTGGGTTAAAGTCCATACAAAGACTATTCTTGTCTTTGCTCTTGCGTAATTAAGGTAGTTATATGTTATATGTATATGCAGTACTTGCAAATGCAAGGTTTATAGGGAGTAGTTTAGTCATGGGCAGCAGTTTCCGCACCCTATCAAACCCCACCTTACACCTAGTCATCAAAAAGTACTTTTATGCTATTCACCTGGACAAAATTCTTCGGAGAACAAATCGTTCATCACTGACTTGGGTTCAGTACTTTAACAGATTATGGCTCTCACCATATATTCATTGAGCTTCAATAGAACTATGCTTAACCAGTGGCATTTGCCACATTAAACACTGTGGCCTTGATGACCATAAGCGTCGGCTATCTTTTAAATCTGGTCTTATGGACATGCCGTCTACTGCGAAAATAATGATTGGCTCAGGAATGGTTTCGGCCAGGTCTGAGCCAGAAAAGGAATATAGTCGGTTCTTCACGGATTGCCCTCGAAATGCCATTTGGGATGCGCCACAGGTGTCTCTCTGGAGAGAAAAATGATAGATTTCACTGCAATCCTGGTTTCAAAAAGATAAATTGTGAAAGCAGATTGTAGGAACGAATTATTTGCATCTATGCCAAACAACTTAGCTGCTCTTAGAGCCATACTAAAACCCTCTAACGACTTCTAACCTAGTTTGAGAATACAAGACCTTACTGAAGGAAGCCAGAAGGCTTATTTCAACGTGTCTTGTCTGGGTCCCAGTTCACAATTGGATCATGGAAAATGAGTTTTCCAGAACCTGAACCTACGTAAGGTCTGTCTGTGTCCTCGGCTTAAGTTTCTATTGAAAGTTGCCTCTTATAGGAGCGTAACTACAGATGGCACTACTTTCTACGCTGCCGGAAGACCGAACGAATGCTTAACGATATATCTAAAAGGTCACCGGTTTATTTGGTGGCCCTTAGTCGGAAAGACTAAAGACTGCTTACTGGCATCGTGAGAGAGCTAAGTATCTTAATTTGCTGGGCATTAGTGATACAAAATCCTGTTACACTTGGTGTAAAAGTGATGTCGACACCGTGAAGCACTACCTCTGTCAATGTTCAGAATATTCTCATATCATGTTACAGGTACTCGGTGATGGATACTGGTACTGTATATACTTATTCGCTGAAGATTTTACTGAAATTTCTTCGAAAGACTGAGAAATTTCATTCAAAGCAACAATGCACTGGTTCTTTGTCTGAGTGGTCTGTATGGATAGAAAAAAATGCTCGATCATATCTGCTAGATTTCTTATCTATGTTAAGCTAACTATCAATTGCATGACTTTCACTTCTGAATATTTTGACATCTGTAAGCTGTATGATCCATAAGTCCCTTGTTTCTGGTCTGACGGTACTGCTAGATGCATGTTCACCATTCCACAGTGTATGCATTTTTTTTGACATCTTGAATTTGCACTTGACACCTTTCTGGGGGCAGACAAGCCTAAAAAGTCATAAAATTCGTCCACGTCCTGATTGTTTTTCGGAATGCATCTGGTCTATCTAAAAATTGTTAGTTTTTCGAGGTTTTTTCTATTCAATTCCAGTTGGGCAGATATATAGGCATATGGCTAAGTTTCGAAGACTTTATTGACCCTAATGCCGAAGAATGTGTTGCTCCTATAGATGAGCTGTTTCATGTAGACTCCTGATTCGAGATATTACATTTTAAATATCTCGTATCGGAGATCATTGCGAATACGGCTTTTTTTAATCCAATAAATCCTTCAGCGGCATTGAATTCAAGTTTGTTTATTGGCTACTCCAACTCTAATCCGATGCACTTTTCTCGGATTATTACAAGGCGCTTTTTTCTGTACGACTTTGTCCGATGCATCTAATCTCATCCAAAGATTAGTTTAAACTGAATCAAAGTCGAGCATTTAAGACGACTTTATTGTTGCAATTTTGACAAATTACCCGCTATTAAGCGAATAAATTATAATTTTTTTTCCTCCCCAGATACATCACAATCGGCCATTGCCACAAAGTCTATCTAGCAAATGAGTATTAGAACACACAACTAACTTGTACTGGATGATTGAAACAATTTACTTTCCAACATGCATCTAATATGGATCTGAAGATGCATCTTTACCAATCGACACATGTATGTTGTACGTTCGATTAGGGGTACCCTCTGCCAGTGATTATTATTTCACCATCATCACTTAAAGCTCATCTTCCGTGATCGCATTACTCTGTTCGCACGAACATCCTCATCCAGCGCCTCCGCCTAATTCAAATTTAATTATAATTCATTATAACAGTTTTTCATGGACTTTGTTGGCCATCTTGACCACAAATATGAATTATTAAGTGTATCTAGGGATTAAAGATGCAATCGATCTGTATAGTGTACATGCGCACGCGCAAAGCTCTGAATTTTGTTTGATATATTTTGCTCTCTATTCTCTGTACACATATGATGTGTAGGTATGACTTTATTCAGTTGCAGCGGTGGTAAGGTGTAGAATGTCATAAGATCTATCTAATAAATGTTTCCTGCTTGGTAATCCTTCTTGGTGTGGTGTAATTAAAGCCTTCGACGGTCTGTAATTCATTTTAATTGAATAATCTCCTGGAGTAAATTGCACACCTTCGTCGCATCGATTAGCATTTCCGACTTATGTAATCGAGATAAATCGCACACACTAGGGAAGCTGGAATATCTTAAAATAGAATACCCAGGGTAACCATCATTAGTCTTAGAGATTTTGTTCCTCAATATATACTCGTATTGCTGGCATGTGGAATGTATTCGGAGGAGGTATCGGAAAGTGAAGTGGTTTTCTTAGAAAATAAAATAAATGAAAATAAAAATCGATTGGTATTGATTGATCAGATCAGTTACAACTGTGACGGTGGGGAAGAACAGTAGTAGTTGATTAATTATTGATATTCTACGGAAAAGTTTATGAAAGCAGATACCTACGTCAAGAGAGAGAAATATCTTTTTCTGAATTGATTAAGAGATTTGTTGTTCAAATCTGTGAACACGTTTCGCTTGGTTAAAAGTGTAAAAGTAGAGAGCAGAAGTTGTCCCCAAACTAAGTGTCATACGTCATGCTTTAGGCGGATATCCGGTTATGCATGCAATCATGTTTTGGATATTTCAAACGGAGTAGGCAAATTATTTTTAAATTTGATCGGTATTAAGTAAAATTTTTATAGATCAGTGATCTGATCCCTGTTAGCATTATTCTTCTTCCAACACTGTTTAGCAAGATCATCGGCGATCTCATTTCCCGCGATCTCACTGTAACCTAGAACCCAAAAAAGGATCAGCGACTTCTGACTGAATTCAGAAGTTTTTGCTCAGAAATGCTAATAGGGCTCAGCAAGCACGGATACTTGTTCCCTTCAACCGACTCTTCTCAGAATATCATAGTTCACTCGGCGTTGCGTATGTGTATCCCTGTTTTCCTAACGAGGATTGAAACTGAACGTGTTGACTCCCCAAAAAGACACCAACTTCTCAGCCTAGATTAGTTTTGAAACCATCGACTATCGACTACATGGCTTTATTGGCTCAGATCCTGGTCGAGGCCGTTTCTACCTATAGATAATGAAATATCATGTTTTGTCAAGGTACAATCAGTGTGCAAGTCATCAAAAGTCCAACGCTGTACCAAATATATTTTTTTTTTTAAACATAAAATAACTTTGAGCGTGCCATCCATCCGCTAAGAGCAGATCCAGAAAGCCTCCTTGAAACAGCGATTGACACCCAGATACTAAGCTTCGTTAGGAATGCGAGTATTACTGCCCTTTGGCAATAGCCCTCGTATAGAGAGCAATTTCAGTTTCAGGAGGGTTTCAAAATGATTTGTGTGGCAGATCAGTGAATGATGAGCAGTGTTAAGTAGATGTCTTTCAATCTGTATTTTAAGTGATTCGAAGTGATCATTGCAAGTTAAAATAACGTAATGATCTCATCGTCACCTTCAATTGAAGTCGATCTCTATAAACAATCGATAAATTTTAAGAGAACAAATCAATTCCAAAAAATCGGCGATCATTGATCGTAAAACTGATCCCATTTCCTCAAGAATAATTTCTTTTATATTTCTTAAGTCATAAACAATCTCATTAAAGCATTTATATTGTACCTCCTAGGCCTTCCTGATCGTGTATGTATGAAAGTCTTAATACATGTCAACTTTGAAGATTTTTATGTCATTGATTCTCATCTTCTTGAAAAGGTGCCAGGATGAGTACACAAAAAAAGCCATCAAAACAGTATCTCATGATTCGTCGACTCTTTTATCAAGCATCTCATACAGGAAATGACCATCCTCATGCAAAAAAGTTTACCATTTTTAGTCGTGTTGCCCTAAGGAAACATGAGACTTTAAACAAAGTATCACATATTCAGTAGAAAAAAAAAAAAAAAACAAAAAAATTCACGCCTTTCCCTTACTTAAAAGTGAGTCTTGGTGAAAGATACAATCTTCCGTTATCCACATCTACATGATTTGGGAATATATTTTAACAGCAGCCATGGTGGATCACTGATCGTGCAAAATATTCGATTATTAGATACATCTTTCGTTTAATGTCGTTACAGTGTAAACATTACGTCGCTTATCTTTGATGTCTTACTATGAAGAGAGTGTCTACTCCTACAGTATCGTTAAGCGCGCATTCACTTATCCTAACTCATTCAAATATTTGATATACGTATCTTCACTAAAAGATCATCATGGAAAACCCTATTGCGTGCTAACACAACTTCCCCAAAAGATAAATGTGATTTTCATTCCACCTTCTTATATTCATATATATGTATATTTCTTTTTTGTTATGAAAAATATCTCAAGTTCATCGAAGAACGCTTACTTTCAGGAAGAAGATGAATCTTTGTTCGGTCAAAAAAAATAAATTGAATTTTAATCGAAGGTGGACTACGACCAGCTTTGGTTTCACGCCTCCTGTGCACGATCGCTTTGTGTGAGCGCGCGCGCGCGCGCGTTTGCTTGCGAAAATTCCCTAAATTTCCAAAGGGGGTTAAGAATTAATTTTCCAGATACGGATAACTTAATGGGTGATCATGCCGCATTCACTTTTCTCTCGTGTTCAAAACACTTTGCGTGGTACATAGTAGGCATCTCTTGTTTTCTTCTCCAAACAATTTACGATATCTGCAATCAGTTTTTCTTTTGTAATTTTACGGCAAATGCCGGATGTATGTAATTTTTGTACATAAATCTTTAAAGCCACTTTCGTGATCGGTCGAAATAGCCCTTTTCCTCTGAGATCGGCTTAAGTCGTATCTACCTATTTGTATCTCTTCCGTCTGGTCCTCCATTAGGGACGTTCTAATGTAGATATCAAATCAAAAAGTAGGCAAACCCTAACCCAAGATCGATAGTGATTGGTGGTGTTTAATGAAATTTCGCACCTCTCGTTTAATTAAATCGCGCGCGATCGGTGATCGAGAAATTATAGGGGGAATTTCAGCAATTCACAGACAATCCATTATTGATGATTAATGAGATGATCTGAGAGAAGATATAAATTTTAGCTTTTGCCAGGTGATTTTGCCGCGTTATTAATCAACGTGTTGTTGAGTCGTTTATTAATCATGAAATCAGAGAGCATTGTATGTTTTTAGTTAGTGCTTCCTATATTATTGGAATAAATTACGCTTTAATCTGAGACAAAGATGACTTTTATTATCCGCAGAAAAGTGATCGTTTGTAATTTAGTTGATCATCATGATGATCACATTAATCAAATGGAAAAATTGAAATATTTCTTATTGAACTCATTATTACGGATTCAATTGTGTATGTATAAGTATGCCAGTGTACGATATAGCTTCGATCTGCGATCTACAATCTCACTTTCTTATATCGAGCCTAGATGCTCTGTTGCAGATAGGATGTTTTTCAGATTTCAACTTAAAGTACAAGTCATTGGCATAGTGGGGGTATGTCTGAAGGTGTAAGCTTTAAGTACCATACGTATCCATATTTACTACTAATTAACGAATACCCAGTTTACAGTTAAGTAATTAAAAGATCACTGATCTTCTAGCGAATTATAATGTACAATAGATCAATGAATGTTATGTCGCATAAAAAAAAATTGCTCGATTCCCTCTAGCAAGTGCTTATCGGCCAATAAATTGCCAGCACCATCTACATAATTAGAAGGCATTGACACTGTCACTTAGTGCCCCTAACAAACCGACAATTCGTTCACCTCTTAAAAAAATAACAAAATAACTGAAAGCAGATACTCTAATAAGAAAACCCTTCTTATTTTCAAATCCACTCTACAATGAAACGCCAGCCCCTCAGCTGTTGAACATTTATTAACTCCGTCACTACTTCTCTACATATTGTTTGACTTTCAGTTCAGTAGAGCAACAATGGATTTACAGATACAAAAGTGCGAGTACCACCGCGCACACTTATTTCATATGAACTCGTACTTGTATCTGTGCGCGTTAAAATGAAAAATGATAGGTTAACTCAAGTATCTACCCCACCGCAATCATTAACCGATAAAAGGTTCCCCAGCTAACGTTACTAATGCTGGTGGTGCTGCTGGTTCTGCGGCTGCTGGTAGGTCTTTGGTGAAGCGAAGATGAAGCGCACGTTTTGCCGTAATGACCATAATGGGCTACTTGAATTGAGTGCTCCGTATGAGTGTTTTCATGAATCAGGTGTTGCTTGTGATGGTTATATGCGGTCTCTCTGATTGTATACTCCTTTTTTTTTTCTTAATTTTTTTTAATTACATCAGCACTGAGAAATATAGAGATACACGAAGATACACTGAGATATACAAAGATCCACAGAAAACAGCTAGCAGCTATGGACTCTTGAGAAGTCTTGAAGAGGGCGACTAATCAACGCCCTTTCAAACGGCACCAAATACGGATTCCACCTGCAACCGTGTCCATCAAACATGAGTCTTTGGATACGACGAGACACATAGTCGTACTCATATTCAGTTTTTTTATTTTATTTTTTATAGCCTTTGCCTTATAGAATAAGATAAGAACACCTTCTTCATCCATCTGTACCTTTGCGGTTAATTATGACTCGTAACATGTCGTGATCTAATATTGTTAGTCGACTCTTCTACATTGCAGACATTAAAACTGAGTTCTTTCGAATTACTATAAACGTGACTGTCAGTTGCGAAATGAGGAGGCGAGGGTATTTTTAACCCAAACTGCAAAGTATCTTTTATCTGATTAGGAGAAGAGGAATATTCCTTCACATATTTGAAGTAGTAACAAACAGGCTGGTGCATTGATGGTGGAATTTTAATTAAATCGTTATTAACAAGTAAGGCCTTGTGTTAAGATAATCAATCACTATCACTGCCATCAATTTTTTAATGAAGACAAGTTGTCTGGCACTTGTATCGGGGCTCTGGAACTAGTATCTAGTGGCGTATACTTACGAGTATAGTAGGCCAACAGAGTAATGTCTAAAAGGTGATCTCTAGTTGAAGGCTGATGGTAAAAATATCGTCACAGCATGAGGTTTAAGGTTTGGCATATTGGTAACCCGTTGACACAGTAAATGCTCATGTGTTGATTAAGACGAATAAAGACATTAACCAAGAGAACTCACCGAGACTGCAGGGGGTACCTAGACAATAAAGTCAGTATGCCATGGATTTTAATGATTTGGTCTTAATTGGTCAGACACAAAATGCTCGCTGAGTCTGCAGACGTAGGCCTTAAGCCTACATCTGTCGAAGGTTAAGGGTTTGTTGGTTGATGAAGACCAAAATAGAATCAAGGTTATATGAAGACCACAAATCGCAGATGCCAGTAGTGGTTATGTTCTCAACCGAATCTTTGAATTTGCACGCTTGTTGCTGTCAAATTCTATTAGCAAGGGAGTGTTGTCCCAAGCATATTATTTGCCCCTAGATTATCATGTTAGACCTGATTTCAGTGGAAAAATCTTAAATTTAGGGAATTCTATAAATGGCCTTCTGAATGGTCTGTCACAATCTTGCAAACTCATGCACCGAAAATCATGACATCAGGTATTTGGCACTTTTAAGTGTCTGAAAATCGTTTCATCAATATCTAATGTCTGCAGCGTGGTGCGGGTGGCAGCCTTAAAAGAAGTTCTTCTCAATGTGCTTCTCCTCGTAATCATTCGAGTGAGCACGGTAAAGGGTAGTGCTACTAATGTATACCACGGTGATGTGTTTTGAGTTGTGTAGGGTGCAATCCCTCAGCACTGTTCCTTAAAAAAATAGCAAGAATACCGGAATACTGAATCCATTACGAAGATTCGTTTCATTTTCAGCTGTTCCTATGATTGAAGTCTGGAAAATCTTACAAAAGGTCCTTTCACAAGGTCCCATTGTGTTCCAAGACCCTGATAACAACCAGGTTATTGAGCCTTCCGACGTTCTTTCGAAAATTTTCATCATTATTTGTAAGGGTAACATATGTTCCGATTGCCAATAGCACGTCGGATTGATACCAATCCATGCGGTCCACCACCAACGATTCAGTGGGAACCGATGTTTTCAGCGTGGGGAGGCCGTTGATCGTGTATGTAAGTAAAAATTGCAAGTGATGTCATCTCTTCAAAGATGTATACAGCCTTGATCAACAATACGTGAACTAAGTTTGTTGATCTTCATGAATATGGATTGAACTGTTTCGGTGTTATTCGTGAAGATGCGAGTCTGACGAAAGCCAGATCTGAGCCCAGGGAAAAATCTGTTGCCTCTGCGGAGTTACAGGACTTCTAATGTCACTGTTAAGTTGTATTTTCGGAGTGACGACACAAGAGCCAGTTTAGTGCTTTAAAGATGCAGATAGTCTTGCAATGGATGGGCTCATGAATGATGTGGCAGAGCTGTAATAGCGTGCCAACCATAAAACCACTACCATAACCACTTACTACAAAGCCGTGTAGTGCCAATAGATACCCCTATATGACAAGCTCTCATTTGATATCTAGGTAACGCAGATCGGGACACATTTTATCTATAGCTCAGTCAGACAAGAAAGTTTTCAAAACGATTGAGTGGGCCTCCACTACCTCATAAACTAGGAACAAATGACGTGCATTGGTTTTGCCGTTCTTCATGTGTCTCTGTCGCGAGTTACACTACGCCATGTGTAAGCGAGCTGTATCTGGCCGAGAACTCATTCAATTCTTCTTCCAAGATTACAAGATTTTGAAGAGCAGTCTTGCAAAATTCTCCTCCGTGTCAGGCATATTTCCTACTTCATCTTAGCTTAATCTTTCAGGATTCGAAAATTTAGAAACCAAGCTTACTTGCCTTGGTTACTTGTCATTTTCTTAAACTATCGGGGTACTTGCGACACAATGTCAACATCAACTCGAATTACTTGACAGTAAATCAATAGAGAAAATCAAATTATCATTTTTAACTGGCGCCCAACACGAACCCAAATAGAAAACTCAAAACAAATTTAGATGGCGCCTACCAGATAACCTACCAAACCTTAGCTAATCAATAAAAACCGAAACATATCTGAACAAACAGAACAAATCTGATCTCGATCTAAAGCATTTCCTAATCCCCTCCCTCTTCCATAAAGCCTTTTTCGCAATCAGCGATTCGCGCAGTACCTACTCTTGTTTCTGACTTCTTTTTATATATTATCTCATCAAGTGCTTCCAAGTTCCGAGAATAGCTCAGAAGAGACTCTAGGCACAACCAAAACACAACAGATGGAAAAAAAATATTCCAAGTAAATGCATAACACTCATTCTACTCCCGTTGTACGAGTATGCTCATGCTAAACACGGAAAACTAAGCCAATAGTTGCATAATGAAGGTTTTTTTCCTTTTTTTTTTGGAATATTTATCCACCACCACCATTTGGGAGAAGGATTCCAGAAATCCCCTGCAGTATACCCTCCTCAATCATGTACTACTAGTACACGGTACAGTTAATTAATTTTCCATCCGCTAAGTGCCATTGCAATGCCCATAGATAGATACGAGTACATTCTCAGCGCAGTTGGATTCGCACTCGCACTTAAAAAGAATTCAGACCAGAAAGACCATGTTGCAAGTATTCGTACTTGCAGGGAAACTGATCTTCTCCATGTTGGATGGTTGTCCACGATCACCGGCCGGCGTGGTAAAGGAAGATCACAGTTTGCAAATAAATCAAGCAGAATAAATAATTATTTCTAAATATCTAGTTTAAGACTTGGGAAAGGAAAGAAGATACGAAAATACCACACAGATCCATCTAATTCCATTTTGGTGTACTTATATCTCTCTTCTTCTCTCTCTCTCTTTGTGGATGAGGACCAGCCATCCGTACAAGCGTAATCTTGATAATTCTGTAAAAGACGTTTGCTTCCAGTTCCACTTGAAGAACGGGGGAGGACGAAGTCCTATCTGTAACAACGCAACGACATGATCTTCTCCTGTTGAGGTACTTTTTTTTTTATCTGTGCTGTTGTTTGTCTTGGAACAGTTCATCAACATCAAAACATTGGTGAGATTATTACAGCTATTTGAATGCAATGTTGCTGTGGTGCTAGTATCTACAGCACCTACAGGTCTACTCGTACAGGTACGAGTATCTTGTATCGATATCACACTGTTTGACTGATTTAGATACTTTCTGCGCATAGTTTCGTTGTGTCATGAACGAGTACTCACTCCATTCGTAGTTTGAGTCGCAACTCTTAAATCCTGAATCTTGAATCTTGGTTTTCGAAACTTGAATCTTGAATGTTTAATGTGGAAACTTGAGTCTTCAGTCTTGAGTCTTGAGACATTCGAGGTATCTTCGAGTGTGTGTTTAATTCGTATCTGTGGGTATCTAAACATTTTATCCAGCTAAACAGATGACCTTTAGTTAACGGTTAAATTTGAGTGATGATTGTATTTGCAATTTGAATATTTCTTTTAACTTAAGATACGGATACCTTGTATGCACTCGTATATTAGTGGGGCTCTCTACTATCCTACCGTGGCACATGGATTACCACTTTTATATGAGTGGATGAAGTAGATTTAATTAGACGCACAAGTAGGTAGCTCAAGTTAGAATTAGAATCCAGTGAATCAAGTTGAGAAAACCCACAATGGATGAATACAAGTACGAGTACATAGTATGAATATGACCACGAATACAAGTACTTGTACATGGATGGAAAGTTGAACTTCTGGTTCTTGGTTCTGGTGAGCTTCCTTCTAAATGGAAGTTATAGTGCAAAAGGCTGTTGTATCCTGTTTTACAGTAGATTGATTGATGTGGGTTGATGTTCCTAATGACATAGAGGAACCAAGACGAAGAAGACGACGAGCTGCGACGGAAAGTTAGTGACTCCGGAGTGGTTTTACATTTCAGGGTTTCGTCAGATGATTCTTTGGTTACTATGGTATCTTTGGTAAAGTGTTTTTGAGTTTGGCTGATGAACCTGTTTCGTGAAGCGGTTTTTTTTTTTTTTTTTTTTTTTTTTTTTGTCGAAGATTTTTATTGTTGTTTTGCATGCTTAAATGTGCTTCCGATGAGCGTGCACTTTTGAATGTAGGACACGAAAGACGTTGGTGTGCGACTGATGTTTGGGTTCTTCTTTCTGGCTCACAAGGAATTTTAATGAATTTTAATTAGTGAGGATAAAGTGGGACGTACATAAGTCAAATAAAAGTCAAATTGTTTCCTTTGGTTTTGTCTTTGGGCATGCAAAAGGTAGGTAGACATTGCAGACAAAGCCGGTTCTTCGGAAAGAATTGATGTCTGACAGGATGGTAATGAAAAGAGAGTCCTACTTAAAGAAATCGCTTTTTTGATGGAATTTATTTGATCACGATCTCTGGGGTGAATGGTGAATGGTTAAGGATACTATATGCAAATGTGCCATGCGATGGTTGTTAAAAATTAAGTAGTGACGAGTTTGGTAGCGCATTCGGTCATTAGGTTAAGAAATCAGAAACAAACAAAAACAATTTTTGAAGTTATCTCGTGGTAGTCGACGGACTGTCAATTTTTTTAGTATTACCGATGTTGTACTCTTAGATTACTTTCAAATCAAATGGCCAACGAATTCAATGGAATACGGCCAACGAGTATGGAAAGGCCTCTTAATTGGGAAAGGGGTCAGACTAAGGCTGAAAGTAAATGAAACTGTTGCTTCTGTTGTAAATTTCGGTTTATCGTGTGTAAATAGTTATTTAAGGACTCGAGTTGTGAATTTTGATTATTTTTTTTTTGTATAAGACAAACTAAGTCCGGACCTTTTGGTCCCGTAACAAAAGTAACAAATTTTTAAAATCTAGTTTGTTTTGAAAGTGTAGAGTATAATTTTGTGATTCTTCAATCCGCTTAAAGGCGATCAGTCCAACAATTCGATCCATGTTTTCTCAAACACGACCTATGTGTCGTAGGTCGTAAACCTGTACTTAAATTTAGAGGATATGGCTACACTTAATCTGTCTGAGAATATGTTTAGATTTCCTTATAATGAAGTAGAAAACTGATGGTCACAGTATGAGGCTATACAGTCTATGATTTATGACATAGATGTATAAACCTTTGTACTATGCACTTCGTTTACAGAATGACGAGTTCCCCATCTCTGATTAGACCCTGGACTGGATCGAGGAAGTTGGATACAATAATAACAATTTTCAAAATAACAAAGCAAGCAGCATTAAGAGTTTCCTTTTTTCCTGCACGTTGGTGATGTTCCTCAAGGTTCCACTTTTGGTCCCCTTCTATTAAATTTAATCTGATCATTTATCAAATTATCACCGAACCTAAAACACACATTTTTGGTATAGAGGTTTCTATTTAATCCATCAGGGTCTATTATTTTCTTTCAACGTTCTAGGAGTGCCCCTCTTTTAAAAGTTAAAAAATTTATGGGAAAACAGTATTTCAGGTACGTTTTGATCTCACTTTCGGAATTGAATTGCCTTTCGTTCAGATTGTTATGGAAATAGCGGAACAAAGACTGGAAATTAAGGTGGGTGCTGCATAACTTTTCAGAAAAATGAATTCAGCTTTTGTTTTGTCACTGGCTGTCGTTGTCGTAATGGAAAACAACGCCCTTCCTGTTTGCCAAACCTGGCCGTTTGTCTTCCACTGCCTGCTGCAAAGTATCGAGTTGAGAGCAATATTTAATGGCACTTATTGTCTGAATTCGTGGAAGCAACTCGAAGTTAAGAGCATCTCGCCAGTCCCACCAAATGCAAATCTTGTTTACCGAGCGATGGCGGAGCGCACCATGACCTCTTACGCCGACTGTTATAAGCCATCCATTTTGCGTCTTCCATAATCACTCTTTTCAGGAAAGCCTCAAGCGAGTTCCATATAAGCAAAGACTCAGAAACCATTATGTGATCCATGATGTCCCTTTCACTGAGTTCGTGAGGAACCCAAACATCCACCTTCTTCGTCATTCCAAACTTTTTCAGAATCTGCGAAACGGTTATATGGGCGATGTAAAACCGCTGAGCGATCACCCGTGTCGTTAAATGCCTGTCAACGCTAACTGCATTCAAGATTTGATCGTCGCCTGTGGTGGGTGGATGTCCAGAGCGAACAGCACCAGCAAGGTCTATATACATATTTCCTGAACGGAAGCATGAAAACCAACGTTTACAAATGATCCAAAAGTTTGAAATGAACCAAGAATTACGTGATTTCGTTACAGAATTCTATCCAACTGGTGAAACAGTTCTTGCTGCATATTATCTTCAAGTTTTGAAGAATTTGATGGCCAGAATCTATTTTATTCGACCCGAATAACGCTATTCAAAAAGTTGGTCTCTGTTTCATGACTGCACCGAGCCTTCAATTTTTTGCCGTATCACCTAATGTGGCACTGTGCGACTTCTCTTTGTTCCCGAAATTGAAATTGAAATTGAAAAGATGCCTTTTTGACAATATTTCGGCCATTCAAGCTGCTTTTACATGGGCTCTAGAGGCAATTCCGCAAAATGAGCTAGAGCAGGCATTCGAATCACTATTGAGGCGCTGTAACAAGTGTATTGAATCGGGAGGAATATTTTGAATAACAAAACCGAAAAAATAAACAAAAATCGTGGTTGAGTTATTTTTGTTAAGAGCCAGTCCGGAATATTATTTGCCACACTGTGTATATTCATTTATAGAATTCATTCAATTCAAATTCAGAGAATAGAATAGAATTCGACACAGGTAAAAAGTCTATCATCCATTTACTCAATCCTTTGGATTTGAAGTTCTGCTTGATTCATCCTGCTAACTTGGCTTGACCCCTACCGTGACTGAGCTTCAAAAAAGGTTCTTCATTAACCATGGTCTCATAAAACAGAACTTTGAACTTCATTAGTTCTTTTAGTAGAGCATTGGAAAGGTCGATATTATTTTATGAAATAAACTTTGTAGACATTTAAATTTGCGATGTAATGACCTAATACAATAGCAGCTCTGCTGGCTAAGATATATTGGTGTCATTTGTGGGGGCCCCTTAAATTTAAGACGACCTTACTTAAGGGATATCTTTGTTAGTTTTTAAGGGAAGATGTTAAGTTTTTCATTACTTAGTAACCTTCATACGACGACCGGGTTAGACTCGCGCTAAGAAATCGCCAACTTCTAAATAAGTAAAAATAAGTTTCTACAAAATTTTCATGGAGTACCTGGCTTTTCTGACTATAGTCAAGTCAGAGCAATCAGTAACTTCTCTGAGTTTTTGCCAGTCTATATGGCATAAAGTCGTATACATATGTATGTATTCTTGAATCTGATATATTCAAGGTCGATTCTGTTTCTCAAAGATGCACTGTTTCGGTATCTCAACAATTCCAGAGAGCTGTAAATGGAATCTTACAGGTTTCTGACTTCCGGCAATGTATCTATTGACAGTCGGAAGACGTGAGTTTACGTTTTTTTCAAAATTTTTCTTCATGAAGTTGCTCTACCGATTTCTAAGTTCGCTCAAAGACATCTACATGCACTGCTCTTTGTACATCCACTTTAAACGTGTTTGATGTAAGACTCTCAGAATTTGTGCACTCTCTTCGTTATGTTCTACTTAAGACAGCCGACTGAAGAATAACAGGAATCGCTCCAGACTAATTGCATTCGCAAGAGAATTCAATTGCATAACCCTAATATCCACATCAAACCTAACTGCTTCACTCAATTAATTAACAATGTTCAACTTCAGGGCTAATACAAAAAAAAAAAAAAAACAACATCGGCAACAACTAGTGCAACATATTTCTCAGCATCTGAATGTGTAATTGCAGATCAGCATTTTTTTTTCTCCCCGTCATCGTAAATTAATTTATAGCTCTTGCGGGTAAATTCAATTCATTTCCCGTCTTAATCCTATGGTATGCCCCATGAAAGTCTTTGAAACCTTCGGCAATTACGGCCACAACTAGCATACATCTTCGAGTACACCGTCAAGTTCTTATGCAAATTACCAATTCTAATGAGACTGTCTGGTTTAAGATGTACAATGTTCATCTAACGAATAAATTTATATAAATTTTATATGGTTCAGGTATTAATCCGTCATATAACGGGCGATATCTTCTTGATTAATGTCCTCAAATGAACGACTTTTACTAAGGCCTTCACCCTAAGGTGGACTTCTATCACATCTTCCTTCCATTTCCATGGCAATCTTTGTAATAAATTCGTCAGAAAGTGGGCGTGTAATGAGAGAATGTTTCTTAGATGCAAGCTACTGGTTGTATCTGAATTAAGAAAATTGTAAAAATTAAAAAAAAGGAGATGCAATTCATTGTAAGCGGACTAGGTGTAATGAATGGGCTCAGGGCGACGACACCGGTTGAAGCTAGTCGGTAGGTTGAATTTAAACAACTTGAGTCCAAGCAACCTTCTTACAACAACTTTCAAAGTTGATTACCATTCAAAACTGTAACTCTTGCCTTTTAAGCACTTCAAGGAAGTAAATATTGTGTCCAAACAAGAACAAAAAAATTCCATTTGTTCTCTCAAATTCATGACAAGACCTACTTTCAACACATCACTCAAGTTGCAGTTCATTGAACTGTTGAACAAAATCCTCAATTAGGACCACGTACTTGTACATCGATTGTCCACAAGAAAAAACAAAACAAATTCGGATTCGCCGAATTCCCGAAAAGGAATTCCTGAAAACATAAAAAAAAACACAAGCGGCAACTAATAACTGGGTAACCCAACCAACAAAGTTGTGTCCGATTCGTGTTCACTGTTTTTATGATTTATGCTGTAGTGGAGCTTCAATGACTCCAGTCAATGGACAGTGATAGTGCCTTTGTGTACCCTTTCGAATTTTGGAATGCAATTCGGGAGTTTTTTGGAGATTGATTCGTTTGATTTTGGGCCAGTAACAAATGTAATTACGTGCACTTATGCATGTGAAGTTGGTTATTCCCATTTTGGGTTATGAATTTTGCGAATGGCTACCTACTTTCTGTACGTAGCAATTATTTCCGCTTTCAAAGGATGAACTTATGTAGAAAATGCTGTTCACAGAGGCAAATCATAATTTGTGATAATTTTTGTTGGCACTGGGTGTCAAACTTCTCAACCTTCCGAGAATAATTTTGACCAAGAACATTACAGATGAATTCCTAAGATTTCGGTTAATGATATCCTTCAGTGATTTTCAAACGGATCAATTCGTTAGAGTAGTCGTTTCAGTTTCTTGAGAACCCTACAAATAAGGACCATTCTAAAATATAATTCGGTGGAATCCGTAACTACGTACTGTGAGTCTGTATTTGGTATTGTTTGAAGTTGCTCAGATTTGGTGTCTGTTTCTGCTTTTCACTGGACATTTCTGTGGAATGCCAGAGGAAACCTCTAAAGTTTTTGCGATTTGATCACGATGATCTTTCTTGAGATTCTGGGGCATAGAGAACCCCTAGAACACCAATGGGATTAGTGTCAACATCCCACCAGAGATGCTGGTACTGATGTGATTGGTTTCAAAGAGTCGCTGAGTAGACTGCTTGTGAGCTCCACCAGCAGAAAACAAGGGAATAGGAATAGGAATAGGAATTAGCACGAGCAACGCGCGTTCAAGAAAATGGAGTAATTTCTTGAAATTACGTTTTAGGAGAGAATAAAGAGAAACCAGAATGGAAGTCTACATAGACGAACAGGGACAATTACGGAGACTACTTTTGCAGAACTGTATGATGGTCAAAACATCACTGTCAGGCAGAGAACTCAGTGAGAACTCTGTCCTCCTGGCCTAGACGATGTAAAGCTAGCAACATCGAAGTTGAAGTGTAACAAAGCTGCTGAGCTATTCACAGCAGCTGAAAATGGAAATGTGCGTCTGATGCATCTACGGAGAGCTCATCTGTGGGATAAGGTCAGAAGAAAAGGTGCCTGATGTAATCTCAGCATATTTTGTCTGATCCCCAAGAAATAAGACCGTCTGATACCATCTATGAACAATGTGGTTGGTCCAGCGCAGTTTCAGACTAAGATGGTCCAGTTTCGTTCAAATATTTGCTCTGGGACAAATCTTGGACAAGACCTAAAGATTTTAAATCGAAAATCAGTATCTTATTTTGGCAACTTTATACACAATTCCATGTCGAGTTTTTAAATCTTTGCCAAACTCGACAGGTTTTGGAAGATGAGCATGGAGAATTCTCGTTCATCCGTTAAGATTGGTTATGGTTTGAAGGAAGCCTTTGGACAGGGCGATTGTTTTTTGAAGTCGTTTTAGTAAGAATCATGCAACATACCCAAGAGGTACCTTCTATTTTAAACCGCATGCGTGAATGACATGTGATAATATTGGGTCACATAAAAGTCTCCGCGGTTTTTTGTCACTAGATGGTGTTTGTGTCCATTTATCTGGAAATACTAATCTGATTGTGTCAAACGAACACGTGTTTGAAAGGTCACATGTCAAGCTACATTTTTTGTGAAGACAGCTGTGTAATTCGTTGCTCGTGTTAAAAGTTATACTGATTTGAATATGAGTGAAATATCCGAAGAAATACGCCATGTGATGCTTTTTTACAATAAAAAAGGGAAAAACGCTGCAAAAACATGCCGAAAAAATTTGTGCAGTTTACGGTGAGAATGCTGTGAGTGAACGCCGGACCCAGGAGTGGTTTGTTCGATTTCGTTCCGGAAATTTCGATGTAAAAGATGCATCTCGCACTGGTCGGTCTGTCATTGAAAAAGTCGATGAAATTTTGTGACTGATGGAGCAAGACCAGCACGGAAGCTGTCTGGAGATAGCGGACGCACTAAACATCAACCGTATGACAGTTTGGAATCATCTAAAACGAGCAGGCTACCCAAAGAACCTCGAAGTTGCAAAGCAATTTAATTGACCGAATAACCATCAGTGAAACGCTGCTGAAACGTAACAAAATGGAACCATTTTTGAAGCGATTATGGACGATGAAAAATGGATTAAATACGAGGATATCCAACGCAAGCGATCGTGGTCAAAGGACGGTGACCGACTACAAACGACTTCAAAGCCTGGATTCACGGCAAATAAGGTTATGTTGAGTGTTTGGTGGGATTGGAAGGTAATTGTCTATTATGAGCTGTTAGAACGTGGCGAAACAATCAATTCGATCCTCTACTGTGCACAAATCAACCGTTTGAATGAAGCTATCAAGAAAGAGCGACCGGAAAGGGAGTTGTCTTCCATTATGACAATGCTAGGCCACACACATCTTTGATGACCCAGAACAAATTGACGGAGCTTGGTTGGGACGTTTTGATGCGTCCACCGTATAGCCCGGACCTTGCACTTTCTGACAATTATTTGTTTAGGTCTTTGCAAAGCTCTCTTGATGGTGAAAAATTGGTCGACCGAAAACCCACTGAAAACCACTTGGCCATGTTTTTCGCTGATAAACCACAGAAGTTCTACGCCGATGGAATTATGAAGCTACCCGGAAAATGGCAAAAGGTCATAGATAATAATGGCCAATATGTACTTGATTGAAATTGATTTTGAATAAAGAACAACTTTTTTCACAAATTGGACTTTTTATATGACCTACACATGGAGCCTTCATTGAAGCTTTCTTAAGTGCTGATGCGAAATCGTCCAAAATGGTTCTGAGTGCAAACGAAGACAAAAATGTACATACTCTCAGAGACGTCACCATTGAGGAATTGGTTTGCTTCGGACCCAATTAACAAGAAGCAACGACTTCAGTACAAAAATCAGAAGCAGAATTACTCTTATCAATTGCTTGCTTTTTTTAAAGGCTTAAGTGGCCATTTCCATAAGACGAAATCGGCTTTATACAAGACTTTATCATTCCGGCTCTGCTCTATGTTGAAGAGGCTTTTACCTTGTTGAACTTGGAGGGGGAATGGTTTGATAGCTTTGAGAGAGAGATATTGCGTGTGGTTCTGTGCAGAATTACCGATCTGGTCATGAGTCTACGGATTGAACTACTTTGAGTTCTGACCCCAAGGCTCTTCGCGTCTAACCCTGAGGGACGGCAAGAACCAGGTTACGGCAACTACGGTCGCTAACACAAGTGAAATTAAATTAACTTGGAGTGCGGCACTGAAGGTAACTGGCGAGATCACGTTTTAGCTTGAGAGGCTTGTTGTTTGTGGTCCAGGACTGTATGTATGTAACCCTATAAAATGTAAAAGGTTTACTCTCCTCCGATATACTTTATGAACTTGTAGTCATGTATATGCATATATGACTTGGATTCTTAAGGGTTTAAGAAGGTTTTCCTTTGATCTGAGTAGAGTATTTCCTCCCATCAGATTTGTCAGCTAAGACAAGTATCTAGTAACCCTCAGCTAAAGATTCTGACTTAACATCCATTATATGTCTATATATAAAGTTATCTCCCAAAATGTTTATCATTACACGGCTTGATATTCGAGCGTTCTTTGCCGCTTGAATCATAAATCGAAGATTCGGTCGAAAGCCCTTTAAGCTGAAGAGTTGTTATTTAATCCCTTAGTGTGGCCTTGACTCGGCTATAGTTTTTCTTAAGCAATGTTATGAGGTATTTTACTTTCAATGGATTCACATTTTATTTGTACCTATCATCCTGTGGCGCTCTCTGAAGGGGGACATACTCAGGATTTTAAAGTGCATTGTGTTGAACTTTAAAATTCGGAAAAATCAGCCGACTTCAGCACTTCTCAATTCTTGTTAACTATATAAAATAGAAGAGGGCCAAAAATGGAACCTTGGGGGCTATCATCGAAAATATCGTTATGCTTTTGCTTTAAAATGGAACAGCAGTCCTGCGTGTTCACGTCATCTCGATTATCGTCACTGCTAGTGCTCTTGACAGTTAGCTTCAGCACTTGTGATATCACTTGTTCGAAATATTATGTTTCGACTCGATCAGACATTTGAAGCTCAATTTGATTGCGAAATAGTCCTGCCGGTATAAGTGGATGACATAGTTCATCTGTTCTTGATTGCGTTGTTTGTGTACAGCAGATCTTTTCGAAGGCTGTCATCAGACGTTCATACTACAAGTGATTTGAAGAGGGACTGCATTTTCCTTTCGTGTAACCCAATTGCACTGCCTTCGTAAGAACTCAAGTGTTTGTCTTTATCAGCAAACAAAGAAGAGTAAAAGGCTTCCCAGTGGCAATTTCGGATTTCCTGGTGGGGAAACCTCATTTAATTTTTTCGTTGGGCTTGCTATCAATCCACTTCAATCCGTCGCGAGAAAATCAAACAAGAAATCATTATCTAACCGGAACTTATCCAGACTAAGTAGCGGTGTACTAATGGCTACAAGCCATACAAATGGGTAGAGAGATATTGCCATGGCTCACGGGTCAATAATTCGCACAATTACTTAACTTCTTTCAGAACTAAGAGATTTTTAATGACTGACTCGCAAGTGACCTATTTAAAGCTCAGGCATAGGTTTTCGTTTGTATTGCTACCTCTGTACCCGTCAGTGTTTATAGCCTCGTCTAAGTTCGCCCAAGTTGTTGTAACTGGAAATTAATTTGTGCATTGGCATAGTGCTTTTCTGCACATTAAATTGGAAATCGTGGTTTTATAGCTTCTTGAGTTGAATGAGCATGTTGAATGGTTATTGATTGCGGAAGTGGTTTGGACCCTTTGTTTACTACTACATAGTTCTTGTTCTATTTGTCCACTTAGGATCCGAATAAACTGGGTATCACTATACTAATCTAGAACAGGCCAGATTTGTAGTTGCATCTTACATAAATATGTCCATGAAGATACATTTCATAATCCTTTTACACAGACGCAACATCTGTCATTGTCCTGCTATCGAATCGTGAACTATGTATTGTCACTCATCTTACGACAGTAACTCTCTATTCTTGCATGAACCAGACCTAGCTACGCAAAATGTTTTCTTTTTTTCTTCTTCTTCTTGTTATAAGCCCTCCGCCCATAGAAACTAGTATCAAGTTCTCCACATGAATCTCATGAATCAACAGAGGAAACCAACCTACTCTTCCCGCCTTTTACCTCCAACATAAACGATTCAAACAAGTTTTAGTGCAATCTCTAACCGCTTTACGAATTGGAATGTTAAATACTCTTTCCTCGGTAAGCGATTTTCATCGCCACCAAGTGCAGGTGCCGTCATCATTATCGTCATCCATTCGATCTGCACACAGATACTCAAACTCACACTTACACCAACAACGAAATCAAAGAATCACGAATCGATTTACTCCACATTAACTGCTACTTGTGCTTCGTGTGTTAATCTTCGCTTTGATCTCTTGGAGCTACAGTTGGCACTAAAAAAAGCTACCAAAGTACCTCGTCTATTGTTTTAGATCTCGTTCCAAAGTCAAGTTGCTACATCTTCACCAGTGTGATGTATCTGAAGGAAGGCTCTTTTCTCTTTCTGTTCTAGCCTACAACACAACACAACATAAATGTTTGTAGCTTAACCCTCCTGTGGTTGGTTAAATATTTTTGCAATTGTAATCCTAGGTAATTACGATTCCTTGTACGGGACAGGTGATGGATGTGGATGTGCAATGACCGAATGTGTGCGCACATCAGTAAGCCTGAGCACACTTAACATCGATTCACCATTAAAGATCCGCATTATTGATGTCCACTGACCTATGAGTAATTTCACAAATTTTCCCGAAAGGATCTATGTACCATGCAACTTTGTATTAGTAGACGCATTCTTCTGTACTTATTATGGCTAGTGGGGGAGAGAGATAAATGCTGAGAATTGATGTTAAATTGCTGCAACTACTGTTTGGTTTGTGATTTAAAGGTTCCATTGTTTGGTCAGGCCGATAGGGACTAGGAGGTTGAAAAAAAAGAGAGCACCACAAATCGATTGATCTAATGCGGAATCGGTAAAGGGTGGTCATTTGATGCAGAATCTTCGTGAGAAGAGAAGATTTCACGCGTTCCGGTCAAAAGACATTATAACCGGGCGATGGCGTGGCATGAGTGAGTGCAAACAGCTCGAGATGACAGGTTTGCTTTGGCAGTGCTATCTACGGATACAATGAGCTAGCAAATGTTTTATGCCGCCATAATGGCCATCGATTTGTATTCGCGTGGTTTATAATGAAGTTAGCGCCTGTATCCGCTTCCTAAGATTATAAGATTAGATGTTTTCCTTTTTTTATGAATAATTCTAGCAAAGTGCGGTAATGTATGTGCATTCGGATGCGATGGGAAATCAGGAAATCGCAGGACGATAATGTCTGTTTCTATTTCTATTTCTATTTCTATGACTGTGACGGTGACGGTGATTGTGCCTGCAACTCTGACTGGGATTGAGATTAGCACTGCAACTGGCTGGATTTTGTTTTGTGTAAATTTGAAAAGCAAATAATCCACAGTATAGAGTACTTACTCATAGATGGGATGTATCTCTCTCTGACTGTGCTGATGTATTTAAGCGGGAAATTTGTCATTTAAATAAAAATCATAGGGGGTACGAACAGGAATCGGCTTTGTTGATAGATCTCCGCTGAGGTCTTTGACATGGACTGAGGTAAATGTCATGTCATTGTCGCCAAGTCTGTGCTAATGATGTGTGTTTATGAATCGGAAGTCATTACAATGTGTGACTATTTGAAATGACATGATGGAAAAGAAACTAATGTTTGTCTCCATCACTTACTCAGTTTTTAGAAAATTAAACCATCCTACTTAGTGTTGTAGATGTCTTATCATTACTTGGACTCAGGGTGCAGTTTTTATGAAATCTTTCTGAAATAAAGGGGATTTTCACACTCATAGATCTTGACATGGTTGATGGAATCCCTATACATACTGTCTAGGAAAACCGTTCTTTGAAGCTCCCCAAAAGGGGCGTCTAAAGTTACCTAGGTGGACTCTGGATTTTTTGCTGTCAATTCTATTTGAAGAATCAAACCGTAACTGACACTCGCAGTCTATCAATCGTCTGATCACTAAAAGCAAAAGAATGCATTTCGCATGATGGACATTCTTCTACATTTTCACATATTTCAAGCCAAAATACTGTGAAACGAATACTTGTATCGTACCTCTTTCCAATTTGCTGGCATTTTAATCACTCTTTAGGGTCTGTTCTTACGAACCTTTGGATTGAGAACTACAAAAACAAGACCCAGAGTCCGAATTTCGTTGGCAACAATGAAAAGCAGGAAAGGTAATTTTTCGGAAGCAACCAAACGTTTGGTGGGCACTAATAGACTCTTCATAGACGAACCCATAAAAAGGTTTCTAATCCGTCCATCGTTTGAAGTCGGCAAATAATTCATAGGTCTCACCCTCTGGACACGAAGGTGTGGAGAGTGGAGATAGGCGAGACCTTGGTCCATACTGGACTGTCGAAAAACTTTCTAAGCGAAGCCTGGTATGACTTTAAGATCTTTCTATGAGTTGCTAGCCTTCTTGGTGGCATTCCAAGCCGAAAGAAAAGAAAGCGAATTTAACAATTCTAACAATTTCAGCTTAAAAAAGGCCGTTAGCTGGAACCCTGTCAGAAGAGGATGCTTCGAAATAAAATAAGGACCGACAATCAGTAAATTGTAAATTCCATTTACTGGTATGTACATGCCTGTCTAGGATTCGACGGCCTTAACCTTCTGAGCCATCAGGTCATCAGCATGAGATATTGCCGTGCATCTTGAAGAAAACCTATACGAACTTTGTAGGCTACTCCAAAAGTCTTAAGGGGCTTATCAGCTTATAATTCCTCCTTTTTGATGTATTGGAACGTCTAGTAGTTACGAGTGTTTCAATATCTAGGTATACTACCTTGATCAAAAAGTTCCACCACCGTGTAGCGCTCCCATTGTTACAATTTGGTTCTGTTTTGTTTTGTTAGTTTGGCACATCTGTTGTTGCTATTTCCTCTAAATCTTAGCGTCATAGCTTGACATTTGCAAAAGTTACGTAGCCAAGAGTACATCTATCTCTGTGTGATCAATGTAGTATGTATATTTTTTTGAACTCCAAACGTAAGCAGGTGTTTCTGGAATATTCGTGGCCCACAAATGAAGGATGAAACCTACACCTTCGCCATTTGATGCTGTATGAATTTCGAAAAGGAGGGAGTGTTGGAATTGCATCAAAAAACATTTATTCTGATCATGCTCCGTCTCTAAGGATCGTTGAAAAGTTGTTTGGTAGATTTCGGAACGAGAATATAACCATGGACGATCAATCTCATTCTGGACGACCTTCCGAGATTAATGATGACATTGTGCGAGCCTTACTGAAAAATAACCAAAGATTTCAACTGGGGAGATAACAGAGAGGCTTAATGCTGACGAATCATTTCATAAATTAAAAAAAAACGTGGATTCCGCTCTCGACACGTGAGTGCTGCATTGTTTGGCGGAAAAAATAAGCTGGAACCCGTCTCCGTGGCCATATCTCTGTTTACACTTCAGGAAAACTGACTCTTTCTTGGATTGAGTCGTAAAAAGTGACGAGAAGTGGGTTTGTACAGTAACGTCCAACGGAAAAAGAAAATGGAAACAAGCAGGTAAAGGTGCAGAGCCCGTGGCAAAGTTTGCTTGCATCCAATGAAGATACTGTTATCTGTTTGGTGGGATTCCAAGGATATATTTCTTTTCCAGCTTCTTTCATATGGCGAAACTATCATTGTGAATCAGCACTGAAAGCAACTCTCTAAGGAAACTTCAAGAAAATGCCAAATTGAAAAAGCCGTCATCTTTATCATGATAATGGCAGGCCGCATGTCGCCCGACAAACGTAACAAAAACTGAAGAAGCCGAAATGGGAAATTCTTCAACACCCAATGTGTTCCTTTGAACTTGCTTCACTTGTCTCTAAACACGATGTTTCGAAACAAATCAGGATGGTTTCCAAGTTGCTTGATAGACCAACAGTGAACTTCCATCGCAATTTTTGGCATTAACACTATGCACCACTTTGGACTTGTATGGGTCCAGGGTAATTTTAGTTTCCTAGTCCTCCTAGTTTTGTATCTGCATAAAGAAAGTCAATTTCACAGGTCTAGTAGGACTTCAACTATATAGTTGTAAACACTCCTGGCAACAAGTGCAATTGTTAAGTTTAAAGAACTTCCTCAGCTTATTTTTGACAATATTAGTCACATTCTAGATAATTGGCTACAAGTACTATACTTAAGTTTTTAGTTATATTTTTGGAACTGGACTATCTTGTAGCTGAAAGCTTTTCCACACATGTCCTAGGTCACGACGGTTTTGACCCAGTATGAAATACTTTTTATGTAACACATGGGCTGAAAAGTCCGTGCCGTTTTTAAGAGAGGACGCCACTTGAATTAAATCCATACCATATTCAATTAGTACCAACCTTCAAAAAATACGTGTATAGATTTGACAGCTGTCGGACGATTAGTTCTCGAGATATAGCGTTGTGAGTGAAGCAACTTCTGTTATTGTGAAAAAAAATGGATTCAAAGCAATTTCGTGTGTTGATTTATCATTGCTTTTTGATGACAAAAAATGCAGCCGATGCAAAGAAATGGCTTGATAAGTGTTACCCGGACTCTGCACTAGCCAAACGAACCATTCGCAAGTGGATTGAAAAATTTAAAAGTGGTCATACAAGCACCGAGATGATGCACGCAGTGGACGTCCAAAAGAGGCTGTTTCAGATGAAAACATCAAAAAAGTCCACAAAATGATTACGAATGACCGTAAAGTGAAGTTGAGATAGCTGAGGCTTTGAAGATATCAGAAGAGCGTGTTGGATATATCGTATACGAATATTTGAACATGCGAAAGCATGCCGCGTTTGCTCACAGTCGGCCAAAAACAACAACGTGTTGATGATTCAGAAGAGGGTTTAAAGCTGTTCAACCGCAATAAAGCCGAATTTTTGCGTCGGTATGTGACAGTAGATGAAATTTGGCTCCATCACTTCACACCAGAGTGAAGTCGGCAGTCAGCTGAGTGGCGAGCAGGCGACGAACTTCGTCCGAAACGACCAAAAACTCAACAGTCGTCTGGTAAGGTTATGGCATCCGTATTTTGGGATGCACATGGAATAATTTTCATCAACTATCTCCGAAAGGGGCAGACTATCAACAGCGACTATAACATTGCGTTGTTGGAGTGTTTGAAGGACGAAATCGCAGAAAAACGGCCGCATTTGAAGAAAAAGAAAGTTCTGTTTCATCAAGACAATGCACCGTTCGATGAAAACGATGGCAAAATTGAATGAATTCGGCTACGAATTGCTTCCCCACCCACCGTATTCTCCAGATTTGGCCCCCAGCGACTATTTCCTGTTCGCAGACCTCAAAAGAATGCCCACCGGAAAGAGATTTAAAACCGATGAAGAAGTAATCGCCGAAACAGCGGCTTATTTTGAGGCTAAACCGAAATCGTACTACTACCCCTGACCTTTGGTGATAACGAAAACCATTGTGGGCGTTCTGTTTTCTTATCTCTCATGAGTCGTTTGCTAAAGATGCTGTTGTTTCATTGTTCTAACGAACATAACTATTGCCACTGTATAATCGGATATTCTATATAGTTCTTGTCAGTAACAAGATACAACTTCACAAGTTGTTAACAATGATCCTTGGGCATAGAAAACAGAAATTGTACTCATCGTTAAAACACAGAAGGTTCTGCTTACCTCGTAGCCCTATGCCAAGGATTAAGGATCAATATTTCAATATTTATGGAATTAAATCAATAAAACACGCAGGATGCTCTTTGAGTGGTTCCTGCTTCAAGGAAAAGCCTTTTCATCTTTTTCTTGAAAACGTGATATACAAAATTCTTCCAGATTAGTGAGTGTGTACCAATCTGCTACTAGTCTAAGTCCAGCCAAATCCTAATTAAGAACTTGAAAAATGAAACTTGTTTTTAAACTGCTTTTTGTCAGCCAGTCAAACAATTTTAAAAGCCTGTGATAAACTTCTGTGTTTACTACGTGTCTCATCATCTCAAATTTTGAGAGATTAAACGTGACCGGCATTTAATCCCCAATTTGCATAACAAGCCGAACTCTTTCGTTCGCAATTTTCAATCCATAAAGTAAAAGAGACGAGTACAAAACTAATTGTATTCTATTTTTTTTAATTAAATAAAAGCCCATATCCTGGACGACAGCTACAAACAAGTGTGACTACAAATCGATGCGCTACCAGTTTTTTTTTTTTTTAACGATAATTACCATCATTAACAGCATCATTAAGATGCACTTTAATGCACTGCTAATTCCAGTGCGAATCCTACCAACACCAACCATTTTTGTCCAAGTGTATCCAATGTACAAATTAATTGTTAAAAAAAAAATAAATAAAAAGCGAAAAAGAAGGAAAAAAAAACTTGGACTTACCTGCATGTGAATTCAGTTTCCCCCAAGCACAGCTCCAGGCAATCGCGTCTTGAATTGACTGTCATCGAACGTTTGCTGTGGCCATTCAATTTGTATCCTTGAACGCGATCTACGCACCATGCCCGAGCACATGGACGAACACCCAAACAGGATTTCTGTGCATAAATTGTAAACACCGGGAATTGAGATTTGGTCAGGGCACCTATAATTGGACACAAACAAAAAAAAGAAAAAAAAAAGAAACTTGTCAATACTTAGGAACTCTCAATTCATTTCACTTTTTATGATCATGGAATCGGATATGGCATCTCGTGTATTGAATGTAGGATAAAAGATTGCCAATTAGGTCTACTACTGTGGCTAGATTTTTGGCGACAAAGCAGATCATTGGCACTTAAGCCAGTCGGTCGTTCGTTAAAGTTGTCAGGGGCTAAGTACGAATCAATTACCAAGTCGATCCGGTTATCTGGTTTCAATCGGATTTCGACCAGGCCCAAGTCTAACAACCCTCAATTGTCGAAATTATACGGTCATTGGACGACGAGGGATCCGCCACTCATATGATTACTCGCGAATTATTCTGAATTATTCGCGTCCAGTCGTCCCAATCAGAGATCGAAACGATCACAATCGGATTCCAGATTTTTCTGGGTGTGTTAGATACACATTCATGGGATAGATATTGCATTCATACTCACGTACACCTAGAGACTCTTCGAATTTAATTGGAATTCATGAGACCATTCGGAGGGAATTTGACAGAAGCTAGCTATCGACTCTTCCACTCTTCGACTGGTTTATTGGTTTTTCGCGTAGGTCATGATTGAGAAACGAGATGAAAATCGAGTCTCAAGTGGTACTGATTAGAGATGAATGTCGAACTTGTTTGGGAGTACGAGTAGACATGGAATTAGAAATCTATTCCAATTGGATTATGCTTCCCACGTTTTCGTCCAGAAATAGTACTCGTATATAATACTTTTCCGAAAGAGGAGAAAGCATTGAACTGCGCGTGAGATTGGTAATTACCAGTATTAGTACGTTGCCTTGGAAACGAGGATTTTTGCGTGGATGGAAACCTTGCAGAATGTACGAGTAATTACCTACACAGACTGGCTACTTCTTCAGTTGGTGGATTACTTTCTTAACTTAAGTGCTGTTGCGATTGTTTCATGGGCTTCACGTCAAGGTTTTAATAGGTATGAACTGTATTTGGCAATAGTCGTATCCATATGATTCTTGAGCATCTAAAGACTTTTTTTTTACAAGTTTTAACCTTTCCGGAGTGGGAATACTCTCACTTAATCGGTCTACCTACGAGTAAGTCATACAGAATTCTTAGACCATCTATCTGCTTTTTGAAGAAGCCAGAGATCAGATGTCGAATAATTGACCTAAGCAGCCGCAAATTGTTTGCTTAGAGACCACAATTCGATAGAAGACACCCTCTTCAAAGAATATTCTTTGGTAATCCAGTGGATGAAGTGGAAGATACTCAACGAGTTAAATTAAAATGAGCAAAGCTTGTAAAGTGATAAAAGACTCCCACTCGACTGTCAAAAACCGGCTACAAGGTTATATCTAATGAGACTCATGCAAGTAAAAAACGCCTTCAAATGCTTTACATTCGAAACTAAAATACCTGGCAAGGATTTTAAACGAATGTTTAACGAATACAGATATTTTGCTAACTAACCATCACTTAATCCTCGCCGAGATGCTAGCATGCGCTACCAAATAAATGAAGAAGATTTCATCGAAATGGAATGAGAGCTTGGGGAGGTATACTTTGCATGCCCGAAGCATTCTTGTCCGATTCAAAAGAAAGGATACCATTTTTATAGCGTCTCAAACATCGTCTATAAAATCTTTTCTGCTGGCCGGGAAAGTTCACCACCGATCAAATATTTACACCACATGGACTCAAGACTTTCAAATAATCCTTTACCACCTATTTGTCGATTTCCAAGCCGCATTAGGCACTGTGCATGCACCGAAGCATTCAAGCACCGACAGCTTGCCCAGAATGTCTATTTTGGTAGTTACAACTACGATGTACCTACTTAAGGACTTTGTCTACATTAGTTTCGCAGTAAAAAGTGGCTATTTCATCAGCGCAGAAGTCAAATCCAGAATTACTCGCTTCTTTGAGCTAAGAAGGCGAGCAAATTGGCCCTTATCGGCCTGCTCCATTACGCAAAGGCCTGAACTTTATCGAAAGCGAAATGCTTCTTTATTTCATGATTTCGAGAGAACCATACTGCGTGTGATTCAACTAGGAATTGTACGGGCTGTAAAAGGATATCGGCCGAGTCAAGCGACTACGATAGCAAATTCTGTGATGGCTGAGCCATTTTGAGCGCATGGGAACCACAGCTGCACGCCCCTAAAATTTTAGAGTCTGCAGAAAACACACCTAGAGTGTGGAAATGTTAGAATCTGACGAGAGATGGTGTTGGCTAGAGAGGCTTGTTGGGTTAGTCCCACGTTCATCCCGGGCGATAAGACCACCTAAGTAGGGAAATAAGATTCTCATTTTGGGAAGTGCTCGTGGAAAAGATGTTTGAGCAATGCATCAAGTTAAACTATGATGCAATGAGGATGATATCAGGAAGAATTCAGTTTTATAAATTATCGGTTTCAAAGCCATCTCGGCTGGCATAAGGCTCCCTTACCTTTAATCGTGGTGTACAAATCCATTTGGAAATCTTTTGACTAACCCACAGTCAATTAAGCTGATCACGTCTCTACTGTTGTAAGGCACTATAACAGTTTTCCAGACGCCCAAAGCTTCCGGAGAGCAAATATTGATTCAGATCTCGTGGGAGTCATGGTGCGGATTTGTTTGGAAAACCACTTCGTGGGGCTGAAATTCGGTTCATCTCTTACAATGTCGGAAGTAGTACAATTGTCTGAATGTCTTGCTTTGGTGATGAATTTCATCGGGGATATGCAAAAAGTTGTAAGAAAACGAGGTCGGAAAAAGAATTCCTGGATTTCTCAGATGGCAAATGCGCAACAACGCCTGGGACTTACCACTGAAGAGATCCAGGATCGAGCATTATGTAGACGCGTTCTGCGGTCTGCGACATTAGCCAACCCCATAAGCGGAGCAGCAGCGATGCAGTAAAAATGGGAAACTCGTTACGCATAAGTTCGTATAACGAGAAAAGGGTTAACAAAAGGATAAGAAGAAGAAGATATGCAAAAAGTTGAAGAAATAGAGCGATGCTAGTGTTAGGAAGCTGAACGTAAGCCTGCATGGACGACCGAGTAAATTTTACCACTTGTTGCTGGTGATATGAGAAAACCATTTCGTTGAAAGAATAGCACTGAAGACAAACAAGGGTGGTATTCTATTCTACTTGAACATATCCCAGTGTGTGATAGCTCTGCATGACTGTCCCATAACTTAACAATGAAGGACATCCAACGAGACCCTCTTAAAAGAATTTTCCTGCTCCTAAGCAGTAAAAACGGCCACATGAGGTCCTTGTCGAAAACCTAGGCAATTTCTAGATTTCGATTTTAGCTAAAAGGTTTTAGCTGTTTAAAATTATGTTGAGTTGTAGTATCTGTGCTAAGATCATTTTTTAAGGAGGACAGTGATAGAGATTACCATCAAGTGTTCGGCATAGAGTACATCAACTGTCTTAGAGCAATGTTTTACAAAAATAAGGCGATACGCCGTCTAATGACTTCTTCGACTTGAAGAGCTGTGCGAAATACGAGTAAAGTGGCTAACACGAGAGGTACAGTTTCTCACAAATCTGTTCAACCACTGGCTATAATCGGGAAGTTACATCCGATATCCGATATCAATGCTACCTTAATATATAAATTTTGCTGAAACTGATAGTGAGATCTGGAAACCGGATAGCTGCAGCACACCTGAGTGAATTATTATCTACTTTTAACTGCATTTAAAGTTGAAAGGATTGCATAATCACAGTTATTTTCTTTTTGAGGAACCCTTCTCTTTCCTTCTGTTCCACTACACATAAGCTTTTAGGTCTACGCAAAGATTCCTCCGCCCTAACGACTTTATTCTTCGCAAGTCAATGACCCATGTTAAATTGTGCGTGAATCTTTAGAAACCTCAGACCACCTTTTGCTTTGCTTTATGACATTTGCCTCACGCAGATATTAAAACGATTATTTGTTCGTTAAAATAAAAATACCGCGCCCTGCGTATACGGATACACGTTCATAGATACGAGTATGAGGTAATTGAGTTCTCAATCAACGATTGGATCTCGTGAATCTCTGTGTATCTCGTGTGTGTATCTTCATCCGTTAGATCATTCATTCCCTCTAATTAGTCAGCTTACGTACCATTGACCATCTCTGATTTATTTCGAAAAAAATTAAATTCAAATCTTTTCTTAGACATCTCACATTTGTTCGCTCCGAAAAAAAAAACATACAAATCTCATACAACTTGTTTGTTTCTTAGTCTGTCTTTTTGTATACATATAGTAGATATTTGTCATTCCGTTCCATGATTTATATAATATCAAATAAAAAAATAAGAAAAAAACTAGAACATCATGTTGGAAGGACGAATTACCTGGTAATTTATCAGCGTTGGCAGAGAAGAGCACACAAAGTCCTGTTTCGTAATTAACAGCACGACATGTTTCGTTGTTCTGACATGCCTCCAGACAATCTGTTAACATAAGTGTTCCGGGTAGGGAATCCAAGAGCTTTCCAGGTGCTGAGAATACGTATCTACAAAAGAAAGAAAATACATTAAAAACCAGAACGACATAAGATAAATGGAATTTAAACTAAAATTGATTATTGCACGTAGGCTAAGAAAGTTGTCCAGGAAGGTTGTTTAAATCGAAGCCTCAAGGAGGAAAGGGATTTGGTTTCTTTTAATGGATTACCTGCATTGCTGCCATCAAGTTGACATTCAGGTTTTTTCGGTTAGGATAGTTGGTTAGATGAATTTTTAGTTGAGGAGGGAAAATAACTTGACTTGATCAAGAGGAATTAGTGAGATAAGTATGAAGAAGAAAGTCCAGTTAATGCACAGCACACCTTTGTAATGGAAATCTTTTGAAAGTGAGAAATTCCAAAGAATCAATTGACATCTATGTATGTACGAGTACATATATCAACTTGCTATATTTACATTTTTAAGATATCGTTTTAGATCGATATTATCTACCAGAAACTGATCGACAGGTGTTCTTTCATTCTACTTCGTTTTCTAAATGCAAAGTGGATTGAAAGTGTCTATTGTCTGCCACAATTGAATCTTGGGAACTGAATTTTTATCCAATACCTTAAGCTCATCATGCATATATGTACATATGTATTGACGTGATTGTGTGTTTATCTATGTTGACAACTAAATTTAATGAAATGTGACCCATTGTTGAATATTTGATACCTCGCAGCCCACTGGGGGGGGGCTGACCCTCTTAAACGGGTTGGATAGGTTCTATTCGATTGTTCAGGTGACTCGATTGATACTGCCTCTTTTTTATTAAATTTAGAATCGAATTTTCACTGCATGAAATTCATAAATACTGTGTGGAACTGGTAAAATGGGAGAATAGTTTCTAATGACTCACAAGAAGACCTTCAACTGTCGACTATTTGAAGGCACTACTATGAAGACGTTTGCCTGCACTCTGTGTAATTTTGCTTTATGCCAATGTAGTCAGTCTATTATCCATGCGGCGGTACCAATATACCTCGCAATAAATAAAATTGTCAATGGGTCTTACTACTTTGAGCTAAAGGGTATCGACACTCGTGGTACTAGTTAAGCTCATCTGACTGTGTTATTTTGAAATAGACCCAACTCCAGCAGAATAAACAATGCAGTATTATAGGGACCTATATTTGGCAATATGATTTCTGCGGTTGTCATTCTAATTTTACAGAAGGTATCGCTCAAGATATAAGGTCATCCAATTGGTGGTCCGAACTTAACATCCCTGTTTCAATCACATACGCCAAACCAAACTGTCATCCGAGACTGCATATGTTTAGTTAAAGGTTTGCCATTTTACAATAGGGATAGGTTAGCAATCGCTGAACGTGTTGAAATTGTGAAAACTTACTATAAATATAGTGGGTCTCACATTACGAGCAGATTGTGGTCGGTATATTTCATCCAGTGCATCTGAGCGTTCTATAGGCAAAACTGTAAAAAAAAATCGAAGAGACTAGCTCTGTGGCAGATGTCTTAAGGTCTATCTATCATCAAATTGCATGCTCTACCCAAAATATGGCTCCCGTAATGAAAATGTTGAAGAAGATTCAAATCTATCGATTTCACGGCGAGCACAGCATTTGGGCTTGTCTTACGGCTCGTTATGGTGTATTTGCAGTTGAATTTGCATCTACATGCTTATAAAACTCGTCTAACCCAAGAATTGAAGCCAGCCGGCCACGGAATGCGTAGAACATACACGCTTATTGGGTGCTTGAACACCGGGGTTTCAATGGCCAATTTCCACAAAACATTGTCTTTAGCAATGATGCCCATTTTGCACTTGGTGGATACGTTAACACACAAAATTGTCGTATATGTGAAAGTAAAAATTGACATGTAACTGACGAAAGCCCATTACATCCACAGAAAGTCACTATATGATCTGGTAATGTCATTAGTTCATACTTCATCGAAATGAGGAACGTGTTAACGTCACCATCAACTCCCATCGCTATAGCTAAATGTTAACCGAATTTTTGGGCCACAAATCGAAGATATGGATGTGGAAGACATGTTATTTTAACAAACCAGTGCCACATCTTACACAATACGACATATTTTGGCTTTGTTTCATGAAAACGTTCCTGGACGAGTTATTTCGCGTTTTCGTGATGTGGATTGGTCACAAACATTGGGTGATTTGTCCCCGCTGGATTCCTTTTTGTGAGAATATGCAAAATCATGTTTATGCACACAATCCACAAACTCTTGACGCTTTGAAAACGAATATTCATCAAGTTATAGCCGAGTAATTGCCCGATATGTGTCGGAAAGTCATCGAAAAGAATCAATCCTGCAAGGACTTCCGTGGAAGACATTTCAATGATGTTATATTCATTCATAATAGCAAGCTCTAAGCAATATACTGAAATCTAAATTCGATCAAAATCTTTATGATAAATGTATTTTATTTAAATTTACTTTCAAACAACAAAGTGTATGACCCTGTATATACAAGTTGGCGCAAAATTAATCATCGTATCGGAAGATGTTATAATTTTTGCAAATGCCGTCGTACGTCAATCATATTTGACATTTGTGAACTAGACAGCTGCAGTATGCAAACAGGCAAGCAATGGAGCGCTCCGCAAGAGCGTGGAATAATTGTGCCGATTTTTTTGACCAATAATCGGTGGGTGGTGTTAGCTCAGCTTGAATTTCGACGTCGATTTCCTTATCATGTCGGTCCAACTGGGAAAACATACCGGGGTCTTAGCTACTCGACTCGAACAGACTGGAATCACAGGAGACCATGGAGGGTATGGTCGTTCGGCCGAGAATATCGCGGCTGTGGCTGCCGATGTCGCTGAGAACGAAGAAACATCAACTACACGACACGATGGGCCACGCAAGTGGGCATCACTAGACGGACCCTTTAGCAAATTTTACTGAAAGACATACACATGTTCCCATACAAAGTGCAAACAGTGCATCAGTTAATGCCTCCTGACCGTCAGTCGTGTGTAAATTACTGTCAAGCCATCCTCAATCTCAATAACGAAGAGGACTATTTTTTGTCGAAAATCATCATGAGCGATGAGGCACATTTCCTCTTAAGCGGCTACGTCAATAAGCAAAATCTTCGTTTCTCGGGCACTGGAAATCCGCGTGTGATGCACGAGGAGCCATTACATCTACTCAAAGCCACTGTGTAGTAGTAGTGTAGTAGTGCTTGGGCCGTAAATTGGATGATTAATTTTGCGTCACCTTGCATAAAGTAAAGCTACGTGCCACACAACCCGCTCAACAATCGATTTATTGAACACAAAGTTTGAAAACCGTGTAATCAGTCGTTTCGTTGATGTTGGTCACCAGGAAGGTGCGATTTGACGCGGTCGGACTTGTGAGGGGTCATTAAAGATCGATGGCATGCGAGCAATCCAGAAACGATTCATGTACTCAAGTGGAATATTGGTCAAGCTATTCATGAAATAGGGGCCAAAACCATCCAAGATGCATTGAAAATTTGGTTGACAGGATTTTTTTTTGGTCTAAAAAGCATTTATACCATAAAAAGATACGAAGGTTGGTACTTAAGTTTTGAGATAGACAAGTTAAAAAAAAATCGTTGACCTCGCATTTTTTTTTATCTGCGGGAATAAGAAGAATTCATTGGTCAGGTGACCCATCAATTCGATGTTTTGAATGTTCAAAAATTTACTTGTTTGAGCCGATTGAGAATGATTCGTCTTCTGCGATTGCAATTTTCCTTATTTTTCTGAACACTTCTGCCAAACAAATAGTGGTGTACCACAAAATTGTCCATTGACATGACCAATTAATCCGAAAAAACAAGCGAGTATTTGCTTCGAACTGATTCGTGTGCAAACAATTTTGAAGTGCTTGATCCAGAAAATCATCTCGGCATGAGCTAGATAGGTTCTTATCATAGTTCAAAACGTCTTCATGTCTTCATAAAAGCAACATCGCATATGCCAATTTTGACCTAAAAGATTAGGTGTAAAGAAGTTTACTCTCAACTACGTATAGAGCTGCTTTAAGTAACTATTTGTTATCCTATCCGTCATTTAAAGGAAACAACATCAATTTGAACAGAATTCATTGAAAACTCATAAGTTATCGATTATGCGGTGGGATGGTTCCGCTTTTAGCAACGGTTATTCCTAGCGAACAGCATGTTTTTTATGCAAATCATTGGAAAGTTACATTGAAAAAGCTTTTCTTGGGATAAAATCCCAAATGTTATGTTTAGTACTTTCAGCATTCAAGGCAGGGCAAGTCCCAAAAAAATATCAAATTCTTTCTCTCTTTGTGAGTCATTTCATTCCGGCTTTAGGCCTAAGAGCTAAAGACCCTAGTGCGCTCAGACATTGCAACCGTTAAGAGCGGCAAGCAGGATCCCGACCAGCATATTACATAGCAATGACATGTGTTGTTCGAATTTTACTTTACGTCGGTAAAATTTTTTTTATTTTCACCCAGAGACCTATTTGAAATACAGTTGCACTTATGATAGCTCTTTAAGGGTTCTGACACTATCGTCAAAATGATTGCCGTCTAAATTCTCATTTATCCACTTGCCGTGCTTAGAGTCCTGAAAACTATCAGCTTTTTCATGTTCCTAGGCCTTTTCTTGCATCAGCATGTTTTCCTCTAAATTTCTACTACTTTACAAAATCTCAAAAGTACAGGTCTAAGTACGTACTCTTATGGAACTTCGGATTTCTTTCTTTCTTTATTTTTATTTTTTATTTTTTATTTTTTATTTTTTAATTGTCGAATCAACCAGAGTATCTGTATCTCAAAAGCTGTTTTATATTTCAATATTTCTCCTAACTGATGTAGTACAATTGGCATTTTAAAATCCCGTAAACTCCTTAATTATGTGTGAAATTAAGTTTTCTTTTGTTTTTATTTCATTTCAGGTAAGTGCATCTTTAGTATTGTACCGCATACGAATGAGTTGCGGTAAAAAGTAGCAGTTGTTGGATGGGAAAACTCTATTCGATTGTACGGGAAAATTCGATCGATTTTTTTTTAGTATCTTTAGCTGAGCCGCTATAATATCGATGCAGCAGTACTCGTACATCCACAGTAAACTTTCAGTGTTTCACTTAAACGAAAGCGAGAGCAACTATCGGTATCGACGAGTACAAGTATCTATTTACAAAACGGTTTCAAGACGCTCGAATAAGCCTTGAATAAGGTTCATTGATTCAATAGAAATGTTAGTTATTCTATCGAATCTCGACTAAAGTTAGAAGAAAAATATCTGCACGATCAGACATTTTATTCATCGCCATAGAGGGAACTCATTGATTCCATCATTAGATATCTGTAAGATCTATCAACCGCAGCACTATGGAGGTAGAAGGTATGTAATTTCTATTCTGGATGCATCTATACATCGTTCAAATGATACCAAAGGGCTTGATCTATCGGCAATCGATTTATTCCAGCTTCTTGGTTCGAACTAGAGATACGAGTTCGAGTATGAAATGAAGGTAAGGTGGTAGGTAGGTAGGTACTCATAGTCGTACTCGTATATCGTAATGGGTAATTGATTTGAAGATTTCTTCTTCTGGTTCTGGCTCCTAAAGACGGTTGGGTTGCATCAATACTCAGGCAGATAGATGGACTGTTTTTTTTTTTTTTTGTGAAAGAACAAGAACAGCATGCAACACATCATGGTCATGGAAACGAATGTTGTTTGTCTAAGAAGTTTGTTCGCACTTTTGTTGGAGCCTTTTGTATCTCCGTGTCGGATAATTTCTTGAGAAGGTGATGAGATCAAACGATATCGACACAAATCAAAGCTTGAATAGAAAAAGATGTACGAGTATCTACGACTATCGTTGCAATCACTATGCTTCTAAGCTGACACAAGTTTTCTCACCACAAAGCTGAACATTAGATGAGGATCGGCTTTTTGTTGGTACCTTCAACTACATATTCTTATTTGTGTTTGTTGTGGGGGCACCTAATGAGCTACATAAAAATGAAACTTAATGATGACATTTCGTCCAAGACCCCGGGGAGTGGATTTATGCAATTGGTCATCATTCAAAGCAATGGCTATTGGCGTTGGACGATTTATTTCTTCTCCAACTAAGACTCGTACCATCACCGGCTAAGTGTTGGCCATTTAGAAGAGTTTTAAGATGGCTCTGGAGGCATTTTTGAAAGGTCACTTCCGTTTGCGTAATGGTGCTAAATAATAATGTCATGGTATGTCGGCCAGTGGAATGTTAGGAAATTATAGTTTGAAGTAAAAGTCGGACTTAAGTGCTGTTTACCTAAGCGTGGTGATTAATTGGGGTGAAATTAAGTTATTACCCACATTAGAGGTGGAAGTGTACTGGGGCTCTGTGCAGTTCTTGAACGGAATGTGTTATGTTTGTGTGTTTTCCCCTTTGTTGGTTGTGCATTGTTTAGCAGCAATCAAAATTGTTTTAGGAGAGGGTACACTTTTAGAAAATGTTTTTTTTTTTTTTTTTTGAATGTGTTTTGTAGATAATTCTATTTGACACTTTAAAGTGTTGTATGACAAAGTTGAATGGCATCTTAGAGGGAGATAGTGGTTGAGGTCTATGACCTGAAAACATGATTTGTGACAGACGTAAAAGAGGGCTAATTTATTGCATCATCAGTGGAATGGCTATTTCTGTAGTATTAATGAGTATTTATGAAGGGGACTAAGTATGTAGACTTAATTGGCAATTAGGCTGTGAAAAAACATTAACGTGCTTTACAACGATATTTATTGACAATTAAGTTTGACTTGTTCTTGGTCAGATCTGAGTGAACGTCATTGCAATTATATAATGAGCTTCCAGCGCTCTATATAAAGCAGAGAAAATGTTAGAGAAGCAGACTTGATAAAAGCTTTTTTTGTCACAAAAGAAAAATGGTTCGAGGATATCCGAAAAAGGAATATTTGATGAGCACCGTTTATCAGTTTGCCATTGTGAGGTTGCCCTTGTCTGACTCCTCTCGCATTTAGCTTGTCACAGTTACATCTGAAGAAGCTTATCTTTTTACCACAGATTATGGGTAGGAGAGAACTTTGAGACCTCTTCAGCTCTTAATTATTGCGGTCAACATGAATTCAATCTGCGAAAAATAATTCTAAAAAAGCACAGTAGAACAATCCATAATATGGAGATGATCCTGTAATCTACGCACCAACTGATGTTAATCAGATTCCATCAGCCACAATTAGCGAATATAAGTCTTGTTTAGGCCTCGATCAGCCTCAATCATCTGCGATTAGCCTTGATTCTCGTTGAGCAATCTGTATTAGCCTCGAGCAGTTTCCATCGGGCTCGATCACTTTACCTTTCTTTGGTCGATATCGATCTCACTAAGCCTCGATTCGCCACGATCGTCCTCAATGACGTATTCTCTCTCTCTATTAGCCTCGATCTGTTTCAATCAGCCAATATCGTCCTCGATTAGCCACGATCGTCCTCAATTGGCCTCGATCAGCCTGGATTCTCATTGATCAATCTCCATAAGCCTCGATCAGTTTCCATCGGGCTCGATCACTTGACTCTCTTTGATCGATATCGATCTCACTAAACCTCGATCAGCCACGATGGTCCTCACTTGGCCTCGATCAGCCTGTTTCTCTCTGATCCAGCTCCATAAGCCTCGATCAGTTTACATCAGGCTCGATCACTTGCCTCTCTTTGATCGATATCGATTTCACTAAACCTCGATCAGTCACGATCGCCCTCAATTAGCCTCGATGAGCCACTAGCGCCCTCGATTAGCCACGATCGTCCTCATTTGGCCTCGATCAGCCTGGATTCTCTTTGATCAATCTCTATAAACCTCGATCACTTTCCATCGGGCTCGATCACTTGCCTCTCTTTGATCGATATCAAAAACCCACGATCAGTCACGATCGTCCTCCATCAACTTCGATCAGCCTACATTCTCTTTTATCAATCTCCATTAGCCTCGATCAGGCTCAATCATTCCTTCAGTACTTACAGGTTCGGTTCGCACAGCAATACAAGTGTAGAGTTAAAAAACAGCTACGTAAGCCGAAAAAGTTCTCTTGTGTACTTTTTGTTGGCAACTAGGAGGGCTTTATAGTATAGAGGATCGGGGCAGGTAGAGAAGCAGAGTTGAATGAAGTCTTAAATGAATCGCTTGTAGAAAATCATGTGTGAGGAGAGTATTCTTCAGTTGATCTAGTTTCGAACTATTCTATCGCCGCATCATGGACTTGCAACTTGCAATGAATTACTCAGTTGCAAATAAATTGTTTCATTCTAAAAGGGCTAGGGGTAGTTGAATCTAGAAGCTGACCTGGCTAATTTTAAATTTCAAAATTCAAGTGGTTGGGACTTCTTTGAAAATGTTCAAATTTATGAACATTCACAATTTGATATAATTTAAAAGTCGCTTTCATACTTTAGATACTAAATACATTTTCCCAGTTATTCAGTTCATTGACTTCCATTCATAGAGCTCTCACTCTCACAGAAAAAACCGACTTATCTCGTTAAAAGTTAAATTGCCCAAAAAAAGCCTTGCAAAATCCATTCGGCACATCATCTAATCCGCTTTTTGACGACCTTCAGTCAAAGTCTGTCTTCATTTTAACAACAATGGCAGAGAATCCTCTTAAGACTTGGTTTTTGTCACAGCCAAAGTATCTATTTCTGGGCATGCGCACGTTCAATCTTTCAGCTTAATATGACGCATCCAATTACACACAAAATCACCGCGCCCTTACTTGTATTTGGTTGACTGGGGGGAAAGGGGAGAGAAGAGAAATTACGAATACTAGTGTATGCCACTGAAACCCTCTCATCGGGTATCCTGGTCACATCTTGACGAATCTCTAATTATCTCGGACATTACATGTCATTGTGATATTTTGATTGATTCTACGAGTCGGGCACAGTTTTGATTCAATTATGCGAACCATAAGTGGAGGGATTGCATAACGAAGCGGTACGCCAAAAGAAGCAGACCCTTCTGACAACAGTCCGGACAAGAGAAGGAATCAATCAAAGATCACGTCCCTTGAAGTAAGAACAATTGTGCACGTGGAACAGATTTGCCGTATGCAGGGGCTTTAGTCAAGGGTGATGTTCCACCAGAAAGACTGGACTCGATGGAGAGGATACGAAAACACCTAGTTAAGAAGATATAGATACAAAACAAAAAAATGAGGGGGGGAATAAAATTGGTAACTTACCCGGTAATAATCTCGAAGCCAATCATGTCAGGATCACATTCTTCGACGCCTGATCCATTAGCATTTTGAATGTCGTTGTCCTCGCCGCTGCCTTCGGTCTTTGGTAATTGATCTTCCGGTAGTGTAGCATCCGCGTCTGATGGCAATTCTTTTTGCTCAACACTATCTAGAGGACCTACCACGGCTGCAGCAGCAGCAGCGGCTGCCTCTGGAGTCTTAGTCTCTGTTGCTGTTGCTGTTGCTGTTGCTGCTGCTGGTCCAACAGGCAACAAGGATGATTGATCATCGTTTGATGTCGATGACGAAGATGATGATGGAGATGATGCAGCTGATTGTGAAAGCTGTACGGGTGGAGACGCTGCGGATGGTACTTCTGGTATTGCTGGTACTGGTACAGATACTTGAACTTGTTCGTCACTCGATGCAGTGGCAATGCTGTCATTTGTTGGAGCATCATCTGAATTTGTTAGTGCGGCTTGACGAGGTACAGCTCCAGTTACTGCTGGTACATCTATTCGAGATCGTCGAGCTGCTGTCGCAATCGATATAAGCAGGCATAGGACGAATATATGTGTTGGTTTCCGTGAAAGCATCTTTAAGGCTGTTCTCAATTGAAGTTTGTCGGTATATCTGAAAAGGAAGAATAAAGCCAAGTTAGTCGATTGACATGTTAAGATTTGTCCTAGAGCGGTTCCGCGTGTTTTATAGTACGACTACTGTAAGAGTTGGGGTACACTTACTCGTATCATTGTGAAACACCGCTATATAATCAGATGGATTGTGCTTTTCAATGAGATGGAGGTGAGTTCGTTTTTATTTTATTTTATTTTGAAATGAATCTTACAAGTACGAGACGTGTACCTACGTGAGTAAGTAATTGGCGCGCACGATTAGTTTAAAGGGAGGGTGGATGAATCTAGATATGGAGCTGGAGATGGACTAGAAACCAACTAGTTGTAGTACAGAACATGCAAATTAAATGGAGAGCACTTGTAGATTGGACATGGGGTACCAATTATTGCGTGGATGAATGTATCTGATACGCACTGTGCAATTACATTGCTAATTTATTGTGATGGTTTCGCCGGAGGCAAATTGATTATGGAGAATATTCAAGGAAATCTATGTAATTGTCAGTAAGTTCTAATATTCATCGGAATGATGCTGGTCAAATGGGGATATGAATGGTTTACGTTCGATGAAGGAGTCATTACCCGTTTAATGTATTTCAAAGCCTGTATTTCTGGTGGGAGAATCCATAAAGCTAAGTCGATAAGGGCAGGTGTTATAGAAGAAAATGTTGGCATACAATGTATTCGTAATCAACTGGATACTGGCTACCAGGGGCGTTCATATATGGAAAACCAAGAATTGTATTTATCTCCTGACTGGACCACGACATAGCTGATTGCGTTTGGTGACCCAAACAGGGTCTATTTACCAGCAGTAAAAGTGATAAGGGATGCAGGTGGCATCTCAAAAAATCCATTATCTGAACCAAAGTACTGTAAAGATTAAAAGCTTTTAAGCAACAGATATATGAGAATGAACACCTGCTTGCTTCGCTGCCTATACCGATATCTGTGTCTTTGGTTGCGATACTGAATATCATAAGCATCATTTCCACATTCAATGGTTTGGTCAGGGGTTTCAAGATGAGACATTGACTAATTTCTAATTTCAACTTGAACCTGTAAGCCGATAAATTTTTGGTTGTAGGGTCTAGCTCATAACAAGTGGTTTGAGTTGTAGTGACTCTGGCACCCACGTATGCGGCGACATAAATTCGCGAAATGGTTCTATTTTATCTTCATTCTGCCATTGATGTGCGGTCAATTCAGAATCTTATTGGTGATCACTCAACCATATTCACAGCAATTGGTTTAAAACTACAAATAATTTATAACGAGTAGTTATCAACTCTCGATCAGTACGTGATCAATAGGTCAACGATCGGTCCGCTATGATATCAAGATTATCCCATGATCAGTTCAGAAAAAGTCGGAAATCATTCTTCGTTCAGTCCTATCAATCAATCTACGCTTAATTTGTAGAAGGTCGCGATCTATACACTATCAATCTGTGATCGATCTTTAATCGTTCATGATCACTTTGCGATAAGTTATCAGCCGTCCGCAATCTGACCACGATTAGACAAAAATATTCAATCAACATATGATTGTTTGGCAGCCAACTCGAATCTGTTCATAATTCGTCAGCGATTGATGCAGAATGGGTTCTTGATCGGTCCATGATCGGTCCATGATCGGTCCATGATCGTTTGTTTGACACTGCTACCGTGGTCTGACTTATGTTTCGACATTTGAGGCAACTCTTGGCAACAAAGAACAAATCTCTGAATCTCAACACTTCACTCTACACAAGCACTCTCTACTGCGCTCTCAGAGTCCCCTCAATATACCATTAGTTAAACAAACCTCCCTGTCAACTTGTACAACTCAATATCACTTTCAGAATCTGTATTCAACTAATTGCCACAACGAAAGTGCAACATCCTCGTTGTCCACCCACAATAGCCTCTAGAATCTAAAATCATAGTACCGAGAAGCTTTGCACTCTCCCTATGGATTCTTCGAATCATTGCATTTTACGAGCTAAAACTTCTCATCCTCCGTCTCTACTTCAAATAAAGAAAACGGAAAAAAAGTATCTCTAAGCACTTTTCCACTTGAAACGAAATCAAAACAAAATCCACATCGTAAATTTCTACAGCAGATGGTTTACTTACTTACAGATCTAGATACAGTACAAAACGTTCGCGAAACTACATTACCATAGTTGAGTTGAGAGTATCTCAAAGGCAACAGTGTCTACTTCTATTCAATACGAGTACTCTCGCTTGCTGTAACAGCAATCAATTGCCGCGCTAGTTAACAATGTGGAAGTTGATCTAGTATCTCTGCATCTCAAGACACATCCAATCATCATCAAACATTTTCCATCCGCAACAACATCCACTTCGTTATTTTTTATGCAAGTTTTATTCATAAGATGACATTAGAGCTACGACTACTCCTATAAGACTATAAGCTGTGGCATTGTTTAGATTTGCAGCTTTCCAACCATGAATACTTGGAGACATAGAGGTAGTGAGGATTTTTTTTCGAGGATCACATTCGTTCACAGATCCCCCTACTCCTCCTGTCCAGCCGATATCGGTTTATTTATTGTTTTAACTAAGCGGCTTTCGTAAAATGTTTGTTTTATTAGCATTTAAGCTAAGCCAGTGGTCCCAGGCCTAGAGGAAGCAATTCACGAATATTCAATATTGTCAGGCTTCGGGTCAATGGCTTTGGTTTGGTATGGCTAAACACGGTTCATTGGTTGGAGTTTGTATTGCTGTGCAGAAGAAAACAAGTAGTTTTGCTTCCTTGTAACAATGTCACCCACTCATCCTAGTACAAGTACTCCATCTGAACAGTGTACCGAGTGGCTTCCTTCCATCCCAATTGGCCATCGGTCGACTGGTCGTCTAAGTAGCCTAATGCGCACTCATGTAGCAAAAGACCGAGAAAAAGAAGAAAACGACGTAGAGGGTGACTCTTCTCCACTCGTATGTGTCCATTTGGTGGAGGAGATTTGTTGAAAAGGACTTCTTCTTGCCTGTCCTGGGTTCCATGTTTTGCACAAAATAATTCAGACGGAGATGCTGAGATTTTGATACGAGTAACATGGCATGCATGGTAAAAGGGAAACCCCTTCCGGAAGAGAGAAGATTTCCATGTACTCGTAGTTGGACTATGATTTCAACTTCTACTCGTACTTCAAGGTCTGTTTGGCATTTCAGTGCCACAATAAAATCGATAAAAATCCACAACAATACTCGTATCTATCGAGAGCTATTCGTAGTCGAATCGATTTGAATCTGCACCCAGATCCAATGGAAAGTGCAATTTTCATCTCATATTCGCTCATTTTCAAATCTAAGGAATATCACGAGAGGCAAGGAATAAGGAACTGACAATTCAACTGCATTAACAACTCAATGTCACGTAGGAGGATATGATTTTGGAATTTCAATGTTTCCTGCTACCCTGCTGCTCTTGAATAGATACGGATACATAGTTGAAGTACTTGTATCTCTTCCAATGGCCAAGGTCAAGTGATTTGAACACGAAAATCCTTCAGTCCCTTGCAAGGGAGTATCTCCTCGGCCCCTCTTTTGACACACGAAGACATCCGAAACATGGACATGGGAACCAATCCATGCCACATGTGTGATGTATTTGTATGCGAGTACGAGTATGTTGGGTAGAAATTGAGAGTTGGACGCTTGGTGCTTGAATCTTTTCGTTTGTCCAGCAACATACAAAGATGCACGTGCGTGGGATTTGTGAGTTGATTTGAATCTTGGGAACTCATCGCTCTTCCTTTCGAAATAGCAAATGCTAATCTTTTGATTGATTCTTGTTTGTGTATCTTGGTAACATGGACATGATCATAGAACATTGATACGGAGGGAGACGAGGTAGAGATGTTAGAATTGTATGTTCTGCTCTTGAGTGTACAAGCCTGCAATTGGTTTGCTTGGGGATTAAGTACGTGAAAGTTATGCCCAATCAAATGTAATTACTCTTTGGATTCTAAGTCTAGGCAAATTGTTCGTTCAAGTAAGCAGCAGGGGAGAGAGGACCAGATGCGGAAGGGAGACCTCTGCCAGCGAGTAATGACATTAATTTCGGGCTTGGATGAAACATACAGATCGGATAGGTTATACTGAAATCTGTTTGTTGACCATCTAATAGGGACATCGACATGGGTACACAATCAGTGCCACAACCGCAGCTGGCAATAAGGAAGGCAGTACCGTACCACGTCTGCGGTTGTAGACTCACGGTTGGTGCTATGAAAACAAAAACACTTTTATAGTCTTCTAACAGATGGCACGACCTAAAGTCGGCTGCCAGGCAAAATGAACGTTTCAACTTGGGCGGTGCAGACTTAGATTTCTGTCTAGCGGACGAAAACGAATTAAAGAAGGCAACTTCTTAATTTAACAAGTCGAATGATCTTCACCCTAAGCTACCTATGTTAGCAGCAGATCATATGATAGAGGGGATAGATTCATTCATTTCCAAGATTTGTTTATCCTTTTCAAGTATAAGCCGCTACCTGTACGTTAAAGTCAGACACATACAGAGGAAGCGTTACAGAATGTTGTAACATTTATGCTTAGTATACTTAAGTGCTTAGCAAAAGCGTGGTGTTTCGGCACGACACCACTAAATAGCCTGAAACCTTTCTTCCTGAGGGACAGAAATCCAGCTCATATGAAACCCAATTGTCAATAGAAGTACTAATGGAGGACACAGGCAGTCCAAAAATCCTAAAAATCTTCAGTAAGCCACCATGTCGAATAGAAGTTTGTTTGATAGGACTAAGGAGATTAGGCCTTGTTTAGTATGCGTGCATGGAGGTCTAGGTGCTGATCTTGCCAAAAAAAACTAAACATAGATTGCAATGAGTTGATGAAGGTTTGATTTCAATCATCATCCAAACTAACCAACGTGTCCAACCATTTGAATTTCTTCTTGAATTTCGACATGAAGAATCATAATGCCATTGTGGATCACTGATCGTGTTTTCTCTGAAGCTTCGACGATAGTACAACGGCAACTTTAGGCCTCAAAATCATTCTTGCTCAAGCGCGATCGCCTAAGGATCAATTCAAATAGTTTCAGTATCCGAAGCTCAGTCAAAACGTGACGTAAATTTGTGTCTGGAATTTATTGCATCACCACGATCATACTAAAATTCGCTAAATCTCATGCTGATCCTACATCCCCCGTATCCTACTTGGACATTCCGAGAAACTCATTTCATGACAGTACAACTCATTAACCCTTCAAACTAGGAAGAAATCACCGTTAATGTGCAGATATTTGCCAACGAAAGACAAAAAAGACCGAACAAACAATTTCACCTTTAGATCGTGTCCGCCTTGCCCTAACTAGGTCCTGATCCTTATCCCGGAAGCCGTAAAGGTTACTACGTACTATGAGTATTGCCATCATTAAGTAACTCGACATCCTTAGCATCATTAGCTCAAATCCATCTAGTCATGCTGCATGCCGCTGCCATTTGTTCTCATTTCTAATTACATCTCTTTGCTGATGCTCCACAATCCATATTGGGATTCGAAAATTACATCCCATATTGGGCACAGTGCTCAGTTGATGGCTTTTGTCGGTCCCAGGTACCAAACCTTGTGGGACACCATATGAAGTCGATGAAACCAGAAAAAGCACCTTCAGCTTCAGTTTCAACTTCAACTTCAACATCAACACCTAGACTTCGGGACACACGAAGAGATTTATATTCGGAATGAGTTATGATGACAACGATGGGAGGATAGGCGTTGTTTTCTAAGTTGCTGTTGTTGTCGTTGTTTCTTGTTGATGGTTGGTGGAATATGGATTTTCGTGTGCAATTACCACAAATCCACAGATGGTATAAGAGTACAAGCCCTCATCTGAAGGAAACAAAAGAACCTGGGTACCACTTGGACTACACTCATGTGACTGAGTCAAGGTGATGAACATTTTGCTGGAAATCATGCGGAACAACAATAAAACCCCAACAACATTATCAAGACCCAGACCGAAACCGAAACAAACCGAAGCCAAGTCCATGGCAAAGTCTTTAGGCAAAAGTCTCTAGACCGGTACAACAGGTAGTTCCTAGCTGGGTATGGATCGGATATGTACTTGTATCTAGATACTTGGCAGTGATGTGACGAGAATGTTGCGTAATAGCCTGTATGAGTTGTTCTTCGAATGATGTTATGGCGCGCACTCAAGTGTCCATGGAAAATGTCGTCAATGACAATTTTATTTTCACTTATTTTCTGATTTTCTTTGTTTATGTTGTTTTCATTGTATTAAATGTTGGAAAGTCGATGTAACAGACAAAAAACAAAGTAAAAGGAAGAAAAAAAGTGAGGGTTTCGACCTCCTGAATGGCGCTGGATGATGTGTACTCGTATTTGTAGGAATATGTTCAAGAAGCATGACAGCGCTGCTGTTTGGTTTATTTGCAGAGCATAAATTCTTGGACGAAAAAGTGCGGTGCATCTCGTGACATAAGTCGTATTTTACAAGTTTTTTTTTTTTTTTTTTTAGAGTTCGTCCGACCAGTGTTAACCGGAAGAGGGACAGTGAGGTATGGAATTGCTTTGGCAACAATAATTAAATACTGGAGGTAGTACGAGTGGATGCCTTTGATTCAACAACGATATTGATAAAAGGTTAAGGCTAACTATGAGCCAAAAGAGACGTTGATCTTTATGTTGCTGACTTGAAACTTTCTTTTTATGAAGCCGAGAACCAACAAACCCAAAGGAAAAGTTTGCCAGATTCGTAATTTCGTTGAAGAAAGTTACGAATGATTGTGAATTACGATACGAATGATTGGGAAACGCCTGCCTGGAGTTTTAACTATCTATGATTAACCGGGTCATAACCTTTGGTTATAAGGTTATATTGAGTACACTGAACAAGAAGTTTGAATGAGATTTCTACCTCAAAAAGATTCGTTTGTAGAACTGCTCCTTATGCAATTGTATTCAGAGTACTTGTTCAGAGTACTTGTTCAGAGTACTTATGGGGCTAATGCTCCGTCAGATATTGGTTTCGAGAGTTTCGTGGTGGCCGCAACCCCACTATCGATCAAGTCCTCCGATGAAATGATGTTGGCTGACCGGAATGTGAAGCGCGAGCTAGCAGATACCACAAAGATTAGTACTGAGCGCACGGACAATATTCTGCATATGAAAAAGTTATCCTGCCGCTGGGTGCCGCGCATGCTCACTCCTGACCAAAAACACGAACGCGAGAGCACCTCGAGAGAGTGTTTGGAATTGCTGCTGCGGAATCGGGCGGTCTTTTGGCGTCGATTGGTAACTGTTGATGAAACCTGGATCCACTATTACATACCAGAGAACAGAATGAGTGCCCGGCAATGGACTGAAGCCGGCACGAGTGCTCCGAAGCGGCCGAGGGAGGCTCAATGGGTCGGAAAGTTTATGTCGTCGGGTTTTTGGGATTGTCATGGCGTACTCTTCGTGGATTACCTCGAAAAAGGAAAAACCATCAACAGCGAGTATTACTGTGCATTATTGGAGCGATTGAAGGCCGAAATCGCTGCAAAACGGCCTTACATGAAGCGAAAAAAAATTTTGTTTTTGCAAGACAATGCGCCGGCGCATAAGAGCATCGCAACCAAGGCTAAAATCAATGACTTACGGCTCCAATTGCTGTCGCATCCACCGCATTCGCCTGATTCCAGACCTCAAAAGATGGCTCATCAATAAAAATATTCAGCTCAGGCGAGGAAATCATCGACGTCACGGAGGAGTATTTTGCAGACTTTCCGAAAAATTACTTTTCGGACGGGATCAAGAAGTTGGAAAATCGCTGGAATAAGTGTATCAAGCTAAAAGGGGACTATATTGAATAAAATAAAAAAATTTTTTTTTCTCATTCCAAAGGAGGTTACTTTTCACTCCACCTAGTACCTAAGACTAGGCTAGACTAGACATAAAATATTTTGGCATTTCTGTTTACGGCAGATCGGTCTTTAGCCTAACGGTCTCGTGACAAGCGAAATTAATTGCATGACACTCCTCTCAAAGGGATTGTCTTTATTTCATTGGCGGAGTTCTATAGCTTTCTAGTGATTGTTGTAATTTACCTACATACGATCATGTAACATATGTAACAGGCTGAGTCAACATTTAACTGACTGCTACCAACAATTATGTGTAACGACAAAAATGGTTGGTATTTTTGACCTCCTTGTGAAAGGACCTGCAAGTTATTTTTAACGCTTTACAGCTTCCTCCGTTTTTTAAGTTTCAAAGCATCTGGTGAAAGTTCGCAGTCTTATAAGTAATCAGAGTAGGTACACTCCTACATATATATCATCAGTCTAGAGACCTACATATTTTAGATAAGACGTTAGTGCACTGGAATACTTTGTATTCACCTCATAGCGTAGTACACACAACATACTATATTGCTGCATGGGTTTGGGTTTTTACCAGATTACTGCCTATTGCTGCTTCAATCACAACGGTTGGCATGTTCACATTTAGCTTCAATAACAGTGAAGATATTGTAAGGGAAAATTGTCTAGATAGACTCTCGACTAGAAGTAGAAAAAGCTTTCTTGGACTCGAAAGCAGGAAAACACCGAGGCGACTTGCTCTAAATTGATCCACAAGTCGTATATGTGATCGGTGAAGCAAGATCAAGAGCGAAAGTTGGCCACCAATTACTTTTCTATGCCCAAAGCTGACCCCTTTCTTCAGTGAATAATTTCCCTCCTTCTTCCGTGCGCTTGCCGAGATTGATTTCAACAGTTTTCCCATCCTGTTTGGTAAAAAGTCCCCGGGGTTGCGGTCACTACTTATCGATTTATTCTTCTTGAACAAGCTCAGAGGTGTTATGGTAATTGTAATGCTCTTTCAGAAATTTGTTCCTTCGTAATGCACATTCCATACACAAGTCCATCTGTGTGCTTCTATGTAGGAGCGTGGACAATCTCATAGTCACGCCGGTTTGTATACAGCTAGGTTATGCTTGTCGCATCTAGCACTTAGCTACATTTCTTTTCTTTGAATGAAGAACTGGGCATCGAAGAACTAATATTTTTTCTGCTGAAATTGACTTTTCGATCCGCCTCTAAATGTGTACGTATGTGCTGCAGTTTTTGAGGCTCCTACCGACATTCCTTTAGCGTTCATTGTGGGAACATTTTTATTAGGTTTTGAGAAGTTGTCCTCAGTTCTGCACTCAGATTAATGTTCTGCGGTTAGGTAACCCTTGAATTGCTCTACAAGATCACGAAGTGGGTGTGGACGTTTTAAACTTTTGCAATATGAACGCGTCGATGTTCTAGACGTCAGACAACTTCAGTTGTTTTGTCAATTTTATTCAGCTGTTCAAAAATGTATCTCCTATGTGGTGCACCAACTTAAGTTGGAAGAACCCAAAGGCATGCACAAAATTGCTGTGAGACGCCAGTAGTTCGATGTCTGAAAATTGTGGTATGATATCTTATTCTGCAAAGCTGGTGCATTTATTGTCGTTTAAAGGATAAGGTTGTCACTCTAGAATGTGGGGTCGAAATGAAGAAATCAGAGGCTGTTAGTATCGTTTGACTTTTATTTCATTTTACTTGTTCCTATCCTCCTCGATCCTTGTGGCTTCTCGAATGACAGATGAGAAACTCAAGCAGAAATTGAAATATACAACACGTGGGGTGGCTGCCAGCGAATTTACTTCGTCGAAAACATCGCGTGATATTGGGAATACTTGTCTCACTCTTTAGATTTTTTTTTATATGAGGAACAGTAGCAGTAGCAATCCAATCGTCAATAAAGTCAAAGGCCAAATAGACATCCGTACCTAATTGCTTAAATAACAATTTATTCCTTGCGGTTACGGAATTCTTTTTGACGCCATATACGAGTAGCTACTGATCAAGACTGGAAAGTCATTAGGGTCACGATATATATTTTGATGTAATATGGCTTCGAATTCAAGTTTATTGGCCAAGAGATTCTCTTTATTTACTAAGATCTTTTAAAGATGTCCGTATTCTGATATTTTCGCTTATTTGAGCGCGTTCTTAGGGGCGAATTAATTAAATGATTCTACAGTTTTAAAATGATCGTAATAATGATCCACAAAATGCATCTGTATCATTAGTTTATCATTGCAACATCCCTTTTATCTCCTCACAAGACCACGATATCTAGTCTAAACGTCCCTCTGCCGTCGACCTGAAATTGATCGCTCTTAATTTTATATGCCCACTTAAATCCATTTAAACTGACATTAACCCTTCATAAGGTTTAATTGCACTCTAATAGCCACAAGTCTGGTATTTTATTCAAAAACGAAATCTTTTTCGCTAAACTCGTATTATTTCATTTAACTATGCCAACTCCATCTAGGTAATGGCAACCTGATCCTTCATCATCTCCAGATGATTATACCAATTATCGCATTAAAAATCCATCCATCGAAGATGAGCCCACATCTAGATACAAAGCAATCGGCATGCGAATGTGATTAAGTTTGGTATAAAAAAAAGGAGAGCTCTCAGAGCATTCGCTAAAGGATGGGCTGTTGCGGTGGACAATGCTGCCCTGAAAGGTTGCTTTCGTTTGTTTTTAAATTTTTTTATTGACAATATCCCGAGGCAAATATTTAACTTTTCATACTACTTCCACAGTAGACTTCTACATAAGTTGACGGACAATAGTTATTTTGTGTTTTTTTTTTTTGTTGATTGAAGGACTGAAGCTAATTTACAGCGCAAAGACTGCAATTAGGATCATTAAGGAGGGAGAGATATAATAAAAGAGCCGGGATTTCCAGAAGTTACTTTGAATAAGGATTCAACGGATTCACATCTGCATGCGGAATGGAATAAATCATGGAGATTTTTATTAATTAGCCGCAGCTCTGTGATGATGATTCGGTTTTTCTGTTCTTGGATCTTTGGGATTGGTTTTTGCTGTGATTTGATAGATGGCAATTTACAAGGAAAGGTGTGTAACTTGGACGTTTGATTGTGTCCCTTGCTGATTAAAGAAACTCTTATCACGCTGGACCTAAAAAAAGACCACATCACTAGTACAGAAATTCCTTCGGGCTTATGTGCAGCAGCCTTTTCGTCAAGGTCGATAGTAGGCTACATAGTTAGGTAAGATGAAGTTAAAGTAGCTAGTCACAGAGTTAGTTTTCATAGTCCTTTCAGTCTTTTGTTTGCGTGAACACCTGCCTCGATGGATTTTATTTTACTTAATTTCATGAGCATGCATCCATGGGACCTTGCCATTCTTCTCTATAAAATTGTTGATACCAATTTGTGGTTTTGCAACCCCACTTCGGGGGAAACCAGTAGGTGCACTCTTTTTGAGTTTTTGATTTAAACTCGTCACCTTTATTCTGTCACACGGGGGCCTACCTTTTCAAGTCAACACGGACCGAAATCTGGGGGGCTTCTGACCTTCACGGTACCATGTTTTAAGTCCTGGTATGGATGATGAGTGACCAGAAAAGTGTTGAGCGAACATATCCCTTGGCTTTTGAAACACTAATTGATGTTGAACTAGTGGTTGTTCTACGGCTTTCGAGCATCGGAGAATTTCGTATGCAAACCGGCATGAAAATCAACGATACTACTTTCTTCTTAAACCAGTTTAAGTCAGCCTCATATATCACTAACAGAGCTGAAGCCTCTGCGTCGTAGAGCAAGATTGGGATAATTTGGTTTTATGTAAAATCACTTAAGTTGTTTGTCAAAGAGATTTGCTACTCAAATACCTCTTGACTCAATGAAGTAGCGTTTGGCGTTTGGGTTCTTTCTATTATGTTACTATCGCCGGCGTATGCTAGTAATGGAACAGATTATGGCAAGTTATGCTTGATTTACAGTCAATTCTTGTTCCAAGTTAGCTAGTATGTTTAAATCATGTAGAGCTCTACGTTTTCGATACATTTAGAGCTAAAGAGATGAAGAATGTTCGCAAGAACTAAATTTCAAGCAGGTAGAAGACTTCTTCGAGGATCAAATTTAAATTAGCTTTTAGCCAAGCTTCGGCATTTTCAGCTTCCTCTATAATCTTTCGACCTTAAATTTTTCATAAAATCGAAGGCGGTAGAAGGTTGTAGAAGTTATCTACCGGCATTTTAAGTCTAGTGGGGTAATAAGCTATTACTTGTTCTTTACTAAACTCCTTTTACAGATACTCGTAGATACGAGTACAAAGATACTTAGTTCAATGGAAGAGACCCATTTGCGTACATCGCATCTAAAGGTTTTACGGATGTGTCGGAGACCTATTCTTCTATCATTTATTCCAATCAAGTCATTCTCAGGCCAGACTCGTCTTGGAGTAAGACATTTGCAAGACTCTCTTTTTGCTTTTCCGAAGGTGTTTATCCTTCAATGGACTTTTACGGAGACGACGGGCGTCGGTAGGGCTATTTTGCGATCAGATACCCTTAACTGTTCGCCAATTCTCAAGTTAACTAGCATGTGATTGGCCTGAAGTCTTTATGAATTGACTTTACTGAGGCTCTTAATCGTATACTCTGGGCTTAAGCTAAACTTATGAGCTAAATACGGAAATCACTCATTTTGAGTAACATCGATCATTTAAACTCGACTAAGATGCATATACAGGGTCTTAAATGCTTCTTGCAAAGGTCGTTTCATACCTTAAGGCATAGTGTGTTTACCATTTCAATTCAAATATTTTTACTAGCTTTGAGGGCCATATATAATTAAATGCGTCTTAGGACTAATACGTGAATTTCGTTTCTTATTTTCGAAATAAAAACTGACCAGGTCTGTTATTTGTCGTCTCGCCAGACAGGCTGTGCGTTCTATAGTGGCTAAATTCGAGTCAACATATTCACTATCGAATGTTCCTGTGGCAGTGAGACAACGCACCTGTCGAAATGTCAAAAATATCGCAGCCGCAAATGTTTCATTGAAAAATGAGAAAAATCATTCGATTCCACGCCGTTCACATGAATTGGGAACCTCAGGTCCCCTTCAAGATCAAATGAACTCAAGTACTGAAGTATCAAGATCATTAAATCTTTGCAACTGCTTAACTTAACTCTTAAGCGATGTGGCTCATTTTTGACCTATTGGCTTTACCAATAATTAAAATATTCGTTATTGGACAGCAACAAATCAACATATCCTTCAATAACTCCACTACATCCTAACCGTGTGGTTTGAACTTCATATCGGAAGTCTGATTGGATCGTATTTTTTTGTCGATGAATATGATTCCCATGTTATGGTCAGGGAAGTTCACTATCGGGCCATGTTGGAAGAGTATTTTTGCCAGAATTGGATGGAAGTCACATGGTGGCACATGCCACGCAGCTGGTTGAACAATTGATTTATTGAAGGGGAAATTCGGGAATCGCAGAAACTGGTGAATCTAGTCATCCTGTCGAATGACCACCTCGCTCATGCAATTTGACGCCGTTGGATTTGTTTTTTTTAATTAGGTTACGTTAACTCGTCGGCTTATTTCAAAAAGCCAACATTCTTAGAGGAGCTCCGGAACATTAGGACGAGCAATTCACTCGAAAATAAATTGCTTACTTTATTTAAGCCCCGACATGATACGCCGTAAGTTGGACTCTTTCTGGAGGAATTGTTCCGCAGTGTCGTCCTCACATGCACACTTAGTGCTACCGTAAATTGGGCCACATATGCTCTTACATAGTATATATATTAAAGTGCTTAGAAAGAGCGTATTACAGCATAAGATAAATTTTTCTTTAATATCCAAAGAGAAAATTAAAATTGAGAATCGTTTGGTCGGTCGGCATCATGGCTTCAGTGTGCAGGCAATTCGTCGCACCGTGGAAAAGCTTGAGCTTGAGTACTCTCTTTTGGATCTTAAGCCACTAATCACACAGAGATTGGTGCGAAATGAAAAAAACATAGCCGCCATAGCGTTCAGTATCGAAGAAATGTGGATTCGGCGCCAATCAGCTAATTGGAAATCGCAAGGGGGTCAACCGGGCTTTCTTGCGGTCGGATTTTGGCCTACAGATTGTGTTAATGCAAGAATTGAAGCCGGACGACCATAAACAACGCCGAGAGTTCGACAATTGGGTGCTGGAGATATTGGCCAAAAATCTGGAATTTGGTCAAAAAATCATCTCCTCGGACGAGGCCTATTTTCGGTTCAGCGGCTAAAATTGCCGGTATTGGAGCGAACACATTCCAGTAACGTTAGGGCAAGTATCAATGCATTCACAAATATTGAGTATTTGGTGCGGTTTATGGCATGACGCCATCATCGGAAGGAGACACCGTTACTGTAAATGGTCTCAAGTATAGAGCGATGTAGTCAGAGCTCGACAACATCGATCTATCCGAGCTGTGGTTCTAACAAGACAGCGCTACATGCTATACAAGCGACAGAACGCTCTCACGGCGAGTCCTCTTCAACAGAGCTCGAGGCTAATATTCGACAAGCCAATGCCGGGATAACGCTGCACATATCGGACCGAGTCACCAAAAATATAATTGACCGTTTGCAGCACTGCCAGCGAAGCTGAGGCGGCCATTTAAAATGTCTGTTAAAAATGAGGCCAATAAATCGGAATGAGTTCATTATTATGCCATAAATGAAAGCGTTACCAGAGGCTTTCAATTTCAGCCGGCTAAAATCCACTTATAAATTATACAAATTTTTTTCATTTAAGGGCATTTCTAGTGTACGACTATCAAATTTAAGTGGAATCCCTCACATCAATCCTATGCATACAATACGAGTACATGGCAAAAATGTCTAATCGAACTCCTCCGCAATAGCTCAACCTGTATTCCCACAACTTCTGCAGTTTGTGAATACCCCTCAGCGATAGATAAAATTCCCTAATAGATACCCTGAGGAAATTTCATTTTCATATGAAAAAATTTAGTCTTGTGGAGTAAAACTTTTCCCCCCCGTCAAACTCCACCCACATGATGAATCTATTTCTCCAGTACGCACGCGTTCCCTCAAAACTAATTGGCAAACTTTCACCCAAAAATTCTCCATCTATCGGAGTTAAATTGTTGGTGGCTCACCTCAATCTGCTGACCTCTTCAATTTAGAAACCATCGTCTTCAGTCGGAACTCATCTGTTCTATGTCGAGTGCGATGTGCGAGTATAGTCGGCTTGTAGTTAACTTGGAAGGCGGCCAAAAAGCCCTGAAATGCATCCTCATAATTATGATAAAGACCGTCATTGTGTGAGCGTTATGGTCTCAGCCATTTACCCTACTCTTCCATCATCATAATCGAGTTACCATGTTCATCGTCGTCGTTTCGTCGTATTCATCGTGTTCGTCATAAGTCGCCAACGTCGGTCGACGATTGTTAGTCGTCGTTGAATGCTTTCCGCATTCATCATGGTCTCGTTGGTTAACCATGACCAGACGCTCATCAACTTTTATGTTACCATCGTGACTGAAATAATTTTTGTTTTGTTTGTTGTTTTTTGCGATTAAAAAAAAAAAAAAAAAAAAAAAACGAAAAGAAAAGATTCCCACAAAGTGCATAATCATCATCAGGCCCGATCGGGTACTCTGTACTCATCATCATCAAAATGATGACGTTTAATGCGCGCTCTTCATATGACGGTTGGATGATACTGTAAGCGCAAACTTTGTGCATCCAGTCGACTTGTTGGTCGGTTGGATAGACGCCAGGGTATCATATGCAAGCTAAGCACCATTCAATTATCGCATCAGGGCCATTCTGCTTGGGCCTATATTTGTGCAAGCAGTCTTCGTGGAAAGCGAAATTGGGATACGAAAAAAAAAACAAAGAGTCGCCTACTTTTCAAGTTGAAAGTTGGAAAGTGAAAGATGAGAGTTTGTGAGATGTATTGTACTTCAACAAGTGCGCCTTCGAGTAAAATGGGATTCGAGTGTCAGACGGGTGCCTAGACTTTGCGCAATGGTAGTTAGGATGCCCGAGGTGGTTGCATATGAGTATTTAAAGTGAAATTAGGCTAAGAAGTTGGAATTTGGTCTATTTGTGTCAAGATTGAGTCTTGGTAATGGGCTAAATAAGAAATGTTTGTCTTTGCTCTGAGTGTGTCTTAAATTCTAAGAAGTACTTACTACTGCCGTTTGAACAATTTTGTTTTTTACCTGGAAACAAGGAGAAAATCATTTGTTAGAGGCTTTGTTGCAAATGTTTGTTGTTTAAATTATTTTAAAGGAAGCTGAGAAGACTTATGGTGGAACCAGTGACTGTACAACCTTTTTTGTGAACAATCGACTTCTTTAACATACCTCTTAAGTGTAGTATCTGAATCCGAGAATTTTGTGTTGACATCAAATATAGGAGTAAGAATTTCCAACCTGCTTACCGTTGGATCATTTAAAAGTTTAGTTCGTTCAAATTCAAGAAATTTGCTGACGATTGGCGCAGGGTCTTTCTACAATAAAATATTTTGAAGGAAATCCTAATGCCTTTGCTGATCAGGCGACTTGATTCCAGATGAAGATCTGGCAAAATGGCATAGGAGATTCTGAACGCCATATTCTAAAACCGATGACGGCAGCAAGGCATATTATATATGTACGTACAGCAGAGTAGCATAAAAGACGTGAAATGGTGTGCGAAATTGTGCCTTAGTCACGTCTTCTGCAGACTGTATAACGGCGATGACGAGCCAAACACTGCTGTCAGGCAGAATCAACCTTTCAACCTGGACGATGATGACCAACAATTCCGTCCACTCGACCTGGATGAAGTGAAGATAGCTATATCTTCTTCCAACAAAGCTGCTGGAGCGTAAGGCCTGACTGCCGAGCTCTTCAAAGCGGCGGGCGATGACTTGGTAAAGAGCATACACCAACTCATCTCTAAAATATGGTCGGACGAAAGTATGCCCGATGAATGGAACATTGTTTGTCCGATTCTCAAGAAAGAAGATCCTCTAAACTGCGCGAACTACAGAGGCATCAGTCTCCTTAACATCGCATATAAGATCTTATCTGCCGTATAGTGTGAACGCCTAAAGCCGTTCGTTAACAACCTGATAGGTCCATATTAGTGTGGCTTCAGGTCAGGAAAGTCCACCATCGACCAAATATTCACACTATGGCAGATCTTGGAGAGTGTCATGAGTTTCTGATCGATACACACCACCTATTCATCGATTTTAAGACCGCGTATGACAGCATCTATAGAGACGAGCTATACAAAGCGATGTCTAGTTTTGGAATCCCTGCCAAACTCGTCGGTCTGTGCAGGATGACGATGGAGAATGCACGCTGCTCCATCAAGGTCGATAAAGATCTCACCGAGACCTTTGATGTCCAGAAAGGATTAAGACAAGGCGATGTGCTGTCATGCGATTTTTCAACATCGTACTTGAAAGAATAGTGCAAAACTCACGAGCAATTGAGTAGCAAAGCCCTCTCGGACAGCAAAAATCACCCTTTATAAGACCTTAATAATCCCGGTCCTGCTCTATGGCGCAGGGGCATGGACATTATCAAAAATGGATGAGGGTGTTCTTGGTTGCTTCGAGAGAAAAATTCTGCATGTAGTCTGCATTGAAGGAGAACGGAGGAGGAGATACAACAATGAACTCTACGGACTGTACAGCGACATCGACTTAAGCAGAAGAGTGAAGATCCAAAGACTGAGATGGCTGGGTCATGTAGAGCGTATGGATACCAATGCTCCGGTCCGAAAAGTCTTCGAATCCGCTCCGGAGGGACAGCGCAGTAGAGGATGGCCACGACTCAGGTGGCTCACGCAAGTAGAAGGGGACCTCAGCCAACTTAGCGTGCGAAACTGGAGGCAGCTAGTGAGGGATCGAGCTGGCTAGAGGAGCTTGTTGACTGAGGCCCAGGTCCACCCCGGACTGTATTGCCACTTAAAGTAAGTAAGTCACGTCGGTCGGTAAGAGCATCTTTAGTATTTTAACTTGCAAAGTCTCTGCAGAAGGTGTCCAACAAGACACCTCAATAGGACCCCAAATATTAAATCTGACGAGACCGAGAGTCTCGAAGTTATTAGTGCTAAAGGTAATAAAGAAGATTCTGGCTTGACATGGTTTTGCCCTTCATTCGAAACATCCATCAGAGGTCTAAAGTTTTCTTTTCCCCTTTTAAGTCCATGTGTGGCAATAGTCCCTTCAAGCTTTCTTTGTAAAAGGAGGAAGAAATAAATGGTCATGACTTCAATGACTTACGACATGTCACCATTGCACAGCTATCTATCGTTTTATTGACGGGCATTCGATCTTTTTATTTGAGTTATAGACCTAGATCCTTCGGATAATTTTACTTGCTGGAAGACAATCTGGCGGCTTTAAAAGGCCACGTAGTAGTACAAATGACAACTAACAAACCGTGAGTTATTTCCCAATAACACTATCATCCAAAAGCTTATATAAAATGTATCGATTCTAGCTTGAGTCGGCTAACAAACAAAGTTGGTCCACACAAGGTCTCTTGAGGATCTTCATGAATTATTTGTTCAAATGTTGCTATCGATGATTATGATTGGGAAGGTTGGAGGGGATCAACATTGTAGTAACTTTTATCAAATAGAACTCATTCTTCAAATTTTCTTACAAAATTTGTTTCACATTCTCATAATTTTCCCATCTTTGGCAAGTTCTCTAATTGTTTAGACAAACAGTTGATTTATTAGATTTATCTGAAGATCTGCCACAATCCAGAGAAGTTCCCATCCAAAGCACTCTCGAGTACTCTACTATAACTGTCCCTTCATTCTTATATTGACCCATTATGACCTTCTATCCAGCTCGAAACTGCAGAAAGGGTAATCCTTAGCAATAAAAACCACAACAAAGAATAAGAGCACAAACTATCTCTTATCTCTCATCAAATCATCTCTTTATAAGGATGCCATCGATTAGATCAATTTCTTCTTCCTCAATCTGTTAGATTCACTTCTACTACAACCAATACCAACATCGTTGTCAACAACATGGTGACAAGAACTAACTTTCCTTCCCCAGCGCTGCATGGTTTCGTTCTTTTGATCACCAAAAATGGTTTAGAACGTTTTACCATTCTGTCTGTTCCAAACTGTTTCCAATCCTAATATGGCAAATTTAAACAATTTTCCAACAGTGGCAGTTGGTATTCGTACAACTAACAACTGGCATGCAAAACAAACAAATCTAATCTAATTCGATTGTAGATTTTGTGACATTAATCGACCCCAAACAGACAAGCAGAAGGATGTCCGGATCCAGAAAGAAAGACTAACCAAAGTTATTGGTACCACCAAAGCTCACAAGCCAACGAGATGGTGTTCGAATCGGAATAACTGTAAATGCTGTGGGTATAGATATTTTAATCCACAAACATCTGATAAATACAAATAAATACATGAAATATTTAATCCACTATTAAAAGATACACAAACCGAACAAGAACCGCTTTGTCTCTGTTCGTTTTAGTGTTACTTAACCTTTATTCCCGAACCACTTATGGTTGGCTCTCGAGGGCTCTGACAGTGTTAGAATTTCAAACGACCGACTTTGCGGAGGTCAATTTATATTTTGTAGTTTTCTCTTTACCTCCAGATGTTTCTTTATCTGAATCTGTTGGCACTGAAGATACGAAGACTTGTACTTGGTTACGAGTATCATAGAAAACTTGTCGCCATTGAATAAGGTACAACTATTATATATATAAAGAGGACAAGACTTGGCAAAAGTAATTTTTATTATTTGCGCCTTCCATACTCTGTGTTTCTAGGGCACTAAAGATGTACTATGTGTATATGTATCTTTAAATCTATAGACTATTTCTGGGGTAATTATATTAGCGGGTGAAACTAAGCGACAAGAAACCAAGTCTATCTCTTTTTCCATTTGTTGATGGATGACTCTTTAGATGGTAGTTAGTGTAGTACTTTGAGTAAGTCTATTAAAAAAAAAAACATAGATACTCCGTATCTTTTCTTGGTTTTTTTCTTGTATTTGTGCTAATTTTTATTATTTAATAGGTTATTAGAACTCCGTCAATGACGATGGTCTAGTAAAACGAGGCATGTACTTTAGATACGAGTATTTTGCTTGGAGGTTGAATAAGATTTTCACAACTTGATGATGCCTCCAGAGATGGACTGAATTGCCATTTGGTATGCTGTTGAAGTGATTCAATTCCGAATGACTGACCCATGAAATGCATGACAAAAAGGTATAAATATGTATAAGCAACTGACGACCGGCAATTGTGGTACAGCTTAATCACTAGTAATGATGCACATCCAGCTTGATGAGGGGTATCTTTCATGGTTTCAGGTTTTTGTTCTTCAACAAACTGAATGTATCTTTTTCTGTCTGAGGGAAGGTAACTTGTTGGCTTAGCGTGCTTTTAAAACGGATTAACACGACGGTGATAATATTATTTCAAATTGCATGAGAGCTACTTTAGTTTGTTTTTTTTGTATATATATATAAAAATGAGGATGTGGATCTTTTGAGTTGTGAGCATTCCAATACCTTTTATCACGTCACACAGTGTCAGTCACAGGGGAGATGTTTTTCCTCAGAAAGATATTATTTGCATTTTTAAACGATTTCTTATTTCTTGTTTCCTCCTACATACATAAGAAGACGACTACAGTAGAGGAGATAGCATATTCCATGTGACCCATGTCTTTTGTGTTTGAAGAACAAACACTGTATCCGTATGTAAATTATGGTTTTTCCTTTTTAAGTTGTGCGCAGGCGCACCATTATCCATCCACAGATGCACTACCACATCTGCAGGGTACGAGTATTTTGTATTTGTTGGATGACAAATATTGAAACCTTATTGGAAATGTGTCAGCTTTAACACTGGCATGCATCTGGATGCCATATATAGAGAATGAATGGTCATATTTGTAATCGAGAAACGAAGACATGTCGAAAATGTTAAGAAGGCGCGAAAAATTCCACGAGATTATGGATAGTCAAGTGCACATTGGTGTAGTGGTTATGGATGGATCTGGTTTGTTTTTTTTTTTTTGGTGATGAGTTCTTGGAATTTATTTCATGAACAAGAAATGCATCGAGAAGAGATGGTTTAACAAATACTGGAGTTGGTATGGTACGAATAGATATGTGTTGAGGATAAATAGAAGTGTTGTATGGAATTGAAAATTTTACTTTGACTTTGATACCAGGAAAGGAGGTGTGACTGGATTTTTTGTAGTCTTTTCAGTAAAGTAAGACCAATCTTAAGACGAAAAATGAATTAATCCACAGGAAATGTCACAATCGATTTGTATCTTATGGGCCACTTTGAATTTCAGTTGAGAAGACACAATTTTATAGGAGATTGAGACACGCCAGTAACATTTCCCTGGTGTTTGTAATTAGGCAACTCAAATTCTAGCCTTGACGATAAAAAGAAGGAAAAGAAGGAAAGCCTTTTGTATCACCCGTAAGTAGAGGGTCCGCCAAAACAAGTATTCCGAATTCAAAATACTGTCACTTCCTTACTTTTAAAGTTGAAGATTTCATATTTCTTATAAGACCATGTACTCATATAATTTTATGAGAACCATGCTTCTGCTGGACATAGCTTCTTTTACCACGAAAGACGACGGCCGTCCTTTTGATAAAGGTACTGAAAGCTGCACAGCAAACTGTGTGCCCTCAGGCAGGAAAAAGAAGGATTTGTGAATTGCTTTTTACTATGAGGAACATATTCCATGTGTTGAAGTTGTCCAACATAGATTCGTTAGATTCCCTTCGCACGAGATCCCTTGGGGTGACCACTACATGCTGCCGTCTTTCGCTGACCAACTCGAACTGCTCGGCTTGCCTTCTTTAATGGGAACATCGCCTATCCCACACTTCGGCCCCTCTTATCTATTGTTACATATTTCTCGTAGGCATTTGCGTTCTTCTTCGAGTCCCGGCTTGATCTTCTCTTTCGGAACCGCACCAGATTCACTTAGCTTTGAATTTTTCGCTATTTAATATAGAGACCTCTATGTGCATCGTCCATAGTAGTTTAGAGTTAAGTAAGGTAAGAGTGGCTGTTGGAAAAACTAACCTATGGGTCCACTTTGATGCAACTTGGATCTGTGGTCCTCCTACTTTTGACACTAATTTGAGCTCATGACGAGGCGTTTTGACTACTTACGTCATCTTGTTTGTAGAAGAAGGCTCCTAAGTGGAATTTTGTTTGGGAGATAGCTGAGTATGTATAATACAACGTAGGTGTCTCCTCCTCGTCCTGATTATACATTTGCAGGTAGAATAATTTTGGTGGGTCTAATTTTCGGCGAGTTCCCTTAAATATATATCTATGCCTCGGCACACATCAAAGGTTACCGCTGACCTGCTCTGCCATTTCCATGTGAGATAATTGGGAGATTTTTGAATTTTGTGACAATGAGTCCAGAGATTTGATAGCGGCCTGACTATCAGAAAAGATGCGAATATCCCTTGCAGATATCATGTTTTTCTTCAACCAAAATAGGATATCTTTTATTGCCAACATGGTACAATGATTTGGAAGGCGGAAGGAAAGGCTTATGTTAAGCTTATTTGAGAAAACACCGCCACTAATCCGCCTGTTAGTTTTGGATCCATCCGTATAGAAATTGATGAACTTGTCGTCCATTAAGGCATCTACAGAAAGATCTAGAGGAGATGCTAACGTGAAAGTCTAAGTCAATGTAAGATTGGGGCGTAGAGTGGTCGATGCCCACAGTAGATCCCCCGGAATTCTACAAAATGCTTTCGCCAAATCGATTTTTATCATCATTATCCCCAAATTTTAATCGTTGCGAATGTCCAGCCGCCTAATAGCAAATTGAATGGCATGAAGTCCATTCATTCAGGTTCATAGGTTTTCGCTCGGTTTATTTTCGGTTTTAGCTTCCCTTACTTCGTCTTAAATGTTAACTTCTTGAAATTGAAGAATAGTTCTTACCTTGTGCCTTGACACTGCACCTATTCTAAGCACTGTTGCCTGTCACTTGTTTCAATTTCAGAGACCAAGAGCACTTCAATATCTCTTACTTGTTGCTTTGGTTAAGTCTAACATACGTGCAGATAGAAATGTATCAGGGCTTTCTTATTAATAATTAAGCTGTGGAATTCACGGGGTAATTGTCAACTGTCTTCAGTTAAACTACCCCAAGTGGGTTGAGGTCCCCTTCCACTTGTACGTATTTCCTTTAGGCGAATCACTACTAAGCTGGATCTCCTGATAAAGAATGCGTTGTTATATCCTCTCTTCTAAAGCCCAGCAATCCAAATGGGACTTAAAATTAGTAGGAGAACAATCTTCAAGAAATACCATGATGACATCTTATAGTTGGAGCTATAAACATTTAGCCCTTAATGTAGGGTGCAAGGATGAAGGTAAGATGATCTGCGGCTTATTGTGATTGCTTCAGATCAAACATTAAACATTTTTACGGTTTGTCTACATTCTCGTAGGCTTCGAAACATCCTTAGACATACTGTGACTGAAACTTACTATTTCCCACTCGATATGTTGGCATATTATATACTGGTGGAATGCCCGGTGTCAAACGAAACATAACCAATTTGGTTGACTGTCTTTTGAACATTGACGGTCAACCGATATGAAAGCAAAAAAAAAGTGAAAACGATCACTGGATGCTGAAGGTAATGACAGGAGGTCTCGTGATTGATTATTCTGGGAATACAAGTTGTAACGAAAGTCAAGTTCCAAGAAGGTTTTCCATTCAACTCCAGGAATTCTTATGATCCTTTGAATATACATAGTAGTGTTGCTTAGGCAAGTCTTCTTCTAAGAGCTGCGTTAGAGTTGTTATCAATAAAAACTGTTTAAGGAAAACGAAGTCAACTTGTATTAGCCCTCAATAGAGTTCTTATTTTTATAACCTCTCAGATAATCACCTCAATCTCTTGATAATCAATAAGGCATTCGATGGAGTTGGCCAAATTGTTACTATTTTTTCCATTAGTATCCAAAAACATTCAGTTCTTTAAGCCTAAAAGTCGCTACAGAACAACTGGATTCCCAAATATAAATTCAAGCAATTGATGAATTTTCAGGCAATGGGTATATCCCTAGCCATTGCTACCCCTCTTCGACATAATTCATCGTACAAGCAGCAAACTTATCCTATTGTGCATTCATAAAACAATTTGCAAACAACAAAACCATACAAATGAGATACATACTTGTACTTGTTCTTGTTGAAACGATAACATACTCTCTTCCTCATCTATTGTATCGACAAAATCACGAAATTATTTATTTTTTTCGGTTTTTGATATACAGGTACATCGTATGAGTCCTAATACGCGAGAGACATCGGCAGGTACAGATAACGAGTTCGGTACTCGTACTCATAGAACTACTGCAACTTTATTGAAACAATGAAATTGTTGCAAAAATATATTGTGTGGTGGCGGCAATAGTTTCATCTTCTTGAGATACAATACCACTGTAGCGGAAAAGAGCTCTGTTGTTATTCAGAGTGAAAATAATATCACGTCTCTGACCTTAGAACCAGAGACGTATACAGATCTAATGAAACGATGTAACTACAATATCTTGTTAGAATGGTGGATCTCTAGATTCGTTTTTTCGTTGGTCTACCTCCTCTATTCCTCTATGGTGCGGTGGTAGCAAAAGTTGTTTGATTTTTTTTTTTTTTTTTTTTTTTTTTTTTTTTTTTTTTTTTTTTTTGAAAATTCTTTTATATAAAGCAATATACGGAAGATGACCCTTCTGGTGAAGGGTTCAAATTTTGTGAAGAAAATTGTGTGGTTTTTCTATTGTAGCAATCTCTTCACAGATGAGATTGTGAGATACAATATGATAGGAGAAGATACGATGAGATTATTATAGGATAAGGGCCGGGAAGTTATTTGTTGGCACTTGTTAAGGTAATTTCATCGAAGATTGATAAAAATGAACCATCATGGGGTGGCTTTCGATGGTTTTTACATTGGAATCGCGTTTGAGTATTTTCACATCATCGAATTTGAATTGCTCAATTAAACGTATTGAAATGGTACAATGTTGCTGTAGAGGAGATACCTCTGAGATGTGGTGATTGAAACGTTTTTTTAGATTGATGGATTATAGGAATAGGTCCTACGATTGATGAGCTCTGATGGTCTTTAAAGTGACCACTTCGGATAGAATCATTGGTAACAGATGAAGCTTGTGGGGTTTATTGCATATTCGTTCTTTCAAAGTCGTACCACTATGGCTTAATCATTTTAATTTGGGACGTCAGGGATGCAAACCACATTGCTTAGTTGGAAAATACCAAGAATTACATGGAATTTTTGCTACTGACTGAGTAACGTGATGCCGTAATGTTACGAAGCTTGCAAAGGCTGGTCTCCTCTTGGCTAAATTATAAGTCTTGTCCTTTAAGTTGGACCCTTAATAAAGGAAATCGGACTACCTTCGGTTGAGGTGACTTACTCTCAATAAAGAAGCAATGTCTGTCGTCTTCCTCACCCTATTCGCCAAGTACAAAACGGACTTAAGGGTATGGGGAGAAATAAAAATAAAAAAAATCTTCAGATTACCGTGTAAACCTTTCCTCAGGTCATCGCAAATCATTCTGAGATCCAGGACATTCTCGAATTCTGCCCAAAGGCCACTTATCCCAAAATGAAAGATCACCATACTCTTGCTCAAAGTTTGTCGTTCCAAACGGATTAAAAGCAGAATCTCTGTATCTACACAGTCAAATAATCTATCGTTCTGTATCAGGTGTCATATGATAACACTACAGACTAAAGTTCTGTTATTCCGTCTTCGGAATAGGATATCACTGAATTAATTTTGAACGCATTGAACTAGATTCAAGTAAGGATCACCTAAACGTGTTTATCGTGTAGCCGTGTGGCGTCTTTTACTATGCAAAGGGCATCAAATGAGTTACGAAGAATATTGACTACCTGACCGTAATTTTTTTTTTATAAAGCTACTCAAAGCCTCAAAGTCACTCCAATTTCAGAATTTACCATCGTCGGTGTAGAAGTATCGTTATGATTAGTGCATTGAAGTCAGATTGCTTAACAGGCTCAACCGACCTCGACGTTTTATCTGACAAGATATACCTAGTCAAGTCATAAATACTGGTACACAACTGAACTCACTCATTACGAATGCAACACTGGGCGCATTCATTTCGTATTGATTGCGATTTGACAGTTGATATTTATGCTTCATTGTGACGTAAAAAGTTTTTGACATTTATTGCTTACAATCATGGAATGGGGCGACGTCGAAAATCGTATTGTTGTATTGTATTTGGCCTACTTAAATGCAACATGGAAAAAGGCGATACCTTTAGGACTTTGCGACCACTTGGAATCACTCGCAATTTTGTGTATCGTGCTGTGAAGTTGTTTGAGGATACTGGTGGAGTATGAGACCGTCACAGATCCGGTCATTCGCGCACTGTGAGAACTCCGAAAGCGATCAAAGCCGCGAAGAAACGAATCGACTGAAAACCGCTGCGAAAACAAAAAATCTTGTCGCGGGAAATGCAAATTTTGCAAAAATCCATGTCTCACATTATCAAAGAAGATTTAGGACTCAGCGCATACAAGCGACACACTGGACACCTGCTCACGGCCGCATTGGAGGAAAAACGCAAGCGAAGATCGAAAGCGTTACTCAGTCGGTACGCGAAGAACGCTCACACACAAATTCTGTTTACTGACGAGAAAATCGTCACCGTAGAAGAATCGTTCAATAAGTAGAACGATAGTGTGAACGCTCGGTCATCCAGAGAAGCATCCCAACTCATTCCGAGTGTTCAAAGAGGCCACCATCCCGAGTCTGTAATGGTATGGTGGGGAGTGTGCTACGATGGCGTTACCAAGCTCCATTTTTGCGAGAAAGAAGTGAAAACATCGGTGTATATATATATATCAATCGTCCGTCTTGGAACCCATTGTGAAGTCTCTCAATCAATCAATATTCAACAACAAGCCATGTACTTTCCAGCAAGACTCTGCTCCAGCTCATAAAGCAAAAACGACTCAACTGTGGCTCAAAATCAACGTTCCGGACTTCATATCAACGGATGATTGGCCAGCTGGTAGTCCAGACCTCAACCCGTTGGATTATAAGTTTTGGTCCGTATTAGAGGGCATGGCTTGCTCTACTCGACACTCAAATATTGAGTCGTTGAAGCGAGCCCTTGTCCGTGCAGTCGACAATTTCCCTATGCATGAAGTGCGTCTCGCAATCGATGAGTGGCCATTTCGAATAAGTTGTTCTAAGATTTGTAGCCATTAAATAACCCAAAAAAAAAAAATTTAAATATTAATTTGCTGATTTTTCTGTGTACCAGTATTTATGACCTGACTAGGTAGGCTCGTTTCGTACTATCTCGGCCTTACGTACAATGGCCTTAATTTAAGGACTTAATTTGATGAGTTCTCCTTTGGACTGATTTATTGGTCCGGAGAAGGCTACAGAAATAGACTTTGGTTGTAAGGCAATGAAAAGTCCAACTGACAATGACATGGATACTTCGATGTTTAAGCTAAGAGTGGAATATGTTAAGTAGATGGATGTTCTGCGACTAATTAGTCACTGTTCACCTCGATCAAACTGAAGGTACATTGTAATTTATTTAGGTTTTAGCCCAGAACCTGTAGGGAGTTCATCCAGATGAAGAAATGAACTTTACGAGTATTTCAATTTTGTTTAAATTCTTGGACTTGTCGAAGAGTTCTAATTCTTCCTTTAGTAAGGTGGGACAGTTACATAGCAGGTCTTTAACTGATTTAATTTCGTCTTCTTTCCTACAACTTTTTCAGAAATCGTGTTAACAAATCCCGGCGGCAAGGGATAATGCCGGGCAGTAAATGTGTAGCTTTACGTCAGCTCCACTAAGACCGATTTTCTGTCGTAGAACGGCTGCATTCGGCCACAGCGTACTTTTATTTATTTTGAAAGTTGCTTTGAAGTTATGGTTTAATTTTTTGCATAGAGCCTAATTCACAAAGGATAAGTTGTGGGAGTTGAGCGAGTCTTAAATGCCTAATGTTGATACTGGAGATTTGCCGAGTCCAAATTTTTAAAGCATGTCTGAGTGCTGTTTGAGTTTATTGTTCATTGCAACAATCTCTGCAGCCTGGTTTATATCCTTGCGAGTGGAGACCACTATAGTTGTTACTTATTCTAGAGGATCACATGAGTTACAGTGTTTTTTTTTAGCGAACGTTGTTGGCTTCCTTACGGATACTGCTTTACCTTGGTTTTAGCCATGGATATGGTATTATCTTCCCATCTATTTGAATGAATGACAACCAGCATGGTCTTTATGGCCACTGAAAATGCGAGTGTAGGTCAGAGCAATTACTAACCCTCTGTTGCCAGTTGACGGTTAAGATATCGAAGCTTTATTTGAATAAATAATCTCGGGCCCTTGGGGGACGGAAGGAAGCATGGCCATCGCTTCGACTTAGTCAAAAGATAGCAAATGCGATAATGAGAACTGAGTTAGCCACTAAAGCTACATGTGGCCCATAACCATAAGTCCTTCTACCCATTTATGCATTGTGTGAAAATAAAGAAAGAAGAATGCCATGGACATGCAACAGATTTAGCTGCCTTTGACATTTTCTATGTTGTACGTACAAGAAGGAAGGGTTCCCTGTAGAGACTGAGCTCCGCAACGAAATCCTAGGAGTTTAATGCTCCTCCAAAATAAGAATAGATTTAAAGTCCTTACTCGCTTCAAACACGTCATGTCGATTATTATTAAAAACTATATCCTCAATTCCTTACGACGTCCAACTGCTAAGGTTCCGAACTCAGATAATAATGTAAGTGACTGTAGGAAGCTTTAAAAATCTCCTCAATGGGATATCTTGTGCTAATATGCCAATCTTTGCTAGTTTGCTTAGAATTCAGTTAGGTGAACATCGAAAGAAATTCCTAGTGAGTGAGTGAGACGTGTGGTCTGTAGCAAGGATCTTTTGGGCGATGTGCAGCACTGGGTGATGTACTATCGGCATTTATGTTGAACGCCTATGCATCGCATAAAGATCTGTAGATGATGCAAGGTTGAGGAAGAGATTGGACCTATACATCTAATGAATGCCTGTTGAATGGGTAGTTACAAAAGCTATTTTTGTGCAGAGCTGTGAAACTTACGCAGCACTTTGCTTAGGAAGATCATTATGAACCAGCTCCCAGGAGTAATCCATCTAATCCACGTCAAGTCTAGTTGGCAACTCTCGCCCCGGCACAAGACACAATGTCAATCTCCCCACATGGCTGATGTCGTTAATGCAGCTAAACTCGTATACCCTTCCACCGTCCGCAGTTCGTCAACTTATTTTTGTATGTGCTTGCCAGTAGGTCCTGGTAAGCATCTGTAGCTTCGAAATGTTAATTAAAATCTAGGACCATTGAGCTCGCCTCAAAATGTTTTAACACCATCACGCATTGTTTCTTAGTTCTACTTTCATGTTGTTTTGTGCTGCTGCATAGATGATACTCTGCTTTCACCGAGCAGAAACTTAAATCAAAACACACTTTTCGATTCGTTTCTAGGTGTCTTCTGCTATAACAATCTTGACCACACCTTACACACTACGATAATCTTATGATTAGATACAAAGGCCCCTCTGGTTTAAAGCCTCATAACCAACTCCTGCTTCATTAAATCTGTGCAAGGATGATCTCTGAATTTGAGAGATTGCCATGCGCTTTGCTACTTCAAAACACCACTTAACCTCCATTGCAAAAAGGAAAACCAAAACGAAATCCACCTTTCGTCAACAATTTTGTCTACACGTCTCATCTCAAACAGTCACCTTCTTGTTTGACTTATCTGAAGCCACATCGAAGCCTGCTGTGTTTGCCGCATCACCACAGGCGATACTTATGCCTCGTATCTGTTTGTTTTGGCATCATGTAATGCACACTTGTGTGCGCTATGGCTAGTGCGGTTCAAAAAAAAAGAAAAAAAAAAAAAAAAACCCACAACATGCGGTTCCGGGATAGATGTGTTGCAGTACCCGGTTGAAAGGAAAATTCCACTGCAATTTCAGGGAAAACAAGTTCCTTCCTTGGAATTCATCCGGATGTGCTTATCGCTACAAATTGAGATACATATTCGTATTCGTACCTGCTGAGAGGAAAACTCTAATCGGAATAGCGAGAGCGAGTTTTAGATTTTTTTTGTTTTTTATTGTGAAAAAATATTCATTAGATTAGATAGATACAATCTGTAAGCAAGTGCGCTGGGCAGTATTTCAACTGAACCTCTATTTTGCTAACGATTTGCCCTTAGGCGCTTACAGATGGATAAATATATACTTTTTTGTGTGTTGTATCTAAAGAAACCGCACACAAAGCTGCGTAATTATGGCATATGCATGGCTCGGTTCTGATGGAATCATAGACCATCAATTGGCTCCTAGAGAGTCCACAAGAAGCTCTGATCGTCGAGGTTCAGCTTCAGTTTAACTCACTCACATCTGAAGTAACCTGCTCGTATGGTCTAGGATATTATGTAAGGTGCAGTGAAAATGATTTGTATGACGGGGGGGGATTGCGAAACTTCCATTATACTAATTCATCCCTATTTTATGGCTTAATTACGTGCTTTTTGAAAATCGAATGAAACCTCAAATGAAGCATGATGTACGAGTTATAGAGCAATGGTTAGGATATGATACCGAGTATTTGGTCAGAATCACGCGTGGGCATAAGGGATACGGTTGCATGGTGGCTTGAAATATGATAGGCGTTTAGAAAAGGGCGTTCCAATGCGATCGTATATTCTGTCGGCGATGGTACACACGGTATGGGAGTAATAGATTCGCAGAAACGATGCGATGGAGTAACAACCAGATGAAGGAGCACTTTTGGGTACAGGTACGGATGTACATATGTATATATGGACGTACACGTACAGATGTATGTTTCCACTCTAAAGTGGCAACAAAGCAACAAAGAATTGAAAACATTTTTAATGAATGAGTTGCGTTGCGGTACATTTCGGTTGGGGTTTTGTTTTGTTTTGCTTTGCTTTGAATGGAATGGAATAATAGATACGCGGACCAAAAACATTTCGACAGCTGGAGGTAATAAGCTGTTTGGGAGTAGATACAATAGATGGATCGTTTATCTTTTAACGAATAAACGGATATATGTGGTTTTGTTGAAAAATGTTGACAGGTTATTGGAATCGCATGTCATAGTGGAATACTTATAGCGCTACCTTCAAACATTCTCACAGGTGTGCATGGTGTTATTAGTTAGCTGGAGGTCATCCGGTACATATGTGGCAAATAAACACTTATCTGTTTGAAAACACATTTTAAAAGGCTGACAGTATTCGCATTCTTTGGTCTGTCTGGAGGCATCTGTTCCTTCAAAAGCAATCTGTTATCTGTGCCAGCTATTTCCTAGGATAGTGACAATTAAATGGATATTTCGGATGTAAGAAGGTAGCGAACGGTTGCTAGGGTAGGTATCTCTACAGACGAAATATTAAGTCAAAAGGAAGATCAAAGCCAAGTTGACCTTAAACCTCCTCATCAATTCCGTGGTTTGATACTTAAAAACAGTTCGATGAGGTTTGGTAAATCCTTTGGAGATTTCAAGACCATCATTATCATTAAGTGGATATAGGGTTCATTTGAACCCATAAAATAAAAGCAAGGAGACTATGAAGTGACGGAGCAAATAATAAGACAACAATGCCATGAGGCCATGGAACCATAAGCCTGAACTTCAGCACAAGAGATGCAAACATTTTTGGTCGTTTTACGTCAATTGATTGGTTAAGTTTGAATCTGTAACGCACTATCCTGCCAATCCAATGAATTTCTACATAAAGGACCACAAACAAACTCTGGATTTGATCGAGGTGGATCGGAAGGCACGTTATTAGTCCCTATTCTTGTCCATGATTCGCTATTAAGGATTCTGATGGTTTTTAACGATCGAACAATGAGTTTATAACTTATGAATTCGGAGTATAATTGTCATCTTTAGCAGTTCTAACCTGTCTGACAGCCTGACAGACTTCTCATCTAGGCATTCAACGGGGGAACTTGCCAATGTCCTGATCAATCTACAACTCAACATATTGATGGTTTTTAGATTGAAGCAAAGCCGTTTACGTCGGAAAGGTACAATCGCCAAGGCTTTTGCACATCATGTGCCCTATGCCGCCAGTATAGCCTTCTGAAAACCAGTTGCAAAGCTGCAGTTTTGACGGTTTGGCTGTTGAGCTATTCAAGGTAGCGAGAGATGACTTTATAAAATGGCTTCACCAAATTACGAGGGTGTCTGAAAAGTTTTCGGCCGCGACGTAAAGATAGCGGCACTCGTCAATAAAAGCTAGTGAAAGCTGGTTGTTCATCTTTTGACAGTTACTTACCAAAGTTTCAGTCATTTTGGACGCGCAGTTCTTAGTTGACAGTCGTTTGAGTGAGTCGATGTGTGTTTTTGTGAAAATGGAAAAAATTTAGTATCGAGCTGTTATTAAATTCTTTTTTTTGAAAGGCAATACGCCTACGCAAATCAAAAATGAGTTGGACTCTGGGTATGGGGACTCTGCACCATCATTTACAACAGTGAAATTTTGGGCAGCTGAATTTAAACGTGGCCGTAAGAGCTTGGGAGACGTCCAAAAACTGCACCCACTGACGATAACATTGCTAAAGTTCACCAAATGGTGTTAGACGACCGCCGAATTAAGGTGAGAGAGATAGTAGAGGTTATGAAAATGTCCAAAGAACGTGTTTGTTACATATTAAATCAAGATTTAGGCATAAGAAAGCTGTCCGCGCGTTGGGTGCCGCGTTTGCTTACTTTAGCCAAAAAACGTTTTCGAATGAACATTTCCAACGCTCTGTTGGCGCAGTTTAGGCGCAATAAATCCGAGTTTTGGCGCTGACTTACTGTAGATGAAACTTGAATACACCATTATACGCCCGAAACAAAAATTCGGTCAAAACAGTGGACTGCAAAGGGCAAGCCGGCTCCAAAAAAAGCAAAAACTGTTCTTTCGGCTGAGAAAGTTATGGCGACTGTTTTTTGGGATAGTAAAGGAGTTATCTTAATCGATTATCTTCAAAAAGGAAAAACCATTACAGGAGCATACTACGCATCATTACTTGCCAAGCTGAAGGCAGAGATTGTGGAACAACGGCCACATTTGCAGAAAAAGAAAATCCTGTTTCACCAAGACAATGCGCCGTCTAACACCTCAGCGGTTGCCATGGTGAAAATCTATGAATTACGGTTTGAACTGCTTGACCATCTGCCTTATTCACCAAATTTAGCCTCAAGCGACTTCTTTTTGTTTCCTCATCTAAAAACTGCGCTCGGAGGACAGAGATTTTCGTCAAATGAGGAGGCAATCACCTTCGTGAACAATTATTTTGCAGAGAAAAACGCCAAGTACTATTTGGACGGGTTAGAGAGATGGGAGCATCGCTGGGAGAGGTGTGTAGAGTTACAAGGAGACTATGTAGAAAAATCAAAAAAAAATTTTGAGAAAAAATGTCCTGCATCATTGTTCGGTCGGAAACTTTTCAGATAACCCTCGCATGTCTAAAATATGTACAGAATATGTACTGAGGAAAGGGGGCTCCTTACACATTACCATAGAGAAAGCTATGGCTCATAAAGCAACGGAAGGGTGGGTTGTTATGTCGTCTAGACTTCATCTAGATGCTTCCGATTTATGTTTGCGAGTACCGCATGAAGGTTGAAGTCTAACACCAGAAAGAAACATGATCAAAAGTCTGTGCACCCACTTGCCTAGGTGAATGAACAAAGGAAATTTGAGATCGAGAAAGAACACACAATGTCTACGACTTCGAGAAAATGCCACAATAGATTGATGTGACTTTGAGATAGTCAGAAACTTTGTATACTTGAGCTTTGCATGTATTTTAAATAATGAAACCACTTTAAAGATCAATCGAAGAGTAACTTTGCCAATCTCTATGTTTGTTTTTGAGCCCTTACTCAGAGATCTAAATTTGCGCTGCTGAACGTCCTAGTTCTTCTTTATGACACGAAGCAGTGGACTTCACAAAAAAGTATAAGAAGACTTGGTTATTTCGAGATAAAGTGCGCAGAGTGACCTACGGCGCTGTTTGAATCGATAATGAGTGTATACAGAGATTTAATTAAGAACTGAACAGCCTCTACAGTGTAATCAACTTAGCTACCATAGTCGAAATTGTTCGGCTTTGTTGGCATGCTGGCATGGAAAAAGAACGGATGTACACCAGTGATCTAGTTCGCAAAGTTATCGATTCTATCGCCGAACGAAATAGAACATGATTTCATCTCAGAAGCCGCTTCATTCAATCGTACAGTATGGAGACTGGGTAAAACTACAACGAGTCAGTACTTCGTTATCTCGGAATGTGAGTTGATGCACGACTTTCCTTTGGGAAGCGCACAGGAACGGGGGCTGATAAAGCCAGTAAAGTAGCAGCCGCACTGTCTAAGACGATGCGCAATGTAGGCGGCCCTAGAGAGGCCAAAAGGAGTATGCTAGCGTCAGTCGCCAGCCCTATATTATTTTATGGTGTTGAGAAGTGGGTGGATGCTCTGCAGCAGCCATTATGGTAATTGCGAAACCCCTACTACGATCTTATCCAGCTTCTCTCTGGGCACAAGCATTTCAACGCATATCAGTACCGCATGCAGTGTTGGCATAATTGAGATGCGACTGTTGCTCTCAGTCGGAGGATACCGCCGAGCACACTTTCTTCGTTTGCGCAAGGTGGAGTCACCAACAACAGGACAGCTGTTAGGGGACGGCTGGTCCAGATAATCATGGTCAGAAATATCATGGACGACCGTAGACAACAACGTTCAGTCGGTAATAACCGAGAAGAAAAGAGAGGAGTAGGTGACGGACAAACCTGTGTCTTCTTATGCGTAGATTTGGTTCAGATGGAACCAAGCTGCTATGGCTGTGAATATTTCTATTTCCTCCGAGTTGCCAGCACGGTGAAACACTGGAACAACGAAGCCGAGGTCTGAATAGTGGCCCTCCAAAGAGAGACCATGATTTCCCTTAAAGTCATGTACCTTAAATTTCATGTACGGCGGATGTCTTTTAAACTCAGAGACAAGCTTTCTCGTTGCTGACGTGGGGGTGTAAGAACTCAAACCGTGACTCTACCCTGAAGTAATGCTAACGCGATTCCAGTGTGAATTAAAGCCATGCAGCAAGTGGGGAGATTAACAGGCTGGTATAAACCAATCATTCCACGAATCTCACGCTCTTGAAAGTTTCTAGGGTGTTCGTACAAAAACATTTGGTCTTCGAAATACGTTATTTGGCCAAGCGATTGTCTTTATTCCAACTGACAGTTTCATCCAAGATAATAGAAAATATCTTAGTTGACAGGCATTCAACTTAAGAAAAAGTCTTTACATTGCGGTTCCTTTTATAGGGATGCAGTTTAAACACTCTAATCTCAGTAAAATGCTGTCGTACTGCATCCCATGGAAATCGACTGTAGTCGAGTCAAACTATTAGCTCTGTCGCCACCGATTGCCACAGACTTTTCAACTTTCAACAAAAGTAGTAAAAAATCTTTAAGTTAACACCATCTATAGATAAACTGGTCCACAAACACTTTTTTACTCTCTATTTCAACTTTTTTTTTCCCCGATTGACCTGCACCTATCCCCTGTAAACGCAATCCCTTCATCAATTCCTTTACAAGGCTTTGCTCTTACATTTTTAGATTCCAGAAATTCTTCTAAATGCCTACACTTTCAGTCTGAGTATAGGAAAAATACCATAGATCTCTGTGCCAAGATGGATCCTTATCGTCCTCTGTGCTCTTATTTCAACTTCAGTAAAACGTCTGCATCGGGGCAGGTGGCTTAAAACAAAAAAGAGAAACATCCTCTTTAACCAACTTCGACGAACCATAATGAAAGGAAATTTAATCCTACGAGTATATCCAGATATCGATCGATCGGAACGGCTTCAAGTACTTCTTCACTCACTCAAATGGTGTACCTTATTGGACAGAGAGTATTCGCACTCCTATTCGTATCTACTATATAATATTAACTTGCAACATATGATTCTGTAAATGTACAAAAGTATCTTCAGTAATGTTGGTTGAGAAGTGGAGAAAAAACTCGTTCACAAATCAAGTGGTGTAGATCTTTAGATGGCCTTCCATCTGTCTTTCTGTCTGTCTGTGAGGTTGTCTGCCTTTTGAAACATATTTGGTGACCTTATCAGCTGGATAATCTTCTGGAAGACCTACACGTAATTTAATTAAAATAACATTCCACACTTGAGCTCTATTATATCTGTATCTTTGGTCCACTCTTAAATTCTTTAAGTCAAATTACTTAGAACCAAAGATAGATTGGCCTTAACTGATCTTGAGGAATCTATCACTTACAAAGTTACTTTCAATTGCCTTGAGGACGTCATCCAAGAGAGTTGAAGTGTGTAATTTTCATAATCAGCGAATCTGTTTATTTTTTTTTCTATTTTTTAAGAAGAAGACTTCTATCGTTTGGTTATCGATTGATTGATTGATTACGGTATCTGAAGAAGTCTGCGTACTTTGCGAATATTAATTTAAATATCCGTTGATGGATTTTGAAGACGGCGAGATACGAGCAATATTCCAATAGATGCGAATAGTAACTAATACGTATTGCCTACTTAAGGCGAGATTATATAAGATACAATGTCGGCATTGAGGTAAATTGAAACAGGGTGGGTCCTTAATTGTTGAGCTTGATTGTTAAAAAATTAATCAAAGTGCCTTAGAGAGGATCGATGCCGTAGGGTGATTTAACAAAATTGTAGACCAAGGTTAAATAAAACTGATGATGGACAATGTCTATGCCCATTAGAGTGAAGGACAAGGTGAGGTTTGGTTTGATGGATGTACGTACCTTGTTTCTCTGTTGTTTGTTGTTAAATTTGTTGATGAATCTGAAAAGAAAATGAAAAAAAAAACTGGAGTTAGATGGATTGTTGAAGAATAGAGAAAAGTTGGTGGAGCTTAAGTAAGAGAAAGCCTGGAAGGGTATTTTGATTGCTGATCTGTGAGCTCTTTTGTTAGTTATTTAAGGGTTTAATGGTGGACCACTTTAAAACCACTTTGTGATAGACACGCTCCTGAAATGTCAGTGCTCTGTACAGGATGGTATATGACAAATGGGATTCAATTTATTATTGCAAAAGTCAGGCATTAGCTTTCGGAACTGGATGAATTTCAAGGTGAAATCGGTTACCCTATCAAAAATAAGAAAGCATGCCACAAGCACATAGAAGAATGTGTTTCAAAGTCCCTTCTATCCAACATCGAATCGGATGAATACCATGTTGCACTGCCGCAACCAGTGCGAATATTTCGAAAGTGAAACCTATAAAAGATATAACATCGCCAGGTAATGAGTCAGTCATTCATTTTTCCTTGGGCTGTGTGACAAGTGGCACCGTGTTGTTTGAACCACATGTCTCCCAAATCCATATCTTCGAATTAGCGCCAAACAAATTCGGATAACATTTGGCCATAGCGATGGGAATTGACGGTGATGGTTACACCTTCGTTAATTTCGATGAATTGCACACCAAACAGTGACTATTTGTATATGCAACTTTCGAAAGTTACCTTTTGTTTTCATCGAGCGAAGAATTAGCTGATGTTCAGGCACCCAATCGGCGTATGATCTAGCCATTCCCTGGTTAGCTGGGTTAAATTATTGAGTAGGTTGAACTTCATAAAGGTGAAGATGCAAAACCAAATGCAAAATACGCCATAATGTACCGTAAAACAAGCCCAAATGATGTGCTTGCCATGAAATCGATAGATTTGAACGTTCTTCAACACTTTCATTTACGGCATTTGATGATGGATAGGCCTAAGGACATCTGTAGAAAAGCCAGTCTCTTTGAATTTTCTTACAGTTTTGCCTATAGTACGATCAGATGGATGTTTATGTTGACCATAATCTGCTCGTAATGGAAGAAACGTACCTAATAGAGAATCACTATTTTTGTAGTAAGTTTTGAAAATTCTAGCACGTTCAGTGATTGCTCCTTATTTTGAAATGGCAAATCTTAAACCAAACAAACTAGTCGGAATTTTTCGATTTAAATTACGCGGGTAAATATTTCCGCTCAATATATTTTTTTTTAAGTTCGTGCAATTGTTACTGACTTCCATGCCAAATTATATGTCAAAATATTCATTAGTGTTTGAGTTACGCTTGTTTTTGTGCGACACAAAAAGTGAATTTGGCGATTTTTACAATGTCTGAAATTATACAACAAAGAAGTGCGATCAAATTTTGTTTCCTGAATGGAATAAATGCTGCAGAAACGTTGAAAATATTGAAGAAGGCTTACGGGGACCGAGCTCTACCAAAATCAACAACATTGGTATGAATTGTTCAGAGAAGGCAAAGAATGCGTTGAAGACGAAGACGAAGAGCGCCCTGGTCGACCATTGACCACAACTGACGATGCTCACATCCAAAAAGTAAAAGAATTAGTGCTTGCAAACCGTCGATTAACTATAAGAGACATTGCTGATGAAATTGGTTTATCAAAAGGATCAATTAATACCATTTTGAAAGATGTTTTGGGCCTCAAACGTATCAAGTCTCGATTGGTACTAAAAATGCTGAATTTTCTTGCACTGATTCTTCGTGACTTTTTCGCCAAAAATTCAACCAATATCGTTCCGCAACCACCTTATTCACCTGATTTGGCTCCGTGTGACTTCTGGCTATTTTTAAAACTCAAAAGACCACTCCGAGGAAACCGTTTTGAGTCGATTGAAGACATTCAACGTGAATCGGCGCACGGTCTGAAGGCTATACCGGAAGAAGACTTTTTGGCAGGCTTCGAGGACTGGAAAAGGCGGTGGCATAAGTGTATTATATCGGGAGGGGACTATTTTGAAGGGGACGAAATTGATTTGGAAGATCTCAGATGACAGTTTGGTTTCACGAATGACCTCTGTAGTACGAGGGCGGGTCAATAAGTCCGTGACTTTTTGAATTTCTGACCTCTTTACTGAAACAGCAACACTGCTCCTGTCAACAGGCATCTGTCAGTTGACTCCTGTCAAAATTTAAACTTGCTGCGTCAGTTAGTTTGTGTTTGACAGCTATTTTTATCAGACTACTCACTAATTTGAGGAGAAAATGGAAAAAATGGAAGGAAAGTGAAAAAAAGTTGAGGTCTCTACACCCGAAACAATCGAAAAAATTCACGATATGGTGTTGGCCGACCGAAGATTGAAAGTGCGAGAGATTGTGGAAGCCGTAGGGATCTCGCATGGCTCAGTGGTTTCAATTTTGAATGATCACTTGGGCATGAGAAAGCTTTCCGCAAGATGGGTGCTGCGTTTGCTCACAGTCGACCACAAACGCATGTGCAGTTGCCATGGCAAAAATCCATGAATTGGGCTATGAATTGCTCCCTCATCCACCCTATTCTCCAGATTTGGCTCCGAGCGACTACTTCTTGTTCCCAAACCTGAAGAAATGGCTTGGTGGAAAAAGATTTGACTCCAATGATGAAGTCATCTCGCAAACAAAGGCCTATTTTGAGGACCTCGACAAATCATTTTTTTTGGAAGGGATAAAAAAATTGGAGAAGCGTTGGACAAAGTGTATAGAGCTCAAGGGAGACTACGTTGAAAAATAAAATTATTTTTTTATCAAAAAATCTGTGTTTTAATCCAAAAGTCACGGACTTATTGACCCGCCCTCGTATATCTAAGCTTATTCCCTCCTTCTGCATTGATTGGAGAGTAAAAACTCTTCGAGGTTTTCGTTGTTTGATCAGTCTTAAAGATCCTGTAGAAGCCATTCTGTTGTCTTCTTCATCTCTTGATAGAAAATTGCGTCTGTTTCGATGGTGGAAACAATTTTAAAAATATTTTGTGTTTATGATATAGATGTGGTCTGCATGCCCAGGTGCCATTTCTACGTCCGTTCCTTTTTGCAATTTTTATCGATGACTGTATTTTTTGGTATATTTGCGACAGGGCTCTGCTTGTTATAAGAGTTTTCCCCTCGTTCTAAGTCAAAAGATTCTAAACGAGATCATCCTTTCGCCATGAAGCTGCCAAGGCGACGGATTCATGATTTTTTAGGTGCAGATGGGCAAGATAATATTGCTCAAAAACAGCTGGCTTACACCTTATTCTTACTCAATCGCAAAAAGTAAAATTACCACACCATTCAACTTACGTTCTCATGAAACCCCTGGTTCGATTCGGTTAAGCTTATTAGCTAAAAGCTACTATTGATTTCAGGAGTCGGCATCAGATGGGAAATTTATCAAGAAGGTGGAATTTGTTGCGCCTATGATCGTGCTGATATGGAAGGCATTCGTAAATTTTCCTGATTCCAGCTGGATGTTATATATCCATATGTTAATTTTGTCAGTTCGCTTATCAACTCTTTTGTTTTTAGAAGGACGGCGCTCTATTCTTTTTTCCAATGCGTTAATTGTGTTTCGATTATTCATTTTGAATTGATGAATTGTATTTATCTAAGATTTGCTGCTTCTTTCAGGCATATCTTAGAAGTTAACATGCCAAAGTGTCTATACGCCTCGATTGCGGATAACAATATCTGACACAGTATTGTATGGAATTCTTATGTACTTAGGATCTTTGATTTCACTGTATTTGATGCATATCAAGAGGTCATGTTTATCACTCGATCTTCAGAATACCCAACTCCACCCTCTAGGTCATACAATCATACAGTTTACTTGCCGCTTATTTCTCATAGCCAAATTCATTTTACATCCATGTAACTAAATTCTCAAAGAATTTCAAATATGCATGCAATAAATCAAACATTACTCAAGTCAAATATGACAGGTAGCTAGCTTCCAAACTGCTTAAACCCCAACACGACCATGTTCGAGGGAGGATTAACGAAACTACCGCTCGCATCTTCTAAAATCCATTACTCACGTCATACCAAAGGTTCAGAAGAGGCGAATGAAAAATTCCAACTGCAGCATCATCACCACACAAAGGTTGCTTGCGGCCAAATATCATAAATATATTTTCATAATTGCATTTTGGAGTTTTGCTCTGCACCATCCCATATAACCCATTGAGATACAAACGAAATTCAGGTCGTCTAAACTGAAACCAGCCATCTCCGGAGCTGGTTGAGTTTAAGTTTACGTTTAAGTCGCATCTACTGTACACTTGACGAATTGAAGTATAATTTTTCTTCGTTCCATGTTAAATCAACCTACATGAGAGTATCTGTTGTACTCGTATCTAAGAAAAGTCTGCCCGCCCAGACTGGTGGTTTCAATCATCATACTCCCCCAGAGACTATGCCATCGGAGCCGGTCTATTCATTAGAATCGTGTAAAACAATGAAAATCTTTTGCGCACGTAGATACAAATAGAAGATACATCAACGAGTTTATACGATTTTATTTTATTTTCTGTTCTACAGCCCATGTGGGGCAAACTTGCATAATATTTTTTATTTTTTATTTTTATTTACAAACTGCAGCGATCTTCTCATTTAAGAATTTAGTCGTTAGCGTTACGTTAAATGATGCGCATTTGTTACTTGTTTTTGTTGTTGGTTTGTTTTGAAATCCATTTGCTAACGACGGAATCGGGAGTATGGATAGGAGGTACGTTCTAGTAAACTAGACCCATATCTAAGTGAGATTATCATTTAGCGTTGCTGGCGGTAATGATTTGAAGTACTATGAGTACACTGTTACAACTACAACTAGAATTATAGATACAGATACATAATAAAATCGGTGAGGAAGGTAGACGATGATGGCAAGGTGTAAAGAAGCTGCAATCGATGTAGGTTAAGGCGCAAAAAGAGATGAAGATTATACTACAGACGGCTATACCATAACAAGTGGAAAAATGTTTTGTTTTCTATTTTGTTTTGGTTTTTAGGTTTGTATGCGGTTAACTGTAGTTTTAAAAACAAAGCAATAAAAATCGACACAGGAAATCGAAGGAGGCGCGCGCAAACCTACTAAAACACAAGCTTCAGCCGGCAAGAGGTACGTATCTTCGAAGTGGTCGCTTCAGTGAAATTCACCCCAGAAGGCTTAGAAGGTGTATATTGATTAGAGGAAGAACGTAGCAATAGCATCCGCCTTGGTAACTATCAATTTGCGGTCAGTAGTTAGGCAGTTTAATGGTTGTTAAATGTTGCAAAAGGGTTAGAGTTGGAATCGCGGCTTTAGATAACTCTTAAAAAAAGCAGGTGCATGTCGAGATGAATTAAAAACCACCAACCACTTAGTTTAATGCTTGTTTTATGCAGAAGCAATAAAATGCTGTTGTCAATTGTTGGTCGGTGTTGTTGTTGAGTAGAGTGGGGAGTCAAACAACTCAACATTGTTGCTTGTAGGTTTTTAATGGACGAAGGGCTAGGAACGCGTGTGGTTTTGGTTATATTGTAGTAGGGACAGGCTTACAAATATGGACTACCTCAGGTATGCCCAATGGGAACTATACTTATTTTTTATTTTGAATTGAAAGTCCAGTGATGTAGTTCTTGTATTGACAAAGCAATAGTCGACAATAGACACGGTGACGTATAAATATTCCTAGAAATTTAAGGAGTGATGAAACCATCAATGGTAACTAAGCCGCCAACTAGCGCTTTGTAATGGATCGTCAAAAACTCAAAAATCGAAAAGCTGTAAGATTTCCTAAGCAAACCGGCCAAAGCTGTATGACAAAGAGCACTACTAAGTAGCTCATAGGTGGAAGCAACTACAACCCATTTTCCAAAAGTGTGGGGATCAGCATTAGCAAATTCATGGAGCATGGTTCCTATTAGCTAACGTCTTTTCTGAAGGTTTTCATAATTCAGAGTCCAGAGCACATCAGAGTAAGCTATCTATTAGACTGTCGCTGTATGCCCCTCAAAGGGATGTTAGGACTTTGGTGAAGAGTTAAATTATGCTGAAAACAAAGGCCTTCTTCAAGGATAGGATGATGGAAATTACATGTCTTCTTCTATCTACAAAAGGTGTTGTTTGCACTAAAAATAAAACCAACATTGTCCTACAACATACTCTAAACAGTCAAAGAACTCTTAGTCCTACCCTGCATCCGAAGCATCTTCCATTTATGGCAAGTTGTACACTCTAATTCAAGAAACAAACAAAAACAAAAAGACCATGAATTACAGCTAAACGCACTTTTGTGCGTATGCAGATACACGATTCGCTTCAATCTTTGGAGAACATTTTCTTTTTCCACAAACGAATTCGACAAAGTGCCCGGCATGTTGACTACAACCAAACCAAACAACAACCATCGAGAAGATCATTCCTTTTGTCTGTTGCACTTAATGTCACTGCTCTGTGCCGTTGCGATGGATAGCCATCGATCTTATTCATCGAATAAAATCGAAGAAGTAGCACAAATGGCAAGAAAGATGTTCAGAGCCAGCGGAAAATTGTCAATCAATGGTTTGGTAACTATTTTTTGTTTGCTGTGCATCCAATGACTACCACTGAAGATGTTGATCATGGCAATTTCAGTATTTGAAGGACAACTGTCCAATTTGCATTTTAAGTTTTCAATTGACCGCATGCCAAATGAAAAAAAAAAAAAAAAATTGACAGAGAGTGCTTGTCGGTGGCTGTAGGTGTGTAAGGGATTTGTAAGGATCTGTGGGGACCATCAGTGGAAAGTCAAATAGTGCTAAACTTTTTCATAACAGAAGAGGTACTCACTCAAGGCAATTTAAAAAAATGTACGTTATTACTTAATCTGATGAAAAATAAATGTTCAACACTTCTGTTGTCGAACTGGTTAGTTCTGGAAGTCTTCGACGACATAGGACTTAGGATATCGACAGAAAGAGATTTAGTATGTGCAAGGGTGCTATTGCCTATCTATCAGTAAGGCTTTAGAGTCTTTATACTTCTAACTAGAAAATATCCTGACTCACTAATGTCAGGAACCATCGGGCGTATAAGGGTGATTTCATCTTCTCGGGACGGGAATAGGAAGAAGACTAACCACTGATACTCCTAACATACTATGGCGATTGCAAGCTCGCATTTGGGTGCAGATTTTCTATTGGAATCAGACTTAAGAATGAGGCCATGAACTTTGCACATACAAGCCTATGAGCAGTGTCCTAAGTATTTGTTGATCCTAATGCAAGAGTAAGAAAAGAGACACTTTTGGCAGATCCGTACAATATTCTAAACGCCCGTACATTAACGCAGGCCATAATTAACTCTGGCCACTGGCTTATAATGTGATACAAACGGGGCAGAACAACGTCGTAAGAATACTGTGAGAAGTCATAATTTGAGACGGCTACAACTGCAATAAATTGCCAGGAAATATGCCGACAGCGGTTCTCACAAGGCCTGAGATGTGGTAATTTTCGCCACAGCAGGAAATCCATGTAAATAAAGGTAAAATCCGATGGGTACTCTTACAATACCAAGAGGCATTCAGTGCAACACTGCGTATGACGACAACGTTGTGATGAATTCGGAGCTATAGAGAGATCCATTCTACAAAAGATTTAAAAAAGTTAACTTCAAAAGAACGTAAAGAACACACATGAGAGCAATAGAACCGATCCCGGAACCAGAGCTTTTAATTTAATTTAAATGGTTTTGCAGATTGTTCAATGGTGAAGACGATGAACATACGTACCACTATGAGTGAGAATATGTGAATCATCTCGATAAAACTATCGTCCACCCGAACAAAACACAGTGAGAACAGCAACATTCAACTTTAAGTCCGACAAGCCCGTCAGGAGTTGATAGCTGGACCGGCGAGTTTCCACCGAGTCATCTCTAAAATTTGGTAAAAGAATCGCATGCCCTTTGAATAGAATCTCATTGTCGTCTGTACGACGGTTAAGAACTACTTCATGTTTCCATAACATCATTTACCGGAGTATATCTGCTGTATTATGTGCAATTTGAGGATCTCTAAGAAGACCTAAGACTCAAAAATGTTTAATCAATATCCGCAGCTTCTTCTTCGAACTTAAAGACGCTGCCTAAAGATGAGCGGAATGACTAATCTCTATAGCAGCCGAATATTAGCTTGGCTTGGCTTCCTTAACCTTGATGAAGAATTATACCGGCTTATACAGCAATTTGGATCTGCTCAGAATTGTGTGTCACAGCGAATAGGGTAGCTGGTTTATAAAAACCTCATGAATGCGAATGGTGGAATCAACAAGGTAATTGGAGCCAGCCGATTAGCACATTGGATTGAAAAGTGATCTCAACCATCTCAGGAAGGCATCGCTGGAGCTAGCTATCTCTCGGTTGATCTGACAGGACATGTTGATCGATGGATATGACTGTTCTGTGCAATTATCTGCTATAGAATAGGTAATAAAGTTAGTGCCCGACCGTGGCTTTGAATTTTGACTCACAGACGTCTAGCAAAATAGTGTCGTAGACGAGCTGTTTGACACCTATTTCCTTGCACCATGTCTTAAACTCATCCTGTGGCGGACTAAGTAGACTACTTCGGGGCCCAAAAATAATCAGTTTTCATTACGTATGTCGAGATCATGACGTACACTGGAGCTGCCGCCAACCTTCTTAATGTTTTTTTGTTAAATTTTGTTTAGGCTTACTACGAATAGTTGCGTTTCTTCAACAGAAAGGATGATTTCCTGTATGTCAACCTCGGCTAATGTCTTACAGGAGATTCACCTCGTAAGTCATAACACTTCCAGAAATAAAGGCAATCTATTTAGTTCTTGATGGAGATATAATGTACGCAGTCCATAGATTATCCCTTAAAGTTCCACCAAAAGGATGAATTTGTTGGCAATTCGCAGTGTCTTATATGGTAGGAAACAGCGTCCTTGATCCAGAGCACAAAATTTAATGTCCGCTCTTGTTGTTTTAAAATTGACAGTCTCCCACAAGGGTTATCTTGGTCCTTGCGCAGTGTTGCACTGCAACGTATCATTATCTCCAAAGTATGTAGTTAGGTAGCACCAAAACCTATTAATCAGTTGCTCATAAATGATGAAGAGGTTGGAAATAAAAGATTGTATATCTGATACTTGTGAACGATAGTGAACATTTGGTGGGAAAAACCTGATGGATGGACATTAAGTTGCGTACGAACTATGATAGAAGCGCCATAAGTAGTTTCTTAAGAAAAACGCAATACATTAAGTATTAAGTATGTGCATGCATACAGAGAGCACATTCATAAACAGAATAACCTTCGATGATCACTGAAAGTGCCTTCCTGTAAAGCACTAAACTGTTTAATTGAAAGGACGATTTATGTGTCTTCAAGTTTTAATTCTTATTCTCTCAAGATCGTCTCATGTTCAGATCAGATTTTATCGAGGCCAAGCCATAATCATAGCCATCGTCCAGTGCACCTTACCACTTCCAATATCCTTTCGAAGGTAACTTAGTTAACACAAAACCACACCTTTAGCATAAACACATTCTCCAATTCCTACCTCGAATCCGATCGTTTAACAAAATTCTCTTTCTATTTATTCTACGAAACTATTCCCTATGTATTGTCATCACTGTCAAGGTCTATAAAAATCAACGACACTACTCAGGATATAGTCAAACAACACAACCACAACACTCGATAATCCAATCCAATGTCCATGTGCTAAAATTTATTACCATTCTAAGTATAGAACAGCTCCATTCATCTCATTTCAATCCTTCTCCAATAACAGGAAAAAAAAAACAACGCACATCCCAAACACATTGCATATGACATACGTGTATGTATATTATTACAAAAAAAAATAAAAATAAAAAAATTTAGAAATAGCCCATTGGAGACAAATTACGCACATATTCGTATGAATGTATCTCCATCTTTGGGGAAAACTTCTAAAGCAGGACACAGAAGAAATCGAAAACGATCGAAGGGAGAGCAAAATCATCAGTCGATCATCTTCCGCTCTTCCCAACCCAATTCAATTCGATTCGAAACAATCTGTTCAAGACAACCTGAACTTCCATAAAGCCGATTGTCAAGACTGTAACATAAATCAAAACCCACTACGCACATTGCAATAAATTTGAATTTAAAATTTCATATTTTTCTTGATGTCCACCAAGACAGGTCACATTGTACGAGCACAATGGTACAGAGTTACGTACCCTTGGACTATAACAATTCCTGTAACATGGTAATAAAGTTTGATAGAAAGAGATGAGACAAAACCATACAATCGAACAGAGAAAGAGGTGCATAGTGAGCAGTGAAATGAAAGGAAAAATGTTAATCGGATATGACATTAAAATTGTTTGAAGATACGAATACTTTAGTGGTTGTGGTTGTCGTTGTTGTTTGTTGCCATTTAAGGGGAGGATTACCCCCTTTTTTACTGGTGGTAAGGTACAAAAGAATGGAAATAAATATTTTCCCAATTGAAGTGCCACTGCACACAATAATAATAATAAAAAAAAGAAATAGAAAACCGAACAACGACAAACAGTGGGGAATAAGCGCATCCAAAAGATTGGGAAGAAAGGATGCCGATTATGCACACACGCACTAATAGATACGAGTACCCCATTCGAGGTCTAGCAATACTCGTATTGTATCTTCGCTTTCGTTTGATTTAGAAACGTACGAGTACTCTCGTAGCTTCTAGCTCCTATTCCCTATGTATACTTTGACCGTGTGTGTTGAAAGGTGGGCTGGCAAGAGATGAAATATGAATTGTATTTCTCTTCTTCGTATGGTTCTTCTATTAAAATTTGTTATTGTTTATCGATGATTTAAAGATGATATATGGTCAAAAGAATGGCACTAGCACTGGCACCGGCATTGTAAATGGAAGGCCGAGAGGATGTTGTAAAAAAAGAGGAAAAAAAAAACAGAAAAAATGGAAAACTAGAAAAAGAAATTGTAAAAATGATAAAAATGGAATTGAAATGGAATTTTCACTTTTTAGCAGAGTAGAAGTGAGATCTTCTGGAGTTTCAATAGATCACGAACGCAAATATGTTCATACCAGCACTCGTGGAGTGTTAATTTGAAGAAAAAATAAGCAAAGACGGGAATAGAAACGCGTGATATCATAATCGAATAATCACATAGTGGAAATAGGTGCAACTATTCGTAATTCACTTGTCCGAAGGGTCATAGGAAATCAGCTCTTCTGTTACGTAAACCTGTTTTTTTTTTTGTATGTAGAAGGGACTCCAAAGGAGCTTGGAGTGATGAACTGTAGAACCCCATATCCGCTCTGAATTCCATTTCTACGTAAGCTTAATATAGTAGGCTATGACACGGATATTATATTCAAATCATTTTCACTCATGATTTGTTGCAGTTTCCAACCAACCTGTGCTATCACGAATCCAGTTTGCTGCTCAACTCTTTTGTTTTCACAATTTTAAAAAGTGTTTTCTTGAACCAAGAATTTGCTTTTATTTCGGTTTTTCGCGAACTTGTATATTAAAAAGTTTGTGAAGTCAGTTTGAGTCTAATAGACGTGCATCAATCCGTTGTTGTGGTGGCGGCATATTGGCCAATACTTCGTCAACTCAACTTCGTTTGTCTTTGTTTCAAAAAACTCTTCGTCACTTTTCACTTGATACTGCAGGTTTCAGTCATCTGACTTAACCAACTTTACTCGAAATTGCAGCTGTGAATTAGTTAGATCAGAAAGATTGTGCCTTAGGTGCTTTCATAAGAGTTAAATGGAGCTTCTCTGGCATGTGGGTTAGACCTTTTTAGAGCAGAATTTAGGCAAACAAACATAAGGGCTACGAACCCGTGAAGTGTTTCAGTCTTTCAGTCTCTTTAGTCTCTTCAGTCCTGGACATGCTGTTTCCAGTTCTCGGAATAAAGTAATCAGGCATCTATAACCACTTTATCCTTAAAATGGGGGTTCGAACTTTCTTACAGACTCGTACATGCGGTCTAGGATTCGAAGAATCTTTGGGCAGGGCAAGATGACCTAGGCAGTCTAGCCGACGCGTTTGAACGACTTTTTAGACTATATCCACATGTTGATAAAGCTTATAGAGTGCAATGTTTTGTGTACTAGTACAAACAAACAAAGAATTTTCCTCCCAAGAACGTCCGATATCAGCTCTTTTTTCCTGGTTTTAGTCAGAACTCTGCAACATATAGTACTGAGACAGGCAGAATCGGTTTATTGCAGAGCATGCATTTCCACTTCTGAACTTGGAGCTAGCATCTTTCTAGAGATAGTCTTTCGCAAGGATGTCATTCGTGGAATTTTCAATTACTCCGAGTCAATTCAAATGGGGGAAATGTGGAGCTGTTTGTCTAGTCACCGGGCATGCTTTAGTTCACTCATACTTTGTGTCGGAATGTATGAACGATAACATGGGCTGATAACAAACAAAAAAAAAAAACACTGTGGCGCTGGCAGCCCGTTATGGGCCATGGCCTAGCTTCTTGACACTCATTTGTGTTGCTCACGTTGTCATTTTTTGTCACATCTGAGCGGGGCCTACGGTTTATCGCCGAGTCCGAACGGCACTCCTTAGAAGCTCTTTCGTAGGCAATTTTACTTTCGGGAGTTTGCCATTGCCCGCCGAAAGGGTGATGGCGATTTTAAAAATTGTTGGTGACCCAGCCTGGAATCGAACCCAGACTCTCTGCGTGATAGTCCGATGAGCTTACTACGAGTATCACGCCATCGCCATCGCCAACATGGGCTGATAACCCATGATAAAGTCGGTAAGCGCTTTGATGATATAGCTTGTGATTAATCCGCATAAGTGGAGTCATGTGCCCAGCATTAAGTTTCTTCGATTACTTCTTTTCGTTGGATGGGCGGTCACTAACTGACTGAGCTGACATCTACCTGGAAGATGTAGAAAGCTTAGGTCCTGAGTCAATTTTGTTTACCTATAGTTGTTCAATTGAAGTTGGCACAGGTTCAGCTCCTGTAATATTTTCATATCATATTAGCAATGCAATAGTGAACGCGAAATGTAGACGAGTCTTTGTGAAAAGATTGCATAGTTAAGAGTGGTTATTGTGTTTATCAAGGACTTAAGCGCAAACCGCTCTTCACCACATTCTAGGTCATTGCCATTTGGATTACTTACGTCTGAAGCTGTCGTCCATCACGAAGACTGCATTTTAATATCCTCAAATCCGTAATTGGGATTCAGGTCTATCCTTTAAGATTTGACTTGATTTTTTTTCCTGTTCAAAGCGAGCCCTGTTTAGGGTCTATCGGACATGCTGTGTCACAAAATAGGAAAAAACAGTCGACGTGCAAGGGTCTTCTCGATTAGAAAAGTTGCTAATGTACGAATTACAGTGCTATCTTCGTAGTTTAACCAGATTGTCCCTATTCATAATCCGATAGAAAATTCGTTTGCATCATCTAGATATTTTTGAAAGTAGACTTTGAAACTCCTGGCCATAGTAAACGTTTGACAGCCTGATAGAACTGATCTTGTTTTTCAAACTTGATGTAAACTTATCTAACGTTACCTAGGTAAATTCTACCTCGAAGAAGCGGACATAGTTGCTAGCTCACCTAAGAAGTTAGCCACCTTTTTAACAAAATTGCGGCATCATAGACGAGCTCTACCTACTTGTAGCCGCACTGATCTGAGATTCGTATACCACCTCCCCCTAAAATCTAATTTAATTTAATCTCCAGCATTTTGTAGACGATTTCTTTAGTATAAGAAATATCACACAAAACTGCACTGAATCACTGAGAAGGAAGAATACTACTGACCCTATAACCAACGTCTGTTAAATAAAAATCACACCCTACCTAAAAATCTATGTTTTTAATACAAAGAAGGCGAACAAAACATTGCAATTAAATGAGCAAATAATACCTGAATACAAATTCCATTCCAGTTCGCAGACCAACTCTTTTGTTTTCATTTCGTACATTTTCTATCGCTTCCAACTCACTTTATTCGTAGTTTTCTTCACTTGTCTTTGCAACTTGCTCACATTTCATTTATGTTAAACTTCTTTACACAATCTTACACATCATTATTCACCAATTAATCACCAAAGATATCAATATCCGTCACCCCTGTAATCAATCACTCACTGCTTCGACGCACCACTTGGCGATCTGTATACTACTTTTGTTTTCTTTTTGTACTCGTATATGCCTTTCATTATTACGGGTATTGAGATAAAACAAACAATTGAACAATAACCATCAGTGCCAACACCTCTTTGGCGTGTTATAAAGGTAATTTGTCTCTTTAAGAGTGTTGTGTGGCATCATCGCAACAAATCATTTAAGCAAGCACGTGAATCAAATTTGCAAATGTGCGGTAATCCAATTTGATCACACATTCTTTATCCGCTTCGATAGACTCTTTATTGTATTTGTATATGTTTTTTCTTTTTTTTGTGTAAGACTCAAGCTAATTACGCGATATAAGCACGATGTACGATGGTATGGTTTGGGAGTATCTCAGTACCTCGAGAGAGTGTGTCTATACTCGTATGCCTTGTATGGGGTACAGATATAAATACAGTACCTGTCATACACTCCCTATGATGCATCTTAGCATCTTAGCGCGCCGCGTCTCTGTTTAGTGGTTGGGTATTATGTTACACAAATTGATCGATAAGCACACTGGAAGAAATAGCACATCTACGAGTAAGCTGAGGTACAGCTTTGAAGTAGCACAACACCAGTGAGGATTAGCTGAGTGTTGGGATCAGCTTATTACAAATTTGAAGTAATCAATATTTTCAAATCTCTGTGTGTGGTGCTCATAGTAGTTAGTGGAGTGAGGCGGAAGATTTAATTAAAGGTAACCCGCAGTTGATATCCATACTCTCATATTTGTGGCGTCAATAAGGCATGTAAACTGTGAGTTTTGTTAGGTGAGAATTGGTAACAGTTTGAATTTGAATGGAAAATTGGCAATCTTTGGATTAGGTGGAGGATAATGATACACACCATAACAGGTCTATTAAGCTTGAACTGGTTTTAGAGTATAAAGGGAAATAAACCCACATAAGCAGTAACTAGATCGTTTGGAAGCCACTGTTTGCAACCTTATTCAGATAAGATCAAAATCAGTCTTTTTTTTTAATAGTTTGTCCAAAACAAATTTACGAGATTTTCAAACACACTACCTCTAGATTTGACGACGATTTGAATTAAGGTAGGTAGAAGTGGTTTTGGAAAACACTGCCAACCCTAGCGTTATCAATTGATCTAGAACTTAATTTTGTTGGGCAATTAGAGCACAAAACAATTCAAGGTTATCCTATGACTATTGGATTAGCATTAATTTGCATTCGGATATGTGTAAACACAATCGAGTAAATTGTAGCGGGTAATGGTGTTCTAGACAATTTACAATGGGGACATATCAGGGATAGCCTTCCTTAAAATATCGAAACAAAGATTCCTAGAGGTAGGCAGTGCTCCAATGTCCGAGCCTATTATTTTGGCAGTCGTCCAGTGGCGATATCGTATAAAGACGTCAAACGATTTTCAATGGTATTGAACCGCGTAGCAAATATCGGGTTTTCCAATAGGGACTTGACAACTTTGAATTTAATTTATGATCGCACTCTTTCACTAATCATCGAACTGTCACTGTCAATTTATTTAGTAAACTCAACATTTTCATCATGGTAAAGTACACGAATGGGCAACGTCTGCAAATTATAAAAATTTTCTGCCGAAATTCGGAGTCGGTGACTGCAATTTTAAGAGCGTTAATTACAATTTTCGGTCGTAATTCTCGCCCTAGTAGACAAGCAATAACAAGTTAAGTGCAAAAATTTGAGTCTACATATTCGTTGTGTGATGTTGCCGTGTCAGTGAGACAACGGGCTGGTCGAAGTATCGAAAATATCGCTGCCGTCCGTAGCAAACGATCCAAATCAGTCAATTCCACAGCGTTCTCAAGAATTGGGCATCGCTCACACCACATTATGGCGTATTTTGCATAAGGATCTTGGTTTACACCCAGATCAAGATCAAGCTGACTCAAGAATTGAAGCCGACTTACGTTCTCCTATTGGGTTCTGGAGAAAATGCGCCAAGATGGTGAATTTCATCGCAAAATTTCATCGCCAGTCGATTGGCCGCCTCGCGTTCGTGCGATTTAACGCCGCTTGACTATTTTCTGTGGGGCTACGTTAAGTCATTGGTTTATGCCAACAAGCCGATGACGTTTGGAAGAGCTCAGAGCGAAAAAGCGGCCGTTTCGGCCGAAATGTGTGGCCGAGTCGTTGAAAATAGGGTCCAACGAATCGATCGGTGTTAACGTGCCCGCGGTGGCCATATGAACGAAGTCGAGTTCCATTCATAAATGTTTTGATTGTACTTCAAGCCGATAATAAAGTTTCTTAGATATCTCAAATGGTTTGCGTTTTATTTAAAAAAAAAAGTTGTCAAGTCCTTATTGGAAAACACTTTAGAAATAAGACACATGGACCCACATGGGCCCTGGGCTCCCAGGGAGGATATGTCAGTATTATCGAAAAACCATGACGAAATTGGACCATCCACCATTATATAGTTTTCGTCTTAGATAAAAACCAGCGCTTGGTTGAATGAGAATTCATCGTCATAGAAGGAATATGACGAGAAGTTTTGAGCTTTAGACATCTAAAAAATCATATGGCTACCATCTGCATCAAGTAGCCAAAGCAATAGCAAGGGAAAAATGCTGTTATATACCCAATCTCATCCTCTACAACGGCTCTGTCGGTTCCCTGGTCAAACTATCAATCGTACTGATCACATTGCGATGTTTGGAAATCATTTGGATGTCCGTACGTTTCTCGGATTACTCTCTTATAGCCAATATAAAATTGGGGATATTCTTTGTTTAAAAAAAAAAAATTCTAAAAGACTGTACGAGCTCTTTTTCAACGAGTCTTGCTTGCATAACTAGTTAAGACATCCCAGGCCAGCATAATCTGCAGAAAACCAGTGGCAACACTGTCAGCACAATCATCACTGATGCCTCATCTGTATGTTGAGGTTCACTATACTTCTACACTGTACCCCAGGCTTGCAACCGCAAGCAGTTAATTAAAAGGAGCTGCTGGCAAATTCTAAGAACAAAAAAGGCAGAAGTATATGTACACAGTGTGGCAAATAATATCCCGGACTGGTTCTAGACAACAAAATTAAATTTTTGTTTATTTTTGTTGGTGTTGATCTATTAAAACAATCATCACGTTACTCTTGTTGGATAAACCGGAATGTTTTTACCAATTTTACCAATGAAAAGGCGTTTTGGAAAAACAATTTTTTTAATTGTTAAATGTCAACCATCTATCGTACTCTGTGAACAGGTAAACCTTACTAATTGAATAGTTCTTGTCAGCGTAGTTTGAGGCCTTGCTACTGCTTACAAAAGATCTGGAGTTAAAGGTATTTAGCTCTACAGAATGTGCCAAAAGATTTGGATTTACTCATACTAACTATTTGTAATGAGTCTTTCCAACCAACCAATGAATCTGTAAGCAATCAAGTTATAATTCTAAATTCACTTCGACCAGACTGGTCCAGTAATGCTCTCCGCAGTGTGCTGTAGATTAGCCCCTTTAAGGAGTTTAGATATTTTATTTATGGAGGCGAATGCTTGGTGATAACCAACAAATCTCAAGGAGAGGTCTGTGGATCCATTGATCTCTTGGCGCCTTAATATCTACCATAGGAGCGATGAGATTTAAACAGATTTGAGTAGGGTTAGCTACAGGTTCATCACTTGACTTTATAAACTCAAACAGCCCCTTGTGTTCATCGAAGCAGGAAATCTTCTTCGATTTCATCAACTGAGATAATGACTAACCATTGGGGGCATACCAGAGGCAAATTCAACTTACTCCGCGTGCAGAAGTTGCGAGATCGCACCTATGATTTTGCTGATTAGAGGTGGTGTGCTATCTCTAATATTGTCAAGTCATTCAACCTTTCAGTGCCTAAAAATAGGCATAGGCAATTCAACATGTAATTACTTTAGTAAGAGTGAATTGACAAACGGCTTATTGTTTGTGGATTGTCCGCTCGGTGCTACGATGGACCGGGTATCTTAGACGAAATATTCGTTATGTACTTACACTACAAATCTCTTTCGCCTGGCAGTCAAATCATCTACTGAGCAGACTATTAGATTACTGTTGACATAATTTTCTACAGCATAGATATCGGTGTACCATTGTCCCCATTTCATCGAATTGACTCTAATCTAATCTGTTTGTAATCTCCTTTGAATCTTTATTTTATAAATCAATGTGCGCCATACTTCCTGGACAGCAAAAAGACTAATCTCCATTTACAGATGACATCTGAACTGTGTAGATATTACAAATGTCAACAACGATCTTCTGCCACAATTACAATAAGTGCCGCTGTCAGAGTTGGTTTGTTTTCGTTTGTTTTGTTGCAAATGTAACCGCATAGCGACACATGTCATTCCCGCAGAATATTGCTTACAAATGGGTTAATCCCTCAAAAAAAAAAAAGGTAAATGGAATGGTAAAAAATGAAAGAAGACACATTTAAAGAGCCAGTGCCAGACCAGCATTTTTGCTGCTTCCAAGTCTAGCCCGTCTAGCCCGCATCCCATTGATAGTCTAATTGACATGACATCCTCTGTAGCGTTGTCGTGTAAACACATATTCAAGTGTCGAATGCAAAAATACCGTTTTTGCAAGCAAACAAGTGTACCTCAGATATACAGAATCGAGTACCACATGTGTATATCCATAAAGATATTTAATTTACCGCTTCTCAATGGGTGATGGTGGTAGTATTACGAAAACGAGTATAGTAGTTGGTGGCTCCAAAGAGGCATGTGGATCCATACATATGGCGGGATAACATAAATCAACATTAGCTAGATACTCCTACCCCCTGTTAAAACCTCTTTGCAATCATCTATGAGCATCTCAACCAGATATAAACCTCCTGAGGAGACTAACCATGCAGTCAGGTTTTGGTATCTATCGCAGACGCATTTCGATGCATTGGAATACTCGTATACGAGTACGTATCTGTTGGTTAGTCAGATGTTTAGTCATGGGGTTTGCGGTGCGTTTTTATAAATAATCATACGTTGCTTAGGTTTGCTTCGGTATTGGTATGTGTGTCCTATTTTGCGGGAAAGATATAATATACAACACGGATACATTTGGGATGCAGTACGAGTACACCAGTACCTCTTCTGTGCGAATGCGGGAAAATTATGAGCCTACTTGTCATGGATGAGTAATTCATTCGTGAAGTACGAGTAAAACTTAATTTTATCGAACCCCCACCTAATTTACAAATGATCTCTATCAATTGAGTGTGAATCTTCCTACCATGAAGGGGTTCCAACAGTGGGGTTCGGTATCTCTTCAAAACTCAAATTTAACCCAGATTTAAGGTGTCAATAATGTCTTAAGACCAACCTTCACAGAGGTACTTGAAGTCTCAGTTATAAGTATAACTGACGAAAAACTGACATGAAAAGTGTGTCAAGCTTGGGGGCCTCTTTAATTACCTCATGCCCTCATAATTTCTGTTTCACTGGTTGACGGTGTCTCTGTGTTTCGATGCTTCGATGCCTCATGAGGTTCCCGTCTGACTGTCTTCTCTCACTGATGATGTTTGATGTCAATTTTTGTTTGTTGACAGTTTTGTTTTGATTAGATAAACCTGTCACTATGGATGTTATAATGATTTCAAATTTTGTTACAACGATAAGGGGTTTGGTTGTTCTTTTAATTAGTAAGATATGTGTATGAGTGTGAGATTTAGAGATACTTTTCAAAGAGATTGAAATGCGATACTGTACGAAACAAGTTATATGTGTTAATTAAGTTAAGAAGGAGTTATATATGGATACATATGGATATATGGTATGGGTACTAATGAATTCTCTTGTTTACATGTGAGTTAGATCGACCGTTAGATTAAATTAGGGAGCGGTTGCAGATATTTATGTAATTTTTACCGTACTGGCGATGTACGCGGTTAGATATGCGTACCTGTGGTCTATCTGGTATTTACAAAATAATTTGAATTTTTGCGACTCACCTGAAAGAAGAGAAGAGAAGAGATTTTCGTTAGAGTGTTAACAATTTATGTTAATTGATACTTAAGATGATGTTTATAGGTTGATGTGATTTACAAATTTTTTTTTTATTTGCTTTTATGAGAAGTAAATGATAATTTCGATGAATTTAGGTTAGATAGTGGGATTGGAGTTTCTCTACTCTTTGTTAGTTCGCTTTGTTTAAAAATACTTCAGATTCGTTGGTTAACGGACTATTATGACCGGAAATCAATGCAAAATATTTTACTCTGAAGGGTTACCAGATAAAACCAGAAAAACAATTTAAATAAAAAAGCTGATTCTGGCTTTATTTTGAAGCTACGTTCATGCCATTATGTGTGTGTGGAATAGCACTACATTCAAATGGCCACCTCGATTTCGCTGGCAGTGCTTCAAGCGGTCCGGTCGGTCCAATTTTTGATAAGTCGGTCCGATATGTGCGGCGTTATACTGGCAATAGCGTATCGAATGCTGACCTCGAGCTTTTCCAAAGTGGTTGGCTTATTAGCGTAGACTAAATACTTGACGTAGCCTCAGAGAAAACAATCGAGTGGTGTTAAATCGCATGATCGCGGCAGCCAATTGATGAACGCTTGCCATGAGAACTCTTATTCACAACTTCGAGCGTTGCGTCACTTGTATGGCTTGTAGCGCCGTCTTGTTGGAACATCGGTAATATCGATGTTGTCGAGCTCTGACTACAGAAAGTCGGGTAACATCGCTCTATACTTAATACCATTGACGGTAACGATGCCTCTTTCCTCATTTCGTAAGAAATAATGTCCGAAGATGCGGCCATGCCATAAACCTCACCAAACAATCAATCTTTGTGGATGTATTGATGCTTGGCCGAACACTTGTGGATTGTGTTCGCTCCAATAATGGCAATTTTGCTTGCTGGCACAGCCGCTGAGCTAAAAATGGACCTCTTCTGAGAGGATGATTTTTTGGCCAAAATGCGGATCTCCGGTCAACATTTCCAGCGTCCAATTGGCCAACTCACGGAGTTTTCTGCTCGTCCGGCTTCAATTCTTGCGTCAGCACAATCTTATACAAATGTAGGCCTAAACGCAAGACAAGTCCAATAGGCAATGAGCCCTGGCGATGCCCAATTCGACTGTTCGGTCCCGAATCGACATTTCTATGTCTTCTTCGTTACTGGCCGCTACGGCGGCTATGTTTTCTTCATGTCGCATCAATCTCTGTCTGGTTGGTGGCTTAAGATCTAAAAGAGTGTACTCATGTTCAAACTTTTTAACGGTGCGACGAATTGCCTGCACACTGAAGCCATGATGACGACCGACCTCACTACGAAATTCGCGTAGCGTATTTACAACTGAGCCGGAGTTTCGATATTATTTTCTAATAATTTCCGCACATTTGGCAAGCATAACTTTGACAGCTGCTGAAACATAACAATTGGAAAAACTTCATTGCTATCTGGTCACCATTTTCTCGCTGTATAATACGAGTACTTAGGCATTATTTTATGAAAAATAAGCTGATCTGACCAAATTCAGTATAGATATGCTGCCATAAGCTATTAAAACAAATAATGGTATGATCTTCTTGAGAAATCTATTTGAAGTAGTATTATACATTCGATTTCGGATTGCCTGGCAGATATATTCAACTACAGATAGTTCTTTGACCAATGAATGCAACTTAAGGACCAACCTAGAAAAGCATCCCTAGTCTCGATCATTAGAAATGATGGGCTAAAAACCGCCCTTGTTCAGTTCCGTACCGATTAATTGTCCTATTTGTTGTTGTCAAATCTGCCATAAATACAAAGTTTAACTCATTGGTCATACTATTCGTACAAATTAGCAACTTTTCTCAATCTTGTTGGAATGTATATCTTTCTTTCGTTGCCTGATTTTGAAGTCTCATAGGTTCCAACCGCAGATTATATCCGTTTATAGCAGCCGTCAATAAGTTGTCTATTTATTTCCATATTAAACCGAATTCACACAGAGCTAACACTGATGTTGTTTAGAGATCCTTGGCTCAATCTTAATGAATGTATGCATTCGAATGCCAATGTGGTCACCTTCAGTATGATAAAAAAAAGAGGCCCCATTAAAGCACCCAATGGAACTCCGTTTTGATGTCAAAGTTAATCCACGCTGTAGTCTCCCGATCCCTCAAATAGTTCATGGAATTCTCGGAAAAGTCAAACAAAACAAGCATGTTGCTGGTCGGGCATTAACAGAAAGCAGTGAATAAAATTGGTCATAACTAGTGATGAAAAACGGGTGGCGTATGGAACCGAAAGCGTCAAATACCGCGGTAATGAGCGCTTCCAAAGTCGGGATTGGCTGCAGAGAAGGTGTTATATGTTGGGATTCGAAGAGAACCATCCACCACTAGGTTCTTCCAAATGGTTAAATAAATAAATCTTACATCTACTCTGAAGAATACGGAAGTTACGTCAGGCAACTGATAGACAACTTCTCACAAAAGCAAAAGTAATGTCCTCCATATCGACGCCCGACCATAAAGTTCTCTATTGGATTTGTTGGATTTTTTCTTCTCCTAAACTGTCAATATGAATAAGCTGGCTTGTGGAAACCACTTGATTGGCATTAGAGAACTGAATGTATTCCTTCGGGCGATGCAGGCTCTTGTTGACGTTAAACGTAGTTAGTTATGTCGACATCATATATCTGGTCTATCTTACATCATCTGCGTGGACCTCAAGCTCAGATTTTCTTTAAAAAAAAAATCTTACATCATTATTGACCATAATATAAATGAGGGGTCCTAGACGATTACCTTACGGAACACCATAGATGACGTAAATAAGGTTTTATTTGGAAAAACTTGAGGTAACTGCTACAATAGCTTAAATAAGGTTTCACCTTTGGGATAGACAAAAGTGCGTAGCCTTAAGTCTTAGAATTATGGTTTGAATAGAAAGTTCCTAGTGCACCTAATACAAACATGGCTTTGGCCATGCAAAAATATGTAGTCTACGAGTATATATAAAAAAGATCAATAAAAGAGCATTTAATTTTGACAATATCTACTATATCTACTTCAAGGCGGATATCTAAAAAATAGTAGGAAGCGACAGCTGGACTTATTAAGAAGCAAATTGTAGCAAACACGAGCTGCCAAACCATCTGGAACTTTGGAGAATACCTCTTGAAGATGAAAGGTTCGGTTTCTACTGAAGACGTTATACCTTTCAAATCATGTTTTAATGGTTTTAGATCGATCTCGACTCATACCAAACATGAAGCTTGTGCCCTCTGGAGGATGACAACGTTAGATTTCTATTCTCGTTAGGAAAACTTACGCCTCTCCTACAAGCTAAGATATACGCAATCCTGATAGTAACGAACTATGTTGTGAAGAACCAGTGGAGGAGCGTCTGAAGAGACAGCCAATTTTCGCTTAGAGTCTTGTTGAATACTCTTACGACTTCCAAGTTAGTTTGAGAATGCAAGTCATCACTGTGTATTGTCTGGCTTCTAGGACACAATAGGATTACCGAAAAAGAAGTCTCCAATGAAAAGCATGATTCAGAAGAGAGCTTTTCAGAAACCCGAACTTACGTTAGGTTTGCTTGCATCTTCGGTTAAGGTTTTCATTGACAGTTGGACCATTGCAGATGACATGAAACTGCATTGCATGTAGACCAAATGCTACTCGACGTCTCTAAGAGGTCAGCGGTCTTTCTGTTATCCCTCGGCAGGAAAGTTCCAACACTTTGGCAACTGGTTCCATGAAGGGGTAATACGCTGTTGCTAAGCACTTAAATCCGCTGAACATAAGTGATACAACATATCACAGCACTTGCTGTGAAAGTGCTGACGGAGCATTACATCTGTGAATGTCTGGTTTTGCTTGCATGCAGGCATTGTATACACTTTACCATTGAAGTGCTAGCTCATCTTTCTCCGAAAGACTGAAAAATTCCAATTAAGGGATCTAAAGGAAAAGAGCATTGTTTTCCTAACAATGGTCTACTTCTTCGTCTGATCGCTCTGTTCCGTAAAAAAAAAAGAATTGAAGACCGAACATATGTACATATTGACCTGGTTAGAATGGTCTGATTTCATGTATACAAAAGGCTCAACCATGTGGACCAAATTAGAATCAACCCATCGGCATAGAAAGTGTATGATTTCATAAACAAGGGACATCGACGCACTTCAAACGAGGTAACCTGAGCAAAATTGTAAGACGTTATAATACAGCTGTTTGATGAAGGGATCTGTTGTCTTAAGCCTGGTTTTACGACCTTATAACAGAGTCATTAAAAAATGATGACAAAGTCACTGAAATTGTAATGAAGTATCGACATAATATGTAGTACCGAATACGGACATTCAGAAACCTGACTGTATGGTCTAAACTTCTTCATCTGGTGGAGTTGTTGAAGATAATCATCTGTGGTAGAATGAAAACATACGAAAGTGTTTCGGGTTAATTCATTTGACACAAAAATTACTGCCAAAGTCCTGCTCAGTTGAATTCCGTAGCTTATTTATGAAATACGTATCTCTCCTTCTGCATGGTTTGTCCCAACCACCACCTAAGTTGGCCAAGTCTGGAATGCATCTCTAAGAGAAAAAAATTTCCTAATTAAATCCGGAAGATATACGATTATCTATTTGTGTGTTCAGTTTTTCCACTATTTATCGCTAATTGCTAGGAAATGTAATCCTCCTCACAAGAAGTTCATTTTAGTTTCTAATTAAATTATCGCATGCACTTTACCAGTAACTCAACGAGTTAGTATCCGCAGCGATCACCTATCCAACCGCCCAACTGAAGGAATGCCCGTTAATCTTAGATTTTTTATTTCTTAATTTCTTATTTTATTTTATTCTTTTTGATTAAAATTTTCCTTAATTGCAGATGCAATGTGTTGTGCAGATAATGGTGGTAGTGTGGGTATGATGATGGTTGGGTTATTGTAGTGACCAGCCAAAGACAACTCTTACCACTAATGCTTTCATTGAAAATCGTTTTTTTTTTTTGTATGTTAGTCGTTGAAGGCATATCTATGTACGAATATGTTTCTTTTGGCCGTCGTTTTTTTTTTTTTTTTTTTTTTTTAAGCCATGCGGTGTCTGGCATTGATATATTGGTCATGGTATGGCTTTTGTTGCCAAAGTGTCGGAACTACTGATGGTAGACGGTAGTTGGCGGTGGGGTTGTTGCTGAGCTGCTGAGCTGCTGAGCTGCCTGTAAGAGGCAATGAACTTCACATACTCGGTCAGTTGTTGTGTCATGTAGAGGAAGAATTAAATGCATTCTGCAGTCTTCATTTGGTCCTACTAGATAGCTAACCAATTCATTACCACCAACAGAAGGAGATATACTCGTACGTCGTACTAACGTATGTAACATACATGCGAATGGAAGTGATGTAAGGTTTTTCATTTAATGCCTTTGTTTGGGCTAATTGAGGGAAGTGTTGTGAATTCAGAAATAATGATCTGTAGGTGACAGATCAATAGGAATTATGGAATTCCTATCGTACTTGGACAGCCAGATGGGGGTTATATTGAAGCTGGTGACTCATGAACTTAGAGATGAAGGATTACAATTATAAATGCCTTACGGTTCATGATTTCAAAAGGAGTTTGCTGAACTAATTGAGTATCTATGTTGCAACGGGAGAAGAGTTGGCTGTTCTTTGACCACCCAAGCTGTGTTTATTAAAGTTGAATTTAATTATTAGACAGCCATTCGTATACTTACTTTCTTTATGCATCTGCCTGGTATTGAATGCAGTATACTCGTATATTCTTCGGCGCCATGGGTAATGATAGAGCAGAACTAATAAGCTTTGCCCTGGGGATGTAATAAGAAGAAAAATTGCAGACTCTGTTATTGTTATTCTTATTGCACATTTTATTGATTTCTCATGATATTTAATTGCTATGTAGAGTTTTGCACAAATGGATTAAATCTGTTCAGACTGTGGACTACTGCTTACTCGTAAAAAGAAACTTATGATCCAAAGGAACTCTGTGATAACTATAATTTGACTTTGTGTAATTTATCGTTGAGCCATTATTTATCTAATAAGGTAAACTCGCTGCCGTGGCGAATGTCACAAAGGCCATCATTATTAAAAATCTATTCCTCTTCAACAATAGATAAAATGTTCATAAAAATGCTCTTGGTATGCAACATGAGCTCGATTTGCGATTCACAAGGCCAGTATGTTATTTGTCGCTATCCTGCTAAGTAGCTTAGACTTATTTCATAGTTGAATAAGTTCATTCTTTCTCAGACCCTCGATATACAGCTAAACGTCGATTTAACACTTTAACACTTCTTTGGGGATTGTAGGGATGTGTATCTCAATTACCAGAGTTAGGAAAATGAGTTCATAAGAGCAAAAGCCAGTGTTCTTTCATTTTAGCCCGATACCATGCCGAATAGTTCGACTTGATATAACGTTATATGACCACAGCCCAGGAGCCTAATTGAAGACTAATAACGTAGATAGTAAGATAAGGAAGAATCTTCAGTATGACGAAAGAATAGTTCGAACTTGGTTTCTTTGCCTCAATTTCGCAACAGAACGCGCCGTCATAATTAGTGTAGAATCACAATCTGTGGACTGCCGAATACAATAGGCACTCCGAATTCGTTATTAGCCAGAACGAAGCAAGCCAAAATGAGGTAAAGGTAGGAGTATCTTAACTTAAGTATAACGAGGAAGCCGAACAGTCGTTTCAAGTCAGATCCAGATAGCTTGAGTCCGCTAATAACTCTGATGCTAATACTGCGTCTAAGAACGCAATTGGGTAATAAGGTCTTGTCGAGATTCATCAAGGAGAGTGAATTAGACCTTACACATACCCATCTCGCTCTATGGTCTAGAAAAATGGAAAACAAGCTTTTTGTTTCTATTGCGTTGAACGAAGATAAAACACTGAACTCTACTAGCGGTACAACGTCATTGATCTGATTGAAAATGTGTGCATCTGACGCCTTACTATAGATGGCTAGGGCATGTAAATTTAACCGCTTCTACCTGAAAATCCTTCGATTCCCATGCAATAGAGAAAGACTTTGCTTGATATGGCCCGGTCAAGTCGAGACAATCCTCTGTTGGAGTGAGCAAATTGACGTGATTGGCCAAAGGCACCGGTTTCTCACCCAAGTTCACCACGAACTGTAGCACTTTATAGTAGGAAAGCTCATCAGGAGCTGTCACCTCAATAGTTTTCAAGCAGGTGATCGTTAAATGAGTGACCTTGTAATCTTCAAGCTATCATCAGCAAGTGATTCTCTGCCAGTTAATCATCAAGCAAATAGAGCTGAAGCTCGTAATCGGAAAGCAACTGATCCTTCAAGCAAATGATTATGTAGTCAGGGATGTCCATGATCCCACAAAAGTAACCCTAACCAAGTGATGGATCATGAAGGAATCCTTAAGCACTTATAACTTAGTTCTCAATAAGCTGAGTTTCTTGAGTAGTGCTATCTCCAAAGCAGTGAAACAAGATAATGCTGCAGAGCATAGAAAGTTACGGTGTTCTCGTACATGTGTGCTTAGGCTAAAGGTTTTCTCTAATGGAAGACGGTTTTATAACTGCGACAGTCCTACTGTACAAGCATTACAGGTGCGCTAAGAACCTTTTCAACGAAAGCTCCGTTGTTCTGTTCCATTGGGTAACTATTGACTTTTTCATGCAAATTGAGATTTATTCTGTTCCAATGCTGACAGACACTTGGTAATGGAAAGAGCTAAATGTAGGATGTGCGAGTATATGTCTACTCACTGTCACTTTGCCTTACAGCCTCTTCCAATTAACACACCTCCAGTTGTTTGAAAGTCCCTTCAACATTGACTTCAATACTCCGATTCCAAAATGGAATGAATAGAAACCACGGCAAGTATTGCCCATGTTCGCATATGCCTCTAAGACAGTCGAAGCGTTGGCGCGGGGTATTCCAATATGCTGTACCAGTAACCGCTTCGGTTATTGCAGTATACTCGTACATAGACAATCAGGCAGCATTATCGAGGATTAAGTTAAATAAGTGACTGCTAACAGTTCAAGATTACGCTATATTGGGATTCGAAACACTCATAACCTGATGGTCGATGGTGATCTGCCCAGACTTTGATTTCTGTAAAAAAAAAAAAGTAGTAGTCAGCTTAAAAATGTCAAGCCACCAATGTGACAATCCAGAAACATCATATCATCGTCTGGATAACTCGCGGAATAGAACATCAGTATGGCTTCCGTGAGGTCCGATCCACTGTGGACGCAATTCAAGCGGTGTCAGATAAATCTCGTACTGCCATGAAGGATGAACACTCGAAAGAAGGAAGCAAATAATATTTGCAGTATTAACCTTCGATGCAAAGAATGCATGTTACTCGGCGAACTGGTCACCAGAGTATATCCTTAATATAATCGGAAGTTACTTTACCAACTTTGCTCTAAGGTTCGGTGCTGGGCCTCCTCTAATGGAACATAATGTATGATGAGGTCTTACCAGGGAAGCATCTATAATAGGTTTAGCGGATGACATTGCTGTAGTTGTTGTTGCCAAACACCTAGAAGAGATGGAGCTATACTGCAACAAACCTATAAACATATATGATTAACAGTTGACTCCGCATCGCGAATTTAGAAGTCGCAGACCATAAAATCGAAGCGGTGCTTATTAAGAGAAGGAAAGAGCGAAAAACCTACCAACTTAACTCATCGATAGGTCCTTGGATAAATCGAAAACACCGTTGTTTTCGGGAATACCTATTCAAGCGATCTCCATACTACCCGCGCTGCGAAGATGTTTTTGAGAGCTGTGATGAAGCCAAAGCTCAACACCGTCTCTCGTGAAGTTATACTTAGCGGTGTTCTGCAAGGGAATAGAGGTCTTTGATTACAAAGAGAGATGAAGTCGGCCTATTAGTGCCTATGCAAGGTTCCCACTTTCCTATGCCAAAAAAAGAAGAAATACATGCGTAACGATTCTCCCAAAATCCTCCCAAGAATTTCTGCAAGCATGATAGGGACGAAGATGGAAAATCTATCAAGAAATCTGTGTGTCACCAGAAATACCTTAGTCATGTCCTTTTAGTTGTATCGGAATGGGGGTAGGACTGATGTAAGTGGACCCCAATGAGGATCACCCTAAGATGTCAATATCTTCATACGAAAAGATCGCTTTTGTGACCGGTTTCGTGCTCGAAATGATATTCGCAATTAACTGAAACAAAAACCAAGATTATGTATCAAGTTCAACAAAGAAGAGATAACTGACTTAATTAGGCACTTCGTATACTCGCCTCGAACCCATTCGATCTTTCGAACCCACTGAAATCTTTTTATCAAAATCTCTCTTTGAATGCCAGCCGCTTCTTACTGTTGTACTCATGTAGTACAACATATATGGTAAATTCATTGATTTTGACCCAATTCACCAAAAATGTATCCAGCTGCTAAAGTATCTGATGCTTTGAATCTCCTACAAAAGCCCCGTTCGAAATTCGATACGTGAGTTGAATTTCGCCTCATTTCCATACACGTGGAATGAATGGCAAGACCTTTCGGATACCCCGTAGGGGCTAATAAAATAGTTTGCCCTGTCAAACGATCTCATTCTTTCAAGAACAAAGATCACAATAGAAGCGCCATTGCGTGTCTTATCCAATCCAATTCATTCCAATTTTTTCCTTCAAAAATCTACTCCAACCTCTAAAGCTAATAATCGTTTTTCTCTTTTCTTTTCAGGTAAGTCTTCCGATACTCATCATTTGAATCTACAGAGTTTTTGGGTAAGATATCCGAAAAATCAAAAAACAAAAAAACCAAAAAGGAATTCTGCAAATATGGTAGGCACACGCCCAGAATAGAGGTCGATGATTTGCCCCAAATCTGTCAACCTGTCAGCTTGTCTACGAAATTGGCTCATAACAAATGTCTGTTGGTCTTCGGTGGTCGTGCCAACTTAATTTCCTTTCATCGTCTAAACAAATCTGCGGGGTTCTAATTTTTTTAATTTTTTTTTTGTTGCTCAAGAATACATAGCAATTCTCATGTCCATCATGTTGCTGCTTAAAGAAATTGAGATACAAGTACTCTGAAGTCAGTTGAACACCCTCGTAGTATGGAAAAAAAAAAACTTACACACAATAAAGACGGGACCCCCCTTACTGGCAAACAATATGAATTCACTCCGCAAATTTGTTTAAAATCTTCAAAACATCTCACCATGACGTCTAGCAAAGACTCATCGGGGGCTTTTGGGCCCATGGTGTTGGATGACTCGACGATTATTGATGCTTCATCCTCCACAGAAGGTATTCACCGATGAAGCAGACACATAGAGAAAACAGATACAAGTTATACAATGGGTGGTCACCCGACTATGTGAGCTTGTGCGCGCGGAGGAGTTGCCCAGAAGAACGTGACCTAAATTCAAGTTTAAGAATATTATTAGAAATTCACGACGATCGATGAGGGAATTTATGGCAAAGTGTCCCAAGTCATACGGCCAAATATGTAAGTATCTTGACTTGGAACTAGGTGCTATGGATTGTTGTTGCTCCTGCTGGTGTTGTTGATGTTGTTGTTGCTGTTGTTATCGGTGTTGAAAGACGCTTTTGGCATGGTAAACATGTTTGCCCTCAATACGCTATGGTTAAGGATTTCTTCTGGAATGCAGTATTTACGTACTCGTACTCGTATTCGTATTCATACTGCATCGTTTGGTTGCATCTTCTGATCAATAGATAGATCATTTCAACTGATGATCGTTTAATAGACCTTAATCGTGTATCTGATGATCATCCCAATAAAGATTCGAATGGTCAAGAATGGTAAAAACATAAAACGGATTCCTAGTATGGTTGTAAAGATCAGTGGTGGCGCTCTTACGAAATATTCATACAAACTTGTACAAAGTTTTCTGTCATAGATGATCGTGGTGATCATGATGGTGGTAGACACTTTGAAGTTGAGCGACACTAGGTGCATCTAGACATCTTGTATCTAACTTGTATCAGAGATGTCTCTGATGATCAATAGAGAAGGAAATTATCCAAGAAGGAAACTCGTTTGGTATAACCGTTGTTTTGGAGAAAGAGATGAGAGACAACACTATGTGAACTGATGATCGGACAGTCGGACAGTTGGTTGTCATCTTGCTGGTGTTTGGATGATGATTCTGTTGTTGACTTTTTAAAGAAGTACCTTGACAGCACCGAAACTGAGACGAGGTTTTACTGTTTTTATTTGTTTGTTTGTAAACAATTTTTTTTGGGGGAAAGTTGAATTCGATTATGAGTATGAGTAGTCAGTAGTAGGGTCAGTGCAGTATGATCATCGACACACACCTGTTGACTCTTTAGTGTGAAAAGTTATGCAGGAATGAAGTCAATATTTACTTTGGAAATGGTTTTATGGTAAGAACAAAGGTGAGAAATTTAGAATGCGCCTACGAAGATGAAGAACTAACATTGTTTTGTTATCTTTGGAGCGGAGATATCTTAAATGATTAACACGTCTTTAAGAGGTCCATTAAGAGGAATATGTGCTTTCTGATGACAGGTAGTCAGAAGATTGGCGTTTTGGTTGATTTGAAAGTAAGTTGACTCGTTATATAGTCGATGAATGTTAAAGTGATGCACACGATTGTTAAGTATATAAGAAAGCAGCATTGCAGTTGTGGGAATAGAACAAGCTCTCGTGATGTACTCCGTCTTGCAAGGTGGCTTCTATTCGTAGTGAGACAAATCAAGAACATTTTAAACTAAGTGGTGTTCTTGGGTCGACATGGTCAAAGCCCTCAGTTACTCAATATTTGTACGAGTTCATCAGTTATCGTTATCTCTCTAGAACCCAGCTATAAAAAATGAAAATCACTCACTGGGGGCCGTGCTTCTTTAAGCTACTTCAATTAACTTTTTTAATGAGAAACGCCCCTACCTCTCGGATATTACCGAATTGAAACCGCGTAATTCTACATACGTTTCTGGGAAACTGAACTATTTCGAAAGAAATTTCCTTGAAATGCTGATCTTCCGGCTCTTTCTATGCGTTGGGTAGATTAGACTTGAACGACGGTGACAGTGCATGAGATGCTGGGCCTGTTACGAATAAGTTCTATCAAAAAAGGGAAACGGTTGGTCAGAATGCTGGTTTTGGCAGCTTGTTTTGGGAAGCTTTAAAAGAAGAAATTCTGAAAGACTGCCGTGTCTATGTGGCAGTTGAAGAGCAGAAGAAGTGAAACAAATGCACGGCATCTAGAGACGGCAAAGTATTATTAAAAGCACGAGTGCTAAGATTTTCACTCCCATGACAATATTTTAGAACCAGAGACCTGCTGATTGTGGGCTGTGTCCCAAGTTGAGTAAAATCTCTGCGACTCGAAATAGGATTCAGCGAATAATGGTCGTGAGATATTAATCTAAGGCACTTCAAGCTTCTTTAAGACTCTGAATCACATAAACAAATTAGTGGAGTCATACATTCCCTGGCAACAGCATCAGCCCGATCGTTCATTTTCCGACCAAGATCACAACATTACATAAACTTACATGCTCGACTTCTATTAGCAACGCAATAGCAGTTTGTGTCCCATCAAATTTATAAGACGCCATACTTGACTTTTGTCATCGGCAAAATTGTTTGTCTGGCTAAGCTTTGGATTGCTATTTGCAAGCATTCTTTCTCTAAGATGGATCTTAGTCTTAGTCCTGGGTCTTAAATCAATTTTTCCATTTATATGTTCAATTCTGGGCAGATGTCTCTATTGTTTTACGGGAACTGCTGTCTATGTGAAAATTAATTTCACAGGATGCCCATACATTTTTGGGATTCAGGATATACTCGTCCACTGCTTACCCAAATTAGAAACGTATTACCAATTTGGAACTTTCGCTGAGGACACAAGGTGCACTCTTGTCTTAGTAAGAGTCGAGGTGGATCTTAAACTTCTTGTCACGTCACACGGCACGTTTCTGCTAGTCCATAATGAAACGACCATACGTGGGAGACTTGTCCTGCGATCTTAGGTTTAAACAACAGCCATCATGACGACCCCACTAGGGGGCCTACATCTTTCAATTAAGAAACGGACCCAATTTCGGGGGTCCTGTCTTCCATGGATAAGAAAAGGCCCGTAGGGATTACAACTATTTTTTAGTGTGCTAATGTCCAATTTTTGGGACAGATATGTTGAGCTACTTTTTAAGTTGAAGGCGATTCAAACTTCACGAAATTTCTCCCGCTATCAGTGACAGAATGTCATTCATTAGGAAACAAAAAACCTATCAATGTGGTAGAAGTCGTACTCTTTTGTATGAAACATTTGTTAGCTCTTACATTTCTCTGGTAGGCGTCCAGATCTTTCTGCTCTTAGCTTGCATCTCTAGAGACATTCTTACGTAGGTTCAAAGAAATGCGAGTATTGAAAGGTCTGCCAAAGTTCACTAGAACGATGAGGGAATAAACTCTCAGCCAAAGTGCAATTTGAAATCTTTACGGCATATGTTTTGTTGACATGGGTGTCATATCTAGTTATCCTTGAACTTATTTAATGTGCATTAAAGGTGACTTAATGGTGCTGAACAGGCTATGACTTCATAGACTTTTGAGACCGTCATGCTTAAATGAATTGCATTTTGCTTCTGACATTTTGAAGCAGTGCTAGATAGAAGGTCCTAATCCAAGGAATTTTTCAAGTTGTCACAGTACTAGTATACTACAAGTTTAACTTGAAAGTTCCAAGTTGGTCATTTGTACTTACTATACATTTCCCTGCAGCCTCTTAATTCGCATAAGTAGGATTCTAACATGGGAAACCTATACATAAGAAGGGGTCTGGGAACTTTTTGATCTGGGACTTTTTGATTTTAAATTTTAAAAATAAAGCCAAGGGAAGGGCCTGAAACCAGTGTAATTGGAGCTCAAATTTCAGAAACTACACGGTTTAGAAAAACGAAAGATTTTTGTTTCTTTTCCAAATTATCCAATTTGACGACAGCTTATGTTGTCAATGCGAGTTGTAACAAACTAAACAGAATGACTCGGCCCCTTAGAAGACAAAAACCTTATGAACTTTGGTGCTATGATTATTGTTGGCAGCAATTGCGTCAAGAGATCAAAGATCGAACCAGTCGCGGTTACTTGTCAACAGAAAAGAAAACTCTTTTCTTATGATTCTCGGAGAAGGTTGTTTTTTTCAATGCTAGGATGAGACTTCATATGATCTTTCCACCATCATAATTATATGGTTCCAGACCGTGTTTCAAATGCACCTGAATAGAGACGGAGGACAGGGAACTGCTTTTCAATATTATTCGAAGGTATAAGTCCTACAGCGACCCCCTCTCTGGAACTTTCAGTAGACTTATTGACACATTGAAACACTTAAAGTTTCTATTAACTATTCCAAAGACAGTTGCCCCAGAAGGAATAGGAAGGAAAGCTGAAGTAACTGCGGGTTAAAACCCAATCTGACCCGATATTGCCACAGTCTCCTACATAGCCTTTGGTATCCAACTCTTTTACAAGATGTTTAAGTTAGTAATTTAGTAGAGCGTACTTTTTTTTCTTAACCACATCTAGCTCATGTGGAGCCATTGTGACATTGTTCAGTGGGGTCAAACGGAAAACAGGAATTTCGTGTATCTATTTGTAAATCCAATATTGTCTACATAATGTTTTTACAAACCTGTGAAGTTTCGACAGCGGGACGTTAGAAAGTTCTTGAGAATTTTCGAGGTGCTTAGTAGCTTCTGTACTAATTTTTTTCTGAAGTGACAGAGAATTCCTTAGTGATAGAGAAAGTGAAATCTGTTCTAGTGTGCCCCTTCATCAGCGTCTACATACATCCGTTTTTTTCTTCTTTTTTTTAAGGTTAATTGAAAGGGTCGCAAGGAAGTTAGGGCCAATACGGCCATCTACCAACCTGTATAACATATTTTGTCCACAGCCTAGATAGTGGAAGATTATGAAGATGATGTACCGCCTTGGCAAACAGCCCTGAATGTATCGCAAATCTAGCCAACATTTTGAGTGTGGTGTGTAGAAACTCCCAGTTGGGAAGTGCTAAGAGTATAACTTTGTATCATAAGTATTCAAATAATGTACGGCGGCAAATGTAAAAAAAAAACAACTCCACACAGCGCTGGAAAACCTTTTCTGTTCAATTAAGTTCTAAATAAGTTGACATAAATAAAGTTGGATACTTTCTGGAACGTTCCACTTAACGACACTTTCATTCATCGAATGATTTCGTACTTAAGAAGCTTCTCATTTAGTGAAGGGGATTCGTTGCCAGTGTAAGTACCTATAAACTTCGTTTGTCACTAGTTACAAGATACCCAAGCACAGCTCAAGATGTCAGCTGTAATTTATACCAGAAAGATAAAACTCTCATCACTTAAGTACCATTGTTGATGGTACTTTTTTTTTTAGTCCTCCATAAACGCTGCTACCACAAAAAGACGACGTTTGCTTTTTATCGACCTTTTATTTTAAATCTTTCCGAGAGCAACCCGATCTTTTGTCATGCGCAACCTAGCCCTAGATGTAGATGTATGTACTCGTATATGGAATCACTAGCTCAAGGCCAAATTCCGTCTGACTAATCAAAGTGCATCACAGTACGCATCTACTCCAAGGACACTAATCGAAGACAACACTGATTAACACGTTTGTCTCATAAAACCGCAAGCCATATGCAGTCCTTACCACCTTCTCAGAGCAAACGACTGACGACAGCTAAAAAGAGACTATGTGTGTGGGTTCTGTGGTCACCCTGATAAATTATCCTACACTCAACCATTAACCCAATAAAAAGGCAACAAACAAACCAAAAAAAAAAAAAAGGAGAAACAAACCATGAATCCAGAGAACCGAGGGTTCCCCATCATATTAAATTTCATCTCTTATGCTTCAAGGGATTCGAAAATTGCAAGATTCATTCTGGGCATCTGCTCTAACATGGCAGGCTTCTAAATGCAAATTGCTCATCATAGTCACGGCCCACACATTGACGTCTGACTATGGCTGTGACTGTGACTGTGACTGGGACTGAGTCTATGACTTGAGCTGTGTGACTGTGTGGCACAGACAAGTCCCGCAAAGTGCACATTACAACCTGTTCATGCCATCTGACATTTAATTCATTAAAATTCCCCCTAATAAAAATCCAATCTAAATACTACCGCCGCGGTCTCCTATCCTTGACTGGATGTGCATCTCGGTAATAGTCGTCGTACTTGTAGGTTCAATAAAATTTTGTGATCTGCGCGGAAATGTCTCTAAAACGCGCACAATGTTTCTGTCTTTGAGTGTGGACTCTCCTTCATTCTACGAGTATATGGACAGAACAACCTTCGGTCAAATGTGGAATGCACAGGGAACCCAACTATGACGTAAAAAATCTGTGTAAGCTTCAAGACATACAGAAAAACTTGGTCGACGAGAACAGCACAGCATCACCAGCAAGAGACGTGGTTCAATGGAATCATATACGAGTACGGATACGAGTAGAACCAGCTAATCCTCGTATGGAACAAGTTTTCACGCGACCAGCTACAACGTCCAGTTGTATCATCAGCAGCAGCAGCAGCAGCTAACAACAACAGAAGCGCACCGGGAATGAAGAACAAAAAAAGCGGTACTATGGATTTATAAGGAAACGCAGAGGGTATAACGAAAATTACGACACAAGATCGAAAACTTGCTAAAATAACAGTTATATTGGACCTGAACCGCGAAGACGAGATGATTGCAGACTCCCGTCGACTGAATTTTATAGCGCGGGGGTCTACGAGTATAAGGGGAGAAATTTCACATTGACGGCGGCGACTACGGCACTCTATTCCCAACACACAAGGTGTTTGCCTTTATTCGGATCTACATGGTTCCTCTACATGTGCATGTTCATATCCCAATAGGCATGTGCGAGTACGAGTACGAATACGAGTACAAGTATCTATGAGTCTTAGATACGAATACAGTGCAGCAACAGCTCAAGACGAAAATTTCATTTGAGGATAATTGAACCGGTTATCGATTTACTGGCTTCAGCTACTTTCGGGCTATGCGGTGATATCTAAGGAATTTCGCGCAACAAATATTTTTTCTTCCAAAATGCAATAAGAGATCTACAGATCGGGACCGGAGGTCTGCGGTCCGATTGGAGCGGATTCTTTGTTCGAAATTAGCACTCCAATTCTTGTTGACATGGGAGGTACTCGTATACCACACTCGTACTATGGTAACGAATGTTGTTTCACTTTATTTGATTGCATACGAGTTGGTGAGATGCATTAGGCTTTTGAGTTGGGTGGTACCCCAGACAGGATTCTAGGATTCTGGAGAAGGATCACCGACATTACGCAAACACTGATAGTGTGAAATACCAGACGTAAGACTTATGAGTGTTAATTTGTGTCGGCAGAGGTTATCGCCAACTGAGAGTGCTGCAAAAATTTACGAAAAGATTCGTATCTGTTTGCAATGCATCGGAAAGCCATTAATTGTTCCACGAGAATTTACCGTCAAAAGAGAGGGAAACTTATTTCCAAGGAGTGACGAAGGCAAAACTGACTAGACACAGCAAACGCATGAGCTTGGAAGGCCATAAAGAATAGTGGATTTAAAAAAAGCTGAATACATGCGAGTCAATTGATCAAACCAAAACAAGTGAAGGACCGAAAGACAGTTCGTAAAATGGGATATATTGGATGCGCTTGCACACGTGGAATGACCTCCGACTCGAATTCGAATATAGATTTGTGTTGAACATAGGCTGCAGTCTAGTAATTCACTGGCTTACTAGACCTTCCCTACTAAAGCGACAATTTAGAACAGTCTGATATGCACACAATTTGACATGGCAACCTTATAGATGACGAAAAGCAATGCGAATCATGTATGAGTATAAGTCTCTCGCCGAGAACTCTTATGACTTTTCAATCTGTCTATGGCATTGGTGGTGAATTCTAAATTATTCTCCCACAATTCTGTATAAGAGTATCATGTCGCTAGCATATTTTGAGACGTTATCCCTAGGTGGTGGCGATGGCTCGATGGTTAGCTCATTGGACTATCACGCAGTGGTCCGTGGTTCGATTCCCGGCATCACCAATAATTTTTCGAATCGTCCCGCCCAGCTCAGATGTGCAAAAATGACAACATGAGCAACACAAATCAGTGTCAGAAGCTAGGCCATGGCCAATACCGGGCTGCCACAGTATTTTTAATTTTTTTTTATCCCTAAAGTCCGATTCCCAGCTATCATATCGTTGGCCTGAAACGTAAACAAGTTGTGTAATGGTAGCATCTTTTAAATCTATCGTCTTCAAATACTCATCCCCAAACAACTTTTGAATACATTCAGTTGACAAAGTTCATGGAAAAACTGTGAGGGACTCCACTCCACCCGCAGCTCGCCGTGGTCCCTCCTCAATACCTTCTTAGCGATTCGGCCGCTAATATACTAAGAATGTTCGGTGTTTAACTATTATTAGATCTCTAAAACAATTTTCCTTCTTGAATCTAATATATGAAAGACGAGCCATACAGTCTTTCCTTTACTTCAGTTTCAGAACATTTCCAAACCCGGACTTCGAAGAATGCTTCAAGCTGAAAAAATCCCGTTCTTTGCTTGGCGATTGTGAGATATAAGGATCTTGACAAGTTTATTCAAAAACTGGACAAACCACCGTGGTCTTATCAGGGTGGTAGTCCTGAACCATGAAAAAAATGCCAGTTGGTACTCTACACCTTGGTGACTGCGGTCTAAGGTCAAACCCCTTCTTTCGTTCAGGGCTGAATGTTACGATACTATTCTCAACTTAAAGTTAATCCCTAACTCAGAACTAAACAGTCATGCATAGGCGTAACTTTTATCCACCAAGGTTGTGAATCTCAGGCGGTACAGGAATCGGGCACTATACCTATATATGGTATGCCGATAGCTTGGCTGCCTGCTCGTTGTCGGGAACTTCACTTATCATACTAAACCATTTTCTGTAGAAAATTTAGGTGCAGTCGATCTTATCGTTGAATGAGACACGATGGGGTAGTAAAAGTTGTGAAACTGTCTTCCTTTCCTTCCCTACCAGTCACCAGGAGTTGATGGCGTAATGACAGCCTTGATTTATCAGCAGTCAGACCAACTAAGCCAAAACTTTCTCTAATTAGGTGGCATCTACTGAAAGAAGATACTGTCTTCATTCCAAAAGCCGCAAATGTCTCTCTTACTCCCAAATCAATTTTTTTCAATGAAAACACTGTCCCTGTGAGAACATCTAAAAAGCGTCTCCAATTATGTAAAGCTACTCACTGATTATATACGTCTTAGTCAAGAACCAGAATGATTTATACTCAGCATAAGTCCTGTCTTTAACAGAAACGACGTCTAGCTGACGGATCCTTGACGAAAAAGGTCATCATCTTTGTAGCTTATGTGGATGACATAGTCCAAATGGGAGACTGCTATTGACCGAAAAACAGTGATTTCTCTACAATTCAAGTGAAAACATTAAATCCCGAAGTTTTCGTGCGAACCGTTTACAGATGTTGACGGCGTTAAACATTCCAGTATATTCTTGGACAAAAACTAAATACAAGGCCGATACCGTAAAAACAGTTTAAGGCCCAAGATGGAATCTTATGACAAACTTATCCATGTTACTAGGTGAGTAACCTCCTTGACCGCCAGAATGCGCTGCTTCTGCAAAAAAGGTTATGGTACCTTGAAGTCCGTTCATTTTGGTTTGACAGCTGATTGTTGTTGACGAGCTAGCAGATACCACAAACATTAGTACTGAGCGCACACGCCATATTTTGGGCAATATTCTGCATATGAAAAAGTTATCCTGCCGCGCATGCTCACTCCTGACCAAAAACACGAACGCGAGAGCACCTCGAGAGAGTGTTTCGACTTGCTGCTGCGGAATCGGGCGGTCTTTTGGCGTCGATTGGTAACTTTTGATGAAACCTGGATCCACTATTACATACCAGAGAACAGAATGAGTGCCCGGCAATGGACTGAAGCCGGCACGAGCGCTCCGAAGCGGCCGAGGGAGGCTCAATGGGTCGGAAAGGTTATGACGTCGGTTTTCTGGGATTGTCATGGCGTACTCTTCGTGGACTACCTCAAAAAAGGAAAAACCATCAACAGCGAATATTACTTTGCATTATTGGAGCGATTGAAGGCCGAAATCGCTGCAAAACGGCCTCACATGAAGCGAAAAAAAATTTTGTTTTTGCAAGACAATGCGCCGGCGCATAAGAGCATCGCAACCATGGCTAAAATCAATGACTTACGGCTCCAATTGCTGTCGCATCCACCACATTCGCCTGATTTGGCTCCCTCGGACTATTATCTCTTCCCAGACCTCAAAAGATGGCTCATCAATAAAAAAAATTCAGCTCAGGCGAGGAAATCATCGACGTCACGGAGGAGTATTTTGCAGACCTTCCGGAAAATTAATTTTCGGACAGGATCAAGAAGTTGGAAAATCGCTGGAATAAGTGTATCAAGCTAAAAGGGGACTATATTGAATGAAATATAAAAAACATTTTAAAAAAAATTTTTTTTTCATTCCCAAAAAGGTGACTTCTCACCCCACCTAGTAGATATTGGCATTCACGACCGGAGTAGAGGAAACTGAAGCTAGTTCAAAAACTGACCGGCATATGTACAACAGGTGCGTTCGGAACAAACACCAGAGCCACCATACAGATCTTCGCTGTTTTGACCGGCTTTGAAATATGCCCGAAACTAGGGACAATATACCAAGCAATTGTCGGAGGATAATGACTGCGGGAATAGTTGCAACTGAATCGTGAACCTAAGCTATCATTCTATACTGTAAGAGTCAACACTAGTGTTTTGGTTTGCTATCTCCTCATCTTTAATCCATCAGAAATCTATCCCAAAGGCTGTTCGGGAACTTTCTGATCAAGGTTTTGTAGTATGTATTTAAATTCTTCATCGAAAAGATGAAAACGTCATAGATATAGTTTTTCGGTGAATCGGGTGGATATCAAACCCGTACTCTATGCAAAGCAGTCGTCGAACTTATCCACTGTGGCTCGCCGAACATAGTTAGGAGCGAATAGGAGCAGCAAGACATAAAAATTAGAGACTAACAGAATATCGAAACTTTCTGAGGAACTGCTACCAATTTGGAGAAATACCAAAAACTGCATAATTGGGGACTTTCTGGTTATTGCCTTTAAGGACCAGATTCAAGGTTTCCTTATCAAATGTGCAGGTTGCCGGGCAATAGTGACTTTAGAGACTAAAATGTGCAACCAATAATTCCGCCTTTAGTGAGTTGTAAATAATAAATATTAGTAGTGATGTTGCTGTGCCCAAAATTTGCGGCTTTTCTAAGGTCCATCCTAAACCAAATTGAATTTCGCATTAAAGTTTGACTAAAGTAAACCGCCAAAAGCCTTATTTTTGTCTTAAGAATGTGCCCTGAGCAGTATTCAAAGTATTAAATGTCTTACTCTGTTCTACAACACGTCGTTTACTTGTTAATTAGTAACCCAACCATGTGTAAATTTATTCGAAATAATTTGTCAAACCACTTAAAACCTCAGTAAATCAACGGCTCTAGTTTTAATTATCTACCTACACCACATGTACTTTAAGTATCTACCAACCCGCCCTCACAACTTACAAATTCTTACGCTTGCCCAAAGCATTTATAATCTCAACTCAGACTGCTTCTAAAAATAAAAATCCACCAACTCATCCCATAAATTATTCATCATCCTAAACCACGTGACTTAAATCTTTCCTCTTCTTTACTTTTTTGGTTTTTTTTTTTTTTTTTTTTTGTTAAACCATTTTTACCAATTTCCAAGCACGTTCCATTGACATAAAAACCTTAAACAACTTTAAATTATCCCGTAAGTCGTTCTTCGGATTGAGAGTGAGAGATAAAACTCGCAACATTTAATGCGCATCTTTATGCCAAACCCAATTCGAAACAGGTATGTGTCTTAAAAATTTACGGCCTCTATCCCGACAGGTAGTAAACATTATCTACACTTTTGAGGAGCTTTTCTTTCCGAAGATAAAAAAAAATTCTCATTTATGTCATTTTATAGCAACTACCGTGCGAGAATAGTATTATCCCGCAACTGACTAACAACATAACATACGAGAGTACAAGAACGAATAGTATCTATTACAAATTTCATGCACGAACAATCATTTAAAGAGTCATAAAGATTCAAAAAATGATGTCAAGATTGGAATCTAGACGGCTAGGCGGGGAATGCCCATTCAACAACGGTGGTGGCACGCTAGTTGCATTACTTAACACTAACTGGTATCTGTAAATGTAAGATGACTTTGGATGCTTTTGCAATTTCCAATTTGCAATGAATTTTGTCCCAAATATTTCGGTAAACATGATTTGAATTCTGTATAGTCGTACTGTAGGTGGTCTTTATGAAAGCCAACCACGATGTAGAACTCTCCCAGATATTTCAGTAACCGACAAACTAGGTCTGTAAGTTGCATTAAGCTGTGCTAATGACTAAAATCATTTGGCTGAGTTTGACTGAGATAACTTACCTTCAAAATGGGTCAGCACTTTTGAATTCCTGAAAAGAAAAATGAGAGAACAAATTCACACGTTAATTGTTTTGTTCTACAGTTGCAATTGTTTAAAATATTTTATCTTTTTCTTGTAATTTCACATTGTCTTGGTTATAAGTGTTTCTTATCAGGAAGATGTTTTGTCTTGACTCAGATGGCACTTAGTCTTAGAGAACAATTTTCTTCGTACTACTCGCAATTAATTATGAATGATTGTCAGTTAGATAAGTACAATAAAGTGGTAAAATGTGATCATGAGAAGGTAGTAGATACACTTTTTTCCTACGATTTAGGGAGAACTAGTGTTGGAAGCGTTGCATTGGTCTTCGACAAACAGCAAAGTGGGGGCTCTTATCTGTCTATGATTACTAGTTTGTGCCAGTTTTCGAATCTTGTCACATTGATCTCTTGGTGAGTATGCTAGTAAGTCATTTTATATGACACTCAAAGCAACACCGAAGAATTGATCGCTTTTACATGAAACTTTGTTCAGATTAACAATCTTAAAGGACTCCTATGCTCAAAATATGATCATATTCTATAGAAACTACTTTCTTCAAGCTCTGCCTTCACTGTGAACTAAATAAATTCTAAACGTCCCTGTAAAAGCCTGGATTCTATCGAAGTCGCGTTCGAAGTAATGAGCATTGTGTCATATTCTTACTGGATAGTAAGAAAATACCATTTTGACGACATGATCTAAATAAGTATCTTTTAAGCGGCTCCGGGAAAAAGAAAGAATGTCACTCATTCGCTGTAACAAGGAACTCATTTCTCCTTCGTTTATTTCACATCATAATTGGCATGCCACAAGGTTCCGTATTCACCTCGATAGTTTATAACATTACGTATGACGGCTAACTAAGCAAAATGATTGCTACAAAGGCAAGAGAGGTGGTCAAAATTGGTAGAAAAGTATACTAAAAGTGCTGTAGGAAGTTCTGCCATTTGAACAAGATCAATAATATGGCGTAGTGCATCTATATAGACATCAAGCGATTTTCGAAGGGGAATGCTTCAACTCTCAGTATGTCACAGTCGATACTTGAATATTAAGGAATCACTTCTGCAGACTGTTAAATGGCGAGGACAACCCAAATCTCAACTTGTATGGTAAAGTGATCCCCATCTATTCGTCTAAAATAGAATCAAGCGATCCACCCACCCTACTCAAATGAAGTGAGATAACAATAATCCATACTGAAGAGCAACATGGCTGATGGACCAGACCGCCTACCTACTGAGCTATTTAAGACAGCGAAAATGGCTTGGTAGGGATCATGCACCAACTCATTTCATAGATTTGGTCGAAAGAAAGCCCTTTTGAAGAATAGAACCTGTACCGCATTTGCCCGATCCCCAAGAAGGAACACTCTCTCAGCTGCGCCAATTATGAAGGAATCAGACTCCTTAACATCGTACTTATGATCCTATCTGCCATTTATTAATGATCTTACTATATTTGCCTTTTATCAGTGCAGTTTTTGGTCTGTTAAGTTCAAAATGTACATTACGGCACCACCGCTTTATATGAACGGAACCATATCTTGCCAAACTTAGATCGTACAGAATGTTCCCAGGTTTTTGATGTCAAAAAAAGATTAAGGCAAGGTTGTAACACCACAAACACTACTTTCAAAAAATCTTTACAACCGCAGGTGATGTTAATACCGCGGCCGACACTGTTATGTTTGTAAACCGAAAAGTGGATTCAGTAGTGAATGAGCTCAAAGTTAAGTACATGTCAACGAGAAGGGGCACAGCATAGACGAATCGGAGGATCTCGTTTTTTACTATAATGCTCAAGCAATAGTCTATAAAAAGGCTGATTGAAAGACGCGCAGTTGCAGATTTAGACCTCAAAAAGAAGTTTTCCGTCTCTTAAGTTCATCGGCATTCTCTGCCCGCTTTTCCATTATGACTCAAAAAAAGGCTCGATGAATCCAACCTTCTGAGTTAGTTAAGGAAAGTGGAAGCAACATAAAAATTGGTTCTAGTACTTCCTTGGTACTGATAATAGTACCAGCGCTATAGACAATGCCGGCCAGCAATCTCCATTCAGTCTACAGAAAGTGAGGTGAACCTAGATATATTTTAACTCAAAGACGGCAAGGCTGTGCTAATGTGGCTGATATATTGCTGGTGCGAATCTGTATGCAATTGAAAGAGGTATACAAAAAACTCTAAGTAAATTTTGTTAGTATTGGAGATTAATCTAATTGAAGAGATATGTTGGTTGGGGCATCGATCCTTCTCAGATTAAAGCACCATCGGATGCAAAGTAGGTCATTAAACTCATGTTCATTTCCCACGCTCAAGCAATGGCAGAATTTTCGATATTCACCTTCTTTTCTTTTTATTTCTTTTCTTTCATTTTATTTTTTAAGCGCAGTGGGGTTACCACAAGGTAACATTCTCTCCCCAATATTATTTGCCAGAATTAATTTGCATGTTATTCTCGAAATGATAGCCTTACAATTCCAAGGGTGGTTAAATACCACCAATCCACACATATGATGTTACGTCTTTAAGACCTATAGGTCTCACACTAGAAAGCAAAGCGCCACCGAAAACAAGCCAGCTCAAGCCAAGATTGGGTCAAAACTTCCATTTCCGACATACTAGGCTCGTGTTAACCCCATTTATCGTATGTAAAAGTTGGAAAATATCTTCTCGTGACTTCATAAACCAACACCTTTGTCAAAACGATTTGAATTATGATGTCAACTTATGGCACAAACGATTTCATTTCATATTCCCCTCACTAACTTCGAAGCAATCAACTATAATTTACGTAAGGCAGTCTGAAGACATCACTCACATTTACGTCAGTTAAATGCACGCCATCAGCAAAGGGGTCTTCAAAGACAAAAAACAGATCCAAAGGAGTGCCCAACTTGATCTTGGTCTTGGTCTTGGTCATGGCGAATCATCAAGACTCGTTTAGGTCTTATTTACTACACCTGTACACATTCAGATAGATGGTTCCTTTCCATTATAAATTTCCCATCTTAATTTAGTCCATAAAAAAAAGGGAGCATCTCTATCTGTGCGCTTATCCAAAGGGTTAAACCCACATCGGTCGTAGGCCTTCCCGTCGACCACGCCGAGGAAGCTATAAATTGGCTTCAGTTGTCTTAATTTGAATTCAGTTTAACAGTCTTGCAAGTACACGATTCTGATTGCTGTAATTAAATTGCCAGGACTTTTATGGACTCCAAATCTATAAATACTTACAATATGTTGTCCCATAAAAACCAAACAACCAGACAGATGTGACCAAAAGATACTTTTTCACAATAAAATGCTTCGTTTCGGTGCAGGATTTGTTTTTCTTATTTGGTTTAGAAGCATTTTATGCTAATAAAACCTCTAGACATGCGATACAACACAAGATACGAATATTTGTTAAGACTCCATCAATGGCTGTCGCGGTATTGAGACAAAGTTACTCTAACCCAGATTTCATATCTTTGAGGATGGCCTGCCTGAGGACTGTCACTTATCGAAATGGAATGCACTTGGCATTTCATTTGAATTACGATATCGATGAGTGAAACTGAAACGAAAAGGGTGTCAGCGCTACAAATAGCCTCAAAGGCCAGGCCGGTTTGCGATCAAGACTAAGTAGCTAAAAATGTTACTTAGCCATAGTGGTGGGCTAAGTTCGGAGAACAGATAAAAGCAGGTGTTGGGTCGTAAATGAAGTAATGGAAACGAAACAAGCTCAGTTTTTATGATGGCAAAATATTCATTAGTAAGACTCACGCACATCAAATCTAGTCTAGCATTGACTGAAGTACTAAAGACTTTTATCTGTTGCCTGACAAACAAGTATCAACTGGGAGAAAATTTCAAAATAAAAAATATAAAAATTTTTCATAATTGTTGCAAAGCAACTTGTGAGAAAGATTGCATGTAATCCTATCGTTCTCATTATTTTGAGTTTCTTTCTAATACTTTTCTTATACTCTTTAATATGTCCGACGATAATCTATCCAGATATCGTTACAGCAATCACCATTTCATAGTATCCTCATGTTGTATGCCCATTAAAGTCACTTTAATTTAACAGTCTGGTAATTTTTTTTTTTCATATTTCATCTACGAGTACAGATATGTGTTTAATGTCAAGTAATAATAAGCAGATATCTGAAGAGCTCACGAAGTATCTTAGTTTTCAGGTCAAAAAGCCATCACCAGAAAATCCAACAAAAAATATTGGGCAAAAACTGCAACCCTGTGGAACTCCATTTTACATGCAAATTATTGTTAAAAAGTAATTTTTTAGAATCTGTTGATAGAGTAGGACTTGTTCTCGGTTCATGATCGGCTTGTGCGTCTTAAAGATTTTACACAACAGGACACAAAATAGAAGCAACAGAGAGGCACAAAATGTGTGTATTTCAGGCCGAAAACAAGACTAAACATTGCCGAAAGCGGTTGAAAAACTATCGGGCGCTTTGAGAGCGAAGTTCTTCGGTTTGCCGTAATATCAGTGGAGAATGAAGAGGATTTTTCAACAGCGAAACTAGAATTTCGTCTGAGGTAGTTGACGCATAAAACCAGCCTTCTAGCCTGAAAAGATATCGACTTTAGCCTAGAGGGACAACGCAGTGGAAAATGACCTCATCATTGGTGATGCGGGTAAAAAAAACTCCAGCTAGCCAAAGAAGAATGTAAGCTAAGAAACCGGCGCTATCGACAGAGTGATGTAATTAAATTCTCAACAAGTCTGTCTTTGGCCGAGGGTTGCTCAAAAAAATGGAGTTACGTCCTAAGATAACCTCAGGAAATTGGGAATTCCATATTGACTTCCCACCGAATTTTGCAGCGTTTTAAAGTCATTAAGCCAGTTGCCAGTAAGAGATTCTGGCAGGAAAGTCCTTGTTAATCAAGCAAAACTGTTTTGGAGTAACTAGTTCGGTTGTCGTAACTCAAGATCTGCTAAAAGAACAACCTACCTTCGCTGCGTACTACAAGCTGTTTTCATCAAAACGAATATTCAATAGTAAGCTCCGTATACAAATTTCTGTTTAATCTTAGGCTTCTTTCATGCTTTCGAACCGAATCTACCTTAGCAAGCCTATAAGCACGGTTCTTAGTTCGTCTTTTGAAATAGCAATTCATCTGTTGGTATCCCGGTGGACTTAGAAGTAATGCACCATATTTCAGCAGACTTTATCTTTGTTAAGGCTGTGAAAAGTCTCTCATTATCTTCTGAGTCCATCTTTCTGTGCGCATAACGACAAGATAAAACAACAAAGCAATTTAGGAGACTAGACCACCCGACAGTGTCTTTATTGCTTTTGTGCAATCTCGCAATAGAAATTGTGCTTTCCCTCAACTCTTTGCAAGCATCCCTTACACTAATTTTTAGTTATTTTTTTGAATTGATTCGAGATAGTAAGGTCTCTTACATACTCTGTCTTCCAAAGTGTCTCTTAGACTTGAAATTTGCATTATAGGCTAGTAAATCTCAACTTCATTTCCGCATATTTATTTTCTCAAAAACTAATTGACACCGCAATCTACTTTCCGATAAGTTTAAAGGTCCTACTCCCTATTTTGAAAAGATTAATCATACAAAACCAATCTAGCGCGGAACCCACTCAAACGGTCGCATCCATATTTCATTTTGTCGACAACCCAAAACCACATTCTGACGCTTGGTTAAGAGGTAAATTTGCACCAAAAACATTCCAATTCACTTGGGCACAATTTCCGGGCGCCTTAGAAACCAATCACACATAGCTGAAGCTGAACAAATGTCTGACAGTGCAATTAAGTAGCAAATCACCTAACCCAGACCCCTGTGGCATATCAAATTCACAACAACACAAAACAGTCACACAAATGGAACTCGCACAACGCCTATGTACGAGTAGATTGCTTGGCTCTGCAAGAAAACCGCATGTATTCTGTCATTTAGGTGCAAATCAGTTCAAATGTATGGGAAGAGTACGAGTATCTAACAGATACAATATTTGTGTTTTACTCGTATACCACACTTTACTTTCTGATATCACAGGGAAGCGATCACCTTAAACGGCAAGCCCGTCAAGTGCAACATATAATATTGTTCGCTTGTATAACAGGCCAATAAATCTCTACCGTTTAAATAGCCCATATATCAACAGACCGATATATCGGAATCGGTACCCGTTAAAAACCAACCGAAAAAAAAAATGTATCTCTGACCTCAAGATCTGGTTGATACTATGCGCGGTTACTCGTGGTAGTGACTAGCGCACGCTTGCGTGCATTATTATGCGCCAGTACCGCTGCAGATACAACAGAATCCAACGAAAAAAAAAAAAAAAAACTCAAAATGGACAAGGTACAAGTATCTCGTTCGGAAAACACACTCTGTGAATGGTTGCACATTACGCCATGATACGAACGAGTATAACGGAAAAAATAAATAATACTCCACCGTAATGGGTATAAATATTCTGTTGTGCATGTATGTATGTGTATATGTATTTGTAGTAGTGTGCGTCATACCTGTTCTACGCAACAGGTCAATAGCAGGGGATCACCATCGTGCCGCGGTTTTCAACGCATGCAGGTGGTTGGTTCTCTTCGAAATGAAACGAAACGCACTACGGAAAGTATCTTCGAGTATCTTATCAGAAATTCCTCATCACTGGTTTGGTTTGATTTGGTTTGGTTTAAGGGGTATAATTCAGTGTATCTCTTGGTAACTTGGTCTTGGGCAGTTTCTTTAGTTTCTGGGTCGCCTCTGTCGACCATTGAACATGGCAATGATCATATGCGCCAATGCCATAGCCATTACCATTGCCATAGGCATCGCCAGCCAGCTATGAATGGATGGTCACTTTGTTGTTCCACAGTATCGATCTTCTGTCATCGTGTATCTATCGAATGTTGACCCAATTCTTTCGTGTTGTTTCGGTACTTGGTTTGTTGTTGTTGTGGTTGCTGGTGTTGATGCACACACAGTCTTGGATAATTCAGTTAATCATTTGAGAATTATTGCATGGAGGTGTTTATTTTTGGTTTCTTGAAGTCGGACATGAGTTCAATTGAATTTTATTGATTTCTACTCGAAGATTAGTAATGAACTGTTTACCGTTCTCAGATACCTCAATCCCTTGTTTCTGGTATCTACGAGTATTTTGTGTTGAGGTAATCGGTGAAGTCATAATTTTGGATTGTACGGATACATGCGTCAGTTAAGTTTGGGCTTAGACGATTGAACGAGTTGTTTTGGAATAAAGAAGTGTAAGAACGGATGTTTGCGGTCAGTTTGTGGTACCACCTTTTTTTAAGTAATTATCTAGTTGTGAATTGATGGGAAACGATTATGTCTTATGTGTTGGAAAGATGATGAACCGCTAATGTATTAGGTAGCTAAGACCAGCTGAGAAGTAAAAGTTTTTGACAAATGAATAGCAATAATGTTACCTTGATCGGGTGATTGGTCTTGTTTTAGGGAAAAGTGTGGGAGACAGTATTATAGCAGGCCTGTTCCAAATATTTGGAAAAAAGTTAAACGTTAGGCATTTACCCGTATGATGACTAGGTGGCTACTTAGCTATTTTATCAGAGAATGTTGTCTTTTCAAAGACTCTTGCCCTGAAATGGGTTCAACTATTTCTTTCCCTTTTCTTTATTGAGGAGCTCATTGACTTGAAACCTACTACACAAGATGCGCGTTACAGCAAAAACTTTCGAAGGAATCTTCATCATAAAAGTCAAAGTTCTTCTTCAGGCATACTTCAGTCCATCAGTGAAATTTACCAGAAACCTCCCTTTACCAACATGTATGCGTGTTATATACTTAGATTGTCTGAAATACAGCATCTTTATCTTCATATATCGGGCTAGCACAATAGGGAACGCTCTGCATACCGATCTCCACAATGCTCCACTTGAAGGCACAAGTAGCTGCTTCACTGTTTGAAGTTTCATGACGTAAACACACTTGTTCTTTTAGCAGCCGGAGTCCTTGTGGAATTTAGTCGAATTGCAATAGCCGGCTCCACAATCATTCAAGTATTTGTCGGTGTGGACTTTGGTACCTGCAGAAAGCTTAAAATCTTCTTCCTGTCAACAACACGTGCCACTTGAGAAAGGGGCGAAATTTTTGAATTGCTGCGCAGACGGTAACACAAAGTTATTGTGCAGTACCGAATCCATTTCCAAGTAAATCTCTGAATACGGACTGAAGCTTGAATTCATTTAGCTGAGCTGGGGTCCTGATCGCTATGGAATCATGGAAAACAGAGTTGCCAATGACGGTTTTCATGAGATCAGAAGAACTCTCACGACCTGCTAGTTTAGAGCTTTGCGACTTCTCGTGACAAATGTAATGTCTCTTCTACTGTTAATCGGCGGCATTGTGGTTGACATTCAATGACAACACTGCAGACTTAGTAACTGGTGTATTAAGGGAGAAATATACCTTTGTTACGCACCAAACTATTACACTGTTTGCAATATAGGCACACCAGGCAGTGTTTACGTGACGATGGCCCTGGGATTATGCTGAAGCCTAGCCTAACTAGATCGTGGTATTGTGAGTGCTGGAAGGGTGGCTGCGACTACAAAAACCCTACTCTGTCCGACAAAGCCAATAAAACAACTCTGGTGTCTAAAACTTTGTTAATATTCCGTACACACTGTCACAGTCATGTAATCCGGTGCCAATTTCAGGAAAGTGAAAGGTAAGGTAGTCATATTGGCCTTTCATGTCGACACGTTACCTGATCGGTATATCTTAGGAAATGCGCTAATCTGATGGATTCTACATAAATACTCGTATATAGGTATCGCGGCTCCATCAAGGCAATAGATACTATATTCGTATACATATAGTCAGAGATTAGTTTTGAAAATTCAAACTTAGATGAGTCTAAGGCTCTTCTTTGCTTTTGGACTACATTAATGCAACATCAGATCATTTTATCACAACGTTCTTCATGAAATCCTTAATAGTCATCTGCTGTTATTCTGTAAACCTTAGGGCTCACAAGCTTCTTCCTCCGATTGTATGTACCTGACATGGTCAACATTTATTCATGTTACAATGACTCACTCCCACCCACTATTCCTACGGCTCATTAACTCTGATAGTTATCCGTATAATCGATTCCCTTGCATTCGTATCGCAAAAATTGAAGAAGATATCTCATTGTGAAATGTTGTACTCATATCTGCAACTTCAACATCAATAATTCTCCAGGTACACCATTACGAACATGGTGTGTCCTCCCCTTCTGTCCGATGTGCCATGTCATATCTGAAACCCCCAAACTGACATTAAACTTAAAAATGTCGTGCGACTATAAGGTTTGACTTACCACCAGTCTCACCACAAAATTGGTTGGGGGGAGTGAAAAGGTAGGTATATGGAGAAGATCTGTAGAAATCTCCCCCTTAACAAATGTGAGTCATGTTTCATGTCCGATTGTAATATTGGACGCCAAAAACGTGATCAACTTGTGTCCCATTTCGCTAGTTTGCTGTTTGTTTATGTGCACATGACTTGAGATGAGGGCACCACGGACGGATAGGGGCCACCTTCAAATCGTTTCCCACTATGTGATACTATGAAGTGGCTTGAACTACAGACACAACCCAACCATTCACAAGTCAATTTGAGTAAACAAAAGTTTCTAAAGTCGGACCTATGGCCAAGTCGAGTCGAATCGAGTCGAGTTGAGTTGAATCTTGGCTTAGGCATGCATGAAGGCCTTCAAATGAAGACCCATCGCATTGATTTTTCTATTCACATGGAAGTCGATACGAACACGAAGAACTATCGCAAGTTTTGCCTCTAAATTGGTTTGGGCTATCTAGAGTTGAAGTTAGAGTTAGATATGACTTCCCCTCTTCCGAATGGATACCAAATGCGCGATCTAATTCAAGCAATTGATGATGAAAGTCGAGAGTGTTTCTTTGGTTTCGTGCACGACTTTTGCAAGACTGTTGACTTATTTTTCGTTTGCTTTACTCGATTTCGATGCTTCAGTTGTTCACAAATCCTTAACTTTACGAAGAACAAACAAAGTACAAACAGACAGTCGGACAAGGGGGAGAGTCAAATGGCAAAACCATCTAATGACGTCTTTATAATTCGTGTATCGAGTTGTCGGATATCATACGAGTATGTGCGCTCGACCACTCTGGAACGATTACATGGGAAAGTTTTTCTCGGTGGAACTTTGGTATAAATAAAAAAATGATGAAGGGGGGAGGGAACGGATATTTGTAGTTTTGTTAGAGACTCTCGCTCGATAGAGTCAACATCGATGAGTCGTGTTAAACATACAGAGGGCACAGCAGTCTCGAGGTCATTTGCATAGAGATGGCAGAGATTTTTAGTTTGTCTTTCTTCTTCAGCATTTAGCTGAAGCTACTACTACTTCGTAGTTGTTTTCGGGAGGAGATACTTGTCAAAAACGATGGACACAAAAGAGATGAGTACCAAGAAGGGAGGCAATTTCGTGAAAGACGATATTGTTAGGTGCTGTGAAAATATATTTGACCCAGTGTCTTAAGGTGTGGGAGAGAGAATCCGAAGTCGGCTTTTACTTATCTGATTGACCGCATGGCTGCATGTGACCTCAACTTGTTAGATTTGCGTTCGATTTTGTAGACTGAATCTAAGGAAAGTGCTTCATTAGAGTTTAAAGTTGTTTCAGTCAATGTGGATGCATGCCATTTGGGTCAGAGTTTGATTTCAATTTTTCGAATTAAATTGATACATTTGGGTCGAGAGTTGAAGTTGCCATTGGAAAAGAGCTCATTCGAATGGGGTGATTGTTTCAAAACTTCGCACAGATAGGGCCATAAGGGCCATAGGCGATTGCACTTTAAAAGATCTGAGATTTTAAACAAAAATTTGACAACACATGTAGGATGTATCTACGAGTGCATATGTTTATATGTTGGTGACTACTAAGTGCGGACTTTTTACAGAAGCCAATACCTTGTCTATCTAGTAGTGGTACAGTACTCTTAAGCAGCAGTACTTTGATGGGAGACTGCTTGGGAACTCGGGACCAATCGTGACTGTTATTGTTAGTCGACACACGTGGAGTACAAAAGACCAGTTGCGTCTTTGAGTGCTACCGTTCCGGAAAAGCTTTTGAAAACGAGTGTTCTTACTATAGAGCCATATCCGGCACCTTTACAAGTACTAACTCTATTTTAGTCGTCTTATCGATTTCTCGTAGGCTTTAGATATTTAAAAAGCCTATAAAAAAGCTATCCACATCATCAAGGCCTTTATTAGATGTGCCTTCAGTAAATAAGTTGTCTTGATGATGTTTTAGGTTGCGGACCGTAACAAGATAAAAAAAGCTTAGACCATCGAATGAGAGGAGGGTATTTTTCCTAATTGAGGTTGGAATCGTAAGCCCATAAGGCTTACTTAAATCACGAAAGTGCAGTGGAGGAATAAAACGAGCATAAATCGGGCGAGGCAATGTGTTGTTCTGCAAAACACCGATTAAAACTGAAATTTATTGCACTTTTTATCTGCAGAAACATATTATTTTCGGTATACCTCAGGGCTACGACTTTGGGTCACTACTTTTACAAAAATTCTCATATAATTGCCGCTAAAAACTTAAGTGTTGGAGTTGTGCAGTGTGATTGACTTAATATTCCTTAGCACAAGCGCGTACAGAACCATGTCTGTGCTTTCATATGAGAATCATGCAGTAGAGCTCTATGTAACATGAAATTCTAGAGTGGGGTACAGGCGTAATCGAAGGTCTTATGTGGTACTGTAGAATCAAAAAATAACACAGGTCCTTAAGTATAGCTCCCGGCAATATGCTGTGAATGTGTAATAGAGATCGTATCCTTTGGTATGGATGTAGCTTAGGCAGAACAGGCCTTTATTTTCTAAGTGAACCTTGCCTTGAAGCTGTAGGGAGATCTGTTCTTAAACCTTTTTTGTGATGTCAATGTCAAAACTTTAGTTAAGTTTTACATTTTTATCATGGAACAGTTCACGAACGAGCAAAGCTTGAGAATTATTAATAACTGCTAATGGAACTCTGAGTTGGTGGTGGAAACTTTAAGGGCGCTAATTCCGATTTTCGGTCATAATAGTCTTCTCAACGGATAGACTGTGCGTACTATAGTAGATAAATTCTAGTCAACATATGCACTATTTGTCCCTGTGCCAGTGAGATAGTGCACCGCTCGATGTACCGAGAATATCACTGTGTGTGTCAAATCAGTCGATTCCACGATGCTCACAGAAATCGGGATCTCTCAGTCCACATTGTGGAAATGTGTGGCATGACATTGATTCTTACAAGATCAAATTAACTGACCCCTCTTGATAGTTTGAAGCGCTGAAACTTCTCCAATTGAGCTCTGCAAAAGCTGGATGAGAATTTCATGGTAAAATCAGCTTCAACGAGAAAGCACATTTTTGGCTTAACGGCCTTGTGTCAATAAGCAAAATATGCGTTATTGGACAGCAAGAAACCCATGTGTGCTTCAAGAGACTCCATTACATCTAGAAAGAGTGTGGATTTCTCGCTGAAGGTGTGAGTGGACCGTATATTTCGTCATGCATGCCGTCGTGGTGCCAGCTGGTCACACAATTCACCTATTGAAGTAAAAGTTTGGCAATCATGTCTGGTCGAATGGCCACCTTGCTCATGCGACTTAACGCCGATGGATTTCTTTTTATTGGGCTACGTTAAGTCATTGGCGGCGATGGCGCGATGGTTAGCTTATTGGACTATTACGCAGAGGGTCCGTGCTTCGATTCCCGGCTGGGGACCAACAATTTTCAAATCGCCATCACCCTTTCGGCGGACAATGTCAAACTCCCGAAAGTAAAATTGCCTACGAAAAAGCTTCTAAAGAGTGCCGTTCGGACTCGGCGATAAACCGTAGGCCCCGCTCAGATGTTACAAAAATGACAACATGAGCAACACAAATGAGTGTCAAGAAGCTAGGCCATGGCCCATACCGGGCTGCCAGCGCCACAGTGTTTTTTTTTACGTTAGGTCGTTGCTTTGTGTAATATCGAACGCAAAATTTTCAACATTCCGGCCGATATATGCGGAAAAGTGTTGGAAAATTGACTTCAAAGAGATCGTGTAGGATCTAAAGCCACAAGACCATGATTTGTGATGGGATATTGCGAAGTGGGCCCTCAAGTAGCTTGAATTCGACTCTTATTTTTGTGCTTGGAATGATGCTATGTGTCATACTGTCCATCAAGCCATTGTCTTAATTAGGACTTGATGTAACAACAGTATATTCCGAAATGGACAATAGATTTGGGTACTGAGATCATGTGAATTGACGTCGCTCGAAAACTTGTAGTGAAACTAGGTATAGTCCGTCCTGCAAACTTTTCAGCACTCGGAAGCCTATATTTGGTATGTTTGTTGCAGAAGTCATGTTTAAAACGTAATGTCATGCAAAATTTGTTTTCCCTTCTGCATCCAACCTTAGACAAGACCGGCCCGAACTAGGTTCACGAATCGTATATCCCTAAGTCTTCTGTGTTAGTCTAAGTCAAGCAAACCATAAAAATGATGAAAAATAGGCTTTAACACTTCACATAGACTGGCTTCTAAAACGTTTCTAAACAAGAGGTCAAAGGTCTATAAGGCATCATATACGATTCCTTATTTTTCAGGCACAAAACACTCTTTGTACCTAAAATTGGGAATAAAAACTATTTCTGCTGGTTGCCACTGTCAGGTCAGAGGTACCCCTTCAAACCCCCGACAAAACTAAAGCCTCTGTCCAAAGTAAACGAACGACAGTCAATTATACTTCAATTAAATAAATCAAATGTTCGAAAGTGTTCGAATCGTGTTCATTTCTCCGATTTGCTAGTTCCAATCAACAAAAAGTTGTTCGCCGATATCCTTAAGGCCCATTGAAAGATCTACGATAAACCAAGCATTAAAACGATGTTCACAACTCAACGCTTAAATAATAAGATGATTTTCTTTCTTTGTTTTCTTAGCAAAAGTGTCGTCTATAAGTCGCAGAACAAAAAAAAGGAATACGGACTTGCATCCAATTCAATTCTATTTCAAACAAAAAATCCCACCAACCAATTCGAATGGCGAAAAAAAAAGATTGCACAGATAAATCGCTTTTTTGCCGTACCTAACAAACCTTAGCCGTCACGAATTTAGCGTAAGGTACACATCATTAACATACCACAGGACAAACGGACAAACAGACAAACGGCCAAAGAGACAGACAGGATATCCTCCTTATTTCGTAGTTTAACTCATTTCTACGAACTCCTAATGGCCACACCGACCGAGCTGAATCCAGAATCCAGAAGAGATTACATTCTTTGCTTACATAGATTTCAAACAGACGCACATGTTGTCGTCCTTAAATCTGTCTTTTTTCATTTTTTGTCTTTTGTAGGTCTTTAACTTTGGGCCATGTTTCATCTTGGACCCTTACTATTCATTGCTGTATGTGTGTGTGTGTATTTAATAGGAATGGAAGTTGGAGACTTATTGTTTACATCGACCTTGTTAGTGTGGTTTACGGATTGGAGTTAGTTTTTGTTGTTTTTCTCCATAAGACTACGACCAAATCGGTTGAAGATAAAGTTTGAAAAGAAGAAGAACAAAACGAAGTAAAACCATCTAGAACATTATGGGAACTGCATCATCTTCATGCAGATATTTACCCGCGAAGTCTCACGAAAGTGAAGAATAGTCGCCAAGCCAACCAACCAACCAACCAACCATCCAACCAACGTCCAAATGGCCAAATGGCCAAACGACTTATAAAAGACGACTAGAGAGCGACCATCGATAGTAGATACGGATACAACACCGTCACCATACCCCCGAATCGTGATTGAATTTATTTCTTTCTGCCAACATAGTTGTAATGAAACATTTTTGCTGGTTTCCTGTTACTACGTCTCTGTTGAAGATGCTCCCCCACCCTCTTTGAATTGATTTATCTTTTAGATATTTTCTCAGAGTTCCAGAGCTACTTGTTAGTGTTGAGATTGTAGATTCGAATTGAAATGACTTTAATGGTCACAAAATTATGAAGCACTCGATAATGACTCTCTGGTCATGGGTTCGCATTTCGTCTGAGGGTAGATATAAAATTCCGACAGACGACACAATGAATGGATAAACGCGCAGACGATTTCACAACGTTACCTTGAGGTTATCTACTATTCACTGTGGACTATGTCGTGCAGTTAAATACTTTCGATGGACGGACAAAATGATTATCCATTGATTCATGGTCGAAATGTTGTATTGGGATAGGTAATTGTTTTTAAAGAAAAAAAATCATTTTAGTCAGATCACTCATATCCGCAGATGTGGGGTCGGCTGAATCTGACAACATGAATGTTTAAACCCATTCCTACCCAATAATATGTAATGACGTGGCTAATAGCCGATTTAAAAGGAGTTGAACGGCCATTTAATGTCGAAGCACTACCCTTAATTCATCTAAGGCCTGAACTTCAAGTCAGTAGCAAACGTTCTGAGAGCAGAGTTAGAAGTATGTAGACGTTACGGCCCTCCAGCAAAATTCGATTGAAAGTAATTGAAGCAGGACAGATAGCACGTCCTACGCTTTCAGGATTTTAGTTCTACGATTATGCTTTTACCGTCTGAGGCAACTGATTCGAAATATCTGAGGACCGCTTGTTTAAACCCACTTGGTCACATCTTTCTCTTTTGCCATGAATTTTGTTTCAATATCAAACGATATCAGGTGACTGCAACTACGATAAGCCGACACTATTTCCCAACTACACCATTGAAAGATAGGAATCAGGGCCTTCATATCGTTTTTGACAGAACTAACCTAAAGTAGAATTTATAACTCGTGCTCCACGTTCACTTCTTGGTCTGCGAAAGACTTGGATAGAATCGAGCCAACCAAAATTCCTCTATTCACTTTGAAGATGGAATCCCTCAGGGCAGCGACTCGTGTCCCCAACTTTTTATTTAATCTTCATGGAGTTAATGATAATAATTAGAATCAAGACGCACGTTATATCTCCAGCGAATGTGTTTTTCCTTCAGCAAGGTGCCGTAATGGAAACGTTTGGAACTAGAACTATTAGGAGAGAAATGTACAGGCGCAATTGATGTATTCCATAATGTTTCGGGTGCAACAAAATTGGGTAATAGGTCTAATTAACCGTCCTGCCTACTTTTCTGATGAATCGAATAGTGTTAAGGCAAAAAATTGAATGTTTCAGAAAAGTCTAATTATGTACAAGGAAACCGCAGAGCACAAAAATGTGGCTTCTTTCTGACTCAGAGTGACAACGACAACAGTCAGAATGAAGCATATTTCAATTACTGTGCCAATCAAGAAGAGAAAACTTTCAATCGAAATCTAATCTCCACTTAAAGTCAAGTTGGCTTCAATATATAAGGCTTTCATCCACCCAAAATTGGAGTACAATGCTCACATCTTGTTAGGTGCTCCCAAAACTTCTTTGCGCCTATTAGATGGGATTCAAAACCATTGCGATAAAACTAATATGTGAAGCTAATATCACATAGTCAATTGACACTCTCGACCACCGACGTAATGTCTCCTATCTCACCCTGTTCTATCGCTATTTTCATCACCAGTGCTCCTCAGAAATTACGAGTAGCATTCCGTCCCTTCAAACCTCCAACCGTAACGCCTGTCTCGCTATGAATGCACATCAGTACACCCTCAAGCCCACTTTAGGACGTACCCTGAAATATCGTGATTCTTTTCTAAGCCGAGCGAGTTGTTCGAGAATGGAATGCCCTGCCGAGCTCTTCATTTCCTAGTCATTATATACATCGGTACTTCTCTTTCTTTCCTCCCTAACTTTCCATCGCCCGCGCTGTGTGCAATCATTTTAAAGGTACTAACAACCCTTTGAGCGCGCGCTTTGCCAAGATTGCTATTGAAGCTCTTAGAACTGCAATTTGTGGGATGTTGTGACTTGGAACGAAAACGACTTAAGAGCTGAGTTGTCTTCATATTCTTCGACTCGGTACAACTCTTATCTTATAAGAAAAACTAGAACCGACAAAGGGAAGATCTTCTTTCATCAGGTCTAGATATGACTCACGTCTGGGCGAATATATGGAACCTCCCCGAAGCTCCCAGAACTTGTTTATGATTCTCATTATATTAATATTCAATACTCCACGGTTGTCACTTCTTTTACTTGTACATTTTAAGAAAATGGGACTGATGATATGCTTTGAATCTTATGAACGGAACAATCACTCTCAGTTGCTATAGAGCTATAACAAGGGTCAGATAAGTCCACCTTATTCGATTAATTTCTCGAAATCCTTCGATAGTGTAGATGATAGCTTAAAAACTAGTTTGGTTTGAGTTATAGGGAGGTAAAATTTATTGGCAGATATATATCAAGTAGATTCCAGAAAGTCACGTCTGGCGACAAACGATCATCACTGCAGGCTTTAGTTCAAAGAGTTCCACAAGGTTCCATTCTTGGTCCAGTATTGTTCTGCATGTTTGTCAATGATGTTCTATCGTCTGCGTTCACACTTTTGTGTATCTTTATCCAGATGACGCACATCTATAACTAGACATACCTTTCAAAAACCTTGATAAACTGGCCCTTCTAGTTAATGAGGATCTTACCCAAATCTAGGCTTGGTCCATCGCTAATAGATTTCTTATAAACTCAAAAAAATCCCAAGCGATACAAATTTCAAAGACAAACTTCGATCTTAATATCTTGCAAGACATATGCATCGGTTGAACACTGCACTTGTCTTGATTTTATTATTGATCGTGATCTTTTCAGGCTGTAGTCCTACGAAGGCAGTTATTTGTCGGATCTACGGGTGTTTACGTAAACTACGGCTTACTTCGTACTGCACTTCTATGGAAACAAGACGTAAGTTGGCACTTACATATGGTGAGGTATATGTAAGTATGGCTCAACATTGTTACCAATCCTTGAATTCCTCACATTTATTTTCATATACATTGCCATACTATGAAACTTACTGCCATTATGCATCAAACTAACCTTTAACCGTGCAAACTCTGAGGTGCTTTCCTTTCTCACTTTTCTTCCTTAACGACCCAACCTTAGCCTCAGCCCCACTTCTGTTTCTGTATGCTAGTTTTTAAGCTATTAATATTAAATAATCTACGAGTAGTTTACAGAATTGTATATAAGTACTAGAAAAGATAATAATCTTATTGTGCTATACATATCACATATAATCAATAAATGAAGTGAATGCATGAAGGCCAAAGCCAAAAGATACGTTTAGCTATTCGGATGCACAGAGAATGCACATACAGTGTTCGCTTAAAAAACTGCTCTTCGAGAAATCCATATTCATCTCCATTTCATTTTGTTATTCGATAAGAATATCTTGTTTCGTGTCAACGCCGATTTTGTTCTTTATATGCATGAATGTTGAATTGTAAGCATATCAATGCTTAACTCAGCCTTCAACTCATCTTCCGAATTGTATATGAGAGTTCTCGAATCGACGACCCGTGTAACTAGTAAAACAGCACGCCACACTTACTTAGTCAACTCAATTTGACCCCATGGAACTTCTAAATTTCTGACTACCACCATTCAACTCATCTTTCTTAGCCAAAAGTGTATGCAAATTCTATTTAAAAAATTAGAAAGCCGACAGGTTACAGCTAGAGGTAACAGGTAACAGCTTACCAGTCACAATACAAAGACTTAACACATAAACTTAAGATGAATCTCTTCTAAGCAAACGAGACCAACAACAGCTTAAATATCTACGATGCCAGCGAAAACCTAACAGGAATGACACAAACTGGAAACTCTTTTCCAGCATGTCTTGATACTCGTATTTTTCCAATAAAACACCATGATTGCGATGCTTAAACCGACAGCACACGCCAGTAAGTAAATACGAGTACGAATACGAGTACGAGTACGAGTACTTATCATCGTTCTAGAGTAGCCGTAGATAGTCGTACTTAGAACGTTTAAATACGGAACGAGTACGCGCTGAAAACTTAAGTGGAACATACTACTCGTTTTGGTGACTACCTAAACGACACAAGAAACCTCCGTTGGGAAATCCAGCCGAAAGCCATCATCTCTACTCCTTGTAGAAAGTGGGAAAAAGGGGACACCATTGCGCATATCATCTTCTCGGAAACTTTGTCGGAAAGTGCCAACAACAACAAAAAAAAAAAAACACAACAAAACTAGTCCTACCTCGCATCCTAGTTAGCGAATATTCAAATATACATGCGAATACGAGTATCTGGGCGACCATCGAATTGCTTAGCAACTGGAATTTCAAGATCTTCGCCAGCTCATCAAGTTTGTTTATAACTTTTCCAAACTAGACTTCATCTCGTGCCTTGAACGCAGATTTTCATACAAACACATGTGAAACAAGGATGGTGTTGTGTGTGCCACTGGAGCTCATTTGGATTTCCATCATAGATACACAGATTTGGACGTGATCCCTGGTGGTCTTGACTTTGGTTTTAAATTCTCTCTTGGTTTTCACTGACACTGAGTTTGGGTATGGCCTTTGCAGTGCTCCTACGTGATTTTAATGATGCGCCCTATTGAGCTGCGAAATTGCATTTGGTTAAATTGTTTACAATTTACAATAACAACAAAGAAGATATCTGTCTGGATAGTGGATTCCATTGGGTGGCTGATTAATTGGTCAGCAATTAATTATGCAGTTGGGGTTGGTTTAAGCGTTTCCTTTCTTTCGATTTCTTATCATTTATGCTGGAGTTTTTCCTATTCATTGAGATTGTTAATTGGTAATGGAATTGTTGAAGTGTGGACTAGGATACGGATGTGTCTAGGTAAACTAATTGAAAATTCTCACTGCGTGAAGGATATATTTTTATTTTAATTAAAAACTAGTTTTGGGTTTGCTTTTGATTGGATTCGTTAGTGGGATAATGTATTCCAGTTGGGTATCCTTTTTTTCTTCCACCAGATTGGGTTGGCATTGGTTAATGGGGAAAATTGATTTCCTCGGGGATGATGCACGGGATTATAATGGATTTCTGCTCTCCCGAGGGGTGAATACATTTATAACTGTTACCACCGATGGCCAACGGTGGAGTATTGTTAATTGGCTTGTGCCAAGATGAGAAATGAAGTTGAATTCCAAGAAACTACAGTTGATAAACACATGCAGCTTTTTCGAATCTCACTAGTTTAGTTGGAGCTAAAAATGGGGCAAATACCTGTTTTGCCTACCTTGAGTTGGGCAAAAGAAATCTCTAGAGAATCCCTCTACTTCATTGCCATCCTTCAGTTGAATTATAGATGAGGAATGTGATAAAAAATTACTTAACTGTTAGTTAGTTTCTATACCACTAGGCTCTCATAACTTTTAGATTCTTCGATATCTTATTGGACAGATTGCTAAAATATGCCCTGTAGCCAAGAGTCATGCTTTATATAGTAGGTGTACTGGTACCCGTAAAGACTAAACGAGATTCTTAGGCATATACTACGGCGGCACTTCAAACCTTTCTACATCTTTTACCACTCAGTATTCTCAGCAAATAGAAAGCTTCGATAAAGATTTGCTGCCACCTGGGCCAGAATGCGTACGGTTTAGATTATCACTTGCTTTGCTCCTTAAAAATGGAACTGATTCTGTTGCCGCGATGACCATTCTCATATGCCTAGAGCAATAGCCCGCAAGTTCCTCCAATCCATCTGTATTGAGTTCTTAGTGAAGTACTCAAAATTGGCAGATTTCGTACATCCATAGTCGTTTGTTGAATTTTCTGCCAAGGATACTGGAATTCAGAGTCTTTTTTCTAAGCCGTGGAATGACTTTAATTGGAACATTTACTATATAAACATAAAAAAGATTCAGGTTTGCTAATATAAGTTCTATCGTAACCCAGGCATTGAGTGACAGGAAACAGTTACTCATTTAAGCAAAGCTGATAAATACTTAAAACCACAAGAGTCACCACAACCCACCATAACAGGGCCAGTAAGAAATTTCTTTGTTATGAACCCGTTCTTACCTCCCTTTTTGATATATTCAAAATAGTACGCTTGCCGCCTTATACTTCTGCTCTTGAGCATTACTCGAAAGATCAATGTTTCAACTATTACATTTTGTTTCCCGGATTGGCATTTACCTGTTGTGAGAGTGTCCATATATATGAAACTCTTCGGGTTCAATGCCTATCTCATACACCAAAAAATAGAAAAAATAATTCTTGACATCATCACTCCAAGACTTAAAGTCTCATTTTCTCGGCAATTAAAGAAGTTTACACCTTTTCTAGTGCATGAAAATGACAAGATAAACAAAGCAATAATTGGAGAGTCTGCATTGACTGGAACCACAATCTCTCCTTTCCCACCCTTTAGTCACAGGGTCATTGCCAGCTTCAGCAGATAGCAAGATCGATCTCTTTATATCGTCTTCTCGCGTATAACATCTAATGCTTTTCCAAACTGAATGCCAACAATTGTTGTGCCCCCTAGTCATGGTGGCGAATTTTTAAGAGGCAGTCTAGAGTCAGTGCGAAAGCCGCCAAGCGCTTGGCTTTTCTACATCGCTGCCATCACCCTCCAACTAGATAATTTCCAACTTCTCAGAGGTTTTTCAAAGTGAAGATAAAGTTGTTCGCAAGGGTTACTTTATTTCATCTTGAATATTCAACCAACCTTGGTGGAAAGAAGATTCAGTTCCCGAATACCATATCCCTACCAATAATTCCGACTTCAACATTTCATTATAAAATAGCCGAAGCTAATTTTTCCTCAGGTCAGAGTTAAGCACTTGGTCTGTTTGCAATTAAATTCTACCTCAAAAATTCCAATAACTGTCCAAAACTCATTCCTTCATAGTAGACATCACATGGAGCACTCATAAGTTTTCCCAACCAAAGTCAAGCCCATAAAATATCACCTCAAGGTGCTTGCCACTCCCCATGCCGAACTCTTTAAAAATTCATTTCATTTTCTACCCAAGTAACCACAGAAAATTACAATCTTTTCGTTTACACACTTATTCGTAGTGCATAAACACATGCTTCTACAAAAGATACATTCACCGACTGCTTATTAAATAAACAATTATGACTGCATCACTACAAAGATTCAACAAAGGGAACAGGTAATAAGAGTCAGCCAATAAATTACCCTAAAACGGACGCCCCTAGTAGGTAGTTAACCTCATCTTCTATTAACTCTCTGTGAGTCTAACCGTCCGGAGGGTAAAATGCAAATAATCGTGAATACCTTTGATGAGTCAGGCAAGAGTCATTTTCAGTTGATGGTTATAATGATGACGACAATAGGCTACGGCCAACTACAATGATGGGGATACAAGTATGAGTACTCGTATTTTGTCTTTATCTAGGTTTCTGTTTTGTATCTTATTTCTGTGGTGTTTCCACCTAAAAAAAACAAAACTTCATTGCCTACATTCAAAAGCCATTACAAAATTATCTGTAATAATGATTGTGGGAACCATACCACCGGCCAATAGACTCTTCAACGACAAGTTCGTCTTGGGCTTTGTGTCTGTCCCAAAGTAGGTATCTTTACCTCAAATTGTAGGCCCAAAGTTGAATCTTGTTGGCGGGGTTTTTGGTTTTTTTTCTTTTTCAAAATATTTGCACAAATTGAAATCTAATTTGTTGCTGTGTAGAAGTAGCGAAAGATATCCGAAGCAGCAACTAACTACCGACACGGATACCAATGCTGACACTGATAGAACGGCTAAACAAGAAAACATCAAAAGAATAGGAGTCAGAGTATCTGTATGTAACTAGGATAATAACATCACGAAGATACGATTAGAATACAACACGTCTGTGCGCATCCAACAGATACACATGCGATAGGCTACCCAGTCTTATCCGTCCAAAAGCCGAAGAATATCGGACAGAAGGAGGGGAATAGAAAACATTTCAGAATTCTCGCGTCAGTAATTTGATTTTGAATTTCAACTGTTAGAAGTTTTACCTAAAAGAGGATCCCACAGTTACGAGTACAGTAGTACTCGTATCTAAACATCTACTGGTGTCTTTGAGGAAGAAAAAAGTCTTCTATTATCATATGGGAATAATCCAAGTTTGAATGTGCATTTCTTCTGGGACGTCATCTTTGCCGAATGAAGCGTGTTGAACGTTCAAATATTTGACCATAAATGGTAGATTGCATGGATTATATGAATACCACAATCTTAAGCGTCGAATGTGTCGCCTTCTGGCAAATGCGAATTTGTATTCATTTTTGACTGAGCTCGCATTTAGATTCAATGTTTAGTTTTCCTCTTTCTGTTTTTTTTTTTTTTTTGCCATAATCGGTGTGACCTAGTAAAAGTTCTGCCACTGTTAGTGTTTCGGATGAGAATCAAAAGACAGGTGGCAACAGTTGGAGGGTATGAATTCGTTTTGGTATATATGCAAATTGTTTGCTAGTCAATGGCTATTGCTAAATCGTGCTCTTAATTGGTTTAAATCCAGTCTAACAGTTGTTCGGTGTTTTCCTCTTTGAATTCTTGTTTTTTTTTTTCCTCCACCCGGAAAGCGTGCGAATGGAAAATGTATTTGACTTTGTAATAGGGAGCATTGTTGTTAAGAATTGTTAAGAAAAGTTATTGAAGAAATGAATAGAAAAGTGGGTGGGGAATGTGAAATTCATAAGAAAGTGGGAAGATGAGGTTTTTTTTTTGATTATAAGTTGTTTTAATGGAACGTGGTAGTTTGTGGCTCTAGTTTGTTGCAAATTTCATGAGCAGGCAAGGAGACCTCTATGTAGATCAAGTCCAATTATGATAGTTCACTTCAATTTTCACATGTTTACAGAATAATTGCAGAATTAACACCAAACTCTCGCCTTTTGTATTTTTAGTTCGCACCCCAACTCTTTTGTTTTGAAGGGAGCAAAGATTAATTTTGTTTCTTTTGAGAGGTGGTGTCCATTCAACGGCTTTTGAAAATGTCTATATATATTCTGTAGAAAACATGGCATACGTGAAAGCTTGTAAAATTAAACTATTTCCTTGTGGTCAAAACCCCCAAGACAAAGGGGATATAGCAGAGCATTTTTAAAACTGAAGAAATCGTGTAAGGTTTAAGATACCTTTGCTAATTATATAACAATCCCACAGCGGGTGGTGAAGCGATTAAATTTTATTCGACCCTTCCCATGTGGTAGTCGTTATCGAAGATCCCAAGACATTTCGCTACAATACCAATAGTCTGAGGCCTAAGATTGTCGGCAGTTGTCTCTACGACTTAACTTGGATTCTAGAATTACTCTATGGCAGGAGCAGACCTTGAAGGAGTCGACATAGTCTTCCCCATTGTTTTCGGTTTGCAACCAAAGCTATTTGATAACCTTTCGTGCGTTATCTCTAGATTACAAATGTCGGATTGCAACCAATACTGTCTGTAGAGAAGTGGCACGAAATTGTTAAGGCTCGTTATCACAAACGATAATTTGCTGTTCCAAGTCTTTGTTCTGGCGGTTCTACGATGAAACCAACTGTTTTTCTCTTGACATAACAGGAGTCCTTAAACTACCATAAGAGCTCAAGCCCAGATATCACGGAGATCGTAGAACATCCACGTATCGGGATTGTTTGCAGGCGATCTTCGTCTTACTTCCGCCCCAATGGCTATACTTACTCGTATCTGTATGTATTGTACAATATGTAAATTTGGAAGAATTCCGATTAACGATTAAAGTAAAGCACTTTTGAATGTAACTGGAGGATTGCTTAACATAACATTTCATAACCTACAGTGTCCATTTACATTTTCATTTAGATCCGCCATGAATACCTTCTATATAAGTGGCTCTTGTAAGGGTACTATCTTTGTCAGAGGAAACATTATCCTTCCCCTTAAAACGGAGTCATCCACTCCATTGTTGGAGTTCTAAACAAAATCCACTCACCTTGAGTTGTGTGGGCTGGTTTTTGCCAGCGGTGTTACACTCATATGCCAGAATGTGATTGATGTTACGCTTGCCTTCAATCACGCTTCTTTTAAGAGAGCTACACACCCTTTCATCTTCAAATACCTGTCTGAGAATTTTACAGCTCACAAACATAAGTTGCTCACTTGGATGATTACATTTTAGCGGATCCATTTTTCTCTAAACCAGCGGAAAAGATAGACTTTCTATAAGGTTTAGAGTGCTTCCAAAACTTATTTAGGACCCCAGTCTTTCGAGAAAACCGAAGACTAAGAAGGGTCTATATCCGTTTCTTGCAATTGTTTCTATGAACACTAGTTCGACCAAGTTCTACCGGCGAAATTAGGTAAACGATCGTGATCCATAAGTTGATACTGTATCTTGAAGAAGATATTTATCGCCTCAAGATCCCTACCCTTGGAATAACAACAACAAAATAAAAAATAAGAGTAGCTTAGGATGCCGCATCGAAAATTGACGAACTTCTTGAACACGTACAAGAACTTACAGCTTTGTTCTTACTACCCACGAAGGAACGAACTATGTTCCGTTTAAAGTCTTCTGTCATTGAGGGGCTGTTTCTAAAAGATGAAGTTTCTAAATGATCTACTGGAAAATTTCTCATAGCGAACTGATGGCTATCAGCAAAATACCATTTCCACGTTGGGTTCGATTCACAGGTCATACATTGAAAAACGGAAAAATAATTTTGAACGTCATCAATCTCTGGAATTAAAATTTGCAAGCCATGGTCTCTTAATTTGTCTCTATTTGGAGCCGACCAACATCCCAGACCAATCTACTCTGCAAACAAATATGAAGACAAACCACATAGTCAGTTCAGAGTTTTAGCTTCAAACCACACCGGAAGTTGAGCCCTGAATTTATTTGTTTTCTCTCACCACCAAAGTGCTCTTTTCTAAAAGTAGCTTCTCCTTTCGAATTCCGTCAGGCATGAAGACGTAGAACATTTAGCCCAGTTTAGCTCACCAAGAGTTACTTCAAAGATGAATGTATAACCTTGACTGATTCTTCCGGTTTAACGATCTCTAAGAACTTGAGCTACATTACCATAATGTGCCACAAAAACTACGTGAACCGTGACTAATTAAAAAGAAACTCACTCAGATTTGTATAAGTTTACGTCATCTACGGATAATATTTACCTGCAAAGATACAAAAATAAAGAGAAATATTTATTTAAGGATTTTATTTGTATTTAGTTTTTTTTTTTAAGAAAACAAACACTGTATCTATGACTACTTTCCCTTATTAGCATATATTTCAGTATTCTTCGAAATTCTCTAAACAAATATTTTAAGAACCCAAAACAAAGATACTTCTCCGCAATAAACCTCCTTAACTTAACCATTAATCACTCAACCCCAAAAAAATAAAAGAAGAAATACCATCAGCAAAACTTCTGAGTATAAATCAATTTTTTATTTTTTTTTTTAATTCCTATGATAGCCCGCCTACTTATGACGGCCTTTGCGCCTCCAGTCTCATATGGGTAGAGATCTAAACAAAATTCAATTCTTTAGTTGGAAGGAAACTTTCTCTTTAAAGTTGTAGAATTGCAGACATAACATACTCGTAAGAAGGAATACTCTGAAGATACGACCCCACGAATGGTATAAAGATGTATTTATTTTGATCTGCGTCACCCTTGCCACATAAGTCAATTCTCTAAAGTCGAAACCGTTCCCCTGGATCTGTGGCTATGACTACTATTCATCTTATGTCTAACTATTGGATGAATAGTGGTCACCTATGAAGCGAATACAGATACGAGTATGTATAGATACGAAACAATAAAAATAGCATTTTCCGATTTGATGATTGATACTAAATTCATTCAGCAATTGAAGTAGTTCTCTCTCAGTCCAGACATGGTACCAAAGTAGTCTTTAGCATTGCCATCTGTAACAATGGTCAACTTGGTATGTGTACGTAAGTAGGTTGCGCATTTTATTGTATTGTATCAATGTCGATGAAAGTTGAATGCACATTAGATTAGGTTAGTGAACTAATTCTCCGGATCCAATAGATTCTTTGGAATATCTACAACCGGTCTTAAGTGCTCTTCCTGTCAGGTTTAAATGAAAAAAATAACTCACATTTCGCTTGAACTCACATTTTGTTCTTTAACTCTCACTGAAGTCCAGCTTTTTTAGTTTTGACCATGACACTGCCCCCGTTTATGTAACAAAGGTTTGGTGGAAGACCAGTTGCTGTGTATTCTCATCTTTGACATGCAGAGGTCATTGAATACAATGGAACACCTTAAAGATACATTTTTCATTTCTTTTAGTTTTTCATAAAGTTCTTTAATGGGTTTTCGCCGACGCGACGACGAGTAGCGGGTATGTGCAGTAGCTCCAACGAAGAACAACAACCTCGAGGGCCTACTCGGAAGCTAAGTAACTACACGAGTAATTAAATGATATTTGATTGTAGTTCTGGTTGCTTCCCACCGTGTTCCTGGAGTTATATAAGTTGTTCTGGTTTTCTGTATTTTTTTTTTTTTTTTTCTGTTCATGTCGGTGTATCTCGTTTGTTTTCAGACTTGGACTTTCCATTATGACGAGAATTAGTTTTCATCTTAAGAGGTCTACTTGAATGTAATGCTGGTGACTATGGTATTTTACAATTTTGCTAGTCAAAGGGTCGTATACTTGTAGTCGAGGTCGTAATTGGTGAGATAGTAAAAGATAATTTACCACCTCTTTGGGAAGTTCTTTATGATTCTGTTCGGTGAAGAAAGCCTTATTAAAGTCGTTTCTTTGAAATATTAATGGCAATTTAAATGTCCTATTTCTCACAAGTTGGACGTTTAGTGCAAATGAGAAGCAAAAGTGCCATGTTTATACGATGGAGTATCTGTGGGAAGTACGAATCACATATGTTGACCAAAATAGACTGCCATGTGTCTTCAAATCGGACGATGGCAAGAGAATGAGTACGTTACTGGTATCGTAGATCAACATCTCAGCTTGAACAAACGTAGGAATAGACGGGAATCGTCTTCTCAAACGGTTCTACTTTATAGCAAGCTCTACCAATGTGCTGTCACTTAAATCAGAGATCTGGTGTGACAAAACCATCAAAGTGTCATCGTCCTTTCCAAGTACTCTCTTCTGGCGGATCACACGATTTTCTTCTACTAATGACTAAAACAATGACTACCAACAAAGCCAGTGTCGAAGAACTGTATATATATCAGCAGCTAGCTACCAGAAGATGTCTGTAGATTTGCTGTCAAAGGAATATTCTCATGAAGACAAAGTTCGCCAAAAAATGACGCTCATGCACCACAGAAAAGACACACCACTTGTCCGCCCTTTACTTCCATGAGATCAATACGAGAAATGTTCTAAATAGAACGCTGAGAACGGCCTTGATTATTTAAATATCGAGGAAGGAAAGAAGGCAACTTCTGGTAGCACAGTTGGAGAAGATAGGCCTTCTTTAAACGGACGTCTAGAAGCAAACAATTTTTTTTTCCAGCTTTCTCCAATCGAATCCCAAAAATCTCTGCTGATGACAAATTCTGGTTAAGAAAGATGGCCATGTAATCTGCATGATAAACACAGGATTCAGTGCTCTGTGAATGCTTGAAACTCCTTGTAAGCAGTGTAGTTTCAGTCCTCCATCACTTGATTTTACGGCAGCATGTGGCAGAATTAAAAGAGGCGAACTAAATAAAATAAATCGAACATTCTGCAGGATCATGATAGTCGAAGCTCGCTGTTGCTGCAGTTCGTAATGAAAGCAGCGAGAACATATTAAAATAGAGTTCAGTCTTGCGTCATACTAGTTCTTGAAAAGAGCTACACCTCCAGAATGCCTCAGTATAAATATGCCGAATCCACTTTCGACTTTTACATGAATCGGGATGCCTCCTCTATGCATAGCTTAACAGAAGACATCTCCATTTGGCTTATATTGAACGCATAGTGCATACACCTCATTAGACTCTATTCCCTTTTCCATCTTTGTGGAAGGTATATTAATGCTTCAACTGAAAGCTTTGTATACTTAAAGAAATTCAAATCTGCAAGAAAGATACTTAAGTGTACTGACACTATCGAACCTACTTGAGCTGGCTTCTAAATTTTTGAAATAGAATTGTTGGGGCAAAAAATCCTTCTGGGTATCTTTTTTGGAATACCTTTGCACCTGATCTGTAAGTATTGCGACTAACTTGTCCTTTGTCCCGCTTGCTATTTGTTGGAAGCGATGCGTTCTGTTGATTTGGGACTTGCAGATGTGACTGTCACGGTGATATAAATCCAATGGTCCCCGTTTTCGGAATCGGATTTCACTCATTTTTGTATGTGATGCACTCTCTTGCTTTCAACATTCAAGTCATCTTTTAACTGCTGCCCACTATGTCATCCCAGATATTGTCTAGGCTAACCTTGTCACGGTTACAACCTCCATTCAAAGGCATACTGTAGAAGAGCTGGACGCTTTAGCTTCATGAAAGAAGCAATAATTTATCATTTTAGACGAGAGAAATGCACTCAAAATATCAATCCTACATACCTTCTTTGTCAGCTTTTAGATCTATATTTCGGAAGAGAAGTGGAATTTTTAACTTCCTAGCTCTGTCAATGATTCATCCATCGGCTTTATGCAGCTCAAATGGGTCGTTGAACACAAAATGTGATTCAAAGATCTATGAACGAAGAGAGCATAAATACTGGCTGTCATTCATGCATGTTAATTACCTCCTTTAAGTGTACACAGCAAGGCGTACCACCTTACTATCCTCCACTGTACAGCTTAAACTAAGTATAATCCCGCGAGTGTGTATGACAAATTCTACGCCAACAGAGTTGCAGATAATCGAACTGAACCCGCTACTTTGTCAGTAAAAGTCAACATGTAAAGCACACACTACTCTGCCACTGGACCTAATGGAACACAAGACTGCCTCACCTATTGCACAAAGTCAATACGAACCATCATTAGATGCCACTGGCTTTCGAATATATGTAATTCCAGGAGTATGCAATTGTCACCACTTAAATCACTCAAAAAAAAAAAAAAAAAAAACTCAAACACTCGCACAAGTGACTTTACTCAATCCATTTAACAAGTCAAAGTCCTTGGACATAGCAACGGCCTACCCCAGTGTCAACAATCTTCAGCGCTTTATTGTCAGTCTACACTGACTTCCGTGTATATTGAGTCTCATAGAAGGCACATACCAGGAGACTTGTATGAGTACTTGTAAAAGTCAACGTAAATCGTGTTCCATTGATTTGCACATGGGAATTGCTATTCCATCATCCAGTCAAATAGCGCGCAATTTACTATGTCACAGTGTGAGTATAAGAGTGGGCATAAGTTAAGTCCAGGTAAAAGGCAGATTGTCACATGATGAGTGTAAGTGAGTTTGTTTTGTTTGCATAAAACTGGTAATAAAGGTCCATGACCATGTCATACTCGTACGTGATATATACGAGTACTAAGAATACTTTCTTCAATTCTTCAAGACGCATCTTCACTTTCTTCCTTGTCTATGGTATCTTTCGGATCATGAAGATGATTCATCTATGACACCAGATTGCTGTTGTCTTAAGTTTCACTTGCTGTTGCACTTACAAGTACGAGTACTCGTATGTTGGTATGCATATACACCTAACGGAAGTTGTGTGTTAAAAGTATTAATTACCCCCTGAGTTGGATGTTACCCGTACTTGTAACTTGTAAAATGTCATTGAAAATGGAAAATAATTTTCCACTCAACAAAAAGATACGAGTATATAAATATAAAAAAAATAAAATAAACGGGAAAGCAATGACTGGATGTCTAGATAAGTGAATTGCAGAGAGTAAGGCAATTTGTTATGCAAATTGACTCGATATTACGTAACGTCAACCTTAAGTTGTGTAAGATTGATTTAATCGATTAGTCAACGACTTTTGCGGTTGGAAATGGAGTGATCCTAGGGTAGGCAGGGAAGATTTTCCTGTAAGTTTTGATATGGATTTTCCGAATACGATCATGTGTGAAAGGAAGTGTCTACTTGAAGTGGTACTCGTATCAGCTATCGTAAAACCTCCTCCGGATGGTATCTGTCAAAGTTGTCAGATTGTCGGAAACTAAGAAGCTTCCTGCTGATTTATTGAAGACATCGTTGGGGCAACTGTGTCTTTGAGAATCGTATTGAGGCTGTTACGGAACTATGGCTCATCAACAACTTGTTTATTATGGTATCGAATCTCTATTACTTGAATTGAAACAGTATAGTTGCCCGATTAAATCCGGAGACCAATAGAACATGATTTGATGTATACATGGTTTGGTTTGAAGAGGCGAGAAGTTTCAATTTGCAAAACTAAAAGTGCCACGACTAATACCAAAAAGCAAAGGAAAACCATGATAGATGTTTCCGGTTCCACGTGGAATCCCTTCTCAGCCAAGTGATATGATTTTTCAACAAAATTTACACAAATAGCACAGAGGGCCATAATTACGACTGTTTCCAGCCCAGAGATCCCTTCGGTTATTTCGTCGACTCTGCAAAGTCCGTGCTATCCCCATAGAGCCACACATCTCAAAAGAATGCTTCTGCAGTCATGATTTCAAATTGCGCTTTCTAGAATTTGGTAGAAGTTGTCAGCATTGACTCACAATAGATTTAGAACTTCAGCACAAGGAAGGAGCACATAGGCGTTACTAAGATAGATGTTTAGTCACAGGACCCGCGACCACACGTTTTTCCTTCTAAAGGTTTTTGTGAACAGAGAGGGGTACCAAGGCCGAAAAACTATGCCGTTCCATACCCATCTGAACCGTAGATCAATGACCATCTCCGAAAAGAATACTAGCGTCTCATGTATTGTTTTTCAAATGGCTATATACTATAGTTTATGTTTCGCATCTTTTATCTGGCGAGGAAATAGTTTTGACAGCTGCATTAGGAGCTGCGAAATAGAGTGTGACCACACTGTTATTCTTTAAGTCAATTGTCGTTACAAGATTTCCTAGCCACACCATTTCCACAGCCATTCCACTAAAGTCCATAATCATTGAAAAAACCCACCACAAAAGGCATCCTCTGAAAGGCATTGATTGTAAAGCTAGACAGCTTGACATCTCTCTTGACATGTAAAATAGATTACGTGCCACGAGCTCGGTCCTATTAAATGACACCGCATTTGGAAGGATTAGTTGGAAAGCACTTATCGTAGATACCGCAAAATCGAGAAAATTCAGATGTTCACTACCAATGACTTGGAGGAAACCTATAGTAAACTCTTTGGGCTATACCAAGGCTGGCTTGGGTGCGACTGGGTGAATTTTTGGTACACCAGTGCCGGGTAGACCGAGGCCTGGTTACTCCTCCTACCACCCCCGGAGGGATGGATTTATTTCACTTTCAAATATCTATTGTTTTGCGCCACAAACGTGACTACCACTAACGTTAACTACTTTTCCTGCTTTTTTAGTGTTGATCAAGACTTGAACCTAGAATTTCTTGTGTAGTTGTCGACGAACTTAACCACTTTTCAACCCTGTTATGTTGATTTTGAACTCTAATACTCTATCTAAACGATTTTCTGAATTACAGGTTTTAGTTTTCAGATAACTGGGAAGAAGAAATATTTGTGTCGAAAGCCATGATAACCCTGAAGTCAGTCTGCCTATGAAGTTTGTAGCAATATATGCTAGAATGTTGCATTGTCTAGAGATTCAAAAGAGGAATATCTTTGCGGCCAAATAAGTCATTCGAGCTAAGTGGGTCATCTTCTACATGAGAGGAGTAGAAGACTAAGTCGAGCCTTCAGAAGCAGTACGAATCAAAGGGTCAGAATCGACAAACCCAGCCTACAATACCAAAAATTGTACTTTGACTGTCAGCAACATTTTGAAGTCGAATCAGTATTTCGAAGTGTTAGTTCGAGCATATACCAAGGTCGTTGGCAGAACCATATAAATTCTTACGCCGTGTTCAATCCAAGTGAGATTCAGGTCATATTCGGCTTTCAATAAACTATTAAACGAAGGAAATAATAAGATTGCTGTGGTTGTAGAACACCTACGCCAATTTTGGCTCCTTTTTCACTCTTTGACTGTCACTATAAGCAAGTATGTTAAAGTTTATACTAACCTTACCAAGTCTAAAGCCACACAGATTAGGCATCAGTAGTTAAAGACTGATTTCATTCCTTTCGCATATTATGTACGTTTGCTAGAGAATTCATTGAGACTCTAAGAAGGTTTACTCTCCGGTAATGTGCCTGTAGGAAGCGCAATTGGATGGTAGTGATGCTTTCATACAACAATTATAGTCCATGGGTACGTTAATTACTTTGCCTGTTGTTCGTAGCCAATCTGAAAAATGCATGTAGGTATAACTCCATGAGTACATCGGAGTTGCGTGGTGAACGCCTTGATTGATTCATTTGTTCTATCGCCAAAATTATTTCCATCATCAAGTGTAACCTCAATATCGTCAAAGTGTCTTGACCATCTGTCACCGGGTTTTCCGTGCCTTCGCAGGAAGAGGACCCGGGACTGGCATTATTAACAGATAAGTTCTGTTCAATGAATTTCCCAGTCGAATTCCTATTACCAAACATCTTTGCACTTTGGGGTAACCAGAAACCCGCTTCTTGGTCTAAAACAAATGCCAAAGGCGTCTTCTTTGATTTTCTCATCTCAGAAGCTCATAAAGTTCCGCTGACCTAAAAACAAAATCCCGATCGTTTGCATAAATTCTTAAAGTTTAGACACGAAATTCGGATGAAATCAATTGGCTTTTGATTTCAAAACGAATCTTCATTTCCGGCTTTATCAAGAAGCCCTCTAATTACGGAACATATCTCAGAATCATCTTCCAAAATTTCTGGAAAATTGTTTCTTTTTTGTTTTTCCTTGTCCTAGGCAAAAAAGAAATTTCAACTTAAAGCACCCGAAATGGATGGAGGAAAAGAAGAAATTAAAGTAATTTATGAATAAATGCATATCTACCATTATAATGAGATAAAAATGAAAATCAAACACGAAATCCATTTGAGAGAAATGTATACGGCTTGCATGAATCGTGCCTTTGACCTAGACGACCGAAAAGATGACCAAGAAGAAGAATGGCCCATATCGTCAAAGATCTCTTTTTTCTTTGCCTCAACTTCCTGTTTTTTTTTTTTTTTTTTTTTTTGTTCTGTTCGGCGTGGTCTCAAAGTCACTTTGAGATACTTTTCTTCTTGATCTTGGAAGAAGAAGTAGTCAAAATGATGAAGGTGTGTTGTTCGCTTTTAGTCACAGATAGATTGTCATTAGGATTTGTTAGAGCTTTTGAAATGTTTTTATTTTTTTTTCTCCTTCTTCTTCAAGAAGTTAAGACTAAAAGGGTACACAACAAAGTTAAGCTATTGAAGTGTAGATCAAATCCAGTTGGATTTACATATTCCATTCCAAGTCTGGAGTCTTGTGATTTATTTGTGTTTATCGGACTTGGAAATGGTTTAAGGCAGCAGAGAAGACTCAAAAAAACGAAGAGAAAGAACAGATAAGACAAAACAAATATAGACACCAGTAAATGGATCATAAATTGTTTGGGGTGGTGAAAGTGATGTGAAGTTTGGACTTATATCTGTCTGAGGTATTTACTAACTGGTTGTCTGGATAATTTTTTGTTTCTTTGTTTTGATGAGAAATTAGTTTGCTTTTTATAGGACACTTATGGTATGGAAATATGGTAAACCAGGAAATACTGGTATATACGTGAACGTTCCTTACCATAAGATGCAAAAGACCGTATTTAAGACCTGAAAGTCCATAATGAAATTATTGTACTTTGGGAGAACTTCAGTATGATTCATGAGAACCTTATATACGGTAGCCGCAGTTCTTTTAAATTTACTGCGACTATCCGTCCAATGGTCCAAGTACAAATTTCTTTAAAAAAAAAAAAATCAAATAAACAAAAATCAATTATTTGCCATATGTTACGGCTTTATTAGAAAGAGAAAATATTCCCGTTAGTTTTAAAATTCCATTCATGTGGCTACCTTGGTAACTTCGAAGTAACCACCTTGTCAACTTAACTTTGTAAGACCTTGTTGACTGTTTCTGGCTGTATCTCATGAATGGTTCGGACGATATTGGTTATATCGTTGAATCGGTTTGGATCATTTCTGAATTGTCGGAAATACATCGGTCTTTAAGGCTAGCACACAATGAAACGTCTAGTAGGATCAAATTGCAGATCCGAGGCGGCCAATCGTGGCAATGCGTGTGAAACCAAAGTTCGACCCAGTCAATGTCTTAAATTTCGGTCAACAAAAAATCGGTAATCTTCACTCTGTAGCGTTCACCGTTGATGGAAATGGTGCTTGCTGCAGCATTTTCGAAAAAGGCTTATAATGCCACAACTCCAAGATTCGCACCAAATTGTAACTCTCTTCGTGTGCTTGGCTTCTTGGCAATCACGTGCGAGTTTTCCAATCGCAGAAACATTGATTTTACGGCCAAATTCGATTTCCAATTCGAGCTGCCTTAACGCGCAAACTAAGAATCGACAAGGAAGCGGATGGTCATATGCCCCCAATTTCTGAGTTCAACAGAACTTCGTAAAGGAATAACTCAATCTTTGTGTAATATTCTCATCAGGCTGGCTGAGTTTTTGAGATCGATGGCGAGTCAATCTTCCTGGACTGAGTGATACACTCTTGGCCACATTCTCGTCGATGCCTACCGCACTACGACGGGGACGGTAATTGTTGTCCGCGAGCCAGTCTCATGCCCTTTTTGCACAAACTTGAGTAGACCAGGCGCGGTGCGAACTTCATTTCAGTCGAAATATTTCCCAAGCTTAAGGCGCCTCATTTTGTTCTGCGGAAGAATGGTCCTGATTGACAGACAAGATTTCGAGTGGAAAAGATCTGTAAAAAGTGTCGAAATAGCACATAATTCAAAAGTAAACTAGTATTTGGACCAACTGTTATAAATATCTTTTGGCGAAGAAGCTGGAGCACATTATTTCAGAATCAAATTAGAAAAACTCTGGCCCAGTAACAGAAGAAAGCAAAGTTCAGATACAATACAGAGATTCCTTCATTCAATTAACACGACCATAAAGGGTGTGAATAAACATCACTACCCCCTGTTTTCTTTTTCATTAACCACAACAGAGAAAAACAGGAAAAAAAATATTAATCACCTCAGGAAGCAAAGAATTGATTTAACTACTTATACGAGTATATCTTGTGAATTTTGAAAGCCTCAAGCCCATCGGGTAAAGTAAATATAGATACATGCACTCGTAAATCGTCCAAACCAAATCCCCATGTAGCAATTAAATTGCTCCACTATTCACAGGTTGCTTCTACCATGCTGTGCCACGAGCTCCTGTTCTCCTGTTCTCCTGTTGTTCTTGTTATTTTCTCCTTTTTGCCTTTTACAATTTAAAACAAATAAATCCAGACCTAAAGAAGAAACCTTATTTATGCACTGTTGGTTGAGTATTGAACAAATAGCTGCATCCCCTGTCCATTCATAGGCAACAACAAAGCAAAATCAACATCAACATCAGCAACAGCCGCAGCCACAGCGGCAGCCGGGGCAGCTTCATCCGTTCTCCATTCGGATGTTAATAATTGCGTTCAAGTTCCAACAAACATGTGTAATTTATTTAAGTCTAATTATAAAGTCGTTCGCTCATCTTCATCGTCCTCATCGATGCTGGACCGAATGTTGTTGCTGTTATGGTTACTAGTGTTGAGTGTGTTTTTGTAGCACACATCACCGACATAAAATAGGCGTAGCGTTTAAACCTTCGTTCCACACGGTTTTTTCCAGACTAACTCAAACTCATAGAATGCATCTGGAATCACTGATTTTTAGCCACCTATCTTTTTTTTTAGTCGGAGAATATTGATGATGATAGTGTAAGAAAAAAAATAAAAGGCACAGAGAGAGAGAAAAAATAAGTAAAAAAAAAAGAAAAACTAGTGAATCAGAATCTAGCTAAGCAAATCTTTGCGCCACAATCAGTAACACCCTTTTGTAGTTCAGCGTCTAGACAAATTGCAAACACATACTACGGATACTACTAACACTGTTCAGTGGTCTCTGGTGTTTCTCACAACACACTAAACAGTTCAGAAACACAACAATTAAAAAATAAAAAGACCAAGAATATGAATCTGTATCGGTAACAGTAATCGATCTACAAAAAGGAATTGTGAAGATACTCTTATCTTCTCGAAACACATACGAGTATGTGAGTTGAGTTGGATAGAGAGTTCGTCATATCGGTAAATCTGTAAAGCGTATGTCTTAATGCTTGTGAATTTTTACACTTGCAGACATCTAGGAATACCATATAATTTAAATAAAAATAAAAAAAAATTCCCTCAAAGGTGTGAGCAAAAACAAAAGAGTTGAGTAGCGAACTGGATATGCCAATTACACCGAAAATGTGGTTGAACATTCTCGAGAATCACGTTACCATCAACTAATTGGCCATAATTCATAATCATAAAGGTTGTGGTGTTTTGGGTTTTTTTTTTGTGTGTATTCTCACTTTAAAATTCTGATTGGCAGGCGTGGTACAGAAACAGTAACTTGGGTATCGATTTGTTATACTCTAAATGAGTTTTGGCACTGCTACCCCTTTTAGTGTTGGAAATTATACACGTTTTGCCACTGGTGTTGGATTTTTTTTTTCGGAAATTTTATATTTTACACACATGAAATCGTGACGTAAAATTGGCAATTGTCTGTAATAACAAGCGTCGGATGGAATTTTAATCACGTAATTGTACCGAACGAATTGGGTAACATGCGAGCAATGACCTGTGCTGGCTGTCAAAAGCGAAATTGTTACCATGGTTGCTCTAGGGTATTTTTGAGTTCTAACAATTTAACACTCAATTCCTAACCATGACAGCCGTACAATATTCTGAACTTTGTGATTTATTATGCACAATTAAGAAAGAACATTGAAAATACTGAAGCCATGCCCATCTAGGGCAAAGGATGCAAATGGCTTATGTCGCCATTATATATTAATGTTAAAAAATAAAACAAAAACAAACAGAACTAGAATAGATAGATATATTCTCAGCTTGTTTATCTTTGGTTTTTGCTAGCACCTTGGGTCGAACTGTGGCGGTTTTTATCGTCATTTGTGTTTTTTTGCAGCTAACAAACATGACTCTGGGAGATGTTACTTCTTTGCTCATGATTTTGTTCTTCTTAGTCTTGCTAAATGATGGCAATGAATCGTTGATGAGCAAAGAAGAAAATTGTTCTCTTCAGCTATGTACATACGTACTACATACACTGGTATATATTTGTTTTATTTTTATTACTCGTCTCCCTCGGTTGGAGTTAATAGATACAAAGGTGCTTTAGCTTCATTGTGTCCGATTGTATAGATATAACTGTAATTTATTAAGATACAACTCACTTAAAATTTAACATTTAAAAACACTTTTCGTCGCTGTGAACATCAGTGACAAAACAACAAACTGAACATCTATTAAGTGGTATCACAGTGGTGACTTGCTGTGATGGATGCATGAGGCTAAGATTTTTTTTGTATCTAATCAATGCACACGCAGCTTGAGGCTCTTTTTTTTTTGGGGATCTTGTGGACTGATTATCATTTTACTCAAACGGCTAATTGGGAATGACATGACAGTATTTCCTGTTGTCTGGGAACTTGATGGATTGTGTGATATTTTGTTGACAAATCCCGAATCAACTCTTGTTTACAACGGGGTTTGCTCCGTATTCTTCTATAGGAAAAAGAGTTGTTTTCACTCTTACCAAAATAAACCAAAGGCCAAAGAATATTTAAGACGAACATGGATATTCACTGACCGGGCAACATTTCGCATGCTTAAGTGAGCAGAAAAAAAGAATTTGAGCAGTGATCTGATTTGCATTTTATGGTGAAACTTGTTAGACTGAGAAAATCAACGTTCGTTATGAACTGATCCTTAAAATCTATCTACTATCTACTACCATCTTTATCATACATTTCCTTGGATCCATTCATCAGTTAACACATTTTAATCTTCACAAGACTAACTGCATATAAAATATTTCAATAGGTAATTTGGACAAGAAAACAGAAGAAACGCTATAAAGTTTATGGTACCATGAGCACTATTGATTCGATTAAACCAAAATCAAAGACACGATGGGCTACGGTAAGTTTAAAGAAAAAAAAAATTATAAAGCCCTTTTCTCATCAAACTGGGATTTGGTTTGTTTGTCTAGCCGATGCGTGAAGTCTTCTCATGACGTCAACAGAAAATGATATTAATGCTCACACTGTTTTGAAAGACATTTGTGCTTATTATTTGCTTCAGTATTTGGTTCAATTTTTTGTATTTTATTTTGGGATTCATAGTCTAAGTAAAAGTTTATCTTCATCATCCCTCTACAGAGAAATGTTATTGAGGCTTAGATTGTTTTTTTTTTGCCATGCGGCAATGTCATTGTACTCGTACTATGGGAATCCATTTAAATCCATATCGACTATTTAAAGTTGTAACTTGTTATTAAAAAATTGCAGTATACGCGCACATTTTATTTTAAATTAATTACAAACTCATCAAGTCATATTTGCTTGACCATTTATTACAATCAGTCGATGTACAATACATGGTCTGTAACATTTTTTGTTTTCATAAATTTAAAACACAAACCATAGTAAAAGACCAAAAGATACACTGACAAATGCTATAGGTTTTAAGAAAATTTATTTAACTTGCTTGGAAAAAATCTCAGCCCTTCTTATTCAGTGGTAATATTTACCAATTTTTAATTGTCCACGTGACTTAGTGGAAGTTGATCCAGAAATACTATAATGGACATTGGACTAAACTAGCGTGTTCCTTTTGGTATATTCATTTAATTCGAACATTTTAGTAAATATCAAATCTGTCTTTGACCTTGACTTGTGGAGAAACCAAAAGGAATAAATTTTTAAGATCGTATATTCTATAGCTTCAATCTTTTCTACTAGGTTGATAGAAGAATGGTTGGTTAGTCATGCTTTCTACTTTTGTTTCAATTCCAAATAAGAATAAAAACCTGTAGGTTCCACTTAAGAAGACAAGCAATATAGTAAATAAAGGAACTGAACTGCATATAAAAGACCTTGCTATTGTGCCTTAAAAAAAGTGTAGGCACAGATTATAATGATAGCAGTAAAAGTCTAACATCTGTGGCGCCACTCCAGCCAACCAGAATGCTTTAGGAAATTCTTCTTATACTTCGAGATGTATTGGTATGATGGAAAGATTGCTGTCAATATGAATAGAGTAGGCTACAATATGTCCATACGGCACAGATGGCAATCGCTGCATAGACCAACTTTGAGAGTTGGTAAGCCCTAACATATTTTTCACTAAGAACTGATGAGCTTTAAATATCAAACTTTTAAGCATGAGGAAATCTCTATACTCCATTCCCAAGGGAAGAAATAACAGATTTATTCGTGGTATTACTTCTCCAGCTGTGGGCTTTATGAAATTGTGTCGAAACCATCATGCACGGAGTACGCTTAATTGGCCATATAATTCACCTGAAATATTTTCGTAGAAAAAAATTTAACATTTCTGTTGTAAGAGCATTTTGGTGGTCTTGCCCTTAATGCATTGCGCAGCCTTATACCACTAGTGATTGACCTTATGTCCTGAACTTATTCTTGGGCATTTTTTTTTAACTAATATTTATATGCTGTAGTCACGGAGAAAACTACTACTACTACACTCAAAAATTTTCTCAAATTTTCGAAGAATTGTTTACCAATTAAAATCTTCGTATCCAGGCTATTGCATGTCAAAGCTTCTTTTTTCTTCATTGACCATTAGGTTCGGGAATATCACCAAATAATTTATTTTTGTTTCAGAACTTGAACTCGACCTATATCCATATCTGAGGGCATGGTTGGCTTCTGTGTAGGGGAAGCTTTTCTGTTGGTACGTGCCGAAAAACTGCAGTTTCAGTTGGAATTTTCTCAAAGACTCTAAACAAAATAGCAGGAACGCTTAATGTGCCACAGCTGAAAACTGATTCGCTTTATGAAAGAAATATTTCTCTGTCGCGAGTCAGTTTCCTCCAAAATGGTTATTTGTGACACAAGGGATAGGTCCTACTGATGTGTTATATATGCCCGCCATTCCCAGTGTAAGCCTTACTTCTGGAATAGATCATAGTTATACATCGCTGTTCCGTACCATGAATATTTAATTTCGGTTAATGTTGGTAAGGAGAAGGATATTTTTCCAAACTATGCCAATAATCAATAACTCAAAATGGTAACTTGAAAATCAACCTTCGGAATAGCTAATGACTTAAAATTCGATTGTCGTTTTTTCTAAGACCACAAACAAATAGGAGTAGGATTCATCAAAAGACACTCTTGCTTAAACTCATTGGTCTTCCAGACAAGAAGTTAGTTCACTTAAGGTTCAGTTTATAAGTGAACCTTGGAAGAACGCTGCTTCAAGATCAATGAGTGTATTGGATTAGCCTTCTTTTATGACGCCATTGAGTGCTTATAAAGGAATTAAGCTATTTAGACCTTCAATTCTGACCTTCTGCGACGAAAAGCAAAATTAACACTTTCTCTTCAAGCATTACACAGTAAAGGGAATAGAAACGAGAGGAAAAAAAATCTTAAAAATTTATTTTTGCTGTCTTTCCATCCTTTTAGTGATTTCTGACGGCGATTGCGTTTTTTTTTTTAATTTGGCGGAGGTTTGATATTTTGTCAATGCCAATTCTAAGAACAGTGCATGAGGTAAGAATGCTGGCCAAAGGTTTTTTTTTGAATCACGGTTTGAAATTTTGAAAGGAGTCACGAAATTACTCCGATGTAACTTTGAACCGCATATTTTGTATGTATCAACCGAATAGCAATTATACAAAAGGACATGGTAACAAATTGTTGAATAATTTTTGTTTGCCAAGTTAAGTAACATACACTTAATCTGCACCTGAGCAGGGATATGAATTTTGTTTCAGAAAAAAGAAAACGTTTTATCTGTTAATAAAAACAAAACTGTTTGCAATTAAACAGTCGTAAAAGTACCCATCTCCGTATGTGGCAGGTTATTGCCTTATTGACTCAGAATCTTTTTTTTTTATATGACTAACTCATAAAGTTTATTCATTGTTTACTCGTAATAAACAGTTTTGCATTTTTTCTTGTCTGTACAATCGGAATGCAAGGGATTTCCATTTAAATTGTTTTTTATGTCTTATAACATTTTTTAAGATTTTAGTTTTTGGAATAAATAAATAAGCATTATGCAAATCATCAAAACATGAAATTTGCCTTTTGTGGGACATCTATGACAAAATTAAAATGATGTTTTTTAACTTTAAAAGGCGTGAATTCGGATTATCATATTTCAGTCACGGAATGCCTATCTGTCTGATCGATCAGTAAATTTTTTTTTTTCTAATAAAATAAATAGTTTTTGAAGATTTTTATTGTCAAGCAACTGTCACTCTATCGCCGGAGAAAAGGTCATACCAAAGATCCTTTGGAAGTAGACATATCAAAATTTTCTTAAAAACTCATAACCAAACGACAATGTTTTAAATAATTTCAGCTGCAAAAATAAGTGCACCGAGCCTAGTGATTGTTAGTCTTGTCAAAATTCAGCTCATTTAGATCGCTGTTTTATACTCGTATCTAAAATCAAAGCAGATAGATACAATTCCGAAATTTAAATATGGAGATATTGTTATAAATAGAGCTGAAAGATATTAACCAAAACGAACAGGAAATAGTTGATTGAAAATTTCTGTAACCAGAATGCAAAAAATCCCAAATTTCTAAGGCTCTTCATATGCTCTTGAAAATTAAATTAATGTTCGTTTAATTTAAATAGAAGCCACAAGGCTTTCTTTAACAAAAAGCAGCTCCCAATAGGGCTTACAAAAGTCGACAGATACTTTTTAAAAATGCTCACTTAAGTCGTCATTGTATTTTATTAACATCTGAACAGTACTCATCTTACGAATGAGTTAGTAAAAATCAAATTTTTGCACAGTTTTTATTTTGTGCTTGTAATTAATGTATAACGTCGATTAAAGACCCTGATGGAATGATTTAGGGACACACTCAGTATCATCTAGCTGAGGTTACATAAATTCAGAAATCGTATCTTTTGATTTTATTGCCCTTATTAATAAATATTTAGAAATCGTTCAATTAAAAATCTGTTAGAGATTGACGTTAGTTGTAATTTTACTTAAGAAAAATCTATAAAGTAGTCGAAAAAAAAAAAATATTTCAGATTAATGCTTAAAAGTAAAAATGTAAAAAGTCACCAAAAGTATTAAATTAATAAAAAATCAGTTTTGTCCAAAATTTGCTAAAAACTAAAAGTCTGGAATATCTTTGCTAAAATTGTGCTTAAAATTTTTTAATAAAAAAAAAAAATATGAAAATCATTTTGTCTTTAATAGATAGTTGTAGTTTGTAAAGGGAAAACAAATTCTTAAAAATTAGTCGCTCAATTTAATTTACTTTCTTATAAGAAGCGCGATTACCTATAAAATTTAAACTTTTGAATCTAAATGTGATACTCTTTCGAAGTATGATGAAAAATGTTTTTTTTTTGAAAACTCTTCAAATATTTCACCTCCACTGATTATCTTCAAAACCCTTCCACTTGTGACCTATAACATCTTTCAAACTTAAGCCTACCTTTGGTCTAAAATTATTTATTTAAGTAAGTACAAGCAAACCTTATTGCATCCAGCTCAAAAGAAATCTTTTTTTTCTTAAATCAGCCGACTATGACTGTCAATTAGTGTTTACATGGTTAAATAATTTTCTTCACTCGTAACTCACCTTGAAATAAATTGAATTCAATCACTGTCTGCCTCTGACGTCTGTCTAATAAGTGCACGTAAATTTTTCACAATATAAAAAATCTATTGAATGAGAAGACAATTCTTCTCTTCGCGATTTCGACTGAATTTTCAATCAAAATTGATTTTTTTCAATCACTTGTCTTCACTTTGACTTAGTTAATGCTCCATCAAACTTTAGCAATTCTTTCTAAATTTTTGTAACAGAGTAACAACCTTTTGACGAACCAAAAGGAATTATTACAATTATAATCCAATTCCGATCAAGAATTTAAAAAAAAAAAACAAAAACTCCCGGAAACGCTACCACAACACCCAAAATATCAGTAATAATCGAAAACCAAGAACAAAAAAAAGAAAGAAACGAATCTATAGAGAAACAGAATTGAAATTTTCGTCGCAAAAATTCGTGTCTTGTATCCTCAAACTCTTTCGTTGCACAATTATTGTTCAAAGTGTGTGAACAGTAGAAGCAAAAACAATATAAGAAATTTATTTAATTGTATGCCTATGTCACACCACAACACCACTGTTGGTACTGGATAGAAAAACGAACTTGACCGTTGTGAGGTCGCCGTGGAACTAAAGTCTAGTGCCAAGGTAATGAGTTGTTATATAAGTTAGAAGACTTCTTTAAGAATTTTTCCTCGGTGTTGACTTTTTTCCAACTTCGTTCTTCTTCAGCATGACCACGGCGGCCATACCAAACACCATCATCATACCATGCCATCAACACGATGATGATGATGATGATCTTCTTCTTCATCATCATCATTATCATCGAACTTAGCCATGGCCATGCTCAGAATGAATAGGATGATCAACATGATCAGCATGAACAGCATGATCATCATTACCTGCAGTCGTGTGTTGTGGTTGTGTCGTTAAACGAAAGGTATCTCCCTATCACAACATATTTGGTGTTGGATTCCAAGTATCTGTACTCGTATCTGAAGCACCTGAAGAGCGATCAAGAACAAGAAAGGAAACGCCAAAACGAGGAAGTGATCGACACCGATCACTGAATCATACACAGAGAGCTCTTTCTTTCTCTACCTTTCTCTCTCTGCACTTTAATTCTTTGAAATAGATTTTCTTCTCTTCAGATTCTTTCTCATTGCAATTTCTTCTTTAAGGTAATTTCCACTACACCGGCTCATGATTTGACTCTCATTTGGTTATGATCATCATTGGGATCACTTCTGAAAACCAAAGTCATTAGTTTGATGTTGCAGAATGTTGCGCAACATGTTGCCGATATGCTCGTACTTATAAGCCTCACAATCGAACCAACAGATACATTCTGCCAGAGATCAAGTTAATGGTCATTGGCCATGATCTCGCCCATGACCGCAGTCGTGATCGTGATGATCGTACGAGTTCGCAGTACGGCCGGCGCAGCCTTGGTCGTTGCTCAGGTATTTGGGTTGTACTTGCGGTTTGTTTTTAGGTTGATGTGCCAAGATCGCTTCTCCAAGAGAGGGGAACGAACTCGAAATTGACTAAGAGCACAGATACGGGTATCAGCATAATGGGAATACGTACGAATACTACACCTGAAGTGACTTTTCTTCCGGGAGTGGGTGTACGAAAATTGTATCTACCGAGCTTTGATGATGGTGAATGCTTTCTTTTCTCTTCGATGCGAGGGAGTTCATTGAACGCTTAAATAATTTTTCGGCTCTTTACTCGTATGAGTATGTGCTGCGGATCTCTTAAATGTGAATACATTTTCGCGGATGTTTTGAAATTACCATATGCGATCTAATTTTGGTTGGTAGTCGTTTTGTTTGCTGATGGCGACGCTGTTCAAGTGTAAATTAGTCTAGGCGAGGAGAATTCATGAAACGGTTTCGATTTGGAAGATTAGTTAGATGGAAATGATATTCTAATGCGAATAGAAATCTTGACCTATATGACGTAATTTCGAGTGTTTTTTTTTTTTGTTATTTTGTGACTTTGATGTATTGGGGATGTTTGTTTTGTTCATAGGCCGACGGTGCTCCATCATGCCTGTATTGTCGGCGTTCAAATTTGATACACGGTTAGCAAATGGAAATTCAAATGACAAATTAGCAGCAAAATCCGCTTGATTCTGAAATTGTGAAACCAATCTGTTATCGAAAATGCTAATCGGTCTAGAAATTTAATTTAAATTTTGGGAAGAGATTTATTTGTTTAAGTATGATAGTGTTAGATTGTTATCATAGAACATGGGATTGTGTATCCAACCTGAATTGAAAATAGCTGTTTATCCGCTTTCTCAAAGACCGAGTTGTTTGGTTGTAGTGAATGGCAATTTTCGATTAGAGAACCTTGAACCTGAACCTCAGTGTGATAGAGGGAGCTGTTTCCAGCTTTAGTATGTGCACTTGTTTCGAAGGTAGTGCATTCCAAAAGCTGTAGTCAGAAAGTAAGAATTAAGCCAGAATTGTGGGTTTTTCGCTTTGGCGAAATATAAGTAATACGAGTAATGGGTCATAGATATCTGTATCCGTCCGTTGCAGGTAATGTAGTTACAATGTCCGCGGTTAATAGTTTGCTTTATTTTGACATCCTGGTTTGAACAGTTCACATTGCAAACAACCACTTACGAATTTTGCTTGACTTGCTGCAACCTTCTGTTAAACGGTTTTTTCTGTTAGGCGGTTTTTTTAGAACAGCTTCTCGACGATGTTTTTATATCCATATGTCACAGTACAGTTGTAGAATACTTTCTGAAGAGCAGGATATTTTAATTTTAAAGAAGCAGAATTATTTCAGTCGAACAAGGCTCTGAGCTCCAGGATATTTCCATGTTCCTATGCAATCCTATTGGAACAAACAGGTGTGGGCAGCTAGTCGATTCTACATACAAAATGACCTTCCTTCCAAATGCTGTCAGAAATACTCAACATCTTTGTAGATGGCGATCTCTTTGTTTGCTTCGCAATAGGTTTTTAAAAAATTAAAAAAAAAGCCCGATCGGCTGGGAAATGTCGCCACATATTTGATTGGAGCATATGAAATGATTCCATTGCTTCTGATGTCCAGGTAATTGGTCTGCTCTCATTGAGTTGTTTCCATTAATTTTAACATTTAGTGGAGCTTGAGTTATACATGGTATGAATTTGCTGTCCACATTTATCTTTTGACATTCCTTAGTATGTACTTTTGTGCCTATACTGCAGCTTATCGGGATAACATGTTGATCGGCTCGGTGTCCCAGGAAACGTACTTCTATTTTGCTTAAATAGCAGCTACGCATTATGATGGTTTTATGAGTACACACGGAATCTTACATGCTAGAAATAAATAGTCAGCAATGGAAATTCGATACCTTACGCCAGAGGTTATGCAGCTTAATTCGGACAGCTTGTTTTAAATGTTTTCTGGCTGAACGCGTATTGGGTAGAACGCGCCCTGCAAGTCGATGGTTGAAAATATCTTTTTCCATGAAGCATGTTAACAAAGCCCCTTATGTACATGATTTGTCAGGACTTTTAGGGCAACCTAGCTCCTCTTTGTCAGTTGACATACTAGGTGGGGTGAAAAGTAACCTCCTTGGGAATGAAAAAAAAATTTTTTTAAATGTTTTTTTTTTTTATTCGATATAGTCCCCGTTTAGCTTGATACACGTAATCCAGCGATTTTCCAACTTCTTGATCCCGTCCGAAAAGTAATTTCCGGAAGGTCTGCAAAATACTCCTCCGTGGCGTCGATGATTTCCTCGCCGGAGCTGAATTTTTTATTGATGAACAATCTTTTGACGTTTGGGAAAAGATAATAGTCCGAGGGAGTCAAATCGGGCGATTACGGTAGATGCGACAGCAATTAGAGCCGTAAGTCATTAATCGCCGGCGCATTGTCTTGCAAAAACAATTTTTTTTTTCGCTTCATGTGAGGCCGTTTTGCAGCGATTTCGGCTTTCACTCGCTCCAATAATGCACAGTAATACTCGCTGTTGAAGGTTTTTCTTTTTTCGAGGTAGTCCACGAAGCGTATGCCATGACAATTCCAGAAAACCGACGCCATAACCTCTCCAACCCATTGAGCCTCCCTTGGCCGCTTCGGAGCACTCGTGCCGGCTTCAGTCCATTGCTGGGCATTCATTCTGTTCTCTAGTGTGTAATAGTGAATCCAGGTTTCATCAACAGTTACCAATCGACGCCAAAAGTCCGCCCGATTCCGCATCAACAAGTCCAAACACTCTTTCGAATTGCTATCGCGTTCGTGTTTTTGGTCAGGAGTGAGCATGCGCGGCACCCAGCGGCAGGATAACTTTTTTGTATGCAGAATATTGCCCAAAATATGGCGTGTGCGCTCAGTACTAATCTTTGTGGTATCTGCTAGCTCGCAGACATTGTCCTCTGTATCCGCTTCGGAGGGCCTGCCGCTGCGGACTTGATCGGTAGTGAAGTTGCGGCCACCACGAAACTCTCGAAATCAATATTTGACGGTGTAATCTGACGGAGCATTAGCCCCATAGCAGTAGCAGCGCATTCTGGCGGTCAAGGAGGCTACCTTTCACCCCACCTAGTATATTTTTTAATTCTATACCAAACAGATTGCTACATAGGAATTTTATTTGGGACTTGCACGAGTTTTATTTACGTCTTCACTTATGGACAAACCAATTATTCCATTTTTTCATCCAGATGGGAACTTTTTTTTTACCAAAAGTGGGTATAACATCTCCTTTGCGGCCATGAGGTAGATTCCACGGTCACTTAGAGTGAGGTGAATGCTAGTTTCTCAAAGTTAAAAACAGTTTTATGAAACAGCACTTAAAAGACAGGCGATGAATTGGATGACAATGTTTTAGGAGAATGTTACAGAATATCAGAACTGAACCTGTCCCATGTATATCAACATCCCAATGCGTTTCTTATGGGGTAATGGAGTGGGCCTGAAAACAACTTCTTCTAAAAGTCGGTTTGCATATACGTAATCCTTAAACACGCTCGGCAAAAGTTTCAACGTCTTCTACGTTGCTTGCTGGGAGAGCTTAGGCATATGTCAGACTTAGGCTTTGGTGTTGTGGTTACGGAACAATTATCAATGTTTTTAAAATACGGGGGCAAGGTGAAAAGTTCCCTGCCTGACGCGGAGAAGGCGTTCCAATCAGCAAAAACTTATGTTTCCTACCTGCATGTTCTTCGTTAAAATAGATAATCTTGAATATATAAGAAAATAAGTTGAAAGTTAACAAAAGTTTACGGGGACCCTGCTCCTTCTATATCAACCATTAATAAGTAGTCGCACATCCCTCAAAGAGGACCCACGTGAAAGACCCCAACCGCACCCGAAATCATCGAAAAAGTGCATTATATCGCATTGGATGATATGCGAGTGAAGGTGAGTAGCTGAGGCTGTGATGATTTTGGAAGAAAGGGAGCGAAACATCTTGCACAAAAACTTAGGGATGCGAAAGCTCTGCGCAAGATAGGTGACGCATTTGCTGAATTCCGATCAAAAGCAAATGCGTAAACGATTTTTGCAGCAATCTTTGGACCGATTTAATAGGGATCCGACCGATTTTGTGCGGCGATCTCTAGCCATGGATGAGAAATGTATGTGTCCATCGCTACATGTCAGAAACGAAGCAGTGGGTGGGTGTCGGTGGTTCAGAGCCAAAGAAAGCGAAGTCGATCGCATCTGCCAGAAGGGTTATGGCCAGCGTGTTAATCGATTACCTTGAAAAGGGCAGAACAATTACAGGCGAATATAACTCCAACCTTCTTGACCAGCTGGATGCCAAAATTCGCGGAAATAGGCGTGGCTTGAAAAAGAAACACATCATCATTCACCAGAACATTGCACTTGTGCAAAAGGGTGCGTTTGCGATGGGAAAACTGAGAGATTTGGGATACGATTTGTTCGTCTATCCCCCCTTTTCTCCTGATTTAGCAGCCTCAGATTCCCATCTGCTTCAAAACTTGAAGAAATTTGTTTCTGAGAAGCGCTCCGCATGCAATAAAGAAGTTGAGAGGGCCATAGGTGTATATTTTTAAAGCCTTCCAGACTTCCATTTTCTGGAAGGAATACTGATGTTAGAGAAACACTGGACCAAGTGTTTTGAAGTCGAGGGAGTTTATGTTAAAAAATAAAATCATTTCTTAACTGAACATCGCAGTCTTTCATTGTCAGCCAGATAACTTTTCACACAACCCTCGTAATTTAAATCACTTTGCCTTATGGCTTCAAGGAAGGCACCCTCTCTCGATTACTTTGATCCATCTTAATAATTCCGCATTTCTCAGTTAGAGCTATGATAATGTAACTACAGAGTTGTAATAGCTTTGCTTAGAACATTGCCCAAAAATATGAAAAATGACCTTAACAGGACCACCAAAAGGGTGACTAAAGTTCTCTGGCCTGCTCAACATCTTCCGTTTAATAACAATTTATGCATCGTCTATGTGGTAGGAAATGTCTTCAAATACTTCAACACTTCTTGGCGGAAGCAGTGCGAATTGCTCTGAAAGTTGCACTCCTGTAAAAACTGTTATAAAGACTGCGGCTGTACAAAAACTTCATTTCTTTAACTATGCAAACAATGACATTAATGTAGTTGGACGCTTAAAGATCAGAATACATCTGCAGGACACTTTAAGGCTGTTTGTCACATTTTTGTGAAATCATCATTAGAGACCGAGCTGCTAATGCAAGCATTTTGGATGGCTTCTACTATACGTTCACAAAACGCTTTCATCGGTAATGTATTTTTCAATCGTACGGGGCCAGATCAGGATTTCGTGGAACGTTTGACAGTTAAAACGCGATATTTAGCCAAATAAATCAAAAGTCACAATCGTCAATCGATGAGGTAGCGCATTATCGTACAACAAACGCTAACTTCTTCCGAACTTTCGGTTGAAAATGACGAATATGATGCACCAAACGCTTCAAAATACCTAGATAGATTTAGACCAGTGAAGCGAACTCTTTTTGAACTATGCCCTTCGAATAGTAAAAGAAAGTCGACATGCCTTCAACTTGGCACTTTGGCGCTTGGTTGCTGGATCACATTGTAAAAACCACGTTTCATCACTAGTCACAATGTTGTAAGGAAAGCCTTTGTTCTTTTTGTCCTTCGAATATTGAATTCTGAGCAATTTTTAGTCGTCCGGTGTAGATATGATACAAACATACTGTCACTTCCAACTAAATGACTTCCTGGTGCATAAAACTGCCAAAAGATGGGCTTACTAGGAATACTTATTTGCAAAGAGTCCTGTTTACTTTGGAAGAAACCTTTTCAAACTGAAGACCTTTCATAAGGTCTTCCATTCACCATCTTTTTTTTCAGTTTAGACAATCTTAGGCTTTATCCACGAACTTGATTGTAGGTTGAAGGACCGCCTAATCGGATTGGACAATAGGTCCTAAAACGTGCACTTCTTTCTTTCAACATCGTTTATAGTCTTTCTCCCACCTTTAAAAAAAAACATTATAGGTTTGAAAGGCTTACCAAATGAGTGCCTTCTGAACCAAATCAAAGAAATAATTTGCCAAGCCGTACAACCTTTCGACTTTTGGTTCATTTTACATCAACAAATAAGCAAAATGGGATAAGAATAATTTATTTTGAAAACTTGGTGTAGGAACAAAATTTTCTTTAAGAGGCTGAATGTCCGATGGAACACAAGTCCTTGACCAAAACTCGGAATTTGGTTGTCGATGCAAGATTTAAGCCATGGGCATATTGTCCGCAAAGCCATATTTTGGTGTTTATATTGCCAATTTTCATAGAGATGACTTTGACTTTGATATCAACGGCACTACAGGCTGATTAGACCAAACCCTCCCATAATTAATCTCTTCAGTTGTTCGATATTTTGTATCCCAGAAATGTCAGTTTAGGTAAATGTAAACATAAGGTACTTAAGGCCCCTGACTGGGTAGGCAACTATTAATTTTAACAACGACACTATTCCTTAGAATAAATCAAAAACATTTCTTGCATTCGCGATTTTAGACGTTATCCGAGCAAATTAAAAGAAACCTCACACAATTCGGCTTTAGTTAATGGATGGTGCTAACTTACAATCTATGTGGATGAACAAGTTTACTGGTCAAAGCCCAGTTGTATATTAAATTAAAGCATAATCTAAAGTAAAATAAGAAGCTTGACTCCAATCAGTTTGCTTCAACTCGAAGTATGAATCTTACAGCAGGTGGATAGCTACCTGCAGTCATTGTTCCTTGAAATCTCTTTTCATCTTGTAAAGTACTATATGTGTGCGAGACTTTGAGTTCGATGCTGAGGTTTGCCTTGTCTGTTATAACGTTGTCATCGGTTAGCAAGAACTTTTTGGACACAGCCAAAGGTTCATGTGTATACTGGGAATCAAGAGGTTGAAAAGACTGAATCGAATACTGAGTACTGTGGCATCATGTCTGCACAGTTTTAAGACTAGTCTGGCTTCCTCGCTACAGAATGTTGTGCTGGTCATGACCGTACCATGCTCCATCTAGATTCCCTAAATCCGATGCATTTTACTTGCTGATTAACAGTTGGACTGCTTCTAACATAGAGATGAGAAGATATCTTAGCTTTTAAAGTCTAAGGAGGATGTCTTTCCTTGTCTGTTACCTTCATTGCTCCAGCTAAGATTCAAATGCGTAAACGATTTCGCAGCAATCTTTGGACCGATTTAATAGGGATCCGACCGATTTTGTGCGGCGATCTCTAGCCATGGATGAGAAATGTATGTGTCCACCGCTACATGTCAGAAACGAAGCAGTGGGTGGGTGTCGGTGGTTCAGAGCCAAAGAAAGCGAAGTCGATCGCATCTGCCAGAAGGGTTATGGCCAGCGTGTTAATCGATTACCTTGAAAAGGGCAGAACAATTACAGGCGAATATAACTCCAACCTTCTTGACCAGCTGGATGCCAAAATTCGCGGAAATAGGCGTGGCTTGAAAAAGAAACACATCATCCTTCACCAGAACATTGCACCTGTGCAAAAGGGTGCGTTGGCGATGGGAAAACTGAGAGATTTGGGATACGATTTGTTCGTCTATCCCCCCTCTTCTCCTGATTTAGCAGCCTCAGATTCCCATCTGCTTCAAAACTTGAAGAAATTTGTTTCTGAGAAGCGCTCCGCATGCAATAAAGAAGTTGAGAGGGCCATAGGTGTATATTTTTAAAGCCTTCCAGACTTCCATTTTCTGGAAGGAATACTGATGTTAGAGAAACACTGGACCAAGTGTTTTGAAGTCGAGGGAGTTTATGTTAAAAAATAAAATCATTTCTTAACTGAACATCGCAGTCTTTCATTGTCAGCCAGATAACTTTTCACACAACCCTCGTAATTTAAATCACTTTGCCTTATGGCTTCAAGGAAGGCACCCTCTCTCGATTACTTTGATCCATCTTAATAATTCCGCATTTCTCAGTTAGAGCTATGATAATGTAACTACAGAGTTGTTATAGCTTTGCTTAGAACATTGCCCAAAAATATGAAAAATGACCTTAACAGGACCACCAAAAGGGTGACTAAAGTTCTCTGGCCTGCTCAACATCTTCCGTTTAATAACAATTTATGCATCGTCTATGTGGTAGGAAATGTCTTCAAATACTTCAACACTTCTTGGCGGAAGCAGTGCGAATTGCTCTGAAAGTTGCACCCCTGTAAAAACTGTTATAAAGACTGCGGCTGTACAAAAACTTCATTTCTTTAACTATGCAAACAATGACATTAATGTAGTTGGACGCATAAAGATCAGAATACATCTGCAGGACACTTTAAGGCTGTTTGTCACATTTTTGTGAAATCATCTTTAGAGACCGAGCTGCTAATGCAAGCATTTTGGATGGCTTCTACTATACGTTCACAAAACGCTTTCATCGGTAATGTATTTTTCAATCGTACGGGGCCAGATCAGGATTTCGTGGAACGTTTGACAGTTAAAACGCGATATTTAGCCAAATAAATCAAAAGTCACAATCGTCAATCGATGAGGTAGCGCATTATCGTACAACAAACGCTAACTTCTTCCGAACTTTCGGTTGAAAATGACGAATATGATGCACCATCTTATCAATTTGGATCAGTGAAACGAACTCTTTTTGAACTATGCCCTTTGGATAATAAAATAAAGTCGACATGCCTTCAACTTGGCACTTTGGCGCTTGGTTGCTGGATCACATTGTAAAAACCGCGTTTCATCACCAGTCACAACGTTGTAAGGAAAGCCTTTGTTCTTTTTGTCCTTCGAATATTGAATTCTGATCAATTTTTAGTCGTCCGGTGTAGATATGATACAAACATACTGTCACTTCCAATTAAATGACTTCCTGGTGCATAAAACTGCCAAAAGATGGGCTTACTAGGAATACTTATTTTCAAAGAGTCCTGTTTACTTTGGAAGAAACCTTTTCAAACTGAAGACCTTTCATAAGGTCTTCCATTCACCATCTTTTTTTTCAGTTTAGACAATCTTAGGCTTTATCCACGAACTTGATTGTAGGTTGAAGGCAGCGACGGAACGAGCGCCTAATCGGATTGGACAATAGGTCCTTAAACGTGCACTTCTTTGTTTCAACATCGTTTATAGTCTTTCTCCCACCTTTAAAAAAAAAACATTATAGGTTTGAAAGGCTTACCAAATGAGTGTCTTCTGAACCAAATCAAAGAAATAATTTGCCAAGCCCTACAACCTTTCGACTTTTGGTTCATTTTACATCAACAAATAAGCAAAATGGGATAAGAATAATCTATTTTGAAAACTTGAAGAGGCTGATTGTCCAATGGAACATAAGTCCTTGACCAAAATTCGGAATTTGGTTGTCGATGCAAGATTTAAGCCATGGGCATATTGTCTGCAAAGCCATATTTTGGTGTTTATATTGCCAATTATCATAGAGATGACTTTGACTTCAACGTCATTACAGGCCTATGAGGCCAAGCCCACCCATAATTAATCTCTTCAGCTAGTTGGATATCTTGTATCCCGAAAATGTCAGTTTAGGCAAATGTAAACATAAGGTACTAAGGGCCCCTGACTGGGTAGACAACTATTAATTTTAACAACGGCACTATTCCTTAGAATAAATCAAAAACATTTCTTGCATTCGCGATTTTAGACGTTATCCGAGCAAATTAAAAGAAACCTCACACAACTCGGCTTTAGTTAATGGATGGTGCTAACTTACAATCTATGTGGATGAACAAGTTTACTGGTCAAAGCCCAGTTGTATCTTAAATTAAAGCATAATCTAAAGTAAAATAAGAAGCTTGACTTCAATCAGTTTGCTTCAACTCGAAGTATGAATCTTACAGTAGGCAGATGGCTACCTGCAGTCATTGTTCCTTGAAATCTCTTTTTATCTTGTGCGAGACTTTGAGTTCGATGCTGAGGTTTGCCTTGTCTGTTATAACGTTGTCATCGGTTAGCAAGAACTTTCTGGACACAGCCAAAGGTTCATGTGTATACTGGGAATCAAGAGGTTGAAAAGACTGAATCGAATACTGTGTACTGTGGCATCATGTCTGCACAGTTTTAAGACTAGTCTGGCTTCCTCGCTACAGAATGTTGTGCTGGTCATGACCGTACCATGCTCCATCTAGATTCCCTAAATCCGATGCATTTTACTTGCTGATTAACAGTTGGACTGCTTCTAACATAGAGATGAGAAGATATCTTAGCTTTTAAAGTCTAAGGAGGATGTCTTTCCTTGTCTGTTACCTTCATTGCTCCAGCTTAGATTCATCAATTAGTTTGTCCTTTCTTTGTCTAGAGAACACTTTTGCCTACTTACAACACCCTTCAGCACTCCATTCATAGATATAACATATACACCATTTTCTGTAATATTTTCAAGGGATGACATATATTTATTTTGTTAGTGAAGGCTGTTACCAATTTAGCGAAACATTCTGAGTCATCCTACCTAGCTAAGTGCTGTCAAATCTTAGCTGCTTTTTACATCCTTCCGAATAAACCTAAAAGTTGAGCCCAGCCATTTGAACCCTCCGTAAGAATTCGGATTTTATTAATTCTTGAAGTGTTCTCCGCCTTCTAACAAAAAAGATCTTCTCTTATGGTGTTAATGACTTTTTGCCCTAAGCCTTTAGACCCCCCCCCCCAATCGAAAATTATCATTCCCCACTTTGTCGGCAATAATATTTGGGGCGGTGGTGGTCTAAAACAAAATGTGACCAAGCTATCCTGTTAGATGACACAAATTAAAAAAAATTGTACCTTTTATGGAAATTATTGTGAAAACTACTTCTTCTGTCAGCGCCCAAAGCCAAGTCGACTTCCTCGGTGGCATCAAAAGAAGAAATTTAAAATTCGAAATTTCAAATTGATTTAGTCTTCCAATTACGCCCAAACACCCAGCCTTCTTTATGCACTGTCATAAATCTGACACACTTCCCAGTCCCGAAAAATACACTGAAAACCATTAGATCGTGGCATTTCGCTTTCGGCGACTTATGCAAATGAATGAACCAAACAATCCCAAACAGATTGCAATCTATGTATCCCCTTTGGCGAAATTTTGAGAGAAAAAAAAAAATTGATTTACTCACTGATGGTCTCTGATTTCTTTTTTACTTCTGGAGTAGACCCTAGTCACTAGTTACCAGTGTGTATGGGTATTCTTAAGACGCCATTAGTCAAATTCACCACTAAATGTCAAGCATTTTGTCAGAAGAATCTCCACCCGTATACGACGACGCCAGATATTTATAATTCCTCATATCATGATGTGGACCATAACTCATGGGTCTGCTTAACCTCCAACATGGGACAGGTGCGCGATGTATCTCCACACGGTGCGATGATAAATAATGATTAAGTTCCAAATTGAGCGGATATCTTTTGGGCGTTAATCATTCCACCCGAACATAGAGACCTTATTTAGCGGTATACCCCAGTCAGGAGTTGGTGGTTTCTCAGCATCGAGATGTTCCCATCCCGGTGGTAATATAAGACCACTTCGTTCCGTAGATACTTTGTTTTTTTTTTTTTTTTTAGAACTTTTTGCATCGTAATGGAATTTCAAACCAAAAACCTTTTGACCATTTAGAGGACTTCCGTCCGACCAGGGACATACATTATGACCGTGTTGCTTAATGTCAGTGGGTTAATTCCTTTTTCATGGATAGACATGTATAAAGTCATCTTGATGACATTTTGTCGCTGATGTTCTGAGAGATTTTTGCGTTTTGGCAATTTACATTTGAGAACTTTATCTCAGCCGCCGAAATTAATAATCACGTAGCTTCACTTAAACCGTTTTTGTGTTCGCACATACATAAATATGTGGGCTAAGCATTTTAAGCCGGAATTGATGCTTTGTGTGAGAGCTGAACGTTGGTGACAATGTCACATTTAAAGTTTGGGGGGTGGAATAGGATTTTGTGTTGTTGCCACACTTCAAGTTGCAATGATGGGGCTTCCATGGGCACCTATGATAAATGGCTCAGTTTGCCCAACATTGGAATTTGGATCATCTCTACCGTTTATCAGTCCATAAAAGACGTTTTTTTTTGTCTGTTTATTGTTGAGATGTACAGGTGTCAGTCGGTTTTTTTGGTGTCTGAGATATCCGTAAACGTACATACCTTGGGATTATGTGAAGTGGAAATCGAAACATTATGAGCTTATTTGATGATTTCAATGATCAGATAGCCCTCAAATATTTTGTAAAAATTAATGTGAGGCACCCGTATGGTAGCTATAGTATAGGTATTATCTCGAAGATATGGTGGAGATTGCAAGAAGGGGTTCACTTACAATTCTGAGCGAAATTTTTTCCATTCCTTGTTCAAATCTAAACGTCATTTTCCATTTCTAATTTAAACGGTCGGCAACAGTGAATTCACTAATTTTTAAAATCAAAACCTTTCTAGGATACCCTAGCTCAAAGTACATAGAGTCAGTTACTAACTTCGGAGACCTGTCGATTTCTATTTAGGGTGTATACGCTACTATCAGTAGCTCTGAATATCCTTATTGCATTTGTCTCGAAATACTTATGTTTGGCGTCATTGCTGAATTTTCGACATCATCGTCATTGCGGTGACTTTTGATAAGCGAAAACTAAGAGGTTATTAAATATGGATAGATAAATACTCGCAGGATGCGTGGATTAGGAGTAAATTCATTACAACGACACAGAGAGCAAATAGATTGGTCAGCTAGATTGGTCAGCTCTGCCTCATTAGTGAGGCTGGTCCGTAATTGAAGGAAACGACGATAAAACATCTTCCCCCTCACTCAACCACCAGAAATGCTGGTGCTGCCGAACGACATCCCTCTTATCGCGCCCCACCGCCCTACTGAACCTGAGACGATCCACCCTGCCGTGTGCGACGTCTCTGTTGTAGTTGAGTCGCCTGTCCCCAGCTGTCCGAGCGACATGGAAGATTAACGGGACCGCTAATCTATCCTGGATCAACCCTATCCGATCAAGGTAGAGGAATAGTTCCGTTGGAACGAAGCCGTTAGAGCGCACACTCTCATGATAAAGGTGATTGGGGAAGAAAGCCCCAGCTATCAGGTTATTCGTTGAGGCCATTGCTCTCGCAATGTGCCTCCGAGTCAGCTTAATTACGAAGTTGTCCACTCGTATTAGGTTCGCCCTGTTGTACAAGACCTCTTCTTCTTCTTCTTCTTATCCTTTTATTAACCCTTTCCTCGTTATACGAACTTATGCCTAACGAGTTTCCCATTTTTACTGCATCGCTGCTGCTCCGCTTATGGGGTTGGCTAATGTCGCAGACCGCAGAACGCGTCTACATAATGCTCGGTCCTGGATCGCTTCAGTGGTTAACCCCAGACGTTGTTGCGCATTTGCCATCTAAAAAATCCAGGAATTCTTTTTCTGACCTCGTTTTCTTACAGTTGGAGTGACCGTAGTTGATAGTGCCTTTTTAACCGGATTTTCCGCAGATCTTCTTTGAACGTGGCAATACCAACTTATTCTATTCGCCTCAAGCTGTTCGGTTACCGAGTTCTTTATATGTAGACTTCCTCTTATACGCGTAGATCTAATACAATCGCGTTTAGTGACTCCACTAGACATCCTTAACATTTTCATTTCCGCTGCCGTCATTTTATTTTTAAACGCTTCGTACATTGTCCAGCACTGTGAGCCGTACATAAGAGCTGGTCTAACAACCGTGGTGTAGAGTTTCCCCTTTAATTTAAGTGTAAATTTTCGGTCGCAAAAGATTCCCGAATTTTCCCGCCATTTCATCCATCCCACACTCACTCTGTGGTTTACGTCGTCGTCACATTTCGCTTCCATGTTAACGATTGATCCTAAGTACTTAAAGATAGTGCTTTTCGGAAGAACTATTCCATCTAACATTATATCCGGAACAGGTCGCAACGGATGCGCAAATGGGCACGTCAAATGTTCCGTCTTTGAATGACTTTTTTTAAACCCGTTTCTCTCTAGCGCATTTCTCCATGAATCTAAGGCGTTCTGTAAATCTTTGACATTATCGCTAAGTATAACTGCGTCGCCAGCGAAGAGAATTGGCGTTACATTTGCTTCGCGCATGCAGTCTTTTAAAAGATAGTCGAATACTACGTTAAAGAGGAAAGGGCTAAGTACGCTTCCTTGATGCACTTGGATAGCGTCCACCGTCGATCTTCCTTCAACAAATCCACACTGGCTATTATCGAGCTTTATTATTTGCCGAAGACGTTCGTTTAAGACTCTTTCGACGATTTTCATTGTGTGTGACATAAGCTTGATTGAACGGTAGTTGTTGCATTCTCGAGTGTCGCCTTTTCCTTTGTATAATGGAACCAAGAAGCTACTTCTCCATTGATGCGGCATAGGTTGTCCACATTTTAATTTATTTAAAAGTTTCGATAGTCAAACGCTGCCGATCCCCTCCATCTTCGACCAAAACTCTGATGGAATGCTGTCTGGTCCCGCCGCTTTCCCCCGCTTCATTTTTCCGATTGCTATACTTATTTCTGCGATTGAAAAGTCCGAAACTTCCTCCTCGAATAGACCAGCTGTCGGCACGATATCACGTGGAAACTGTTTGTTAGGCAACTCCTTGCAGTATTCAAGCCACCGGTCACAAATTTCCTTTTCATTTGTTAGTAAGCGACCGTCTGCGTTTTTGATGTATTTCGGCGAGGTTATTTCCATTGAATTTTTTCTCCTCTGTGCAGCGAGCTTAAAAATATTTGGCATTTTAGTACTGTACGACGTTTGAATTTCTTGGATAGCTTGTCTTCTATCCGCCGATCGTGAGGATATTTGTTCCAACTCCTGGTACAGGTTTTCCGCTTCTGCCGCTCGAGTTCGAGCCAGGACTTTCTTTGCGATCTTTTTAAGACGCTCGTATTCAAGAGCCAGTCGAGCTTTTTCGATATCGTCGCTCCGATCGCATTTTGTCCACGCTTGGAATGCACTCTTCTTGTCGGCCACAGCTCGTTTGGTTTCGTCATTCCACCACCATGTTTCTTTGCCGAGGTGATGGTATTTCGATATAGTCCCCAGATGGGACTTTGCGAGTGTTATGCATTCCTCGTGCATGCTGTTCCACATTTCTTGCGGGCTAAGTGAGTCTGCTATACCATTTATATTTTGAAGTACTTCTTTAGCCAGTGCGATAAATCTTGCGCTTCGTTCCTTCGATAGATTATACCACCGGACTTTTGGCTTTCCAAACGATGCCCGTGTTTTCGGTCGTTCCGCTGTGAAAAATTCTGTACTGAGCAGACGGTGTTGGCTTACTAGCGATTCTCCAAGTATTACTTTACAGTCCTTAACACGGTTTCTCATCGACATTTTGCAGAGGTGATAATCTATTTGCGTTTCGTGGCCTCCGCTGCTATAGGTGATAAGATGTCGTTGATGTTTAATAAACATTGTATTTAAAACGGTTAAGCCGTAAGCCCTACATGCTGCAAGGATGTCTTCGCCAGCTGAATTTCTGGTTCCAAAGCCTTTACCGCCGTGGCAGTCCTCATAATCAACATTTGTTTCTCCGACGTGGCCATTTAAATCTCCGCCTACGAAGAGCGTCTCATCCATAGGTATATTTCTAAGCAAATTACCGAACTCTGACCAAAATGTATCTTTTTCCGATTGGTCGCATCCATTTTGTGGAGCGTACGCGCTAACAATGTTCCACGTTTCATTGTGTATGACGAGTTTAACACTCATCAAGCGGTCGCTTATTTTCAAGATACCAACGATGTTGCTTAGAAGATCCGCTGCAATCACGATTCCAACACCGTTTCGTCCATTTACCGTTGCATGGTAGAACATTTTAAATGCCTTAGTTTTTAAATCTAGAAAACGCGCTTTATTTCCTGTATTACACCACTTCGTTTCCTGTACGCACAGGATTTGTAGAGTTCTGCGACGCATAATCGCTTTCAGTTCTAAACTTTTTGAGGTCATCGATCCGACGTTCCAACTTGCAAACCGAAGTTTATGAAAATATTTTGGAAACTTCATTTTGCCCGCCCCCGGAATCCGTCGGGCTCTGACACAAGCACTTCTGCTTGCTCTGGGATCACCCGAGTGCGTTGCAATCGTGGTGCCCAGCGGGGTAGTGCTATTAATTGCGATCATTAGGATAAAAATTGTTGTACTCCGACTCTGGTGTTCTGTACAAGCGAAGACAAGCCCTAAGGCAAGCCCTCTCAAACACCCGAATCTTTTCCATTAAGCTTGCTCGTACATTGAACCACACGGGACACCCAAATACCAGCATGGGCCTGATAAGGGCCATGTAGCAGATTATCTTTACCCTCGCATCGAGTTGGCTGCTATAAAACAGGCTCTTTGTGAGGGCAAAAGCGCCTTTAGCTCTGGCCAGAGCAGCATCTACATTTTTGTTAAAATACAGAAACTGATCTCCCAAGGTATCTGACTACACTTCGACAGGCAAGAGGCTGTCCGTGTTGTCCAAAGATCGAGAACTTTCGCCAATTTTTTCTGGTGTCCCTAGAGGCTCCAGACAACGGTGTCCTAAAAAGAATGGTTTCCGACTTCTGAAAGTTGATTTTCAACTTCCAGTCATCGCAAAATCGTCTTATCTTATCGATGTCACGCTGTAATAGAGTATTAATGACCTCGATTTTTGGACCTGTTCTGTACGCTATCAAGTCGTCTGCGTACGCAATAGTATGGGGAAGTGAACCTATCAAGTCGCTTGTATAAATATTGAATAGGATCGGCGAATTGACCGCGCCTTGCAGAAGACCATTTTTAATTTGAAATATTCCAACAGAAGTCACATCACCATTTTTTGAACTGTCTGTTGGTTAGCATGGCGATGGCGATGGCGCGATAGTTAGCTCATTGGACTATCACGCAGAGATTCTAGGTTCGATTCCTGGCTGGGTCACCAACAATTTTTCAAAATCGCCATCCCCTTTCGGCGGGCAATGGCAAACTCCCGAAAGTAAAATTGCCTACGAAAAAGCTTCTAAAGAGTGCCGTTCGGACTCGGCGATAAACCGTAGGCCCCGCTCAGATGTGGCAAAAATGACAACGTGAGCAACACAAATGAGTGTCAAGAAGCTAGGCCATGGCCCATACCGGGCTGCCAAAGCCACAGTGTTTTTTTATTTTTTTTATTTTTGTTGGTTAGCATATTATAAAGAATGTACAAGAGTGGTTTACTACTGGCAGAGCCGAGGCGGACATTTCACAGATATTTGTTCATTTGACTACCACGTCTCCTGTTGCAAACGACCATCCGAAGGTCAAAATTATCGATAACTTTTTGAAGAATAAATTGATCAATGACCGCAATTTCGGTTTGGACGTTATGTTTGAGAATCTGAATTGTCGCTAGGTTATTGGCATAGACCTTATCCTTCAGGAAACCACAGGAAGAAGTGTAAAGGTGTCAAATCGCACGACCTTCGAGGCCAATCAACTTGTCCTCTAATCTAAATAATGCGATCTTCAAGTTTTTTACGCAATATATTGATTGATTAATGGCTTGTGTGGGCGGTAACGCCATCCTGTTGAAACCAGAGATCGTGCAGCTCCAATTCATTCAATTTTGCGATTGCGTTCTCCATCCACTGTAACTGTCTCTCTAGCCTCATCTTCGAAAAGGTACGGACCAATGATGCCGCCAACCCATAATCCGCACTATTCAGTGATTTTTTTTGGGATGCATTGGTTTTTTTGTGAATCTTGTGACTGAATTTTCCCATCGCCAGAGACGACGCCCATCTAAAAATGGTCTTCATCGGAAATGATCATATTCCTGGCGGGGCAACATCCAGTAAACAAATCGGCGACGTTTTGGATGCTCCAAAGACTTCTATTGTTGAGTGATTTGGATTTTATAGACGCGCAAATGAATATCAACTTTAAAATTCGCCGTAAAGTGCCATAAGTGAGGCCCAAGTGTTGACTTCGGCGACAAATTTAGGTGAATGCCTGGTTTTGAACCCTTCGCTGACAGTGGTGATGCTTTGCCGTATACGTGCTCGCCGAACAGTCGACACCGAACCAGTTTCTTCAAAACGCTTCATCATTGCACGAAATCTGGACTCACTAGGACGATTATATTGACCGAACAATTTACGAATTCTACGAAATGCTACTACTTTTACAGATCGCCCAATTTTCTAATAAGATTGAAAAAACAGAAATACGTTGTTGTGTGGTTAACGACTACATGACTAAAACTGCCAAAGATTTTATGACATATGTCAAAAAGAATTCATTGAATGACAGTAATTTACAGTCAACATCCACAGCATCTGTTGGCTCACCCTTTACAATTGATATGTGGTCATAGCTACAACACGAGGCATCTTCAAAAAATATCCATGTATGTCAATGTAATTTTTTCATTTCTGCCCGCCTCTTGGACACCATCCATCTATTAAGGAAGTTTTGCAGGACTTTGGAACCAGTGGACATCTGACGGTGCTAAGTCTGAGAATAAGGTGGGAGTACCATTTCTCCCAATCGAATTGCTGTAACTCTGTGCATTTGGTCGTAGTTGTATGAGGGTGATTGACATCCTAATGAAGTAGTTCACCCCTTTGATGAGCCAAAACTGGCCTTCTGATCTAGTCTAGCCTTCTAATCAGTGTTGGTAGTAGATTTCTGCAGTGATAGCCTAGTTGCGAGACAACAACTCAAAGTCAGTTACTCACTCATCATCTAACCATATGGTACAGACAGTAACACCTTGAGCAGTTGAAGTCTGAGGTGCTGTGCTTGTCTGTCTACGATTTAAGCCGGCTTTAAGAACGGCTGTTGATTGTGACGCGACAGAAGCAAAGTGCTTCGAAGATGCACCTCCGCGTCTTTTGTTATTTGAAGACCTTGGCCCTCGAACTTTGTTTAACAATTTGGTACTACGAATCTTCATCTTAACAGAAGCCGCTTGATTAATCTATTGTATAATACCAGATTTTTTCGTCCAGATGCTGTCCTCCATAACTCGGAGAGATTCTTCTCGTTCTTGCTTTCTTCTCAGATCACAATGTACATAAATTTCCTCCTGCAGACTTGCTGGGTTGTATTGCCAGTGTTGCTGACGTTTAAACTGTCTATGTTACCTACTATCGCAACCCCATCCAGAAAGGTAAGACTCATCCTTTCTTACTCGATGGACTTATATCCATCCTGGTCCTTAAAGATACTTTCTACGAACATGAGCATGACCGAAACTATTGACAACTTTAACCAGATCTTGAGGTGAGTTCACAGTGAACCACTTATTCTGGGGTAAGCTTCCACCTTGACCTCCTCAGTTGTGGCTTTCAATTTTGTTCACTAAATATGATATAGAAATGGTTCACCACTCTCACATTTATGTCAATAACATTTACATAGCTGCTGTACAAATGTGTACTGGCCCGTTATGGCTTTAGTAACAAGTCTACAGGGTTTCCTCCGAAAAGACAGCAGAAAAGTCGCCGATCGATCTCGTGAATTAGTTTGGTATGCCGGAATCCGGTAGAATCATGTCATCTGTAGTTACGTTGGAGATACTTCGTCCGCTTCACTAATTCCTCGCTATAAAGTCAACTGTCAACGGGACAAGATATAGAAATTTTTATAAAGAGGAATAAAATATGACACTTGTAGATCTGCTTTAGAGCTTTCCGTGAAGACCAGAATAAATTCTCTTCCTGTATCAGCTTCCGGCCGAAACCATTCGATTTAGTACGAGTACCCTTTTCTACGGCTGGAGTTCTGATGTCACTAAATCAGTCGGTATATCCAGAAGACCAAAATGACAATACATCAAAGCTATAGTTCGTATAGTGTCAGAGACTACTTCTCTCTTTAAACGAAAGATGGCCTTAAGATAGCAGAGCATGATATCAATATCAAGGAAATGCAGATTTATTTATACGTACAGAGCAATTTCCTGGCGTTTTAGGGAAAGCCTCCTTGCAGCCGAGACAAACCGTTCTTTGAAGCCTGGTAAAAGCTCCTTGTCTTGTTGAGAGCTCCTTAACACTGCTTGAAAGGCTCCAACACCTTTCGAGTGACATTTTAGGTCTAAAGCAGTTATGTAGTTGTCCAGATCTTCGTTCTAAAAATGTATATTGTTACCTTTGAAAACTAGTTTTATCGTTCCAAACAGTTCTCTCGTAAAAAGAAAATCCTAAATTTTGAGGGAATCTACTATATTTCAATATTTCTAAGCAAACGTTTACCTTTAAAACGCCCACAAATGGTAAAAATTCATCATCCCTGAGTAAACTGAATCCAACCATATACAAGTACTACCTTCGATTTGAAACCCCAATAGTCTGCTTTCCTCCCTATGAACGAGGGGTTTCATTAAATTTAATGGAACCATATTAAGCGATAACGAATCCACAGAATTTATGTAATTTTGTGGAACCGCTTATTGGTTTAGGAAGATTTTTCATTCACAGATGATGACTTTGTTAATTAAAACAAGGAACCAGGATTACAAAAAGAGAATGAAAACAAAAACAGAATTACTTACCGGAAAAATGAATTTAATTAGAATAAAATACAAATATTAGTATGTAGATAACTTCTTCCAGATTTAGATAAAGATATGATGGGAATGAGCAGAATGTGTCGGTTCCAACGATTATTTCACTCCAAAGTCTGAAGTCATCTCCGATGGTGATTATGGTAATTGTACCCTCCACATGTGGTTCGACGATAAATTAATTAAATTTAATATCATTCCTGATTGTAAATGTGAAGTGTTTTTAGTAGCGTAAATTAAGTGAGCCATCAACTGTTGTATTAGCATTCATACGAGTACAAATGAATCTGTGATCGTACAATGCACATTTGATTTGTAATCTTTAATTTTTTTTTTTAGTCCTTTTCCGGCATCTTTTGTCTATCAGAAGATAGGAATATTTATGAGATTGATAGATGATGGATCATCAATTGGATTGAAGAGACAAATAAAAAATGATTAGCGCCGCTGTGCGCTATAATAAAACAGAAGCGCCTTAATGAGCGAACAAAAGAACAAAACTAGAAAATAGCTTCTGTCAGGGTGGTCCTAGGTTGAATCTTCACATTCGAACGTTTTTTAATGGTTTAGTTGATTTTAAAATTGAAATAACTGCCTAAATGTTTTGATTTTTTAGTGTTGTATGTGTTTATGTCTGATCGAAAGATATTCATCAAAGTGATTTGTTTGATACTCTAATTGGCTTTAGTATGTGGGTTTCATGGGTTTGGGAGCCTTTTTCGTTGCTTAAATTTCGATTGTTCATACTTAATTTGCATTTAAGTACTCCTTCAAAGCATCGCTCTCGGATGCATCCTTTCGTGCGTATACTACAATATATTGATAACTCATTTTATCGGCCCTGTTGTTGACAGATCAGCAGCATTTTTTTATATCCCTAAATCTGGGTGAATTCGGCGAATATTACCAAGGCTTGCCACAACTTTAAAGCGTCGTGTTTCTTGCGGAACTTAAAAAATGTCTATTAGCTGTGGTCTCAAACTACTAAGACTTCTCAAATGTCTTTTGGAACGTGAGTCTCTAACATTCTTGGTGAACCTACCTGTCTCTTAGGTAGTCAATGCATTAGATGCTCCTTACAACGCCACATCTAGCTTTTTTTAACTATTCGTGTCATGGGTGGTAATACTGAAAACATAACGTTAGTTCTAGTCGATGAACATTCTTTACGAATGAGTCTTTCCCCTTGAAAGTTGTTTATAAGTAAAAACAAAAAGAAGAAAAGTTGCGGCCATTGGGTGAACCTGTCTTAATGCACTAGAGGCAGAATTTCTCAGGGCAGTGGCAGTGTTGCCACTGATCTTCAGCGTTTGATATAAAGTCTGACAAAATATTGAGTGAACTGCGGTCAGCAATGTTTTTCAAATTTATTTGCAATTTAACCGAGTGCCAAAGGAACCAGTGGGGGAATCTGTAAGAAAACATTACATCCCCAAAGGAAACGTACGAATGTACGGTGAATGTCCGAGTTCATCAGGGGTCCGCACTAAGCCCCCTACTATTCAATCTTATTATGAACTTCATATCTCTTTTGTCTGGTGTTACTGAGGGTTTTCTGGATGATGAACACAAAACGGATAATCTTAAACACAGGCGGCGGTCAACTTTGCTGGCTTGTTTTTATTTTTGAACGACTTGCGTCTTCCTTTCATTTTACAGAATCGACAAAATCTGTTCCTAGCCTAAGCACAAGTCCGTTCTACTTCTTTCTTTGAAATAGGAGGATTACACCTTCAATACAATCACCCAAAGTATCCCTTACTGATAGTAAGTCTCGGGTAGTTTTAGTAAGACGCTAATTGTAACTGTTACCCTAAAGAAACTCCAGATGATTCCACTGCAGAACTAAAACTACCAGTAACGCATCCGCCAATGGTTTTCAATATGGTTTGTCCAATTGAACAGTTTATCACCCCACCTGCAAGCATGTTGCAGATCCAATTTGTTATCCCTCGTTCTATGTTTGCGTCTACTAAAGCACCTTTGATGGCGCTGAACTTCACGTTATTGAAGGCCCCTTCTATGTCTAGGAAGGCCGCCATCGCAAACTCACCGGAGGGTAGACTTCTTTTAATTTTCCCCACCACCTGTAATCCGGTCAAAAAAATCGTTCATCCGTGCATCCGTTCCTGATGTGAATTTCCAGTAAACGCTCCAGGGCCTTAAGCATTAAAGTTGACAGACTTATTGGTCTGAAGTCTTTTGCTGTTGTGTGCTCTTGCTTGCCGGCCTTGGGTATAAAAACCACCTTAACTTCTCTCAATGGGAAATGGGTTACCACCAACGTTACCAGGACTTCCTGGCTGCTTTCAGCCCACGTTCCGTCATTTTTTCTGAGGAAGCTAGGGACTCTCGTTTTTTTTGAAAGCATTTTGCGTTAACTCGAAACTTCCTCTGTTGCCATAATAGATTTGCAATACCTCTGCCATGACGCCCTTTTCGATTTCCTAACTAGGTACTTGAATTGTTTCTTGCAATCTTAGTACTCATTCCACGTACTGTCACATTTGAAAAGCATCGCTCTATTGTAGAGTTGCCTTACCTCTTTCCTTTTAAGACCTATTTCCCTATTCCACCATCTCGGCTGGGCCCTTTTAGGTGCTCGGTTAACTGGACAAGCTTTCTCGAACGCCATTGTTAGTACCCTATTTGGATTTCCTACCGCCCTGTCTAAGTTATCAATGTTATCGCTGATTGATTGGGTCAACACTTCTGTGTACTTGACTCAATCAGTTTTCCTGGGATTCCTTTGAAAACTAACTGCCCTATTCTAGAAGTTCACCTTGAAGCGTATCCATCTGTGATTAGACATTGACGCTTCATCGACTACTCTCCCATCAATGATATCTAACCCTTCTATATCTGAGGCAAGAGTAATGTCTATCACCTCCTTCCTGTTTTTCACCACAAAAGTGGGTTGGATAATAAAATAAAATCAAACAAACACTCACCTCTTGTGTTGGTGTCTCCGCTTCCCCATTGTGTGTGATGGGCGTTCGCATCACAGCCCACCACCAGCATCCGGTCTTTCTGCCTCGCCAGGTCCCTTAACTTCTCTGAGATGACTACCTCAGAGTCGTAGGGTAGATAGCCGAGGTCAGAAAAAGTGGTTTGCCACACTCCCTCTCTGCCGACCGTGGTCAGTTGAGTCATTGCGGCTTAAGCCTCCGCACCGGCGTCATTGAATATGACGCTTACTACAAGGTGCCTGCCGCGCGGAAGAGCAGCCAAGAACACCCTTATCCATTGTCCAAGCCTTTGCGCTATAGAGCAGGACTGGGATTATTAAGATCTTTTAGAGGCAACTTTTGTTATTCGAGAGCAATTGGCAAGAGTTATTCATCGTTTGATCTCCCGCTGGTGTCGTTGTCTCAATTTATAGCGGAGCCTAGATAGATAAAGTGCTTAACTACCTCAAAGTAACATCTGTTGAGGGTGATTATGACAATATCGTCAGCGTATGCGAGTAATTGGACGGACTTTTGAAAGATTGTGCCTCTTGTGTTTGCGCATGAGTTTTGCACTATTTTTTCAAGGATGATGTTGAAGAAATGGCATAACAGCGCACCGCCTTGTCTAAACCCTTTTCTGACATCAAAGGTCTTGGTGAAATCTTTATCGGCCTTTGCCGAGCATCATTCATCTCCATCGTCATGCTGCATAGACGGATGAGTTGGGCAGGGATGCAAAAACTCGTCTCTATAAATGCTGTCATACGCGGCCTTAAAATCGGTAAATGGGTGGTGTGTATCGATCTGAAGCTCATGGATTTTCTCCACGATCTGCCATAGTGTGAATAGTTGGTCGATGGTTAACTTTCGTGTCCTGAAGCCACAAAACCAATTTCCCACCAAAAATCATTTGGTGATACAGAGGTCACTACGTCATAACAAAGAACAAGTTGAAAGTCCATACTCTACAACATAATTATAACCACGACCAGTAAACGGTTCTAATAATGTAATTCCTCAGCAAGAATGGCTTAGTTCCGAATCTGTGGAAGTTGCATTGTTCAATGTGGGCGTTAAGTGGGAGCTCTCTAGTCAGTTCTGATTCCATAGAACAAGTCGTTCGTTAGCGTATTTTTCTTGGTGTTATCGAGTAAGGGTAAACAATGGGTTGACTTTAATTTAAATAGAACAAAGTCTCCTCCCTGTGGTTAACTTATTTAGTCAATATCTGAGCCACCCACATCCGTAACCAATAAGATGAGGTGTCATCGCATTGAACTCGTATTCTAAAGCATCTAACCGAAAATGTGACTATGGCTATACAATTTGTGATGATTTGAAATTAACCCATATTGATTGGAAAGTCACTTCATATGCTAACTACCGGGCTATTCCTCCTTCTAATAAGACAGTATGAATATTCCTTTGCCACCTTTCGATAAAAAATTGAGGAGAAAGCTTTTGAAAAAAAAGCCATTTTAATAAACAATAAACCAACCCAACGTATTGTTCAATAGTTTTGGCCCATATAACCGTTCCAATGCTAATTCAAAACCTTTCTCATCACCCAGATGAGCCACTGGCACATCGACCTTCCAAACAACAATTCGTTTATCACTAATTAGCATATGACCAACATTTGGATCAAAGTCTCACGGTGACAAAGCAAGCAACGTTCTGACCCGATGACAGTGGCCCTTTCCGTATAAGATCATCTCTCATCTTCATCGATATGTTAGTTGTCTCTTTGGTTTGGCAAAGAAAAATAATGAAATTCAAAAAAACTACCGCAAAACTGGCCGAACCTCGTTGGTTAATTTGCATTTTCACCGTTTTTCAATTCCCGAATTTTCGCTAATCACATGCAAATTGAAGTCTCCAACCATGCTTCAGTTGTGAGAGGAAAAAATTCAAATTTTTTTAGGTTATATCCAAAGATACAGATAATTATTGGGTCAAACGTTGAGTGTTGGCAAAAAGACTGAAAGACGGAAAGACGGAAAGAAATCAACATAAAATCGAAGTTTACGATCAGATTTGCCACAAAGTGAAACCCGAAATTTTCAGATCGTATCAATTTTGGAAATTACAGATCTCGCATCTGATTCGACCCGATTGCGAGCCACAGATAAAACACACTTGTAATTTCTTTATCCGACGTGCTTTGCCAATCCAATTACATGAAGGCCAAATACGAGTAATCATTTATGTGAACTTGGAATATCCCATGCGCATCCGTGTACGCATAGTTTTATTCAGAAAGACCTTAAGGCGAAAGGTGCAAATTTTATGCTGCAATCAGAGAGCCATTACATTTCATTAAAACCGAGAAAGAGTTTCCCCAGGGAAGCTCTGGTAGACACCTCCAATGGGTATCTCCCATGAAGAGGTTATGATTACGAATATGAATACTGGAAGCATCATGTACAGATTGACAACCAACCGGTGGTACGATCGGTACTGAGGAGACATCACAAGTTAAATGTTTGATGTAACTCGTAGTTCTTAGTCATAGCAGTGGGTTTTGTTGTTTGTAATTCGAAACACAAACTGAGCTTATGAATAGATGAGGGAGAATCTAAAGAAAGATACTTTTCATGAAGAAGATACATCTTAAAAGCTTTAACTGAAAGTGATGTAAGAGAGGAGATAGATCGAATCTCTTTGAAATGGAGACTATCTCTTGAAGATACGAGTAACTTCCGTGCTTTTAAAAAGCTGTTTTCAGAAGAGCGTGTGGTTTTTGTGCTTGAGATGTTAACATATGTTTGGAACGTTTATTTAACGGAAAATAGATTTTTATATTTAGTTTGAGAATAGTATCTTTACCTGGAGTAGTATGAGTTAAATATTATAAATTTTTGTAGCTATCTTCACATAGTCTGCTCTTTGTTGGGTGGTAAATGATGTTGAATTTAATACCTAATTGCGACGAAACACTTTTTTTTTTTCACCTACTTACTCATTAGCCTAAATGGCGCTACAGTCAGAAATGGATCTTAGCCAGAATAAACATACAGACCCAACGGATTCGATTACTAGCCAGACATTTCCGGGAAACTGGATGAGATTACCGAACCATTGAGTTCTTCACCTTAGGTACCACAGTATTTGCTCGATCGTTCATCTGATATGAACTCAAAGATCGTTTGAAACGAGTTATTGCTATCCATTTGATCTATATCTCTCATTTACTTAGCCGTTGCACTATTAAGACTAAGGTTATGTAGCTTCACAGTCTGTATAGCCTTTGTGCCTGATTTTTGTTTTGCTAACAGTGCCGGCTTAATATCAAATATTATTTAACCATCCACTTACGTTTTCATCCTCTACGAGCATAAGAAGCACAGCCATCAGATGTAGAGCGTAGTGCTCTCCCTCAATCACAGTGGTGGTCCCAATTACAGCATGAGAAAATCCTTTCTTATGCAGGCTAAAATTGCAAGCCTATTCGGAAGGGATAAAAATGTGACAAGCAAGGTGTTAGCGTCGGAGAAAGATCCTTTCACTTTTGTTGAAATATTCGGGTCATTTACAGGTTGCCTGCATTCTATGAACTGTCGGAGTTTCTTGATTGCAAATAATTGATATTCAAATGATATGAAGACTACTTTTAAGAACCTGCGCGGCAAAAACAGCAGTCGCTGCATTTTGGATAAGGATTTCTAATTAGAGAAAGATTTCAAGGACAAGTATGAAGCTTCAGATATGTATACGAACGCCAGAAGGCGATTGAAATTCGCAAACATCAGCCTCATAAACACCCACGCCCTATCCGGGCGAAAGGGTATCCTTTCCCAGCTTCTACAATTTCCTCAAAAATGCCTAGGAGTAATGCCCTTAGTTTGACACGAAATCTTCTTTGGCGATATTAAAGCCAAACTAGGCAAGAAAGAGATTTTTATAATGATGGCCCACACGCGGTTTCCATGCCTTGATATCCAAAATGGGACCTGACTCCTGCCTTTTGCAAACCGGCAAAAACTTGCAAAAAACATTGAGATCGACGCAAGGCACTTCTCAAGTGCTTTGGACGTCCGAACGTTCTGAGCAGCTTATAAGCAAGATGCATACAAGATAATGGTCCGAGTCGATGCTTGCTCCCCGAAACATTTGGGCATCCATAATACTGGAGGAGTGTCTTGCGTCGATCGCAACGTGATCAGTCTGATTGGCGGTTGATTGTTCAGTTCTCGAAGTTCTCTTGTGAATATTGAGATGTGGGAACCGCGTGCTAGCCTACGACAATGTTTCGCTCCGTCACAAAGTCGATCCGGGATGCTGGCATGTAGATTATACCTTCCGACAGTACTACCAAGAATGCCCTCTCTTACTTTATTTTAATGTCCTAGCTAGGTATTTCTAGAGCTCGTGTCGTCATCTTTCACCTCTAAGAGGTGTGCGCTTATATAGATCTTATGGTAAATTTAGGATTGATGCCGGTTGCTTAGAGGCGCTCGTTTACATGACGGAAAGTCAAAACTTCCTCCTTAGGTCTACCTCTTACGACAAATCCACATCCAAACAGTCGCTGCTTTTGCAGTCGATAACAATCGCCATAGGAGATGTCGCAGTTCCATTTTTGATACCCTTAGGTCGAGGAGTCGGATAATCCGTAGTCAGTAACCCGTTCGGGGATCTGAGTGCTGCCTTTGGTCCATAAAGCGCTCATCTGCCACCATTTCTTGTCCAAGACCGTAAATTAGTCGCGGAAATCCTTACTTAAGCCAGGCTAAGGTCTCATTTGTTCCAGGTTTTACTTTACAGTTGATCCCATCTCTCTCATTTATAGTACTGCTAGATGGATACCATATGCAGACATTGTTCCAACACTGGATATCGTCACCTCGACACCTCTCAGCGCCTACCCTATTTCTACAGCACCCAACTATCATTATATAATAAACACACTGTTCAATATTATTCGCCGGTTGTTGCTTTATTGAAAAGAGTTAGCTTTCCGACTAATCATGGAACATAACTTCATTTAAATGACTTCCTAAGTCGGCTTGGCAGCAGGACATCCTATCAACCCAGTTTTTCAATACATTTTCGATGGTTTCGGAACTTATTTCACAAATATGAACCTTGGCCAATATTGTTCTTGGGTGAGTGGATTGTTCGTATTGCATCTATCACAAAAGCAGTTCAACAGCGTCAACTCACAGCTCTGTGGCGGCCAATCACCAAAACGACTGATTACAGTATTATTGATCTTAGTGTGCAATATATAAATTTTTGGATCGCCCAAGTCCAAATCTTTGATTTCTGGCCAAAAAAAAATCAGTTATCATGCCTTGGTAGGGTTCTTCATTGACTGTAACGTTACTTCCAACGTCGTCTTGGAGCACAAACACTAAATAATCACACGGTCACGGTGCATTGGCTTCTCTATGACTAGGTTTGGGTTTTTCGAGACCAAAATATGATAATCTTGCTTGTTTACGTAGCCGCATAGATGGAAGTGCGCCTCATTTAAAGTGATGAGGCCAGTGATGAGGCCAATTTCGAGCCGCTCTAAAGCCTAAACGGAGAAGCGACTAAGAAACGGGGGTGGTCATTTTGCTGCAATTCCTGAGTCAATTGGAACTTATTCTCCTCAGGTTAATGCGACTAATGTTAAGTTGCTGAGAACTTCGGATCGTTGAGGTTCTCGGATTTAGGCGCACACTTTCGGCAGGAACAGCAATATTCTCCGGTAAGCGCACAGCATGAACACGGAAATATGTTTTCCCATCAATCACTAAACCAATCTCACGAACTTTCTTCTCAAACTTGATTTGATTTAGGTGTTGGCGAAAGCCACCATTTATTCGGCTTAATATAAGCTATACAATCCTAAACTAACTAAAACTTAAACTTAGAACAAAGCTTGGTTGCAGTGGTAAAGGAGATCGGATTTGAGTCTGGAAGAGGTGGGATTGAAGTCAAAGACAATAAGGTTTGAAAATTGATACCGTAGCATACGGGAGATTCGTTCGTTCGCGATATATGAAGTGTGTTGGGTTGCTAAATAGAAGAGACGAGGGGTGCGTTGATTATGAGGGTTAGTATTGAGGAAGATAAAGTTGAGAAGAGACACGCAATCAGCGTGACCTGAAAAGAGTCGGTGAATGAAGAGAGAGAGAGAGAGAGAGAGAGTCGGCTGCATCTCTGCGTTCCTCAAGAGTGTTTAAAGTGGAGACGGTTTTGATAGCGGGGCAGAATAAACGTATCGTTCCAGGGTATATTTCGTAGAATAAATCGAAGAAAATGGCGCTGGATGCTTTCGATTCTCGAGATTTGAACACGATGATATGGGGACCTTGACTTGATGGACTGGCATTTGACGATATTAAGTTTTAAACAATTTTTGAGGCACCAGATCGAAAAACTATCAAGGTCTTGTTGAAGGAGGAAGGAGTCATGGGGTGAGGAAATAGTTTTTCAAAATTCGTTTTATGATCCTATCAAGAACGTTTATAGTTAATATATAGTAAAATGAAGAGGGCCTATATGGCTGCCCTGTGAACTTCAGCGGTGGCGGAAAATGAAGCCGAATGGTCTGACCTAAAACGAACACTGTAAAAACGGTTTTCCAATTAAGATCCATTTTAACACAATGGGTTGAAAGCCGAGAACAGACATTTTGAAGAGTATTTATCGATTTAAGATCTTATCGAAGGCTTTGCTAAAATCGGTTGCAATTATATCGATTTTATTACCATTCTCTAGGGCTGAGAGGATAAAGGATACGAATTCAACGAGGTTTGTGGGTGTTGACCTGCCCTTCAGGAAACCATGTTGTCAAGGGGAGATAAGTGATTTGCATTGGAAGCATAGGGCTTCATACAAAATACTTTCGAAGAGTTTGGATATATAGGAGAGTTTAGCGATGGGTCTTTAGTTGGTTACAATATATCATTCTATAATCCTTTTTTGTGCATCAGGATTATGAAGAAGGTTCTCCAACAACAACAACAACAACAACACTGTGGCGCTGGCAGCCCGGTATGGGCCATGGCCTAGCTTCTTGACACTCATTTCTGTTGTTCACGTTGTCATTTTTGTCACATCTGAGCGGGGCCTACGGTTTATCGCCGAGTCCGAACGGCACTCCTTAGAAGCTCTTTCGTAGGCAATTTTACTTTCGGGAGTTTGCCATTGCCCGCCGAAAGGGTGATGGCGATTTGAAAAATTGTTGGTGACCCAGCCTGGAATCGAACCCAGACTCTCTGCGTGATAGTCCAATGAGCTAACTATCACGGCATCGTCATCGTTCTCCAAATATGAAGAAATTCTCCTTGTGAAAGGGATAGACGAAAAAGAATTGAAAGGGGAGGGGAAACGGAGGCTCAACATTTTTTAAGAAATATGACAGGGAGACCATCTGATACAAAGGAGTCGCTAGTGAAGGATTGATTTAAAAATGTGGCAAATAGATTGGCAATGGTGAGTGGATCGGTTGATGACTTGTTATTGAAACAGAGGGAGCATACACCAGTCTCAGATGGTGCATTATTTCGCTTAAAATTATTTTCAAAACTCGCGCGGAATTCGGCAACAGAAAATACACTATGTACTATACGTCCATTAATACAAAGTTTTTGTCAATTTTTGTGGACACATACGAGCTGTCACTGTCAAAATAACATTTGTTTAAAAAAAAAAAAAAAAAAAAAAAAACCAACAGATAAAAGAGGTGCAGCCAAAACCTAAAGGGTGCTTTTTCTTAGAGGCAGGGAACTTCAAATTGGCGCCAATTCTTGACTTCTTGTGACAGCCAATTTGAGAGTTCTTGGTTACGTTTGAGGTTAGTTTGGCAATTCATTGTTAAATCAACGTCTGCAAATTGTTCAAATTTGTTTTAAAAAACTTGGTTCAATACGAGAAACTCGGACATTACGTGCAGTTTATGGTGCTCATAATCTTCCATTTAATTCAGGAAACTACATCGATTTCGCAATACGTTCACTCTAAATGATAATATATATACCGTAAGACGTACACAGCAAGCGATTAATGATGTACAGTATAGTGTTGATGATGATCCAAACAATTAAACATTCAGTTTATGGAATATTTTGTGTGAAGATCTTGGTTTCAGATTTAACTCGTACAGACAATCATCGTTCGCACCATACATTTAGTGAATGGGCCGAAGGAAAGATTGCTTTTGATCCACATGTTCATTCGAACATTTTTTTTCCGTGATGAAGCACACTTTTGGTTAAGTAACTTTGTCAATAAATAGAATTTCTGCATTTAGAGCGATGATAATCAACAAGCTATTGTCGAAACACCATTACATCTAAAAAAGACAGCGTTTGGTGCGAGTATAGGCCGGTGGAATCATAAGTCCATGTGCATTCAAAAATGATTATGGTCGGAACATTTCAGTCAACGGTAAGCGGTACAGAGACATAAGTACTAACTTTTTCGTTCCTCTATAGAAGGGTATTAATGTTGCAGACACCAGGACGCCGCCATATGCGCCACATTTTCTCTAAGGATATGTAAAGTCGCATGTCTACGCCATAAAACCAAAAGCAATTGAGCACGTGGAAGCCGACATTTGACAGCCTGATTAACTGCGAAAAATGTTGAAAATTCGTCCTCCAGGTTATGCCATATATGAGCCAGTCGCGACGGCCATATGCCCAAAATATATTCCAGTTGAATGGCCACTTCGCTCAAGTCTTTGGTTTATGCAAACAAGTCAACAATGTAAAAGGAGCTCTGGAAACAATATCAAACGCAGGATTGCCAACCTTTCTGTTGATATGTGTGGAAGAGCGATGTAAAATCTCTCAATTATTCTGTGTTATATTTAAATTTGTATGTCCTTATTGAATGGATTTTTCATAAAAAATAAAATTAATCAAAACATTGCCATAAAATCATTGAAAAATTGATGAAATGCTTTCTATATTATACTTTTCAACCGGATGAAGCCCGCTTTGGCAAATTGTTTCATTTAACCTTGCCCTTATGAGTTGTTGACCTTGTTTGTTCGTCTTGTTTTTGGCTTTACAGCCAGGTATATGGGATTAGCCGTCCGTATAAAAACCTTCTTGGAGATATTGCAGAAGGAGTTATTCGAACTCCAAAGTCGTATGCTTCCTATTCTCCGTTAAATTTGTGGAGCACGGAACGTTTTATAACTTAACAAATAAGTCCACTGTCGTGGCAATCTATAAACTAATAATCGTGGGCATTGCTTGATTTATTACTGCTTGACAAAACCATTAAAATTTCATATATGCCAGTGATCTAATTTTGTTCGTTGTTCAAATCAATTGGCCTCATTCCCAAAAACTGCTAATACAATCTTCACTTCACAATGTAGTGATTACCCGCAGTTTCTGAAACCCTAATTGAGATTATTTACAGCACATGTATGCAAATTGCAAATATTCACTCAATCCCAACCTCAAAAGATACAATTAATCAAAACAACAGAATAAAAACTATACACAACACACAACAGGTATCCGATACGAGTAGATAAAACATCTTTGAGTACACAGCTCTTCCTTGTTTGGTTTGAAATGTGAAAGATAGTGAAATTTCCAATTTCATGTTTTGTACGTCTATCTTATCTAATCCTAATCCACTTGAAAGGCACATCAACTCTCGCTATATCTCAATTAGAGTTACAGATAAATCGTCAACAGTAGTCAACATATTTATCAGCACAACAATGATACATCGTCGGATGCTGAACTCTGAACTCTGTCCGATGTTGAGTAATGCGACCCACATACGCACAGACCTCACAGTCGACCCCATACAAGAGATAGCCACTTCAATTCGAATTTATGTATGCGGCAACCGCTGCCAAAGAAAGCCACTCGATTAAATTTTCATAAATTTTGTGGGCATAAATTACAGGCTGTGTGGCTGTGTTTATCTTGAATTTTCCAATCTTGAATCTTGTATGTACTCGTATCTTTTTTCAATTAGGATATTGTTTAAAAGAAAAGGAAAGAAAAAATAAAATAAATTCGTTGTTATCCCTTTTGGGGGCTTAGTGTGGGAATCATCAATACTCGTAGATGCGTGGGGATATCATTACTCTATCAATTGGGATGACTGAAGGTTGTGGGGTGGGATTAATTGATCATTTAATTATCAATTTTTTAACAAAAGATACTTTCATTTAATTGTCTCAATTAATTTTGATTTTATTTTCTCTTTCTCCTTTCAGGTGAGTTAATGGTGATCATTTTGAACACGATCGCGTAAGTAGTCAAAATTCGATTGCATCTCATTTCGTGTTTCCATTTCTAAGATTACTGAGCCACTTAAACTTGAAGTAGACTGCATGAATAATTTACTATACGAGTATAGTATAACGGCAATTAGAATTCATTTAGTAATGGATTCTACGAGATTACCAACTATCTACTCATCTATTCCGAAGAAATTGTGTGAGATGACTGAAATTTAGAATTTACATTTTACATGCAGTTATTTTGATAACCGGGTTATCATATTTGCAAGTTAGTTAAGTTGCTTTAGTGACAATCTAATTCTTTCCGCATACAACACTCTTTATACTGATTGCACAGTTTTAGAACTGGGGCAATAGTTTTACGACTTAAACGATAGTAAAACTACTCATTTATGATGGTTTTTTAAGATATACAATGTACGAGTATCTGTAGAATGGTTTTTGAATGATGGTATATTTTAACAGTGATTGTCGATCATTTTTTTGGTGATGGTGATGGCGCGATAGTTAGCTCATTGGACTATCACGCAGAGAGGCTGGGTTCGATTCCTTGCTGGGTCACCAACAGTTTTTCAAATCGCCATCACCCTTTCGGCGGGCAATGGCAAACTTGCGAAAGTAAAATTGCCTAAGAAAAAAGCTTCTAAGGAGTGCCGTTCGGACTCGGCGATAAACCGTAGGCCCCGCTCAGATGTGACTAAAATGACAACATGAGCAACACAAATGAGTGTCAAGAAGCTAGGCCATGGCCCATACCGGGCTGCCAGCGCCACAGTGTTTTTTTTTTTTTGTCGATCATTTTAAGTCATTGAAGACCCAAGTCGATTGGTCGATTTCATGGTTTAACGTCGAGGAATTACCATGTTCTATGATTCTTGAACAACTTTTCTATAAACATTACAGGCTTCCTTTGAATACAAGAGTAACTTTGTTATGGTGACTGAGAGAATACATTTGTTACCAATGGTTAACGATTGATAAGAATTCCTATTTTGGTGTCATCATAGAATATTCCGGTCCACTTTTCAATCTTATTCGCTCAAGACCTTCCCATTTCAATACATGAAATATTGAAGAGCCTTTGGAAATTTAATGTGAAAGAGTTAAATGTCTCACCCTGACTGATCTTTAAAGCACTAGACCACCACAATGAAACCCCTGGTTAAATGACGAATACAAGCAGCTGCAGTTCAGCAAGATGCGCACAAAGCGGCGCTGCAAAGAAATACAACAGCTGCTCACGAGCTCTACGATCAGAAGAGGAGAGATGGACACTCCTGAGAAGCTCAGGAGGATGGAAGGAGCATGAGAAGCGTGCGGTCGAGGAAGTTGCGAGGTAGTACTATAGGAATGAGATTAGGAAGTTTTACCAAAACTTAAAGAAAACATGCCACGGACTCAAGCCTCGAACCGAAGCCTGTATCCGAGTAGACAAATAAGGGAACATCGTAGTAGAGTCGCAGTCGATGCTGTGGACTTGGAAAAAGCATTTCTGTAAACTGTATAACGGTGATGAAGAACCATATATTGCTGTAAGGTAGAATGAACCTTTCAATTTGAACGATGTAGACCAACAATCTTATCCTTTTAATAACCCTTTCCTCGTTATACGAACTTATGCGTAACGAGTTTCCCATTTTTACTGCATCGCTGCTGCTCCGCTTATGGGGTTGGCTAATGTCGCAGACCGCAGAACGCGTCTACATAATGCTCGATCCTGGATCTCTTCAGTGGTAAGTCCCAGGCGTTGTTGCGCATTTGCCATCTGAGAAATCCAGGAATTCTTTTTCCGACCTCGTTTTCTTACAGTTGGAGTGACCGTAGTTGATAGTGCCTTTTTAACCGGATTTTCCGCAGATCTTTGAACGTGGCAATACCAACTTATTCTATTCGCCTCAAGCTGTTCGGTTACCGAATTCTTTATACTCGCATGTAGACTTCCTCTTATACGCGTAGATCTAATACAATCGCGTTTAGTGACTCCACTAGACATCCTTAACATTTTCATTTCCGCTGCCGTCATTTTGTTTTTAAACGCTTCGTACATTGTCCAGCACTGTCTAACAACCGGTCTAACAAGAGCTGGTCTAACAACCGTGGTGTAGAGTTTCCCCTTTAATTTAAGTGGAAATTTTCGGTCGCAAAAGATTCCCGAATTTTCCCGCCATTTCATCCATCCCACACTCACTCTGTGGTCTACGTCGTCGTTACATTTCGCTTCCATGTTAACGATTGATCCTAAGTACTTAAAGATAGTGCTTTTCGGAAGAACTATTCCGTCTAACGTTATATCCGGAACAGGTCGCAACGGATGCGCAAATGGGCACGACAAATGCTCCGTCTTTGAACGACTTATTTTAAACCCGTTTCTCTCTAGCGCATTTCTCCATGAATCTAAGGCGTTCTGTAAATCTTCGACGTTATCCTTAAGTATATCTGCGTCGTCAGCGAAGAGAATTGGCGTTACATTTGCTTCGCGCATGCAGTCTTTTAAAAGATAGTCGAATACTACGTTAAAGAGAAAAGGGCTAAGTACGCTTCCTTGATGCACTCCGACATTAACTGGAGCCGAGACCTTTGATGTAAAAAGAGGATTTAGACGAGGCGATGCGCTGTCATGCGATTTCTTTAACATCATACTTGAAAGATAAGTGCAAGACTCAGTCGCCAGCACAAGAGGCACAATCTTTCAAAAGTCCGTCCAATTACTCGCATACGTCGACGATATTACAATATTTGGAAGAAAGCAGCATTATGTCAGTGGCGCTTTCTCTCAATCAAAAAGGATATTCAACAAAGACTTTTCGAACAGAACGTCACCCTCAACAGATATAACTTTGCGTTAAGGATTTTGTCTACCTTGGTTGAATCCGCCCCCGAGGGACAGCGCAATAGAGGAAGACTAAGACTCAGGTGGCGTACGCAGGTGGAAGGGGACCTCAGCCAACTTATCGTGCGATACTGAAGACAGCTAGCAAAAGATCGGCTGGCTGGAGACGCTTGTTGACTGAGACGCAGGTCCACCCCGGAATATTACCTAAAGTAACATGTTTAAACCGCCACACTTAGAGTCATTTAGTTGTCCACATTTACAGAGAACTCGTGAATTGCGTCAATACCTATAATTACGTCATGATTGACCTATTACTCAGTTTAAGGTGCAGAGGCCTAAAGTGGCGACAAATTCAAAATTTTCATAGAACCAAGTGCCTGCTCTATGCCTGATGTTTTTGATTTTCTCTATGTAAGCTTACGTTTTCTCAATCACCTGTTTGCATTAGTAGGCATAGAGGTTATCTGCTCTCGCTATAAATTCCTGTTTCATCTTTGGAAATTCGACACGACACTGGGAGCCCTACATATTGAAAGTCCCACCGAGCTATAGTTCGTTATGATACTTGTACTATCAGTGAAACAGCGCTTTGCCTCTTTAAGGAAAAAGAAATTGAATGACGTCCTCATGATGCGCCCTGCAGAAGATCTTCTAGCCTTTTCTTCTGCAATCTGTCATTTGAAGTTGATACAAATCAGAATTCTTCCAAATGCTTCGGTTCTGTCTGGGTTACGTACATCTGCGTACGTGCTGGTAAGGGCAGATATTTCAGCATCACTTGAGTCTTACTTACTAAGGTAGCCCTTCATGTCGGGGTGAACCTGGGCGGCCAATGACAAACTGCTCTATTAAGCCCGGTCTTTAGCGCATTCCTAGTCGGTTGAGTACGCCCCTTATTCGCGCCACCTAAGGCGAGATTTTCCTCTTCGCGGAGACTTTGCGAGATGAAGAGTGTTTTTTTTATTTTATATCTACTGAAGTATTATTAGAAAAATTCATAGCAGAGCTAAAGTAGACAAAGTTCTAGCTGTCGACTATGACGTTCTGTCCAATACCTCGTTGTTGTGTGTTCCTATTTGTTGACAGCATACACTATATTTGGTTTTACCCTCGTTCCATTTAGCACAAATAAGCAGCTTAACACAGCTGCGGACGTTTCGCCATTGTACATAGATTGAGTTTGGAAGGGATATCGAACCCAGACATGGCTCAAGTCGTCTGTATAAAAAGTCTTCCTTAGTGGAGGGATGAAACCCCATATGTAAATAAGGGCCAATCAGGTTGTTGACGAAGAATTTCCGTCATGCCAGATAAGATCCTGTACGCAACTTTGAGGAGACTTATACCTTTCAAATGTGCGCAGTTGTAGATCGGACAAGCGATACTGAGATTTCATTCATCAGGCATACACTCGTACCAAATATAATGTTCAACGGCCTGCCAATCTTCGGCTTCGATATTGGTATCATCCTTAATTAGTTTGGATAAGGCGGATGGAAGTTTTCGTTATCATCGTCTAAGTGAAATGGTCTATTCTGCCTGACGGCGGGATGCTGAACTTCGTCGCCGTCATGCAGTCTGCAGAAAAGTATTCTTATATCCTTAGCACCGACTGTTTCTGTACGGCTCTTGTTGTCTTGACACGTTCTTTCTACCTGTTCCCCAACTTCCTTCGTTCTTTTTTTGTTTTTGCTTATAAAGCAGCCGGTGTCATTCCAATCTGTTTTATTTTTCTTAGTACCTTGCCTGCAACAAGTTTGGAATTCGATTCAATGTTGGGTGCGTTGAGCATTACGACCTCCAGAATACTGGAGTCATGCCTTACATCTATTGCAATGTAATTAATTTGATGTAACGTTTCCTGATTCGGTCATCGTACTTGCTTAATAAGGTTTTCACAAAGTCGATAAGCCTAAGTCCGCTGCCATAGGTAGTATTATACAAGCTTACCACCCGTCCAGCAAAGATGTCCCCTTTTTCTATCCAGACAGTAAAATCGCCTGGAACGAATTCAATGTCGTGGTTCGAACATTGCTTATACGAGTATGTCCTGTCGGGAAGCGCGGAACACCATTCTTTTGTACCATCGTCATTGTTTTCCGTGGTGGGATGAGCGTATATTAGGCTTATGATGCGGATTGTTATAATTCCTTCGCTCACGTGCCTAAGTGTACAACATATGACAAACTCGCACCCGAATAAACGCTTTTTTTGTTCCTAATGGCAATCAAAATACTCGTAGGGTAACAGTTTTTCATCATATTATACTTTTGCTCAGCCTGTCCCATCGTTCTTCGTGGATGGATGATATCTGCGCTATAAAAGTCCAAGACCCTCTGCTAATTGTTTGGATGCATATGACCTTGTAAGGCTCCGAATATTTCACGTAGTATGTTGCTAGGGTTGTCAACATCGATTCCATTATAATCCAATGCATTCAGCTGATTTTTATATTTTGCATTAGCCCTTGCTGCTGGTCAAGCACGTACTTGCCTTTTGAGCTTCTATAAGGAAGGATTAGTTCAAAGGAGCACCGCTGATATTTAGGAGAAGGACATTGCTGCTGGCCCGATCCAAGTTATAAAACAGTCAGCAGTTTTGCAATGAATTGCAGCGCAGATCCCCAATAGGGACCTCTTCTTGTTGGCTTTAATAACTCCCTCGGTGAAATGTTGTTGTGATCATTGTGTTAGCTTTCCTTACTAGAAATGTGTCCGTTTGCTCTTTAAAAAATATTCCAACTGAGCTTTTTGGTTCAAAACCAATACCACAACAACCGACTTTTATTTTCAGTAGATCCAGAGGTTCAGCTTCGTCCGTTGATGCAAGATCAAGATGTTGGTGGTTGTTTCGACCAAATCGTGATGACATTCTGCCTTTGTTGGTTGCACACACTTTTTAAGATGGCTTAAAAATATGATGCATACGAACAATGATGATAATGTAGCTCGCAATGTTGTCAGTGATAACACGTCAATAACTGCACCCTCTACCGATTCGTTAGAGTACATGTCCACAATGTTTTGTTAACTTTCGCCTTTAGAATGAAAGCACTCAAATAGGTCGAATACTAATTGCTGTATCCAAGCTCCCTTCATTCGATTACCAATCCCCCGCACACTTGATTCGACTAATTGCTCAGAAAATTAGACGAATTACTTTCATCGGACATTAATGGTGTAAACGAGTTTCATTCATTGTGCCAGGAAGTCACGTTCTTTTTAATGATTTGTTGGCCAAAAACAAACCAAGAACCTTCACTTCTTGACGCATTCCTTTATCTATTTCATTACCTGACACCTCTATACAACAACAATTCATTTTAATTAAGTTTTTCACTTCTTTCGAGAGAAAAAAAATCCCCAAACGCACCTATACTCTCTCTGGACGGAAATTTTCAATTCAATTTCCATCTCTACAACTCTCTGCGAGTCCATTCCATTTCCATCCCTTCCCCGTTCTTTCGGGGAGCACTAACTGTGATCTTATCGTCGCAGTGATTTGTACCAGCTAATCGTCTTTTTAGAGTTAATGCTTACTCCATCTAATGAATGGATGAATAAATTGATATCGAGAACTTGACCTGGATTACATGCAGTGCAGGAAAGTCAAAGTGCCTTCGTCATGAAGAGGAAATCTGTATCATTTAACACTGAACCTTCCAAATATCAAAACAACCATCAGAACAAAAACAAAAATAAGTATCTCAAGCTCACCTCATTAGTGGCCTAGATATCCAGTCGCTATTGGGCGGTCGAATTCAGGTCATCGCCACCAACTGCGGCAAATGAATTTCTATTTCAGTATTTCAGTTGTGAGTACAAGTATTTCGCTATGGTTTGACGTTTTTTGGCCGTTCGACGGGTTCATACGAATACGGATAGTTTGCGTGAGAATGACACGGATACGTACGAGTATATGAAATTTTTTTTTTTTTTTTTGGGATGAATTAAAAGCCTGTGACTAATGACATCGGTCGTTTGGAAGACCATTCGACATGTTTTGATGGTTTGCCATACAAATTTTTGAAGACGAAGCTTTTTTACAGCGAGGAGATGATTTTTGTAAGCAAATTGAGTGGCCGACAATTTAGGGAGCGGTGGTCTTTGGGATTACTTCGATGATTAAGTGCTTAACGTGTTCCTCATCTGAGAACGATGTCAGAGATCGTGGGAGATATATATACGAGTATTGCTGTAGGTGGTTGTGACACAGAGGACAGTGAATATTTTGGATGGATGAGGTGACTAACAGTGTCTTGATCAAGTGTCTGATTGTTTGTGGTTTTGCCTCCAACTTTGACTTTCATTACTGAAGTTGTTGAGGTGATAAGGTTTTTTTTTTAAGGTTTCTGGTACTGGTAGATGTCCATCCGGGCTGGGCTTGTCTCACATACATAAAAGCGCAAGTGCTGACCAGCAGACACTGTAAACGAGACAGTGGGTAAATTTTCCATATGGAATCAACGGTGGAGTAAAATACTGGAACAAATGAGTCCTTATGCGGGCTACTTTGACATATTTGGAGCTTAGGCTGGTAATGATTTCCGAGACTAAGTCAGGGACTTTTAAAGAGATGGTGGTGGATGAGCCCTTAACGAACCAACGGCAGCGCTAACATTCGCATATTCTTCTTCTATAAACGGCCCCTCATCCTAGGGGTATCTATTAGAGAACTAGCGCTCCAACTGGTTGGGCGTTGTGCCAGCGGGGTAACTGCGCGGTCATGCAGAAAAGACAAAAATTATGAAGCTCCAACAAGCTTCGGATACGCACGGGTCTCTGTTGACAGCCCTTAAAAACGAATCAACGAGAGCGAACATCGGATATGCACGTATGATGTAAGGTTCCTTAATAGGCCACAACGAGCGGAGGGACAGGGCGGACAGGGGATGAACAACTACGACATCTAATACGTTTACTACAACGATCATAATTGACGGCAGAAGCAGTGCCTATTTGGATGCGACTTGAGTCGGCTTTCGAACTGATGTCTTGTTACCATCGGTATCAAGGCTATATATGTCAACATTAGCCTTTTATGCGTGCTCTCCCCCACAGGCAAAAAAGATGATGACACAAGGCCGACGAGCAATGCCTTTGCTAAGACATTGAAATTGTCCTCAGCGATTGTAGTGCTAACAGGAGAGAGCATTCTTGGTTGTATATACCATTGGAAGGTATGACCTGCCGGCTAGGGATCTTTTCTGGGTGAATCTCCTTTAATCTCTTAAATGGCGCTCTGCCGCAGTATCAAGTACCGAAGACCAGTGGCAACAATGCCAAAAACCCATTTAAGATACCGCTTCTGATAACGAACTCTATGGGTAGAAGAGGAGAAGCGCGCGAACGTGGAAATTGAGAGATGCTCCTTTAAGAATGAGATTCGGAAGTTTTACCAAATGGTAAAAATGACATGCCACGTACACAAGCTCCGAATCGAAGCTTAAGAATACTTAAGCTAAGATTCAACAAAGATGCCGGAGCAGACGGCCTGACTGTCGAGCTCTTCGAAGCAACAGGCGATAACTTGGTAAGAAACATACGTCAACCGATCTGTAATATATGGTTGGCTAAAAGTATGCTCGATGAATGGAACCTCGGCATTGTTTGTCCGGTCCTCAAGAAAACAGACCCTCTAAACTGCGTCAACTAAATAGGTATTTGTCTTCCTAACATTGCTAACAGGACTTTATCTGCCATATTGTGTAAATGCCTGCAGCCGTTTGACAACAACCAGGATGGTCTCAGATCAGGAAACCCAACTAGGTCTAGCGATAAAATAACTTCTGGAGCGACTACCTATTCGCAGGTATAGAACGAGCCCGTAAAGCAAACAACAGTTGCGTTATAAGTAAAATATATAAAAATCAACAAAATTGGCCCAAGTATTGACCCTTGAGGTACTCCTCAAATATAACTATTCGAACAGAGCTTTAAGTGAAACCAAAATATAATTTAAGTTTCTGGCAGAGTACCAATTGATCATTGATCAGTCTTTATCATATGATGTCATCAAGAATAATAAACTGTGTTGACTTTTGTAATTCGAGACATGGTTTGCTAGAATATGCTCTACGTTGAACCAACATGGTGGGAAACTTATCGAGCGGAAGCCGTTTGGCAATGAGGGATGGATGAGAAATGATATTCCTGATGAAATGACGCTACAACACTGGTTGCGCTGGTTTACGCTTCTCCCTGTTTTTTTTTTTCTGACCTGTTCGCACCTTCTTAGTCGCTAGACGGGTCATGAAAATTTTTTAAGCACGTATTGCGCATGCTGTTGGAGAGATCAGAGTGCGGACTAGTATTCTCAGTAACCTAGATTGCTGGATTTATAATTGAAAATGGCCTTATTGTTTTTCAAAATATTCTTCATGAGCAACAATACACTTTTGAATCCGTTTGAACCAATTTTTGAAGCACTTTTTCCACTCCGATTGTGGTACCTCCAAAACATGTGATTTGAACCTTTCTCCCCCCTTTTGAGGCTTCAAAAAACATTGACGTCGCATTTTTTTTCTGAACTGCGGGAATAAAAAGAAATCATTGGGTTGCCAAATCAGGTATGTACGACAAATGACCCATCAATTCGATGTTTTGAATGCTCAAAGTGTGAAATTCGTCTTCTCCGATTGGTTTTCCTTATTTTTCCCAATACTTCTGCCAAACAAACGATGGTGTACCATCCAAAATTGATCATTGCACGTTACTCTAATGGCACGGTGGCAACATGTCCAATTTATCCTAATAAAGAGGCGACCATTTGCTTTGAAGTGCTTCGCGAGCTAACGATTTTTGTTGGATTTGGCTCGTCTCGATTGTTGTTTAGTTTCGGGTTCATTTGCGTAGATCTTTGATTCGTCGCCAGTCAAGATCTTATAGACGTCTTTTTAAGCACCGCGATTAAGTCTTTTCAACATTTTTTGTCCTATCGACACGAGCCTTATTTAGAGCGATTGTCGAATTATGTGGTATCCAACGCCAAATGTTCATGAAATATTGAATGTTTGCGAGTTGAACTAATCCCCAAGCATTCTTCAATCTCACGGTATGTCACATGACGATCTTGCAACATCAAACCGATTTTGGACGATCTTCACAAAATTCGTCCTGTAGCGAAGTGCGACCGCTATCGAATTCGAAGAATCTTGCGACACAAGCTAGCCAGACGAAGCAAGATGATCGGCACATTATTGTTGGTTCAATCCACCCCCAAAATACTAGTATTTAAGAATAGAACACTTATATTGAAATAAAATATTTAAAACACCATAGGTTGATGACACAAGAGGGTTACCATCTTCCTGCAAGATTGCAAAACTTTGTCGAAAGGTCTCTTCCAAATCTAGCATCTTACACTGTAGTTAATACCAAAGTCGAGACATGATTATCATCAAACCACCACAAACCACTTTATAGTCCTCCGGATATGAAATCCTAGAGCTTTATGCTTATACCTTTAAAACCCATAAAAGACTCCTTCTATCTACTTACATTCGGCCATTGATTGCTACAAACCAATCATAGCTGCATTCATGTTCACATTTGCAACAATCCTAACCAAGTCTCATAATTATAGATCTCTGGCAGATGTATGATAAAATTTGTTGAATTGCCTACACAACCACCTCTTACCGCCTACTTTATGACTTCTTAACTACACACACACATTCGAATTTTATGTGCCATGTACCATATTAAATTAACGCCAATTAATACGTCCTCTAGCGAATAAAACTGCCAAGACTCATAAAACACGACGTTTACGAGTACGCAAAGGCCCCATCATTGTTTGAAGTTTAAGAAGCGTGAAGAGACCGTCATTTGTTAAGTAAAAATCTTACCACAAACACCTCTATTATGTGGCGAGATGACTCTTGTAAACGCCACTTAGCAATTGTCAATTAATCTCAACCCACGCTAGAGCATACCCATACCATATCCCCATTGGCATCCATTTGCCAATTTTGCCATTTACCTACCGTTCCGGTTGGTTGGTGTTGTCAAAGATTGACCATAAATCTGTAGCCTCCCATTGGTGTCATCATCAATGGACAAATGGTCATGATGAAGGAATCCGCATGGCTTAATTTGAATTAATTAATTTTTGGTAGGGCTTCGTACCACTGTCACTTCGGACCTCTGCAGTGGTATTGCCTACTTATCAAAGTATCTATAGGTGTTTGTGAACTGTTCCATTGTTTGCACTTTCTTCGCATCTTTGGATAGATATTCGGGTCATCTTTTCGTGATTTGTTGAACAAATTTTTCATTAATTGTCTTTTGGCCGAAATGAGCTTAAGGTGTGTGTGGAAAGGCTTAGAGAATTTGCTTGAGATGGGCTCCGTTAATGTGTTGCCTGTCATCAGAATTCATTTTTGGGTCATGACAAAAGACACAGAACAGAACCAACGGTCTTCATGGGTTTGTGATTACAATCTGGTTGCCGAATCTTGAAGATCACAAGATTGAATGTGATTCGGAGAAGACAAGTGCAAATTAAGGCAGACTGCCATGTGTGAAGAGACGTAATTTTGTTCAAAGATTTTGACGAATAATTGGGGCAAGTGGAGGGTGTTGTCGGCTCTTCCGGTGAAGTGATGGACACTACTCCAATGATTTAACCACTCGGAACAACGGTTTACGGGAAATGTATCTTTTTGGAATGGTTGATTTCTTGCTTTTGCAGAAGGGAACTCAGTTCGCCCGCTCACTTTGGAATAAAGATTTACAACGAGATCCACTTACACAGTGGGTTCGGTATAAATGTGAGTGGCGAAGTAGTTTGTAATTTAATTTCACAAACTTAATAGCAATATGACGACTTTTATTACGAATGTACAAGTAGTCCCTAACAATTTAGTTCTGCAGGTAGTCGTACTCAAAACGTCTTAGCAAACGACAGGAGTGACAGTTTATTATCTACAGCTCACGGATAAGGGAAACGAGAAACAAAAACTAGGAATTCCCAATACAAGTAAAGATCCATAGAAGTCATGCTCGGTGCCTTGTCTAGCGTGCTTGAAGTTGATCTTATATTGTGATCTAGAAACCATCCAGGAAAGTTTAGAAAACAAGGAAACAAGGTATAGTTCACGATATGTTCATGAATCAAGAGTAAAAGGACCGTTCCAAGATTGCAGCGCTATTGTATCGGAGGCACATTTCTTAGAGAGCCTAATAACTTACCCATCCTTTGTGGGATCTCATTGACATCTGCGGATGAATCCCACATACGGAACAACATTCACTCCTTTGGTCAGTTTGAACTTTCTTACCTTCAGGTCAGGGTGCACCTGGACCTCAACTAACAAGCCTCTCCAGTTAGCCCGGTCTTTAGAAAACTGCCTCCAGTTGCGCACTCCAAATTGCTTGAGGTCCCCTTCTGCTGACTGTGGAGTTATGTCCAAATCAGATGATAACGCTCTCGGTTCAGTAGCTACCTCCTTTGGCGGGTCAGTGAGCTTTCTTAATCGTCATTCTGCTCGGACAAATGGGCCAAAATTATACTTGACTTTATATGCTGTAGCTCGTGTCGACATATGCCGGTATCATATGCGGCCTTAAATTGACTTAAAAAAAATGTGAAATCGATCACTTGAACTTCTTGAGTCTTTTCTCATCATCTGCAGGAGTGTGGAGATTCGGTTAGTTCAGGATATTTCTGGGCTGAAATCGCACTGATTGAGGCCAATCAGGTTAGCGACAAAGGATAGCAGAAGTTTGCACAATATGGCAGATAAGACTTCTATTTCTATAGTTGACGCAGTTGAGCAGATCTGACTTTTTGTGGACCGGGCAAGCAATGCTTAGATTAAATTCATCAGGCAAACACTCTTCTGACCAGATTTAAAAAGTGAGTTGGTGTATGCTCTCCACAAAGTCATGTCCAGCACCTTTATCGTCTAACTTGAATGGTCTTTTCTGCCTGACGGTAGGATGTGGGTCTTCTTCGCCGTTATACAGTCCACAGAAGAATTTTTTCTATATTTTCAATGCCAACTGTGACTGTTCTAAAAGTCCGCTTTATTTCTACAGGCCTCTGTACAAGTGTTCTTGTCTTGTCACGTTCTTAAACCGTATCCTATCCTTGTAAATAGTATTACCTCTCAATGACTTCGATCGATTCTCGCGCTCTTTTTTTTCATCTTCTGGAGAATTCGATCCTTATCCAGTCTCTTTTGCCCGTAGGGCTCACAAGCACCTCCTGTCCTACATTAAATCAGGGATATCTCGTTGGTGATCGGGTGAAACGGAGCACATCAGTTGCGCCGTCTCTAATGGCACGCTAGCAGCATTGACAGTGGTCTTTGGTGCTTGATGCGGGCAGCATAGGAGTTGTCAAGAATTTTGGGGTATGCGTTGGACAAGAAGTCAGCTTAAGCTACTTGAACGTATTCACAGCCTAGGCCTTAAGGGGGGCACCACGTAGTGCCCAACAACTCATGGAGGCCATGGTCTTAAATAGCTTCAATAGTTCCGCACTCCAAGAAGTTCTATGGGCCGACTAAGAAAGCGGATACAAAAATGCATCACAACGGCGAGTTCTAAGGGCCTTTACTCCACATTTCCTTAAATTGTCCATTACCCACAAGAGTCTGTTCTAACTAATTGGTCTAACTTCAAACGTTAGAGCTGTTGAGAACATTAAGTGAAGAGTCAAAATAAAGCACCATAGGTAACTAGGGTAGAAACCAAGCTTAGTTCTAGCTATTGAACCGCGACGTAGTAATAATGTGACATTCTACGGCTAAGAGCCTATAGATCCACCATTCCTGAGTGAGTTAGCCTAATAGTCGCGGTCCAGAGAGTTTCTTTCGGCTTATATAAGTTCTTCAGTGACAGAAGTTCTGTGTGCTCCTCGTTTTTCCAATGATTCTGATTCTGGTAGAGCGCAGACATAAAGTTTTGCTTCTGCGTCGAAAGGACTGACACAGAAACTCTTGAAATATTAATAACGTCATTCTTGTGGACTTACATCTTTAAATGGTTTTCAATGGTTTTCACGTTTCAAATGGCAATTGACGACAAAACTCGCTCTGATCGTTCTTTCACGACAAAACTCACGAAATCATGGCGAAGTTACGATTTCTTCAGCTATGGAAACAGAAAAAAGTCACTTGATGCTAAACAAAGATTGTGTTAGGCGAGGTAGCAATTCGTAGACCTACTTTCACACTTTGTTTCCCCGACCTTGGTTCCCCAAAAGCCAAGTTAAGTCTACTTTATTCCCATCGGGTTGGAGCTGCGGTATCCATTCACTCAGCATGGTCCAGTTGTCTCAGACGTTGGATCTGTAGACGCCTCCAAATGCGGCAATTCAGTTTGTTGACATAGCCATTTAACAAAATTGTCAAATGAAAATGTGGATCAATAGCAATGTTTCTTGCGGCCCATTCACCAAATGTACCGTGCGAATGATCCGTGATCTTTACACGCAAAATGTTCCTAAAAGTGGATGGACACAAGTTTTTATTGTTGACCACGTTGAGGTATTGACACAATTGGTTACACTTTCGTCAGGCCGAATTTGGCTGCTTTTGCTTTGATATACCCACTAAACCACTGAAAGCTCGGCGTGTTCCTTCAATAACATCAATGTTGTTCAAGTATGCAAGGAATGGTGCCATAAAACATCGTGCCTCCTTTGTTGACTTGTGAGTTTTGCACGGCTCATTCTGGAGCCTTAAAGGTGTAGTGAAAATTCTCCGCAGTGAGTTGTATAGCACGTCTCTATACATGCTTTCCACCGTGTCTCTCTCAAGATCTGTCATTGATGGACTTCCTTGAACCACAACTGCCCCGCTATGAACCAATGAATCGTTTTAGACTTGCATTACATTATACGCGATGTTTAGGCGATGATGAGGAGACTTCTTCCTCTATATTTGGCACAGTCAAAACGATCTCCTTTCTTTTGTGGATCGAACATACGATGGTGAGTTTTGTGTTTCAGGTGGCATCTTTTCCTTTGACTAACACCCAATTCGACTGCCACTATTTTTATTAGACTTTAGCTTCGGTATGTCAGGGAATTGATATCCTATGTCGTCTTTGTCCAGAGGGAATTGCTCATTCAACACGGGAGCGGTATTTTGATCATCATCGCCATTATACGGTCTGTAAAAGTAGTATTTCCATATTTTCGGCCAGTGCTAATTGAATACTGCAATTGTCAATATTCAGATTTTCTGCCATCTACTGAAAATACTTTTGAGCGTCATTCCTGCAGTAGCATAACATAAATCTCAATATCCTCGATCCTAGCCTTTCTTACTCTTTTTTCTTTTTTTTCTGAGGGGCTGTGCTCTTCCTTTCGTTTTTGCTTTTTTACCAAAGTTTGCATTAAGAACCCCTAACACAATTCTGGTACCATATCTAGAACCTCTAGTCAGGTCTTTTAATTCGTCCTTGTCATACTTATTCTCTTCAGGGGCAAAAGGATGTCTAATGCCTCTTCATATGAACCACTTTCCTCGATAGTGGATGGCTGCACCTCAGTTGTATTAGGAATTTTCTTTAAAACAGATGATGGTTGACACGGTAAATCTGCAAAGGTTCTTCCTGATATTTCTCCTGTTGTTCCTTTTGATATCATGCCTCCTCAACTTTGCATGTAGATTAATCATTTTGAAGCTCCTTCTTTAGCAAAGTTTCGCGATACCATTGAGTTCCGTTAAAGATTTCCACCATTGTGGACGATTCTTACCTATTTATCTAAATAATCAAACAGACTGCGCCCCTGCCCAATTACAGAGGCTATGCTTTTTGCCGTAGTCTGATAATTAACGTAGATAGAGCAAAACTGGTCTTATGCAAAAGAACATCAAAGTTGCAACTGCCACATTTGAAGGCATTTCAGCGGCCAATCGATGTATTACGTCTGTTGGGCTTAATAATAGGTTTAATTCTCTACCATGACCATCAGGAGCACCTCGAACTTTTTTCCAGCCTGGTTGAAAGAAATAGGCCCCTGGTGTCAGCGTCATGGCGGCTGTGGCTTATACCAAAAAACGCAACAAACCCTTAAAATGTAGGAAGTCTATAGGGTGCCAAGACCCAAAGACTAGCAACGATTTAAGGTAGGTCTCATTCTGAATTCTGAACTAAAAGAGGGGTCTAACCTAAATGATGACTTTGAGTTACTTCTGTCGTAGGTACTCCTTGAGCTTAAGGAAATCATGGCGGGTTCCAAGTAAAACCTTAGAGATGTTCTGACCGAACAGAATCTGTTAAAGGTACAGAATATGGTAGATTGCCAATAAACGATAGAGTCGGTATCGTCCATCGTCTAAGCTGTGGAATTGTTCCCTATTGAATACTGAACTACTAATCTTTCCTGTTGCCACGGAAAAGATTTGCTCTCTGGTCGAAAACAATGCTGGCATTCAAGGTAAGCAGTCGTTATCCTACTTCACATGGTTGTTTTGGGTTTTTGCCATTATTAATACTTTCCTTGAATCGTACTTCATTGACCCCACTGTGCATTAGAGCTGGGGCCTCTCTGTCTTATACATACTCGTATGATCGACCAGTACGCATGATGTACTCCAGCCAAACTCTAGATGGAACAGTAAAAATCTAAAAGTCTAATTCCCTCTAATTCACTGACCATATCGCTGCAATAAACTCGTACAATATAGCAAAACAAAAAGTAGTAAAACTAAAATCCAAAAAAGATGATCATGGTGATTTCAAACTGCGATTCTAAAATTCAGATACAAATGATGTACTCGTACTCGCAGTCATACACGTATCTGTATCTTTGTCTGTTTCCATTTCTGTTCCTTTTCCTATTGTTGACGTCTTCATTCTACTGTTCTTAAATTGTACGTGCGAACGCGTTCAAGATCACCTCCTCCTCACCTAAGCTATTGTTGTTGTTCTATCTAGATTCGTTGAATCGTATCATCGCACCTTAATTATATGTGGCTATGTGGCTATGCGGCAATGCGCCTCCGAAAAGTCTATGAACTTGCAATTGAATCTTGCCAACACAAACTGACGACGACGGATGGGTAGATAGATACTATACATACGAGCACCAGTAGATGGACAATATACTTGTACTTGAGTAGAAAGCCAGAACTACAACCGCTATTTGAAATTGTAATTCAATTGTTTTTAACCGGCTGGCGCACACATCTGTTTCTATTTTTATTTCTATTTCTGTTTGGTGTTGCGAGTATTTGTGTTCTTGGCCCCTTGTCGCAAGTGCAAGTTAAGATGTATCCATAGATACAAGTACGAATACGAGTACTCGTATCGTATCTCTGCTGCATTCGAAATTGTTCTGGTGTAGTTAGCATCGCATCACATTGTCCGAATCATGATTCTTCGTCTTCTGGCTGGCAATTTCTTGGAAACGCACTTGACTTTGAGATTTATTCGATCGCATTATTCAGAATTTAATCTCTGAAAGTGCAGCGGCAATAAATTCTTTTTTAAATTGCCCTCCCCTCCCTTGTCTTGTCTGCTGGTGGAATAAGTCAAGAGAGACTTTAATTAGAGCACTGTGCATCTTCTTAAACGGCACGATGTTCTAAATAACTTTCCAAGTGAAGCTGCTTGAGAGGAATTACCCGAACATAGCTGCAGTAATTAACTATGTGTAAGTTTGGCCAACAAATCTGTGCCCATTCAGATAGTGTTATGGATAATTAGGTGAGTTTAAAGACAGTGAGATAGAGAAAGAACCGAGGGTTAAAGACCAAATAGATGGACACTATAGATTGTTTAGGCTGAAGCCGATGAATCAATTAACAGTGAATGTAATTAGACATTCTAAAGTTATTTGTGATAGAAACTTTCACAATTAAATATTTACGGCTTAATAACTACTTGAATAGTACCACTAAGACTGAAAAGGCGGTTACTTTCCTAAAGGTGAAAGTAAACGTATAAGCACGTGCGCGTATCTTACAGATAGACATTCTCAAACGGAATCAACAGACAAGAAATATAGACATAAAGGTAAATGTAATTTTTGGGGTGTCGCGACGTATCGCTAACTGACCGGCATTGTGTACGGAATTCTGTGACAGCAACCCTCTAGTAGCCAGCTGCGTAGTATTTTCAATACTATTTCTTACACATGCATGTCCATGTTCCCACTCTAGATCTGAAGACTTTCAGTATGAATCGCTCCTAACAGATGGCACTGACACTGGCTGGAACACTGAAACGCAAGCCGAGCATGGATTCTGTTTTGGCGGTCTAAATTGTGTCTCCTGTTCGATTCTTGGGCTAGGTCGATGATCATATATTGGTGGCAGTCTTGTCGTTCTACTGATGATACAGCAAGGTTTACTCGACAAAGATAACTGTCTGATGACGTTAGGGTCCCTCTTCTATTTGAAAGTCACTTGCTGGAGGAACTGAAAGTGGTGAGTGTAGTAAATACAAGGAAACATAGTTGGAAATGAATTTATCTTCTTGAGGAACTGGACAATAGAATAAGTTAAATCAAATTTACTAAACTGCCACGCTGGGAGCCACCATGAATGTATGTCTTTTTTTCAAAATATTAAGGCTCTCAGCGTCTTATTCGTTTTCTTTTCAAAGTTTCTACCCTACGTCTACTAAAGGCCACCCACTCTCATGCCTTCCTGGTAAGCGGATTCCAGAACAAATTCACTGTAATTTTTTTCCCATCAGCGACTATTAACTTGTTCTCACAGGGATTGTCCTTTTGACATAAGCTTTAGTCAAGAAATGCGTCTGCATAGTAACTTTCTTAATTACTTTCCAGGTAGTACCCCTGCTGGGGCGATGTATCTAAGTGTTTGAAACCTTCTAAACTTCAATCATAACAGTTTTGACTCCTTTTTTCTGGAAGCCACATCAAGTTTTGTGTAGCCTCCGAGTGAGATGATACGCCTTAGGTGAGAAAAAGTATTTTCGATCATCTCTTGAAGGCCCATAACCCTATGAAAATGCTCATGTCACTGGAATAGTTCACATTTTTCAGGAAGGTGTCATTGTGCAATCGAATTCTCGATTCTTCTTTCACATGAATATGATGGAAAAGGAGTGATAGTGTAGTGTGCTATGCTACATCTTATAAGAAGTGCCTTACGCACGGTTTTTCATTTTCGATCCACCCTGTCAAAACCTGCACGTAGTTCGCTCAGTCCATCAAATTAGCTATTTTCGGCAAATTAAAGAATGGTCCTACACTCCACTTCTCTGGGAAGTAAGAGCCGATTTACACCCCGCAATTTAGAATGGTTACGAACGAACGCCGTCAATGACCGCCAATTTGTTGCTCCTAAAAGCCTGAACTACAGTTGCCAAATCAGAATTGCTAAGGTGAGTATTGCTAATATGAGTATTTTGCCGCTCCGAAACGCTTATTTGTATTGGTAAACATAATCAAGAAATATTCCCATAAAACGAGCAGCACTACATAAGTTGTACTCCATTTTTTTTAACTCGGCGCTGGGCTTAAAATTTAGATTTCTCTAGCGCTAAGCCTGCTACCATTTAAACATTGGGTGAAATGCGCTTCTCGATCCGACTTCTGATTCCTACTGTTGCCTCCTGACTCTTGTCGACACACCATTGATCACTGTCTTCGAAAACATGTTCTACAGATGATCAGTAGACGTAAGTAGTCGTGTCCTTAGATCTGGATATTTGTCCATTCCTTGGCTAAGGAGACCCCTGGAATGTTGGCACTCAACAGGCTCAGGTAATAAATTAAGTCCCCGATGACTGGGCGATTATCATTGCAGAAATCAGAACACTGCTCGCTGTTGTCTTTTTTATATCAGAGACCGTGCCGAAGAATCAGTGTTGTCACATTCCATTTTTTCGCTAAAATATTGGGATGTGACGATCACGATGTCACGGTTAGGCATTCGATTGCACGTAGGCCCTTCTTCTTTTATTGGAATCAAAGCATTCACTGCACAATTATTGACAAAAAGCTGAACATTCGTTCAACCATAGACTGCCTACAGTGCCAGCACGCACTAGGAAGTTAGCAGGCCTTAATGTCAAAGGATAGTAAAAAGGACGCTGATTGTTGGTTTGTATTACCTACGGCTTTGTTTATAAGGACTCCCATTGCAACTAGGTTCTGGTATTACGAAGCCCCCTCATGTCATAATCAAAATTGATTATGTCTCCGTTTGACAGACGCAAACTTGCCTAACGAGCTATGAAATTCAGTATCATCATTCTCCAAAAAGACGCAAGCGCCACATTCTGTATCCCTGAAAAACGAATAAATCCCTTTTCCAGGACAAATTCCGGTTAACACACTTCCTGAGCACAAGGAAAGTCGGCTTCGTATTCTCGCCGCAGTTTGACTCCAGATAACCTATACATGGAACTGGAGTCAAATGACAGTCATCAAAGCAGTACCTAGTTGATCATATCATTTGTCGAGGCTTGTGCCAATATTTTACACAAAACTAGGGCAATTGTACTCACTCTACTTTGGCAACTTGTCACTACACGGTTTCCAAGATATGAGGTTTTTCTGCTACAACGAAGTGGTGCAGCCTTTAATGTTAGTACCAAAACAAACTCACACAAGGTTCCCATGATCTTTCTAAGTTGAAACAAGTTAAAACTTTCTGAGGAGCCCCAATTATAAATTCACGGCTTAGCTGGCTGTCCCACAACTGCATGGTGTCAGGGGAAATTTTTAATTTTAAATTAATTGCATTTGCTCGTAAACTAACAAGGTAAGGTAGGTGAGAGGGGTATCTTTCGATGAATGGATTTTGGATATGCCTGTCGCAATGAGTCAATGGTCTGAAGTGCAATTTGAGCAATATTTAAAGTTTATTCGTCGGTTCGTGGGCGTCACACTTTTTGTACTCATTTCAATATTCGAGGACTACATAATGAACCGAGCACGCAACTTTCTTGTCATAGGTTCAAGTATTTAGACCAAACAGGACCACGGTTAACCAAAATTCTCCGGAACAATCAACGTCAGTAGCAACGCGATAACGTGTGGCTCAAGTTCGACATGACATTATGCGTAATTCGCGTGAATTGACAAAGAAGATTGCTGCCTATAATGGAATAAAAAAAATCAACAATGCACGTTATTTTGATGGCTCTGTCAATAAATAGAACAGGAGATACTGATGCCTCGACAACCATAAGGAACTCTACCGAAAACGTTTGCATTTCCTAAAAACGCTATTGTCATGTGAAATCACTGCCCGAGAGGTTGTTTTTTAAATTTAGTTTTAAACCTTTTTAATTTTCCGCTGGACATAAACTATGCACTACCTCAGAAGAAATCTTGATATCTCACCGCGAGCCAGAAATTGACGAACAATAAGTGCCGTGTGACTCGGTGCATTATCGTCCAACAGAGACCAGCTTTGTTTTGCCCAAATCCGCGTGAAGAAAGGCTCGAATAGTCCCTTTGTCTCTGCTGATGTTTAACTCTTTCAGTCCAAGGACTGAATTTCAGAATTTTGTCTGCCAAAATAGCTAAAATTTATTTACTAGGTTCACTCCTGCACCACACAAATGTGAATGTACCAAATATTTATTTCTAAGTATATTGGAGCCGATTGTGGTTCATTTATGCGTTCATCTCGACCTATAAATAGCGCAAGGTTAAGGTGTTTTCCATCATTCTCCGTTAAGCATTACGGTCTTCTGCAACAAAACCATGTACTTTTCGGATCATTTTAGGCGTTTGAACTGAAATTGGCCTTCCTTGTTGTTTGCCATTCTCCAGCTTCTCTCTGTCGTCCAAAAATCGTTTCTGCCACTTTAAAACAACTGTTCTACTCAAACAAGTATAACGGTACATTTGTTGCATCAATCGGAATGTTTTTTTTAAACAAAGTTTGGCATTTTTACCAAGGTTTTCCCGGAATTTAATGACAGCTCTTTGGCGCATGTTAAAATTTCAACAGCACCTTTTGTTTTGGAAAAATAATTTTTATAATTGTTGAATGTCAACCAAATTTCATGAAGTTTCGGCAAATAGTAGAGAAAGATTGAAGCTTTAAAACCCATGTTTGGACAAATAGATGGCGCTTTTGGTTGCTGAGATATAGCTCGTGTCCGGAATGTTATTAGCCACACTATGTGTCTGCAAATAAGGATTTCTTCTGGTCGCGGTAAAAGCCGTCAATAGGAGATAAGTAATATACTTTATGGTCCAATTTTCCGAGATCAGTGTAATCACAGTTATTTAATAGCATTTATCGTTTCGGAAGTATCTCCTATTTATTCGATTGTGTGCATGATTGGCGTTTAACCCTTTTATGTGCTTATCCAACCAGTTGTTGTTTTCTTTTAACGTTAACCTGTTTCGTCAGCAACTTCTTTAATCTAGGCTAATCCAAGTCTTTCGATGTTTTGAAACATTCCGACATTTTTTAGACCTCGACCGTAAGTGATTAAACGTTCTTTCCTAAAGAAACGTGTTGCTAACAACATAATTTTCACGTAATCACCACTATACACTACACATCGAAGTTGTCGTATCACCGTCTCAGTGGTGTCATCCAACAACTGTGTGGAGGTGTCTAGTTTATGCTTTTAATTTTTGTAAAATTTGTATATACGAGTAAATAGCCTAGAGATAAAGCAATGGTTGATTCGTTAATAAACCATGGTGGATTCTGTTTGTTCACTGTGAGACCTCCCGCCAGACGTAAGGCTAACATCTCTCACTTTATTTAGCATAACAGACCGAGAGTTCCTTGCTTGAATTAAGTATCCCATACCTCCATGATACCTTGGAAATCACTAATCGTTTTGGCAAATTGTAGACAATTTTGCCAATTATGCAGCGCTCATAACAGTTATCCAAGGAGTACGATGAAAAGTGGAACAATTCATATTACTTTAGGTGGCGCTAAAGTCCGGGGTGGACCTGGGCCTCAGTCAACAAGCTTCTCCAGCCAGCTCGATCCCTGGCTAGCTGCTTCCAGTTTCGCACGCTAAGTTGGCTGAGGCCCTTTTCCACTTGCGTGCGCCACCTGAGTCTTGGCCTTCCTCTACTGCGCTGTCCCTCGGGGCGGATTCGAAGACTTTTCTTACCGAGGCATTGGTGTCCATGCGCTCTACATGACCCAGCCATCTCAGTCTTTGGATCTTCACTCTTCTGAAGATCTTCGACGTCGCTGTACAATCCGTAGAGTTCATTTTTGTATCTCCTCCTCCATTCTCCTTCAATGCAGACGAAACCGAAGATCGCCCGAAGAATTTTTCTTTCGAAGCAACCAAGAACACACTCATCCATTTTTGATAATGTCCATGCCTCTGCGCCATAGAGCAGGACCGGAATTATTAAGGTCTTATAAAGGGTGACTTTTGTTGTCCGAGAGGGCTTTGCTACTCAATTGCCTTCTTAGTCCAAAGAAACAGCGGATGGCAAGAGTTATTCTTCGCTTGATCTCAGCGCTGGTGTCGTTGTCTGTATTTATAGCGGAGCCTAACTACCTCAAAGTTATATCTGTCGAGGGTGACGTTCTGTCCGAGACGTCGGTGTTGGTTGTCCTTTTTGCTTGACAGTATATACTTGGTCTTGCCATCATTGACCGCTAAACCCATTTTCGCCGCTTCCGTCTCAATACTCGCGAAAGCGCCACTAACATCACGCTGCTTTCTTCTGATTATGTCAATATCGTCGGCGTATGCGAGTAGTTGGACGGACTTTAGAAAGATAGTGCCTCTTGTGTTCGCTCGTGAGTTTTGCACTATTCTTTCAAGTACGATGTGTAAAAAATCTAATGACAGCGCATCGCCTTGTCTAAATCCTTTCTGAACATCAAAGGTCTCGGTGAGATCTTTGCCGACCTTGATGGATCAGCGTGCATTCTCCATCGTCATCCTGCACAGACGGACGAGTTTGGCAGGGATGCCACAACTAGACAATGCTCTATATAGCTCGTCTCTATAGATGCTGTCATACGCGGCCTTAAAATCGATGAATAAGTGGTTTGTATCGATCTGAAGCTCATGGGTCTTCTCCAAGATCTGCCGTAGTGTGAATATCTGGTCGATGGTGGGCTTTCCTGCCCTGAAGCCACACTGATATGGACCTATCAGGTTGTTGACGAACGGCTTCAGGCGTTCACACAATACGGCGGATAAGATCTTATATGCGATGTTAAGGAGACTGATGCCTCTGTAGTTGGCGCAGTTCAGAGGGTCTCCTTTCTTGAGGATCGGACAAACAATGCTGAGGTTCCATTAATCGGGCATACTTTCGTCCGACCATATTTTACTGATGAGTTGGTGTATGCTCCTTACCAAGTCATCGCCTGCCGCTTTGAAGAGCTCGGCAGTCAGGCCATCCGATCCAGCAGCTTTGTTGGACTTAAGCTTCGATATGGCTATCTTCACTTCATCCAGGTCGGGTGGATGGAATTGTTGGTCATCATCGTCCAGGCTGAAAGGTTGATTCTGCCTGACAGCGGTATTTGGTCCGTCATCGCCGTTATACAGTCTGCAGAAATGATCTTTCCAAATCCTCAGCATCGACTGCGATTCGACTACGATGTTCCCTTGTTCATCTCTACAGGCTTCGATTCGGGGCTTCTGTCCGTGGCATGTTTTTTACCTTTTGGTAAAACTTCCGAACCTCATTCCTCGAGTAGTATCTCTCAATTTCCTCGATCGCGCGCTTCTCATGCTCTTACTTCTTCCTCCTGAGAAGCCGGTGTTCGTCTCTCCTCTTCCGTTCATATGTAGAGCTCATGAGCAGCTCTGGTCTTTCTAAGCAGCGCCGCGTTATATGCATCTTGCTTAGCTGCATGTGCTTGCCGGCATTCATCATCGAACCACATCAGAAGCGGCATCTCTGATGGCGTTTTGGCAGTGTTTCCAATGGTCTTCGATGCTTGATGCTGGCGGCATTGGACCTCTTAAGAGATTAAGAGACACTCGATCGGAAAAGGACTTGGCGATCATTTGCGATTGTAGCCGTCTGACTTCGAATTTTCTCACAGCATTAGTTTGTCTTGGCGTAGTTTGGGATATCCGCAACCTTGGCTACAACAAGGTAATGGTCCGAGTCGATGTAGGCTCCTCGGAACGTACGGACATCCATAATACTGGAGGAGTGCCTTGCGTCGATCGCAATGTGATCAATCTGGTTGACTGTTGATTGATCAGGAGTTCTGCAAGTCCCATTGTGTATGTCGAGATGTGGGAACCGCGTGCTAGCCATGACAATGTTTCGCCCCGCCGCAAAGTCGATTAGCCTGAATCCGTTATCGGAGGTGGTGTTGTGCAGGCTATATTTTCCGATTGTACCACCAAAGATACCCTCTCTTCCTAGCTTTGCATTAAGATCACCGAGGACAATTTTAATGTCATAGCTAGGGCATTGCTCGTAGGTCTTGTTGAGGAGCTCGTAGAAGCCATCCTTGGTGTCGTCATCTTTCTCCTCTGTGGGGGCATGCGCGCATATAAGGCTTATGTTGGCTAATTTAGCCTTGATGCGGATTGCTACGAGGCGCTCGCTCACATACCGGAAGCTGAGGACTTCTTGTCTTAGTCTGCCTCCGACAACATATCCGCATCCAAATAACCGCTGCTTTTGCCGTCGATAGCAATTGCCGTAATAGATATCGCAGTTTTTCATCTTCTTTTTGTCCGGCCCATCCCATCGCATTTCTTGAATGGCGGTAATGTCTGCTCTGCGGCAGTCTAGGGCCTCCGCTAGTCCCTCGGCTGCACATGGTCTATTAAGGGATCTAACATTCCACGTGCATATCCGAAGCTCATTGTCCTTAAATCGTTTGCGTGGGTTGTCAGCAGTAGATCCGTCCATATCCGAGCCTTGTTGGTGCTTCGTCACTTAATTTTTTTAAATGGCCGGGCAGTTACCCCGGCGGCACAACCCCCAACTTGGAGGACCAGTTCCATTTTTAATGCCCCTAGGACGAGGGGTCGGTTACACCGAAGTCAGTAACCCGTTCCGGGATGTGAGCGCTGCCGTTGGCCCTTATAGGGCTCGTCCGCCACCATCTCTTTTCCAAGACCCTGACTAAGTCCTGGAAATCCTTACCGGCCTGAGCTCCAAATATGTCGGAGTAGCCCGGATAAGGTCTTGTTTTGTTTCTCCGACACTAGCCCTGATTTATGGCGCAAGAAACTCGCCATTTGCCCCCTTCACTTCGCAATCTCTAGTGAGATTCCCAGATGGCGTCACGGGGAGGCGTGAAGTAGGACTTATTAGCAGAGCTGCAAGATGTTCGGCTGCAGAGGCTCATTCTCGTCATTTAAGGAACCAGCACCTGTCGGAAGATGCTACTTTTACGAGGCCTTATACTAATCGTTGCCATCCAACAATTCATATACTCGATGCAAATGCCTCCACCATGATCAAGATTTTATAAATTAAATTCCCGATAATTCAATTCAATTCAACCGAAAACTATGTCAAAACCATGACATACAACCTCCAAGAGGCTTAAATTCCGGAAGCGCTTCTTCTCGGTGCATTCATAATCCAACCTCACAACGTAACAAATTGGTAGAATATGTAAATCCCACCATGTAATCGACCTCTTATATCAGACTTTGTAATCCAGAAGCGTGGCAAATTGATCAAAGAGCAAATATTTAATCTATAAACGAGAATATCTTGAGGCGGCTTAATCACATACTGTCTCATGTGTGAACTAAGTTCAAGACTAATGCGGTTGCATCAGAGAACTTGTGAAATATGCCGAATGAGGTGGGTTTTTTTAAGTTATATCATCGTTAACGAAGTAATCGGCCGTAAAATTAGTTTTATTGGTTAATAGATTTGTTTAATTCTGTCATAAAAGATTGCCAGATGAGATAATTGGGTTACTGTTCTAACGAAGCTATTCAACGATATGACACTTAAAAATTTGGAAATTGTATTTTATTTTTAATGGCATGAGCATCATCAGAATTGGGACAGTTTGGGATTGAATTTGGCTAATCTCATTAGCAGCTGAAGGTATTTTGTGTACATTTGTAGATATTCCCACCATTTCAAGTGTGTATGGACAAAGATTTTCAATAGACAGAGGGATATACTCGAATCTTGGAAGGTTATTGACCACATTTCATTGATTTTACATAATATCTTAACGATATCCGGATCTGAAAAAATATATACCTCGATGTCACTGTATTTTTATGTTTCATAAAAACACCTGAACCATTCTCGATTGATTGGGTATGGCCTTCAGCGGCAGAAGTTCCTGCAACATACTATGTACATTTGGTCCACAAATCTAGATATAGTTGACCTTCTCACTTTATGAAAATGCAAAAAATTTTAACTCACAAAGTGGCGAATTATTCTCATCCAAGTTCGTGATCCAAACTCTTTAGAGTTTAGATTTAAGCTAGTCGTATCTTTCATAGCTTTTTTGCGTGCTAACACGAAAGGTACTTCAAAAGGAATTTTTCAATCTGGCTGACCACTTGACCCAATTACAAATCACAACTGAAATACAAATGGCAAAATTGCTTTCGATAAATACCTGCTAAGTATCATACCAAATACCTTTCTTAAATAGGCCCTTAAGGCTTGGAATTATGTGCTATAGAGTGTAGTTATCCCTTAATCCTAATTCCATCGATTAAGTCCGGCTACTTTGCGTGAGTGGATGTTAAATAATTGTTCGTTTTGTTTAGAAATTTGGCGGAACACCGTAATGGGCGTTGTTCAATCTGTCTGTGAGTTCAGAGAAATGTAATTATCGTATCTTAGCATCTGGGTACAGTTTATGAAGTTAGATATTTTAGGTGCAAAGGTAATATCTTCTCCTCTGTTTGGATTGCACTCATATAGAACGAAATATACAGCGGATGGATAATGTCTGATCTAATATTTTTGTTTATCGTCCAGCCCTCTGTTTCATAAATGAAGACTGAAAGAATCCCTATTTTGTACACGTATACACACGTATTTTGTCTTCTAAGTTAGAAGTTGGGACCTAAATTATTTGCCAAATTGTAACCAAAGTTTATCTTATTGAGGTTCAGCTTCAATAGGTGCTACATACCACGCATTTGGAGGGAAGCCAGTGTCTCCAAACCGGGCAACTTTTTAACTACCTTAATCATACCAGCCTGCACAACACCACCTCCGATAACGGATTCAGGCTAATCGACTTCGCGGCGGGGCGAAACATTGTCGTGGCTAACACGCGGTTCCCACATCTCGACATACACAAGGGGACTTGGAGAACTCCTGATCAATCAACAGTCAACCAGATTGATCACATTGCGATCGACGCAAGACACTCCTCCAGCATTATGGATGTCCGTACGTTCCGAGGAGCCAACATCGACTCGGACCATTACCTTGTTTTAGCCAAGGTACGGTTGCGGATATCCCAAACTACGCCAAGACAAACTAATGCTGTGAGAAAATTCGACGTCAGACGGCTACAATCGCAAGAGATCGCCAAGTCCTTTTCCGATCGAGTGTCTTTAAATCTCTTAAGAGGTCCAATACCGCCAGCATCAAGCATCGAAGGCCTCTGGAAATACTGCCAAAACGTCATCAGAGATGCCGCTTCTGATGTGCTGGGTTTCACTCGTCCACCACAACGAAACCCCTGGTTCGATGATGAATGCCGGCAAGCACATGCAGCTAAGCAAGATGCATATAAAGCGGCGCTGCTTAGAAAGAACAGAGCTGCTCATGAGCTCTATGAGCGGAAGAGGAAAGACGAACACCGGCTTCTCAGGAGGAAGAAGTAAGAGCATGAGAAGCGCGCGATCGAGGAAATTGAGAGATACTACTCGAGGAATGAGGTTCGGAAGTTTTACCAAAAGGTAAAAAACATGCCACGGACAGAAGCCCCGAATCGAAGCCTGTAGAGATGAACAAGGGAACATTGTAGTAGAATCGCAGTCGATGCTGAGGATTTGGAAAGATCAGTTCTGCAGACTGTATAACGGCGATGACGGACCAAACACCGCTGTCAGGCAGAATCAACCTTTCAACCTGGACGATGATGACCAACAATTCCGTCCACCCGACCTGGATGAAGTGAAGATAGCCATATCGAAGCTGCTGGAGCGGATGGCCTGACTGCCGATCTCTTCAAAGCGGCAGGCGATGACTTGGTAAGGAGCATACACCAACTCATCTGTAAAATATGGTCGGACGAAAGTATGCCCGATGAATGGAACCTCAGCATTGTTTGTCCAATTATCAAGAAAGGAGACCCTCTGAACTGCGCCAACTACAGAGCCATCAGTCTCCTTAACATCGCATATAAGATCTTATCCGCCGTATTGTGTGAACGCCAGAAGCCGTTTGTCAACAACCTGATAGGTCCATATCAGTGTGGCCTCAGGCCAGGAAAGTCCACCATCGACCAGATATTCACACTACGGCAGATCTTGAAGAAGACCCATGAGCTTCAGATCGATACCCACCACCTATTCATCGATTTTAAGGCCGCGTATGACAGCAGCTATAGAGACGAGCTATATAGAGCAATGTCTAGTTTTGGCATCCCTGCCAAACTCGTCCGTCTGTGCAGGATGACGATGGAGAATGCACGCTGCTCCATCAAGGTCGGTAAAGATCTCACCGAGACCTTTGATGTCCAGAAAGGATTTAGACAAGGCGATGCGCTGTCATGCGATTTTTTCAACATCGTACTTGAAAGAATAGTGCAAAACTCACGAGCAAACACAAGAGGCACTATCTTTCAAAAGTCCGTCCAACTACTCGCATACGCCGATGATATTGACATAATCGGGAGAAAGCAGCGTGATGTCAGTGGCGCTTTCGCGAGTATTGAGACGGAAGCGGCGAAAATGGGTTTAGCGGTCAATGAGGGCAAGACCAAGTATATGCTGTCAAGCAAAAAGGACAACCAACACCGACGTCTCGGACAGAACGTCACCCTCGACAGATATAACTTTGAGGTAGTTAAGGACTTTGTCTACCTAGGCTCCGCTATAAATACAGACAACGACACCAGCGCTGAGATCAAGCGAAGAATAACTCTTGCCAACCGCTGTTTCTTTGGGTTAAGAAGGCAATTGAGTAGCAAAGCCCTCTCTCGGACAACAAAAGTCACCCTTTATAAGACTTTTATAATCCCGGTCCTGCTCTATGGCGCAGAGGCATGGACATTATCAAAAATGGATGAGGGTGTTCTTGGTTGCTTCGAGAGAAAAATTCTTCGGGCGATCTTCGGTCCCGTCTGCATTGACGGTGAGTGGAGGAGGAGATACAACGACGAACTGTATGGACTGTATAGCGACATGGACCTAACCAGAAGAGTGAAGATCCAAAGACTGAGATGGCTGGGTCATGTAGAGCGCGTGGACACTAATGCTCCGGTCCGAAAAGTCTTCTAATCCGCCCCCGAGGGATAGCGCAGTAGAGGAAGGCCAAGACTCAGGTGGCGCACGCAAGTGGAAGAGGACCTCAGCAAACTTAGCGTGCGAAACTGGAGACAGATAGCCAGGGATCGAGCTGGCTGGAGAAGCTTGTTGACTGAGGCCCAGGTCCACCCCGGACTGTAGCGCCACCTAAAGTAAGTAAGTAATCATACCATCCTATGGGCTTGACATTGTTTTATCTGAAAACAAAAAAAGGGGTTATTGACTTTCGTACCAGAGAAAGCTTAATAGTTTGCCTCTACACCCGTGTCAATACGCGTATCAGAAAGGGAAATCTACATAAGTTACTCTGCTCAAGCGGATAGCTGAGGTCAAAAGCTCCTTTTGCTTTAAAGAAATTGCACTTCGCGCGTTTCTTGATGTAGTGGATGAGCTTAACAATATTGGATATGACTCCATATCAAATGCTTTGTTCAACTACTTCATCAGGACCAACTTCGGTATCAGTACCAGTGGTAAGGGGCTGCCCGCAGGTAGGCATATTATCGGTCCTCCTGTGGATTTTGGTCATTGACAACCTGAGCAACTTCGACTGCAATACAATAGGTTATGCCGATGACTTAATCCCCATCATCAGGGCAGAGAGGCTAATGAAGTCACTGCACGACGTATGCAAAACACCCTTAAAAGTTCTAAGCTTCGGCACCGATCGGTGATTCTAGCCTGCTATAAAGCAGATATTGCAACAATCCGAGAACTGCGATGAGATGGACGACACCTACTACGGCGACTGCTACGAATAGAGAAGACAGCGCTTATTGGGATGCGGATTTGTTATCCGGGGCAGACTAAGCGAAAGAGTCTTAATCTCCCTTCATGTGAACGAACGCCTTGTAACAATCCGCATCAAGGCCAAATTCGGGAATATCAGTTCTATTGCCTCTTAGACGAACATATGCTCAATGCCCCAGCTATGACACCAACATTGTTCTGGGAGAGCTGGATGGGAAACAAAGCCTGCACGACATCACATCCGAAAATGTCATAGTAGGCAGCACACGGTTCACATACCTTAACTTGCAACTTGGTGGTCTACGGACCAATCAACCGGCAACCAGACTCACCACGTTGCGGTCGACGCCAGTCAATCCTCCAACATTCTGGATGTCCGAACATTCCAAGAAGCCAACATATACCCGGGTCTATGTCAGAGTACGAATGCGGATATCATGAGCAACAACAGAGTCAAGTCAGAGCACCGGTTTTCAACATCGGAAAGCTGCTTTCGCAAGATTGCCGATCGCGTTTCGCCCAAACTCTCTCAAAATCAGGAACCTTCTATACAATCTATAGAATACCAAAAGGAATTCTGTCAAGGAGATATCAAAGAACCATCATCTGACGTAATTGGTTTCAAATCGCCAGCATAAAAAAAAAACCTCTGGTTCGATAGGCGAATGTAGAGAGGCGCATGCAGCCAAACAAGAGGCCTTCAAAGCGGTTTTACAGTTGGCAGCTATATCTTCGAGGTAATTAAAAACTTCGTCTACCTTGGCTTCGTAAGTAACGATATCAGCATGGAAGTAAGACGTAGAAAAACTTTTGCCAACTGCTGTGTCTCCGGGCTCAAAAGACAATTTAGCAGCAGAGCGCTCTCGCATGACCAAACTGGCTTTATACAGCACCCTGACCATCCCCATCTTGTGGTATGGCCCAGCGACTTGAGCATTATTGAAAAGGGATTAAGAAGCCCTTGGCCGTTTTGGTCCCGTATGCATTAACAGAGAATGGAGGAACAAACTATACGGGCTGTACAGAGACATCGGCGTAATCAGGTGTCTTCGGATTCAACGCCTATGATGGCTGGCCCATGTAGAGTGAAGGGACGCGACAGCTGCAGCCTGAATAATCTTCAAATCCAAGCCCCGGTGCGAAAAAAAATGAAGGGGACCTTAACCAACTTGGTTAACAGCCCCGGTGGAAGCATTTGGCCAAAGATCGTGTCAGCTGGAGTGGCTTGTTGTTTGAGGTTCACCCCAAATGGTAGCGCCACCTTAGAAGGCGAAGACTCGTGCATCCGGAAGGATCTTTCCATAAATTCAAACAACGCTGTCATAGTTCCCTTCAGTAGGCGAAGAAACTGAAACCTAGGTTTAGTTTTACTTAACGACACAATCGTCTGGGAGTAATCCTGAATAAAAGCCAACAACAACAAAACTAAAGCAACTAACTCTTTGTGGGCCTGCCTTCGGATGTACGTAAGCACATGGTGATCTCTCCAAAAGATCACTCACTGGATTTACACAATGATGGTTAGGCCCATCATAATATATGCTTCTGTAGTACGGTTGATATGAACGCAAGCCTTTTAACGAGGTAAAATTTACCGTTATTGTCCTTTAAAAAAAATCACGAGCGCCGCAACCTAAGTCCACTTTGGAGCCATCCATGAAGGATCGATTAAATCCCTTTTCATTACAAGCCCAAATGTAACCGAAACAGACCGTTCTTTGGAATCTGATGAAGCAGCACATGATACACGTACAATTCGCCTTTTCTTTATAGCCGTGTAGGTCAAAAAAAAACTTTCCCGGGGAAAAGCTCAATTTCTTTTAGAAAACTCCTTTACACTACGAGAAGACTGACACCATTTGGAGGTATTCGACGTGACATGTTGAGTCCAAAAAGTTTGTCATTCAGAATGATACCCAAAAGACCCGTGGTGTTGTCAGTTTTGGTTTTCAGTCGCAATAAGCTTTCTCATTATTGTAAAGACAACAAAGTCAGTTTTAGGAGATTATCTGAAGACTCATTTACAATCGTCGATCGCGCTTAAGGCTTACTGCGTTTTTGAGCAGCCAATCGCCAGGTATTCTCCAACAGATCGTTTAACTACATCATCTGCATATGCCTAAGTGTAGACGTTGCAACTATTTGGGACTTTAATCAGAGATTAGATGCTTTGTGGGGAATTCGCTGGGTTAAAACGAACACAATCCATAGTTTTTCCTTTTGAGAAAAGCAGAAAGGCCGCGGACTTCATAGGGACTTCCAGAAGCATTAGGTTGTTGGTATATCTGCATCATGGTGAATCACGCTGTTGCCTAACGTAAAGACCCAACTGTCGATGAAAGCCACTAAAGCAAGCAGGCCTACTATAATGCAAATTAATATCATGATTACTAGAGTAGTTGTCATCAGTAGATTTGCCTTGCCTGCCACCAGAAAAGCTTTGCATTCGCAATCTGGCTTTGAGGTTATAAGAAGCTTTCAAGACCAAGGAAGCTTGTGGTTATAGACACAGACACTTCGCCCTCCAGCTGCTCTCACGACATAATTTAATGCCAGGACTGTTACGTTTGGACAACACCAAACACAGACCGTTTTTGGAGTCTGGTGTAAGCACCTACGACGTTCCTGCGTCTATTGCATTTAAGGCTCTTCCACCGAAGAGCTTGCAGTCACTAGGCATAACCCAACGGATATTTTACCAGCATATGCTTGAGCATAGACCTTGGAACTGTTGACATGGTTAAGCAGGTAGAATCGACTAAGATACACTCTGGTAACCCTTATTCAATCCCGCCATCACATATTGGCATTGGCGTTGACAAGTATCTCACCCTAGTACAAGATTTAGTGAAACTGAGTACGTCTTCCAATGCAAATTAACCTTGCTTCAAACACATAAATCTCCTTTATGAAATGTATCTGCACTTTGCTATTCTAAGACACTTTCCCCTGTGTGTTTTTTTTTTGTTCTCTTTTTGGGATTAATACGTTTATTAAGAGCAATAGGGCAAAAATCGAAAGCAATCTCATTAGCGAGCGAATCCATGGAGGGGCCCCTTCTTGATGAGTGTGAATAAGTGTATGAAATCTACGAGAATCAGCCATCTGGTTGAGGTACTCTACTCATTGTACATACTGCTGATTGGATCTGGGTCAATATTATTTTGCAAAAAAAAAAGAAGAAAAATAGAAGAAAAAACCAAAATCACCACTCATTCATACGTTGTTTGAGAATTTGCACATTAGAGGCTCTTCCGGTGTCCCACTAATAATCACTAATCTCTCCTCTTAACCAAGACAATGAATGCGCGACCTGTTTGCGTCTTGTTGGAGTTTTGATTTCCTTGTAAGAGCAATCAAACGATCTCTTGTTCTGGAGGCCAAATTCCGTGCAAATGTTCAAGCACTCGTATCTATGAATACTTACGGGTACAGGTCTACTTGTAGTTCTTTGCCGCTGCAACAGAATACGGAACACGCACTTCAATTTATTTGCTTGGCCACTATAATTCGCTCAATGGTGTTCCAGATCAATCGTACTTCCCTGAACTAATTCGAATCGCAAATGTCCGCCAGCAAATGATGATCATCGACCATTTGGAATACCTGAAATGCAAATCCCTTTACTTAGTGGCGATTGGATCTTTGGACTACGTTAAAGGATTTGAATTTAGTTGTGGTACCAGAGTACTCGTACTCTGGCGGTGGTGGTGCTCCTGGGCGTTCGCTAATCGATTGAATGCACCTTGTTCTGGCACCTACCTTAAATACGATTTGAGCTTGAATAGTTGATTTTTAAGCAAGACCCCCTTCTACGTAGGCTACTTTTGGACAGGAAATTAATCAGATTGCTCTTCCGATCTAGAGGCAAATGCACGAATAGGAAGCAGGAAAATTTTACAGGTCGCCTATCTGTAGTCGAGTGTTGTAATTTGTTGATTTTCGATGTTCATTTGCGGAAGTTAATCGAAGTTAAGTATGATTTCCTTTGCACAACTTGGGGCATTTAATAAAATGGTTTAGTTGAGAGTTGAGTATCTTTCTCAGTAGACAGATACGGAAATAGAAACGTGTTTAGTCAGATTTGGATTAAGTTCTAAGGCAGATGTAAAATTAGGAGTATGTGCTCTTGGTTAAGGCAGAAATTTACAGGATGTACGAGCATTTATATTTTATACACTGAAGCTTGAATAAGTTTCCTTGATGTCTACCATGGATCTTTTAAATGTTGATCAATTAAACCACAGAAAGTTTCATAATGGAGTTAGAGTAGCGTTGCCTTAGAAAACCTTTGTAAAATCTGGGGTTCCACAGGGCTCCGTACTGGGACATGTACTTTTTATAAATACACTATCGTCTGCAGAGCATAGTGTTGGTGCCGTGCTTAATTTAAATGGGTAGAAGGAGATAAAGGGAATGTAAAGGCGCTTGAAATACATAAGAGTGCGGTAATATTTCGATCTCTTGAAACAACATTTTCCAACAATTTGAGAACTTTGGATCAGGAACAGCACCTCTTACTTGAATATATATAACGCGGCGTTAAAATAAGTCTGGTTTGACATAATGGCAGTCATATTGATGCAGCTAAACAAGAGGCATATAAATTTGCGCAGCATTGAAGTACAAAAACTGCTCTCGACTAAAGAAGAGCACATATTTTACGGAAAGCATAGATAAGAACACGACAATCGGACGATTGAAAAAATTTTTCTCAATGACATTCGAAGGTTTTATCAAAGCAAAGCCCAAATGAGAGCTAAGAAGAACGTGGACAACTAATATAAGAGTCCCACTCGGTGCTAAAAATATGGCAAGAATATTTATGCAGACCGTATGAGAATGAGAATGGTCAAAATAAAGCTGTGTGGTAGAGGATGAAGACGTCAGAATGTTCTGGCATCCTAACCTAGACGAAGTTAAGGTAGCAATATCGAAGCTTAAATCCAATTTAGCTGCTGATAGGGAGACTGACTGTTTTTTAAAGTACCTGGATATGACTTGGTTGGTTTAGAAAGCCATATCTGAAAAGTCAGCATCGTTTGTCCATTTGTTCAATTCAATTCAGGGCAGGTGAATCTGCCGTCCATCAAAAAAAGAATACTGCCCCATTTCTTAGAAAAATCCGGGAACTTCAGAGTGTTGGCCTACCATCTGTTTGTTGACTTCAGAGCAGCACATGATGGCTTGCAATAGGATGAGCTTCACACTGCCAAGTTTTCACTACCAAATTGTACAGGCTGACTTTGAAGACCTTCAATGTCAAAAAAGCCTTTATACAAGGTGACGCGCTGTCTTGACTTATTTTTCATGGCTTCAGAAAGAATCGTGCAAGCTTACTGGACAAACAATGAGGCGAGATCTGTTTTAAGTCCACACAAATATTTGCGTACGTGGATGACATTGGTTTGATTGGAGCGGCCAAAGACTTGGCTAGAATGTCAAAATTGGCAGCTATAACATCGAGTAAGCTTAAGACGCATTGTAGAAATAAGGCGCAAAACTGCTCTTGCCAATCGCCGTTTCTTTGGGCTCAAAGCGCGATTGTGTGATCAAGCCCCTTTCATACGATCTACCTAGTTATACAAGACCCTTATCATACCATCCCTGCTCTATGGCCCAGAGATTTGGACCTTGTTAAGATCATATGTGTAGGAAGAAGAACTTGACCATTTTGGAAGAAAGATACTGTGTATGATTTTGAGTCCGGTTTGTCTAGAGCAGAAGAATCAACTACGAACTGCAGGGATTATACACTGATATCTGTTTAGTCTGGCATCTGGCGATCAAATGTCTGATGTTCTGCTATGTTCTTCTCGGGTCGATTGGTAGTAATTTCATCTTACTGGGGTTGGTCGGGGTACGTATTCAGGAGTTTTGTACCTCGGGCATCTCCGTCTACTTTGGGAGCATATCGGTAGCGAATACACGATTAAAAACCGTAGAAAAATGCTCCTTCCATCTCTTGAGCTGTTCCTTATCCGAAATAAGCAAAGAGCCGGTCCTGTTGTCGCACCTGCGTGCAGCCTGCTCTGCTTCTATAGCCAGCGCGTTGGTTTAGTTGCGCTTGTCACGTCGCACGCTACGCTGTTTTTCTTTCCTCTTCATGCGATACAGAGACTCCAGCTCGCTTCTTCCTGGGGTAGCAGCTTTGCGAGCCTTCAGCTGTTTTCTTTCGTCGATCAGCCTTCAGGTAAAGCCGTATCATATGACTTCCCTGCGATCGGCCGACAATTTTTTCAGCACCAGATGCAAAAACATTTTTCACAGCAAAATAGATCAGTCCCTATCAGAGGCGTAATTTCGGTTTCGGTAGCTTTTCGATTTCAGTACCGCGAAGTGCTTAACTTCGTCACCTAGACTAGAAAACGCTACACCGTTCACAATTGCAATTTTTGTCTACATGCATAAGGACTTATACATGTAGTTGCCCGGGGATCACTACGAGAAGGTAAAGCAAGCACTTTCCCGCGAACTTGATTGTTACGCTACTCCAATTCATGTTTTGAGCAGTCAGTAGTTTCCCGATCAATCGCAATGCAGATCGGCCAGCAATGTAAATACTCGTACCATATGTTTAATCAAAGACTATTATAAAACCCATATCTGGTTGTGAGGCCTATTCGAGATCTAAGGCAAAGGCAGGAGACGCAATTTGGCAAGTTCACCATCATCTCTTTTGCTGGAGATATATCCATTCCCAGGTAGCCATAACAGAGTAAATTTCTTTCTGGTGAAAAGTAAGCTTCTTGAGATTCCTTAGAGAGTCCCAAACCAATTTATACTTTGGAACCTGGAAATACACTGAAATGTAGTCTCTTGATATTCCTTCTAATGGAGGCAAGTGTGCATTTTAGAAGCAGAATGGTTTTCTGGGTTGTTGGGTAAGACCAGAGACTTACTGTATTAAACCACACAAGCCAGGCTGCCAGTTGACAGACTCATTTCTGACGATATTACGATCGCAATTTCGCTTTTAATCCAGTTTTCGTGTGGAAATGTTCTGTTAAAACCTCACACGCTTCAGGCCTTTCAGTTTAAATAGCTGTCTATATGGCTGTAACTCATTCGCCGTGATCATCTTGGTAAATTCACTGACGAATGGTACATCCAACAAGAAAACCATACCAAACAGTCACACAGCATCCGTTGCTGTTAGAATTCTGGAGAGTCGCACGAGCTCAATCTTTGCATACCGAAGAAGCCATCGATACGACGCCATTCGCAGCAACTCAAACTCTACCCGTTCAATAGGTAGATGATTTAGAGGAAAATCTAACTGGTGCAGCAATTGAAGCCAATTGACTTTCAAATCATCTTCAGTGCTAATGCTCATTTCTGACTGAATGCGTTTGTTGACAAACAAGATTGCCGTTTTTTTATTGAGCACAGTCCTCGCGAGACTCTTTCATATCCCGAAAAAGTCACTGTTTGGTGCAGATTGCATCACAGTGGCATAGTTGCCAAATATAAGTGGAAATGATTTGTTGGTTCCCTGTATCAATAACTATCATCTAGGAGACAAATGGTTTCAGGAGGACGACGCAACATACAGTACAGTAGGTCAAACAGATGCCTAGGTCATGTGATTTGACTCCTTGAGACTACTTTTACTGAGGAAAAGTCAGCTCCAGAAGTTGAAGTTCAGAAGACTTCGATGCATTGTTCCCGAAAAAAGGCCTGCTAAGCTGGAAAAAGTAGTGCAAACTGAACCAATAAAATTCCCTTTATATTACACAGCGCTGCACGTTGTGAAGCCCCTCAACAAAAAACTATTCGCAAAGAAACCATGGGTCCTTCCTATTGTTCGTTCTAGAGACTATGGCTTGCACTACTCAACATCCAAGTATTGAGTCTTTGAAGCGCTGCCTTGCTCTACTCATCAGGTTCGTACTGCAATAGATGCAAATAGGTCCCATTTCGAAAAAGTTATTCTACAATTTGTAACCATTGAGTGAACCAAATAGAATTTTTTTTTTTCATTTTATTAGCCAAATCCGTGTACCAAAACATCCGCTAGCACTAGGTATACCTAAGGTGTGGTAATGGTACACAGCCCTATAAACATCTGAACCAGAGCAAGGCACCACATGATGCCGGATGCTATGGTATACCACCTTGTTCAAAAAGTTCTCGAAATAACCAACGTGTGGCGCTTCTATTGCTCCGATTTGAGCTCTGTTTTGTTTGTTAAGTTGGTACATTTGTAGTTGATATTCCCTCTAAATCTTAGCGTCGTAGCTTGACATTTGTTAAAGTACATCTATGTCTGTGTGTGTTGGCGATTTTTTACAAATTTAGAAATGAATTTCAATTTGCAACAACGAATTTGTATTCAATTTTGCGTAAAAAACTGATTTATTGGTGCGCGAATGTTGGAAAAGTGTTTCGGCAACGATTCTCTAAAGAAAACGGTCGCTTACCAGTGGCACGAGCGGTTCAAAAGTGGTCGTGAGTCAATCGAAGATGATGAACACAGTGGCAGACCATCGACATCGAAAACCGACGAAAACATTGATGGAGTAAAAGAAATGTTGGTCAATAACCACAAATTAACCATCAGAGAGATAGCGGAGGACTTGAACATTGCCTATGGATCCGTCCAAGACATTTTGGTTAATGATTTGGGTTTCCGTCCAGTAACAGCAGCAAAGTTGGTGCCAAAAGACCTCAATTTCATGCAAAAGAGATGAATTGTGAGGCTGAATCCGATCCCATATTCATCAAAAGGACCATTACTGGAGGCGAGACGTGGGTTTATGAGTACGACACACAATCCAGACATCAGGCAAGTGAATGGCGTTTACCAACTGAGCCGAGACCAAAAAAACCACGTCGTTTTCAGTCAAAAAAGAAGGCAATGCTCACGGTTTTCATGGATTACAACGGTGTAGTGCATCATGAATTTTCGCCAGAAGGCCAGACAGTAACCGTTATGAGACGTTTGAGAGAAGCAATTCGTCGAAGAGACCAGAATTGTGGGCAGAAAACTCGTGGATTTTGCACCATTCGTAATTTTTTGACGAAAAATGCAAGAAATGCCATCCAACAGCCACCGAATTCACCTGATTTGGCTCCCTGTGACTTCTTTCTGTTCAATCGAGTTAAAAAAACAACTACGGTGAATGCGTTTCAGCAGCCGAAAGGAAGTAATGGAAAAATCACAGGAAGCACTGATGGACATACCGAAAACCGAAAATAAAAATATGTTTCGAGGATTAGATCAAGCGCTGGCATAAGTGTGATGCAGTCGGAGGGGGTTACTTTGGAGGGGACAAAGTAATAAAGGAATAATTTCCGGGAACTTTTTGATCAATGTGGTATATAAAATCTCCAAAGCATTACTTGAAATTGAAGGTAATCACATCATCTTCTGGACAGACCTTCAGAGAATCGGCCAACATTTGTTTATGACTGGCTTGTAATTTGTATCTTTAAGGTTTTCTTGTATTGTTTGCGTTCTTCTAGTCAAAATCGAAAAGAAAAAGTCTGTACATACGAGTATCTTGTAAGAAAGATGCTTCCGAAAATGCTTTTATATTTTAGTAGTTCTTGGAGCAAATTCCTAAATGTTCCTCTCATTTTAAGATGCCATCTCTATCGGCAGCTGGGTGACAATTTACATTCAGCTCCAGCAAAGATCCACGAAGATATTCTCTATAAGTATCAACCCGTATCAATGATTGTTCTCGAATTCCCTCATGATTTACTTAAAATGTAAAAAAAAACTCAATTATGTAATGAATACCTTCATTCCGAAAATCCGTTAATTCTACTACCTCTTCAATGGCTTGTGATCACTTGATTTGAAATTCTCCCCCTTAAGTGAGTAGATACTCACGTGTCAGATGTACAAACTCACACAACTTCTGATTTTTTCCACCAACTTACCAGCCTACCACCTAACAATTCCAATCTTCAAATAAACTTCAAATGGACTTCCGATACCGAAAGAGCTCGCTCAAATCTCTAAAATAAATCCCAAAGCCGCATTCGAGTACATACTTTCGTATGCAAATCTCGAAATGCGTTCAAAATTTAAAAGCCGACTTTGAGACACACATTGCTGCATGTCATGCTCAGAACGAACGGGTCTTAATTGTGGGAGTTGTATACCATATAACAAGGCGGATGATTCTTCTCTCTGAGTGAATAGACCATCTTAGCAGGTCATGATCTTGACAGCTCATTCCAATTTCATGCCAGCGACAGTGACAGCGGCAATTCGTGGTGGTGCTACGTTTTTCGCGCTGATGTCGTACATACGCAATGAAGTCGAGTCATCTAGATGCGATACGACCGAACGTACGAGTATCTTTTAGTTACACAATGTACTATGCGCTTAACTTGGACTCTGTTCTGACTGCTAATGAGCTTTGTATAGTTCAAGACAAAAGGAAATTAGCCGAAGTGGTATTAATCTGCAAAGGGAATATCTAAACCACATCTTCAGATAGTTAATCTTTTATTCGTGTGACATTTACAATTCAATGACCAAACGCCTAATAGTTCGTAGAAATGCTTGATTAATGTGAGAAATTCGATTGTGAAGATAATTAATACATTTATCCCCAAGTGTTCTTTTCTATGCTTAATCCCCTGATACAGTTATGGATACAATCTCAATGTTAGTTCTTTTGCATATTTTTCGCATGGCATACTTGTAGAACGCACTATGATGCTAAGCTCGAAGTTAATAATAGATACGACGCTGCTGTAAGGTCTTGAGTCCATCGACCACTTTCATGAATATTCATAAGATTCAACCGATATCTTTTCATATTTAATGAATAATGAATATAGTATGTCATCTACTCGTACAATTGGCTCGTACAATTCAGGACATAACCGCAGATAACAATTGAGAGCAATAATGCGACGAAATAGACTTAAGTATCTTTAATTTAGGGCTTTTGGATGCATTATATATGAGTAAACATTGCTCAATGCGGGTGTATGGGTAGTTGGTGTGAATTGAAAACGACGGACATACTATAGAACTAAGAATAGTGAATCGCAAATGGTGTGACGAAATCTTTTTCAAGAGATCTCCTTTCGTATTTTAAGTTTAGGGCTGTGTTATAGTTTCCTAGAGATATTCTGTGCTAAATCTTTTCTAATCCTGAGAGTTTCATTACTCTATGCTGCCTGTATGGGTAGCTTTCTTTCAATATAATATAAAATTAGTTTTGGGACATGAAGCTCGCTCGGATACTTTTGAAAGGAGCTCAACGAGATCATGATCTTCGACTGGGATCTATGTGAATACAAAATGTTTTCCATTCTGAAGACACTGCTTCTGTGTAATACTATCGAACTTTTGATGACTTTGATGTGAGACTTTCACCTATTGTGCCGTTCCTTTGCGCTGACTCTAAAGACTCTTCCGACAGAAGCACATGCACTTCAACAAAACCAACCTCCTTGCTCTTGATAGGCCTTTGTTACTCAGGTCTTAAATCGTTTCTGAATTAAAACAGTCTATAAAGTTGCTTTCAGAGAGGTTCTGTTGCCGTTTTGCGCAATCCAAGGATGCCTATTGCACCGTTTCGTATAATGATGCTAGAATCCGCTCACGCTTTACAGCGGTTAGGCCTAATAAGTAACTGCGATCTCTTCTTGCTGGATGTCAGCCGTAGGGTATGTGGTATATCGCCTATAATTGGTCCACTTATAGCTTCATACAGAGAAAGTGCTGTAAATTATGAGGCGCCGACCCTTTCCTTGAACCCAATGAGTGGAACTCTTCGACTACGTCAACTGTAGGGAAATCAGTCTCCGATCATGAGCAGTCTGATTCATTTCAGGGAAGGCTATCATCGATCAAATATTCACACTACGCCAGATCTTGGAAAAGACGCTGGAATTCCTCATCGACACCAGCCACCTGTGTAGAATTGAAAGCCGCATATGACGCCGTGCACATGGAACACCTGTATAATGCCATTTTTAGTTTTGGACGAACTTTTCAAGTTGTGCAGGATGATAATGGGGAATACGCTGCACCATTAACGTCGGTAACGAATTAACCTAGACCTTCAATGTCAAAAATGGTTTAAGACAAGGCGACGCTCTGTCATGTGACTTTTTTAACATCGCTTTAGAGAGAATCGTGCAAAATTCAGTGGCCAATAGAAGGATTCCCTACAAGTCGTCCCAACTGCTTGCGTACGCAGATGACCACGACGTTATTGGACGAAGACAGCGAGACGTCAATGAGGCATTCGCAGCTATCGAAGCGGAAGCGGCAAAAATTGGTCTTACAGTAAAGTCCGTTTGATAAGATCGTATACGGCAAAACTCGTTTATGAAAACCGGTTTGGAAGTGGCATTTGCATTAGCAGATAAAAAAATACTTCTGCTAAGATGCTTTGAATAAACAAATTTAAAGAATGTTTAATTTTTGTCGGAGACGGAAGTATTTTAAAATGAGTGTCGCGTTTGCATCACGTTATGAAGCAGTATTCTTGTGCACGCATCCAAAAGGACCGAAAATGTCATACGTATCAGCTGCTAAATACATGAAAAAGTCAAAAGCATTTCTTAGCAAGTGGGTGAACCGTTATTCCCAAGTTAAAAATTTGGATGATTTGTCGGATCGTGGGTCTACGCCGAAAACAACAAAAAAGCAGGACAAAATGATTCTACGCGTGTTTGAAAAAAATCCTCTTCTATCGTTACGTGGAGGACAAGGGATTTTACATAAAAGGGGTCTAAATGTGTGTTATGATATGATACGAAGACGTTTACTAGCGAATAATGTAAAATTTCGAAGCACAATAAACAAACCACTACTGTCAAAAAAACACGTAGAAAAACGACGCAGTTGGGCCAAGCAGAATTCGGACAGAGATTGGAACAACGTTATTTTTTCGGATGAAGCTTCTTTTTGGGCATGGTCTCCTATCACTCACACCAGGTGTACACAATCCAATAAATTAATCCAGCGGACCGTCAAACACCCGGCAAAGGTGCACGTTTGGGGATGCTTCTCAAAACAAGGATTTAGCGATTTGTTCATGTTTACAAATAGCTTAAACGCACCCAACATGATCAAAATTTATAAGAAGGCCTTATTACCATCTGCCCAAAGGTGGTTTAAAAGAAGGAATGAGAATTGGTTACTGCAAGAAGATAACGACCCGAAACATCGCACTCGTTTGTGCAGTGCTTGGAAACAAGAAAATGACATCGATGTTTTAGATTGGCCATCACAGTCGCCGGATGCAAATCCCATTGAAAATGTTTGGGCATTCATGAAGCTAAAGCTCCAAGGAAAGAAGATCTCGACGGTCAAACAATTATCACGAAAAATACGAGTTTTATGGAGATCTTTGTCTCATGATTATGCTATAAGATTAGTAGAAAGCATGCCTCGAAGACTCCAAGCAATTATTGATAATGGAGGAGAGTGTACAACATATTAATTGAAAAGCATTCAAGTAAATAAACAAAATAAACCAGTGCAATTGATTTTTTTTTATTATTATAAGTTCTTCTTTAATTTTTGTCGTGTACGATGTTATCAAACAGACTGTATATGCTGTCATCAAAAAAGGACTCCCAAGAGCGACAACTTAGTTTGAATGTCACAATTGGCAGCCAGAACTTTGAGGTAGTCAAAGACTTCGTCTACCTTGGCTCCGCAGTTACAAGTAACGATATCAGCATGGATATCGCTGTTTCTTCGGGCTCAGAAGAAGAGTTGCAGAGCCTTCTCTCACAAGGCCAAACTGGCTTTATACAAGACCTTAATCATCCCCGTCTTGCTCTATGTCGCGGACACATGGACATTGTTGAGAAAGGATAAAGAAGCTCTTGGCCCCTTCAAGAGTAAAATACTACCCGTCTGTACTGTACCGAACTGTACAAGCTGTACAGCGACATCGGCTTACTCAGGCGTCTATGTATTCAACGCCTAATGGACACCACAGCTCTGGCCCGAATAGTCTTCAAATCCGAACCCCGGGGACCATGCCGAAGAGGCTGGCCGAATATACGGTGGTGCGAACAAGTGGACGGATGTCATTGACGCTATAAGGTTTTCGTTCACCACAAGAAATTGTTTTGTTCATCACTTCCTTGCGGCTTGCATAAATTGAAGTATGAAGGCATCCAGCTGAGCTTGTTAGCAACAGTAAAAAAAAACGACGCGCTTTCTTCCCTTCTCTAACAATATTTACAATCCAAAAACGGGCCGTCTAGTAGTTCCTTTTGACGAGCTTTGTCTGTTTGGCATATTCTTTGTAGAGAATCCACTCTATGGTTCATTCTATAAATAAGTTCCAGACTACTAAGGGGCTTGAGAAAACATCGATAAAATCCATAAAATGGTTCAAGAAGACCGATGATTTAAAGTGCGGGACATAAGTGATACTATAGGGATCGCAACTGAATGTATGTGCCATATTTTAACTGACGAATTAGGATTGAAAAAAATTTCACCACGATGATGCCGATTTTGTTAACCGAAGAACAAATATTCAATTGGGTTGAAACTTCTAGAGAGAATCTGGTGTGATTTCGAAGGAATACAAGCAATTTTTTAAGAAGACTTATAACTAGATGGCGTCAGTGCTCTGGGATTACAAGGGAGTTACCTCCCCAAAGGGCAAACTGTAACAGGTCAATACTATGCTAATCTGTTAGATAGATTAGCTGAACGAATTCGCGAAAAAAGACCGTGTTGGCCAAAATGAATATTGCACCGGCGCACAAGTTAATTTTTGTCGTGGCTAAGCTCCATGAACTCCGATTTGAAGTACTGAACCACTCACCTTATTCGCCTGATTTGGCACCATTTAATTTAAAAACCACTTGGCTGGACCAACATTTTCAACCAACCAAGAGATGATAGCTGAGGCGGAGCTATTTTTTGAGAAGTTGGAGGGAAACGGCTTATAAAGTGATAAAGAAGGCCTGGAACATAGATGAAATAAGAGGAGAATATGTAGAAAAAGAATAAAGAAAATTTATCAAATTTTCAATGTTTTATTTGTCAAGGCTAGAACTTTTTAAACAGCTCTCGTACGAGTATACTCGTTCCATTTATCATTATACAGCTGTAGGTCCTTCGAACATCATTTCTATAATATCCTAGAACGAGCGGCTCTTATGCTATAGTTTTTAACCTTGGGAAGACGAGTTGCTCTTATCTTCTAACACAGCACCTCCAAGGCAGCAATTCTGATGGTACTGGTACCAGTAGTCTTCTCTATTAAATGATGATAGTCTGAGTGCTCGCATGAAGCCAATTTGAAATAGGATCATGTCACACGACATCTTTGTTGTCATCAGTCGTTCACTTATGTGCCGGAGCTTCAAAACCTATTGCCCATATCAGCAAACTCTTACTTTTGACACTGATTAGCACTGAAATTCACTTCGCTACTTGCTCCACCACTATCATATGAGAGATAATCCAAAAGTAATGATTTTTGGATAGGCTGCCTTTACCCTTACGTTATCCCTGGAAACTATATTAATTAGAATACGAATGCCTGAATTACAGAAGACAAGCATCGTGAAAGACGGCCATTCACGTCCCACACCCACATGAGAAATCGTAAAAAGAACCAAAAATCTGGTAAAAGCTAAGCGAAGAGTGACCATCAGACATTAAGGTTATGTCTCAGGTATCTCATATGATAGAATTCAGAGGATCCTTAGGGACGAACTTTACAAGAACAATATGTCGGCGCTTTGGGTACCCATAATGTTAACCGCCGAACAAGAGAAGAAAAGAGGTGACATCTCCGAAGCAAGCCTTGCTATTCGAGAAACGGTTTTCGAATTGCTGAACACCCATCGTAATCTCCAGGTGTGGCGGCCCACAGCGACTTCTCTCTTTTTCCCCAGCTTAAAATTAAATTAAAATTGAAAACAGTAGCGAGCTGATGGCCGCTATAGAAGCATTTTGGGAGAGTCAAAATGAAGGTGTTCAAGATGTACTACAGCTACAGTCATCGATTAGATTATGCTTTAGAACAAACAGCTGCTAGGGATGGTAGTGCAGTGTTTGCCTACATTAGAACCATTGAAAGCGTTAAGTAATAAGTCAATCTACATGATCCAAACCAGTAGAGACAGAACCGGAAACCGCTTTTACCCCCACTATCATATCATTGTCCTTTTCTCTAAGATTGCTCATATACCGTGTTGTCAAGGCGACAATTCTTACGTTGTCAAAAGCACCCTCAATTTCGATGAAAATGAATTTGCTTCCTTCAATTATACCGATCAGACTTTGAAATGCTGTCTCGCAGGATCTTCCGCTTTGAAGGTTTTTTGCATCGTTAACAAAGAATGCATTCGCAAAGCAGTTTTCCAAAGATGAAGCTCAACCATTTCCCTATGCTCTTCAGTATGATGGTAACCATCTTTTTCGTAAGGTTTCTCTTTAGAGTTACCAGCTTCCTACACTTGTTGGGTCATAACAGTATATACATAGGTGATCGAAGCTAGGTGACTTAAAGCCATTAAACGAAGTAACAATCACATCAACCAGATACATATGCTAGCTACGATGGGTTGCGTTACTCAAATTATTTGCAGCTTCAGTGATATGAGCTGATCAAATTTGCTCAGTGTTTCTACCCTTGTGGATTTGGCCCTTATACAAATTTTGGATCGGGCGCTGCTTTCATTATCGGCTATCGGACTGCTTATTCGGTTGGAAAAGCCATAGTCAAACCGAAGATTTGTAATTAAATGAAGTGTCGTGACTACAAGATCTCTGTTAGCGTTTCCCTATGCCGCAGCACTCAATACAGTTTCTTTCCTTCCACGTTGTTGATTAGAAGACCCTTCCACAGTACAAAGTTTAAGTGGTGGAATCAGTGCTGTCTGGAGAAATATGCCACCCAATACATCTATTCCTCTCGACGATCCTCCAAAGTATAGCAAACACACCTATGAAAGCAAAGAAAACGAAAGAATTCTAAATATTTGCTATCTATTCAAATTTACGACCGCTAACTTGCGACCATCCTCTGTTAAACTATCGCAACAAAGATTCTTCAACTTTCGTGTATTCGATTTATGTTCGGCAAAATATATTACGACTTTGTATCTCTCACTTTTGACTGAAATTTGTGGAAATTGTTTCCGACAAGAGTAATAAAACTTTTTGAGTACCATAGCCCGCCTCAGAGTAACATCACTAATTCATGTCGAAGTGACACTTTATCCCGCGACACGTCATGTCGTACAGAACTGATTCTCATGCACAACACCAATTCAGTGACAAATTACCATGCGAGCACACGACATGACACTTTAAGTGATAATATTCGTACACGCCTGAAAAAAGTGTGTCAAAGAGCGGATTTGTTCTGTTTTTTTGTTTTTTGTCATCTGTCAGGTTTTTGCTTACCAAAAATTTTCAAGTCAAACTTCAGTTGGCATTTGCATTGACGTGTCCAAGAGCATGATTATGTCTCTTTGGTATTTGTTGGCGGGTTTTCTGGAGACGATTGACTACGGGACTGGACTTAGTAATTGATGCGGAATTAAGGCTACTTTTTGAGAGCTGAACGAATTCCAAGAATTGCACGTACTTGATCACTTTGTGTCAAGTTAAATAAAGAAAAATAGGATTGCATTGGTAAATTGGCTGTCAGTTAGACCTGCATGCATGCTGTGGCAGTGAAGAAGATAAATTTTAGTTGTAAGTGGGCTTGGAATGCTAAGTTTACCAATGTGAATGGAGTCTCAGCCTTTGCAGTGAGTAAGCGCCACTAAAGAATGTGGCACAAAGCATTTGGTTTAGGTGTTTAGGTTTAACGTAAACGATATTATGGCACATCCTCCAAATAAATATGCTAATGGCGCCATAAAGACAGCATTCCCGTTAGTAGACCTAGCTGACCATCTCTAAGAAGTTTTAAGTAAAAATATGTATGGGACTGTAGACTTACCTGAAATCCATTACCACGGTACATCTTCGAAAGGAATAAGGAAAAACGATTATCATTCCTAGAAACGCTATAACTTTTGAACTATTGTATCTCACAAAGTAAATTAGCTGTCACTGAATAGGAGAATCCAATTCAACACTGTTGTTACGGAAACCATCCAAAACATCTAAGACATTGTGTGCCTTTGAGGCGAAAGCAACGCAACACGAAGTTATTTTCTGGTTTCGCTTGTAGACAATTGGTTCTCTATCATCCGTAAGCTTAGCAATTTCATAAACTTGAAGTAGACTTATCTTCCGCTTGTGTTGCTTCTGCTCCAAATGGAGCGTTCATGCAAATTATATTCCACCTTTGTGTCTTTGTCAGGCAGGCTCTAAAATCCTCAACATTATTGTTCTTCTTGTATCTACGAGTACTTCTATTTAAACTTCTCAGTGAGTTAACACTTTAGAGGTAGTGCTTCGTGATTGCGTCACACCTTTCACTGTAAGCATGGTGGGATGATGCATATCCTATATCTGGTACACTGAAATGCTTAGTAAAAGCGTAATGCGCCCATCACAATGCCAGTAAGCAGCCTGCAGTCTTTTCTAGTGAACCAGCAGGAAGGCCGCTGACCTCTTAGAGACATTGCGAAGCATTCACTTGGTCTGCCGGCAACCTGCAGAATCGAGCCATCCTCAGTAATACTCATATTAGATCGAGTTATCAATGGAAGCCCTAAACGAGGACACAGGGAGATCTTACTTAGGTTTGGATCCAGATAAACTGTTTTCTGAGCCTTGCCTAGCAAATTCATTGTCGGCTTAATTTTTCGTGATCCCACTGCGACGCGCTCAGCCAAGTCTTTCATTCTCAAAATTGCTAAGAATTCGTAAGGGGGTTAAGCAAGGCTTCAAGCATTAAGAAGTGAGAAAACAACCATGAACCATAGCAGTATAGGTAGTACGCGCTTACGCTCGCCATGATATATTGGTCGCAGCCAGGCAGCAATCAGTGTCCTTTTCACAAGCATTCACAAAACTAGTGCTAATGCGCCTCGAAATCCTCCAACTAGGTATTGAAGCGCACTCTTGCATTTCCCTAGGGATGGATACGTACATGGGAGAAACTCAAACTTGTAGGTCTGAAGCGTATTGTCCTCTTTTCCGATTTTTGTTCGCCAGGTTTTCGGTATCTATGCCAATACTAGGAGAGCCAGCAGTGAATTGATAAAATGCTAACTTACAATGGAATGGATCTAGAGACATTCCGTGATTATTCGCTCAACATGTCCGAGCTATCCTACATCAGCTGAACAAATCCAGCCTGAATTAAACAGGTCGGAGCTGTATAGTTCACAATCCAAATCCGAATAACGTTTATGCAGGATCGGAAATCGTAAGTAGTAGCCAAGGGCACTTTAGTTCATTTTAAATAAGATCCATGTTACCGCGACATGAAGTAAAATTGGGACAATAAGGGTCAAAATAATGCACCAATTGGTGCACAAATTCCGATGTCTTGTGGGCTCAGGGGAGAATATTGCAGCTTTTGCTGAAGGTGTGCGCTCTAAATCCGAGAAATTCAACGCGCCAAAGACCTCAGTAATTGGACATAAGTCAGACTAGCCTGAGGAGAATTTTGCATACAAATCTCGCTATATTTGCTTACAAGGTCCAATTGACTCAGGAATTGAAGCAAAATGACCAAGAGCAGCTAGGAATTGACGACAACTTTGCTCAATTCAGATGGTTCGCGCCTTTCCATTTCGGCTGCTACGTAATGAACAAGAAAAATCACCACTGGCCCGCAGTCGATGGTTCGCATGAAGGTTTGTATCCCATGATCTTTTGGGCTTCGGATTCTCAAAATATCTCCACTTTTCAATATTCGATGGATTCGATATACATCTTTTTGTACCTGGCGAGCAGCATTTAGCAAGTTGTTTTTCGGTTTACCTGTTGTCTCATATTCAGTTCATGTGGAACCCATTTATGACTTTCGAACGAGACAGGTTTATCCTTTTTCTTAAATCTCTTAACTCCTCGGAGGCATATGGCGTCAAGAACGTTCGAGCTGCCTCCAAGTCATTCCTAAAGAGATTTATTCCCGACTGTTGTGCGTCCCGCTATCCTCCCTGAGTGGTTGAGCGGATTCTACCGAATGGCGTACTTTACCATTTTTTTTTGTTTGGTTTAGTTTCGGCCGTTCTTCTAAAATGTTGTTCGTTGGAGGTAACAGTTCCTCAAGATGATTCTTGAACACTTGTTTATGAAGTCTTGCAGCTTGCGAGTGTTAAAGGTATACACTTCCAGATATTTGACTCATAAAGCAGTATCGATTCTACGTTGAAGACTGTTCCAGTCGCAGATAACAGATATTGCAGCTTTAGCCCTACTACCTGGATATGAAAAGTTATTATATAATTTTTCAATTATTTCTCGACTGCCTGCCTGACAATGTTAAGTTAAGCCCGGGTGTTAAAAGTACTGAGGCCTTTTGTTATATCTGTGTTTATTCTGAGCCCCACTTTGCCGATGACAGCTTCTAGATTGCGGATTTGGAAGTAGACAAACCTCATCAGCGTAGTCAGCGAATTTAAGGTAAAACTTCAGAGCCCAACGAATTTCATAGTGCACGGAGTACACTACATCGCTGATAACCACCAAGAAGAGTAGTGGTGACAGTATGCATCCTTGACATATTCCACAGAAATTCCTCCGCTCGAAATAGTTCGGCAGGGATGCCATCGATAGTCACCGCCTTTTTTTTTAAGGACTTGATTGCTGTAGCTAATTCAGTTTTGCTGGGAAGTCCGATGCGCATTCAGGAATTTGTTGCTTCGGAAACCTCGTTCGAGCTCAACAACAGCCCTACAATCTCGCGCTGCTTCTTCAGCCCTTGAGGCAAGTGTGTCGATGTACTGCCGTTTGCCATGTCTCATACTACATTGCATTTCCTTCCTTTTCACGCGATATTGAGCTTCCAACTCGGTTCTCTCTATTGTTGAAGTGATTCCAGGAGGGTCTTAACATTTCAGAACCCGTTCATGTTCAGGGCTTGATCGCCAAAGGTCCTCAACAAGTTATCCGAGGCATTTGTTGGCGTTTCGGATCTAGATTTTTTTTATGGTTGCGGATCGCTGGGCCATAGACCGATCGACACCAATCCTGTTTGGTGGAGCAGGAAGCTCGGTAATTATTATTTTCTGTTAGCAGTATCCCAAAAAATTTCTCAATGGCTCCTCGAGGAGATGGAAGTAGGGCTTACTAACAGACGTTCTAGGTCTTCCACTGCAGTTGATCTTTCTCGTTATTTATCTGACCAACACCTGTAAGGCCTTAGTTAGTCGCTTACCCTCCCAGCTTCCCGTGTCAAATTTAATCAATCGGCGAGTTATTGTTGCGTTCGAGCATCATCCTTAAGCTTCTCAAAAGCTGTGTGACCCGAAAGTTTTGATCCGGATTAGCATCTAGATGTTGCTTAGGTTTGAGAGTTAAAAATGCATTTCACAGTCCTTCCATTCGGGTATCTAAACCTATATCAGGATATTTGTCACAATTTTCACTAAGTTTTAGGCTTCGGATGATGCTTGCGCTTTTTTTCAGGAGTAGAGGCCTCATTTCCATGTTTATTCTCTATCTAGGATTTTTGTTAATATACAGTACATGGTCTAAGCTCTGTTTAAAAAAAAAACTAGCTGGAGGCTTGCAGATCGAGATTGATCTCTTGTCAGTGAAAAGAACGCCGGTGTCTTTGATGGACTGGCTGGTAGCCAGGTGTCACTCCTCCAAAAGACCGTTTGACCATATAAGGCTTATATTGTCCAATTTAGCTCCGATAATGATGCCTTGAGGAATAGGAGTCAAACCAAATGTCACCTTGTCTAAGAAATTCGTCGAAACGTAAACGTGTCATTATCACTAACTTTCTCTTGTAAGATCAGCCGTAAATGTTATCTCCCCATAAAGAGAAGCCAACTTGTTAAGAAATATTTGTTTGACTTAAGACTCACAAAATCTTCAAACCAGAATCCAGTATCTTGTCCGATCGATATCTGACCCCATCGACAAGTTATTTATTCTAACTTTATTGCTTTCGATTGTTTAGCTCTGGCGATGAAAAGCCTATTATCCAATCACATAAGTGGAATTCCAATGATTCTTAAACATTTGCTAAAGTTATGTTTTTTTTCTTATTTATTACAGCACACACTTACCGGACACAGTGGCAAGGTGATGGCGGCAAAATATGTCCAAGAACCCCATAAAGTGGTAACCGGAAGCCATGATAGAACACTTAAAATCTGGGATCTCCGAAGTATAGCTTGCATTGAGACGAAATTCGCTGGCTCCAGCTGTAATGACCTAGTGACCAGTGATAGTCTGGGGTCAACCATCATCAGTGGACACTATGACAAAAAGATCCGTTTCTGGGACATAAGAACGGAAAAGCAATCTGTGGATTTATCTATGCCCGCCAAGATAACATCTCTTGACTTGTCAAAGGGTGAGTACCTACTTTGTCTTAGATATAAAATTTCCAAAATGAATTTGTTATACATTTTTCTGGTCCTTTCAGATGGTCAATATCTAATTTGTTCGGTACGAGATGATACTGTTAAACTGATAGATTTACGTAAGAACCACGTGATTGGATGTTTCTCGTAAGTGATGGAATAGATACTGATTTGATCCTGGATCAGGCTAACTCGTCTTTCTTTGCAGACATGAGTCATTTAAGCTGAGCTGTGATTGGTCTCGAGCGGGGTTCAATCACAATGCAACGAAAGTCGCTTGCGGATCATCGGATGGAACGATATTTGTCTGGAATGTGGTCTCAAAGCAAGCAACCCAACTTAAGGGTCATAATCCGTAAGTGTAGTTCGCTGTTTTGATCTGAGTTTGACTAACAATAATTTGTTTTATTTTCTTTAATCCTGGTGGTAGAGATTGTTGGGTCATTTTTAGTTAAGGCTTTTTGGTTTGGTTTTCGCAAGTATTTTCCTTTTTTGTGTTTTTGTCTAATGCCTAGTGTTCATTTGTGATTTAAATTTGTTAAAATCTATTCTAACTGAAGTCCTTTCTTTATGTCATAGTTAAGTTAGTTTGTAAGTAAATAATTACCTTTGACTACCTTAGGTAAACTCGTATACTCGTCCCAGAAGATTTAGCTGTGGACAGTACCTGTTGGTTTGTCACTTGTTTACCAGCTAGTCCATGCAAGTTATTCTCTCTTTGATGTCCACGTAAGTCGCCATGTAGATTCACTTTGCACATAATGTACACAATAGTGGTGTGCTCCTGTAAAACATTCAATTATTCATATTTTTTTCCAATCGTCGTACTTGCATACGATCATGTAAAGCTATGTTTGAATGAAGCCACTTTGATTCAGTCCTTTGTTACGATGCGCCTTCCTTTGTATGTCTTCAAATTCTCACGCCAGAGGGATATCTACTGTTTCACTTTTCCGTTGGTTTGGCCATCTCTAACTGAGCATCTGTGTTTCGAATATTCTCTTCGCTGGAGCATTATTGTCCATTCGCCGGACTTCATCCATATCCTGATACAGCTTGTAAATATCGCGCTGTACCTGTTCTTGCACTCGCCCACTTTGCGTAGGTACGAAACATGCGCCATACCTGTCCTGTCCTCTTACTTATCCTCCTCCACTCGGCATTTCGTCTTCCAAGCTAGATGTCCATTTGAGTCCATTTGCTTCGCTAAGTCAAAGTGTACTGCTGACACTAAGAGTATGTTGATATATATTTCGGGATAGTTAAACTCTTTAAAAACTTGGAAGTTACTACTGCCAACATCCCTAGTCGGCTGTTGCTTCTTTGTTGCTTGACAACATATACTTCGTTTTGTCTCTTCATTTATTGCACGTCTATTCTTTAACTGTAGTAAAAGCTTTTCTGATGGTGCGCTCGGAGCGGCCGACGAATTCGATGTCGTCTGGGTATCACAGGGGCTAGACAAAATTGTTGAAGACAGTGCCTTATGGTAGATATTATTTCAGATTCAGCAGAGAGTCTCCCAATCAGGCGTTCTGTAGGTTCTAACTACTATGGCAATGCTTAGGCAAAATTTTCTCTTTGGATAGTCAAGCTATCATAAAAAGTGAGCAGAGTCGACGTTTGACCATTCAGTGGTAAATTTAATTAGGGCTTCGACCACCTGAGGAGAACTAATTTGCTGTGTGGATTCGAGGTATTGGACACCTTGCTCTGCTTTACACTGTATTACGAGCTGCAACAACATCTACTATTCCGCGAAAGATGTTTTACTTATCGGTTTTGAAATCGAATTCCACTAGCAATTTGTTATCACAACCGAGACCCCCGTACGAGGCGCTTCTTCAAAAACTCTTCAACTTGGCCAATAGAGACCCCATTCATATATGTCTACTGATGCTTTAGAACAATCGTTGTCTTGATGCGGAATACATTTAAGCGATCACTAATCGTTATGAAGTCAATTATCATTGAGCGGGGCCGGTCTCCTACGACGAGCCTGCATCCTACCCATCATATCTCAAGTTGTTGATAAGCAGCAACATTCTCTGTCATGATCATGTCAAGTCCCTATCATTACCCGAAATTTTATTTTTCTCAAAGGAAGCTACACAGACGGTGCAACCCGCTACCTGAACAACAAATTCTATTGTAAATCCCCTTAGATAAGAGGCCAGTTTTAGTAATCAACTTAGGTAATGCGAGCGCTGCCGGGCTCACTTAAGCTCTTTCTCTTATGCTTGAAGGGATGATGCCACAATTTACTTCATCTAAGGAATTTGGCTGCTGTTGTGTTTATTTAGCTCTAGTCCGGATGGGTCTAACCAGTACCCGATAGTTTCCACATCGAGGGAAGATAACCAAGATTCATGTGTTGTAGCAGTGTTTCAATTAAACAGCAATCCCGGGAATTCAGTAGAAGGTACACGTCCATTTAAGAGGTCTAAAGCCTCCAAAAATATTGAATTCAATAGAAAAAAATATAAAGATTTGCTTAGCCAATCGAATAATGCTACAAGCACCAGATGTTTCCGATTTTTCTGCTCCTTCAAAGTAAATGCTTCCAAAGCTTGTTTTGTTGAATATCTGCAAGGTCGCGCAAAAGTTGTCACCCGATGTTCTTCGGTTGTAATTCTTTTTATGAATAAAATACTTTGGTTCTGCTTTTAGGTTATGTTTATTTGATTATCTTACATTTGTTTTCCATAAAGTCGAGAAAATTATATCGGATAAGTTGCCGCCGCCAGCCTTGATGGCCATTCCGTCACGATTTATGGCATTTGCCATCACTCTTGCCAGAATATTCGACGATTGGCCCTCACATTCTTGAAGGATATTCTCTTTGAAATCTTCAAGAGTCTGAAGCTGGCTGGCATAGACTCGTGACTTCAAAAAACCCCACAAAAAAGAAATCTGTAAACAGTGGAAATCGGCAAAACAAGAGATTAGGTGACCCGTAAATGCAGCTCTGAGAATTTCGGTTGTGGCTAGTGTAGTATGCGCCGTTGGTCCATCCTGTTAGAACCACAGCTCCTCCAACCCCAATTCATTCAATTGAGGAAGGAAAAAGTCTGTAGAGCTCGTCGTCCAGTAGTCGTTTGGCCCGCGGGGTTTTCGAAAAAATAAGACCCAATGGCGCCTTCAATGTAACCAGCACACCATGCAGTATCTTTGAAGGAGTGTAATGGCTCTTCTCGTGTTATACGCGGATTTTCACGTTTCTACAAAGTTGTCTCCTTCGTGGCCGAGAGTTAGAATGGCTTGAGCGATAGAGTATAGCGATTCATGTCCTGTTGACGTGTGTTTTGTATCTGTTTGCAAAATTTAAGCATTTTCCGATAGGGTGATGACTTTTGCGCCACCTAGTACTTGTGCCTACCTTGCTGAACAAAGAATTTCTGGAAATAATTCCAGATCACTTCATCTGCTAACACAAGAGTTACATTCTTAAAAGTCAAATCTGGACGTCTTGGACTTTTTATTTGTAGTCTCACTTATGTTCTTTGTTTAGCCCGACAGCTGCCTCCTCACCACCCTTACATCTTTATAAATACTCTTGAGCCATATTTTACGGTAACTTATGCTTTCTATGATTCATTGTAAGCCATCTAAAGATTAGTTTGTGAGTCATTAGAAAGTTTTTGAATATTTTGAAAGTACCTAGTAGCTGAGTGTCCAGTTCAAAGCTTGACAGAGATCGGAAGGTAATTGAGTAAAGGTGCTGTGATATGCCAAAAATGGTCAATCAGTTATACCTTTTGCTTGCTTTCAGCTTTACGGATATAATCTCCCACGTGATCTCTAAAATTACAGAATGATCCCTTAAATAGACCTTTTTCAGACCTTTTTCTTTCGCTATTGCCTGTCTGATCTTTTTTCCGACGACCTTTGTTAAACATAACTTATATTGTTCAGTCTGAAGTTTATCCACTATTGACATCTTAATGCGGTACGATTACTCTTAAATCGCCGAACATTACAAATCCGTATGCTAAAACAAACCTTTTGGTTCAAGAGATGTTTTTCTCACAAAATACGAGCAGTGCGAGCTATTGGGCTTTTAAATCAAATCGTTGGTCATTATGCCTACACTTTAATGTGTCCAACTACTTTACCCCAGAGCGATGTTGACTGCCTTGAAGTTAAATAATTTTGCGTTTTCGATTATCTGCAACAGTCCGTTTTCATAGTGTGGCCATAAGTTTCACAGATCGGTTGTTGTTGCAATTTTTCGTGCCACATTTTCCTTTATACAGTTGAGGAGGAAGACTCTCCCGTCTATAGTTAGGCCATCCTAACACTTTTTTTTTGAAAATTGACTGTAGTAGGTCTGGTGTTTATATCGCAAGCCTTCGTGTGTATTCATTTTTTTTAGCTAATTCCCACAGTTGTTTAGACTGCTGTTATGGCCACCCTTCATAATTTAAAACATCTGAGAGGACATAGTTGCATAAAAGGTAAGCGGGTCTTTTTGCCTTTGGCGTCTCGGTATTTTTATGAAATTCGACTTTATCGTGACATCCATTACGTCCATCCTATTTCAACCGATCGTTATGCGTCCGGAAAGTCACCATAAGAGTCGTTAGTCAAGTCGAATTTGATCGCAGTAAGCGTTACTCGTCCACCAGAATTACGACCTCTGTTGGTTGGTGCATTGGTTTCTTGCGGATATCTTATTCATGTAAAGTTCTGGTTGGTGTTCACTTTAGCTAATCGGTTTCTACTTTCCATCTATGGTGGAGGAGTATCCAACTGGACTTAGTATTACTTTCCATATTTGGATCCCAGCTTCTTTTGCTCTTAAGACGATAGTCCTATAGAGCGTGTGTCATTGAAAAAAGATATAAAACTTCCTGAAATTGAAAGTTCCAGCAACTCTTAGGTCAGCGCCTTTATTATTGAGGGGTGTCCTAGTATATGGTTACGAGCCCCCAGAATGTATGTCCCGGCCCGGTCGAAAAGACTGCAACTGGGGTTACCCTCATGCTTTTTAAAATCAAGTAAGGGCTTCTTTGTAAGTAAGAACTCTTAGCACTTCCCATTGGCGCAAGGCTGCCAAAAAGGAAAGAAAGTTGTACCAAACAACAAAGGTTAATTTTCCAAGCAAGTCAGCTTAATGGTTTTGAAATGTTCCAATAATATCTGACGTCAGATGGGTGTAACCGCAAGAATCCATCATCTTGACAACTACGGATCCAAAATACCCCTTTTCTCCGTCGTCTATGTGCCGTCGTATCCTCATACTTAGATTGTTTTGATAAAGTGTATCTAGTGTGTCTCTTGACTGAGCACTGCACTCTTTTTTAAATAATTTCGTAAAATGTCAATAATAGTTCTTTTGCCAAATATCCCTATCATATGCGGCCTTAAATTCGATAAGCACGTTTGTTTCCATTAAAAAAAAAAAAAAAAAAACACTGTTATTTCGAACTTCTACTAAAAACATGAATTTTGCTTCGAACTTTTCCGAAAAACAAAAAAAACTGCTCTTACTAGTCTCACTTCACTAACGCTATCGCGACATAAAATGTCAGAAAATAATGTCAGCAGTGCTGCCACTTTCCGATCATAAAACAATCAAGCGTTTTTCTGCTGTTGTGTGTATATTTAAAAAAAAAAACAGAAACACACGGCTAAAATTTTTGTCATTATTCCAATTGCAGTAAATTGAACGTGTATGTGTCGTCACCCCATTATTTGCACGTAAAGTGGTGAGTATTGTTTGTTTGTTTTAATGCGGTGACAGTTTATTTTTGTGTGGACATTTTTCAAAGGACATCTTTCTGAAGTTTATTGATCCAGTGTGGCGTTGGCAACCCTGCACTTCAATTTACAACATTTTTTTATTTGCACAAACGAGGCGTGGAAGCGTTTATTATAGACGGTTTCTACAGAACATAGTCGCACAAACTAAGACTCAATCCTTCCAAATTCGCATCCTGCAGATGGCCTTCCTCGATATGAAATTTTCAAAAGAGGGCCGATCAGGAAATGTAAGTCTCTTCTAGCGTGGTAGTGTATGCACACCCCAAGCTGGAGGTCCACACTCCGCTTAGAAGCTGCAAAGTGTTGTCTTATACAGAGAACTTCTACACAGGAATATATGTACTCGTAAAAAAAAGTAAAGTCCTTAGCTGTTCCACTCACTCTATCAGAAATCAAACAAAAGGATCTCTAGATCGCGGGCATACGAGCGGCATCAATGGTACCCCACCAAAAGAAGTCCCACGACATCAAATCGCAGCTTCAGCGGCCAAGCAACATCAACTGCAGCCAGTGCGTTAGTCCGGTATTATGGCGCGATAAAAGGTGTCATTCACAAATACGTTCCAGCCGGCCTCAGTTGTAGAATATATGGACTGCTGTTTCGACCAGCCCATAAACCACACTAAACCGTTGTTTTTGGTAACTCTTTGACCTCTTAGGGTTGCTGCGTAGCCCAAATACAGCTAATTCGGTTATTGATGTAGCCATTAAGCCAGAAATAGACCTGATTCGTGATCGGATTCAGTGGATCTTCTTGGACCTTTTACCAGCCCAACGGCTGAAACAGAGACAAATCGGAAGGTCGGCCAACTTCAGTTCTTGCATACGAAAAGCCAATCTGTTGAGAACGGCCTGAATCGATTCATCACGACTACTTCGCGCTGATATACTTTCTTCAGTACGTGCGAGATGTGGTCTATTTGGTCGTGTATTATCCAAACTCTCCGATGGTATAGCGATTTGTGCATTTTGTAAGCCGGTTATGTGGACCATACATTACTTTAAGCGCACAAAACACATTCCTAGTAATACAGCTGAAAAATGTAAAGACTCTGTGCCGGGCTACGTCTATCCATGGGAGAATGTCAAACAAAGCCTTCATCTAGCATTCACAGCTATCGCATTGTTGCTGTTCGCTTATATGTCATAAGTTTGTTCCTATCTGCTGCCGGCATTGCTGCAAAACTAGCATTTGGAACTTTTCATTCGTCGATCAGTCTTCTAATGACTCCAGAAGCCACGTGATATGTTACATTTTTCCCAAAATGTCTTTGTCACTAAACGTGAACATGTTTTCATAGCGGTCCCATGTTCGCAGTGGTAAGCGATTGCCTAATTTCCAGTTTCCCACTTCCTGTAAAAGGTATTTTCTAAAGTATTGGCGCATTGAAGTATCATTGTACTCACACATTTTCGTTATTGCTATCGTATTTAAGCAGTTCTTAGTTTGACAGTGGTCGCAACAATGTAATGCCCAAGTGATATGCCCATATCTTAACCTCAGCTGACCGGACTACCGCACACGAAGTTGGCTAATGTCCGTAGAACTTGTATCTTAATTCTTCCGAGAGTATTTTCATGCGCATTTTTCAATATCCACGCCGTTGGGCCACAAACAAAGATTGAAATGATCAATATCATATGTCTTGGTACTGGAGACAGGGGCTTACTACTCAGTTACCTACGAAGCCCTTCGATGAAGGGATTAGCAAAATTTCTGCTCTGGTATCCTTGTCGGAGCTTAAGCAATGTGTTAAAAAAAAATCACACGACAACACGCAAATCCTTTTCTAACATTGAAGGTATAGGTTTTGCCATTAGTATCAGTGTAAACTCTTCGTTGTCGTCCTATGTAGTCGAATGAGCATGTCAGATTTGAAAATCTTGGGATTTTTGCAATATCTTTCAAGCCTTTCAAGATCTTTCAATCTTATGAACTACATTTTATACGTAACACATTTCTAAGTGATTGCTCTAGTGCTTTACGCGCTCCTTTGTATTCTTTTATTCCGCGTACTGGGCCGATGTTCTCCCCCTTTTTTTAAATGTAAAAGGTAGCTATTTCTTGTATTTTTTTTTTCAAAGCACATACAGAATGTGCGCTGTTTTTCTAGATTTCCCTGTCTCCATCTGTCTCCAAACTTTCCGATCTCTTGCGATTATAGCCCTACGACGTTTAACTTTCTTGTAATGATCCGTCGGCCTTGGGCTTAGACGGATATCCTCACCCGCATCGTGGCCACAACAAGATAATGGTCCGAGTCTATGTTAGCTTATCGGAACTCTCGGGCATCCAAGACACAGGAGGAATGCCTTGCGTGGATTTCAAAGTAATATTGTCCTTTCATGAATATAAAGTTGTAAAACCTGTAGGTTGGTTATAGTTATATTACGTCTCACTGCGAAATCAATAAGACTGTGTCTGTGATTATGTGCTTTCCGACTGCATTACAAAAGGTACTCTCTTTGCCTAGCTTGGCTTTGAAAATTACAGTTTTTCATTCCCCTTTTGTGCAATCCATCTTCCCTAGTCATTTGGTTACGTGCATTGTATAAAAGGTTTAAAAATTCCACGTGCAGATTCGAAGGTCGTCGTCTTTTAATCGTTGGCCAGGGTCATCAACAGTGGGTCCGTCATTATTTGATTCCAAAACCTAGTTCTCGGTTCCTCTAGGGACAGCGCAGCAGAGGAAGGCCAAGACTCAGGTGGCGCACGAAAGTGCAAGAGGACCTCAGCCAACTTTGCCTGCTAGCCAGGGATCGAGCTGGCTGGAGTAGCTTGTTGACTGAGGCCCAGGTCCATTCCGGACTGTAGCACCACCTAAAGTAAGTAACCTAGTTCTCGTACATTTTTTTTTTATTTCTTTAAAAAAGGGTTATGAGCTCTCTGACGTTGTATTATGCTACTGGTCGAGTTTGCACTCTAAAAACACCACGTTGGAACCAGATTATATGATAGTCTTATCAGAGGGATAGATTTAACCGCACTTGGCTGAAGGCGTTCTTCTTTTATTGGCACGAATTCAATTACATCCAACCCGTACCACCCACATAACCAAATTATCTTTAATATATTAGGCCACTTAAATGTATGTTAGCAATGTCTGAATTTATGAGAACAGTGGTAAGCCAAACTTTTACCATCCAGGATATTAAACAAAGGTTCAGTAGGACTTGTAATACGATAAGTTCGTTTGCCATTACAATAAAATATAAGAACCCATAAGAATACAGATACTCTGTTCCTTTTGCATGCTGCCCTCAATTAAATTGCTAACCAAAACAAACATCCTCGAATTTATGTTTTATTTATTTGCTTTTGATTATTTTGCTTTTTTCGTTTTCTTTTTTTTGCTTCGCTTCCATCTTCAATTGAAACTGCTATTGTCCTAACCAGAGGTTCGGGTTATTCTTTTCTTCACAGTTGTGCCGTGACTGCAGTATCCTGGTCTCCCACAGGCAATGAGCTAGCATCTGTTGGGAAAAGTCGTCGCTGCATAATATGGAATGACGCGTAGCCCATAGCACTTGGTCACATCACAATCAAACTACTTCGCATTCACAATATTTTTCAGGTTCTCATCAACTTGATACACACACACTTCGGATTCGGGAGGTAAATTCAACTCATCCAAAACCTTCTCAAGACCTCTTTCTAATCTTTATTCCTCTATAATTTTTTTTCAGGTTTTTCTTTTAAGTCCTAAGCTACTGATAATTTTGTTCTCTGTCATAAAACTTTTTTTTATTTTTTTTTATAAATATAATTTAGTTTAAAAAAAAAAGGAAAATTTAAAAATAATATTCATAGCTTCTAAGAATTTATCGTTTTTTCCAAATATATGTATTTTTTTTTTTGAAAAAGAAGGCAAAAAAACAATATTTTTTTAAGGAAAAATAAATTTCTACTATTACAATTGTATTTTTTTTTTTTACTATTTTAAACATTTGGTAATGTATCTAATTTTTTTATTAAAACAAAAAGTTTTTAATCTAATGTATAAGGCACACCTATAGAATTTGTCGGATAGTTCTCTCTCTCTCTCTTCGTATCTCTGTCTTTATCTCTAACTCTATCTTTTTTTAAAAAAGAAATTATTAATTGCTACGGGTTAATAATGTAATTTTTGTATTAAAGAAAATAAAAAAAAGTATTTAAATTAATAGAAGAACACAAGTTCCGTTTTATAGGCGCGAAAGCGTAAAAAACGAGAAAACAAAAACGAGTATTTGATTTCTTTGAAAAAAAAAAAAAACAAAAAGATCTTCATTTAGAGTTAAAATATTAAGAACAAACTCCATCACAAAGCTGCTGACAATTTGTATTTAATAAAGTTATACACAAAATATATTTTAATTAAGAATAAGATGAAAAAAAACTAAGAAATAAAAAGCAATTGTAAATTGTGCACATTTGTAATCAAAAATTTTGAGTTAAATAAAAATTGGAAAACATCTACGGATGTGTACTGCGAAATTAAAAAAAAAATATATGGTTTTCATTAGATGCGCCTTATTTTCGTCCATTGTGATTCTTGGCAGTACGCAGTCATGCAATATTCCCGATAAAAGAAAGGTAAAAAAACGATTGGACATTCTCGGTTGACAGTTGACTGATGAATTGAGAATGGACGTCACCCCGGTCTAGAATCTGACCAATGCCTGTATCTGATAAACAAGAATTGCCAGGAAAATATCAGTCTGGCGTTGGTTTCCTATTTCTAAGCAAGAAAACTTACTTTGTGTCTAGACTAGACTCTAGACCAAAAGAAAGGCACACTTTTCGTCTTCTTAGCTTTGTCATATAAAAAAAAAAAACGTCAGATCGCCCCTTGGAAACCATCAACTAAAGAACGCGTTAAATAAAATATCTCCCTGAGACATTTGATTTGAAAAAAAGGATTAAGACAAGACGATGTGCTGTCATGCGATTTCTTTAACATCATTTATAAAACAATAGTGCAACACAAGAGGCCCATTCTTTCAAAAGTCCGTCCAATTACCCACTTACGCCGATGATATTGACATAATAAGAAGATTTTTTGGCTGAGGCTCAGGTTCACCCCAGGCTGTAGCGCCACCAATAGTATGTAAGTATTTTAAATAATAGATGCGCCCCATTTTTCCAATTAGGAATTCCAGATCGCATACGGACTTTTCACAAATGTTTTTGTGTTTTGGGAAGTAGGGAAAAGCCTACGCTTGATAAATTAAAAATAGCTTAAGAAACACCATCGAGTTCCGGTCACAAATAAATAAATGAAATCGTGATGGAAGAACAACCACTAAGCCTCAAACCAGATACTGCACAAACTAACATACCACATTGATCAAAAAGTTCTCGGAATTTATTCAGAAAATTAAAAATACAAGTTTATTCATCCAAATCTATAATGTTCCCTTCAAAGTAATCCCCATCGACTGCAATACACCTGTGCCAGCGCTTGATGCAATCCTCGAAACATTTTTCATATTCGGTTTTCGGTATGTCCATCAGTGCTTCCTGCGATTTTTCCATTACTTCCTCTCGGCTGCTGAAACTCGTTCCCCGTAGTGGTTTTTCAACTCGATTAAAGAGAAAAAAAAGTCACAGGGAGCCAAATAAGGTGAATTCGGTGGCTGTTGGATGGCATTTCTAGCATTTTTCGTCAAAAAAATACGAATGATGCAAAATCCACGAGTTTTCTGCCCACAATTCTGGTCTCTTCGGCGAATTGCTTTACGCAAACGTCCCATAACGGTTACTGTCTGGCCTTCTGGCAAAAATTCATGATGCACTACACCGTTGTAATCCATGAAAACCGTGAGCATTGCCTTCTTTTTTGACTGAAAACGACGTGGTTTTTTTGGTCTCGGCTCATTTGATGAACGCCGTTCACTTGCCTGACGTCTGGATTGCGTATCGTACTCACAAACCCACGTCTCGTCTCCAGTAATGATCCTTTTGATGAATGTGGGATCGGATTCAGCCTCGCAATTCATCTCTTTTGCATGAAACTGAGGTCTTTTGGCAACAACTTTGCTGCTACACGACGGAAACCCAAATCATTAACCAAAATGTCGTGGACGAATCCATAGGCAATGTTCAAGTCCTCCGCTATCTCTCTGATGGTTAACTTACGGTTATTGACCAACATTTCTTGTATTGAGTTGTGCGGTTTGCTAAGAGATGGCGTAACTTGTATTATTCCAATGTTATTATTCCATTGGAACATGCGTTGGAAAGCTGCTGTCATTGTACGTCATTTCAGTATATGTTATTCATTTGAAGCGTAAACAACAATAATTTTTTTTCGCTCAAATATGTCGAACTTTGTGCCTGAAAAAGTGTTTTTGCGGGAGACTCACGACTAATTTTGAACCGCTCGTGCCACTGGTAAACGACCGTTTTCTTTAGAGAATCGCTGCCGAAACACTTTTCCAACATTTCTAACGTTCGCGCACCATTAAATCCGTTTTTTACGCAAAATTTAATACAAGTTCGTTGTTGCAAATTTAAACACACACACAGAGATAGATGTAGTCTTGGCTACGTAACTTTTGCAAATGTCAAGTTATGACGCTAAGATTTAGAGAGAATATCAACAACAGATGTACCAACTTAACAAAAAAACAGAACTAAAATCGGAACAATGGGAGCGCCACACCAAAAACTCTGCGGACCGTGCTTCTAATGTCTTGTCTATAACACTTTTTAATTTAGGAGCAAACTAATTTTCGAAACACGAATATGTTTTAGGTTGTTCATACGGACAGTTCAAGTCAAATTTAAGTCACTTTTTCGAGCATATTGATGGATAGCTCGCTAAAAACACGTGTAATATGCCTTTCAAGGCTACAATTGACCTCCATCCCCATAAAAAATTGGAATTGGACAATCTAGTCGGTCACAGTGTATTGGGCCAAAACGAGAGATGAATAGCTCCCCGAACTCATTTCTCAATTGATTCATCGATTCGCGTGCAGTATGGCAAATAGCGCCGTCTTGCTGGAACCACATGTCAGCCAGGTTCAGCTTGTGCGTTTTGGGGAAAACAAATTTCGAAATTGTTAAACGATAGCGGGTGCCATTGAAGGTAATGCTGTTCTCACGTTCATATTTATAAAAACACTGGCCAATGATTCATCCGGACCATAAACCGCACCAACTAGTGCATTTTTCCGAGTGTATTGGCAGCTCTTGTATTGTCTGAGGTGGTTCATCGGACCAAATACGGTAGCTTTGTTTATAAACATACCCATTCAACCAGAATTGAGGGTCGTCGCTAAGACCAATCTTCCGATAAAAAAGCGAGTCCTCCAGTTTTCCCAAGGCCCAAAAACCGTGGCAGGTCGTTCGGTCTCAGATCTTGCACGAGCTGTATTTTGTAGGGTTTTAGGACAAGATCCTTACCTAAAAATTTCCACGTAGTAAAGAAACACAATACCAATTGCTGACATGCTGATCACTCCTGATTCAGCTGTGGGCTCAATGTCAATCCCTCCAAAACGGAACTGGTTCTTTTTACCAGAAAGTACAAGATACCGCCATTCACACTGCCAAAACTCAGCGGGCTGGATCTGTCCCTCTCGGATAGTGCGAAGTATCTTGGCATGATTCTGGATAAGAAACTGAATTGGAATCTAAACGTAGCGTAAATAATCAAAAAGGCATATAATGCTCTTCTCATATGCAAAAGAACTGTGGGAAAAAATTGGTGCCTATAACCTGCTATGGTGTACTAGCTATATACTATAAGGTAGTGGTGAGACCCATACTGATATATGGCGCACTAGCATGGTGGAAAGCAACAACTAAGAAAACGACCTACGGAAAATTAGCGGCGGTTCAGAGAACGGCTTCCATAACCATTACAGGTGCGCTCCGTATCACCCCCACGGTATCATCCTCTCTGCACCTAACACCGCTTGATTTACAGATAAAAAAAACTTGCTGGCAACAGTGCGATTCGCTCACTAATCTGGGTCTTTTCAAAAGCAGCAGCTTCGGACACGGTAAGATCCTGGAGGAACTACTACCAGGCAATACTATTAAAACGGATGAAATCCCTTCCTTAATCGATTTCGACATTCCGTATGATATAATATATCCGGAGAGGAAGGACTGGCAAGAAAATGCTGTGATAAGACGAAACGAAATTGCAGTTTTCACAGATGGATCGAAGACAGAGGAAGGAACAGGTTCCGGTATCTTCTCGGAGCACCCGGAACTGAGAGTGTCCATAAGGCTACTGGACACTAGTAGTGTCTTCCAATCAGAGGTTCTAGCTGTCGTCAGGGCCGCTGAACTGATACAGATGAGATCGGTATCCGGTAGAGATATCGCTATCTACATTGACAGCCAGGTCGCTCTTAAAGCAATGGAGTCAACCAACATCAACTCTGACACAGTCAGGGGCTGTCGCACAAAGCTCAAAGCATTATGCATTTCGAATAGGGTGAGACTGTGCTGGGTGCCAGGACACTGCGGTATAGAAGGAAATGAACAAACAGACGAGCTTGCAAGAAGAGAAGGGGTTACTCAACAATAGTTAGGTTGCTGATATTAAACCACCCATCTGCACGGTAAGGGGCACTATTGAAGAAAAAATCATAAAGGGCGCCAGCATAAGATGGTCGAATCTGGAAGGGCATAGAGTATCAAAGGCTCTATGGCCACTTCTCGACGGTAACAGATCTGGGAAGCATATTAAGCTGAATAGGAATAAGCTTAGGACGCTAATAGGAATACTAACAGAGCACTGTCTACTGCTGAAACAAATACAGACACTTGTAGATTCTGCGGGGGGCTTTTGTAGAGAAATAAGGTGTTTTAATAGGGAGACTGTTTAGGTTTTTGAAAATTGGAGTTGGTATTTAGTGGACCCACAGGGGATCGCGATGGGACCGTTTTGGTGCCTAGTGTCTGTGTCGTATGGCACACCCTGTTTTACCTAACCTAACCTATTGCTGCCAACGCCGGCAAATCAACAAAATACGGTCTTCATTAACAGAAATATTTTCCTTTGTACGCACTCTACGCATAAGGTAAGTAGCGACAGCGTGAAGTTGGTGCGAAATTTGGTCACTATAACTTGAATTGCTTGCTCAGTAGATCGATTATGACGACCGTAAAATTGTCAAAAATATTTTTCACAGAACACAAATTCTGATATAAAAATTCAATAATTTGTAAGCGTTGTTTGGGTGTAAGTCTCCTTGATGAAATGGCAATGCTTTGACACATGTCTCGAATCATGAGTGATCTGTCAAAAAAAAAAAAAAGACACTGAAAACCCAAACGGCACCCGTACTTACCAGAAATGTTAACGGACTTTTACAAAAACTTGACGAATAAGAAATATTCACATGAGACAAGAATATTGACATAAGTTCGATCCCTGAAATCCAAATGAAAAGACGATCCTACGAAAAAATAAGAGGCTTAAAGGGCTATCACGCTAAACATCCATCTGAAAATGCGGGAGGCGATCCTCATCGTCTATCAAATATACCGAACACCACCGTGAACCGCGCTCTGAAAGACTGCCTTCAAAATATATTTAAATCACTTCCATCTAGTTTTATTATTGGGCGGTAATTTTGCTGCAAAATACACTTTCGAGGCTAAAGACGCATCTCAAAGAAAGGTAAAATGCTCTATGAAGCTAGCAGGAAGCACAAATATGATTTCCATCGACAAGCTAACCGGCATACTGGCGGAGTGACATCACAAAACTACCCGATCTCATCGACTTCTTCGTTTCAAAAGAAATAATTAACAAAATCAGAAAAGTTGATGATAACTTTGACCTGCCTTCTGATCATTCTCCAGTCATTTTGACAATAAGTGAAAATTTGATTATAAAACAAGAAGTAGCAAGACTAACTGGCAGAAATACTAATTGGGAGGCTTCAAGAAACAAATTGGAGAAAAATAGATTTAAAAGTATCACTTAAGACATCCTGATCACTGGTTGATTGCCTGCCATAGGCATCCCAAGAAATGCGAAACAGTAATGCTTCATACCATAAAACACGTTTGAATATCCTGCTGTAAAAAACCATTAAAAAACGACACGTACATATCTTGAAAGCTTGACAGCCAAAAGGAAATCAAATTATTCTATTTGAAAAGCACTAAAAGGTATTAAAAGACATAAAGCCTTGCGCCATCAAATAGAAAAAAAACAACAACGACTACGCGAAGGGAAATAGAGAAGAGACCTAAATATATCCCCTTCGACGGGCAATCAGCTATCCACAATATCCGTGAACCGGAAAAAGCGTTAGACAATTGCAATGGCAATGGAACTTTGCACTGAAATTAAGAAATTTAAAACGTAGACCGGTTAGGACTTAATAACCGGAGAAGTCCTTAAAACACTGCCTAGAAAAGTATAAACAAAGCTTACTTATAATATTCTTATACTCATAGAATTCCTAAATGCCTCACAAGCCTTTGGCATCGTTAAAATTACGGCAGGTCTTGCCAACGTTATAATTTAAAAATATCTTAGCCGGTGTGCCGCAGGGAAGTATTCTCGGTCCAAATCTGCATCGACAGTTCTAGCTGTCGATTACACTCCTATACTACCAGTGGATGATAAGATTGAAGAAAAAACAGTGAAACTGAGAACCATTATTGGAAACGTACTCGTATACCTATGAATATACAGAAGCCTCAATGAGACCAAATTAAGTGTTAGTGTTGCATCGATGAAAACAAGTTGTTATCAGAGTGGGCCAATTAATGTTTGCCAAATAGTTGTTTGCTTAGTTCCTAATAGGTGGATGGACACTTAAGCGTGTCCTTGGGAATATTTTGATTGTTTTTACTTCAATGCTCGATTTGTCAATTATAGCAGGTGTTGGTTGTAGTGGTCCCCAGTAATCGTGCTACCAGGTTTAAGCAGTTCAAAGAACACCATTCCCATCTGGTTCCACCAACTACACAACATAATTTTCTTTTCATGAAGCTTGCGCACTGGTTGCGTGCTTGAAGTTTGGCCTGTGTTAAACCATAACCATAAATCTTCATTAAAAATTGATGACTTTCAGCAACTGATTGACAAAATATCGGCGTATCTTGCAATGGAATGACATCCACAATAAGGACAGATCAACTGTTTCACTGTTTCTGTGGACACATCAGGGATTGAAATGCAATTCTTCCAGTCAGTGCAGTATCGGGATGATATAGTGGGCTCCGGAGGATTCACAATACTTGCCTTGGATTACTCAGAAATATTGACAAAGTTCCATTTTCTTTGTTCCTGCAATTCACTGGGCTACCTTCAATGAAATCTTATCAGTCCATTTAGCAAAGCATCTACAACTAAGAATAGATAATTTTACAACTAAGTAAGAAAGAAGCCAACTCCTCTGTAGTTCACTGTTGGTAATGCATGCATTTTCGGCATCAAATACACCATCAAAAGGCAGACCATGCCCTGAAAATTGTTCAGTAGGCGCCGAACAAACCCAACAACATTGCTCCCAGCAGGCGATCTAATTTTTAATCTAATCCAATACCAGCATACAAATTGCACTAAACCCACGATTTAGCATTCGTAAAACAAAACTTCAACTTCAACTTCAAATCTAAACTCCATCCAGAAAGACCAGAAATGTACGTTCCTACGTGTGCAGAATGTTTGTTTGAAAAACAAAAAAAACAAAAAAAATAATAAAGCATGTGTCGTTGGGGCGGGAGAAGATACCACCAGTTACCTAAGTGGACACTCACACCACCGGCACCTGTAATCTATCCAGGGAATCAATCTTTTTATCTTGTCCATAAATTCTTGCTATCTACGAGTAGTTTGGAGTTGAAGCTACTGCCAACCAGCAGCAGTCAGGTTCATGTCCAATACACATTGTGCTCTACAAGTACAACACTGCCAAACTCAGTTTGCTGTCACTCCAGAGATGCGGTCCGACTCTTCTGCCTTTGTATAGAGCTACCTGCAGCTGATTGCTGCTATTCAAAGTAATACAATTTAATTAGAGGTGAATTTGTTACACCGGCCGTTTGCATACCGACACAGCGGTGTTGGCAAAAACACTGCAATGACATGCACCGCCATGCGCAATTGGGATGAATCCCATGTTCCGCGATGTCTTAAACTCCTCCATTTTTAGCTTGCCACATAGTTTTACTGATGGGGCTATAGAAACTACGCCATGTACGACTCGGGAACACATGTTCGGGGGCTCATTATCGATTTGCCAATAAGCTGTGCTCGGTATACTGTGCCGGTGCCAATTATTGACACAACGTTGCTTCCATGGGTACGGACATTGTCTACCGTTGTACTGATCGATCGACTGTTAAAATGCCGAGGAAGAGGCATACTAGTCGAGGGAGTTGAAACGTCGTTGGATCCCCCGGTAATGAGGTTCACAGTTGGTTCATGTTTTCCCAGAGCACATTTTGGGTTTGTTGCACACAATGGCGGTTGGTTGTTACCTTGGTCCTCCTAAATGCAAATTACCTTGTACTTGTACAGGTATCGGCAAATGTCAGGGTTGGTAGTCGGTTTGATGGGGTAACATGCCACTGGGATGCTTATGAGTTTCCATGCCGCTTTCCATGTCTCAACACCACTGCGTTGGTCGGTCACATCATTGTCAGATTGGTTGTGGTGTTCTCTCGATTTTCCACTTGCAATCTGGAGGACTTACCTAGGAGGTTTTGGTGGACCAATTTGCTTATGCCACACTTTTGTTAGGAAAATACATGGGTTGTACTCATGGCGAACATGCTCGTAAGTTTTCACTCAACATTTTAGCATAGACATGCGGGAGGGTTCCCAAGTTGCGGCCTGTCAAAAAGACGATTGGGGAATTTGTTTTTCTGCGACAAATGAGGAGCGAACAATAGTTTCGGTGAATACTTGTGATCGTGTGAATTGGCGTATGTACTGCTTTTCTGAGAACAAAAGTGTTCAGTCTTATATATTTGTTACTAACTAATCTTGGAAACGAGTACGATACAAATGATATATGTATCCAATTAGCATGTGATCTCCTGTACACCCTTACTTCAAGGTCAATAACGATTTTCTGGACCAGTCAGTGTGCTGAAATGGGAACGATTGCGTTTGAGTTCTTAATAGGTTAAAGGCAGCTCTGAAACTTGAAAGACGTCGCAGAAATGGCTTCATTCTCGTATAAGGACGGACACCAAAGACATAACCAATTATCCGATTTACTCGTGGAATATTCGACCCATGAATAGAAGCTGAATGTAGCTTCACAACTAGCTGAAGCTCAAGACAACTACAAAGCCGATATCAACAACATCCAGGATGAGACAGACTCGCTGTACAGTCCATACAGTTCGTGGCTGCATCATTATATAATTTTTCTTTCAAAGCAATCAAGAGCACCCTCATATATTTCTGATAATGTCCATGTCTCTATATCTGGACACTTATTGTTCGAGAGAGGGCTTTCTCGGTCGATTACCTTCTTAGCCGAAAATAGCAGCTATTAGTAAGAGTTATTCTTCGTTGAATTTTTATCGGGGTTCAGGTAGACAAATTCCTTAACTTTCTCACAGGCAGACCACCTTCTGGACTGTCGACGGTGACATTCTGTCCGAGAACTCGGTGTTGAGTGTCCGTTTTGATTAACAGCATAGACTTGGTATTGCCCTCGTTGACCACTAAGCTCATTTTCGCCGCTTCCGCTGCTTTCCTCCGATTATGTTGATATCTTCGACGTATGCGAGTCTGTCAACGAGCTTTCGAATGATGGTAGTTCCTGTGTCCGCATGAAATCGCGTGACAGCACAATGCCTTGCCTAAATCCTTATTTGGTATCAAAGGTCTCGGAGAGATCTGTACCGACCTCGATGGAGCAGCGTGCATTCTCTATCGTCATCCTAAACATACGGTCGAGTTTGGCAGGGATGCCAAAACTAGACATTGCTCTGTATAGCTCGTCTCTATAGATGCTGTCATACGCGACCTTAAAATCGATGAATAGGTGATGTGTATCGATCTGAAGCTCATGGGTCTTCTCCAAGATCTGCCGTAGTGTGAATATTTGGTCGATGGTGGACTTTCCTGGCCTAAAGCCAGACTGATATGAACCTATCAGGTTGTTGTTGAATGGCTTCAGGCGTTCACACAATGCGGCAGATAAGATCTAGTATGCGATGTTAAAAAGACTTATGCCTCTGTAGTTGGCGCAGTTCAGAGGATCTCCTTTTTTGAGAATCGGACAAACAATGCTGAGATTCCATTCATCGGGCATACTTTCGTCCAATCATATTTTACAGATGAGTTGGTGTGCGCTCCTTACCAAGTCATCGCCGGCCGCTGTGAAGAGCTCGGCAGTCAGGCCATCCGCTCCAGCAGCTTTGTTGGACTTAAGCTTCGATATAGCTATCTTCACTTCATCCAGGTCGGGTGGACGGAATTGTTGGTCATCATCGTCCAAGTTGAAATGTTGATTCTACCTGACAGCGGTATTTGGTTCGTCATCGCCGTTATACAGTCTGCAGAAATGATCTTTCCAAATCCTCAGCATCGACTGCGATTCTACTACGATGTTCCCTTGTTCATCTCTACAGGCTTCGGTTCGGGGTTTGTTTCCGCGGCATGTTATTTTTACCTTTTGGTAAAACTTCCGAACCTCATTCCTGGAGTAGGAAAATTTCCTCGATCGCGCGCTTTTCTTGCTCTTTCTTCTTCCTCCTGAGAAGCCGGTGTTCGTCTTTCCTCTTCCGCTCATAGAGCCCATGAGCAGCTCTGGTCTTTCTAAGCAGCGCCGCGTTATATGCATCTTGATTAGCTGCATGTGCTTGCTGGCATTCATCATCGAACCAGGGGTTTCGTTGTGGTGGATGAGTGAAACCCAGCACATCAGAAGTGGCAACTCTGAAGGCGTTTTGGCAGTATTTCCAGATGCCTTCGATGCTTGATGCTGGCGGTATTGGACCTCTTAAGAGATTTAGAGACACTCGATCGGAAAAGGACTTGGCGATCTCTTGCGATTGTAGCCGTCTGACGTCGAATTTTCTCACAGCATTAGTTTGTCTTGGCGTAGTTTGGGATATCCGCAACCGTACCTTGGCTACAACAAGGTAATGGTCCGAGTCGATGTAGGCTCCTCGGAACGTACGGACATCTATAATACTGGAGGAGTGCCTTGCGTCGATCGCAATGTGATCAATCTGGTTGACTTTTGATTGACCATGAGTTCTCCAAGTCCCCTTGTGTATATCGAGATGTGGGAACCGCGTGCTAGCTACGACAATGTTTCGCCCCGCCACAAAGTCGATTAGCCTGAATTCGTTATCGGAGTTGGTGTCGTGCAGGCTATATTTTCCGATCGTTCCAGCAAAGATAGCTTCTCTTCCTAGCTTTGCATTAAAATCACCGAGGACAATTTCAATGTACTAGCTAAGGCATTGCGCTTGCGCGCATATAAGGTTAAGTTTGGTAAATTTCACCTTGATGTGGATTGCGGGTTCACATGCTTGAAACTCAAGAATTCCTTAAGTCTGCCTCCAACAACAAATCCGGATCCAAATAGGCGCGGGTTTTGCCGTCGATAACAAACGCCGTAGTAGATACCGCAGTTTTTCATCCTCTTTTTGTCCGGCCCATTCAATCACATTTTTTGGATGGCGGTTATGTCTGCTTTGCAGCAGTCTATGGCCTCCGCTAGTTGTTCAACTGCACATGGCCTGTTAGGGGACCTAACATTTCACATGCATATCCGAAGTTGGTTGTCGTTAAAACCATGCATTACTGGATATCGTCAGGTTATATTTGGCAGAGCATGAACAACACTTCGTTGCATCGAATCGAGTCCAAAAATTTGTGTACAGAAATGTGTAGTGTGTCTACTGTTTTTCTCAATTGCGCTAGATTTCAACAGATCACGACTGCTCGGAACTTTAGAAGATGTAATTTCTGTGAACATTCTCTGCTTTGGTTATCATCAAGATGAGTTACAACTTTTCCTTTTAGGCTGCTTTGTTGCAGTCTTTTTTAGTATCAACAGAGGGGGAGACAGATATATCCTTTCGCTGAGTTTATTGCAAACATCAAACGGCGCAGCGAAAGCTAGTTAACATTACATCGAACGAATGTATTGGAAAGTGCAATGTATCTATCGTATCGTTCCACTGCCACACTAACTATTAATTATCGTCTCCCCATGTATTTAAATTCACTTTTCTCATGCAAAACTCTTGTCGGATACCATGTAAAACATTGTTCTTAAGCTTACAGTGCATACTAGTGTAGCAACCTACCCTCCTCTCAGTTTACGTGAAATTCTAAGAAATAACACTTCATGCTCATTTCACTTCTGACAGCTAGCTGTCTGTGCCTCTGCCTCTGCTTCTGCGTCTGATCACCCTACTCCGCTCAGTGGCCGATGTTACGAGTATGAAAGATCCATATCATCCCGAACCATGTAGATTGATTTTCTGTGTAACAGTGTTTCATGTTGAACTCACTATTTACCGCACGCACGCCTATAAGGGGAGTTGTACAAATCTAACTGTTAAGATCCATAACGCAACGTTTTTGCAAATATATGCAAAATGTAGGAACGCATCCATTAGCCACACGCCTTGAAAATGGCCTACACACGTCAATTTCTGCGATCATAGCCACTGTATACACCATCTTTCGCTTATGTCCATGCCTGCGGGTGAGTGCAATAACATTTAAAAATGCGCGGCAACTCAACACCTACAGGAATCTGCAGTCTGTAGATACAAATACACGTGTCTTTGCGTGTTCTGGTCATAACTCTTAATAAATTAATTACGACAAATGCGAGGCACTGTTGCGGACAGTAAATTATTTCACTACTTACGGATACTTTGCGCGTCATACACTATAGTGCTGCGGATATTTTCGGATAAGTGCGAAAATTGCGATTAACTTATGAGAAGTTAGGTCATGTATCTGCATCTGGAGGAGAATACTCATATTTAGGAAGAAAATTTACCAAGCACGGCATTGGATGAGGGACATTAGACAAGGGACAAAGCACAAACATTTAAAACTTATCACCGCGCAATTAATTTGTGATGGTTGTGGAAGATGTATCCTCGGTCATTTGTCGCATTACGATGGTTGTTGGTTTTGCCTGTGAGGTTTGAGGTGTAGTGATCGTATCTTCACTTTGCAGAATGCACTTTGTCTTCATTTTTACGAGTATATGGTGACTGGTGTTAGAGTTTGATCATTAGCCACAGGTATATCTTTTATGTATGTGACTAAATGAGCCTGAAATCATTTTTCTACTGTTGTATGAATTCCGCCTAGTTTCATTCAGAAGTTGGGGTGGTCACTATTCCGTTATGAGCAGATTTGAGTAGTGAGTGATAATATACAGCGAACGGTATAAGATACTATACAGAAAGGTAACAATCGTGGTGTTACAGTTCGTAGTGATCCTGAGCCTCAACTAACAAGCCTCTACCTTAGTTAACTGCCTGGAGCTGCACCCTCTAAGTCGATTGAGGTCCTCTTCTGCTTATGTGGGCTATCTAAGGCGGAGTCTTCGTCCACAGCGTTGTTTCTCTGGGTTAGATTTAAATGCATTGCGGGCCGGAGCATTGGGATCCATTCGCTCTATTTTTAGTAGCCATTTGGAGCGTCTGATGCGCGGTTTTATGACAATGCAGCCGCACAGCGCGTAGAGTTCTTGTTGTTGGCAGAATTAAAAGCGGAGCCGAGGTGGAGAAAGGCCCTTTCTACCTCCAAATTATAGGTATCGGCCGTGACATTCTATCCAAGTCTTCGATGTGGTAGACTACATTCACATGGTTGTGCGCTATTTACTGCTTAATCCGATATGACAGCTTACGTTTCAATTCAAGCACTGGTGACAACCCACTAAGATCTGCTAATTATGTCAGTATCGTCAGCGTGCGCTAGTTCAAGTCGCAGCTTAGTCGAAACGAACGCTGACCAATCTCCATGATTGGTCTGCATTGGCGTTCGTTTCAATAAACGCTGTCATATGCGGCTTTTAAATCGATAAAAAGACAGTGGGTTGTAAGTTTTTCCAAGATCTTGTTCTGAAACCAGACTTGTGAAATTATCTAGCATATGCTCTCAACAAAGTCATTACCAAGAGCTTTGAATATCTCGACCGGTTAGGTCCGGCTGCTTTGTTGAATTTGACTTTCAATGTTTCATGGTCTATTCTGGTTGATGGAGGAATATTGAGCTTTTTCCTCATTATAGAGTCTGCAGAAGAAGTTTTCCCAAATTCTCAACGCCGTCTGTGGGGCTACTGCAAGGTTTCCTTCTTATTCTCTACAGAGTTCTGTACAAGCACTGACACGATCCATACACTGTTTCTGAAACACAACGTTTGAATAGCTTCTCATGGTCTTTTCGTTCTTCTGCAAAAGCCTGTGTTCCTCTTGCCTCTTATGCTTGTACGAGTAGTAATACTCTCGTCTTTTGCTGCAGCGCCGTTTTGTATGTTTCTTGTTCACCAACATGTGCTTGCCAGCAATCTTCATCAAACCACAGAGTCAACGACTATTGCCAGACCTGGTATCATGAAGGCGATGCTTACCAACTGCCTCACCAAAAATGTCCTTCCTTCATATGCTACCATACTTCTGACAATGCTCATATGCCTTTTTGAGGAGCTCGTAGAAACACTCCTTGGTAGTTTCGTAGAGGCATAGTCACATATTAGACTCAAGTTAACCAATTTAGCCTTGATGCGTATTGTCATAAGACGTTCGCTCATTTGTCAGAAAGTCAAGACTTCTTTTCTTAGTTTGCCCCATATGGCGAATCCGCATCTGAATAGGCACTGTTTCCGTTATCCCTACAGCTATAGTCCTTCTTTAATCCAGCCCATTACATTTAACTTCCTGAATGGAACCACTCAAGGCCATATATCCATGCCCTACTAAGGTTCCGGGCCTCAAACGAGTTAATCTCAAGATCGTTGTTGTCTTTTGGCATTTTAGTATGCCCGACTAAGGGATTACTCTTTCTGGTACGAAGGACTAGCACTGGCAAGTAAGTCACACACTTCGCTAGGAACTTGATTGATATAATAAGAGTTAAGCGATCCACGAATAAATCTGTCGCGTTTAAGCCTCCAGGAAGCTATCTACTTGAACAGCAGGAGAGTCTTTGAGAATAACACGGGTATGATAGGACCAATTTCATCATATGCATTAGCTATGAGGTGGAATAAGCCGACACATGTACGCAACTGATGTCCTCATCAAATCTAAAAAGGCTTGGGAGCCAATTTCTTATTACTCCTGGGAGAACGTGGTAATGAATCCCCTTCGAACTGACATTCATTATCAAGTTTCATTCATCGAAAACAAGTAGTATTTGGAACCACTCGAATGGGTTTTCTTGACGTCACAGTCATTGCATTTCACCATTAAAGATATCCTCCAATGCAACACGTATACGAATATCATGTTGCCTTTCCTTGTATTAAGAACTGACTTTGGCCAGATTTTTTTTGCCAAAAAAAGACTTTAGTTTCACATATGGCTACAGTTCAGTTATAAACTTTGTTATTCGTCAGACAGATTTGCATTTTTTTTCAAGACAAGACATGCGCAACTCTTGTCGCAATAAATTATGTTGAAAGGAACAACTGGAAGGGACGAGTAACTTTTCAACAATGTGAATGCCCAGCGGCGTTTAGGCATTTCTTACAAACTGCAAGCTTTTGCAGCTTGATAATGCAAAAGTCAGTGGGAAAGCTGACTCGTTTGTGTCCCAGAATATAAAACCTTGCCGCGAAACAATCAGAGGAAGACTTCTTAGACCTGACGGTAAGTTAGAACTGCCTGCGTTAGGGCTATCCGTAGATGCCATAACCCTGCAGGTTGCAGGCACACTTAACAAAGGCTCTACTCTTTACTAAGTGAAAGACGAAAAAACATATAATCTCCTGCGATGCTGGAACCTACTTCTTGAACTGTTGCCATTTTGTTTTTTTGTTTTTCCAACGAGTTCAGGTGAAACTCTTTCATTTGATACTATGAGAATGGCAATAGCAGTGTCATCGAAAAATGTAGTAAGAACGGTCTGCTCTTCTTGTGGTATGTCTTGGGTACATAGGAGATACAGAAGAGGACCGAGAACACTTCCCTGAGGTACACCGCCTAAGATCTTCTAAAATACTTCATTTCCAAGTCTTACATTAAAGATTCTATTATCGAAATACTTTGTCAGTAAATTATAAAAGTGGCAAGACCTGCCGTAGTTTAAGGTTTAATCCTTCAAGCCATCAAGGAATACCTACGAGCAAATCTCAAGCTCAAATAAGCCGGTGATTCTATGTACCTGATCAATAGTGAAATGCTTACTTCTGAGCCAATAATTGGCAGTGCACGTCTTAAAAATAATCCTCTCCAAAAATTTTCAATGAAATTGGGAGAAGTGATATCAGTCTACAAAATTTCTTGTCGC